>CM037013.1:10815097-13215097 GCA_020875875.1 Dioscorea alata
CACCAAAAGCATAAGAAGAACTCCCTCAAGAGATGAAGGCCGGAGAAATTCCAAAGACCCCACCCAAAGGGGTGGCTTTCCTTGTCTTCAATCTTCCAAATCCAAGCTTTAGGGTGAACATCCTTCCTAAAACCTTGCTCTCCTCGCCAAATCCTTGCCTAGATCGCCCTCCAAATGCTTCTCCTTCCTCAGAATTTTAGTGGTGATGAAAGCTCTAAGAAGAAGACACTTGATTCCCTTGAAAACCATAGCCAAAGTCCCTTAAAGGATGAATTCGGGCAAGTTCACGGGTGACCTCACGGTCGATATACGGCCAGTGAGGAAGCCTGTATATGCTCGCGGAGTTGTGATTTTGCACAGTAAACTGCTCGCAGACGACCTCACGGCCGTGAGCCTGCCCATGAGGGTTTCCAGATTTCATTTTCCTTCCAACTCTTCGCACTTCAGGCCGCTACAGTAATGCTACAGTACTCGGGACCCTGAAATGACGTTTCGGTGTAAATTTCCTCTCAAATTGCATCGTTGTGGTCACCAAAGCATATAATGTACCTGAAACACGAAATAAAACAATTTAGACCGAAAAGGGCATCGATTCATTAATAAAACACCGAAATACATGCGCGTACATATGTGTAAAATACGTACATTTAGACGTTTATCAAACATCCCCACACCTAAGCGTTTGCTTGTCCCCAAGCAAACACACATGAAGAACAGGGGCTGAAAGATAAACGACTAAATGCACGACCTCAAGCTCAAAAGTGAAGGACTCCACGGGCACACTGGATAGAGATCAAGAAGTGAGCTGTTCTAGTGATAGTCGAGTAATGATAGCTCTGTCTCTCCTAAAGTGCCCTCAGTGATTGTGTGCTGACTTCCACCTTGTTCTCCACACCCTGGATTACCCCAGGATGTCTATTCACTCCACACACAATAATAATGACATTAAAGTGTTAAAACATCCTCAGTACTCAATTAAAAGTCTTTTGGTTCCTAAGTAAAACTTTAACACCTCAAGTGATTACGCAGCAGGTTCCAGGGGATCAAGATGCCACAACTCTCTTACTTATGTACAACATACACACACTTTTTTTTTTTTCTGAGTCCCCGACTAACATAGACTAACCAAAAATCTTTCAGACGGATGCACATGCTGGTTAGGCACAAGAGTCACCCATCCTACTTGATTAAGTCTACATAGACGCATTTGTGCTAAACTAGCAGAGGAATACTGTCATAGACTCGTTTTTTTTTTTCACTGTGTATCTTAAACCCCTTGAACAACTTGCTACAATAGATCACTTTCAGGCTAAAGCAAACAACAAAGGAACTCAAAAGCTTTTAAAAGAATATTGAAGATAGAATTTAACACATTAATGCCGAAATAATTGTGATGGGTTAGTAGGAGTATACAAAATGGAAGTGCTCATGAACAGCTATAAAGGTGCACTAAAGGTGAAACAAAGCTACAATTAAGCACAGATAAGATACAGCTCATGACTATCATTCTACCAAGCCTGGAAGTTCTAAACAATGTAATCATAGCTATCATAGGTATCATACGCATGTAAAGGCATGTAGCAATAAAAACTACTCCTAGAAATCCATCCCCACACCTAAAGCTGTACATTGCCCCCAATGTACAAAGGTCAGTAGCACAGGGTGGGAAAATAAACATGTAAAGAGCATAATAAGAGTAAAGAAACTTCCCTAGTCAACTGATGCAGTTTGTGAATTGATCCTGTAGACTTGGGGACAGATGGGGCAAGAGAGGGCCAGTAGTGCGCAACCATAATATCCTCAACCTGAAAATACAGCAAGCGCAGATTATAACTCCAGAAATTATAAAATCAGAGGAAAGCAAGCAACAAAAGTTCCACACACACAACATAAGTTTAGTAGGGACGAAGCCCTGACTAACTCACAAGTACAGAATGCAACAAAAAGTAAAAGTACACAGAAATACAAAACAAACAGAATGAAAGTAAAAAGAACAGGTGTGGTGTGCAGTCTAGGGGTCGGAGGGAAAGAAAGTTACCGCGCAGGTCTTGGCCGCAGAGGTGGTGCCGACAGATGATGAAGAGCTGCGCAAGAACGCTAAAATGTTGGTAGTGGTGGTCTCAATACGGCTTACCGAGGCAGTCATCATCTGCAAATGCTCGCGGACCTCGGCATGGAATGTCTCAAATCTCTTCTCAAGTGAATGTCGGCGCTCCCTGGGTGCAGCATCATCGTCCGGCTCGGACACGGACTGAGACTCAGACTTGGTGTCATGAGATGGGCCGGGGTCAGTCTGGCGTCGCACCACCCTGTGGGCACTACCCCGCCGCTCAACCATACCAATACACACCAGTGTGTGCATGCTGAGTGGAACAACTGCACCCACAACTGTCATGCCTTGGGTTCTCTCAATAAGTCCCATACCCTTGATCATGCGTCGGCGACCAAGTGACCCATATGAAGGGGGTACCGCTGTATGATACTGTACAACATCAGTAGGTCCATGCGTGATACCACCCCGGTGGAATCCAGTCGACCCCCTATGCTCCGTGTCAGTAGGGCGTGAATATATCTGTGTGCTGGGTCCTTCAACTGGGAGGCCTTCTTGGTGCGCGACCGGGTAGCAATGGTGCTCCAGTAAGTGGCACTAGTCATAGGATAAGGAAAATCCTTGTCTAACTCCTTGAATTCCGGCCTTTAGGTGAATGCTTATGTGTAGAATCCCATGTAAACTCCCATTTGATCTTGAGTCATTCTAAGGCTCTTCCCAAAAGCATGGAATGACACGTAGCCGGCTTGGCGAGGGAAGGGATTGAAATGATAAATCTTGAAAGTGCTCAACACTTCGAGAGTCAACTCCTTGTATGTAGGTTCTTCAATGGAGAATAACTTGTCCCAACTGCCGTGTGTGATGAGTTCCAAGATTTTTTCATCCAAGCCCAGGGTTTTCAAGACATCCCAATCTATTTTCTTGATCGTTCCAAAATTCTTGCGCAAGAGGAGCGCGAAACGGTTCTTGTGGTCATCCTTCTTAAGTTTGGGTTGCTCGGGGGGTGGAGGAGGTTCATTCCTGGCTCTCTTGTAGGCAACTTTCTTCGTTCTCATCCTACAAGGTGAAGAGGAACTCAATTAAACAAGTTACAAGCAAAACAATCTTGAAAAAAATGAAAGATTGATGAAAAATTCGCAGTGCTACAGTAAAACCGAAAAAATTTTGCAAGGACCTTGCTTGGAAAATGGCCAATCAAAGAATACAAACAATCCAAAATACCAAAACAAAGTTATGGCATACCAAGAGACAAAGATCCACACAACAAACGCCCCAAACAACCATGAAAACACCATGATCTCAAGAAAAAGTGTTCACCAAAAACCTAGGGTTTCTTGAGCAAACCTTAGAGTGAATCTGGCCCAAAGAGGAGTTTTTCTTCAAAGTTTTTGCACACAATGAGTTTGGAGGAGGAGGAGAGTGGTTTAGTGCAAAAAAAAATGAGAAAAAATGGTGAAGAAGTGAGGGAGAAATGAGAGGAAGAAGTGAGTGAATGAGTGGGGAAGAAGAGGTATCAAAGGGGGCCTAAGAGAGCCCAAGCCCGAGGGTCTCACGGCCTTGCTCACGGCCGTGAGCCAGGCCATGAGTCCTCTCGGTTTGGCTCACGGCTGTGAGCCAGGCCGTGAGCACTCTCGGGATGGCTCACGGCCGTGAGCTTGTTGGCCGTGAGCCTCCTCTGGATGGCTCACGGGCGTGAGCAAGGCCGTGAGCCCCTAGAGACTCACTTGGCCAATGTTTTAACACTAAAAAACGATTCTCCACTTGGTTTGGCAATGAAATACACTCAACCAAAGCTCAAAAACACTCAAAATGAGGCCGAATAAAGCATGAAAACATTCAAAACATGGTGATCATGAAGTCTAAAACATAAAGCAACTAGCAAAACACAAGCATGCATGAATGATGAAACAAAAAAAATTGATGAAAAGATGACTACAACATGAAGAAGACTTAGACAACTAACATGCCAACACACTTCAAGAATACTAAAAAGAAAGACATGATAAGCATTCACAATACAAGAAAATGAAATTGCAATGAATTTAAACTTGGGTTGCCTCCCAAGAAGCGCTTGGTTAACGTCGTTAGCTTGACATGCATTATCTCGACAATCATAGTGGAACAAAGGGAGGGAATTTACCTCCATTCTTTGGTGATGCAATGTTACCTGAAAAATAAAGTTTCAATCGTTGACCATTGACTTTAAAGGTTCCCAATTTTGGATGAGAGATCTCGACGGCCCCATGAGGGAATACTTGTGTTACATTGTAGGGGCCATACCATCGCGATTTTAATTTTCCGGGAAATAACCTCACCCGTGAGTTATAAAGTAGTACTTGGTCCCCGGGTTGGAAACACTTGGCTTTCTTGATATGCTGATCATGATATGCCTTCGCCCTTTCTTTGTACTTCACCGATGTGTCATATCCCCAAGCTCGCCACTCATCTAAATCATTCAATTGGAGCTTCCTCTTACGACCACACAACTGGGGGTCAAAGTTGAGTTGCTTGATAGCCCAATAAGCCTTGTGTTCAATTTCTACCGGCAAGTGGCACGCCTTACCGTAGACCAATCTATAAGGTGTTGCCCCGACGGGTGTCTTATATGCAGTCCTATATGCCCAAAGTGCATCATTGACAGGCTCCCCAAAAGTGCACGGGTTTGTCGAAGTAATAAAAGTTACCCCGGTGAGAGGGTAGTCGAATCCACAGGGAATAGGTAGTTAGAGTATGAGATTTCACTATTAAAACTATGCGAAGTACGGAAAAGTAATAATCGATTCGTGTGTGAATTGTGAGAACAACTATACTAAAAGACAGGAAATTAAATAGAGAGAGGTGAAAGATTAGAGAGTGCAAGAAAAAGAGATTAAGGAGGATTTAACAATGAATGAAGTGGGGTATTCGGACAAGTTACCTCTAGGATCTATGTTTCTAGTGCAAGACTATGCTGTTGTACCTTGCTTAGTTTGAAAATCTCCCCAACAACGGCAAACACGATCTAACTTCATTCCATTTCTCCAATTTGTCTTCACAACCCTACAATGCACAAAAGTAAACAAATGCACACGATCTATCTTACAATGAGCATTACTTTAATCAGGTTTTATCACTAAATAGTGTGCATTTGTGTGCTTTTGTGCATTGTAGGGTTGTGAAGATAATTTGGAGAAAAGGAGCAAAGTTAGATCGTGTTCGTGGTTGTTGGGGAGTTTTTAGACCGAGCAAGGAACAAGGCATGAGTCTAGACTTATGAGTGTGTGCCAACCTTCTTTGGAGGGGCACAAAGGTAGTCACATTCACAATAAGTCTAGCTCGTGTTGGCATAAGAGAACTTCGCAATGAGGAGAATTCAAGCAATCGGCATAGTCTACCGTTGACTGTGTGCCCAATTCAACGGCCTCAATGAAAAACAACGAATTTGGAAGCGTTTCGGCAACAGTACTACAGTAAGTTTTTGTAGTAAAAATACTGTAGCAAGTTACTATTCACTATCTGCCGAAATTCAGCAAAACAGAGAGTTCACACGAGAGTATGGAAATTCGACACGGCCATGTGAAATCCCGATTTTAGTGATTTAATGTCGTGACTTAGCGTTATAAAAAGCCTTTTGGAGATTTTTTCTGTATCTTTGTGCCCACCTTTTGACCTAGCTTCTGGAGGATGCGGCTAGGGTTTCGGTGAGGACTTTGTGGAGGTTTGGAGAGCGTCATCGGCATTGAAATCGACGTCCGGCGGCCTTACAAGACCACGGCCACACTCTACACAAGGATGTTTTAATCTATGTGGTGCGGGTCCCGCAAGTGCACTGGGTCGCCAAGTAATACCCCTCGCGCACACAAGAGGTGGTTGTATTCCCAAGGGACCGAGAATCTACCGTTACTTCCTCTTCGTATGATTGTTTGGCCGATCAATTCAAGTGTTTTGAAAAGAAAAATAAAAACATAATTAAAATGCTAATGAAATGCTCCAAGACGGAGGCAATAATCGGAGGGTAGAAACAATGTAAGGAAAGGGTCATGGATGAGGATTCCAAAGGGGGCTACTAAAGTGCAAAGATTGACCTAACTAGCATGCAAATGGAGAGTTTGGACCGAGAAACCCTAAATTAGACCAACCCGATGGTCACGGAAATTAGTCCCTAATCTGTACAAGTATCGAGTACGGAATTCCTTCTACTCAAATTCTCGCATGATTGCAATGACAATGATAGGTTTATAAAGTTAGGGTCAAGACACAATCAAGGTCAACCCTAACAATGGACGGGTACAAATACCCGATTGTCACGGTATATTTGTACCTGTATCCCTACCAAGCTTGGTGAGCCTAATACTAGGGCAATGGGCATGCTTCCTGGCATTTTCTAAAAATTGATATGTCAAGTTCTCATGCATACCAAGCATTCAAATACACTAAACGAGGTTCACAAACAAGTCCCAAATGCATAAAACAAGTCAAGCAATCATTCTAAACAAGTTCACCGCCAAGGTTCACCTACATCCAGTGACGTTCGGGTTTTAGTTGCTCATGGATACAAAACACTCAAGAAAATACATAGAAACAACCAAATACAACAATGAGAACACTCGCTCAAAAGGTAGAGGCCGAGTGACGCTTCCAAGGATGCCACCCAAAGAGTTTCTTCCCTTGTCAATCTTCCTCTCAAGTGTGGATCAAGAAGGTGGATCTCGTCGTATGTCGCTCTCCTCATCATTCTCTACCCGGAAATGGCCTCCAACGGCTTCTCCTAGCTCAGATTTGAAGGTGGTGGCAAGTAGGCTCAAGAACTAGGGCTTCTTCCTCCCAAAGAAAATGAGCATTGATAAGTGCTCGCGTTATAGTAATGCGAAGTGTTATTATCTTGCAATGAGCATTGATTTAATCAGATTTTATCACTAAAAAGTGTGCATTTGTTTACTTTTGTGCATTGTAGGGTTGTGGAGCCAATTTGGAGAAGAATGAAGCAAGAATAGGTTATGTTCGCCATTGTTGAGGAGTTTTCAGACTAAGCAAGGAACAAGGCATGAGTTTAGACTTGTGGGTGTGTGCCAACCTCCATTGGAGGGGCACAAGGGCAGTCACATTCACAAAAGTCTAACTCGTGTAGCATTGGAGAACTTCGCCAATGAAGAGAAATGAAGTAATCGACATAATCTACCATTGATTGCGTGCCCAATTCAATGGCCTCGATGAAGAACGATGAATTTGGGAGCATTTTGGCTAAGCACTGTAGCAGTACTGTAGGAAAAATACTGTAGCGAAAGTATTGTAGCAAGCTACTGTTCACTGTTGCCGAAAATCAGGATTTCAGAGAGTTCACACGAGCGTGTGGAAATTCCACACGGCCGTGTTCTGTAGCAAAGTACTATAGCAAAATCACGATTTCGGAATTTCCACACGGTCATGTGGAATTAAGACACGGGCGTGTGGAATTTCTGGTTTTTCACAGGGCCGTGTGGAATTAACACAGGGGCGTGTGGAACTCCGATTTCAGCCTATAAATAGCCCATTTTCAGATCTATTTGGGGACCCTCCCCTTCTATCACTTGGATATCTTTTGGGGGGCTTTCGGCTAGGGTTTGGAGAGGTTCTTGGAGGTCTTTGGAGGCAATTAAACGGCATCGTCATCGACATCCTTTGGAAGAAAGCTATTGGGGAAGCTCTCATCGGCATTGATTTGTCGAGGTGTGCCTTAGGCTTGACAAGGGATTCGTTGGAGAAGACACGCGACTACACAAGACCATCGATACGATCTACAAGGGGGTTTTCTTTATGGTTTTCATGTATATGTTCTTAAACTATTTATTGACTTTGTATTGCTCCATGGAGAGCTAAACTCTAGTTGGTATTCGGACTTGTAAACCCTAGGATAATATTGTTTCTATGACTTTTATTATGCTTTCTTAATTTAATGTTCTATTATTGAGTTCCAATCTTGCATGCCGATTGTATGAGATTTTCCCTTAGCCGTGACACTAGGGTTGAGAATCTATTAGGTTATCCTTTGAGAGTGTGACAACCTCTATAGGATTAGACTACACAAGGTTGGAGAGGGTTGAGAGGGAGAGTTGTGAGGTAGCGATGTACCCCTTTCCCCTCCGGTGTGGTTTCTCCCTACCTCCGTTTCCTTGATTCATTAGCGGTCGAGATAGAGTGAAGTGCTAGGTAGATAAACTCCCCTAGGGCTAAGTTACGCGAGTAACAGAGTGAAGGGTTGAAGTGAATCCTACGCACTGGGGCTTAATCTAGACTAGGGTTCTTCCACCTAGATCAAAGGGTTAGAACTACACATAGGAACAGGTTTTACCACTAGGAGTCCCTAGAACTTAATGCAATCCCACGCAGTGTGAGGCTTAGGTAGATATACTCCTCTAGGGCTTAGTTGACATGTCAACGAGAGTCAAGAGTCGTAGTGAATCCTAATGCCGGGGCATAGTATTGGGGTCAGTCACGGTTGACCTTAGGTTTGGGACCGTGTGTTTAAGGATATCCTCGACTCAATTAGACATCAATTAGAGGGTATAATACTAGTCTTGCACTAGAAGCATTAGTCTTAGGGGGAGCTTTGTCCGGGTACCCCATCTTTATATCGATTACCTCTCCTACCCTCATTATTCTTCTTGCACTCTTTTATTTTCTTTTACATTTATATATATATATATATATATATATATATATATATATATATATATATATATATATATATATACTTCTTTCATCATCGACTTCTTTCATAGCTAAATAGCGATAACACTTGTTTTTGAACACTATTTCCTGTGGATACGACTACCCACTCACCAGGGTATTTTTATTACTTCAACAACCTGTGCACTTGCGGGGTACACACGCAAGGGGTATGTCAAGCATAAACCCTTAAAAAGCTATGCTCGGGATGCCATGGGGCCTGGCATGCTATCAGCATACGGGCACTGTAGCTCCCCGAATTTTGTGTAAGTTGCTGTAGTTGAGTGCTACATTAACCCCTGTTGCATTGCCACTGCTGTAGGACTGTATGTGGCCATTTATGCGCCCGTATGAGTGCCCGCATAGAATTCCAGACTTAGCCATTTCTCCAAGTTTTCATGCTACAGGGCTGCTACATTGCTGCTATAGTACCCAAGGCTCAAAAATGGTCTTTTTCCAGCCAATTTCTTCTAAAATCTCGTTATCGAGCTCCCCACGGTATCTTTTGTACTTGTAACATGAAATAAAGCAATTCAGATGGAAAATGGGCATCCACACATATAAAAATCTTCGATTTATACGCAAACAGACGTAAATAATATGTACAATTAGGCGTTTATCAAACATCCCCACACTTAAGCGTTTGCTTCTCCCCAAGCAAACAAACATGAAGAACAGCGGTAAGAAGATAAACGACTAAGTGTACGACCTCAAGCTCAATAGTAGAGAACTCCACAAGCACAGGTAGAAGCAAAGACAAATAGTGAGTTTTTCTATTGGCAACCGGGTAAGAATAGTCTTGTTTCATCTAAAGTGCACAAATGAGTGTGTGCTGACTTCCAACCTTGACCTCCATACCATGGATAACCCAAAGGAGTCCAATCACTCCACACACAATGAAGTCGGCATTAATACGTTAAAGACACCCTCAATAACAAGTTAAGAGTCCTTTGGGTCATGAATAAAACTTTGGCTCTCAAGTGGTTATGCAATAGGTTCCAAGAGATACAAACAAGATACTTTATTCTTTACTTACACACACACACACACACACACACACACACACACACACACACACACATATATATATATATATATATATATATATATATATATATATATATATATATATATATATATATATAGTTTTACTCAATTATAGTCTACATAGACGCACTCATGCTATACTAGTAGAGGAATACTATCATACTCTATATAGACCCACTCATCCCGAGAATACACAGGGTGTGTGTGTGCCCCAATGGAAGAGCTTGCGAAAGGCACACGGCCGTGTGGATTAATACTTAGGGTTTCTCGGGTAAGTCAGAGAGACTACAGGGGCGTGTGAGGTGCCCCTGTTGCCGGCCTTGTGTTCTTGGTTGGGCACACGGCCGTGTAGAAATCCCACACGGCCGTGTGATATTTTTCAGAGACCTTCAGTGTTTTCCCGTGAATCCACAGGGCCGTGTACCAGCCCCTGTGGATCCCTCCTGTGAAGGCACACGGCCGTGTGGAATTCTCACACGGCCGTGTGGGGTAGTCTAGAGTGAAACCCGAGTGCGCACAGGGACGTGTGTGAGCCCCTGTGAACCCTAATTTTAGAGGCACAAGGCCATGTGAATTCCACACGGCCATGTGAATTCCCAGAACTTCAAATGCCGTGCATTTCTTTTAGAATTCACTCGTGCCTCTTTCATTTTCCACTCCAAAACACTCTTTGACACTCTTTTTCACTTCGCCAACTATTTCCGATGTTCTTTAAGGTTTTCTTTGAAGTTTTCCGGCCGATTTCAAGGTTTTATTCATCCACTCCGTCGGTAAGAACTTCAAGCCCTTTTTCTTCGTTAATTCTTGATTTGATTCGTTCTTTTGGATGATTTCACTTAGATTGAATACTTTAAGTGTATATGAACGTATTTATAATGAATTTAGAACGAATTTAGTTGTAAATTTTGGATTTTTAGCTCACGGTTGTGATGCTCTGTCCGCCAGAAGCTCCACACGGGCGTGTGGAATTTCCACACGGCCATGTGGATTTCTGCAGATTGTGTTTTTGAACTGATTTTTTAACCGTTTCTTTGTCAATCTCACAGATATGTCTTTTAGGTCTAAGAAAGCGGCAGGAAAGCACCCTCGCGAGCCTACCCCACCCCCAGCAGAGATTGACTTCCCATTACCTGAGCATCAGGAACGGTTCAAGCGATTGTCGGACCTCCGTTTTGGACAGAACCGTTTCCCCGACTTGAGCATTTTACAAGACATTCAGGGGGGAGTAGACATGGTCAAGGAGATCGAGGAACTCCTCTCAGTAGGGAGCTGGAGCAGATTGTTGTCCGTTCGAGAGCCAGCGATCAGGTTACTTACGCTAGAGGTGCTTTCTTCATTTGAGTTCGACCGGGGATATGACAGTTTCACCACTATTGCTACTATTCAGTTCCAAGCCCTCGGTCGACACTTTACCTTGAGCATGACCGAGTTTTCAGTGCGGATGGGACTATACGACGAGGCACACACTGAGACAGAGGAGTACGCACTGCTCCCCACAGACTATCCGGGTACTTTGACCCCTTAGCGTATGTACAGTAGGTTATGTGGCCAGGGACAGTACGAGCCAGGAGTGTCCAAGGCCACATGTTTGACCAGGGCCTCGTATAGATACCTCCACGCTATTTTGAGCAGATCAGTGAGTGGTCGGGGAGACAGTACAAGGGTCTTGAGCCGCCAGGAGCTCATGTACCTATATTCGATGGTGGAGAGCGAGCCACTCCACCTGGGGCACATTGTAGCAAACTACATCCACCACTAGGGCCAGTACCCCAGGGTGGTAGTTATCTTCGCGGGCCCATATATCACACTACTAATTATGGGATTAGGACTTGAAGACGGAGTTCGTGGGGCTGAGAGGATTTCTACACCGGCTCCATTAGGCATTGAGACCCTGAGGATGATGGGGATGGTCCGCAGATCAGGACCGGGAGTATACACTCTGATCATCCCTCACTTAGAGTCTACACAGGGGGAGCAAGTAGAGGGTTCACAGGCAGCCTTAGAGCCACCCCTAGCAGATACTGAGGCACAGGAACCACTCACAGCACCGGAGCCACCTCCGGTGCGCATGTTCTCGCCCTCTTGAGGCCAGGATAGACTGGAGCGCCTCGAGAGCGCCATGGGTGTCCTCCATACTGAGGTGGCCGAGGTCAGTGCCACTCAGACCACACAGCATCAGGAGGTGATGTCCCAGCTCCAGAGATTACAGCAGATAGTTGAGCAGCCCATTACCTCCCCCTTTGTAGTCCGACCTCAGGCCCCTACTCCACCACCGTCTCCAGCTCCCGCAGCAGCAGATCCACCAGCACCAGCTCCAGTGACACCAGAGGCTACTGCACAGGACACCAACGCTGAGGCGTCGTAGTTTTAGTTTTTACTTGCTTTTGATTTCATTTTTTGTACTTTTCATTCTATTTTGGACTTTTAGCACTTAGAAAGGATCTTCCTTCTGAGTTTATCCCTTATTTTGTTATCTCTTTTATCTCGAGTTGTATTCACCTTAGTTACAACGGTTGTATTCTTAGAGTTTAGGAGAATTTTTAACATTGTATCCTATCATGCTTTAGTTTCCACTTGAATTTTTAGGGAATTTTTGCTCGATTATCTTATATTGCACAACTTACTCTTGGAATCTTTTGGAAACTCAATCTTGAAGTTTTTAAGGACAAGTTTATCATCGTTTTTATTATGCTTTCTTTATTGATGAATTTAATTGAGTTTCAATTTTAATTATCTTGTGCTATTGTTTTCCTCTAGCCGTGACACTAAGGTTGAGAGCAATCTAGGTTATCCTTTGGAGGTGTGACAACTCCTATAGAGTTAGACTTCTTAAGATTGAAGAGGGTTGAGAGGGAGAGTTGTGAGGTAGCAATATACCCCTTTCCCCTCCGGTGTGATTTCTTCCTACCTCCGTTTCCTTGGTTAATTAGCGGTCGAGATAGAGTTTTAGTGCTCAATCTAGACTAGGGTTCTTCCACCTGGACCAAAGGGTTAGAACTATATAGAAGAACAGGTTTTGTCACTAGGAATCCCTAGAGCTTAAAGCAATCCCGCGTAGTGTTAGGGTTAGGAAGATAGACTCCCCTAGGGCTTAGTTTACAGGTCAACAAGAGTCAAGGGTCGTAGTGAATCCTAATGCCGGGACATAATGTTAGGGTTGGTCACGGTTGACCTTAAGTTTTGGGACCGTGAGTTTAAGGATATCCTCGACTCAATAGGCATCAATTGAAGAGCATAATACAAGTTTTGCACTAGAAGCATTAGTCCTAGGGGGAGCTTTGTCCGGGTACCCCATCGTTATATCGATTACCTGTCCTACCCTCATTATTCTTCTTGCACCCTTTTATTTTCTTTTATATCTATACATACATACTTTCTCATCATCGATTCCCATCATAGCTAAATAGCAATAACACTTGTTTCTGAACACTATTCCCTGTGGATACGACTACCCACTCACCAGGGTATTTTATTACTTCGACAACCCGTGCACTTGCGGGATACACACAAGGGGTCGTGTCAAGTTTTTGGCGCCGTTGCCGGGGAATAGGCGTTTTAGAGACATTTGTACTTTGCTATTTTAGGTATTCATCATTCATTCTATTTCACCCTTTCTTATTCTTCCATCATTCTTATTTGTTTTTCTTTTTTTTTTGTCTTACTTTTTCTTGCAAGGAGTTTAAATGGAGATTGATCAAGCTATTGAGCTATATTTTCAAGTTGAAGCTCTCAGTACAAGGCTTGATAGAATTATTGCTTCACAACAACAAAGCAATCCATGCTACAACACATATCATCCAAATGAAAGGAGCTACCCAAATTTTTCATGGAATAGTGATGGACAACATTGGGAAGCATCTCAAGAGCAATTTCAAAAGGATGAGGTACTTGAAGAGGATGCACCTTAGTGGAAAAAAGCGATAGATAACTTTATTAAAGCATCCGATGCCTCTTGCCAAAGTATGGAAGCCATGCGAAAGTGTCATGAAGCCTCCTATAACAACCTCGAGAATCAATTAGGATGGATACTTGACACACTCTCCAAGGAAAATGAAGTGTTTGAGCAAGCAACGCAAGTTCCTTGTAGAGATGATGTGGTAGTGAACGGTAATGAAGAAATGAGGTAGACCAAGTACGATGACGTAGAAATCGAAGAAGAAAAGGAAGAACATCATTTGGAGGATTGGGATTGCTTGAATGAAGATGGTGCTTGTGAACAAGGAAATTTTCAAGGGGATTTGCTAGTGTCATGTTCCTTTCAAGATGAAAATATACAAGAAGAATCAAACCCTAAGGTAATGGAGCAAGCATCCTTCTTTGGGATTGATCAACTCACAAAAAGCAAGAAAGAGATTTTGGGAAGGGAAAAAGATGTGGGGAGGATATTTAAACCATCCAATGACCCACCTATGCTAAGCTTGGAAAATTCCCAACCCAAATTGTTCCCTTGGAGGCCAAAAGTAAGATGGTTGGACCCTCCAACGAATACTCCACCGGCGCAACTAGATTTTTGGTTCAAAGGAAGTAGCTATGCAAATGCTAGTTGGGAGGAGCACACTCTTGTCAAGCCGCCTTAAGGTAAGAAAGAGGTACGTCAAGCTTAGTGACGTTAAACAAGCGCTTCTTGGGAGGCAACCCAAGTTTTTATTGCTTTTCTAGGCTTTAGTTTAGTTTTAGCATGAATAATTGCCTAGTTTAGGTGTTTTCATTTTATTATGCGTGTGCTGTGATTTCTTTTGGATTATTGGTGTTGTAGTGTGCCTAATTGTGATTGTCAAAGTTTTGGGTCGTTTGAGTGTGTTTTCATGGATCTCTGGTCGTGTTCTTATCGTCTATGCAGGCTCTAAGTGTTATAATCGTGTTTCAGAAATTTTCTGTAGAGTTTGTAATTTTTCTAAGTCGTCCAGATAAAACACACGGCCGTGTGAACCATCTCATAGCTCATTCCGAGTGCCACAGGGGCGTGTTGATGCCCCTGTGAGCGACCCAGTGAAGGGCACACGGCCGTGTGAAATTCTGTAGAACTTCAACTCTCATTCCAGAGAGTCCACAGGGGCGTGTGGGTGCCCCTGTGAGTGCCCATGTGCTAAAAAGCACACGACCGTGTGGCAAGTTCACACGGCCGTGTGAAATTCTGCAGAAACTTCCCTTCCATCCCGAGAAAATATAGGGGCGTGTGGTAGCCCCTGTGAAAGAGCTTATGAAAGTCACACGGCCGTGTGGATGTTTCACACGGGCGTGTGGAACACTTAGAGTTTTTCGGGATATCCAGAGTGGCCACAGGGGCGTGTGGGTGCCCCTGTGGCTGGCCTTGTGCTTGGCCTGGTTGGGCACACGGCCGTGTGGAATTTCCACACGGCCGTGTGTGTGCGTTTAGAGGCAAACAGATGAAACACATGGGGCTGTGACTGCCCCTGTGAACCCTACCAGTGGAGGCACACGGCCGTGTGGATGCACAGAACATGATAGGCTGTAATTTAATTTTAAAATCGTTTTCGCCTTTTCAAATCTAAGTGCCTCCACACTTAAGGGATGCTTCCTCCCAACTTCCCAACCCTTTCTTTGTCTATTTAAGGAGTTTTTAAGTCATTTTCTGGCCATGTTCGAAGTTTTTGATTTTCATTTCATCGGTAAGCATCTTTTCTCCTTTTCTTCGTCATTCTTCTTTTCTTTTCCAAACACCAGGATCACCATCAGCAGCAGCAGTAGCATCAACACCAATAGCAGACGACACCGACGCTTGAGGCGTTTTTAGCTTTATGTTTCTTTTTTTTATTTTACTTATATTGAGCTTCACTGAACCCCCCTTGTGTTTACGTGCAGATGGTCTTGCGAGTAAGGAATGTGAGGACTAGTTATTGGCACGGTCAAGTGACCATGTGTGCTCCACAACCCATTGAGACTCAACTCTCAATGAACATAGCTCCATCAAACGCAACACTTGGAGTTCAGGGGAGTATTGTTTCAATTGCCTACCCCTACACTAATTGTTTTAATTGTTTTACTTTTCATTGTGCTTGCATGCATACATTGGGGACAATGTACATCTTAAGTGTGGGGGGGAGTTCACATTGCACACACCTTTACTTGTGCGTTAAATTGCTCATGCTCATGTAGCCTATGGCGGTTCACCTTAGTTGCAACGGTTGTATTCTTGGAATTTAGGAGAATTTTTAACATTGTATCCTATCATGCTCTAGTTTCTACTTGAATTTTTAGTGAATTTTTGCTCGATTATCTTATATTGCACAACTTACTCTTGGAATCTTTTGGAAACTCAATCTTGAAGTTTTTAAGGACAAGTTTATCATCGTTCTTAGTTTTACTTTGGAAAATGCATATAAAAAAAATGAAAATTGAAAAAAATGAAAAAAAAATGAAAAAAAATGGAAAAGAGAAAAAAAAATGAGTTGTGAATATTTGCTTTGTTTTAATTATGCATTTGGGGTGGAAAGAGCTACCACCTTGTTAACAAGAGTTTGAGGAGTACTCTTTGGGTTATCTTGAGTGAGTCCACACACACTTACACATTTTCGAGTTGATTGTTCTTTTTGATTCGAGTTTTTAGCTAGAGCATTGATATCCTTATGCAATGTTTTGAGTCCCCCTTACTTGTAGAATGCTTCTTTTGCACTTTTGGTGAACCTAAGGCCGAGCACTTTCAGTTGTTTTTCCCAAGTACTTTCACGGGTTATTTTTGCTTGAGGACAAGCAAAACCTTAAGTGTGGGGGAGTTTGATAAGTGCTTGTGTTATAGTAATACGAAGTATTATTATCTTACATTGAGCATTACTTTTCTCATATTTAATAACTAATTAGTGTGTATTTGTGTTCTTTCGTGCATTAGGGTTGTGGAGAAGTTTAGAGAAAAAGAAGCAAGAATAGGTTATGTTCGCCATTGTTGAGGAGTTCTCGGACCAAGCAAGGAACAAGGCACGAGTCTAGACTTGTGAGTGTGTGCCAACCTCTATTGAAGGGACACAAGGGCAGTCACATTCACAAAAGTCTATAACTCGTGTAGCATTGGAGAACTTCGCCAATGAAGAGAAACGAAGTAATCGACATAATCTACCGTTGATTGTGTGTCCAATTCAACGGGCTCGATGAATAACGACAGATTCGGGAGTATTTCGGAGAGTACTGTAGCAGCAGTGTAGCTTTGTTACTGCAGCCAACACTGTAGCAAGCTACTGTTCACTTTCTGCCGAAAATCAGGATTCCAGAGAATTCACACGGGCGTGTGGAAATTCCACACGGCCGTGTACTGCAGCAGAAATACTGTAGCAAAACATTGTAGCAAGTTACTGTTCACAGCCTGCCGAAAATCAGCAAAACTGAATTTCCACACGGGCATGTTGAAATTCTGATTTTTCACAGGGCCGTGTGGAATTTACACTGGGGCGTGTGGAACCCCGATTTCAGCCCGATTTCAGCCTATAAATAGCCCGTTTTCAGATCTATTTGGGGACCATCCCCTTCTATGACTTGCCTATCTTTTGGGGGGCTTTCGATTAGGGTTTGGAGAGGTTCTTGGAGGTATTTGGAGGCGATTATACGTCATAGACATCGACATCCTTTGGAAGAAAGCTATTGGGGGAGCTTTCGTCGGCATCGATTCGGCGAGGTGTGCCCTATGCTTGACAAGGGATTCGTGGAGAAGATTAGGCGGCTCCACAAGACCATCCATACGATCTATAAGGGGGTTTTTCTTTATGGTTTTTATGCATATGTTCTTAATCTCTTTATTGATTTTGTATTGCTCCATGGAGAGCTAAACCCTAGTGGGTATTCGGACTTGTAAGCCCTAGGATGATATTGTTTCTATGACTTTTATTATGCTTTCTTTATTGATGAATTTAATTGAGTTTCAATTTTAATTATCTTGTGCTATTGTTTTCCCTTATCCGTGACACTAAGGTTGAGAGCAATCTAGGTTATCCTTTGGAGGTGTGACAACTCCTATAGGGTTAGACTTCTTAAGATTGAAGAGGGTTGAGAGGGAGAGTTGTGAGGTAGCGATGTACCCCTTTCCCCTCCGGTGTGATTTCTCCCTACCTCCGTTTCCTTGGTTAATTAGCGGTCGAGATAGAGTTTTAGGGCTCAATCTAGACTAGGGTTCTTCCACCTGGACCAAAGGGTTAGAACTACATAGAGGAACAGGTTTTATCACTAGGAATCCCTAGAGCTTAAAGCAATCCCACGTAGTGTTAGGGTTAGGAAGATAGACTCCCCTGGGGCTTAGTTTACAGGTCAACAAGAGTCAAGGGTCGTAGTGAATCCTAATGCCGGGACATAATGTTGGGGTTAGTCACAGTTGACCTTAAGTTTTGGGACCGTGAGTTTAAGGATATCCTCGACTCAATAGGCATCAATTGTAGAGCATAATACAAGTTTTGCACTATAAGCATTAGTCCTAGGGGGAGCTTTGTCCGGGTACCCCATCGTTATATCGATTACCTGTCCTACCCTCATTATTCTTCTTGCACCCTTTTATTTTCTTTTATATCTATACATACATACTTTTCTCATCATCGATTCCCATCATAGCTAAATAGCAATAACACTTATTTCTGAACACTATTCCCTGTGGATACGACTACCAACTCACCAGGGTATTTTATTACTTCGACAACCCGTGCACTTGAGGGATACACGCAAGGGGTCGTGTCATCACGCCATGCTCGTGGTCATAGCAGATGAAGTGCCGGTAGAAGAAGATGAGTTGCGCAGGAATGTGAGGATCTCAGCTACGGTGCTTTCAATACGGCTCTGTCTCTTCTCGAGGGTCTGCAACTGCTGCTGGACTTTGAGAGAAAACTCCGTGAACCTGGCCTTAAGAGAAGATGTACTGGCTCCGGTGTCAGGCGCAGGCTCGAGGGTAGACTCCGACTCGGAGTCTACCCTCTCTTTGAGTCCCACAAGGGCCAGCCTCATGCAACAAGATAGGAAGCTAGCATGCGACTCCCCGGCAGCAAGTGCACGGGTCTTCAAGTAATAACCTCTCGTGCGAGCATGAGAGGGTCATATTCCGAAGGGTTCTGAGATCTACTATTACTTCCTTTTGGGGTTCATTGTCTAGTTGAATAAAACAGGGTTGATGCGATTATAAGATTGATAATAATAAAAGTAATGAGAAAGTAAATAATAAAATAAAACTTGATCCGGATGGAAATAGGGATGAACAATTCAATAATTAAGGAAGGCCTCGGGCGAGGATCCCCCTGGGAGAAAACTAAGTACGGATGACGGTAATAAACTTAAGGATAAAATTGACATGGTTTTGGCCCGCTAGACTCAGATGTCGACTACCCCGGAACCTCCGTAGTGTAGCCCTGATCCAGTAGAGGTTCCTCTATCCAAAAGATACCCCAACGATGTCATTGGGAATGGGGAGTCTCGGTTAGGGTTATTTTGATGCACACTCTCGGCTAAAACAATCCTAACCTCGCGGAAGGCTACTAACACCCGGAACCTCCGGTGTATTAGTACAATGAGTCCCTCTTTAATCATTACAAGACCTAATACATGCTAGCATCCCGCCAAACAAGTATAATTCAAAATCTAATCTACGGAATCGATCCATTGTAGTCTGAAAATGAAAATGATAGATTAAAGCCAACAACACAAGTCACACACAATTAAATACAAATACCAATGTCATCCATACAAAGTTTCCTCCCAAGGTTCACAGAGAGCCCGGTGGCCTTGGGTGTCTAGTTCGACATAACAAAATGAGAGGGTTCGAAATACATAATAGCCATTATACAATCAACAATGAAACTCCCCTAAAAATTTCGGCTAGAAGGTGGTGATGAGGATTCGTCGGATCCACGCCGGCAAGTCCTTGATGCTTCTCTACGTTTTCCCCTTCTTCTTTCCTTCAATTCCTACCGAAATCGCCTAAAAAAATGACAGAAAATGGCCTGATGAGGAGTGGAGGTTGGATGAGAGCAAACAACCAAAGAATCTCCCAAAAACCCTTGAAGAGCTGCTTTAAATACCCAGAGGCTGTGTTGTGCGGCTAGTGTGCTTGGTAGCACACTAGCCGCACAAGCTTTTGGCAATGGTGTGCGGCCAGTATGTGGCCCCGCACACTGGCCGTACAGGCTTCTGGATGATGTGTGCTGCCACTGTGCAGGCCCGCACAGTGGCTGCACAAATGCTCAGTGTAAGCATTACGTGCGCATCCCTCATCCGGAGCATGTAACGACTTCCTTTCTTCTGCATTTCCCTCCGGAACAACTCAAATAAGTATCTTCATGACGACAACGGCCCACGAAGCCCTGAAACAAAAATAAACGTATCAAGCACACCAAATGTCATCAAAATAAATACAAGTTACATGAAAGTATACAAATTCTATAACCAAAACATGATGTATTAAAGCACTTATTAGTTCCTCCTTCCTGGTTTCTGAGCTGATATGTGGACCCTAATCTCGCAACTATCCCCATAGAGAGTAATGTTGGCAGTCCAAGCGGTGCAACGACCCCACAACTCGCATGCCCCGGGTGAGCTCAATCAAACGATGGCCTCTGATCAAACGTGTAACGTATGAGCCTGCAAATATCATTCTGAGATGAATCAAAGTCCTCTGCTGGGCAAGAAGCTCAGTGAAAAGATGACCCAGGTGAATGGGGTAGCATTAAATAATGCTATATAGCATAAGCAAATCGGTGCACGTAACTACCCCGGTGGAATCAGATCGACCGCTCACACTTCTATATAACAACACTTGAATGTATCTGTGAGCTGGCTTTGACATTTGGGAAGCTTTCTTTGATGTCATGCAGGCAATGGACCCCAGAAGGATTCATGGGTGATTGGGTAAGGGAAATCTTGGGGCAAACACTTGAACTTTGGAATTTGGATGTACTCATCTATGTTTCCTGCTGAATGCCCAGAAGGATAAAGAGCTAGCTTGTCGGGTGAAGAGGCAAGGACCGGTAACTTCAACAGAACTTAGTACCTCCAACGTTATTTCCTTGTAGGTGGGCTCTTCGATTTCAAAGACTTTGTCCCAACCACCATGTAAGATGTATCCACGGATGGTACAATCTAGTCCCAAAATCTTCAAAGTCTCCTAATCAACTCTTCGGACGATGCCGAACCCTTTCCTCGATAATAGGGCAAAACGTGTCTTGTGGGCTTCATTTGTGAATCTTGGCTCGTAAGCGGGCAGTGGAGAGCTTCTCCGGGCTCACTTGGAAGCCACATGATTGGTTGGCATCCCTACAAGACAATACAAGCATCATTAAACCAAAAATACACCAAAAGAATGCTAATTGAAGTAAATGGGCTGAAAATAGGTATTGCTACATTAAACTTGGGAATAATTGGCAAGAGTCTCTCCTTGTAAAAGTAGTAATACAAGTTTACAAAGCTTTCAATTCAAGACAACATTCACAAGAAGCAATTCACAACAATATTCCACAGAATTTCAGCCTAAAAGAACAAAGAAAAACCCTAGAAATGGAGTTAGAGAGTTTACCTCAAACTATGGCACACAAGCGAAAATGAAGTGAAATTCGGCCAAAAACTCGATAAAACATTGAAGATCTTCAAAAAAATTTGTTTTCTAGGATAAGGAGAGCTTTTTGGTGAAAAAAGAATGAAGAAAAATGGTGGAGAAATGAAGAAGAGAAGAAAAGAAGAAGATGAGAAAATGAGTGAATAGTGAAAAAGTTGAGTGAAGAAGATGGCTAAGTCTCTCGGCCATCCATGCGGCCATCCATGCGCTCACATGGATGGCCGCACCACTCTCAGGATGGCATCCCAAGCAGCCATGCTGGTGCATGAATGCCCGCATGACTCTCTGGATGGCCTCCTGGGCATGCATGCGAGCGCATGAATGCTCGCATGACTTTCTGGATGATATCTCGGGCATTCATGCGGTCAAGAAATGACCATTTTCCAGATTTTTCATCAAATACTCATACAAACATCCAAAAACCTCATGAAAAACAAAGCGGAATTCACTACTAAACATTAAGAACAAGAAATTTGATGCGTCAAGATGAATCATAAACCAAAGAACTCAAGACAACCATTGAAGATCATGATCGAAAAAATTAAGGAAAATGGCTAAACAACCACAACAACACACTTGCAATCTAAAGAACAACAAGCACCAAGCACTACAAAAATACGAAAACACACAAACACACAAACTAAACATATGAAAGAACACTTGCAAGGAATTTAATTGCTTGGGTTGCCTCCCAAGGAGCGCTTGTTTAACGTCTTTAGCTCGACGTGTCATACCTCGTCATCATGGTGGGTCAAAGGAAGTCAAATTACCTCCAATCTTTTGTGAAGTGTTGTTACCCAAAAAATAATGTTTCAGTCGGTACCCATTGACCTTGAATGTCCCTTTCTCTGGATGAGTGATCTCAATGGCCCCATAGGGGGTAAATGATAAACGTCTAAATGTACATATTTTATACATATGCATGCACATAGTTTTCATATTTTGTTAATGAATCGATGTCCTTTTGTGGTCTAAATTGGGTTATTTCGTGTTTCAGGTGCAAAAGATGCTTAGGTGAGCTCAACGAAGCAATTTGAGAAGAAATCCACGCCGAAATCGTCGTTTTAGGGTCCATGGTACTGTAGCAACACTATAGAAGCCTGAAGCACTCACATTTGAAGAATTTTCTAAGTATGGAAACCCTCACGGGCAAGCTCACGGCCGTGAGTTCAACCGCAAGCAATTCAGGGGCAGACAGTGATGTAGCAGTGTCACTGTAGCAGGTTTAATGTAGCAGTGCTACTGTATCAGTGTTACTATAGCAGTTTAACAACTTTGCGGATTCTTTCGACTCACATTACAGGCTACCTCACGGGCCATATATGGACCGTGAGATCACACGTGAAGAGGCACAAATTCACCTCTTTTATTGGAATTTTAGGGTTTCTTTTGAGGCATCTTGTGTCTTCTTCTTGGAGCCTCTCACCACCACCTTTGATCTGAGGTTGAAGAAGCTTTTGGAGGGCAATTCCGTGGAGAATTTGGTGAGGAGAGCAAGTCCTTGGGAAAGATCTTCATGTTAGAGCTTGCATTTTGGAGGTTGAAGACAGGGAAGCCACCCCTACAAGTGGCGTTCTTGGAACTTATCCGACCTTCACCTTTGAGGGAGTCTTTCTCATATTTACTTTGGTTGTTTTTATGGACTATGTGTTGTATTTCTTGAGAATGAGCAACTAAACCCCAAGGTCACCGGATGTAGGTGAACCTTAGGGGTGAATTTCTGATGTTTTGGATGATTTTGTGCTAATTAATGTTTGTGGCTTGTTTGTGATCCATTGTTTGGTGTTTTTACATGCTTGATATGTATGAGAACTCTATGTATCAAAAGACTTTGGAAATGCTAGGTTGCGTGATTATTGCCCTAGTTTTAGACTCACCAAACTTGGAAGGGAAATAAGTATAAATACACCGTGACCATCGGATATTTGTACCCCTCCACTCCTAGGGTTAAATACTCATTTGTATTTTAACACTAGTTTGAGAAAATCACTTCACCCATTGCAATCGTAGCTGTAATCTTGGGCGATAGACGTACCGCATCCAATACCCGTACCGGATTAGGGGCCAATTGCCATGACCATCGGGTTGGCCTAATCTAGGGTTTTCTCGGTCCAATTAGCCACTTGCATGTTAGTCCAAGCATCCTACTCACTTTAGTAGCCCTTAAGGGAATCCTCATCCGTGACTACTCCTAGCCCTAAGTTATCTCGTACGTTGTCCTCGTCAATTCACATTAGTTAATTATTTGTTTAGTTTCTTTGCATTCAATTCACTCTCTTAAATCCTATCAGTTGAACAAAATTGTAAGAAGCAAGTAAGGGTAGCTTCTCGGGCCCCAGGGAATACGACCCTCTCGGGTTCGCACGAGAGGTATTACCTGACGATCCATGCACTTGCGGGTTAGCAAAACGCTATCAGTAAACCTGTGAAACAGTATATGGGCCATGCCATCTGTATTTCAACTTCCCTTGAAAAAGCTTTAACCTGGAATTAAAAAGTAGTACTTGGTCACCCTGGTTGAAGCACTTAGCTTGCTTGATATGTCTATCATGGTACTCTTTCATCCTCTGCTTATAATGTATCAAACTTTCATATGCCACGGCTCGCCATTCGTCTAATTCATTTAAATTGAATTTCCTCTTGTGGCCACAAGTATACGGATTGAAGTTTAATTGTTTTATGGCCCAATAAGCTTTATGATCCAATTAAATAGGTAGATAACATGCTTTCCTATAAACCATTCTATAAGGTGTTGCTCCAATAGGAGTCTTGTAAGTTGTTCTGTATGCCCATAGTGCGTCATCAAGCTGATCTGCCCAATCTTTATGGTGATGCTTGATAGTTTTCTCCAAAATTCATTTCAATTCACTGTTTGAAACCCCAACTTGAGCACTAGTTTGAGGGTGATAAGCTGTTGATACTCTGTGAGATACCCCGTACCTTTTAAGTACTTTCTCAAACTGAGAGTTGCAGAAATGAGTGCCTCGGTCACTGACACACCCTTTTGCGTGTGTGTACCGCAAGTGCACGGGTTGTCGAAGTAATAATTACCCCGGTGAGTGGGTAGTCAAATCCACAGGGAACGGAAGTACTAGTAATGACTGATTCTTAGTTATCTAGTCGAAACAATAATATGGAGCAATTGAATGTAATATGTAAAATAAGAAAATCACAAGAAAGAAAACAAATAAAAGGAAAAGATAAAGGAGATCTCAATCAATGAAGATGAGATACTCGGGCAATGATCCCCCTAGGTTCTATCATGAAGTGCAAAACTAACTAAATGCTTCTAAACCAAGTTCTATGAGTCGAGGTAATCCAAGAACAATCGATCCCTGCTTCCAGGCCACCGATACTAGTCCCCTACAAGGTCCCAGCAGAGAATTCACTCAATCTCAACACCTCACACCCTATATGACCGCAATGAGTTTTAGGGATACCTAAGAGTGAAACCGATTCCTAAAATTAGATCTAACCCTACTTCTAGGCGAAAGATCCCTAACCCCTTACAAAAGTCCCGGCGGAGAAATCTATCAATCTCACACCTCACACCCCATATGGTTGCATAAAACTTAGGGAATACGGAGGTAGGAAACACTCAATCGGAAGGGAAAGGGGACACTCCTCTATCTCAAGACTCACCCTCTCAACCCTCTTTAATCTTGTATGTTCTAATCCCTAATGGAGATCTCTCTCTCACCAAGGAAACAAATCAAGCATACCAAGCAACCATACGAATTAATAAGGCATGCAAGCAATGATTAAACAAGATTAAAACTCAAATAAACTTGGAATTAAAAGAAAGCATAAAGAAAGTCAATACATGAATCGAAACCTAAGGTTCACATGCCCAAGTATCTACTAGGGTTTAGCCCTCCATGGGACTTATTACAAAGCAAAAGATAATGAAGTAAAAAGCAATGTAATCCATGAAAATAAACCCCCTCAAATTCGTGATGATAGCCTTGATGAATTGTTCAACGTCTCGAAGGAACCTTCTCCGAAGCTAGGTCACCAATGGCTCCCCGATGCTATCTCGTCGAAAGATCTATCGAAGTTGGTGAAGAACAACTCCCAATATCGCCAAAGACCTCGTCCTAGAAACCCTAGCCGCTCTTGCCTTCAAACGTGCGAAAAAAGTTATAAAAGAATCGGCGAGAAGGGCTATTTATAAGCCTGAATCGCGCCAACTGCGTGTCTTCACGCGACCGCGTGAGATCCCACGCGATCGCGTGGGCTGTAGAATTTCCACGCGGTCGCGTGAGATTTTGACGCGGTCGCGCGAACAGTGAAATGAACAGTGTTTTGCTACAGTACTCTTCATAAACATGATCCAAACTCTCTCATATTGAGGCCACATGGTCGGGCACACGTCCATATGGTGAGTTATAAGATTTCTTCTTCTTCGAATCATCATTTGAGAGCTTTAACTATCTTCACACAAGTTGGGACATGAAGGTGTGACTGCCTTTGTGCCCTTCCATCACACAAATCATCTTGAATTCTTAAGGAAGTTGGCACACACCCTCATGTGCATGATCCCCTCTTGTGCCTTGACACTTGTGTTGTACAAAAGCTCCCAACAATACGTCTTTATAACCCATCTTTGCTTCCTTTTCCTCCTTTAACACTTCCACAACCTAATTGCATAAAAGAACACCAAAATACACTTTATGAGACATAATCAATGGTAAAATGATGCTCAATGTATGTAAAACAAGTCGGTAAAACATGTATATTCAAGCACTTATCAGTCACTTATGATCCCCCTAGGTGTCCCAAACCGAGAAAACAATTTCTTCAAGAATTTGACCACCACTCTTGCATCACAAGATGGAAAATCTTGTGCTTCAACCCACTTAGAGACATAATCCACCTCTACTAGGATAAATTTGTTTCCCTAGGAGCTAGGAAATGGTCCCATGAAATCGATCCCCCAAAAAACAAATACTTCACAAGCCTGGTTCCAATTTTGTGGCATTTCATCTATTTTTGAAATATTATCTGCTCTCTGGCAACTGTCACAGTGCCGAACAAAATTTTGTGCATCTTGGAATATGGTTGGCCAGTAGAATCCTGCATCGAGAGCCTTCTTCACTGTCTTGTTTCCACTGTAGTGGCCCCCAGTTGGTCTTGAATGACAATGCTTTAAAATTTCATACCCCTCATCCGTTGAGACACATCTTCGAACGACTTGATCAGAGCACAACCAGAAGAGGTATGAGCACAACCTATAATTGGCAAACCACGGTGTGTCATCTTCCTTGACTACCTGGATACCACACAATTGTTCCCCAAGGAACATGTCATGTATCTCATCGTTGTTCAAAGCATCACCATCAGGGCCCTTAAGCCGTGAAAGGTGATCAGCCGCTAGGTTTTCTGCCCCCTTTTTATCCCTTATCTCAATATCAAACTCCTGTAGCAGTAGAACCCAACGGATCAGTCGAGGTTTAGCATCCGAATTTCTCAACAAGTACTTCAGTGTTGAATGGTCCATGTACACAATCACCTTTGATAGCACAAAATATGACCAGAACTTATCAAATGCAAAGACAATAGCGAGCATCTCCTTCTCCGTAGTAGTGTAGTTCTCTTGAGCATCATTCAGGGTTTTCCTTGCATAGTAGATGGGATGAAAGTGATTATCTCGCAGCTACCCAAGCACAGCTCCCACTGCAAAGTCGCTCGTGTCATACATTAACTCAAATGGCAACTTCCAGTCTGGGGAAACCACAATTGGCACTTCCACAAGCTTCTTCTTTAGGGTAACAAAGGCATTCATGCAATCATCATTGAACTCAAAAGGGGCATCCTTCTCGAGTATCTTAGTTAATGGTCGGGAAATTGTAGAAAAGTCTTTCATAAACCTCCTATAAAATCTGGCATGTCCCAAGAAGCTTCTGATTATTTTCACTGATGTAGGGGGAGTTTCTCGATGGTAGCAACTTTTGCTTTGTCCACTTCGATTCCCTTCTGTGAAATTTTATGACCAAGCACTATGCCTTCCCGAACCGTGAAGTGGCACTTCTCCTAACTGAGCGCCAAATTGGTTTCCTCGCACCTACAAAGGACACGCTCGAGATTTCGGAGGCATAACTCAAATGAATCACCGAAAACCAAAAATTCATCCATGAACACCTCCATAATATCCTCCATTATATCATCAAAAATTGCCATCATACATCTCTGAAAAGTTGCCGGTGCATTACAGAGTCCAAAAGACATCCGTCGATAAGTAAATTTATCGTAAGGGCAAGTGAAGGTGGTTTTCTCCTGATCTTTCGGGGTGATGGGAATCTGAAAGTACCCAGAGAGACCATCCAGAAAATAGTAATAAGAGTGCCCTGCAAGCCTCTTAAGCATCTAATCAATGAAGGGCAAGCGGAAATGATCTTTCTAGGTGGTATCGTTGAGTTTTCTGTAATCTATGTAAATCCTCCAACCTGTAACTGTTCGGGTAGGTACAAGCTCATTCTTCTTATTGGTGATAATTGTCATACCTCCCTTCTTGGGAACAACCTGCACTGGGCTTACCCATGCGCTGTCAGAGATGGGATAGATGATGCCTGCATCAAGCAACTTAATAACCTCATTCTTCACTACTTCTTTCATGTTGGGATTAAGCCTCCGCTGGGGGATCACTTTGTGTTGGTGATTATCTTCCATGAGAATCTTGTGTGTGCAGAAAGACAAGGTAATTCCTTTAATATCTGAAATTTTCCAAGCAATAGCCCTTTTGTTTTTCTTCAGTACACTTAATAGCCTCTCTTTCTGCTCATCTGTTAGGTTTGCAGCAACAATCATTGGAAGTTTGGATCCTTCTTCCAAGAAAGCATACTCCAGATGTTGAGGGAGAGGTTTTAAATCCACGTCTGGGGGGTCCTTGATCGATGACTTTTGTCTCCTGTAACTTCCAAGATCAGCCTGTTCGGTGTCACTGTCTTCCTCTTCTAATGAGCTATTACCGTTCGAAACATCTTCCACGCTTTCAACCTCATTTTCAATCCTAGCCGCATCATTCCCCAATACATGGGCTGTCTCCTTTGAACTATTGGCCCAATTGTGATTTGTCTCTACCTAAGCTATCCGTAGGAAAGCCACAATCTCTTCTTGGCTCATTACTCGGAGTTTCAGGCCGAAGATTCGGTAGGCAAGTTTCTACCACTGAATGCTCCCCACTAGATTCCAGATAATGTTTGAAAAACACCCGAGCCCCTAGATTATCAAAAGTTGCATTGGCCACGTCACCAACGTACTGTTTCACCCAACGATCATCGTTGAAACATAACTCACCCAACCCGAGTGGTGCATTTGAAAGGATGAAATATTGATCCTGAGAGTAACAATTATCAGTCCAAGCCATAATCCACAGAGAAAAGGAAAAGGTTATGCAAATCAGAAAATCATAAAAGAAATATACAACAAGAGTCAAGACTTAGAAATAAAAAAAAACAAGAAAATGAAAATGCAAACAAAATAATAGTGAAATATATACAATGATGAAAAACATGAAACAAAACAATGGCCAAATCAACCAACTCTAAGTTTTCCGAATATTTCTCATGGGTCCTCGGCAACGGCGCCAAAAACTTGATGGGGGTCCAGCAAGTGCACAGAGTCGCTAACTAATACCCCGTGCACGCACGAGGGGGTCGTATTCCCAAGGGTAGGAATCTACCCTTACTTCCTCTTTGTATGATTATTTGGCAGATCAATTCAAGTGTCTTTAAAAGAAAAATAAAAACATAATTAAAATGCTAAGGAAGTGCTGTAAGGCGGAGGCAATAATCGGAGGGTAAAAACAATGTAAGGATAGGGTCACGGATGAGGATTCCCAAGGGGGCTACTAAAGTACGAAGATTGCCCTAACTAGCATGCAAATGGGGAGTTTGGACCGAGAAACCCTAAATTAGACCAACCCGATGGTCACAGAAATTAGTCCCTAATCCGGTACAAGTATCTAGTATGGAATTCCTTCCGCTCGAATCCTCGCATGATTGCAATGAGAATGATAGGTTTCTCAAGTTAGTGTTAAGACACAATCAAGGTCAACCCTAACAATGGAGGGGTACAAATACCTGATGGTCACGGCGTATTTGTACATGTATCTCTACCAAGCTTGGTGAGCCTAATACTAGGGCAATGGTCATGCTTCCTAGCCTTTTCTAAAAATTGATATACCAAGTTCTCATGCATACCAAGCATTCAAATACAACAAACAAGGTTCACAAACAAGTCCCAAATGCATAAAACAAGTCAAGCAATCATTCTACACAAGTTCACCCCCAAGGTTCACCTACATCCGGTGACCTTCAGGTTTTAGTTTCTCATGGATACAAAACACTCAAGAAAATACATAGAAATAACCAAATACAACAATGAGAACACTCCCTCAAAAGGTAGAGGCCGAATGACGCTTCCAAGGACGCCACCCAAAGAGTGGCTTCCCTTGTCAATCTTCCTCTCAAGTGTGGATCAAGAAGGTGGATCTCGTCGTATGTCGCTCTCCTCATCATTCTCTCCACGGAAATACCCTCCAATGGCTGCTCCTAGCTTGAATTTGAATGTGGTGGAAAGTAGGCTCAAGAACTAAGGCTTCTTTCTCCCAAAGAAAATGAGCACAAACCATTAAAAAGCTATCCTCAGCATGCCATACGGCCTGACATGCGGACAACATACGAGCACTGTACCTCTATGAATTTTGTGTAAGTTGCTGTAGTGGAGTGCTATAGTAATAATGCTACAGTAATCCTACTACATGACTGTATACGGCCATTTATGCACCCGTATGAGTGCCCGCATGGAATTCCAGACTTAGCCGTTTCTCCAAGTTTTCGTGCTACAGCGGTGCTACATTGTTGCTACAGTACCGGGCTCGAAAATGCTCTTTTTCCTACCAATTTCTTCTAAAATCTAGTTGTCGAGCTTCCCACGCTATCTTTTGTTCCTGTAACACGAAATAAACCAATTCAGACCAAAAAGGGTATCCACACATAAAAAAATACTCGATTTATACGCAAACATACGTAAATAATATGTATAATTAGCCATTTATCACTATGCTTTCAATTTGTGTTTACTTTCATAGTTTGATGGATTTGTATAGCTCCATGAGGAGCTAAACCCCTTGTGGGTATTCAGACTTGTAAACCCTAGGATGATTATGTTTCTTTGACATTGTTATTATGCTTTTCTTTATTGATGAATAAAATTGAGTTTCAATCTTAATTGCATCTTGTATTGTTTTTCCTTAGCCGTGACACTAGGGCTGAGAATAATCTAGGTTATCGTTTGGAGGTGTCACAACTCCTATAGGGTTAGACTACTTAAGATTGGAGAGGGTCGAGAGGGTGAGTCATGATGTAGCGAAATGTCCCTTTTCCCCTCCGGTGTGATTCTCCCTACCTCCGTGTTCCATGAATTCTTAGCTATCGAGATAGAGTGAAGTGCTTGGAGATGAACTCCCCTAGGGCTTAGTTGCACAAGCAACAGAGTGAAGGGTTGTAGTGAAACGTAGTTTTGGGGCATAATTTGGACTAGGGTTCTTTCACCTAAACCAAAGGGTTAGAGCTATATATAGGAATAGAGTTTATCATTAGGAATCCCTATAACCTAAAGTAATCCCTTGTAGTGTGAGGCTTAGGAAGATGAACTCCCCTAGGGCTTAGTTGACAGGTCAACAATAGTCAAGGTCATACTGAAACCTAATGCCGGGGCATATTATTGGGGTTAGTCACCGTTGACCTTAGGTTTGGGACCGTGTGTTTAACGATATCCTTGACTCATTAATCATCAATTGAAGAGTATAATAGCATTATCCTGCACTAGAAGCATAAGTCCTAGGCTTAGCTTGTCCGGGTACCCAACTTTACTCATTGATTGTCCTTGTTTATTTGCTCTTACTTGCACTTTCTTACCTTCCATACTTCTCTTTTATTTCTTGTTCTTTATAATTACTTTTATACTCAATCATTGATTCTCATCACACTCTTTGCACAATGCATTAGCTAAATAGTGAATTTTTGTGTCTTAAAATCCCTATTCCTTGTGGATTCGACTACCCTCTCACCGGGGTACTATTATTACTGTGATAACTTGTGCACTTTCAGGCCCCTGTCAAAGTTTTTGGAACCATTGCCGAGGAATAGGCTTATTTTAGATACTTGTTTTGTTTTTTTTGCTACTTTAGCTATTCACTTCGTTTTCTATTACACACTTTCTTTATCTATCATCATTCTTACTTGTTTTGTTTTATTTGTTTTCGGCTCCAGGTTATAACCCATGGGAACCGTTCAGTTCTTGTTGAAGGAGACCGGGATATTGGAAGAATAACACATCAAAAAAGGAAGGAACCTGTACAAGAATCTTCAAATCAAGCTGATATTAAAACAGAATGGTTAGAAACAATGCCAGAGCAGAATGAATAGCAGAGGACACTATCTGATTTTGCTAGATCCGCAGTATTGGTGACTCAATCAAACATAGTGAGGCCCCCAATCACAGCTCAAAACTTTGAGCTAAAGCCTGGTTTCATCCAAATGTTGCAGCAGACAGCACTGTTCAATGGATTGGCTGATGAGAGTCCCAACAGTCACATCGAGAACTTCTTGGAGATGCCATCAGACTTAGAGCTTTCCCATTTTCTGTAAAGGAGAGAGTGAAGCAATAGTTGCACTCATTACCAAGGACATCTATTACCACATGGGAGGAGATGGTTAAAGCGTTCTTGGCTCGATATTTCCCTCCTGGTAAATCAGCAAAGCTTCAGAATGAGATCTCGTCCTTCATGCAAACGGAATTGGAGTCTCTTTTTGAGACATGGGATAGGGTCAAAGAGCTCTTGCAGAAGTGTCCACAATACTTATTTCTTGATTGGATGATCATTCATACTTTCTACAACGTGTTGAATCTGAGCACTAAACAGTTATTGGATGAAGCAGCAGGGCCTACTCTTGGAAGCAAAACTCCCGGTGAGGCCCGACAACTTATAGAGGAGATGGCTCTCAATAGCTATCAGTAGAATTCAAGGGGCAGAAAGAAAGTTGCCAGCATTCATGAGATAGACGCAGTTACATCATTGGTAGCATAGGTGGAATCATTGAGTAAGATGCTAGATGCTCTAGCTTCACCAAGAGTTGCGACCGTTGCGGCCATCACTGCTTGTAATGGTTGTGGGGGAGGTCATGCTTCAAGCGATTGCCCTTTTGCTATTGGAGGCACTAGTGCGGTGGAAAAGGTCAATTTTGTTGGCAATACATACAGAGGAGAAGGCCAAGGCAACCTGTACAGTGGAACCTACAATCCGGGGTGGAAGAACCTCCAAAATTTCTCATGGAGCAATCAAGGGCAGTCAAAATAAAAGAGCAATGTACCACTAGGATTTCAAGGTCAACAAGCATGAAACTTAGAAAGCCGAGTGACCGGGATAGAGGGAAAGATGACCGATCTAGAGAGAGCCCTCATAAGGTATATTTCTTTGTTGGATGCTAGATTTCAGTTGGTGGAGGCTATACTTCCCAACCACATCGCCTCCTTAGACAATTTGCCTAGTAATACGGAGACCAATCCGAGGGAGCAATTGAAGGCAATTACCTTGAGAAGTGGAAAAGAGGTCGAGAGAAATCTCCCTCTATAGAAGACAAAAGAAGCACCCGAGGTCGAGGAGGTAGGAGAAGAAGCATCAAAGGAAAAGGAGGTGGCACTCCCACCCTACAATGCGAGGATCCCCTATCCTTCACGATTAATGACCACGAAAACGAGCAATAAAAGAAGTTTCTGGGTATGTTCAAGCAGGTGCACATCAACATACCATTCGCGAAGGCATTGGCCCAAATGCCTAAGTATGCGAAGTTCTTGAAGGACATCTTGACCAGCAAGAGGAAATTGGAAGAGAGTGTAGCTGTAGTTCTTGATGCCAATTGCTCAGCTGTCTTGCAAAAGAACATGCCGAGTAAGAGAAAAGATCCCGGAAGTTTTATAATACCTTGTAACATTGGCAACTTGGGTGAAGAAATGGCGTTGGCTGATTGTGGGGCAAGTATCAATGTCATGCCCTATACCTTCTACCAAAAGCTAGGCTTGGGCGAGCCTAGACCGACTTGGATGACACTTCAGCTTGCAGATCGATCGGTGAGGCATCCGAAGGGGATTATGGAAGATGTGTTGGTGAAAGTGGACAAGTATATATCTCCTGTTCACTTTGTGGTGTTAGACATTGATGAGGATGTAGAGGTGCCATTGATCCTTGGAAGGCCTTTCTTGCGCACTTCTAAGGCTCTTATTGACATGGAAGACGGGGAGCTCACATTGCGAGTTGGAGATGACAAGCTTACATACCACCTAGCTGAAGCCATGAGACACTCTCTTGATTTTGATGATACTTTGTATTTCCTTGACACCACTGATGAGCTAATAGATGATTATATGCAGGAAATGATGAACCCGGACGCATATGAAGGGTGGGCGGACCAAGATGCGGAGATCGAAGAAGAAGTACTATCACTTGGTCTAGTCGAGAAGGAAGTCAAGCCGGAACCGGGACTTATGAAACGGATGAGAAGGAAGATAAGGAGGGCGAGGAGGCGCCATACGAAAAGCCCCAAGGAGAATGGGGATGAGCAAGCAAGGAGTAAGGGTGTTTCACCCTTGTGTGGTAACAAAATCGCTAACTCCCCCTCTAGACTACATAACCTATGTCATGCATGTTTCCAGGTGGTAAGAAAGAGGGCAACATCCATTCATGATCCCCCATGAGCTTAAACAGGTACGTCAAGTTTAGTGACATTAAACAAGCTCTTCTTGGGATGCAACCCAAGCTTTTACAGTTTTTCTAGGGTTTAGTTTAGTTCTAGCATGAATAAGAGTCTTAGTTTTGGTGTTCTAACTTTTATATGCATGTGCTGAAGTTTTTAGTGTGGATCATTGATGTTTTCATGTGCCTGAACATTGACTGACGAAGTTTGAGTTGGTTGAGCATGTTTTCTATGGTCTTTGGTCGTGTTTTTATTGTATTTACAGGATCTAGTTATTGTGTTGGTGTTTCAGAATTTTTCTGGAGACTCTATGAATTTTTCTAAGTAAACCAGAGAAAACATACGGCCGTGTGGAATTTCTACATGGGCGTGTGTTACCAATTAGGGCTCAACCAGAGACGGCACAGGGGCGTGACCATGTCCCTGTGAAAAACCTCAGAAGGGGCACAAGCCCATATGGAATTTCCACATGGCCGTGTGAAATAATGCAGAACTTAAACTCTCTTTCCTGACAGTCCACAGGGGTGTGTGGGTGCCCCTGTGGGTAGCCATGTACTAAGCCACATGCCGTGTGGATTATTTATGATGAAGCATCGCGCGAAAAACTAGGAAGCTAGCACACGACTCCCCGGCCGCAAGTGCATGGGTCGTCAAGTAATAACCTCTCGTGCAAGCACGAGACGGTCGTATTCCCAAGGGTTCCGAGATCTACTATTAACTCCCTTTGGGGTTCACTGTCTAGTAAACTAAAACAGGGTTGAAGCGATTATAAGAGTGAAAATAATAAAAGTGACGAGAAAGCAAAAATGGAATAAAACTCGATCCGGACGGAAGTGGGGATGAAAAATCCAGTAGTTGAGGAAGGCCTCGGGCGAGGATCACTGACACGACCTCTTGCGTGTATCCCGCAAGTGCATGGGTTTGTCGAAGTAATAAATTTACCCTAGTGAGTGGGTAGTCGAATCCACAGGGAATAGGGAGTTAGAATACGAGATTTCACTATTAAAACTATGCGAAGTACGGAAAAGTGATCAATTGATTCAATGAGTGAATTATGGAAACAATTATACTAAAAGACAAGAAATTAAATAGAAAGATGGAAGATGAGAGAGTGCAAGTAAAAGAGAATAGTGAGGACTAGTAATGAATGAAATAGGGCATCCGGACAAGCTACCTCTAGGGTCTATGCTTCTAGTGCAGGACTATGCTATTATACTTTCCTATTGATGTTTAATCGAGTCGAGGATATCCTAAGACTCACGGTCCCAAACCTAAGGACAACCGTGACTAACCCCAATACTAACCCCAATACTAACCCCAATAGGGCATCCGAACAGGTTTCACCCTTCACTCTATCGCTCGCACGACTAAGCCCCAGGGGAGTATATCTACCTAAACCTCACACTACGTGGGATTGGTTTAAGCTCTAGGGATTCCTAATGGTGAAACCTGTTCCTATGTATAGTTCTAACCCTTTCGTCCAGGTGGAAGAACCCTAGTCTAGATTAAGCCCCAATGCATAGGATTCACTTCAACCCTTCACTGTAGTACTTACGTAACTAAGCCCCAGGGGAGTTTATCTGCCTAGCACTTCACTCTATTTCGACCGCTATGAAATCAAGGAAACGGAGGTAGGAAGAAACCATGTCGGAGGGGAAAGTGGTACATCGCTACCTCACAACTCTCCCTCTCAACCCTCTTCAATCTTAAGTAGTCTAACCCTAAGGAGTTATCACACCTCCAAAAGGCAACCTAAATTGTTCTCAATCCTAGTGTCACATCTAAGAGAAAACATTAACAAGATGAAATTAAGATTGAAACTCAATTTTATTCATCAATAATGGAAAAGCATAATAACAATGTCAAAGAAACATAAGAACCCTAGAGTTTACAAGTCCGAATAACCTTAAGGGGTTTAGCTCCTCATGGAGCTATACATGTTCATCAATGTATGAAAGAAAGCACAAAATAAGGACATCAATGAAAACCCCCTTGCGTATGGTGTGGCCGTGGTCTTGTGCGGCCGTCGAACGTCGGTGACGATGCCGATGACGCGCGCTAAACCTCCACGAAATCCTCTCCGAAACCTTAGCCGCACTCCCCAAGTTGAAGAGAAAGATAGGTCAAAAGATATCCCAAAAGGTCTCCAAAATCGCCTTTTATAATGTTGAATCGCGGCTTTAAAATTTGATTTATCGGGGGCTTCACACGGCCGTGTGGAATTAACACACGGGTGTGTGAAGTTTCTGTCTGCTGAAAAATTAATTCACACGGCCATGTGTTAATTCCACACGCCCATGTGAATTCTCTGGAATTCTGAATTTCGGCCGAAAGTGAACAGCAACTTGGTACAGTAACAAACTATAGTGCTGCTACAGTACTCGCCCGAAACGCTCCCGAATCCGTCGTTCTTTATCGAGGCCATTAAATTGGGCACACAATCAACGGTAGATCGTGCCGATTGCTTCAAGTCTCCTTCTTGGTGAAGTTCTCCTAAGCCACACGAGTTAGACTTGTTGTGAATGTGACTGCCTTTGTGCCCTCCAAAGGAGGTTGGCACACACTCACAAGTCCAAGCTCGTGCCTTGTTCCGTGTTTGGTCCGAAAACTTCCCAACAACGGTGAACACGACCTAATTTCATTCTTCTTCTCCAATTTAGCTTCACAAACCTTCAATGCATAAGAACACACAAATGCACGCCATTTAGTGATAAAAACCGATAAAAGATATGCTCAATGTAAGATAATAACGCTTCGCGGTACTATAACACAAGCACTTATCAGTAATAGCAGATCTTGGGGCCCTTGGGAATACGACCCTCTCGTGCTCGTGCAAGAGGTTATTAATTGACAACCCGTGCACTTGCGGCCGGGGAGTCGCGTGCTAGATCTTTAGCTTATCGCGCGGCGACCATCAAGTTTTTGGCGCCATTGCCTGGGAAATCCAAGAATGCTAGGAAAACTTCTAGCTCACTACTCTAGTCATTTATCTTTTCTTTTTTAAATATTCTTGTTTCCTTCTTATACCTTAATTTTTTTTTATTTTATTTTGTGCACAGGGCAGTGGGTTTTCATGAAGCCTCAGGTGGTGCAAATTTTCATCTTCAAAAATGGCAGATCAATGAGTATGAGGCCTTGAGGGCATGCAGTACCAATCAATTCGAGCATGTATACAATCCATACCAGCGAGGGCACCTAGATTTTTCATCACATCATTACGGACAACAATGGGAGCCCTCTCACTGTGGACTGCTGCAAAAACCCCCACAACCACCAACGAAGAGGACGTATACCACTAAAGATATCTTAGCCAAGTTCTTGCAAATCACAGACTCTCGTTTGGATGCGTTGGAAGAAAGCATGACAATTGTTCAGGCATCTATTCATAGAATCAAAAAACAAGTGGTAGAACTTCTCAAACTAATGGATGAGGAAAACAAGAATAATGAGCAAGCTGTTGAAGTTCCACCTGTAGATGCTATGGAAGAAGACAGGGGGATTGAGGAAAACCAGGCCATTGAGAGGTGTGAGGAAGTAAAATCAAGTCCGTCAATCACAAATGTCGAAGCTACTTGCCTCAACATGGACCATTCCACCCACTTGCCAGTTTTGGTTTTGTGCACTAAAAAAATTCCGGGAATTGTTTTTGATGATGTGGGTTCAAAACTAAGGTCATGCTTGAACCCACCTATGCCGGGCCTGGATAATTCCCAACCAAAAGTATTTCCTTGGAGGCCTAAACACATTCTTTGGGCAATCCGAGATTATCCCACCATGGTTGAGGAAGAAGATGTGGATAGGGTGTTGAAGCCGCCCAAGGACCCACCCGTGCTAAGCTTAGATAGTTCTCAACCAAAGCTCTTTCCTTGGAGACCCAAACAATTTGGTGGGATACACAAAGGAATTTTGGCCGGGCATCAAGAAGAAGCGGACAGGAGGTTCAAGCTATCCAAGGATCCACCTAAGTTCCAATTGCACAATTCTCGGCCCAAGCTTTTTTCCTTGGAGGCCAAAAGGTAATTCGACCTTGACCTCCACCTCGGCACCGTCTTGGCCGGTATGTTTTGTATTTGCTGGTATTTCTTATGCCATGTCTAGCCGGGAGGAGCACTGATTGCTTCCCCGCAAGTGTACGGGATCGCCAAGTAATACCTCGCACAAAAGCACGAGGATCGTATTCCACGGGGCTAAGGAGCTACTCTTACTCCTCCATCGCCTATTATCTAACCTAACCACACAAGCATGGATGTATGTTCTACTGAAGCAAAGAAATAAATACGATATAATTAAATAGAATTGAAAGCATACAATGTGGTTGCAAGTGCTACAATGAAGAGTAAAGGCCTATGGATGTGGATCCCCTTGAGGGGTCATCATGATACATGGATGAAGGATAAAAGGTAGCTTGGTTGATTTAGACCGAAGGATCTCAAGATTAGATCAACCCCAATTTCTCGGCGATTGAGCCCTAATCCTATACGGATATCGGTTGGAATCTCTTCCTAACCAACATCCCTACGATTGCATTAAGTACAAGGAGATCCCAAAATAAGGATACACTAAACCCTAGTCTATCCTTATAGCTCGGAGGGCTATCGACACCCAATTTCTCGGTGTGCCGATACAAGTAACCCCTTTTAGTTCATTAATGACCTAATACACGTGAGTAGGTCACATCTACGTGTATAATTCAAGAAAGAACTACGGATCTCTCCATATGGTAGTTCTAGACATAAAGCACAATGAACTAAATCTTAAACCAAACCATGCTTGCAATTAAGTAAAGATCATCCAAAATACATGATAAACCCCCCCCCAAGGTTCACCAACATCCGGTGGCCTTGGGGGTCTAGTGTGCCATCAAGCAAGTAACAACAAAAATACAAAGTAAATCTCTTAAAAAGCTCATAAATGACACTCCCTAGATGAAATAATGAAGGAAGAGGTGGAGGTCCGGCCGAATGACGCTTTCCCTCGTCCAAGAGATGTCGAATGACGCTTCCCTTGACTTGGATCCTTGCCTCCTTGATGGTGAAGCTTCTCCCCTTCAAAATGATGTTCTTGCCTCCTTCCTTGGCTCCAAATTGTCGTCCTCTCAAGATTTCTTCGTTTTTTTTCTTTTAGATGCCGGCCAAGAAGTTCCCCTTTTGTGCCCTCAAAAACATCTATAAATACTCCCGCAGTATCCCGGGCTGGATGGATGGATCCCGGGGTGGATAGGTAGGAAAAGACAAGGCAAAACTTGTCTCATGTGGGGGTGTATCCCGGGGTGGATAGATGGATCCCGGGGTGGATAGGGGGCCGTGAACCCTAGTATAAAATCACTGTCTTTTGATGCTCACAGCCCCTTATACGGCCACGTATGCTGCACTATTTACTCTTATGCACTTCCATCATTTCCAGCCCAAAACTCCTCAGATGCAACAACAACTGCTACAGTGCTCCAGCTACAGTAAATACGCTACAGTGCTGCGACGCCTGAATTTCATCCTTTTTCGCCCAAATTGCATTCTCGTGCTCCTCATGGCTCCCCCGTGTCCTACAACATAAATAGTAGTCGATTAAGCACAAAACGGGCATCATTTCTTAACAAAATACATGCTAAGTGTACAGAATACATATATTAAAACATATACATTTAGACACTTATCAAATATCCCCACACCTAAGCGTTTGCTTGTCCCAAAGCAAACAAATCATGAAAAATAAGGAGACAGATAAGTGGCTAAATGTACATCTCTGGCTCAGACAAATACGAGATTCCACAAGTATAGAGTAATGATACACAGATGTTAAGTTACAGTCAATACGTACAACAAACAGATCCTGGCTCACCTCTTATATGTCTGTACAATGTAAGTGAATCTTTCATCTCATTTGCCCTGACATGGTCTAGCCCTATGACTTCAATCAGTACAGCTCTATATGCTAATCACTCCACAAGTACAGAGTACTAAGTCTTAAAAAGCTAAGTGCCACTCCAATGAACAATTAAGATCCTTCTAATTCTACAACTTGAGACTAAATCCCATTTCCACTCACGAACTCAAGTAGGCAGTCCAAGAGATCACTAGGTTTTTTTTTTTTTTTTTTTTCGAGTCCGCCTAACGTAGACTGCACAAAAATCTTTCAGGAGGATGCACATGCTGGTTAGGCACAAGAGTCACCCAACTACTCGATTACAGTCTACATAGACGCATTCATGCTCCATTAGCAGAGGAATACTGACATAGACTCTTTTTTTTTTTTTATTTTCACCCTAGATCAAACCTTTAGACTGCACTACAAGTAACAAAACTAGGACTAGCTCAAAAAGACTTAGAAGTTCTTAAGAGTTCATTGAAGGATAGAACTTAGTAGTCTAAGGCTAAGTATTCAAAATTGTGTGTTAAGCATACAAGAGAGTTAAGAAAGTCAAGCAGGCTATTCCCAGGGCATCAACAAAAGACTCAGTGCACAAAACAATACTAGGGGTGAAACAGGATTCAATAGAGCACAACAAGAAATGTAACTCACATCAATCATTAATTCATACTTGAAGAATCTCACAAGAAAGTAACAAGCCATCATTGATGACACTAGCATGCAAAGTTGACCTAATACATGTAAATACACCCATCCCCACACCTAGTGTTGTACATTGCCCTCAATGTACACTAATCATGAAAATAGAGGCAATATACACAATAATAACAAAGGAGAAGGGTGAAAACAAACTTCCCCAGTTTATTTTGTACAAATGGCGAAATGTGACCCGACAAAAGTGTACGGCGAGCTTTACATGTCGGGTCCGGCTCCCACAAAATGTGGAGATGCTCACCAAATTCCCCTCAATACCCTGGAAAGCACAAGGGCAAAACCATCATTCCAAAAAAATAAAACAGGAAAGAATAATACTAGGGAGCGGTCAAACACAACTAAATAAAAGAAACCAGAGTTCTACAAAGTGTTATTCAGGGTATAACCCTTCCCAACTTATTCAAAACAAACAAACACACGTGCAGAAAATAAAGAAAACAACAATAAATAAAAACAACATGCTGCTAAAAGAAAAATAAGTGTCCATGCTCAAGAATGAAACGGCTCGTCGATAACAGGTGGGACAGGTGTGTCGGTGCAGGATGCGGTGCCAGTCCGTGAAGATGAACCGCGAGCAGAGATGGTAAACTGGCGAAAGTCCTCGGTGAGCAAGCGCTGACCCTCTATGATCTGGTACAGCTGTCCGTGCATCTCACGCTGCTCGTGACGGATGGCCTGAATATCGCTCTCCATTCCTTGCAACCTAGCTTCGAAGCCCGATGATGATGTGGTGCCAGGAGTGGGAGTGGGCGTGTCATCAGGATCGGAGTCAGTGTCTGCTGGCAAACTGGACTCCCCGGCCGATGACTGTCGGGAAAGTCGGTAGCGGGCACCTCTCTTTTCAACTAGACCAACAGCAAGCAAGACATTCGCGCCAAGGGCCGCAGCACCACCCACAATCGTCATATCACGAGCGCGGTCCAACAATTTCATACCGCGAATCAACCTGGTGATGTATGGACCCAAGAAAATAGCACCTAACCGCGCGCACTGTGCGTGATGAATAAATGCTTCAGCCACAAGATGCCCAAGGTGAAGGGGGCACTGCTAAAAAATCCCAAAGAAAATCAGTAGATCAGAGTTGGACACCACTCCAGTACTATCCTTTCGGCCCCCTATGGAACGAGTAATTAGGGCATGCACATATCTCATGATAGGATCAGCAATCTGGGACGCCTTGCGAGTGTTTTTAGTATCGCCTGAGGCTATGGTGGCCCAATATTGATTCGCATTCACATGCGGTGGAAAATCGACTCGGATTTGGCCGATCGGAATGGAGTTCATGTATTCCTCGTCATAGACCCCCATGTAACTTACGAATTCGACGTGAGTCAACTCGCGGAGTCTTCCAAAAGCTTGGAAGCGAATAGTCCCCTATTTCTGACAAATGATGCGTCGCCGGTCTTGTTGTGCCTCAAAGGTGCTCAAAACCTCCAAAGTGAGCTGCCGGTATGTTGGTTCATCGATAGTAAATAAATTCACCCAACCATTTTGAGATAGAACCTCCCTCACTTGGTCGGCAATCCCAAGCTCATCCAAAAAAATTCCAATCAATACGTCGGACGGTGCCAAAGGGTTTAGTCTTTAATATTTCGTAATGTGCCATGTGAAGGGGGTGCGTGAACGTAGGTTCCTCGGGAATTTGTGTTGAAGCTCGTGGACGTTTTGAAGCAACCCTCTTGAAGTTTGGCATCCCTACAACACATAAGATTCTCATCAAGCCTAAACCAATCCAATATAACACCGAAAATAACACAAGAAGCAAGAAACAAATGAAAAATAGCCATGAATAGGGTCCATACGGCCGTATAGGGGGCCGTATGGACACTATTCATGGTGTAGCATTTCATTACCATCATGAAAATTGAAAAAGTTTTACAAGAATTCAATGGAAATTGAACAAACAACAATCACACCACCAACACATGATAAAAGCATGAAATTATCCACCAAAAAGCTCCATGAACGCAAGAGAAAATGAGAAAGAGAAATCTAGGGCATCAAAAAGCTTACCGGTGAATCCTTGGTGGAACTTGCTTGAAGCACTTGGTAAATCACTAGATCGATGTCACAAAATGTCTAGGAGGTGATCTAGGACGAAAAATGGAGAGATATGGTTGAGAAATGATGGAAAGAGGGGAGGAGAAATGATGGAGATGAAGGGAGAATGGAGAAGAAGACCCAAAGGACCAAAAAATGGGGGGGGGGGGGGGGGGGGGGGGGGGGGGTTAAGATACTAGGCCGAGCCTCACGGCCCCTCTCACGGCCGTGAGAAGGGCCGTGAAGCCTAGTACAAAACCCCAGCCCGCAAATTATTTCCACTAGGCAGCGTCTCACGGCCCCCCATACGGCCGTGAGGGGGGCCGTGAACCCTAGTGTAATTTTACTGGAAATTCGTTCACGGCCTCTCTCACGGCCCCTTTAGGGCCGTGAGGACCTGAGGAAGCTGGTTTGGGGTCTCAACGCACTCTAGAACTCTCCGGGAAAGTAATAACATGATCCAAAACACCTCCTACTCGAAAGAAATACGCAAAAGACTTGAATAAACTCATAAATTGACAATAAAACAAGTAGGCACAACAAGGAAAAATATAAAACAACACACATGATGAGAGTAAAATTTTGAGGATGGATTTATTCAAATGCAAAATAGATAAGGAACCTAGCACATTGCAAAGTAGATATGAACAACTAAAAAGAATGAAAATTGAATTTAAAAACCCCCGAACACTTGGGTTGCCTCCCAAGAAGCGCTTGTTTAACGTCACGAGCCTGACGTACCTTCTCACTTACCTCATGGGGGTTCAAAAAGTTTGAAGTTACCCCCGGTCATCGTTGGAATGTTGCTATTGTTGCCAGGTAAGTTCAATGACATCAAAGAGAAAACATTACACTTTTCATGAGTAAAGAGGGGTTCGAACTTTACCTTCCCTCCTAGAGACTTTGAACGACGAGGGTTGGTACCTTTTCTTTTCTTTCCTCGGACCTCCCTCCAAATTTTCTTCAACATTGATTCTTTTTTCTCTTTTTCCTTGGCATTGGTACATATCGCTTCCTCTTTTGGTTTCTTCAAATTGTGACTTGGAGGGGAATTGTGGGGTTCTTCTTGTTCTTTGTCCTCCACCTCCTCTAAGTATTCATCCAAAGGATTTAATGATAATACCTCCTGCACACAAGTAGAAATTAACCAATCAGTTTCATCAACAAAATACAATGTGTCATCATGGCAAGGGAATGTTTCATGGCCGCCGGTAATGTGTAAATTACTTCTTCCTCCCCAACCCTTAAAGTCAATTTTCCTCCTTTTTAAATCGATGAGAGCTCCAGAAGTGGTTAGAAAGGGGCGACCGAGGATCAGAGGTATCTCCACATCTTCATCTATGTCCATGATCACAAAGTCTACAGGAAACACCAATTTGTCCACCCGGACAATCACATCTTCCACAATCCCACGGGGTTTTCTTGTGGATCGATCCGCTAATTGCAAAGTTATCCTTGTAGGTCTGAGCTCTTCCAGACCAAGCTTCAAGTACATGGTGTAAGGCATAATGTTGATGCTTGCCCCCGAATCCGCTAGTGCATTTTCCTTCACTCCCCCCTCAAACACACATGGGATTACAAAGCTACCCGGATCTTTCAATTTTTGTGGGAGCTTCTTTTCCAAAATGGCCGAGCAATTTCCCGAGAGTGCCACGGTGCCTTCTTCTTCAAGTTTTCATTTATTTGTGAGGAGCACTTTCAGAAACTTGGCATACTTCGGCATTTGTGTCAAAGCCTTGACGATTGGGATATTGATGTGGAGTTGCTTGAAAATATTGATGAATTTTCTGAATTGGACATCCTCCTTGTCTTGCTTCAATCTCACCGGATAAGGAATTTGGGGCTTGTACTCCGGTGGCTTTGAGTGTTCCCGAGAGTGAGCTTCATTATTTTCCTTTCGAGCAACCTCCTTAGCAATTTTTTCAGCTGGATGGGGATCTTCCTCAATGGCTATCCCGGTTTCTTTGACACTTGGGTTAACTTCAATCCTTGTCTCAATTTGTTTTCTGCTTCTAAGGGCAATGGCCTTTAAGTACTCCCTTGGATTCTCCTCGGTGTTGCTAGGGAGACTTCCCGAAGGTCGTTCTGCATTTGCCTTGGCGAGTTGCCCCACTTGATGCTCAAGAGATTGCACCGAGGCTTGAAGATTTCTCAAGATGGACCCAAAGTCACTGAGTTGAGAATTTACACTGTTAAATCTTGATTCGGTGCCAATCATGAACTTGGCAAGTACATCTTCGGTGGTAAACCTCTTCTCTTGCAAAGGTGGTTGTGCTTGAGGATTCTGAGGGGGGCCACCCTTTTGTTGTTGTCCTTGATTCCAAGAGAAGTTAGGGTGGTATTTCCACCCCGGATTGTAGGTGGAGCTGTAAGGGTTTCCTTGTGGTCTTGGACCCCCAATGTAGTCAACAGTCTCAATGGGTGCCACAGAGGAGCTAGCAATAGGGCATTGAGTGGTGACATGTCCACCTCCACAAGTGCTACAACTCATGACGGTTTCAGACTTGGAACTGCTACCCATGAGTGTATCAATCTTCCTGGACAACATCTCGACCTTTGCGGCTAGAGCATCATCGGCCTTAATTTCATAAATCCCGGCCCCTTTCTGTGGTGTTCCTCTTGAGGTCCAATGAGATTCATTACTTGCCATATTCTCAAGTAGTTGTTCGGCTACCTCGGGGTACTTGTTGCTAAGGGATCCACCTGCTGCGGCATCAATTAATTGGTGGGTTGAATAGTTCAGTCCATTGTAGACAATTTGTACCCGCATCCACGAAGCATAACCATGATGAGGACATCTTCTAAGGAGATCCTTGAATCTTTCATAAGCTTCAAATAAAGTCTCGGACTCCCCTTGTTTAAAAGCTGAAATTTCTTGCCTCAACTTCGCCGCCTTACTTGGGGGAAAGTATCTCCCAAGGAATTTTTCCACCATGTCTTTCCAAGTTTTAATCGACCCCGAGGGTAGAGACCTGAGCCACCGATATGCACCATCCCTTAGGCTGAATGGGAATAGTCGCAATCGAATTGCATCATCCGTCACTCCATTTATCTTGAAGGTAGAGCAAATTTGGAGAAAACGGGCGAGGTGATCGTGTGCGTCTTCATTTGCAAGACCATTGAATTGCACCGAATTTTGAATCATGCCAATTGTGCTTGCTTTTATTTCAAAATTGTTGGTGGCGATGGTGGGTGCTTGGACACTAAATTCTTCACCCGTGAATTGTGGCCTCTCGTATTCGGATAAAGTTCGTCTCTCTTCGGCCATGATTGACGATTCACTAGTCTCAACTTGAACGCCTTGTCCAATCGGGTCTTCACCAATTTCTCTCAACCTCCGATGCAAGGTCCTTTCAATCTCACTATCCGGCTCCACCAAGTTTGATGGATTTCCACGTGTCATACACAGTACCTTGCACAAATCAAGAAAGATAGAACAAGTCAAGCTCAAAAGAAATGAAAATAAGAGAAAAGAAAAGAAACAAAAAGTAAATAGCTAGAGCAATAGGCTAGAAGTTTCTCAGAATTCCTTAGAAAGTCCCCGGCAACGGCGCCAAAAACTTGATTGCTTCCCTGCAAGTGTACGGGATCGCCAAGTAATACCTCGCACAAAAGCACGAGGATCATATTCCACGGGGCTAAGGAGCTACTCTTACTCCTCCATAGCCTATTATCTAACCTAACCACACAAGCATGGATGTATGTTCTACTGAAGCAAAGAAATAAATACGATATAATTAAATAGAATTGAAAGCATACAATGTGGTTGCAAGTGCTACAATGAAGAGTAAAGGCCTATGGATGTGGATCCCCTTGAGGGGTCATCATGATACATGGATGAAGGATAAAAGGTAGCTTGGTTGATTTAGACCGAAGGATCTCAAGATTAGATCAACCCCAATTTCTCGGCGATTGAGCCCTAATCCTATACTGATATCGGTTGGAATCTCTTCCTAACCAACATCCCTACGATTGCATTAAGTACAAGGAGATCCCAAAATAAGGATACACTAAACCCTAGTCTATCCTTATAGCTCGGAGGGCTATCGACACCCAATTTCTCGGTGTGCCGATACAAGTAACCCCTTTTAGTTCATTAATGACCTAATACACGTGAGTAGGTCACATCTACGTGTATAATTCAAGAAAGAACTACGGATCTCTCCATATGGTAGTTCTAGACATAAAGCACAATGAACTAAATCTTAAACCAAACCAAGCTTGCAATTAAGTAAAGATCATCCAAAATACATGATAAACCCCCCCAAGGTTCACCAACATCCGGTGGCCTTGGGGGTCTAGTGTGCCATCAAGCAAGTAACAACAAAAATACAAAGTAAATCTCTTAAAAAGCTCATAAATGACACTCCCTAGATGAAATGATGAAGGAGGAGGTGGAGGTCCGGCCGAATGACGCTTTCCCCCATCCAAGAGATGCCGAATGACGCTTCCCTTGACTTGGATCCTTGCCTCCTTGATGGTGAAGCTTCTCCCCTTCAAAATGATGTTCTTGCCTCCTTCCTTGGCTCCAAATTGTCGTCCTCTCAAGATTTCTTCGTTTCTTTTCTTTTAGATGCCGGCCAAGAAGTTCCCCTTTTGTGCCCTCAAAAACATCTATAAATACTCCCGCAGTATCCCGGGGTGGATAGGTAGGAAAAGACAAGGCAAAACTTGTCTCATGTGGGGGTGTATCCCAGGGTGGATAGATGGATCCCGGGGTGGATAGGGGGCCGTGAACCCTAGTATAAAATCACTGTCTTTTGATGCTCACAGCCCCTTATACGGCCCCGTATGCTGCACTGTTTACTCTTATGCACTTCCATCATTTCCAGCCCAAAACTCCTCAGATGCAACAGCAACTGCTACAGTGCTCCAGCTACAGTAAATACGCTACAGTGCTACGACGCCTGAATTTCATCCTTTTTCGCCCAAATTGCATTCTCGTGCTCCTCATGGCTACCCCGTGTCCTACAACATAAATAGTAGTCAATTAAGCACAAAACGGGCATCATTTCTTAACAAAATACATGCTAAGTGTACAGAATACGTATATTAAAACATATACATTTAGACACTTATCAAGCACACCGTTTTCAAGCCTCCATGAGGTAAGAGAGGTACGTCAAGCTCATGACGTTAAACAAGCGCTTCTTGGGAGGCAACCCAAGGTGTTAAAATTCCGTATTTTGCTTAGTATGTTTGTATGTTGTAGTTTTCTTAGTTTTGGTTGTTTAGCTTTGTGTGGGTATGCTAATTTCATGTTTGTATTGCATTTGATGCTTGGATGAGTATTTTCATTCGTGTTGGTGATTTTCGGTGTGTTCTTCATTGTTTATGATCATCTTTGTGTTTTGATGAGTATTATGCATGTAGGGTTGAGAATGTTAGTTTTTGGGAGGTGATTCATGACAATCCAAGGCCAGAAACACACATTTTATGGGTGTGCGGGCTGTATGCGGCCCGCACACACCAGCCAGAGCCATGTGCGGGCTGTTGTGCGGCCCGTACATCAAACCGCACACACCAGCCAGAGCCATGTGCGGGGTGTTGTGCGGCCAGCACATCAGGCCGCACACAAGCACCAGAATGGTGTGCGGGCTGTGTGCAGCCCGCACACAGCCCGTACACAGCCATTTCAGCCCATTTTCAGCAAAATTTTAGCATCACAGGGCTGATTTTTTTCGTCCTTCTTTCACCCGATTTTTCTCCAATTTTTTTTTGGTGTATCTGCCTTGATTACCTCCTCATTTGGCCAACCTTTCCATGATATTAAAGTCTCTCATCATTTTTGAGTTTTAATTTTGTCCATCTATCATTTTCATCGAGTTTTCGCCGACATCTTTGAACTTTGTCATCTAGGTTTGGGTTTTTGCGTATCTGTCATCTTTGTTGATTTTCATTGTTTAAAATTGTTTTAAATCCCAAACTCTTTGATGTGAGAATGTCTTTTACTTGAATTTGCATGCTCTTATATCATTTATTTTCAAGTTTCGCCAAGCATTGAGTTGGAAAGAGCACCCACACATTGTGTTTCATATTTCTTGTTTTCTTTGTTCTTAGCCTTGCTTATTTGTGTGTTTGCTGTATTTTATTTTTGTGTGTGTGATGGATACCTTGAGATGATGTTCTTTTCTACCTTGCAGGTGGAATTGGAGCATCTAGTGCATTTTTCTCTCCCAATATCTACAAGATTCATCATTGGCCACCCTGATCTCATGGACTTCAAGATTATACTTGGAGACTCAGGGAAGTTCATGAAAGCCTCTTATTTTGATTTAATTGTATATATTTTTGCGGGCTGTTGATTTAGGTACATTGGGGACAATGTACTACTTTAAGTAGGGGGGTGGACTTTGTGATTTTCATGAACTTTGAGAATTTTTGAAAATTATGCATGTTAGTAAACCAATGATGCCATGAATGATTCTAGTAGGTGTATGATAGTGTAGAACAATGATAGATGATAAGCTACTCATAACCTTGCACTTTTAAGAATTTTGTATCATTCTCGGCATTCCATTAATCACTCCCTATGTAGTACCTTGGAAACCTAGGTTAGGAAAGTAGTAACCTTCGTGACCCTCTTAGTTGCTAACCCATTTGAGTGGCTTCTTGCCTTGATGTGTTAGGCATTGCTTCAAATAGACTCTTAAGTACTTTTCTCTTTGTTTTCTCTCAACACGGTAAAAAAAAAAGGGGGAAGTTTAATAAAATAAAAAGGACAGTGCTCATCTGCCCTACTAGCGAAGTAACCTGGGGTTCTTGCTCCTAACCAGAGTGTTCCTCTCGCCAAAAGCTATAAGGGCATGAGCGCGTGTATATGAATGTGCAAAGCTCTAGGTAATGTGGATTTGCAGTTCATGTTAGTCCTGAAAAAAAAAGTTGTGTATAGAACAAAATAAAGCTTTATGACCACTGGTTGTTTGAATAAAAGTGGAAAGATCTTTAGGAGTCTACTAGGAGTATCTCTACCACCTCAAGGCCGAACTCCACTAAAGTGGTGTGAATTGCATCAAGATGTGGTCCTCGGGGTTCTATTTACCTGACCTAAACTACAGGGTGTCGAAGTGGAGGGGTTGCACACACACACACCATTTCATTGCCGTTGAATGCATGAAATTTCTTAAGCGATTCCTGCTTAGTATCTTAAGTTTTACCACTGCTATTGTACACCTATCTCTAAGCCGAAGGTTGTGTATTTAGCCACTTATCAATCCCTTTTGTTCTTCATGTTTGTTTGCTTGGGGACAAGCAAACGCTCAAGTAGGGGGGTATTTGATAAGTGTCTAAATACATCACGTTTATTATATATATTTCATACACTTTCATGCATTTTTCTATGACTCCGATGCCCTTTACGCACTTTTCTTGTTAATTATCATTTCAGGAGATCGGAAGACCATCTAGTGCATGTTTGAGCTTCTTTTGGCATCATCGAAGAATATATTGAAGCTCACATGTATCCTCAAGTTTTGGGTAAGAAAAGAGTGGATTTCATGCCATTCATTGTAGTTATTTTACTGTAGCACCATTACTGTAGCAGTGTGCTGGCACTGTGCGCCCGCACACTGCCTCGCACAGAGGAGATAGAACGGTGTACGGGCTGTGTGCGGCCCGCACACAGCCCGCATACTCACGGGCAGAACAAGGTTTTTCTTGTTATTTAAAGGCTTTCTAGGGCTTGGGAGAGGCGGTATTTTGGCCTCCATCCTCTCCACTCTTTTCCACCATCATCTCCACCATTCTCCACCATCATTCCATCAGTTTTCTTCACCATAAACGGATTGGAGAGGCGATTTGAAGATCAAGAACTCAAAGGGAGAAGAAGGAAGCACTCAAGGAACACATCAAGGGGCTCATCGGCGCGGATCCGGCGAGTCTTCGTCTCAACCTTCTAGCCTACATCTGAGGGAGTTTCTTATGAGCATTTTCATTGATTATATCTTGTATTTCTTCCTTTGATGTGGAACTAGCCTCCCAAGGTCTCCGGGCTGCGGTGAACCTTGAGAGAGGAACTTGTTTGTATGGATGGATGATCATTGTTAGTTTTAATTGATCGTTGGCATGTTTGTTGGTTTCAATCTATTGTTTTAATGTTCAACCTACAATGGATGGATTCTGTAGGTTTTGATTCTTGAATCATATATGTATGGTGGGATACTTGTAATATGAATCGATCCGCAAGCGCACGGGTCGCCAAGTAATACCCCTCTCGCACGCGCGAGGGGGTCGTATTCCCTGGGGTCCCAAGAGCTGCTATTACTCCCCTCTAGATGACACTGTCTAGTCTACCAGATATAGATTTAAAACAAGATAAAGAAAACAAACAAAAGAAAAGCTATAAACACTTGGACTAAGGCACACCACAATAGCACATTAAGGAAACAAGTAGCAATGAAAGTTCGAGGTCCCCGAGCGAGGATCCCCTCGGGACTACTAAAGCCAGAAAGATGCTTGAATCACACAGACAACGGTGGTTTTGAGCCAAGAGATATCCTAAGATAGATTAACCCGATGGTCACGGTGAAAACCCCTAATCCGGTATGAGTATTGGAATACGGAATCCCTTCCGCCCAAATCCTCACACGATTGCATTAAGAATAGGGAAACCTCAAATTAGGGCCGAACACAACCTAGGTCTAGCCCTAATGGTTGGAGGGGTATGAAATACCCGATGGTCACGTTGTATACATACATGTATCCCTTCTAAGCCTAGTGTGTCTAGTACAAGGGCGGTGGTCACGCTACCAAGTACAACCTAGAAGTTGAAATACAGAGTTCTCATGGAAATCAACACATCAAAGATCACAAGGCTTAGACACAAAAAACACAAATGCCATAAATGCAATCAAAACATCAATACAAGCAAGTTCATCCCAAGGTTCACCGGATGCCCGGCGACCTTGGGAGTCTAGTTCGTCATCAACAAAGGAGGATGTATACAAAACAAGAAATACAAGATGAAGCTCATAACAACTCCCCTCGAATGAAGACTAGAAGGTGGTGATGAGAACTCGTCGGATCCGCGCCGGCAAGCTCCTAGATGCTCTCCCTCGAGTATGATCTCCTTCTCCCTTTGATTTGCTCCTCAAAAATGCCTTCTCCCGCAGCCTTGATGTCCTAGATGATGATGGAGGAGAAGAGGTGGCCAAAGACCCTTCCAAATGATGCCCTAGAAACCCTTAAAAACTAATTCTAGCGAGCTATGCGGTCTCCCATGCGGCCCCGTATGCGGGGAGAGAAAGTTTCCGAAAAAGCCCGAAAACCGCGTAAGTTGCTACAGTGCCGCTACAGTAAATCTGTTGCAGTAGAATTGCTACAGTACTTATGCGGCCTGCTATGCGCCCGCATGGTAGCCCGCATGAATCTTCTGACCAGGCCGTTTCTTCAAGTGTTCCTGCTACAGTGTTCGCTACAGCCCACTACAGTACCTCATGCGGCCTCTGCAGTGCCTGCATGGTAGCCCGCATGAAACTCTAGACTTAGCCGTTTTGCCAAAGTTTTCGTGCTACAGTGCTGCTACAGTATCAGGCTCGAAAATGGTCTTTTCCCTGCCGATTTCTTCTAAAATCATATTGTTGAGCTCCCCACGGTATCTTCTGTGCCTGTAACACGAAATAAACTAATTTAGACATAAAACGGGAATCCACACATACAAAAATACTCTATAAATACGCAATACATACATAAATAATACGTACAGTTAGGCGTTTATCAAACATCCCCACACCTAAGCGATTGCTTGTCCCCAAGCAAACAAACATGAAGAACAGGGGCAAGAGGATAAACGATTAACTGTACGACCTCAAGCTCGACAGTGAAAGACCCCACAAGCAACCATAGAAGGAAAGACAGATAATGAGTTGTTCTATCGGCAACCGGGTAAAGATAGTCTTGTTTTATCTAAAGTGCACCTGTGAGTGTGTGCTGACTTCCTACCTCAACCTCCATACCATGGATCACCCGAAGGTGTCCAATCACTTCACACACAATGAAGTCGGCATTAATATGTTAAAAACACCCTCAATACCCAGTTAAGAGTCCTTCGGGTGCTGAATAATACTTTGGCTCTCAAGTGGCTGTGGAACAGGCTCCAAGGGATACAGACAAGATACCTTATTCTTTACTTACATATATACAAGGTTTTTTTTTTTTTTTTTTTTTGCTGAGTCCGACTAACGTAGACTGCACAAAAATCTTTCAGACGGATGCACATGCTGGCCAGGCACAAGAGCCACCCATCCTACTTGATTACAGTCCACATAGACGCATTCATGCTGTAATAGCAGAGGAATACTGTCATAGACTCCACTTTTTTTTTTTTTACTTGTATCTCGTGCCCCCCGGTATAAAACCTGTTAAACAAACTCACTTGAGGCCAAAGAAAACAACAAAGGACCTCAAAAGCTCTTAAAAAGGCATTGAAAGTAGACTTTAACAAATTAATGCCGAAAACATTGTAATGGGTTAGTTGGAGTGTATGAGGTGGAAGTACATGTGTAAAAGTCTGTCAGTGCACTAAAGATAAAGCAGGACATCATTTAGGCACAATAATGAAATACAACTCATAACTGTCAACCCTTCATGCTAGGAAGTCCTAAACTAAGTATCATTGCTATCATAGGTGAAACAAGCATGCCTTTGCAAAGAAATTTTCAAAGTTGACGAGAAAAACCAAATCCACCCCCCACTTTAAGATGCGCATTGCCCTCAATGTGCCTAAGTATTAGCATGTAAAAATATAGACAATAAAAACATAGTAGGAGGGTTTCGTGAACTTCCCCGAGTCTCAAAATATTAGTCTTGAAGTCCATGAGATCGGGGTGACCACCGAAGCTTCAAGTATAAAATGGAGGAGGAGAGTGTGCTTGATGTTCAAATTTCACCCTGAAAGGTAGACAAGAACATCATCTCAAGGCATCTAATCACACACCCAAAAATAAAATATGAAAAGAAACAAGAACACACACAAACATGCAAGCAAACAACTAACATCACAAGAACAACTAAACAAGAAATGATCCAAGCATGTTCTTTGTGCAATCAAGATCATGAAATCCAATTCTTTTCATTTCCAGTGTTGTAGGATATTTACAATGATGCTACAAGTGAACAAATAAATTCAAGAGAAATTTCAGCCCAAAGTTACTGTAGCACAGTCTTGAAAGAGGCAGAGTTTCCCCTTGTTTTTGAAGCCCAAAAATTTACAAACAATGTCTCAAAATACAAATAAATCAGATATTACACATTCATACATCATTCCCCAAATTTTGAAGCAAGATAAGCATGAAAATCAAGAAAAAGAAACAAGTTTTCTTCAAAACACAAGTTAGGGCTTCAAAGCTTGAATTGGTGAAGATCGGTGAAGATGATGGCCAAAATCCCAATAAATCATGCAAATTAAGTCCTTGGAAGTAGGAGATCCGTGTAGAGGAAGAACAATGGAGAAAAACGGTGAAAGAATGAGGGAAAACGGATGAGAAATGAGAGAGATATGAGGAAAATGGTGAAGGGGTACACAACTTTAAAATGCTGCCCGAGAGTCATGCGGGGTCTTGTGCGGCCGCATGGTACCCCGCATGAGGCTCGGGAAAAACCATGCGACCTGCTATGCGGCCGCATAGTAGGCCGCACTGCTCTCGGGAAAAAACATGCGGCCCCTTGTGCGGCCGCATAGCAGGCCGCACAAGTGCCAGGAATTCTCCAGCACATAAGACTGGCTCAAAAACTCTCAAATTAACCATCGAACGGGTCCGGCGCCAAAAACTTGATTGAATCGATGCGCAAGAGCACGGGTCGCCAAGTAATACCCCTCACGCACTCGCGAGTGGGTCGTATTCCCAAGGGCCAAGGAACTACTATTACTCCCCCTTCATCTATTTCCTAACCTAGCAATTCGATTGTCATGCAATAATTACAAAATGGAGAAAGAAATAACTAAAATGAGATCCAGGCTACTACTACACACATTTAGCAAACAAGGGAGAATCAAACATGCGAAGGCGTGATTTGGACAGCGAATCCCCCTAGGGTTGTCATTAAGCCCTGAATTTAGGATGAAATGTTATGATGGTAGTTGGGCCAAGAGATTCCTAAATTAGGTCACCCCGATGGTCACGGTGATAACCCATAATCCGGTACGAGTATTGGAATATGGAATCACTTCCGCCCAAATCCTCGTACGATTGCCTTACACCTAGGGAAATCTCAAATTAGGGCCGAACTCAACCTAGCACTCAAAAATCACATGAAAACAAAGCCGAATTCACCCACAACACCCAAAACATGATATTTAATGCATGAAGATGAATGATAACACAAAGAACTCACAAGTATCATGAATTAACACAAGTAAATAAATTATGAAAAACGACTAACTAGCCACAATCACATACACTTGAAAACAAAGAACACTCAAGCAACCAAACACACCAAAATACGAAAAACACACATGCAATGAATTTTTATGCTTGGGTTGCCTCCCAAGAAGCGCTTGTTTAACATCATTAGCTCGACGTACCTTTTTCTTACCTAAGGAGGCTTGAAAACGGTGTGTTCATCCTGGCAAGAGGTTGCATAAGAACTACCAAGAAATATAAAACATACCTTCCGGGATGATGTAAATTTGGAGGCAATGCATGAGCTACCTTTTGGCCTCCATGGAAAAAGCTTGGGGCGGGAGTTGTGCAATTTAAACTTGGGCAGATCCTTAGACGGCTTGAACCTCCTCCCCGCTTCTTCTTTGTTCCCGGCTCCAATGAAATTCCCTTGAACTACCCATAAGTGTTGTTTGGGTTTCCAAGGGAACAAGTTAGGTTGAGAACTTGTCAATCTTTGCATAGGTGGATCAATTTGTGGCTTTAACATCCTATCCACAATTTCCTTCTCAACCAAGTCATAATGAACATCAATTGCCCATAAAGTTTTCTTGGGCCGTCAAGGAAAAATTTTTGGTTGGGAATTGTCCAATCCCGGTATTGGTGGGTTCAAGGATGACCTTAGCCTCTCCCCCACATCTTCAAATACAACTCCCGGAATTTTCTCTCGGCACTTGAAAATTATTGATTCATTGATGGAATGGTCGATATGAAGGTGAGTAGTGTCTTCAAATGTGGTCGATGGAGCTTCTTCCACTTCCTCACATTCTTCCATTGCTATGGTATCATCCTCCTCTCTCTCTTCTTCAACTACACCAAGAATTGGAACATCTATCATTTGCTCACAAGGTATAGATGATACCTCAACCGCTTCTTCAATCTCCCACACCTCAACATCAATTTCCACCTCAATTTCACCTATGTTCTCTTCCAAACTAGTGTCAATTTGAGGTAGGTCTTCTCTAGTGCGTGGCAACTCCGTCGATATATTGGAAGACACTCCTATCTTGTTTTCCATGCTTGGAAGAGATAGATGGGCACTAGAATTTGTGGAATTCAGGGTTTCAAACACATCTTGTGTATTGAAACCCCATTCATTAAGTGGCCTTCTTTGAACGACTGGAGGGTGGTAATGCCATGGTTCTTGAAAGGAGGGTTCTTTTGGCAATCCTTGGTAAGGGTGCTCCCAATGTTGAGTATAATGTTGTGTAGAAAAATTTTGGTGCAAGCGCACGGGTCGCCAAGTAATACCCCTCGCGCACGCGCGAGGGGGTCGTATTCCCTGGGGTCCCAAGAGCTGCTATTACTCCCCTCTAGATGACACTGTCTAGTCTACCAGATATAGATTTAAAACAAGATAAAGAAAACAAACAAAAGAAAAGCTATAAACACTTGGACTAAGGCACACCACAATAGCACATTAAGGAAACAAGTAGCAATGAAAGTTCGAGGTCCCCGAGCGAGGATCCCCTCGGGACTACTAAAGCCAGAAAGATGCTTGAATCACACAGGCAACGGTGGTTTTGAGCCAAGAGATATCCTAAGATAGATTAACCCGATGGTCACGGTGAAAACCCCTAATCCGGTATGAGTATTGGAATACGGAATCCTTTCCGCCCAAATCCTCACACGATTGCATTAAGAATAGGGAAACCTCAAATTAGGGCCGAACACAACCTAGGTCTAGCCCTAATGGTTGGAGGGGTATGAAATACCCGATGGTCACGTTGTATACATACATGTATCCCTTCTAAGCCTAGTGTGTCTAGTACAAGGGCGGTGGTCACGCTACCAAGTACAACCTAGAAGTTGAAATACAGAGTTCTCATGCAAATCAACACATCAAAGATCACAAGGCTTAGACACAAACCACACAAATGCCATAAATGCAATCAAAACATCAATACAAGCAAGTTCATCCCAAGGTTCACCGGATGCCCGGCGACCTTGGGAGTCTAGTTCGTCATCAACAAAGGAGGATGTATACAAAACAAGAAATACAAGATGAAGCTCATAACAACTCCCCTCGAATGAAGACTAGAAGGTGGTGATGAGAACTCGTCGGATCCGCGCCGGCAAGCTCCTAGATGCTCTCCCTCGAGTATGATCTCCTTCTCCCTTTGATTTGCTCCTCAAAAATGCCTTCTCCCGCAGCCTTGATGTCCTAGATGATGATGGAGGAGAAGAGGTGGCCAAAGACCCTTCCAAATGATGCCCTAGAAACCCTTAAAATCTAATTCCAGCGAGCTATGCGGTCTCCCACGCGGCCCCGCATGCGGGGAGAGAAAGTTTCCGAAAAAGCCCGAAAACCGCGTAAGTTGCTACAGTGTCGCTACAGTAAAACTGCTACAGTAGAATGGCTGCAGTACTTATGCGGCCTGCTATGCGCTCGCATGGTTGCCCGCATGAATCTCCTGACCAGGCCGTTTCTTTAAGTGTTCGTGCTACAGTCCGCTACAGTACCTCATGCGACCTCTGCAGTACTGCTACAGTGCTGCCGTTTTGCCAAAGTTTTCGTGCAACAGTGCTGCTACAGTACCGCATGAAACTCTAGACTTAGCCGTTTTGCCAAAGTTTTCGTGCTACAGTGCTGCTACAGTATCAGGCTCGAAAATGGTCTTTTCCCTGCCAATTTCTTCTAAAATCATATTGTTGAGCTCCCCACGGTATCTTCTGTGCCTGTAACACGAAATAAACTAATTTAGACCGAAAACGGGAATCCACACATACAAAAATACTCTATAAATACGCAATACATACATAAATAATACATACAGTTAGGCGTTTATCAACTTGCATGTATTAGGTCACACAATGATTGAAAGGGGATTCAATGTGCCGGTACACCGGAGGTTCCGGGTGCCGGTAGCTCCCCGTGAAGTTAGGGTTGTTTTAGCCGAAAGCGAGCATTAAAATAACCCTAACCAAGACTCCCTGTTCCCAATGACATCGTAGGGGTATCTTCTGGATAGAGGAACCTGTACTGGATTAGGGTTACACTACGGAGGTTCCGGGGTAGTCGACATCCGAGTCTAGCGGACCAACTCTAGCCAACTTAGCACTTAATTTCCTAAGTTCATCCATTCTAACTTGTTCTTCTCCCGAGGGGATCCTTGCCCGAGGCCTCTAATCCTCATCGCTACTTGTCTTTCAAATTGTCTATATGGTGTGCCTTAGTCCATTTTGTTTATAGTATTTATTTTATTTATTTTCATATTTGTATTTTATACTTCAACTCTTGGTTTGGTAGACTAGATAGTGATACCTAGGAGGAAGTAATAGCAGATCTTGGGGCCCCTGGGAATATGACCCTCTCGTGCTCGTGCGAGAGGTTATTACTTGACGACCCATGCACTTGCGGCCGGGGAGTCGCGTGCTAGCTCTTTAGCTTGTCGCACGGCGACCATCATTGATTTTCGGCAGACTGTGAACAGTAACTTGCTACACTGTTTTGCTACAGTAACACGGCCGAGTGGAATTTCTCTTCATTGGCAAAGTTCTCCAATGCTACACGAGTTATAGACTTTTGTGAGTGTGACTGCCCTTGTGCCCCTTTAATGGAGGTTGGCACACACCCACATGTCTAGACTCGTGCCTTGTTCTTTGCTTGGTACGAGAACTCCTCAACAATGGCGAACATAACCTATTCTTGCTTCTTTTTCTCTAAATCTTCTCCACAACCCTTCAATGCACAAAAGAACACAAATACACACTAATTAGTGATTAAATCTGAGAAAAGTAATGCTCAATGTAAGATAATAATATACTTCGTATTACTATAACGCAAGCACTTATCAGCTTCGCCCTACTAAACTTTTTCTGGTTATTTTTGAGCTTTTTGTCTACTTGCTCTTTTCCACTATTTTGATTTCTGGAGTTGTGATCTGCGCTTTTCGTTTGTACTTTCAGGATGTTTGTGCTGAGTTTCACACTCCATACCCTCGTTACATTGTTTGCCCCAACCGACTAAAGGATCACATCACATACACCATCAACTATTTGGGGAAGTTTCTTTTACTCCATTTTCTTATACTTAGCATGTTTGTCCCACCCTGTTCTGCTGACTTATGTACATTATGGACAATGTACAGTTTTAGGTGTGGGGATGGATTCTTGGAGTATTCTTCATTAATGCATGTTTTTATTGTTAAGGACTTCCTGGCTTGGTAGAATGATAGTTGTGACCCGTACTTTACCTGTGCTTGAATGTAGTTCTGTTTCACCTTTAGTGCACCCCTATTCCTGTACATGATCACTTCTGCCTTGTGCACTCCAACCAATCCATCACAATAATTTTGGCATTAGATTGTTAAATTCTATTTTCAATATTCTTTTAAGAGCTTTTGTGTTCCTTCACTGTTTTCTTTAGCCTAAAGTGAACTATTGTAGTGGGTTTAACCAGGGGATTTGAGAGTTAGTTTGTACATATATATATTTAAAAAAAAAAGGAGTCTATGACAGTATTCCTCTGCTAGTATAGCATGAATGCGCCTATGTAGACTGTAATCAAGTAGGATGGATGGCTCTTGTGCCTGGCCAGCATGTGCATCTGATAAACGTCTAAATGTACGTATTTTGTATGTATACTTGCGTATGCTTTTCGTATTTTGTTTAATAAATTGATGCCCTTTTAGGTCTAAATTGGTTTATTTCTTGTTTCAGGTACAAAAAATGCCTAGGTGAGCTCAATGACGCGATTTGAGGAGAAATACACGCCGTATTCTTCGTTTTAGGGTCCCGGCACTGTAGGAACACTGTAGCAGCCTGAAGCACGCACATTTGGAGATTTTTCTAAGTCTGGAAACCCTCACGGGCAACCTCACGGCCGTGAGGTCAACCGCAAGGAATTCAGGGGGGTAGAGTACTGTAGCAGCTACTGTACCAGTTTTCGCATCTTTGCAGATTCTTTCGTCCCGCATTACAGGCTACCTCACGGGCCGTATATGGACCGTGAGCTCACCCGTGAAGAGGCACGGGATCATCTTTAAAACGGTTTCTAGGGCATCCTTTCTCTTGTCTTTGGCCACCACTTCTCCTCCATCATCTTCTAGGACATCAAGGCTGCGGGAGAAGGCATTTCTGAGGAGCAAATCGAAGGGAGAGGGAGATCACACTCAAGGGAAAGCATCTAGGAGTTCGTTGGCTTTGATCCGCCGGATTCCCATCACCATCTTCTTCTAGTCTTCATCTTAGGGGAGTTGTTATGAGCTTTATCTTCTATTTCTTGTTTTGTATACATTCTCCTTTGTTGATGATGAACTAGACTCCCAAGGTCACCGGGCATCTAGTGAACCTTGGGATGAACTTGCTTGTATGGATACTTTGAGTATATTTTTGGTATTTGGTTTGGTTGTGGTCTAAGCTTTATATTCTTTATTGTATCAAATTGCATGAAACTCTGTGGTTTGAATTCTAGGTTGTACTTGGTTGCGTGACCATCGCCCTTGTAGTAGACATGCTTGGCTTAGAAGGGATACATGTACGAATACGCCGTGACCATCAGGTATTTCATACCCCTCCAACCATTAGGGTTGAACCCAGACGTTGTGTTTGACCTTAATTAGGGATTTCCCTAAACGCATTGCAATCGTGTGGGGATTTGGGCGGTAGAAATACTGTAGCGATGAAAATACCGTATTCTAATACCCGTACCGGATTAGGGGTTATCACCGTGACCATCAGGGTGACCTACCTTTGGACATCTCTTGGCCTAACCACCTTTGCCTATGTTATTCCAGTATCCTTCTAGCTTTAGTAGTCCCGAGGGGATCCTCGCCCGGGGACCTCGCACTCTTATCGCTAATTGTTTCCTTAATGCGCTTGTGTGGTGTGCCTTAGTCCACTTGTTCATAGTTTTCTCTTTATTATTCTTGTTATCTTACTTTTATCATGTAATTGCTAGGTTAGGAAATAGATGAAGGGGAAGTAATAGAAGTTCCTCGGCCCTTGGGAATATGACCCCCTCGTGCTTGCGCGAGGGGTATTACTTGGCAACCCTTGCGCTTGCGGTAATCATCAAGTTTTTGGCGCTGTTGCCGGGGAATTCAGGGAATACTAGGAAAACCTGTAGTCTATTGCTCTAGCCATTTTTCTCTTGTTGTACACATTATTTTAGTGTCTATTGTGTTTGTTTTGTTTTTCTTTGTTTCACTTTGTGTTTTCTTTTTCTTGTACATATTATTTTATTTTATTATCTACTTTCGTTTTCTTGTTTTCCTTTGTGTCACTTTGTGTTTTCTTTTTGTGCGAGGTACACTATTCTTGACAAATGCAAGCTCAAAATTGCCCTCTAAGTCCTAACCATGGAACATCGCAAGAGAGGAAGTACACTACCGAGGATGTATTGGCCAAATTTATGATCAACACAGAAAGAAGGTTTCAGAGCTGCGAAAAGAGACTTGATGAGTTTGGCACCATACTGAGGAATGTCCATGCCTCCCTTCATTCTCTTGAGAACCAGGTTGGACATCTTGCTAGGACCCAATCCGAACAATACTCGGTCCTTGATGCCAAATATGAAGCTAGATTTGAGGTCATCCATGCCACACTTTCGGCTGTGCAAGCATCTCTTCACAAGCTAGAGAGCCGGGTTGAACAACATATTCGTAAACCAATAATGGAAGGCCCAACTACAACCTATAATGAAAATGAAGAGAACTTTGGTATTTTGGAGGTTGAAGGAGTCGAAAGAGCACCATTGATAGCACTTGAGCAAGCCATTTGCATAAAAGCTAACAAGAAAACCAAGCACAAGAAAGAATTATTTGGGACAAAAGAAATTGTGGGTTGGGGGTTGAAGCCATCCAATGACCCACCTATGCCGAGTTTAGACACGTCCCAACCAAAACTATTTCCTTGAAGGCCCAAATAATTTTTGTGGGTAATTAAAGGAAGATTGACATTGGTTGAAGAAGGAGATGTGGGTAGGAGGTTTACGCCCCCCAAGGACCCACCCATGCCGAGTTTAAAATTTTTTCAACCTTACTTATTCCCTTGGAGGCCAAAACAAGCTTTGTGGATGCTCCAAGGAAGTTCAGCCGGGACCAAAATAGAGGTGGGAAGGAGGTTCAAGCCATCCAAGGATCCGCCAAAGTTTAAATTGTGCAATGCTCGACCCAAGCTTTTTCCATGGAGGCCAAAAGGTAACTCATGCTTGGCCTTCAATTTGACACCATCCCGGAAGGTATGCTTTGTATTTTTTGGTAGTTCTTATGCCACTTCTAGCCGGGAGGAACACACCGTCTTCAAGCCCCCATGAGGTAAAACACGTCGAGCTAATGACGTTAGACAAGCGCTTCTTGGGAGGTAACCCAAGCTTTTAAATTCAATGCATTTTCATTTTCATGTTGTTTGAGTGTTTGGTGTGTTCATTTTTCGTATTCTTAGAGTGTTTGAAGTTTAAGTCTTTGAGTTCATGTTCATGCTTTGGCATTTTGTTTGTCGTTTTTATCTAATTCTTCATGTGTGTTGTTGTGATGCCTTGAGTTATTTGTTGACTAGATACCATGAACTTCATGTTTTGAGTGTTTACATGCTTCATACGGATTTGTTTCGAGCGTTTTTAAGGTTTAGAGGAGGCTAATTCAATGCAAAACTGATTTCAGGCCGTTTTATGACCGTTAGTGTGCCCATAAGCCATCCAGAGGCTTCTCACGGTTGGGCTCACAGCTGTGAGCCCAACCGTGAGCCATCCTGAGAGCTCTCACGGCTGACCTCACGGCCGTGAGGTCACCCGCAAGCTGCTCGGGCTGGACATTACATTGGGGGTACCCTTTCACCATTTTCCTCATAACTCTCTCATTTCTCATCCGTTTTCCCTCATTCTTTCGCTATTTTCCTTCATTTTCTTCCTCTACACAACTCTCCTACTTCCAAGGACTTGATTTGCGTGATTTATTGGGAGTTTTGCCATTATCCTCACCGATCCCCCAAGGTAACTTTCTCTAAGCCCTAGTTTTTTTATCATGGTTGTTTCTTCTTCCTTTCTCCTCTTTTTCAAGTTGAATGGATGATAATGTTGTGGGAGATTGAGTGCTTGTTGTTTTTGTGGGTTTTTGGAGTAATTTGAAAGCTTTGTAAAAATTTTTATGCTCCATGTCCAAGGGAAGCTATTGCAAAATTTTTTTTGGGAGTTACTGTAGCATTTCTTGAATTCTTTCACACTCCATCATGTGATGCCCTTGATTTTCTTGTACTTAGGACTAATCTTGTATCATCTTTGTAGTCTCTTAGAAACACTTGTAATAAGAGAGAATTGGACATCATGGTATTGAATTTGCAAGTACTCACTTGGATTTGTTTTGTTTTGTCTCATTTTCAAATTGTGTCTCATTGTTTTTGTTTTGTTAGTTGTTTGTTGTGTTTGTGTTTGTGCTTGTTTCTTGTTGTATTTTCTTTTTGGTTGTATGAATGGATGCCTTGAGTTGATGTGCTTTTCTACCTTGTAGGGTGGAATTAGGACATCAAGTGTGCTTTCTTCTTCATTGTCAACCGGAATCTTTGGTGGTCACCCCGATCTCATGGACTTCAAGACACATTTTTTCTTTGAGACTCGGGGAAGTTCACGAAACCCTCCTACTATGTTTTTATTGTCTATATTATTGTACTCTATTGTTTAGGCACATTGAGGGCAATGTGTATCTTAAAGTGGGGGGTGGAGTTGGATTTTCGTGAACTTTGAAAATTTTTGGTATTGCATGCTTAACTACCTATGATAGCTATGATTTTATTGTTAAGGACTTCCTGGCTTGGTAGAATGATAGTTGTGAGCTGTACTTTACCTGTGCTTGCATGTAGCTCTATTTCACCTTTAGTGCACCCCTATACCTGTACACGATTACTTCTACCTTGTACACTCCAACCAACCCATCATAATGATTTTGGCAATAAATTGTTAAACTCTATTTTCAATACTCTTTTAAGAGCTTTTGTGTTCCTTTATTATTTATTTAGCCTATTGTGAACTTTTGTAGTGGGTTTAACCAGAGGATTTGAGAGTTAGCCTGTATATATATTTAAAAAAAAAAGGAGTCTATGACAGTATTCCTCTGCTAGTATAGCATGAATGCGTCTATGTAGACTGTAATCAAGTAGGATGGGTGGCTCTTGTGCCTGGCCAGCATGTGCATCCATCTGAAAGATTTTTGTGCAGTTTATGTTAGTCGGGGACTCAGAAAAAAAAAAGAAAAAAAAAAGCGTATGTCTGTACATTTGTGAGAGTAATAAAATATCTTGATCCCTGATAAGTGCTTGTGTTATAGTATCGCGAAGCACTATTATCTTACATTAAGCATACCTTCTATCAGGTTTTATCACTAAATGTGTGCATTTGTGTTCTCTTGTGCATTGAAGGTATTGTGGAGCCTAATTGGAGAAGAAGAATGAAATTAGGTCGCGTTCGCCAATGTTGGGATGTTCTCGGACCAAGCAAGGAACGAAGCACGTATTTGGACTTGTGGATGTGTGCCAACCTCTTTTGGAGGGGCACAAAGGCAGTCACATTCACAACAAGTCCAATCCGTGTTACTTAGGAGAATCTCGCGAAAGAAGAAGACTTGAAGCAATCGGCGCGACCTACCGTTGCTTGTGTGCCCAAGTAATGGCCTCGATGAAGAACAATGGACCCGGGAGGCGTTTCGGCAAGTTACCAAGCCTGTTCAGCTGAAGATTAGTGTTCCAGAGAAGTCACACGGGCGTGTGGAAATTCCACACGGCCGTGTGAGCCATTTTCCAGCCAGACAGAGAAGTCACACGGGCGTGTGGAAATTCCACACGGCCGTGTGTTTTGCAATTTCAGCCATCCAGTGAAGACACACGGGCGTGTGGAAATTCCACACGGCCGTGTGAAATTAATTTTTCAGCCGAGACAGAAGCTTCACACGGGCGTGTGGAAATTCCACACGGCCGTGTGAAGCCCCCGATAAGTCCAATTTTAAAGCCGCGATTTAACAATATAAAAGGGGATTTTTGCAACCTTTGGAGGGATCTTTTGGACCTATCTTTTCCCCAACTTTCTGGAGTGCGGCTAGGGTTTCGGAGAGGGTTTCGTGGAGGTTCTAGCGCGTCGTCGGCATCGATTTCGAGGTTCGACGTTTGCACAAGACCACGGCCACACTAATTCGAGGGGGTTTTTAATTGATGTCTATGTTTTATGCTTTATTTCTCACGTTGATGAACATGTATAGCTCTATGAGGAGCTAAACCCCTCGAGGGGTATTCGGACTTGTAAACTTTAGGGTTTCTTATGTTTCTTTGACATTGATTATTATGCTTTCCATCATTGATGAATAAAATTGAGTTTTTAATCTTGGTTATCCTTTCATATTGTTTTCCCTTAAACGTGACATTAGGGTTGAGAGCAATCTAGGCTTTCCTTTGGAGGTGTGACAACTCCTATAGGATTAGACTACTCAAGATTAACGAGGGTTGAGAGGGAGAGTTGTGAGGTAGCAATGTACCCCTTTCCCCTTCGATGTGATTTCTCCCTACCTCCGATTCCTTGATTTAATAGCGGTCGAAATAGAGTGAAGCAATAGGTAGATAAACTCCCCTAGGGCTTAGTTACGTAACTAATAGAGTGGAGGGTTGTAGTGAATCCTATTTGCTGGGGCTCAATCTAGACTAGGATTCTTCCACCTGGACCAAAGGGTTAGAATTACGTATAGGAACAGGTTTAATCACTAGGAATCCCTAGAGCATAATGCAACTCCACATAGTGTGAGGTTTAGGCAGATGGACTCCCATGGGGCTTAGTCATCTAGGTGACAGAGTGAAGGGTGTTGTGAATCCTAATACCGGGGCATAGTGTTGGAGTTAGTCACGGTTGTCCTTAGGTTTGGGACCGTGAGTCTTAGGATATCCTCGACTCAATTGACATTAATAGGAGAGCATAATATTATAGTCTTGCACTTGAAACATAGACCCTAGAGGTAGCTTGTCCGGATACCCCCCTTTACTCATTGTTAGTCCTTCTCGATTTTCCTACTTGCACTTCTTTCTTCCATCTCTCTATTTAGTTTATTGCTTTGCATTATTTTCACTCATCAATCTTATTATCGTTCTCCGTATTCTGCATAGCTTAATTAGTGAAACCTTATATTCTATCTCCCTATTCCCTGTGGATTCGACTACCTTCTCACCAAGGTAAATTTATTACTTCGACAAACCCGTGCACTTGCGGGATACACGCAAGGGGTCGTGTCAAGTTTTTGGCGCCGTTGCCGGGGAATTGGCGTTTTAGATATTTGTTTTTCACTATTTTAGCTATTCACTTCGCATTCTATTTCATATTTTCTTTTACCTATCATTGTTCTTATTTTTCTTTTCTTTGTTTTCGGCTCCAGGTTATGACCCGTGGGAACCCTTCAATACTTGTTGAAGGAGACCCAGACATTGGAAGAAGAACACATCGTAAAGGGAAAGAACCTGCACAAGAAGCATCAAATCAAGCCGATATTGAGACAGAAGGGTCAGAGACAATGGCAGAACAGAACGAGCAGCGAACGTTATCTGATTTTGCTAGACCCGCAGTTATGGGGACCCAATCAAGCATCGTGAGGCCCCCAATTACAGCAATGAATTTCGAATTGAAGCCGTCGTTCATTCAGATGTTGCAACAGTCCGCACAGTTTAATGGGTTAGCCGATGAAGACCCTAATAGTCACATAGAAAATTTCTTGGAAGTGTGTGACATGTTGAAGATAAATGGAGTGACGGACGATGCAATTCGATTGAGAGCCTTCCCATTTTCATTGAAAGGAAAAGCAAGGCATTGGTTGCACTCATTACCTAGAGCCTCCATTACTACGTGGGAGGAAATGGCCGAGGCATTCTTGGCTAGATACTTTCCACCGGGAAAATCTGCAAGACTCCAGAATGAGATATCTTCCTTTGTACAGATGGAATTGGAGTCTCTATTCGAGACATGGGACAGGTTCAAAGAGCTCCTTCGCAAATGTCTGCAACATGGATTTCCCGAGTGGATGATTATTCACACATTTTACAACGGGTTGAATCCGAGTACAAAGCAACTCTTAGATGCGGCGGCCAGAGGGACTCTTGGAAGCAAGACTCCCGGTGAAGCTCGGCACCTTGTAGAGGAGATGGCTATGAATAGCTATCAATGGAACTCAAGGGATAGGAAAAAGGTTGCCGGAATTCATGAGGTTGATGCGGTTACATGGTTGGCAGCACAAGTCGAGTCATTGAGTAAGAAGTTAGACTCCCTAACTTCACCAAGAGTTGCGGCCATAACTACATGTAACGGTTGTGGAGGAGGACATGCTTCAAGTGATTGTCCTATTGTCATAGGAGGTACTAGTGCGGTGGAGCAAGCCGACTTTGTTGGAAACACGTATAGAGGACAAGGCCAAGGCAACCCGTATAGTGGTACATACAATCCGGGATGGAAGAACCATCCGAACTTCTCTTGGAGCAATCAAGGACAGTCACAACAGAACAAAAATAGTGCACCACCTGGATTTCAAAGTCAACAAGCTCCGAATTTAGAAAGCCGAGTGACCGGGTTGGAGGGAAAGATGACTGACCTAGAGAGAGCCCTCACACGGTTCGTTTCTTCTTCGGACGCAAGGTTCCAATCGGTGGAAGCTACTCTTCGTAATCACACCGCCTCCCTACACAACTTGGAGAACCAAGTAGGGCAAATTGCGAAGACTTTGGCGGAGAGACCTCAAGGTAGTTTGCCTAGCAATACGGAGACCAACCCAAGAGAACAACTAAAGGCAATTACCTTGAGAAGTGGTAAGGAGGTTGAGGGACATCTCCCTCTTGAGAAGACTAAGGACTCACTCGAAGTCGTGGAAATAGAGGATGGAGCACCAAAGGAGAAAGAGGTGGCACCCCCACCTTACAAGCCGAGAATTCCCTATCCTTCACGATTGAAGAATGACCAAGACAATGAGCAATACAAGAAATTTCTGGGTGTCTTCAAGCAATTGCACATCAACATTCCATTCGCGGAAGCATTAGCCCAAATGCCCAAGTACGTGAAGTTCTTAAAAGACCTCTTGACCAATAAGAGGAAGTTAGAGGAAAGTGCATCCGTCATCCTCGATGCAAACTGTTCGGCAGTGCTACAGAAGAATATGCCAAGCAAGAGGAAGGACCCCGGAAGTTTTATCATACCGTGCAATATTGGTGATATGGGTGAAGAGATAGCACTAGCCGACTCGGGGGCAAGCATCAATGTCATGCCCTACACGTTCTTCCAAAAGCTAGGCTTGGGCGAGCCTAGACCTACCCGGATGACACTTCAGCTTGCGGATAGATCGGTGAGGCATCCGAGGGGTATTGTTGAAGATGTGTTGGTGAAAGTGGATAAGTACATTTTCCCGGTCGACTTTGTAGTGCTCGATGTAGACGAGGATGTTGAGGTGCCGCTGATCCTTGGGAAGCCGTTCTTGCGCACTTCCAAAGCTTTGATAGACATGGACGGTGGAGAGCTCACACTTAGGGTTGGGGACGACAAGCTCACTTACCGCCTTGCCGAAGCCATGCGACATTCTCTTGATTTTGATGATGCTCTATATTATCTTGATGTCACTGATGATTGCATTGATGAATATATGCAGGATATGTTTAACCCGGATCCATATGAAGGGTGGCCGAACCAAGACATGGAGACTGAAGAGGAAGAAGTGCTCGCGCTTGTTTCAGTTGAAACAAACATCAAGAAGGAGAAGGAGCTTAGAAAGAAAGTCCTTCGAAGATTGAAGAGGTCGAGACGTCGCCACAAAAAGAACCCCAACAAGAAAGGGGATGAGCATTCACGGAGTAAGGGTGTTTCACCCATGTGTGGTAACAAACTCGATAATTCTCCCTCTACCTTGCAACGATTATGCAATGCTTGCTTTCAAATTATAGGGAAGAGGGCAAATTCCACTCATGAACCTCCGTAAGGTAAGACAGGTACGTCAAGCTAAGTGACGTTAAACAAGCGCTTCTTGGGAGGCAACCCAAGTGTTTTGCAGTTTTTCTAGGACCTAGTTTAGTTTTAGGATTGAATAAAAGTCTTAGCAATGGTGTCCAAATTTTCATGTGCATATGCTGAGTTTTCATGTGGATTTTCGATTATTTACGTGTGCCTTAACGTTAATTGATGAAGTTTGAGTCGGTTGAGTGTGTTTTCGATAGTCTCTGGTCGTGTTTTTATGGTTTATACAGGCTCTAAGTGTTTTAAAAGAGTTTCTGAATTTTTCTGAGAGTCTGTACAATTTTCTAAGTAAACCAGAGAAAACACACGGCCGTGTGGAATTAACACACGGCCGTGTGTTACCAATTGGAGCTCAACAGAGAAGACACAGGGGCGTGACTTTGCCCCTGTGAAAAACTTCAGAAGGGGCACACGGCCGTGTGGAATTAACACACGGCCGTGTGAAATTTCGCAGAACTTCAACTCTTTTCCAGAGAGTCCACAGGGGCGTGTGGATGCCCCTGTGAGTGCCACTGTGCTAAGGCACACGGCCGTGTGAGATTTCCACACGGCCGTGTGAAAATTCTGCAGGAATTCCCTTTCATCCCGAGAAACCACAGTGGCGTGTGTGAGCCCCTGTGGGAGAGCTTGTCAAGGCACACGGCCGTGTGGATTATGCACACGGCCGTGTGAAACATTTATTGTTTCTCGGGCGAGTCAGAGAAGCCACAGGGGCGTGTGAGGTGCCCCTGTGGACGGCCTTGTGTTCTTGGCCAAGTTGGGCACACGGCCGTGTGGATGTTTCACACGGCCGTGTGAAAATTTTTCAGAGAGCGTCTTTGTTTTCCCGAGAGTCCACAGGCCCGTGTGGGTGGCCCTGTGTAGACCCCTGTGGAGGCACACGGCCGTGTGGAATTAACACACGGCCGTGTGAGGTAGTTCAGAGAATGACCAGAGTGCGCACAGGGGCTTGTGTTGGCCCCTGTGAACCCTAATTTCTGAGGCACACGGCCGTGTGGTTACTTCACACGGCCGTGTGAATTTCCAGAACTTCAAAAGCCGCGCGTTTTTCTTATAGAAATCACTTGTGCCTCTTCATTCTCCACTCTAAACTTCTCTCCTACCCTCTCTATCACTTCCCCGACTTTCTCTGAGGTTTTTGAAGGAATTTGTTCGAGTTTTCCTGCCGTATTACTTTGTTTTTCATCTTCACCGCCGGTGAGACCTTCAGTACCTTTTTCTTCGTCAATTCTTGATTCAATTCGTTCTTTTATACAATTTTGCTTGGTTTGAATGTTTACATTACATACGAGCATGCTTAGAATGAAATTAGAACGAATTTAGATGTAAATTGTGGATTTTTAACCCCACGGCCGTGATGCTTTGCCCGTCAGAAACTCCACACGGGCGTGTGGAATTAACACACGGCCGTGTGGATTTCTGCAGATTGGTTATTTTGAACTGTTTTTGATTGTTTTCTTTTCCAATCTTACAGGAATGTCTTCTAGACCCAGGAAATCGACAGGGAAGCGCCCCCGTGAGCCCACACCTCCTCCAGCAGAGACAGAGTTCAGTATAACTGAGCATCAGGTTCGGTTCGAGCGTTTATCAGGACTCCGTTTTGGAAAGACGAGATATTTGGATTTAAGTATAGTGAGGAGTATTCAGGGGGGAGACAGCGTCGCAGATGAGATTGGCGAGTTGCTCTCAGTGGGTAGCTGGGAGAGATTGATGGTTATCCGGGACTCGGTGATCCGACCGCTCACCTTAGAGGTCCTGGCGTCGTTTGAGTTCGACCGGGGGTACAGCAATTTCACCGAGGGCACCACAGTTCAGTTCAGAGCCCTCGGTTGACATTACAGCCTTAGTATGAGCCAGTTTTCGATCGGGATGGGCCTCTATGAGGAGGCATTTACCGAGACTGAGGAGTATTCTTTACTTCCTACCGACTACCCAGGTACCGTGACACCGCAGCAGGCGTATAGCAGACTTTGTGGTCAGGGTCAGTACGAGCCGGGTGTCTCCAAGGCTTCATGCCTTTCTCGACCTGCCTATAGATGTCTACACGCAGTTATGAGCAGATCTACTAGTGGCAGGGGAGATAGTACTGGTGTTCTGAGTCGCCAGGAGTTCCTCTACTTGTATTCGATGGTGGAGAGTGAGCCACTCCACCTGGGGCACATTGTGGCCGACTACATTCGCCGTCAGGGCCAGTACCCCAGGGTAGGAGTTATCTTTGCAGGCCCCTACATCACCAGACTTCTCATTGGCCTGGGGCTCAGAGATGGAGTCAGGGGAGCATAGAAGACAAACGTACCAGTTCCCCTGGGCACAGATACCTTGAGGATGATGGGTATGATCCGCAGAGGAGGATCAGGGACGTATACCTGGATTATACCCCATACAGAGCAGGGCGAGGGGTCCCGGGTAGCATTGGAGCCACCCCCGCAGGACACAGAGACCGAGGTACCCTCCACCGCGCCGGAGCCACCTCCGGTGCGGATGTTTTCACCGTCTCGAGGCCAGGACAGACTGGAGCGCCTCGAGAGCGCAGTGGGGATCCTACAGACCGAGGTGGCCGAGGTTAGGGCCACACAGATTACACAGCACCAGGAGGTGATGGCGCAGTTCCAGAGCTTGCGACAGATCTTCGAGCAGATTGTCGCCTCCTCCTCCTTCGTGGTCCGACCTCGGGTTTTTCTTCCACCACCTTCTCCCCCGACATCAGCCGATCCACCAGCAGAACCAGAGCCTCCAGTAGCACCAGAGGCCACCACTCAGGACACCGACGCTGAGGCGTCTTAGATTTTAGATTCTTTTCTTTTATTTGTCATTTCTGTATATCTTTACTTTATTTTGGACTTGTAGTACTCAGAAAGGATTCTCCTTCTGAGTATAGCTTTTATTTTGCTTTTTCTTTTTATCTCGAGTTGTATTCATTGCTTTACATTTTATATACTCGAGTTTTATTGAGCTTTACTGAACCCTCGTTTATGTGTGCGCAGATGGTCTTGGATGTAAGGATTTTGAGGAATAGTCATTGACACGGTCATGGAATCGTGTGTGCTCCACGAACCATTGAGACTCAACTCTCAATGACCTAGCTTCATCAAACGCAACACTTGGAGTTCAGGGGAGTAATGTTTCAATTGCCACTTCCACACTAATTGCTTTTATCATTTTCACTTATTATTGTGCTTATATGCGTACATTGAGGACAATGTACATCTTAAGTGTGGGGGGGGAGTTCACATTGCACACACCTTTACTTGTGCGTTCAATTGCTTATGCTAATGTAGCCTATGGCGGTTCACCTCAGTTGCAACGGTTGTATTCTTATAGTTTAGGAGAATTTTCAACATTGTATCCTATCATACTCTAGTTTTCACTTGAATTTTAGGGAATTTTTGCTCGAATCATCATAGTACACAACTTACTCTTGGAATCTTTTGGAAACTCAATCTTGAAGTTTTTTTTTTTTTTAAGGACAAGTTTATCATCGTTCTTAGTTTTACTTTGGAAAATGCAAAAAAAAAAAAAAAAAAAAGTATATGAGTTTTTAAATATTAGCTTTGTTTTGATTATGCATTTGGGGTGGAAAGAGCTACCTCCTATGATGTATGAAGCTACTCTCATAAGTCGGATACAAGTTATGCCCTAATGAGAGAAAGAGCTATCTCATGGGATGCGTGAAAGCTACTACCCCGGTAGAAAGAGCTACCTCCTCGAAAGAGTGAAAGCCACCTTTGGCGGCCGCCTAGGAAAGGGCTACCTTCAAGGATGTGTGAAGCTACTACTTCCACCTTTATTTTTTTTTATCTTTGTATATAAATAAGTCCTTTTTAATCAAAGTTTGAGGAGTACTCGTTGGTTCTCTTGAGTAAGATCGCACACACCAACACGCTTTCGAGTTTTCATCCTTTTTGATTCAAGTTTTTAGCTAGAGCATTGATAACCTTATGCAATGTTTTAATTTTCCCTTACTTGTAGAATGCTTCTTTTGCATACTTTTGGTGAACCTAAGGCCAAGCATTTTCAATTGTCCTTCCCAAGTACTTTCACGTTCTATTTTGCTTGAGGACAAGCAAAAGCTTAAGTGTGGGGGGGTTTGATAAGTGCTTGTGTTATAGTATCGCGAAGTGCTATTATCTTACATTAAGCATACCTTTTATCAGGTTTTATCACTAAATGTGTGCATTTGTGTTCTCTTGTGCATTGAAGGTATTGTGGAGCCTAATTGGAGAAGAAGAATGAAATTAGGTCGCGTTCGCCAATGTTGGGATGTTCTCGGACCAAGCAAGGAACGAAGCACGTATTTGGACTTGTGGATGTGTGCCAACCTCTTTTGGAGGGGCACAAAGGCAGTCACATTCACAACAAGTCCAATCCGTGTTACTTAGGAGAATCTCGTGAAAGAAGAAGACTTGAAGGAATCGGCGCGACCTACCGTTGCTTGTGTGCCCAAGTAATGGCCTCGATGAAGAACAATGGACCCGGGAAGCGTTTCGGCAAGTTACCAAGCCTGTTCAGCTGAAGATTAGTGTTCCAGAGAAGTCACACGGGCGTGTGGAAATTCCACACGGCCGTGTGAGCCATTTTCCAGCCAGACAGAGAAGTCACACGGGCGTGTGGAAATTCCACACGGCCGTGTGTTTTGCAATTTCAGCCATCCAGTGAAGACACACGGGCGTGTGGAAATTCCACACGGCCATGTGAAATTAATTTTTCAGCCGAGACAGAAGCTTCTCACGGGCGTGTGGAAATTCCACACGGCCGTGTGAAGCCCCCGATAAGTCCAATTTTAAAGCCGCGATTCAACAATATAAAAGGGGATTTTTGCAACCTTTGGAGGGATCTTTTGGACCTATCTTTTCCCCAACTTTCTGGAGTGCGGCTAGGGTTTCGGAGAGGGTTTCGTGGATTTTCTAGCGCGTTGTCGGCATCGATTTCGAGGTTCGACGTTTGCACAAGACCACGGCCACACTAATTCGAGGGGGTTTTTCATTGATGTCTATGTTTTATGCTTTATTTCTCACGTTGATGAACATGTATAGCTCTATGAGGAGCTAAACCCCTCGAGGGGTATTCGGACTTGTAAACTTTAGGGTTTCTTATGTTTCTTTGACATTGATTATTATGCTTTCCATCATTGATGAATAAAATTGAGTTTTTAATCTTGATTATCCTTTCATATTGTTTTCCCTTAAACGTGACATTAGGGTTGAGAGCAATCTAGGCTTTCCTTTGGAGGTGTGACAACTCCTATAGGATTAGACTACTCAAGATTAACGAGGGTTGAGAGGGAGAGTTGTGAGGTAGCAATGTACCCCTTTCCCCCTCGATGTGATTTCTCCCTACCTCCGATTCCTTGATTTAATAGCGGTCGAAATAGAGTGAAGCAATTGGTAGATAAACTCCCCTAGGGCTTAGTTACGTAACTAATAGAGTGGAGGGTTGTAGTGAATCCTATTTGCTGGGGCTCAATCTAGACTAGGATTCTTCCACCTGGACCAAAGGGTTAGAATTACGTATAGGAACAGGTTTAATCACTAGGAATCCCTAGAGCATAATGCAACTCCACATAGTGTGAGGTTTAGGCAGATGGACTCCCATGGGGCTTAGTCATCTAGGTGACAGAGTGAAGGGTGTTGTGAATCCTAATACCGGGGCATAGTGTTGGAGTTAGTCACGGTTGTCCTTAGGTTTGGGACCGTGAGTCTTAGGATATCCTCGACTCAATTGACATTAATAGGAGAGCATAATATTATAGTCTTGCACTTGAAACATAGACCCTAGAGGTAGCTTGTCCGGATACCCCCCTTTACTCATTGTTAGTCCTTCTCGATTTTCCTACTTGCACTTCTTTCTTCCATCTCTCTATTTAGTTTATTGCTTTGCATTATTTTCACTCATCAATCTTATTATCGTTCTCCGTATTCTGCATAGCTTAATTAGTGAAACCTTATATTCTATCTCCCTATTCCCTGTGGATTCGACTACCTTCTCACCAAGGTAAATTTATTACTTCGACAAACCCGTGCACTTGCGGGATACACGCAAGGGGTCGTGTCAAGTTTTTGGCGCCGTTGCCGGGGAATTGGCGTTTTAGATATTTGTTTTTCACTATTTTAGCTATTCACTTCGCATTCTATTTCATATTTTCTTTTACCTATCATTGTTCTTATTTTTCTTTTCTTTGTTTTCGGCTCCAGGTTATGACCCGTGGGAACCCTTCAATACTTGTTGAAGGAGACCCAGACATTGGAAGAAGAACACATCGTAAAGGGGGGCAGAGTACTGTAGCAGGGGTTACTGTAACATACCACTGTAGCAGCTACTGTACTAGTTTTCGCATCTTTGCAAATTCTTTCGTCCCGCATTACAGGCTACCTCACGGGCCGTATATGGACCGTGAGCTCACCCGTGAAGAGGCACGGGATCATCTTTAAAACGGTTTCTAGGGCATCCTTTCTCTTGTCTTTGGCCACCTCTTCTCCTCCATCATCTTCTAGGACATCAAGGCTGCGGGAGAAGGCATTTCTAAGGAGCAAATCGAAGGGAGGGGGAGATCACACTCAAGGGAAAGCATCTAGGAGTTCGTTGGATTTGATCCGCCGGATTCCCATCACCATCTTCTTCTAGTCTTCATCTTAGGGGAGTTGTTATGAGCTTTATCTTCTATTTCTTGTTTTGTATACATTCTCCTTTGTTGATGATGAACTAGACTCCCAAGGTCACCGGGCATCTGGTGAACATTGGGATGAACTTGCTTGTATGGATACTTTGAGTATATTTTTGGTATTTGGTTTGGTTGTGGTCTAAGCTTTGTATTCTTTATTGTATCAAATTGCATGAAACTCTGTGGTTTGAATTCTAGGTTGTACTTGGTTGCGTGACCATCGCAATTGTAGTAGACATGCTTGGCTTAGAAGGGATACATGTACGAATACGCCGTGACCATCAGGTATTTCGTACCCCTCCAACCATTAGGGTTGAACCTAGACGTTGTGTTTGACCTTAATTAGGGATTTCCCTAAACGCATTGCAATCGTGTGGGGATTTGAGCGGTAGAAATACTGTAGCGGTGAAAATACCATATTCCAATACCCGTACCGGATTAGGGGTTATCACCGTGACCATCGGGGTGACCTACCTTTGGACATCTCTTGGCCTAACCACCTTTGCCTATGTTATTCGAGTATCCTTCTAGCTTTAGTAGTCCCGAGGGGATCCTCGCCTGGGGACCTCGCACTCTTATCGCTAATTGTTTCCTTAATGCGCTTGTGTGGTGTGCCTTAGTCCACTTGTTCATAGTTTTCTCTTTATTATTCTTGTTATCTTACTTTTATCATGTAATTGCTAGGTTAGGAAATAGATGAAGAGGAAGTAATAGTAGTTCCCTGGCCCTTGGGAATACGACCCCCTCGTGCTTGCGCGAGGGGTATTACTTGGCGACCCGTGCGCTTGCGGTAATCATCAACATCCATCTAAAAGATTTTTGTGCAGTCTATGTTAGTCGGTGGTGAAAGCGCGTTTGAATCACTCACCCGCAAGTGCACGGGGTCGCCAAGTAATACCCCTCGCGCGAACACGAGGGGGTCGTATCCCCAAGGGCCCGAGAAGCTATTCTTACTTCCTTATCACAATGTTGTTTGACCTAATCGATCACTTGGAATAAGAACTACCAATAATCTACTAAAACAAAGAGCATGCAAATAGCAAGAATAAAAACGGAGGGGGAAAATCAAGGTGAGGGAATGGCCAAAGATGAGGATTCCCTCGGGGGCTACTAAAGTGCTAAGGATGCCCTAACTAGCATGCACGTGGGTGGTTTGGACCGGGACACCCAAGATTAGACCATCCCGATGGTCACGGCGTTGGTCCCTAATCCAATACAAGTATTGGAATACGGAATTGCTTCCGCCCAAATCCTTGTACGATTGCAAAGGGTTTAGTGGATTTCCCAAAGCTAGGGTTGAAACACAATCAAGGACAACCCTAACAATTGGAGGGGTACAAATACCCGTTGGTCACGGCGTATTCGTACATGTATTCCCTTCCAAGCTTGGTGAGCCTAATACTAGGGCAATGGTCATGCAACCTAGCATTGTCTAGGAATTGACATATAGAGTTCTCATACATATCAAGGCATTCAAGAACCACCAAACAAGGATCACAAACCAAACCAAGTACATAAACTAGAAAGTAGCATCCAAAATACACAAGTTCACCCCCAAGGTTCACCTACATCCGGTGACCTTGGGGTTAGTTGTTCATGATCACAAAGTAAGCAAGCAAATACATGAAAACAACCAAAAGCATAATGAAAACACCCCCTGAAAAGATCAAGGCCGAATGACGCTTCCAAGGACGCCACCCAAGGAGTGGCTTCCTTTGTCAAACTTCCTCTCAAATGCAAATCGAAGGCGTGGATTCGTCGTCTCGTGCTCTCCCCGTCGTCTCCTCCTCAAGAATTGCCTCCAAAAGCCGGCCTCAAGCTCCCAAAGAAGATGGTGAAGTGTAGTGTATTTCAAGACCTCACCTCCTTCTCTCCAAATGAACTCAAAACCCTTAAAAACCTTTTCCAGTCGGTTATGCGGGCGCCTATGCGGCCCCGCATGCGGGGAGAGAAAATTCTAGAGAAAATCCCGAAATCGCGTAAGTTGCTACAGTGCCGCTACAGTAGAACTGCTACAGTGCCGTATTCGGCCTCTGCAGTGCCCGCATGAGCCTCCAAACTTAGCCATTTTCACCAAAGGATTCGTGCTACAGGATCTGCTACAGTGTTCGCTACAGTACCCCCTATGAAATAGTGTTTTCGTTGCCAATTTCTTCTCAAATTCTATCAATGAGCTCAAACGGGTCACATCAGTACCTGTAACACGAAAGAAACTAATTCAGACCAAAAACGGGCGCCAACTCATAGAAAAATACGTAATACATGCACCCGAATACATGGTAAATACGTATGTTTAGGCGTTTATCAAACATCCCCACACCTGAGCATTTGCTTGTCCTCAAGCAAACACACATGAAGAACAGGGGCACGATGATAAACGACTAAACATACGACCTCTAGCTCAACGTTAAAGCACTCCACTAGCACAGGTGAAAAGAAATCTAGAAAGTGAGCTGTACAGTGAGTGATCGAGTAATGGTAGCCCTGTTTTATTCAAAGTGCTTCTGTGAGTGTGTGCCAGCTCCCAACCTTAACCTCCACACCCTGGATTACCCTAGGGGTCCATTCACCCCACATATGGTGAGAGTGGTATTAGGCAGTTAAAGACCTCTTCAATACTCAGTTAAAAGTCTTTTGAGTTCCTGAATAAAACTCTAGCACTTAAGCGACTGTGTAAGAAGTTCCAGGGGACGCAACAGAGATACTTATTTACCTATTTACAAATATACATTTTTTTTTTTCTGAGTCCGGCAAACATAGGCTGCACAAGAAATCTTTCAGAAGGATGCACATGCTGATTAGTCACAAGAGCCACCCAACCTACTCAATTACAGCCTACATAGACGCATTCATGCTGTGCCAGCAGAGGAATACTGCCATAGACTCCAATTTTTTTTTTAACTGTACACACTGTATCTCAGTCCCTTGGACACCTGTCACACAAGTTCACTTAAGGCTACAGAAAACAAAACAGGAACTCACAAGCTCTTAAAAGAATATTGAAGAAAGAATTTAACAGTCCAATACCAAAATCATCATAATGGGTTGGTTGGAGTGTATAAGGTAGGAGCAATCATGATAGAGCATGAGAAGGTACTAAAAATAAAACAGGGCATCATTCAAGCACAGTATAAAAATACAGCTCATTTCAATCATTCTTTTAAGCTAGGAAGTGCTAAACATTAAAATCATGGCTATCATCGGTATTCATGCATGCAAAACTAGTAAAGTACCCCATCCCCACACCTAAAGTTGTACATTGCCCTCAATGTACATAAATCAGCAGAATAAGGTGCGAGACATGCCAGAAAAAAGAAAGGAATGAGGTAAAGAAACTTCCCCAAGTGGTTGATGAAAGGAACATCCAAATATGCATGAACTGGGGAAAGCTGAGGGGCGCAAGGGGTGCGGAGCTTCTACAGTGATCAGTCCTGAAAACAGAGAGAAAGCAAATCACATCCCAAGAAACAATAGAGAGCAGGACAAGTAAGCACGAATCAAAAACGGGAAAGTACAGTTTAGGAGGGTCAGGACCCTCACTAACTGAAAAGTACAATAATACAAACCAACAAACAAGAAATAAAAACCAGTATAAACAACAGAAAGAAAAACTAAAGTGGTGTTGTGGGTCTAGAGATCCGGAGGGAGTGATGGCGCAAAGCACGTGGTGGCTGTAGAGGAGGTGCCGACAGAAGATGAAGCGCCGCGCATGTATGATAAGATCTCGGCCATGCTGCTCTCGATGCGGCCCTGTGATATGGCTAAATCATGCACTAATGCTGTCAACGCCTCCTGAGAGGTCCCAAGGGTCTGCAACTGCTGACGGACCTCGATCTGGAACTCCGCGAAACTCTCCTCAAGTGATGGCCGACTCCCGCTAGGTGCTGCGTCGGGTACAGGGGCGGACTCTGAATCAGACTCTGATCCTGACTCAGAATCCCGAGAGGTGCCGGGGTCATGGGAACTCGTGCCTCTACCGCGCGGGAGGCGGTAAGTGTCTCCCGACCTCTCAACTATCCCAATATGAAGCAGGATCGACAGACTAAGTGGTGCGACGGTGCTCACAATGCTCATGCCCTGGGTGAGCTCAATCAGTCCTAGGCCCCTGATGATGCGTGTAATATACGACCCGGCAAATATAGCCCCAAGGCGAGTAGAAGTCCCCTGATGCTCGATAAGTCCGGCGAACAGATGGCCCATGTGGATGGGGTACCGCTCAAGAATACTGTACATCATAAGAAGATCGGTACGGGAAACCACCCCAGTAGAATCAGCGCGACCGTTCACACTTCTGGATAATAGGGCCTGTAAGTACCTGTGAACGGGGTCTGCCATCAAAGAAGCCTTCTTCGATTGTGATGAGCGAGCAATAGACCTCCAGAAAGAACTAGGGCTAGTGAAGCGTGGAAAATCACGAGGTAAATTCCTGAGCTCCGAATCGGTGAGAGACTCATAAGTGTGAAACCCAAGGTATATGGCCAACTGGTCGTCGGTGATCCTGTGCCTCTTACCAAAGGCTCTAAAAGTAATTGTGCTAGCTTGGCGCATAAGAGGAGCGTGCCCGGAGACCTCAAACGTGCTCAACACCTCCAAGGTCAACTCCCGATAAGTGGGCTCATCGATCCCAAGAATGTCATCCCATCCACCACGGGAGATGAGGCCTCGAAAGGTATTGTCAATGTCCAATGTCTTCAAGGCCTCCCAATCGATTACACGCACCGTGCCAAACCTCCTCTTTGACAAGAAAGCGAACCTTGCCTTGTGGGCATCGTTCTTGAATGTAGGCTCGCAAACGGGTGGTGGAGAGCTCCTTCTAACTCGCTTGGAAGCCACGTGTTTGATCGGCATCCCTACAAGACAAGAGAACCAACATCAAGCCAAACAAACTTGAGAAAATTGGTTAATGAAGAATAAAGGCTGATTTTTGGCTAGTGCTACAGTAATTTCGGGGAAATTTTGGTAGAGTTTCTTCTTGCAAAAGTGATGATCTAAATGTACAAAGCTTGGAATTCAAGAGAAATGTTTACAAGAAGCATTCACCATGTAAAACATCATGTTTTCCCATCATTTCAACCATAAAAAAATCAAAGAATGAGTGGTAGAAACACAAACCTTAAACAAGGGCACCAATTAGAAGATGAAGTGAAAATCGGCTTAAAGCTTGATAAAACCTTGAAAATCTTCAAAAAGTTGCTTGCTAGGATGAAGAAAGTGTTTGGATGCAAAAAGAATGAAGAAAAATAGTGGAGAGATGAAGGAGAAAAGAGAAGAAGTTTGATGAAAATGGAGTGAATAGTGAGGGAGTGGAGTGAAGAGAGGTAGAAGAGGGATTCGGGTGACCATGCGGCCCCCTATGCGGCCGCATGGTACCCCGCATAGCTCTCGGGAAATTTTATGCGGCCTGCTATGCGGCAGCATGGCAGGCCGCATACCTCTCGGAAAAAATCATGCGGCCTGCTGTGCGGCCGCACAGCAGGCCACAAAGCTCTCGGGAAAAACTATGCGGCCCCTTGTGCGGCCGCATGACAGGCCGCACAAGGCCCAGGAATTTTGTTTAGCTCCGAACACTCTCAACACTCAAAAATAACATGAAAACAAAGCCGAAAACACACAAAAATCATTGAAAACATGGAGAATGAGGCACCAACACTCAAGGAAAAATATAAAGATCATGAAATCTATGGTGCACCAAGATGAAATAAATTATGGAATTCGGCTAAACAACAACCACAAGCACAAAAATCAACAAGACTCAAACTCACAAGCACCACACAAAAAATACGAAAAACACACAAACACAACAATGATAACTAAGAAGAAAAATAAATGCAATGAATTTAAAGACTTGGGTTGCCTCCCAAGAAGCGCTTTTTTAATGTCTTTAGCTCGACATGACTTACCTCAACTCATGGTGGAACAAAGGGGTGAGAAATACCTCCAATTTTTGGTGAAGAATTGTTACCCGGAAAGTTCAATGAGAGGCATGAAAAAATTTTGAATTTCCCCCGGTCATTGAAGAACAAGTGGTCAACCTCCTCGGGTGACATTGTAGAAACATTCACCCCCCGCTTTTGCTTCTCTTTTTTCTTCCTCCACAACTTCTTCAAGGTTCTCTTCTCATTGGAATGTGGTGAAGATTTAACCTCTACTTGTGCTAGTTGTTGCATTGGTGGAGGGGGAGGCTCATCATCCGCAACATCATCCCCGAGATCTTCAAAGTACTCCTCCAATGGGTTCAAAGCGAGGACTTCCTGCACACAGTCGGAGATAATTACATCAGTTGTATCCGTGAAATAAAGAGTATCATCGTGATCAAGTGTACGTTTCATAGCTTCGGGGAGGGTGAAGACCACTTGTTCATCTCCGACCCTCAACGTCATTTTTCCTCCTTTTACATCAATTAGTGCGCCGGCGGTGTTAAGAAATGGACGACCAAGAATCAACGGAACCTCCACATCGTCATCCACATCTAGAATTACAAAATCAACTGGGATGATCAACTTATCTACCCGAACTAGAACATCTTCAACAATCCCCCGGGGTCTTCGCACTGAACGATCCGCAAGTTGCAAAGTCATTCAAGTGGGTCTCAAATTGTCTAACTCCAACCTCAAGAACAAGTTATACGGCATAACATTAATGCTAGCTCCCGAGTCGGCCAAGGCACTTTCTTGCATTCCATCACCGATCACACAAGCGATAATGAAACTACCCGGATCATTGAGTTTCTTAGGTAATTTCTTTTGGATAATGGCCGAACAATTTCCAGATAGAGTCACCGTCTCCAAGTCTTCAAGCTTCCTCTTATTGGTAAGGAGGTCCTTCATGAATTTAGCGTATTTCGGCATTTGTGAAAGTGCCTCCACCAAGGGAATGTTTATGTGAAGCTGCTTGAAGATGTTCAAGAATTTCTTGAATTGAGCGTCCTCTTTATCTTGTTTGAGCCTAGAAGGATATGGTACCACAGGCTTATACTCGGGCTCCCTCGTAGTTGAAGAACTCGGAACATTTCCCTTGTGCTTTCCCTCAATCTCATCACTTGGCTTAGGGTCTTCCCGGTCGGCTACCCTATCGTTGGAGGTACTTGGACCATCCCCGGTCCTTACCTCCAACTGCTTCCCACTCCTTAGTGTCACCGCCTTTAAGTGTTCCCTCGGGTTGCACTCAGTGTTGCTCGTCATGCTACCCAAGGGGTGATCTGACTGTGTCCTAGCGAGTTGACCCACCTGGGTCTCGAGAGACTGAATGGAGGCTTGGATATTCCTCAGTACCGTACCAAATTCATCCAACCTCTTGTCTACATTCTAGAACTTGGCCTCCGTAGTGATCATGAATCGTGCCAATACATCCTCAGTCGAGTATTTCTTTTCTTGGGCCTGCTGGGGTTGAAATTGGTTGCCCTGGGGTGGTGGAGGTCTCTGTTGAGACTGTCCTTGGTTCCAAGACATGTGTGGGGGATTCCTCCACCCCGAGTTGTAGCTATTGCCGTATTGATTTCCCGGTCCTCGAGGACCTCCACCAACATAATCCACTGATTCCACGGGTGCAGAAGGAGCAATAAATATGGGGCACTGCGAAGTTGCATGCCCAGCACCGCAAGTATCACAGGACAACACTGCCTTAGGGGTAGAACTGGACCCCAACATGAACTGCTCAAATTTTTGTGTCAGTGCACTGACTGCCGCGTTGTTATCGGTGACATTCTTCGATAAAGCCTCAACCTTTACAGTCAATGCAGTGGTCTCATTTACCTCGAACAGGCCGGTGACCCTTGGTCCCTTCTGCCGAGTGCTCCAGTGGCACTCATTGCTCGCCATGCTCTCAATCAGTTTCTTCGCTTCCTCAGGGAGCTTGTCACTCAAGGAACCACCCGCTGCGGCGTCAATGAGTTGCCTCGAAGCATAATTCAAGCCATTACAAAACATCTGCACACGCATCCAAGCCGGGAAGCCATGATGAGGGCACCTACGTAACAAATCCTTGAACCGCTCGTGTGCTTCAAAAAGGGTTTCAGAATCCCCCTGTCTGAAAGAGGAGATCTCTTGTCTCAATCTCGCGGCCTTGCTCGGCGGGAAATACCGAGCTAAGAACTTCTCGACCATCTCCTTCCATGTGGTTATGGAACCGGGAGCCAAAGAGGTGAGCCATCTGTATGCTGCTCCTCTCAAACTGAATGGAAACAATCGTAGTCTTATGGCGTCATCTGATACAAAATTGATCTTGAACGTGAAGCAGATCTGTAGGAAGCGGGACAGGTGAGCATGCGGATCCTCATCAGGAAGTCCATCAAACTGAACTGAGTTTTGTATCATCGCAATTGTGCTTGCCTTGATCTCAAAGTTATTTGCTGGGATTGAGGGTGCTTGCACACTAAACTCTTCCCGGCAACGGCGCCAAAAACTTGGTGAAAGCGCGTTTGAATCGCTCACCCGCAAGTGCACGGGGTCGCCAAGTAATACCCCTCGCGCGAACACGAGGGGGTCGTATCCCCAAGGGCCCGAGAACTATTCTTACTTCCTTATCACAATGTTGTTTGACCTAATCGATCACTTGGAATAAGAACTACCAATAATCTACTAAAACAAAGAGCATGCAAATAGCAAGAATAAAAACGGAGCGGGAAAATCAAGGTGAGGGAATGGCCAAAGATGAGGATTCCCTCGGGGGCTACTAAAGTGCTAAGGATGCCCTAACTAGCATGCACGTGGGTGGTTTGGACCGGGACACCCAAGATTAGACCAACCTGATGGTCACGGCGTTGGTCCCTAATCCAATACAAGTATTGGAATACGGAATTGCTTCCGCCCAAATCCTTGTACGATTGCAAAGGGTTTAGTGGATTTCCCAAAGCTAGGGTTGAAACACAATCAAGGACAACCCTAACAATTGGAGGGGTACAAATACCCGATGGTCACGGCGTATTCGTACATGTATTCCCTTCCAAGCTTGGTGAGCCTAATACTAGGGCAATGGTCATGCAACCTAGCATTGTCTAGGAATTGACATATAGAGTTCTCATACATATCAAGGCATTCAAGAACCACCAAACAAGGATCACAAACCAAACCAAGTACATAAACTAGAAAGTAGCATCCAAAATACACAAGTTCACCCCCAAGGTTCACCTACATCCGGTGACCATGGGGTTAGTTGTTCATGATCACAAAGTAAGCAAGCAAATACATGAAAACAACCAAAAGCATAATGAAAACACCCCCTGAAAAGATCAAGGCCGAATGACGCTTCCAAGGACGCCACCCAAGGAGTGGCTTCCTTTGTCAAACTTCCTCTCAAATGCAAATCGAAGGCGTGGATTCGTCGTCTCGTGCTCTCCCCGTCGTCTCCTCCTCAAGAATTGCCTCCAAAAGCCGGCCTCAAGCTCCCAAAGAAGATGGTGAAGTGTAGTGTATTTCAAGACCTCGCCTCCTTCTCTCCAAATGAACTCAAAACCCTTTAAAACCTTTTCCAGTCGGTTATGCGGCCCCCTATGCGGCCCCGCATGCGGGGAGAGAAAATTCTCGAGAAAATCCCGAAATCGCGTAAGTTGCTACAGTGGAACTGCTACAGTGCCGTATGCGGCCTCTGCAGTGCCCGCATGAGCCTCCAAACTTAGCCATTTTCACCAAAGGATTCGTGCTACAGGATCTGCTACAGTGTTCGCTACAGTAACCCCCCCTATGAAATAGTGTTTTCGTTGCCGATTTCTTCTCAAATTCTATCAATGAGCTCAAACGGGTCACATCAGTACCTGTAACACGAAAGAAACTAATTCAGACCAAAAACGGGCGCCAACTCATAGAAAAATACGTAATACATGCACCCGAATACATGGTAAATACGTATGTTTAGGCGTTTATCAGTCGGCGACTCAGAAAAAAAAAAAAGAGTGTATGTCTGTATATATGTGAGAGTAATAAAGTCTCTTAATCCCCTGGTCCTCGCTGTGTAGTCACTTAAGAGCTAAAGTTTTATCTAGGAACCAAAGGACTCTTAACTGAGTATTGAGGGTGTATTTAGCTTTTTAATGTCATTTTCATTATGTGTGCGGTGAATGGCCATCCTGGGGTAATCCAGGATGTGGAGGTCAAGGTGAGACTTAGCACACACTCGTGGGGCACTCCAGGGGAAACAAAGCTAGTATTAGTTGACTATTCATTGAACAGCTCATTTCTTGATTTCTGTCCATTTGTGCTTGTGGAGTCCCTTACTATTGAGCTTGAAGTCGTACATTTAGCCGTTTATCTTCTTGCCCCTATTTTTCATGTTTATTTGCTTGGGGACAAGCAAACACTTAGGTGTGGGGATGTTTGATAAACGTCTAAATGTACGTATTTTACATGTATTCCTGCGCATGCTTTTTGTATTTTGTTAATGAATTGATGCCCTTTTGTGGTCTAAATTGGGTTATTTCGTGTTTCAGGTGCAAAAGATGATTTGGTGAGCTCGACGACGTGATTTGAGAAGAAATCCACACCGAAATCAGCGTTTTAGGGTCCCGGGCACTGTAGCAACATTGTAGCAGCATGAAACAGGCACATTTGGAGAAATTTTCTAAGTCTGGAAACCCTCACGGGCAAGCTCATGGCCGTGAGGTCAACGGCAAGCAATTTGGGGGCAGGCAGTACTGTAGAAGTGGTATTGTAGCAGTTTTGCAACTTTGCAGATTCTTTCATCCCACATTGCAGGCTATCTCACAGGCCATATATGGACCGTGAGCTCACCCGTGAAGAGGCACGAATTAACTCTTCTATGGGATTTGGAGGGTTTCTTTTAGGGGATCTGGTGTCTTCTTCTTGGAGCGTCTCACCACCACTTTTGATCTAAGGAAGAAGAAGCTTTTGGAGGGCAACTTCGTGGAGAATTTGGCGAGGAGAGTAAGGTTTTGGGAAGGATCTATGATCTAGAGCTTACATTTGGAGGTTGAAGACTAGGGAAGCCACCCCTTTGAGTGGCGTCTTTGGAACTTCTTCGGCCTTCATTCTTTGAGGGAGTTCTTCTCATGCTTTTGTTGGTTGTTTTCATGTATTTCTTGTTGCATTAGTGAACATGAGCAACTAAACCCCAAGGTCACCGGATGTAGGTAAACCTTTGGGGTGAACTTGTGATGTTTTGGATGTTTTGTTCTAATTAATGTTTGTGGTTTGTTTGTGATCCATTGTTTGTTGTGTTTACATGCTTGATATGTATGAGAACTCTATGTATCAAAAGACTTAGGAAATGCTAGGTTGCATGACCATTGCCCTTGTGTTAGACTCACCAAACTTGGAAGGGAAATACGTATAAATACTCCGTGACCATCGGGTATTTGTACCCCTCCAACCCTAGGGTTAAATACTCCTTTGTATTTTAAATCTAGTTTGAGAAAATCACTTCACCCATTGCAATCGTAGGGGTAATCTTGGGCGGCAGACGTAACGTATCCAATACCCGTACCGGATTAGGGGTCAACTGCCGTGACCATCGGGTTGTCCTAGTCTAGGGTTTTCTCGGTCCAATTAGACACTTGCATGTTAGTTCAAGCATCCTACTCACTTTAGTAGCCCCTAAGGGAATCCTCATCCATGACCACTCCTAGCCCTAATTTATCCCGTATCTTGTCCTCGTATGTTTACATTGGTTATTTATTTGTTTAGTTCTTTTTCATTCTGTTCACTCTCTTAAACTGTGTCGGTCGAACAACATTGTAAAAGGGAAGTAAGGGTAGCTTCACGGGCCCCAGGGAATAGGACCCCTATGTCACGCACAGGGTATTACTTGACGACCCGTGCATTTGCGGGTATAGCTTAACGCTATCAATGACCGACCTTAAGAGAGCCCTCACGAGGTTTATTGCTTCATCGGATGCTAGATTCTAATCGGTGGAAGCTACACTTCGTAATCACACCGCCTCCCTACACTGTAGCAGCCTGAAGCACACACATTTGGAGATTTTTCTAAGTCTGGAAACCCTCACGGGCAACCTCACGGCCGTGAGGTCAACAGTAAGGAATTCAAGGACAGAGTACTGTAGCAGCTACTGTAGCAGTTTCGCATCTTTGCAGATTCTTTCGTCCCATATTACAGGCTACCTCATGGGCCATATATGGACCATGAACTCACCCATGAAGAGGCACGAATTCAGCTTTTTATAGGACTTGGAGAGTTTTTCTTAAGGGGAGGAAGTCTTCTTCTCGGAGCCTCTCACCACCACCTTAGATCTGAGGAAGAATGAGCTTTTGGAGGGCGATCTCGGCTAGGATTTTGCGAGGAGAGCAAGGTTTTGGGAAGAATATACATCCTAGGGCTCACATTTGGAGGTTGAAGACTAGGGAAGCCACCCCTTTGAGTGGCATCTTTGGAACTTCTCCGGCCTTCATCCTTTGAGGGAGTTCATCTCATGCCTTTGTTGGTTGTTTGCATGTATTCTTTGATGTATTTGTTGAACATGAGCAACTAAACCCCAAGGTCACCGGATGTAGGTGAACCTTGGGGGTCAACTTGTGATGTTTGGATGATCTTGTTCTAATTTATGTTTGTGGCTTGTTTGTGATCCATTGTTTGGTGTTTTTACATGCTTGGTATGTATGAGAACTCTATGTATCAAAAGACTTATGTAATGCTAGGTTGCATGACCATTGCCCTAGTGTTAGACTCACCAACTTTGGAAGGGAAATACATATAAATACGCCGTGACCATCGGGTATTTGTACCCCTCCACTCCTAGGGTTAAGTACTCATTTGTATTTTAAACCTAGTTTGAGAAAACCACTTCATCCTTTGCAATCGTAGGGGTATTTTTTGGCGGTAGACGTACCGTATCCAATATCCATACTGGATTATGGGTCAATTGCCGTGACCATCGGGTTGGCCTAGTTTAGGGTTTTCTCGGTCCAATTAGCCACTTGCATGTTAGTCCAAGCTTCCTACCCACTTTAGTACCCCTAAGGGAATCCTCATCCATGACCTCTCCTAGCTCTAATTCCATCCCGTATTTTGTCCTCGTATGTTTGTATTGTTTATTATTTGCCTATTGTCTTTACATGCTATTCATTCTCTTGAATTGTATCGGTTGAACAACATTGTAAAAGGGAAGTAAGGGTAGCTTCTCGGTCCCCAGGGAATACGACCCTCTCGTGTTCGCACGAGAGGTATTACTTGACGATCCGTGCACTTGAGGGATCTCGCGTCGTACGATGCGCATCAAGTTTTTGGCGCCGTTGCCGGGGACCCACGAGAAATACTCGGAAAACTTTGAGTGTGTTGATTTGACCATTTTCTTGTTTCATTTTCACCATCTTTGTATATATTCCATCATTCCTTTATTTGTATTTTATTTTCTTGTTTCTATTTGGTTTCTGATCCTTAACTCTAATTTTTGCCAGGTACCCACCTTATGACAAGAGCGACTCAAGCTAATTTGTTTGATCCCGAGGATGAAATTGAATGAACTTTGCATCAAAGGTTGAGAGAAGTAACGGAAAGTTCAAGGCAACAAGAAATTCGGGTTGAATCTAGTGAACCATCCGTAATGGCCGAACCTAGGAGGACTTTGTCGGATTATGAAAGGCCACAATTCACCGGTGATGAATTTAGTGTGCAAGCGCCTGCTGTGCCGGCTAAAAATTTTGAAATCAAGGCGAGCACAATTGGAATGATACAGAATTCAGTACAGTTTGACGGGTTAGCTGATAAAGACACACATGCTCACTTGTCCCGCTTTCTGCAAATTTTTTCAACTTTCAAAATCAACTCGATGTCAGATGATGCTATTAGGCTAAGATTGTTTCCGTTAAGTCTAAGGGGAGCAACATACCGATGGCTCACATCTTTGGCTCCTGGATCCATCACCACGTGGAAGGACATGGTAGAGAAATTCCTTGCTAGATATTTTCCGCCAAGTAAGGCCGCGATACTGAGACAAGAGATATCATCCTTTCGGTAGGGAGACTCAGAAACACTTTTTGAGGCTCACGAGAGGTTCAAGGATTTGTTGCGCAAGTGTCCTCACCATGGATTCCAATCTTGGATGAGAGTACAGATGTTCTGCAATGGCCTAAATTACTCTACTAGGTAATTGATTGACGTTGCAGTAGGTGGATCCCTTAGCAACAAACTGCCAGAAGAAGCTGAAGCCCTAATTGAAAACATGGCAAGTAATGAGTGCCACTGGAGCACTCGACATAAACCACCAAAGGCTGCAAGCTTATTTGAGGTGAATGAGAATACGGCATTAACTGCTAAGGTCGAGGCCTTGACGAAGAATCTCTCAGACAACAACGCCTTATTCAGTTCCTTGGCACAGAAGGTTGAACAGTTGATGCTTGGGTCTAGTTCCATTCCTAAGGCAGTGATGTCATGTGATACTTGTGGTGCGAGGCATGCAAAATCTTAATGCCCTATATTCATTGCCCCGCCGGCACCTGTGGAGAGTGTGGACTATGTTGGAGGAGGCCCTAGAGGACCAGGGAACCAATTTGGAAACACCTACAATCAGTGGTGGAGGAACCACCCAAACATGTCATGGGGCCAAGGGCAAGCACAGCAAAGACCCCCGCCACCTCAAGCAAACCAATACCAAGCACCTCAACAACAAGAAAGAAAATACACCACCGAGGACGTGTTGGCTAAATTCATGATCAATACTGAAGCATGGTTTCAGGGGGTAGAAAAAAAGGTAGATGAGTTCGGTACTGTATTGAGAAATGTCCAAGCCTCTATTCAATCTCTTGAGAACCAAGTTGGGCAGCTTGGCCGAGTATAATCTGATCGGCCCTCAAGTAGTCTGCCAAGCAACACTGAAAGCAACCTGAGGGAACACTTGAAGGCTGTCACGTTGAGAAGTGGGAAACAGCTGGAGGCAAGGGCTGAGAGAAGCCCAAGTGTCTCCAGTGATAGGGTAACCATCCAGGAAGACCCTATTTTGAGCAAGGATGCTAGTGAAGAGAATAAGAGCAAGCATAAGAAAGGTACCCTTCCGAAGGGAAATGACTACAAGCCCGTTGTGCCTTACCCATCAAGACTGAAAAATGACAAGGATGACGCACAGTTTAAAAAATTTTTGAACATATTCAAGCAACTCCATATCAACATCCCATTGGTTGAGGCCGTATCTCAAATGCCGAAGTACGTGAACTTTATAAAGGATCTCATCACAAATAAAAGAAAATTGGAAGAACTTGATTCTGTGACACTATCCGGTAACTGCTCTGCATTGATCCACAAGAAACTGCCAAAAAAACTCAATAACCCCTGTAGCTTCATTATTCCGTGTGTGCTTGGCGATGGAATGTAAGAAAATGCATTGGCCGACTCAGGGGCGAGCATTAATGTGATGCCGTATAAGCTATTCTTGAAGTTAGGGTTGGAAGATTTGAGACCCACACGCATGACCCTACAACTCGCCGACCGTTCAATGCGAAGACCATGTGGGATAGTTGAAAATGTTCTTGTTAGGGTCGATAAACTTATCATCCCGGTGGACTTTGTTATATTGGATGTGGATGATGATGTGGAGGCTCCCATAATTCTTGGCCGCCCTTTCCTCAACACATCCGGTGCTTTAGTTGATGTTAATGGTGGTAAGATAACTTTGAGAGTGGGAGATGACCAAGTGATCATCACCCTCCCCGATGCAATGAGGAACACACTCGACCATGATGATAGTTTATATTTCATGGATAAAACTGAGGCAATTATTTCTGATTGTGTGCAGGAGGTCCTAACTCTAAACCCACTAGATGAAATTTTGGGAAGGCTAGAGGATGAAGAAAGTGAAGAAAAGGATGCTCCTCCTTCTCCATTGCATCAAGTTGCACAAGTGATGGTTGAATCTCCACCATATGACAAGGAAAAGAAAACCATGAAGAGGGTGTGGAGAAAAACAAAGAATAAGAAAAACAATGTCGTGAAGGTGGCAACAACGTCACCAGAGGAAGTGGATAACATAATCTTGGAGAATCGAGGAAAATTCAAGATCTTCTCATGCTTATCAATGAACTTTTCAGGTAACATTGCATCACCAAAGAATGGAGGTAAATTCCCTCCTTTTGTCCCACCATGATTGTCGAGGTAAAACACGTCAAGCTAACGACGTTAACCAAGCGCTTCTTGGGAAGAAACCCAAGTTTAAATTCATTGCAATTTCATTTTCTTGTATTTTGAATGCATATCATGTCTTTCTTTTTCGTATTCTTGAAGTGTGTTGGCATGTTAGTTGTCTAAGTATTCTTCATGTGTAGTCATCTTTTCATCAATTTTTATTTCATCATTCATGCATGCTTGTGTGTGGTTGTGATTAGATTTCATGAGATTCATGTTTTGAACACTTTCATGCTTTGTTCGGCTTTTATTTTGAGTGTTTTTAAGACTTAGAGGAGTGTTCTTCAATGCTAAATCGAGTTGATAGCCTTTTAGTGCCCATGATTGAGTGTTTATGCGAGGGAAAGAGCCCTTGCGGGCAAGCTCACGACAGTGAGCTTGCCCGCTAGCCAAACAGAGGCTGCTCACGGGCAAGCTCACGCCCGTAAGCTCGGCACGTGAGCAAACCAGAGGCTGCTCACGGTTTGGCTCACGGCCGTGAGCTTGGCCGTGAGCCAAACCGAGAGGGCTCACAGGTGAGCTCATGCCCGTGAGCTCACCCGTGAGACTCTTCGGCCTTTGAGTTTAAAACTCCCTTTTTGGGTCTTCATCCTATTCATCTTCTTCTCCACTCAAACCCCTCACTTTCCTCTCATTTCTTCTCCATTTTTTTTCATTTTTCTTGCTTTAAAACACTCTCCTCCTCTAAAAACATTTTGAGCTGAAGTTTTGAAGAGAAACAACTCTTTTGGCCGAATTCAACCTAAGAAACACTCCATTAACCAAAGGTTCAAGGTGATCATCTCTTCTTGTGAAACATGGGGTTTTCATGGCTTTTTGGGCTGATTTTTGCATGGATTTTTGTCTCCTTGAGTGCTATAATCTTGTAATGATGTTTTAGAATGGTTGTATTTTTGGATCATCAAGTTTTCAAACAAGCTCTTGAAAAAAAATTCGAAATTACTGTAGCACTGCAAATTTTTCATCAATCTTTCATTTTTTCAAGATTGTTTTGCTTGTAACTTGTTTAAGGGAGTTCCTCTTGACCTTGTAGGATGAGAACAAAGAAAGTTGCCTACAAGAGAGCCCGGAATAAACCTCCTCCGCCCCCGAGCAACCCAAACTTAAGAAGGATGATCACAAGAACCGTTTCGCACTCCTCTCGCGCAAGAATTTTGGAATGATCAAGAAAATAGATTGGGATATATTGAAAATTCTGGGCTTGGATGAAACAATCTTGGAACTCATCACACACGGCGGTTGGGACAAGCTATTCTCCATCGAAGAACCTACATACAAGGAATTGGCTCTCGAAGTGTTGAGCACTTTCGAGATTTATCATTTCAATCCCTTCTTTCGCCAACCCGGCTACGTGTCATTCCGTGCTTTTGGGAAGAGCCACAAAGTAACTCAAGATCAAATAGGAGTTTACATGGGATTCTACACAGAAGCATTCACCCAAAGGCCGTAATTCAAGGAGTTAGGCAAGGTTTTCCTTATCCTATGACTAGTGCCACTTACTGGAGCACCATTGCTACCCGGTCGCGCACCAAGAAGGCCTCCCAGTTGAAGGACCTAGCACACAGATATATTCACGCCCTACTAACATGGAGCATAGGGGGTCGACTGGATTCCACCGGGGTGGTATCACGCACGGACTTACTGATGTTGTACAGTATCATACAGCGGTACCCCCTTCATATGGGTTACTTGGTCGCCGACATTTTTGCTCATCAGGGAAATTTGTTCGCCTTGGATCCATTTATGCCGGGCCCTACATCATGCGCATGATCAAGGGTATGGGACTTATTGAGATAACCCAAGGCATGACAGTTATGGGTGCAGTTGTACCACTCAGTATGCAGACACTGGTGTGTATTGGTATTGTTGATTGGCGGGGTAGTACCCACAGGGTGGTGCTACGCCAGACTGACCGTAGCCCATCTCATGATACCAAGTCTGAGTCTCAGTCAGAGTCCGAGCCGGACGATGATGCTGTACCCACGGAGCGTCAACATTCACTTGAGGAGAGATTTGAGGCATTCTGTGCTGAGGTCCACGAGCAGTTGCAGATGCTGACTGCCTCGGTGAGCCGCATTGAGACCACCACTGCCGACATTTTAGTGTTCTTGTGCAGCTCTTCATCGTCAGTCGGCACCACCTCTGTGGCCACCACCTGCGTAGCCCCATCATTTCCTTCTGACCCCTAGACTCACACAGCATGCTCGCCATTTTACTTTGTTGTTTTTATTTCTGTGTTAGCTACATTTCCTGTCTTGTGTTTGATAAGTGCTCGTGTTATAGTAATGCGAAGTGCTATTATCTTGCAATGAGCATTAATTTAATCAGATTTTATCACTAAAAAGTGTGCAATTGTTTACTTTTGTGCATTATAGGGTTGTGAAGATAAAATGAAGGAAAGGAACGATGTTAGGTCATGTTTGGCGTTTTTGGGAAGATTTTCGGACTAAGCAAGGAGTAAGGCGTGAGCATAGACTTGTGGGTGTGTGCCAACCTCCTTTGGAGGGGCACAAAGGCAGTCACATTCACAATAAGTCTAACTCATGCAAACAAGGAGAACTTCACCAATTAGGCGATTCGAATCAATTGACACGATCTACCGTTGATTGTGTGCCCAATTCAACGGCCTCGATGAAGAACGACGAATTCGGGAGCGTTTCGGCACAATTACTGGAGCGACTGTAGCAAAATACTGTAGGGAAACATTGTAGCAAGTTACTGTTCACAGGCAGCCGAAAATCAGTTTTCCAGAATTTTCACACGGGCGTGTAGAAATTCCACACGGTCGTGTGAAATCCCGATTTCAGCAAATTTAAAGCCGCGACTTCACATTATAAAAGCCCGATTTGGAGACTTTTTGAGACATCTTTTGACCTAATTTTCTCCTCAACTTTGGATAGGGCGGCTAGGGTTTTGGAGAGGACTTCGTGGAGATTTGGAGCGCGTCATCGGCATCGTCATCGACGTCCGGCGGCCTCACAAGACCACGGCCACACCATACGCAAGGGGGTTTTCATCTATGTCTTTACTTCTTGTTTTATTATATACATTGATGAACATGTATAGCTCCATGAGGAGCTAAACCCCTTGTGGGTATTCGGACTTGTAAAACTCTAAGGTTATTATGTTTCTTTGACATTGTTATTATGCTTTTCCATTATTGATGAATAAGAATTGAGTTTCGATCTTAATTTTATCTTGCTATTGTTTTCCCTTAGATGTGACACTAGGGTTGAGAGAAATCTAGGTTTTCCTTTGGAGGTGTGACAACTCCTATAGGATTAGACTCTTTAAGATTGAAGAGGGTTGAGAGGGAGAGTTGTGAGGTAGCGATGTACCCCTTTCCCCTCCGGTGTGATTTCTCCCTACCTCCGTTTCCTTGATTTAATAGCGGTCAAGATAGAGTGAATTGCTAGGTAGATAAACTCCCCTGGGGCTTAGTTACGCGAGTAACGGAGTGAAGGGTTGAAGTGAATCCTATGCACTGGGGCTTAATCTAGACTAGGGTTCTTCCTCCTGGACCAAAGGGTTAGAACTACACATAGGAACAGGTTTAATCACTAGGAGTCCCTAAAACTTAATGCAATCCCACGTAGTGTGAAGTTTAGGTAGATGTACTCCCCTGGGACTTAATCGTGCGAGCGATAGAGTGAAGGGTTGTTGTGAATCCTAATACAGGGGCATAGTGTTGGGGTTAGTCACCGTTGACCTTAGGTTTGGGACCGTGAGTCTAAGGATTTCCTCGACTTAATTAGCATCAATAGGAAGGTATAATAGCATAGTCTTGCACTAGAAGCATAGATCCTAGAAATAACTTGTCCGGATACCCCACTTCATTAATTGTTAAATCCTCTTTAATCTCTTTTCTTGCGATTTCTAATCTTTCACCTTTCTCTATTTAATTTCCTGTCTTTAGTATAATTGTTCTCGCAATTCACACACAAATCGATTACTACTTTTCCATACTTCGCATAGTTTTAATAGTGAAATCTCGTATTCTCACTCCATATTCCCTGTGGATTCGACTACCCTCTCACCGGGGTAACTTTTATTACTTCGACAAACCCGTGCACTTTCGGGGATCCTGTCAGTGTTGTACTTTATACTCTTGAGTTAGCTAGGGCTTCATCCCTACTAAACTTTATCTGGTTGTTTTGAGATTCTGGTCTACTTTCTCTTTTCTACTATTTTCATTTCTGGAGTTGTGATCTGCGCTTTTCTTTTGTATTTTCAGGATGTTTGTACTGGGTTTCATACTCCACGCCCTCACTGCACTATTTGGCCCAACAAACTAGAGGATCACTTTACATACTTCATCAGCTGTTGGGGAAGTTTCTTTTACTCTATTTACTTGTACTTATCATGTATGTCCCACCCTATTTTGCTGACTCATGTACATTGGGGACAATGTACAACTTTAGGTGTGGGGATGGATTTTTGGAGTACCTTTTATCTATGCATGTTTGGACTACTTGTGATAGCTATGATTTACATGTTTAGAATTTCCTAGCTTGATAGAATGATAGTTGTGAGTTGTACTGTACCTATGCTTGAATGTAGTTCTATTTCTGTTTTAGTGCACCCCTACACCTGTACACGATCACTTCCACCTTGTACACTCCAACCAACCCATCATGATGATTTTGGTATTAGATTGTTAAATTCTATTTTCAATACTCCTTTAAGAGCTTTTGTGTTCCTTTATTGTTTTCTTTAGCCTAAAGTAACTGTTGTAGTGGGTTTAACAAGGGGATTTGAGAGATAGTCTGTACATAAAAAAAAAGGAGTCTATGACAGTATTCCTCTGCTAGTATAGCATGAATGCTTCTATGTAGACTGTAATCGAGTAGGATGGGTGGCTCTTGTGCCTAGCCAGCATGTGCATCCATCTGACACATGTGCATCCATCTGAAAGATTTTTGCGCAGTCTATGTTAGTCGGGGACTCAGAAAAAAAAAAAACAGTGTATGTCTGTATATACGTGAGAGTAATAAAATCTCTTAATCCCCTGGTCCTCGCTGTGTAGTCACTTAAGATGTCTTCCACACGGCGTGTCGAATTTCCACACGGCCGTGTAAATTTCTGCAGATTGTGCTTTTTAACTGTTTTTGATCGTTTTTTTTCTCAATTTTGCACAGATGTCTTCCAGGGGTAAGAAAGTAGTAGGGAAACGCTCCCGTGAGCACCGTGAACCCACCCCACCCCCCGAAGAGATGGATTTTGATTTACCGGAGCACAGGGAAAGATTCAAGAGATTATCGGTGCTCCGATTTGGTCAGTCGCGCTACCCAGACTTGAGCGTACTGAGAGAGATACAGGGGGGTGACACTATAGCTGCAGAGGTGGAAGAGTTGCTGGCAATAGGTAGTTGGGATCGGTTGCTCTCTATCCGAGAGCCAGCGACTCGAGCACTTACACTAGAGGTCTTATCGACCTTTGAGTTCGATCGAGGGTACGACAGCTTTACAAATGACGAGACGATCCAGTTTCGTGCACTCGATCGACACTTCAGCCTTAGTATTATGCGGTTTGTGGTCATGATGGGCCTCTACGATGAGGCTTTTACCGAGACGGAGGAGTACGTGCTACTGCACACCGATTACTAAGGGACCCTTACACCTTAGAGGGCCTATAGGGCGCTATGCGAAGATGGGTAGTACGAGCCAGGGGTTTCTAAGGTGACATTCCTTTCCCGGCCAGCGTACAGGTACATCCATGCCGTACTGAGTAGGTCGGTGAGCGGTAGAGGAGATAGCACAGTGGTGCTGTGTAGATAGGAGCTGCTCTACCTACACTCCATGGTACAGAGCAAGCCACTCCATATGGGGCATGTTCTAGCTGAGTATCTGCGCCACCAGGGCCAGTATCCCAGGGTTGGAGTCATTTTTGCAGGCCCCTACATCACACGCCTCATTATAGGCCTAGGACTCAGAGATGCGGTGCGCGGGGCTGAGAAGATTGCTACACCAGCTCCGCTCACCGTAAAGACACTGAGACTGATGGCTATGATCCACAGATCAGGACCAGGAGTATATACCATGATCATACCCCGGTCAGCTCAGGCCGAGGGTCACATGCAGCATTAGAGCCACCCCCAGGGCAGGCCAAGGCCGAAGCACCACCCACAGCACCGAAGCCACCTCCAGTGCGGATATTCTCTCCTTCTCAAAGCCAGGACAGATTTGAGCTCCTCGAGAGTGCTGTGGGTGTCATGCAGGCAGAGTTGGCCGAGATGAGGGCCACACAGGCAGTAGAGTTCGCAAAGATGAGGGCCACACAGGCGGAACAGTTTGCTCAGATATCGGCACCGCTTTCCACGGTTATTCAATTCTTCGAGCGATCTGTGGTGCGGCCCCGACGGATCCCATATCCAAGTTCTCCAACTCCATCAGCAGTAGATCCACCTGCAGAGCCAGCAGCAGTAGCAGCACCTGAGTTATCGACACAGGACACCGACGCTAAGGCCTCATAGTTTTATTTTTATTTTACTTCAGTGTACCTTTTCTTTTATATATTGGACTTGTAGTACCCAGAAAGGACTCTACTTCTGGGTTTGCTTTTATTTTTCTTTTATTTTGTCTCGAGTTCTATTTCATTTTCATATCTCTATATACTCGAGCGTTGTTTTGGTTTTTCTTGAGCTATACTGAATCCTTGCGTATGTGTGCAGATGGTCTTAGATATAAGGAATTTGAGGAATAGTCATAGGCACTGTCATGGGTCCGTGTGTGCTCCACAAAACATTGAGACTCAACTCTCAATGAACCTAGCTCCATCAAATGCAACACTTGGAGTTCAGGGGAGTAATGTTTCAATTGCCCACTTCCACACTAATTGTTTCTCATTGTTTTATTTTTATTGTGCTTACATGCGTACATTAGGGACAATGTACATCTTAATTGTGGGGGGAGTTCACTTTGCATACACCTTTACTTGTGCGTTCAACTGTTTATGCTCATGTAGCCTATGGCGGTTCACTTTAGTTGCAACAGTTGTATTCTTAGAGTTTAGGAGAATTTTTAACATTGTACCCTATCATGCTCTAGTTTCACTTGAATTTTAGGGGATTTTTGCTCGATTAACCCTTATTGCACTACTCACTCTTGAAATCTTTTGGAAAATTGAACTCGAAGTTTTAAGGACTAGTTTAGTATTACTTTAGTAAGTTGTGAAGTCCTATGTAGCTAAAAAAAAAAAACTTGTGAGCTTGTGAATATTAGTTTAAGCTTTGCATTTGGGGTGGAAAGAGCTACCTCCTATGAAGTATGAAGCTACTCTCATAAGTCAGATACGAGTTATGCCCTAATGAGATAAAGAGCTATCTCATGGGAAGCGTGAAAGCTACTACCCCGGTAGAAAGATCTACCTCCTCGAAAGTGTGAAAGCCACCTTTGGCGGCCGCCTAGGAAAGGGCTACCGTAGAGGTTGAGTGAAGCTACTACTTCCTTACTTTGTGTATATAAATAAGTCTTTGTAATAAGAGTTTGAGGAGTACTCGTCGGTTCTCTTGAAAGAATTCGCACACACTTACACGTTTTTGAGTTGTTATCCTTTTTTATTCAAGTTTTTGGCTAGAGCAATGATAACCTCATGCAATGTTTTGATTGTCACTGTAGCAAAACACTATAGCACGCTATCGAAATTCCACACTGTAGCATTTCCTCCTTGTTCTGCTGAAAAACAAGGTTCCAGAGAGTTTACACGGGCGTGTGGAAATTCCACACGTCCGTGTGATGTCCCGATAAGTCCAATTTTAAAGCCGCTACTCAACATTATAAAAGCCCGATTTTTGGAGACTTTTAACATATCTTTTGACCTAACTTTCTCCCCAACTTCTAGAGAGTGCGGCTAGGGTTTCGGAGAGGACTTCATGGAGGTTTGGAGCTCGTCATCGGCATCGTCATCGACGTCCGGCGGCCATACAAGACCATGGCCACACCACACGCAAGAGCGTTTTCATCAATGTCCTTAATTTGTGCTTTCTTTTATACTTTGATGAACATGTATAGCTCCATGAGGAGCTAAACCCATCGTGGTTATTCGGACTTGTAAACTCTAGGATTATTATGTTTCTATGACATTGCTACTATGCTTTTCTATTATTGATGAATAAATTCGAGTTTCAATTTTAATTATCTTTTGCAATTATTTCCCTTAGCCGTGACACTAGGGCTGAGAACAATTTAGGTTACCCTTGCGAGGTGTGACAACTCCTATAGGGTTAGACTACTTACGATTGAAGAGGGTTGAGAGGGTGAATCGTGAGGTAGCAAAGCGTCCCCTTTCCTCTCCGGTGTAATTTCTCTCTACCTCCGTTTTCCTTGAGTTATTAGCAGTCGAGATAGAATGAAGTGCTAGGTAGATAAACTCTCCTAGGGCTCAATTTTGCAAGCAACAGAGTGAAGGGTTGACGTGAATCTTAAGCACTGGGGCTTAATCTAGACTAGGGTTCTTCCACCTGGACCAAACGGTTAGAACTACACATAGGAACAGGTTTTATCACTAGGAATCCCTAGAGCTTAAAGCAATCCGACGTAGTGTTAGGCTTAGGTAGATATACTCCCCTGTGGCTTAGTTGCGTGAGCGACAGAGTGAAGGGTTGACGTGAATCCTAATGCCGGGGCATAGTGTTGGGGTTAGTCACCGTTGACCTTAAGTTTGGGACCATGAGTTTAAGGATATCCTCGACTCAATTAACATCAATAGGAAAGTATAATAGCATAGTCTTGCACTAGAAACATAAGTCCTAGAGGTAGCTTGTCCAGATACCATATTTCATCCATTGCTAGTCTTTCTCTAATTCACTTCTACTTGCACTTTCTTGCCTTCCATCTTTCTATCTAGTTTCTTGCCTTTTATTATATTTTCTTCCATAATTCACTCATCAGTTCTATTATTATTCTTCGTACACTGCATAGCTAAGTTGTGAAATCTCGTGTTTTAAATCCCTATTCCCTGTAGATTCGACTACCCACTCACCAGAGTAATTTTATTACTTCGACAACCCCGTGCACTTGCATGATACACGCAAGGGGTCATGTCAGTCACCCACTTTGAACTCCTTGGGTAGCTTAATGTGCTTATCATGCCACTTTCTAATCTTTTCTTTGTAGATTCTAGCATTCTCATATGTCTTCAACCTTCATTCATCGAGTTCATTAAGATGAAGCAATCTCTGCTCACCAGCTTTTCTTAAATCAAAATTCATCAACATTATTGTCCAATATGCTTTGTGTTCAAGCTCCACCGGTAAATGACATGACTTTGCACAAACCAAATCATACGGGGTGGTTCTGATAGGAGTCTTGTATGCAGTTCTATGGGCCCAGAGTGTATCATTCAAACACTCAGACCAATCTCGCTTCCCTTGATCTACGAATTTTGTCAAGATCCTCTTGAGCTCTCTATTGGATACCTCAACTTGGCCACTAGTTTGAGGATGGTACGGAGTAGCAAGGTGATGACGTACCCCATATCTCTTCAACACTTTTTGATAAGTGCTCGTGTTATAGTAATGCAAAATATTATTATCTTGCAATGAGCATTGATTTAATCAGATTTTATCACTAAAAAGTGTGCATTTGTTTACTTTTGTGCATTGTAGGGTTGTGAATATAAATTAGAGAAAAGGAACCAAGTTAGATTGTGTTTGCCGTTGTTGGGGAGATTTTCAGACTAAGTGATAAGTGCTTGTGTTGTAGTAACGAGAAGCATTATTATCTTACAATGAACATACTTTTTATCAGATTCTATCACTAAATAGTGTGCATTTGTGTACTCTTGTGCATTGTAGGTTCGTGGAGCTAAGTTGGGAAAGAAGAATGAAGTTAGGTCGTGTTCGCCATTGTTGGAAGGTTTTCGGACCAAGCAAGGAACAAGGCACGAGCTTAGACTTGTGAGTGTGTGCCAACCTCCATTAGAGGGGCACAAAGGCAGTCAGTCACATTCACAACAAGTCCAACTCGTGTACCTTAGGAAAACTTCACCAAGAAGGATACTTGAAGCAATAGGCACGATCTACCATTGATTGTGTGCCCAATTCAATGGCCTCGATGAAGAACAACGTATTCGGGAGCATTTCGGAGAGTTACTGTAGCAGCACTGTATCTTTGTTACTGCAGCAAAAACACTGTAGCAAGTACTGTGCACTTCTGCCGAAAATCAAGATTCCAGAGAATTCACACGGGCGTGTGGAATTAACACACGGCCGTGTGAATTAATTTTCCAGCAAGCAGAGACCTCACACAGGCGTGTGGAATTACCACACGGCCGTGTGAATTGATTTCCCAGCAAGCCAGAGACTTCACACGGGCATGTGGAAATTCCACACGGCCGTGTGAAGTAATTTTTCAGGAAAGACAGAAAATTCACACGGGCGTGTGGAAATTCCACACAGCCGTGTGAAGCCCCGATAACTTCAAATTTAAAGCCGCACTCAGCCTATTTAAAGCCCGATTTGGAGACTTTTTGACGATCTTTGAACCTATCTTTCTCCCCAACTTCTGGAGAGTGCGGCTAGGGTTTCGGAGAGGACTTTGTGGAGGATTGGAGAGCGCCATCGGCATCGTCACCGACGTTCGACGGCCGCACAAGACCACGGCCACACCATACGCGAGGGGGTTTTCATTGATGTCTTTAGTTTGTGTTTTATTTCATACATTGATGAACATGTGTAGCTCCATGAGGAGCTAAACCCCTCGTGGGTATTCGGACTTGTAAAACTCTAGGATAATTATGTTTCTTTGACATTGTTATTATGCTTTTCCATTAATTGATGAATAAATTTGAGTTTCAATTTTAGATATCTTGTGCTATTGTTTTCTCTTAGCCGTGACACTAAGGATTGAGAACAATCTAGGTTATCCTTTGGAGGTGTGACAACTCCTATAGGATTAGACTACTTAAAATTGAAGAGGGCTGAGAGGGAGAGTTGTGAGGTAGCACCGTACCCCTTTCCCTTCCGATGTGATTTCTCCCTACCTCCGATTCCTTGATTTATTAGCGGTCGAAATAGAGTGAAGTGCTAGGAAGACATACTCCCCCAAGGCTTTGGGGTGACGTGAATCCTACGCACTGGGCCTTAATTTAGACTACGGTTCTTCCTCCTGAACCAAAGGGTTAGAACTACTGCACATAGGAACAGGTTTTATCACTAGGAGTCGCTAGAGCTGAAAGCAATTCCACGTAGTGTTAGGCTTAGGTAGAAATACTCCCCTGAGTCTTAGTTGAGCAATCAACAGAGTGAAGGGTTGACGTGAATCCTATTGCCGGGACATAGTGTTGGGGGTTAGTCACGGTTAACCTTAGATTTGGGACCGTGTGTTTAAGGATTTTCCTCGACTCAATTAACATCAATAGGAAAGTATAATAGCATAGTCTTGCACTAGAAGCATAAGTCCTAGAGGTAACTTGTCCGGATACCCTATTCTCACTTATTGCTAGTCTCTCTCTTTATTCGTTGCTTGAACTCATTGCGATCGTAGGTGGGTTAATTCAGAGAGATTCCGATTAACACTCATATGGGATTAGGGGTTAGCCACCGAGAAATTGGGGTTAACCTATTTATGAGATCTCTAGGTCTTAAATGCCGTCAACACACTTTAAACCATCCTAGTTTGGACCTTAACAATAACTCTAGGTGGATTCCTTATCTAAACACTCTCTTCTCGTGCTTGATACTCCCTTTTTATTTACATCTATGTGCTAGTGACCCGGCATTAGGTTAGTTAGTTTACTTTACTTTGTTCTTTTCACTAAGAAACGTAGGCTAGATAATAGATGAAGAGTGAGTAATAGCACTTCCTTGGCCCCAGTGGAATACGGCCCTTATGTCACTCAGAGGGTATTACTTGGCGATCCGGTACACTTGCGGGGAAGCAATCAAGTTTTTGGTGCCGTTGCCAGGGACATTCAAGGAATATTAGGAAAGCTTGTAATCTATTGATCTAGCAAATTTTCTTTTCTTTGTACGTTATATTCTTTGTAGATATTTTTCTTCTTGTTCATATTACTTTTATTTTCCACTCTTTTATTTTGACTTTGTTCTTCATATTCTCTTTTGTGTGAGGTACAATCCAATTGGAAAATGCAAGGTGCTAGCTCCTCCAAGAATGTTGAGTATATAGGGAGGGCCAAGACCATAAGGACATCCATACAGCCCAACATACAATCCGGAATGTAAATACCACCCACACTTTTCATGGGATCAAGGGCAAAAACAACAAAAAGATACCCCTCCTCAAGGTCCTCAGGATCAAACACCACAAGTAACTCTGCTACAATACAACTGCTACAGGACTGTATGCGATCGTATGAGTGCCCGCATGGAATTCCAGACTTAGCTAATTCTCCAAGTTTTTGTGCTACAGTGCTGTTACTGTACCAGGCTCAAAAATGGTCTTTTTCCTGCTGATTTCTTCTTAAATCTCATTGTCAAGCTCCCAACGGTATCTTTTGTGCATGTAACACGAAATATACCAATTTAGACCAAAAATGGCCATCCACACATATAAAAATACTCGATTTATACACAAACATACATAAATAATAAGTACAATTAGGCGTTTATCATTATAACACGAGCACTTATCACGCTCCAATCATCCACAAAGTCCTCTCCAAAACCTAGCCATGACCCTCCAGAGAATAGTCAAAAATATCCCGAAAAAGTCACTAAAAAGGCCTTTAAATAGTCTGAGTCGCGGCTGGAAAATCGAATGAAATCGGGATTTCACACGGCCGTGTGGAATGTGCACACACGTGTGTGGATTATTTAGATTTTGAATTTTGGTACGCAGTGAACAGTAATTGCTGCAGTGATTTACTACAGTACTACTACGGTACTCGCGCATCAAATGCTCCCGATTACATCGTTCTTCATTGAGGCCATTCAATTGGTCACACAATCAACAATAGATCATGCTGATTGCTTCAATTCTCCTCATTAGTGAAGTTCTCCTATGCTACACGAGTTAGACTTGTTGTGAATGTGACTGCCTTTGTGCCTCTCCAAAGGAGGTTGGCACACACTCACAAGTCTAGGCTCGTGCCTTGTTGCTTGCTTGGTCCGAAAACTCCCCAACAATGGCCAACACGACCTAACTTTATTCTTTTTCTCAAAATTGGCTTCTGATAAGTGCTCGTAGTATAGTAACGCAAAGCGTTATTATCTTACAATGAACATATCTTTTATCAGATTTTATCACTAAATTGTGTGCATTTGTGTATTCTTATGCATTGTAGGTTTGTGGACCTAATTTGGAGAAAAAGAACGAAGTTAGATCGTGTTCGCCGTTGTTGGGAGGTTTTCCGGCCAAGCAAGGAACAAGGCACGAGCTTAGACTTGTGAGTGTGTGCCAATCTCCTTTGGAGAGGCACAAAGGGTGTCACATTCACAATAAGTCTAACTCGTGTTGCTCAGGAGAACATCACCAAGAAGGAGACTTGAAGCAATCGGCACAATCAACCATTGATTTGTGTGCCCAAATCGATGGCCTCAATGAAGAACAACGGATTCGGGGGGCATTTCGGTGACGTACTGTAGTAGCACTGTAGCTTGTTACTGTAGCGAAAATATTGTAGCAAGCTACTGTTCACTTCGGCCGAAATTCAGAATTCCAGAGAATTCACACGGCCGTGTGGAAATTCCACACGGCAATGTGAAGTCCAGATAAGTTCAGATTTAAAAGCTGCACTAAATAGTATAAAAGTAGATTTGGAGGCTTTCAAGACATCATTTGACCTAACTTTCTCCCCAACTTCTAGAGAGGGCGGCTAGGGTTTCGGAGAGGACTTCGTGGAGGTTTGGAGTGCATCATCGGCATCGTCATCGACGTCCGGCGGGCGCACAAGAACACGGCCACAACATACGCGAGTGGGTTTTCATCAATGCTTTTTATTTATACTTTCTTTTATATTTTGAGGAACATGTATAGCTCCATGAGGAGCTAAACCCCTCGTGGGTATTCGGAGTTGTAAAACCCTAGGATTATTATGTTTCTATGACATTGCTATTATGCTTTTCCATTATTGATGAATAAAATTCGAGTTTTAATTTTAATTATCTTGTGTTATTGTTTTCTTTTGGCCGTGACACTAGGGTTGAGAGCAATCTAGGTTACCCTTTGGAGGCGTGACAACTCCTATAGGGTTAGACTACTTAAATTGAAGAGGGTTGAAAGGGAGAGTTGTGAGGTAGCGATATATCCACTTTCCCCTCCGGTGTGATTTCTCCCTACCTCCGTTTCCTTGGTTAATTAGCGGTCGTGATAGAGTGTTAGGGCTCAATCTAGACTATGGTTCTTCCACCTGGACCAAAGGGTTAGAACTACATAGAGGAACAGGTTTTATCACTAGGAATCCCTAGAGCTCAAAGCAATCCCTCGTAGTGTTAGGATTAGGAAGATAGACTCCCCTGGGGCTTAGATGACAGGTCAACAAGAGTCAAGGGTCGTAGTAAATCCTAATGCCGGGACATAATGTTGGGGTTAGTCACGGTTGACCTTAAGTTTTGGGACCGTGAGTTTAAGGATATCCTTGACTCAATTAACATCAATATGAAAGTATAATAACATAGTCTTGCACTAGAAGCATAAGTCCTAGAGGTAGCTTGTCCGGATACCCTATTTTACCCATTGTTAGTCTTTCTTTCTTAACTCCTACTTGCTTTTCTCTTGTCTCCCATCTCTCTGTTTAAATTACTGTTTTTTTTACTATAATTGATTTCATAATCTACTCACCAATTCGATTATCACTTCTCGTATATCGCACAACTAAATAGTGAATTCTTTTGTTTTAAATCCCAATTCCCTGTGGATTCGACTACCCACTCATTAGGGTAATTTTATTACTTCGATAAGCCCGTGCACTTGCGGGATACATGCAATGGGTCGTGTCAAAGAACATCCAAAATTTCTCTTGGAGCAACCAAGGGCTGTCACAACAAAAGAACAACGCACACCGGGATTTCAAGGACAACAAGCACCGAACTTAGAAGGCCGAGTGACTGGGTTAGAAGGAAAGATGACCGAACTTGAGAGAGCCCTCTCAAGGTTTGTTGCTTCGTTGGATGCTATATTCCAATCGGTGGAAGCTACACTTCGCAATCACACCGCCTCCCTACAGAATTTGGAAAATCAAATGGGGCAAATTGCGAAGACATTGGCTGAAAGACCTCAACGTAGTTTGCCTAGTAACACGGAGACCAATCCAAGAGAGCAATTAAAGGTAATTACCTTGAGGAGTGGAAAAGAGGTCGAGAGAAATCTCAATCTAGAGAAGACGCAAGAGACACCCGAGGTCGTGGAGATAGAGGAAGGAATGACAAAGGAGAAAGAGGTCGCACCATCACCCTACAAGCCGAGAATTCCCTACCCTTCACGATTGAAGATTGACCAAGAGAACGAACAATACAAGAAATTTCTGGGAATCTTCAAGCAGTTGCACATCAACATATCATTCGCGGAAGCATTGGCCCAAATGCCCAAGTACACGAAGTTCTTGAAGGACCTTTTGACCAACAAGAGGAAATTGGAGGAGAGTGCATCTGTGTTCCTTGATGCCAATTGTTCGGCCGTATTGCAAATGAACATGCCGGGCAATAGAAAAGATCCCGGGAGTTTTATCATACCGTGCAATATTGGAAACTTGGGTGAAGAGATGGCATTGGCTGACTCGGGGGCAAGCATCAATATCATGCCTATACGTTCTTCCAAAAGCTAGGCTTAGGCAAGCCTAGACGTACTCGGATGACACTTCAACTCGCGGAACGATCGGTGAGGCATCCAAGAGGAATTATGGAAGACGTATTAGTCAAAGTCGATAAATACATATTTCCTATTGACTTCGTGGTGTTAGATGTTGATGAGGATGTCGAGGTTCCATTGATCCTTGGAAGGCCGTTCTTGCGTACTTCTAAGGTCTTGATTGACATAGACGGTGGGGAGCTCACATTGCAAGTCGGAGAAGACAAGCTTACATACCTCGTCACCGATGCCATGAGACACTCTCTTGACTTTGATGATACTTTATATTTTCTTGACACCACCGATGAACTAATTAACGATTATGTGCAGGAAATGTTGAACCCAGATCCGTGTGAAGGGTGGCCAAACCAAGACGTGGAGAACAACGAAGAAGTGATTTCACTTGGTCTAGTTGAGAAGGAAGTCAAGCCGGTCCCGGGAACTATGAAAAAGATGAGGAGAAAAATGAAGAGAGCAAAGAGGCGCCCCACGAAAAGACCCAAGAACAATGGGGATGAGCAAGAATGGAGTAAGGGTGGTTCACCCTTGTCTGGTAACAGAATTGCTAACTCTTCCTCTATCCTACAAAGGTTATGTAATGCATGTTTTTATGTTGGAGGAAAGAGGTCAACCTTCATTCATAAACCTCCATAAGGTAAGCTAGGTACGTCAAGCTAAGTGACGTTAAACAAGCGCTTCATGGGAGGCAACCCAAGGTTTTATATGCTTTTCTAGGATCTAGTCTAGTTTAGTTTAATTTTACATGAATAAAAACCTTAGTTTTGGTGTCCTAATATTTTCAATGCATGTGCTGCAATAATTTTTGTGGATTGTTGATGTTTTTGTGTGCCTAAATGATAATTGATGAAGTTTGAGTTGGTTGAGCATGTTTTCCATGGTATCTTGTCGTGTTTTGATAGTTTTTATAGGCTCCGAGTATCGTTTTTATGCTTCTGAATTTTTCCATGAGTATGTGAATTTTTCTAAGTAAACCAGAGAAAACACACGGCCGTGTGGAATTAACATACGGGCGTGTGTTACCAACTAGGGATCAGTCAGAGAGGGCACAGGGGTGTGACCTAGCCCCTTTGAAAACCTCAGTAGGGGCACACGGGCGTGTGGAATTTCTACATGGCTGTGTGAGATTTTGCAGAACTTAAGCTCTCGATCCAGAGAGTCCACAGGGGCGTGTGGGTGCCCCTGTGAGAAACCCTGTGTTATGGCACATGGCCGTGTGGAAATTCCCCACGGCCGTGTGAAACTCTGCAGAAACACCTCTTTTTCATGAGAAACCACATGGGCGTGTGCCTGCCCTTGTGGGAGGGCTTGTGAAAGGCACACGGCCGTGTATATTATTCACACGGCCGTGTGGAACACTTAGAGTTCTCTGGACAAACCAGAGAAGTCACAGGGGCGTGTGAGAGCATCTGTGGCTGGCCTTGTGTTCTTGGTTAGGTTGAGCACACGGCCGTGTGGAATTTCCACATGGCCGTGTGACATTTTCCAGAGACCTTCTATGGTTCCCGTGAATTCACAGGGTCATGAACCAGCCCTTGTGAAGTCTCCCGTGAAGGCACACGGGCGTGTGGAATTAACACATGCCCGTGTGGGGTTATCCAGAGAGTGACCAGAGTGCACACAGGGGCGTGTGCTGGCCCCCATGTACGCTAAATGTATAGGTACACGGCCGTGTGGTATTGTCACACAGCCGTGTGAATTTCTAGAACTTCAAAAGCCGCGTGTTTTCTTTTAGAATTCCCCCGTACCTCTTGATTTCTCCACTCTAAACCACTCTCCAACCCTCTCCGGTGATTTCCCGATATTCTTTGAGTTTTTTGGTGGTTTTATTGGAGTTTTTCCGGCCAATTTTATAATTTCTTCATCCACACCGTCGGTAAGAACTTCAAGCCCTTAAACTTCGTCAATTCTTGATTTAATTCATTCTTCTTGAGTATTTCGCTTGCATTTAATGAGTAAACACTAGGCGAACATGTTTAGAAAGAAACTAGAACGAATTAGAGTGTAAAACGAAATTTTTAGCTTCCACGGCCGTGGAGTTCTGTCCGCCCGATGATCCACACGGGCGTGTGGAATTTCCACACGGCCGTGTGGATTTCTACAGATTTTGTTCTGGAACTGTTTTTAACTATTTTCTTTTGCAACTTTGCAGAGATGTCTTCCAGGGCCAAGAAGCAAGCAGGGAAGCGGCCCCGTGAGCCTATCCCACCCCTTGAGGAGATGGAGTTTGATTTACCGGAGCACAAGAAAAGATTCAAGAAGTTATCAGCGCTCCTATTTGGACAGTCGCACTACCCGGACTTGAGTACATTGAGAGACATACAGGGGGGGCGACGCTGTAGCTACTGAGGTTGAGGAGCTACTAGTAGTTGGCAATTGGGGCCGTTTGCTATCAATCAGAGTGCCAGCCATTCTAGCACTCACCCTCGAGGTCTTATCAACTTTTGAGTTCGACCGAGGGTACAATAGCTTTACAAATGGCGAGACGATCCAGTTTCGTGCCCTCGGTCGACACTTTAGCCTGAGTATCACCCAGTTCTCGATCATGATGGGCCTTTATGATTAGGCATTTACCAAGACGGAGGAGTACGCGCTACTACCCACCGATTACCCAGGGACCTTGACACCTCAGAGGGTCTACAGGACGTTGTGCGTGGATGGGCAGTACGAGCCAGGGGTTTCGAAGGTGACATTTCTTTCTTAGCCAGCGTACAGGTACATCCATGCTATATTGAGCAGGTCGGTGAGTGGCAGAGGGGATAACACAGGGGTGCTGAGTAGACAGGAGCTGCTCTACTTACACTCCATGGTACAGAGTGAGCCACTCCATCTGGGGCATATTCTAGCTGAGTATATGCGCCACCAGGACCAGTATCCCAGGGTTGGAGTTATCTTTGCAGGCCTGTACATCACACCCCTTATCATAGGCTTGGGACTCAGAGAAGGGGTGCGCGGGGCCGAGAAGATTGCTACACCAGCCCCGCTTACTTGAGATACATTGAGACTGATGGGGATGGTCCGCAGATCAAGCCTAGGAGTTTATACAATGATCATCCCCCACCCAGATTAGGCCGACAGGTCCCAGGCAGCATTGGAGCCACCCCCGGGCAGGCAAAGGCCGAGGCACCACCCACAGCACGAGAGCCACCTCCAGTGCGGATGTTTTCTCCCTCTCGAGGCCAGGACAGGTTCGAGTACCTCGAGAGTGCTGTGGGTGTCATGCAGGTGGAGTTGGCCGAGATGAGGGCCGCACAGGCAGCAGAGTTTGCCGAGTTGAGGGCCACTCAGGCATCACAGTTCGCTCAGATATCGGCACAGCTTGCCACAGTTATACAGTTCTTTGAGTAATCCGTGGTGTGGCCCCGACGGGTACACGGAGGACACCCACACTGAGGCGTCGTAGTTTTATTTTTTATTTTTTATTTTTTTTATTATTTTACGTTATTTTGTACTCTTTATTATATTTTGGACATGTAGCACTCAGAAAGGATCTTCCTTCTGAGTTTATCTTTTCTGTTGCGTTTCTTTTATCTCGAGTTGTATTTATTACTTTATCTTTATATACTCGAGTTTTATTTTATTTTTGTTAAGCTATACTGAACCCTTGCATATGTGTGCAGATGGTCTTGAATTTAAGGAATTTGAGGAATAGTCATAGGCACGGTCATGGGACCGTGTGTGCTCCACAAACCATTGAGACTCAACTCTCAATAAACCTAGCTCCATCAAATGCAACACTTGGAGTTCAGCGGAGTAATGTTTGAATTACCAACTTCCACACTAATTGTTTTTCATTTGCTTTATTTTTATTGTGCTTGCATGCGTACATTGTGGACAATGTACATCTTAAGTGTGTGTGTGTGTGGGGGGGGGGGGGGGGGGGGGGGGGGGATTCACATTGCACGCACCTTTACTTGTGTCTTCAATTATTTATGCTCATGTAGCCTATGGCGGTTCACCTTAGTTGCAACGGTTGTATTCTTAGAGTTTAGGAGAATTTTTAACATTGTATCCTATCATGCTCTAGTTTTACTTGAATTTTTAGTGGATTTTTGCTCGATTACACCCTATTGCACTACTCACTCTTGAAATCTTTTGGAAAATCGAACTCGAAGTTTTAAGGACTAGTTTAGTATTACTTTAGTAAGTTGTGAAGTACAATGTAGCTAAAAAAGCTTTACATTTGGGTGGAAAGAGCTACCTCCTACGAAGTATGAAGCTACTCTCATAAGACGGATACAAGTTATGCCCTAATGAGAGAAAAAGCTATCTCATGGGAAGCATGAGAGCTACCACTCCGGTAGAAAGAGCTACCTCCTCGAAAGTGTAAAAGCCACCTTTGGCGGCGGCCTAGGAAAAGGCTACCTTAGAGGTTGAGTGAAGCTACTACTTCCTTACTTTGTGTATATAAATAAGTCCTTGTAACAAGAGTTTGAGGAGTACTCGTTGGTTCTCTTGAGTGAATTCGCACACACTTACACGTTTTCGAGTTGTTATCCTTTCTGATTCATGTTTTTAGCTATAGCAATGGTAACCTTATGCAATGTTTTAATTTCCCCTCACTTGTAGAATGCCTATTTTGCATACTTTAGGTGAACCTAAGGCTGGGTACTTTCAATTTCTTCTCCCAAGTACTTCCACATTCTATTTGGCTTGAGGACAAGCAAAAGCTTAAGTGTTGGGGGATTTGATAAGTGCTCGTAGTATAGTAACGCAAAGCGTTATTATCTTACAATGAACATATCTTTTATCAGATTTTATCACTAAATTGTCTGCATTTGTGTATTTTTATGCATTGTAGTTTTGTGGAGCTCATTTCGAGAAAAAAGAATGAAGTTAGATCGTGTTCGCCATTGTTGGGAGGTTTTTGGACCAAGCAAGAAACAAGGCACGAGCTTAGACTTGTGAGTGTGTGCCAACCTCCTTTGGAGGGGCACAAAGGTAGTCACATTAACAATAAGTCTAACTCGTGTTGCTTAGGTGAACTTTACCAAGAAGAAGACTTGAAGCAATCGGCATGATCAACCATTGATTTGTGTACCCAAATCGATGGCCTCGATGAAGAACAACGGATTCGGGCGAAATTCAGAATTCCAGAGAATTCACACGGGCGTGTGGAAATTCCACACGGCCGTGTGAAGTCCCGATAAGTTCATATTTAAAAGCCGCACTCAACAGTATAAAAGCCGATTTGGAGGCTTTCAAGACATCTTTTGACCTAACTTTCTCCCCAACTTCTGGAAAGGGCGGCTAGGGTTTCGGAGAGGACTTCGTGGAGGTTTGGAGTGATGATTACCGCAAGTGCACGGGTCGCCAAGTAATACCCCTCGCGCAAGCACGAGGGGGTCGTATTCCCAAGGGCCAAGGAACTACTATTACTTCCCCTTCATCTATTTCCTAACCTAGCAATTACATGATAAAATTAAGATAAGAAGAATAACAAAGAGAAAACTATAAACACATAGACTAAGGCTCACCACATAAGCATACTAAGGAAGCAAGTAGGAATGAAAGGTGGTTAGGATACTCGAATAACATAGGCAAAGGTGGTTAGGCCAAGAGATGTCCAAATGTAGGTCACCCCGATGGTTACGGTGATAACTCCTAATCCGGTACGAGTATTGGAATACGGAATCACTTCCGCCCAAATTCTCACACGATTGCAATGCGCCTAGGGAAATCTCTAATTAAGGTCAAACACAACGTCTAGGTTCAACCCTAATGGCTGGAGGGGTACGAAACACCCGATGGTGACGGCGTATTCGTACATGTATCCCTTCTAAGCCAAGAATGTCTAGTAATACCCCCTAATCCGGTACAACTGATGAGTGCTATCCCGCAAGTGCACGGGTCGTCAAGTAATACCCTGTGCGTGACACAGGGGTCGTATTCCCTGGGGCCCGAGAAGCTACCCTTACTTCCCTTTTACAATGTTGTTTGACCGATACAACTCAAGATTGTGAATATAATGCAAAAAAGCTAGATAAGTAAATAACCAAAGCTAACATACGAGGGCAAGATACGGGGTAAAATAGGGCTAGGAGTGGTCACGGATGAGGATTCCCTTAGGGGCTACTAAAGTGAGTAGGATGCTTGAACTAACATGCAAGTGGCTAATTGGACCGAGAAAACCCTAGACTAGGCCAACCCGATGGTCACAGAAGTCGGCCCCTAATCCGGTACGGGTATTGGATACGGTACGTATACCGCCCAAGATTACCCCTACGATTGCAAAGGGTGAAGTGGTTTTCTCAAACTAGGGTTACAATACAAAAGAGTACTAAATCCTAGGAGTGAAGGGGTACAAATATCCGATAGTCACGGCGTATTTATACGTATTTCCCTTCCAAGTTTGGTGAGTCTAACACTAGGGCAATGGTCATGCAACCTAGCATTTCCTAAGTCTTTTGATACATAGAGTTCTCATACATACCAAGCATGTAAAACACCAAACAATGGATCACAAACAAGCCACAAACAATAAATAGAACAAAATCATCCAAAACATCACAAGTTCACCCCCAAGGTTCACCTACATCCGGTGACCTTGGGGTTTAAGTGCTCATGTTCACTAAATACAACAATAAATGCATGGAAACAACCAACAAAGGCATGAGAAGAACTCCCTCAAAGGATGAAGGCCGGAGAAGTTCCAAAGACGCCACTCCAAGGGGTGGCTTCCCTAGTCTTCAACCTCCAAATGTAAGCCCTAGGATGTAGAATCTTCCCAAAACCTTGCTCTCCTCACCAAATCCTTGCCTAGATCACCCTCCAAGAGCTTCTTCTTCCTCAATTCGAAGGTGGTGGTGAGAGGCCCTAAGAAGAAAACTCAAGATGCCCTTGAAAACCCAAGCTAAAGTCCTTTAAAAGATGAGTTCGGGCAAGCTCACGGGTGTCCTCATGTTCCATATATGGCCCGTGAGGGAGCCTGTAATACGGGCTACAAGAAACCGCAAAGTTGTGATTTTGCACAGTAACTGCTACAGTAGACTACTACAGTTGACTACTCACGGATGACCTCACGGCCGTGAGCCTGCCCGTGAGGGTTTCCAGACTTCATTCTCCTTCCAACTCTTCGCGCTTCGGGTCACCAAAGCATATAATGTACCTGAAACATGAAATAAAACAATTTAGACCACAAAAGGGCATCGAATCATCAACAAAATACGAAAAGCATGCGTAAGTATACATATAAAATACGTACATTTAGACGTTTATCAACAACCTAGAATTCAAATCACAGAGTTCTCATGCAATTTGATACAATAAAGAACACAAAGCTTAGAGCACAACCAAACCAAATACCAAAAATATACTCAAAGTATCCATACAAGCAAGTTCATCCCAAGGCTCACCGGATGCCCGGTGACCTTAGGAGTCTAGTTCATCATCAACAAAGGAGAATGTATACAAAACAAGAAATACAAGAAAAAGCTCATAACAACTCCCCTAAGACGAAGACTAGAAGAAGATAGTGATGGGAATCCGACGGATTGATAAGTGCTTGTGTTATAGTAATACGAAGTACTATTATCTTACATTGTGCATTATGTTTCTCAGATTTAATCACTAATTAGTGTGTATTTGTGTTCTTTTGTGCATTGAAGGGTTGTGGAGAAGATTTATAGAAAAAGAAGCAAGAATAGGTTATGTTCGCCATTGTTGAGGAGTTCTCGGACCAAGCAAGGAACAAGGCACGAGTCTATACTTGTGGGTGTGTGCCAACCTCCATTAGAGGGGCACAAGGGCAGTCACACTCACAAAAGTCTGTAACTCGTGTTGCATTGGAGAACTTTGCCAATGAAGAGAAATGAAGTAATCGACATAATCTAACGTTGATTGTGTGCCCAATTCAACGGCCTCGATGAAGAACGATGAATTCGGGACCATTTCGGCGAGTACTGTAGCAGCACTGTAGCTTTGTTACTGCAGCAAAATCATTGTGGCAAGCTACTGTTCACTTTCTGCCGAAAATCAGGATTTTAGAGAGTTCACACGGGCGTGTGGAAATTCTGCAGCCCCTATGGAAAATCCACAGGGGCGTGTGGAACTCCGATTTCAACCCGATTTCAGTCTATAAATAGCCCGTTTTCAGATCTATTTGGGTACCCCCCTTCTATCTCTTGCAAATCTTTTGGGGTGCTTTCGACTAGGGTTTGGAGAGGTTCTTGAAGGTCTTTAGCTATGATGGGAATCGATGATGAGAAATGTATATATGTATAGATGTAAAAGAAAATAAAAGAGTGCAAGAAGAATAATGAGGGTAGGAGAGGTAATCGATATAACGATGGGGTACCCAGACAAAGCTCCCCCTAGGACTAATGCTTCTAGTGCAAAACTTGTATTATGCCCTACAATTGATGCCTATTGAGTCGAGGATATCCTTAAACATACAGTCCCAAACCTAAGGTCAACCGTGACTAACCCCAATACTATATTCTGACAATAGGATTCACGTCAACCCTTCACTCTGTCGCTCACGCAACTAAGCCCCAGGGGAGTATATCTACCTAAGCCTAACACTACGTGGAATTGCTTTAAGCTCTAGGGATTCCTAGTGATAAAACTTGTTCCTATGTGTAGTAGTTCTAACCCTTTGGTCCATGACACGACCCCTTGCGTGTATCCCGCAAGTGCACGTTTTTGTCGAAGTAATAAATTTACCCTGGTGAGTGGGTAGTCGAATCCATAGGGAATAGAGAATTAGAATATGAGATTTCACTAATAAAGCTATGCGGAGTGCGAAAAAGCAATAGTGGGATCAGTGAGTGAATATAAAATCAAACAGAATGAAAAGCAAGAAATTAAATAGAAAGATGGAAGATGAGAGATGATAAATGCCTAAACATACGTATTTTCTGTGTATTCGGGCGTATGTATTATGTATTTTTCTATGAGTTGACGCCCGTTTTTGGTCTGAACTGGTTTCTTTCGTGTTACAGGTACCAATGAGACCCCTTTGAGCTCGTTGACAGAATTTTACAAGAAATTGGCATTGAAAACACTGTTCCTGAACCCGGGGGGGGGAGGGGGGGGGTTACTGTAGCAGTCGCTGTAGCACGAAAGTTTGAAGAATTTGGTCAGGAGATTCATGCGGGTTACCATGCGGGTGCTGTTGAGGCCGCACACGGTATTGTAGCAGTTCTACTGTAGCAGTTTCACTGTAGCATTTACGCGACTTTCGGGATTTCTCGGAGACTTTCTCTCCCCGCATGCGGGGCCGCATGGGAGGCCGCATAACTCGCTTGAATTCGTTTTTAAGGGTTTTTGAGAGCATTTTGAGGGAGAGAGCTAGGTCTTGAGGAGAGCTTCACTTCACCACATTCTTTGGCAACTTGAGGCTGGCTTTTGGAGGCGATTCTTGAGGAGAGGACGATGGGGAGAGCACGACACGACGACTCCACACCTTCGATTCACATTTGAGAGGAAGATTGACAAAGGAAGCCACTCCTTGGGTGGCGTCCTTGGAAGCGTCATTCGGCCCTTGATCCTTTGAGGGAGTGTTCTTGTTATGCTTTTGGTTATTTTCATGTATTTTCATACTTGTTTTGTGACCATGAGTAACTAAACCCCAAGGTCACCGGATGTAGGTGAACCTTGGGGGTGAACTTGTGTATTTTGGATGCTTTTTCTAGTTTATTGCATTTGGCTTGGTTTGTGATCCTTGTTTGGTGGTTCTTGATTGCCTTGATATGTATGAGAACTCTATGTATCAATTTCTAGACAATGCTAGGTTGCATGACCATTGCCCTTGTATTAGGCTCACCAAGCTTGGAAGAGAATACATGTACGAATACGCCGTGACCATCGGGTATTTATACCCCTCCAATTGTTAGGGTTGTCCTTGATTGTGTTTCAACCCTAGCTTGGGGAAATCCACTAAACCCATTGCAATCGTACAAGGATTTGGGCGGAAGCGATTCCGTATTCCAATACTTGCACCGGATTAGGAATCAATACCGTGACCATCGGGTTGGTCTATTTTAGGGTTTCCCGGTCCAAACCACCCACGTGCATGCTAGTTAGGGCATCCTTGACACTTTAGTAACCCCCGAGGGAATCCTCATCCGTGACCACTTTCTCACCTTGGTACTTTCCTCCGTATTTATACTTGTCATTTGCATGTTCTTTGCTTTAGTAGGCTATTTTTAGTTCTTCTTTTAAGTGATTGATTAGGTTAAACAATATTGTGATAAGGAAGTAAGAATAGATTCTCGGGCCCTTGGGAAAACGACCCCCTCGTGTTCGCGCGAGGGATATTACTTGGCGACCCCGTGCACTTGCGGGTGAGCGATTCAAACGCGTAACCAAGTTTTTGGCGCCGTTGCCGGGGAGCCACGAGGAATATTCTGAAAACTTAGAGGGTGTTGATTTAACCATTTTTTATTTTTTTTTTCTTCTTCACTTTCACCATTCGTGTTTCTTTTCCGTCAGTACTTTGTTTGTATTTTATTTTCTTATTTATTTTCTTCTTTTTAGGTTATGGTTTCGACTAACATTTGGGGCTACAATTGTTTTCCACAGGAACCATATTTCTCTCCTTCTTGCGCACCATTCAGGTCCGGCGTGATGCACCCTAACAATGATCAGTGGATGGGACTGCCAGGGGATGCCACGACCGCTGCATACACGAAGAACTGGGTAATCAGGCCATTTTTGACCGATTTATGGAGTCTATTGAGGAGCAAACAGTGACAGAGGCGTGCCCACCAAGTCACCAACCTGCTACCCTCACTCGTGAGCCAAGAGACGACGTTGCGTCTCAGGCTGATTCTTTGGTATCTACAGGTTGTGTGGTAGATCAAGCTTGGGCTGGCAATTCCGAGGCAATCACCCATATACCTACGAGTAATGCTAGTGCTATTGGAAGTGTGCTTCAATGTGTTGACAACGTAGTGGACATTGATGGCCCAGCAATGGGGATGGTAGTGACACTGAACAATCTAGCCTAGGGAATTATGGGAGGCAGAAGTCATCAATTGAGGAACCCCCAGAACTAGAGTTAACGCCCCTCCCCGAACACTTGGAATATGCTTTCTTGGAAAGGGGGTCCAAACTCCGAGTCATTATTGCTTCAGATCTCACTGTTAGGCAGAAGGAACAGCTTCTTGATGTGCTTCGAAGACATAAAAAGGTGATCGCATGGAAAATCTCAGATATTAAGGGGATCAGTCCATCTTTCTGCACTCATAAGATTCTCATGGAGGACGATCATCGACCCCGGGCAATTCCCCAATGAAGGCTCAACCCTAATATGAAAGAGGTTGTGAGGAATGAAGTCATTAAACTTTTGGATGCAGGTATTATTTATCCCATTTCCGACAGTGCATGGGTAAGCCCGGTACAAGTGGTACCAAAGAAGGGGGGATGACAGTTATTGCCAATGAGAAGAATGAACTTGTTCCTACCAGGACTGTCACAGGATGGAGAGTATGCATTGACTACAGGAAACTTAATGATGCCACAAGGAAAGATCACTTTCCATTACCCTTCATTGATCAGATGCTTGAGCGACTAGCGGGACATTCTTACTACTGTTTCTTGGATGGGCTTTCCAGTTATTTCCAAATCCCCATTGCCCCAGAAGATCAGGAAAAGACAACTTTCACCTGTCTTTATGGCACATTCGCATACCGTCGTATGCCCTTCGGGTTATGCAATGCACCGGCGACATTTCAGAGATGTATGATGGCAATTTTTGAAGATATGGTGGAAGACATCATGGAAGTATTTATGGATGATTTTTCCGTTTTTGGTAATTCATTTGAGCTATGCCTTAAGAATTTGGAACGAGTTTTGGGTAGATGCGAGGAAACGAATTTGGTGCTTAGTTGGGAGAAATGTCATTTTATGGTCAAGGAAGGCATAGTGCTCGGGCATAAAATCTCAAAAAAAGGGATTGAGGTGGATAAGGCAAAAGTCGCAACCATTGAAAATCTCCCTCCTCACACTTCAGTTAAAGCAATCAGAAGTTTTTTGGGGCATGCGGGGTTTTATCGAAGGTTCGTGAAGGATTTTTCATCAATTGCTCGACCGCTTACAAAACTGCTTGAGAAGGATGCCCCTTTTGAATTCAATGATGACTGTATGAATGCCTTCCTCACCTTGAAAAAGAAGCTTGTGGAAGCACCAATTATGATCTCACCGGACTGGAGCCTGCCGTTTGAGCTAATGTGTAATGCAAGTGACTTTGCAGTAGGGGCCGTACTGGGGCAGCGACGAGACAACCATTTCCATCCAGTCTATTATGCAAGCAAAACTTTGAATGATGCCCAGGAAAACTACACCACCACTGAAAAGGAGATGCTTGCAGTCGTTTTTGCATTTGATAAATTCTGGTCATATTTGGTGCTATCCAAGGTGGTTGTATACACTGATCATTCGGCATTGAAGTACCTACTGAATAATTCAGATGCCAAGCCTCGTCTAATCCGATGGGTCCTGCTGTTACAAGAATTTGATTTAGAGATAAGAGATAAAAAGGGGGCAGAAAATCTAGTAGCCAACCATCTTTCGCGCCTTGAGAATCCATATGAGGGAATCTTGCAAAAAGGGGAAATAAATGACACCTTCCCTGGAGAGCAACTTTGTAGCATACAAGTGATTGAGAGTGATGAGGCTCCGTGGTTTGCTGACTTTGCGAACTATTTGGCAGCAAAAACCTTCCCGAAGTGGCTCTCATCTCAACAAAGAAAGAAATTCTTCGTTGACCTGAAGCACTATACATGGGAGGATCTATACCTATTCAGGATGTGCTCCGATCAGATTGTGAAAAGGTGTTCTCAAAGGACGAGGGTAAGGACATCCTACTGCACTGTCATTCAGGACCTACCGGGGGCCACTACGGAGGGACCAGGACAGCTAAAAAGGCATTTGATGCTGGATTCTATTGGCCCACCATGTTCCAGGATGCGCAGTCATTGGTACAGCATTGTGATAGGTGCCAAAAAGTGGGTAACCTATCAAAAAGAGATGAAATGCCTCAAACCTGGAACCAAGCTTGCGAAGTGTTTGATGTGTGGGGAATCGATTTCATGGGTACATTTCCTAGTTCCCAAGGGAACAAATATATTCTGGTTGCTGTGGACTATGTTTCCAAGTGGGTGGAGGCTCAGGCCTGCTCGTCTTGTGATGCAAGGGTAGTTATGAAATTTCTAAAAAGATTGTTTTCTCGGTTTGGAACTCCCAGGGCGATCATTAGTGACCGGGGGACTCATTTCTGCAACTCCCTGTTCGAAAAAGCTCTTACGAGATACGGGGTATCCCACAGAATATCGACAGCCTACCATCCTCAAACAAGTGGACAAGTTGAAGTGTCGACTAGAGAGTTGAAGCGGATCTTGGAAAAGACTGTTAATCACCAACGAAAAGATTGGGCAAAACAACTTGAGGATGCACTTTGGGCATACAGAACTGCATTCAAGACTCCCACTGGATCGACACCCTACCGACTAGTTTATGGAAAGGCATGCCATTTGCCGGTGGAATTAGAACACAGAGCATATTGGGTGATAAAGCAACTCAATTTTGACCCTCATCTTTGTGGCCACAAAAGGAAATTCCAGCTGAATGAGCTAGAGGAATGGTGAGCTTTGGCGTACGAAACTTCTGTCCGGTATAAAGAGAAAATGAAGGAGTACCACGACCGACATATTAAGCAACCCAAGTGCTTCCAAAGTGGGGATCATGTACTTCTTTTCAATGCACGATTGAAAATTTTCCCGGGAAAACTAAAGTCACGGTGGCATGGACCATATACGGTCACTCAAGTGTTCCTTCATGGCGCCGTTGAGATTTCTCATCCACAACATGGGACGTTCAAGGTCAATGGTCACCGGTTGAAACATTATTTTCCGGATAACAATGCGTCATCGAAATTTGGAGGTATTTCTCACCCCTTTGTCCCACCATGAATTGAGGTAAGTCATGTCGAGCTAAAGACATTAAAAAAGCACTTCTTGAGAGGCAACCCAAGTCTTTAAATTCACTGCATCATTTTTTTCTTCTTAGTTGTTGTTGTTGTGTTTGGGTGTTTTTCGTATTTTTTTGTGTTGGTGCTTTTGAGTTTGAGTGTTGTTGATTTCTTTGATTGTGGTGGCCGTTTAGTCATTTTCCTTAATTTATTTTACCATGCTGCCTGCTATGCGGAGCCGCATGGTCACCCGACCTCTACTTCTCCCTCTCTTCATCCCACTCCCTCACTATTCACTCCATTTTCATCAAACTTCTTCTCTTTTCTCCTTCATCTCTGCACCATTTTTCTTCATTCTTTTTGCATCCAAACACTCTCTCCATCCTAGCAAGCAAATTTTTGGAAGATTTTCAAGGTTTTATCAAGGTTTTAGCCGATTTTCACTTCATCTCCTCATTGGTGCCCTAGTTCAAGGTTTGTTTTCTTATCATTCATTCCATGGTTTTTGATGGTTGAAATGATGGGAAATCATGGTTTTTTTCATGGTAAATGCTTCTTGTAATTATTTCTCTTGAATTTCAAGCGTTGTACATTTAGATCATCACTTTTACAAGAAGAAACTCTACCAAAATTTTCCCGAATTTACTGTAGCACTAGCCAAAAATCAGCCTTTGTTCTTCATTAACCAATTTTCTCAAGTTTTTTTTGGCTTGATGATGGTTCTCTTGTCTTGTAGGGATGCCGATCAAACACGTGGCCTCCAAGCGAGTTAGGAGAAGCTCTCCACCACCCGTTTGCGAGCCTACCTTCAAGAGCGTGTCCCACAAGACAAGGTTTGCGTTCTTGTCGAAAAGGAGGTTTGGCACGGTGCGAGTTATCGATTGGGAGGCCTTGAAGAGTTTGGGCCTCGACAGTACCGTCCGGGACTCCATCTCTCATGACGGGTGGGATAAGGTATTTGAAATTGACGAGCCTACCTACCGAGAGTTGACTTTGGAAGTATTGAGCACATTTGAGGTTACCGGTCCCGGTCACATTGTGCGCCAAACAAGTACTATATCATTTCAGGCTTTCGGCAAGAGGCATAGGATCAATCATGATCAGTTGGGTGTTTATCTTAGGCTCTATACTGATGAGGACACCCAAACTTCTACCTTCGCGAATTTACCTCGTGACTTCCCACGCTCGGTGTTCCCTAGTTCTCTTTAGAGGTCTATTGCTCGCTCATCATCATCGAAGAAGGCTTCTATGATGGCAGACCCCGTTCACAGGTACATGCAGGCCTTACTATCCAGAAGTGTGAATGGTCGCGCTGATTCTACTATGGTGGTCTCTCGTACCGATCTGCTTATGATGTACGGTATTCTTGAGCGGTACCCCATCCACATGGGCCATCTGTTCGCCGGACTTATTAAGCATCAGGGGACTTCTACTCGCCTTGGAGCTATATTTGCCGGGCCGTATATTACACGCATTATCAGGGGCCTAGGACTGATTGAGCTCACCCAGGGCATGAGCGTTGTGAGCACCGTCGTGCCACTTAGTCTGTCGATCCTGCTTCATATTGGGATAGTTGAGAGGTCGGGAGACACTTACCACCTCTCGCGCAGCGATGGCACGAGCACCCATGACCCCGACACCTCTCGGGACTCTGAGACAGGATCTGAGTCTGATTCAGAGTCTGCCCCTGTACCCAACGCAGCACCTAGTGGGAGTCGACCATCACTTGAGAAGAGTTTTGCGGAGTTCCGCATCGAGGTCCGTCAGCAGTTGCAGACCCTTGGGACTTCTCAGGAGGCGTTGACAGCATTAGTGCGTGATTTAGCCACATCACAGGGCCGCATCGAGAGCAGCATGGCCGAGATCTTATCATACAAGCGCGGTGCTTCATCATCTGTCGGCACCTCCTCCACGGCTACCACATGCTTTGCACCATCACTCCCTCCAGACCTCTAGACTCACAGCACCACATTTAGTTTTTCTGTTGTTTGTACTGGTTTTTATTTCTAGACTTGTTTGTTTGTTTGTATTGCTGTACTTTTCAGTCAGTAAGGGTCCTGACCCTCCTAAACTGTACTTTCCCGTTTTTGATTCGTGCTTACTTGTCCCGCTCTCTATTTATTTCTTGGGGTCTGATTTGCTTTCTTTCTATTTCAGGACTGATCACTGTAGCAGCCCCACGCCCCTTACGCCTCTCATCTTTCCCCAGTTCATGCGTATTTGGAGTTCATATCCTCGACCATTTGGGGAAGTTTCTTTACCTCATTCCTTTATTTTTCTGGCATGTCTCGCACCTTATTCTGCTGATTTATGTACATTGAGGGCAATGTACAACTTTAGTTGTGGGGATGGGGGTACTTTACTAGTTTTGCATGCATGAATACCAATGATAGCCATGATTTTAGTGTTTAGCACTTCCTAGCTTGAAAGAATGATAGAAGTGAGTTGTATTTTTATACTGTGCTTGAATGATGCCCTGTTTTATTTTTAGTGCTTTTTCATGCTCTATCATGATTGCTCCTACCTTGTACACTCTAACCAACCCATTATGATGATTTTGGCATTAGGCTGTTAAATTCTTTCTTCAATAGTCTGTTAAGAGCTTTTGAGTTCCTTCGTTGTTTTCTGTAGCCTTAAGTGAAATTTCGCGCCATGTTTCCAAGGGACATGAGATACAGTGTGTACAGTGAAAAAAGAAAAAAAAAATGTGGAGTCTATGACAGTATTCCTCTGCTAGTACAGCATGAATGCGTCTATGTAGACTGTAATTGAGTAGGTTGGGTGGCTCTTGTGCCTAATCAGCATGTGCATCCTTCTGAAAAGTTTGTTGTGCAGTCTATGTTAGTCGGACTCAGAAAAAAAAAAAATTGGTATACTTGTGAAAAAAAGGAAATAAGTATCTCTCCTGCGTCCCCTGGAACTTGTTGCAAAGTCACTTAAGTGCTAGAGTTTTATTTAGGAACCCAAAAGACTTTTAACTGGGTATTGAAGATGTCCTTAACTGTCTAATGCCACTCTCACCATATGTGGGGTGAATAGACCCCTGGGGTAATCCAGGGTGTAGAGGTTAAGGTTGGGAGCCAGTACACACTCACGGAAGCACTTTAAATAAAACAGGGCTACCATTACTCGATCATTCACTGTACAGCTCACTTTCTAGATTTCTTTTCACCTATGCTAGTGGAGTACTTTACAGTTGAGCTTGAGGTCGTATGTTTAGTCGTTTATCATCGTGCCCTTGTTCTTCATGTGTGTTTGCTTGGGGACAAGCAAATGCTTAGGTGTGGGGATGTTTGATAAATGCCTAAACATACGTATTTTGTGTGTATTCGGGCGTATGTATTATGTATTTTTCTATGAGTTGACGCCCGTTTTTGGTCTGAACTGGTTTCTTTCGTGTTACAGGTACCAATGAGACCCCTTTGAGCTCGTTGACAGAATTTTAGAAGAAATCGGCATCGAAAACACTGTTCCTGAGCCGCCGGGGGGGACTATGGCAATTTACTGTAGCAGTTTCACTGTAGCATTTACGCGACTTTCGAGATTTCTCGGAGACTTTCTCTCACCACATGCGGGGCCACATGGGAGGCCGCATAACTCGCTGGAATTCATTTTTAAGGGTTTTTGAGAGCATTTTGAGGGAGAGAGCTAGGTCTTGAGGAGAGCTTAACTTCACCACCTTCTTTGGCAGCTTGAGGCCGGCTTTTGGAGGCGATTCTTGAGGAGAGGATGATGGGGAGAGCACGACACGACGACTCCACACCTTCGATTCACATTTGAGAGGAAGATTGACAAAGGAAGCCACTCCTTCGGTGGCGTCCTTGGAAGCGTCATTCGGCCCTTGATCTTTTGAGGGAGTGTTCTTGTTATGCTTTTGGTTATTTTCATGTATTTTCATACTTGTTTTGTGACCATGAGTAACTAAACCCCAAGGTCACCGGATGTAGGTGAACCTTGGGGGTGAACTTGTGTATTTTGGATGCTTTTTCTAGTTTATTGCATTTGGCTTGGTTTGTGATCCTTGTTTGGTGGTTCTTGATTGCCTTGATATGTATGAGAACTCTATGTATCAATTTCTAGACAATGCTAGGTTGCATGACCATTGCCCTAGTATTAGGCTCACCAAGCTTGGAAGGGAATACATGTACGAATACGCCGTGACCATCGGGTATTTATACCCCTCCAATTGTTAGGGTTGTCCTTGATTGTGTTTCAACCCTAGCTTGGGGAAATCCACTAAACCCATTGCAATCATACAAGGATTTGGGTGGAAGCGATTCCATATTCCAATACTTGCACCGGATTAGGGATCAATACCGTGACCATCGGGTTGGTCTATTTTAGGGTTTCCCGGTCCAAACCACCCACGTGCATGCTAGTTAGGGCATCCTTGACACTTTAGTAACCCCCGAGGGAATCCTCATCCTTGACCACTTTCTTACCTTGGTACTTTCCTCCGTATTTATACTTGTCATTTGCATGTTGTTTGCTTTAGTAGGCTATTTTTAGTTCTTCTTCTAAGTGATTGATTAGGTTAAACAATATTGTGATAAGGAAGTAAGAATAGATTCTCGGGCCCTTGGGAATACGACCCCCTCGTGTTCGCGCGAGGGGTATTACTTGGCGACCCCGTGCACTTGCGGGTGAGCGATTCAAACGCGTAACCAAGAGAGTGCAAGTAAAAGAGAATAAAGAGGATTACTAATGAATGAAATAGGGCATCCGGACAAGCTACCTCTAGGGTCTATGTTTCTAGTGCAGGACTATACTCTTATACTCTCCTATTGATGTTTAATTAAGTCGAGGATATCGTAAGACTCACGGTCCCAAACCTAAGGACAACCGTGACTAACGCCTACACAATGCCCTAGTATTAGGATTCACATCACCCTTCACTGTGTCGCTCACACGACTAAGCCCCAGGGGAGTATATCTACCTAACCCTCACACTACGTGGGATTGCTTTAAGCTCTAGGGATTCCTAGTGGTAAACCTGTTCCTATGTGTAGTTCTAACCCTTTGGTCCAGGTGTAAGAACCCTAGTCTAGATTAAGCCCTAATGTGAAGGATTCACTTCAACCCTTCACTCAATTACTTGCATAACTAAGCCCCAGGGGAATTTATCTACCTAGCACTTGACTCTATTTCGACCGCTGTGAAATCAAGGAAACGGAGGTAGGGAGAAACCACGTCGGAGGGGAAAGGGGTACATCGCTACCTCACAACTCTCCCTCTCAACCCATCTTCAATCTTAAGTAGTCTAACCCTAAGGAGTTGTCACACCTCCAAAAGGCAACCTAAATTGTTCTCAATCCTAGTGTCAGACATAAGAGAAAACAATAGCAATATGAAATTAAGATTGAAACTCAATTTTATTCATCAATAATGGAAAAGCATAATAACAATGTCAAAGAAACATAATAACCCTAGAGTTTACAAGTCCGAATACCCTTAAGGGGTTTAGCTCCTCATGGAGCTATACATGTTCATCAATGTAGAAAAGAAAGTACAAAGTAAAGACATCAATGAAAACCACCTTGCGTATGGTGTGGCCGTGGTCTTGTGCGGCCGTCGAACGTCGGTGACGATGCCGATGACGCGCGCTAAACCTCCATGAAATCTTCTCCGAAACCCTAGGCGCACTCCCCCCAAGTTGGAGAGAAAGATAGGTCAAAAAATATCCCAAAAGGTCTCCAAAATCGCCTTTTATAATGTTGAGTCGCGGCTTTAAAATCTGACTTATCGGGGGCTTCACAAGCCCGTGTGGAATTAACACACGGGCGTGTGAAATTTCTGTCTGCTGAAAAATTAATTCACACGGCCGTGTGAACTCTCTGGAATTCTGATTTTCGGCCGAAAGTGAACAGCAACTTGCTACAATATTTTGCTACAGTAACGAGCTACAGTGTTGCTACAATGCTCACCCGAAACGCTCCCAAGTCCATCGTTCTTCATCGAGGCCATTGAATTAGGTACACAATCAATGGTAGATCGTGCCGATTGCTTCAAGTCTCCTTCTTGGTGAAGTTCTCCTAAGCTACACGAGTTAGACTTGTTGTGAATGTGACTGCCTTTGTGCCCCTCCAAAGGAGGTTGGAACACACTCACAAGTCCAAGCTTGTGCCTTATTTCGTGCTTGGTCCGAAAACTTCCCAACATCGGCGAACACGACCTAATTTCGTTCTTCTTCTCCAATTTAGCTCCACAAACTTTCAATGCACAAGAATACACAAATGCATGCCATTTAGTGATAAAAACTGATAAAAGATATGCTCAATGTAAGATAATAACGCTTCGCGGTACTACAACACAAGCACTTATCAGTCCAGGTGGAAGAACCCTAGTCTAAATTAAGCCCCAGTGCATAGGATTCATGTCACCCCAAAACCTTGGGGGAGTTTATCTACCTAACACTTTACTCTATTTCCACCGCTAATAAATCAAGGAATCGGAGGTAGGGAGAAATCACACCGGAAGGAAAAGGGGTACATCGCTACCTCACAACTCTCCCTCTCAACCCTCTTCAATCTTAAGTAGTCTAACCCTATAGGAGTTGTCACACCTCCAAAGGATAACCTAGATTGCTCTCAACCTTAGTGTCATGGCTAAGGAAAAACAATAGCACAAGATAATTAAAATTGAAACTCAATTAAATTCATCAATATAGAAAGCATAATAAAAGTCATAGAAACAATGTCATCCTAGGGTTTACAAGTCCGAATACCCACTAGGGTTTAGCTGTCCATGGAGCAATACAAAATCAATAAAGAGATTAAGAACATATGCATAAAAACCATAAAGAAAACCCCCTTGTAGATTGTATCGATGGTCTTGTGGAGCCGCCTAGTCTTATCCACGAATCCTTTGTCAAGCCTAGGGCACACCTCGCCGAATCGATGCCCACGAAAGCTCCCCCAATAGCTTTCTTCCAAAGGATGTCGATGTCGATGCCATATATTCGCCTCCAAAGACCTCCAAGAACCTCTCCAAAGCCGAAAGCCCCCCAAAAGATAGGCAAGAGATAGCAAGTGAGGGTCCCCAAATAGATCTGAAAACGGGCTATTTATAGGCTGAAATCTTGCTGAAATCGGAGTTCCACACGCCCCTTTGGATTTTCCACATGGGCTGCAGAATTTCCACACGCCCGTGTGTTAATTCCACACGGGCGTGTGGAAATTCTGTTTTGCTGATTTTCGGCGGAATGTGAATAGTAACTTGCTACAATGTTTTTGCTACAGTACCCTTACTATAATTTCCACACGCCCGTGTGAATCCTCTGAAACCCTTACTACATTACTCGCTGAAAATGCTCCCGAATTCATCGTTCTTCATCGAGGCCGTTGAATTGGGCACACAATCAATGTTAGATTATGTCGATTACTTCATTTCTCTTCATTGGCAAAGTTCTCCAATGTTACATGAGTTATAGACTTTTGTGAGTGTGACTACGCTTGTGCCCCTCCAATGGAGGTTGGCACACACCCACAAGTCTAGACTCGTGCCTTGTTCCTTGCTTGGTCCGAGAACTCCTCAACAATGGCGAACATAACCTATTCTTGCTTCTTTTTCTATAAATCTTCTCCACAACCCTTCAATGCACAAAAGAATACAAATACACACTAATTAGTGATTAAATCTGAGAAAAGTAATGCTCAATGTAAGATAATAATACTTCGTATTACTATAACACAAGCACTTATCAAACTCCCGCACACTTTAGCTTTTGCTTGTCCTCAAGCAAAAAATAACCCGTGAAAGTACTTAGGAAGAACAATTGAAAGTGCTTGGCCTTAGGTTCACCAAAAGTGTAAAAGAAGCATTCTATAAGTAAGGGGAAATCAAAACATTGCATAAGGTTACCAATGCTCTAGCTAAAAACTCGAATCAAAAAGGATAAAAACTCGAAGATGTGTTAGTGTGTGCGATTTCACTCAAGAGAACCAACGAGTACTCCTCAAACTTTTGTTAGAAAGGACTTATTCATATACAAAAAAAAAATAAAAAGGATAGGAAGTAGTAGCTTCACACATCCTTGAAGGTAGCCCTTTCCTAGGCGGCCGTCAAAGGTGGCTTTCACACTTTCGAGGAGGTAGCTCTTTCTACCGGGGTAGTAGCTTTCACGCATCCCATGAGATAGCTCTTTCTCTCATTAGGGCATAACTTGTATCCGACTTATGAGAGTAGCTACATACTTCATAGGTGGTAGCTCTTTCCACCCCAAATGCATACATAAAACAAAGCAACTATTCACAAACTCATATATATATATTTTTCTTTTTCTCTTTTCCATATATATTTTTTTCATCTTTTTCATATATTTTTTTAATATATGCATTTTCCAAAGTAAAACTAAGAACGATGATAAACTTGTCCTTAAAAACTTCAAGATTGAGTTTCCAAAAGATTCCAAGAGTAAGTTGTGCAATATAAGATAATCGAGCAAAAATTCCCTAAAAATTCAAGTAGAAACTAGAGCATGATAGGATAAAATGTTAAAAATTCTCCTGAACTCTAAGAATACAACCGTTGCAACTAAGGTGAACCGCCATAGGCTACATGAGCATAAGCAATTGAACGCACAAGTATAAGGTGTGTGCAATGTGAACTCCCCCCCCCCTCCCCACACTTAAGATGTACATTGTCCTCAATGTACGCATGCAAGCACAATAAAAATATAGCAATTAAAACAATTAGTGTGGAAGTGGGCAATTGAAACATTACTCCCCTGAACTCCAAGTGTTGCATTTGATGGAGCTATGTTCATTGAGAGTTGAGTCTCAATAGGTTGTGGAGCACACACAGTCAGTTGACCGTACCAATAACTAGTCCTCAAATTCCTTACTCGCAAGACCATCTGCACGCATGCACAAGGGGGTTCAATGAAGCTCAATAAAAGTAAAAATAAAAACAAAAGAAACATAAAGCTAAAAATGCCTCAAGCGTTGGTGTCGTCTGCTATTGGTGCCGATGTTGCTGTTGTCGCTGCTGCTGATGGTGATCCTGGTGTTTGAAAAAGAAAAGAAGAGATTGACGAAGAAAAGGAGAGAAGATGCTTAGCGACAAAATGGAAATCAAAAACTTCGAACATGGCCGGAAAACAACTTAAAAACTCCTTAAACAAACGAAGAGAGGGTTGGAAAGACGGAAGGAAGCATCCTTTAAGTGTGGAGGCATTTATAATTGAAAAGGCGAAAATGATTTTAAAATTAAATTACATCCTATCGTGTTCTGTACATCCACACGGCCGTGTAGAATTTCCACACGGCGTGCGCCTCCACTGGTAGGGTTCATAGGGGCAGTGACACCCCCCTGTGTTTCCTCTGTTTGCCTCTAAACGCATACACACAGCCGTGTGGAAATTTCACACGGCCGTGTGCCCAACCTGGCCAAGCACAGGACCGGCCACAGGGGCACCCACACGCCCCTGTGGCCACTTTGAATATCCCGAAAAACTCTAAGTGTTCCACACGGCCGTGTAAGGAATCCACACGGCCGTGTGTTTTCACGGGGCCTCTCACAGGGGTGACCAAACGCTCTTGTGTTTTCTCGGGATGGAAGGGAAACTCTGCAGAGTTTTACACGGCCGTGTGAGACATCCACACGGCCGTGTGCCGTAACACATGGGCACTCACAGGGGCATCCACACACCCCTGTGGACTCTCTGTAATGAGAGTTGAGTTTCTGCAGAATGCCACACGGACGTGTGGAAATTCCACACGGCCGTGTGCCCTTCAGTGGGTCGCTCACAGGGGCAGCTACACGGCCCCTGTGACACTTGGGATGAGCTCTGAGATGGTTCACACGGCCGTGTGGAAAGTCCACACGGCCGTGTGTTTTCTCTGGATGACTTAGAAAAATTACAAACTCTGGTTGGAGGTGGATCTAGAGGGCCGGGAAAACAATATAGTAACACATACAATCAAGGTTGGTGGAATCCCCCGAACATGCCCTGGGGTCAAGGCCAAGCTCAACAGAGGCCTCCTTCACCTCAAACAAGCCATTACCAAGCACTGCCGCAACAAGAAAGGAAGTATACCACAGAGGATGTTTTGGCTAAATTCATGATTAATACTGAAGCACGGTTTCAAGATGTAGAGAAAAGATTGGATGAGTTCGGTACTGTGTTGAGGAATGTTCAAGCATCCATGCAATCCCTTGAGAACCAAGTGGGACAGCTTGCTTGAGCACATTCTGATCGTGCTTCGGGTAGCTTGCCAAGCAACACCGAAAGCAACCCAAGGGAACACTTGAAAGTTGTTACACTAAGGAGTGGAAAGCAATTGGAAGCAAGGGCCGAGACGAGTCCAAGTGCTTCTAATGATAGGGTTGCCGATCGGGAAGACCTTCATTTGAACAAGAAGGAATGTAAGGATGATGAAAAGGAATGTAGTGATTGATTAGGTTAAACAACATTGTAATAAGGAAGTAAGAATAGATTCTTGGGCCCTTGGGAATACGACCCCCTCGTGTTCGCGCAAGGGGTATTACTTGGCAACCCCGTGCACTTGTGGGTGAGCGATTCAAACGCGTACCAAGTTTTTGGCGCCGTTGCCGGGGACCCACGAGGAATATTCTGAAAACTTAAAGCGTGTTGATTTGACCATTTTTATTTTGTTCACTTTCACCATTCTTGTTTATATTTCATCATTCCATCATTTGCTTGTTTTTGACTTTTAATTATTTTGCGAGGTACCCATCGTATGACTCGGGCGGGCCAAGCAACTCTTGTTGAGCCCGACAACGAGATCGAACACACTTTGCATCAGCAATTGAGAGAGGTCACCGAGAGTTCGAGGCATCGAGAGGTTCGGGTCGAATCTAGTGAACCATCAGTCATGGCCGAATGAAGGAGAACTTTATCCGATTTTGAGAGACCACAGTTCAGCGGGGAAGAATTCAGTGTGCAAGCTCCCACAGTCCCGGCGAACAACTTTGAGATCAAGGCGAGCACGATCGGGATGATACAAAATTCAGTTCAGTTTGATGGTTTAGCTGATGAGGATCCGCATGCTCACCTATCTCGTTTCCTGCAAATTTGCTCTACTTTCAAGATCAACTCTAGGATTGGAGGATTTAAAGCCCACACGAATGACCCTACAACTAGCCGACCGTTCTATGCGGAGACCAAGGGATGTTGTTGAAGATATCCTTGTAAGGGTTGACAAACTCATCATCCCCGTGGATTTTGTGATTCTAGATGTGGATGATGATGTTGAGGTCCCCATTATTCTCGGTCGGCCGTTCCTAAACACTTTGGGTGCATTGATTGATGTCAAGGGCGGAAAGATGACATTAAGAGTTGGTGATGAACAAGTTGTCTTTACTCTCCCCGAAGCAATGCGGCACACACTCGATCATGATGAAAGTTTGTATTATACCGATATAAATGATGTCATTGTTTCCGATTGTGTGTAGGAAGTTCTAGCCTTAAATCCATTGGATGAGATTTTGGGGGAGCTAGATGACAATGAGATTGAAAAAAGTGATGCCACACCAATACCAATGCAACAAGTTGCACAAGTGATGGTTCGACCTCCGCCTCATGACCAAGAAAAGAAAGCTTTGAAGAAGATGTGAAGGAAGATAAAGAAAAATCCTACAATAGATGTGAAGGTTGTATCATCGTCGCCCATGGATGTAGATGACATACTCATGGAAAATCAAAGGAAGTTCAAGATCTTTTCATGCCTCTCCATGAATTTTTTGGGTAACATTGCATCAACAAAGAATGGAGGTAAATTCCCTCCCTTTGTCCCACCATGATTGTCGAGGTAATGCATGTCAAGCTAATGACGTTAACCAAGCACTTGTTGGGAGGCAACCCAAGTTAAAATTCATTGCAATTTCATTTTCTTGTATTGTGAATGCTTATCATGTCTTTCTTTTTCGTATTCTCGAAGTGTGTTGGCATGTTAGTTGTCTAAGTCTTCTTCATGTTGTAGTCATCTTTTCATCAACTTTTTTTGTTTCATCATTCATGCATGCTTGTGTTGTGCTAGTTGCTTTATGTTTTAGACTTCGTGATCACCATGTTTTGAATGTTTTCATGCTTTATTCGGCCTCATTTTGAGTATTTTTGAGCTTTGGTTGAGTGTATTTCATTGCCAAACCAAGTGGAGAATCATTTTTGAGTGTTAAAACATTGGCCAAGTGAGTCTCTAGGGGCTCACGGCCTTGCTCACACCCGTGAGCAAGGCCGTGAGCCATCCAGAGGAGGCTCACGGCCAAGCTCACGGCCGTGAGCCAGGCCGTGAGCCATCCCAAGAACGCTCACGGCCTGGCTCACGGCCGTGAGCTAGGCCTTGAGCCAAACCGAGAGGACTCACGGCCTGGCTCACGGCCGTGAGCTAGGCCATGAGACCCTCGGGCTTGGGCTCTCTTAGGCCCCCTTTGATCCCTCTTCTTCCCCACTCATCACTCACTTCTTCCCCTCATTTCTCCCTCACTTCTTCATCATTTTTTCTCAATTTTTTTGCACTAAACCACTCTCCTCCTCCTCCAAACTCATTGTGTGCAAAAACTTTGAAGAAAAACTCCTCTTTCAGCGGGATTCACTCCAAGGTTTGCTCAAGAAACCCTAGGTTTTTGGTGAACACTTTTTCTTGAGATCATGGTGTTTTCATGGTTGTTTGGGGTGTTTGTTGTGTGGATCTTTGTCTCTTGGTATGCCATAACTTTGTTTTGGTATTTTGGATTGTTTGTATTCTTGGATTGGCCATTTTCCAAGCAAGGTTCCTGCAAATTTTTTTTCGGTTTTACTGTAGCACTGCAAAATTTTCATCAATCTTTCATTTTTTTCAAGATTGTTTTGCTTGTAACTTGTTTAATTGAGTTTCCACCCAGATGCCACTTGATCGGTGGTGTTGCAAACAAATTTCCTGTGGACTTGGTAGTGCTCGATGTGGACGAGGATGTCAATGTACCGCTGATTCTTGGGAGGCCATTCTTGCGCACTTCCAAGGCTTTGATAGACATGGAAAGTGGAGAGCTTACTTTGTGTGTTGAAGACGACAGGCTCACCTACCGCCTCGCCGAAGCCATAAGACATTCTCTAGGATTTGATGATACTGTTTATTATCTCGAAACTACTGATGAACTAATAGATGAATATGTACAAGAAATGATGAATCCAGACCTGTATAAAGGGTGGCCAGACCAAGATGTGGAGATTGAAGATGTAGTAGCACTTGGTCTTGTGGAGAAAGTGAAGCCGGCCCCGGGAGTCATGAAAAGGGTGATCAGAAAGATGACGAGGTTGAGGAGACGCACAAGAAGAACCCCAACACAAATGGGAATGCGCATTCAAGGAGTAAGGGTGTTTCGCCCTTGTATGGTAACAAACTCGACAACTCCCACTTTACTTTATAAAGATTATGTTCTGCATGCTTTCAGGTTGTAGGAAAGAGGAAAACTTTTATCCATGAACCCCCATGAGGTAAGGCCAGGTACATCATGCTAAGTGACGTTAAACAAGCGCTTCTTGGGAGGCAACCCAAGCTTTTTTTGTTTTTCTAGGAGTTAGTTTAGTTCTAGCATGAATAAGAGCTTTAGTTTTGGTGTCCTGATTTTTTATGTGCATGTGCTATGATTTTTCATGTGGATCATTGATGTTTTCATGTGCATAGATGTTGATTAACGAAGTTTAAAGTCATTTGAGCATGTTTTCTATGGATCTCTGGTTGTGTTTTTATTGTATATACAGGCTCTAGGTATTGTATGTGTGTTTCTGAATTTTTCTGCAGAGTCTATAAATTTTCTAAGAAATCCAGAGAAGACATATGGTCATGTGGAATTTCCACACGGGCGTGTGTCGCCTTAATTGTTTTCATTGCTATACTTTTTATTGTGCTTGCATGCGTATATTGGGGACAATGTACATCTTAAGTATTGGGGGGAGTTCACATTGCACACACCCTTACTCGTGCGTTCAATTGCTTATGCTCATGTAGCCCGTGGCGGTTCACCTTAGTTGCAACGGTTATATTCTTAGAGTTTAGGAGAAAGTTTAACATTGTATCCTATCATGCTCTATTTTTACTTGAATTTTAGAGAATTTTTGCTCGATTATCTCTTATTGCACTACTCACTCTTGAAATCTTTTAGAAACTCAAGCTCGAAGTTTAAGGACTACTTTAGAATTGTCATTAGTGAGTTTTTAAGTTCTAAATTGCTAAAAAGAAATGTGAGCTTGTGAATATTTGTTTAGTTTTTAATTGCGCATTTGGGGTGGAAAGAGCTAAATCCTATAAAGTATGTAGCAACTCTCATAAGTTAGATACAAGTTATGCCCTAATGAAAGAAAGAGCTATCTCATGGGAAGTGTGAAAGCTACTACCCCGATAGAAAGAGCTACCTCATCGAAAGTGTGAAAGCCACTTTTGGCAGCAGCCTAGGAAAGGGCTACCTTAGAGGTTGTGTGAAGGTACTACCTCCCTACATTGTGTATATAAATAAGTCCTTGTAACAAAAGTTTGAGGAGTACTTTTTGGGTTATCTTGAGTGAGTTCGCACACACTTACACATTTTCGAGCTGTTGTCATTTTTTATTCAAGTTTTTAGCTAGAGCAATGATAACCTTATGCAATGTTTTGATTTTCCCTTACTTATAGAATGCTTCTTTTGCACACTTTTGGTGAACCTAAGGCCGAGCACTTTCAATTGTTCTTCCCAAGTACTTTAATGTTTTATTTTTGCATGAGGTCAAGAAAAAGCTTAAGTGTGGAGGAGTTTGATAAGTGCTCGTGTTATAATAATGCAAAGTGTTATTGTCTTACATTGAGTATTACTTTTATCAGATTTTATCACTAAATTATGTGTATTTGTGTGCTTTTGAGCATTGTTGGGTTGTGAAACTGACACGACCCCTTGCGTGTATCCCGCAAGTGCACGGGCTTGTCGAAGTAATAAAATTACCCTAGTGAGTGGGTAGTCGAATCCACAGGGAATAGGGATTTAAAACATAAGAATTCGCTATTTAGTTGTGCGATATATGAGAAGTGATAATTGAATTGGTGAGTAGATTATGAAATCAATTATACTAAAAGATAGGAAATTAAACAGAGAGATGGAAGACAAGAGAAAAGCAAGTAGGAGTTAAGAAAGAAAGACTAGCAATGGGTGAAATAGGGTATCCGGACAAGCTACCTCTAGGACTCATGCTTCTAGTGCAAGACTATGCTATTATACTTTCCTATTGATGTTAATTGAGCCGAGGATATCCTTAAACTCACGGTCCCAAAACTTAGGTCAACCGTGACTAACCCCAACATTATGTCCCGGCATTAGGATTCACTATGACCCTTAACTCTTGTTGACATGTCAACTAAGCCCCAGAGGAGTCTATCTTCCTAACCCTAACACTACGTGGGATTGCTTTAAGCTCTAGGGATTCATAGTGATAAAACCTGTTCCTCTATGTAGTTCTAACCATTTGGTGCAGGTGGAAGAACCCTAGTCTAGATTGAGCCCTAACACTCTATCTCGACCACTAATTAACCAAGGAAACGGAGGTAGGGAGAAATCACACCGGAGGAGAAATCACTCAATCTTAAGTAGTCTAACCCTATAGGAGTTGTCACGCCTCCAAAGGGTAACCTAGATTGCTCTTAACCCTAGTGTCACGGCTAAGGGAAAATAATAACACAAGATAATTAAAATTGAAACTCGAATTTTATTCATCAATAATGGAAAAGCATAATAGTAATGTCATAGAAACATAATGATCCTAGGGTTTTACAAGTCCGAATACCCACAAGGGGTTTAGCTCCTCATGGAGCTATACATGTTCATCAAAATATAAAAGAAAGTATAAATAAAAAGCATTGATGAAAACCCCCTTGCGTATGTTGTGGCCGTTGTCTTGTGCGGCCGTCGGACGTCGGTGACGATATCGATGACGCGCTCCATGATAAACGTCTAAATGTATGTATTTTATATGTATACTTGCGCATGCTTTTCCGTATTTTGTTGATGAGTCGATGCCCTTTTTCGGTCTAAATTGGGTTATTTTGTGTTTCAAGTACAAAAGAAGCCTAGGTGAGCTCAACGACGAGATTTGAGAAGAAATCTATGCCGAAATCATCGTTTTGGGATCCCGGGCACTGTAGCAACATTGTAGCACCCTGAAGCACGAAAATTTAAAGAAAATTTTAAGTCTGGGAATCCTCACGGGCAACCTCACAGCCGTGAGGTCAACCATAAGCAAATTAGAGAGCAAACGGATTGTAGCAGTTGCACTATCCTCTAATTTCCTCTTGTTGGTCAAGAGGACTTTCAAGAACTTTGTGTACTTAGGCATTTGTGACAACGCCTGCACGAAAAGAATGTTGATGTGCAACTTCTTAAACAACCCCAAAAATTTCTTGTACTACTAGTCTTGTTGATCATTCTTCAAGCAGGAAGGATATGGAATTCTCGGTTTGTAAGGTGGGGGTATGGTAAGTGCTCATGTTATAGTAATACGAAGTGTTATTATCTTACAATGAGCATCACTTTCATCAGAATTTATCACTGTATAGTAAGCATTTGTGCATTGTAGGGTTGTGAAGATAAGTTAGAGAAAATAAGCAAAGTTAGATCATGTCCGCCGTTGTTAGGGAGTTTTCAGACCAAGCAAGGCACAAGGCATGACCCTAAACTTGTGAGTGTGTGCCAACCTCTTTTGGACGGGCACAAAGGCAGTCACATTCACAATAAGTTAACTCGTGTTAGCATAGGAGAACTTCACCATTAAAGAGATTTAAAGCAATAGGCACAATCTACAGTTGATTGTGTTCCCAATTCAACGGCCTTGATGAAGAACAACGAATTTGAGAGTGTTTCAGCAAGAGTATTGTAATAGCACTATAATAAGTTAATGTAACAAAAAAAACTGTAACAAGTTACTGTTCACTATCTTTCGAAAATTAGCAAAACAGAGACTTTACAATGGCGTGTGGAAATTGCACACGGCAGTGTGAAATCCAGATTTCAGTGATTTAAAGCCGTGACTCAGCATTATAAAAGCCCGTTTTGGAGACATTTTCTGATTCTTTTGGCTATCTTCTTCTGACTTAACTTATAGTGGATTGTGGCTAGGGTTTTGAAGAGGACTTTGTGGAGGTTCGGAGCGTGTCATCGGCGTCGAAATCAATGTCCGCTGACTGCACAAAACCACGGCCACACTCTACACAAGGTAGTTTTCATCTAGGCTTTCACTTTGTATTCACTTTCATATTTTCATGGATTTGTATAACTCCATGAGGAGCTAAACCCCTTGTGGGTATTTGGACTTGTAAACCCTAGGATGATTATGTTTCTTTGACATTGTTATTATGTTTTTCCGTTGTTGATGAATAAAATTGAGTTTCAATCTTAGTTGCATCTTGTAATTGTTTTCCCTTTGCAATGACACTAGGGTTGAGAACAATCTAGGTTATCCTTTGGAGGTGTGACAAATCCTATAGGGTTAGACTACTTAGGATTGGAGAGGGGGCGAGAGGGTAGTCGTGAGGTAGCGAAACGTCCCATTTCCCCTCTAGTGTGATTCTCCCTACCTCCGTGTTCCATGATTTCTTAGCAATCGAGATAGAGTGAAGTGCTAGGAGATAAACTCCCCTAGGACTTAGTTGCCCGAGCAACAGAGTGAAAGGTTGAAGTGAATCTTAGTTCTAGGGCGTAATTTAGACTAGGGTTTTTTCACCTGGACCAAAAGGTTAGAACTATACATAGGAACAATGTTTATCACTAGGAATACCTAGAACTTAAAGCAATACCACACAGTGTGAGGCTTTGGAAGATGAACTCTCCTAGGGCGTAGTTGACAGGTCAACAAGAGTCAAGGGTCATAGTTAAACCTAATACCGGGGCATAGTGTCAGGGTTAGTCACAGTTGACCTTAGGTTTGGGGCCGTGTGTCTAAGGATTTCCTCGACTCAATTAACATCAATAGGAGAGTAAAATAACATTGTCTTACACTAGAAGCATAAGTCTTAGGGGTAGCTTGTCCGGGTACCCAACTTTACTCATTGATTGTCCTACTCTATTTGCTCTTGCTTGCACTCTCTTACCTACCATGCTTCTCTTTTATTTCTAGTTTTCTTTAAAATTACTTTTACACCCACTCACTGATTCTATTCTCATTATTCAAATATCGCATAACTAAGTAGTGAAATCTTGTGACTTAAATCCCTATTCCTTATGGATACGACTACCCACTCACCAGGGTATTTTATTACTACGACAACCCACTCATCAGGGTGTGTCAAGTTTTTGGCGCTATTGTCGGGGAATAGCCGTATTTCAGATACTTGCTTTTTGCTATTTTGGCTATTCACTTGGTTTTCTATTTCATACTTTCTTTATCTATCATCGTTCTTATTCGTTTTCTTTTTTTTGTTTTCGGCTCTAGGTTATGACCTGTGGGAACCCTTTGATTCTTGTTGAAGGAGACCCGGACATTGGTAGAAGAACACATCGCAAAGGGAAGAAACCTGTACAAGAATCTTCAAATCAAGCCGATATTGAAACAAAAGGGTCTGAAACAATGGTAGAGCAGAATGAACAGCAGAGGATGCTATCTGATTTTTCTAGACACGTAGTATTGGGGACCCAATCAAGTATAGTGAGGCCCCCAATCACAGCTCAAAATTTTGAGCTAAAGCCTGTTTTCATCCAAAAGTTGCAACATACAGCACAGTTCAATGGATTGGCTGATGAGGATCCTAACAGTCATATCGAGAACTTTTTGGAGATGTGCAACAGTTGAAGATTAACGGAGTAACAGATGATGCCATTAGACTTAGATCTTTCCCATTTTCCTTGAAGGAGATAGCGAAGCAATGGTTGCACTTATTACCAAGGGCATCTTTTACCACATGGGAGGAGATGGTTGTAGCGTTCTTGGCCCGATATTTCCCTCCTGGTAAATCAACAAAGCATCGCAATAAGATCTCATCCTTCATGCAAACGTAATTGGAGTCTCTCTTTGAGACATGGGATAGGTTCAAAAAGCTCCTGCGGAAGTATCCACAACGCGGATTTCCCGATTGGATGATCATTCATACTCTTAGTAGCAAGACTCCCGGTGAGGCCCGGCAACTTATAGAGGAGATGGCTCTCAATAGCTACCAATGGAATTCAAGGGACAAAAAGAAAGTTGCCGGCATTCACGAGATTGACGCAGTTACATCTTTGGCGGCACAGGTGGAATCATTGAGGAAGATGCTCTAGCTTCATCAAGAGTTGCGGCCATCACTACTTGTAACGGTTATGGGGGAGGTCACGCTTCGAGTGATTATCCTATTATTATTGGAGCCACTAGTGCGGTGGAACAGATCGATTTTGTTGGCAATGCTTATAGAGGACAAGGCCAAGGCAACCCGTACAGTGGAACTTACAATCCGGGGTGGAAGAACCACCCAAATTTCTCATTGAATAATCAAGGGCAGTCACAACAAAAGAACAATGCACCACCGAGATTTCAAGGTCAACAAGCACCGAACTTAGAAAACCGAGTTACCGGGTTAGAGGGGAAGATGACCGATCTTGAAAGAGCCCTCACGAGGTTTGTTTCTTCATTGGATGCTAGATTTTAGTTGGTGGAGGCTACACTTCGCAATCACAGCACCTTCTTACACAATTTGGAGAATCAATTGGTGCCAATTACGAAGTCTTTGGCCGAGAGACCTCAAGGTAGTTTGCCTAGTAATACGGAGACCAATCCGAGGTAGCAATTAAAGCCGATTACCTTGAGAAGTGGAAAAGAGGTCGAGAGAAATCTCCCTCTAGAGAAGACAAAGGAAACACCCGAAGTTGAGGGTGTAGGGGAAGAAGCATGAAAGGAAAAGAAGGTGGCACCCCTATCCTACAAGTCGAGGATCCCCTATACTTCGCGATTGAAGAATGACCAAGATAATGAACAATACAAGATATTTCTGGGTATGTTCAAGAAGTTGCACATCAACATACCGTTTGCGGAGGCATTAGCCCAAATGCCCAAGTATACGAAGTTCTTGAAGGACCCCTTGACCAACAAGAGGAAATTGGAGGAAAGTGCAACTGTAGTTCTTGATTCCAATTGCTCGGCCGTCTTACAAAAGAACATGTCGAGTAATAGAAAAGATCCCAGAAGTTTTATTATACCTTGTAACATTGGCAACTTGGGTGAAGAAATGATGTTAGCCAATTCTGGGGTAAGCATCAATGTTATGCCCTATACCTTCTTCCAAAAGTTAGGCTTGGGTGAGCATAGACCTACTCGAGTGACACTTCAACTTGCGGATAGATCGGTGAGGCATCCGAGGGGAATTGTGGAAGATGTGTTAGTGAAAGTGGACAAGTATGTATTTCTTGTAGACTTTGTGGTGTTAGACGTCGATGAGGATGTCGAGGTGCCACTGATCCATGGAAGGCCATTCTTGCACACCTCCAAGGCTCTCATTGACATGGACGGCGGGGAGCTCATTTTGCGAGTTGGAGATGACAAGCTTACATACCGCCTCGCTGAAGCAATTAGACACTCTTTTGACTTTGATGATACTTTATATTTTCTTGACACCACCGATGAACTAATTGATGATTATATGCAGGAAATGCTGAACCCGGACCCATATGAAGGGTAGCCAGACCAAGATGTGGAGATCGAAGAAGAAGTGCAATCACTTGGTTTGGTCGAGAAGGAACTCAAGGCAGAACCGGGACTCATGAAGAAGATGAGAAGGAAGATAAAGAGAGCGAGGAAGCGCCACACAAAATGTCCCAAGGTCAATAGGGATGAGCAAGCATGGAGGTAGGAAAGAGGGTAACATCCCTTGTGTGATAACAAAATCGCTAACTCTCCCTCTAAACTACGTAAGCTATGTCATCCAAGTTTCCAGGTGGTAGGAAAGAGGGCAACATCCATTCATGAGCCCCCATGAGCTAAAAAAGGTACGTCAAGCTTAGTGACGTTAAACAAGCGCTTCTTGGGAGGCAACTTATAGGGGCCCAAAAGTGCACATGTTGTCAAAGTAATAAAATACCCTGGTGAGTGGGTAGTCGTATCCCTAGGGAATAGGAATTTAAGGCACAAGATTACACTATTTAGCTATGCGATGTACGGTGAATGTGAAGAGAATCAATGAGAGAGTGTAAACGCAAATATAAAGAACACAAAACAAAATAAAAGAGAAATATGGAAGGTGAGAAAGTACAAGCAGGAGTAAATAGAGTAGGACAATCAATGAGTAAAGTTGGATAGCCGAACAAGCTACCCCTAAGGCTTATGGTTCTAGTGCAAGATAATGCTATTATACTCTCCTATTGATATTAATTGAGTCGAGGAAATCATTAAACACACGGTCCCAAACCTAAGGTCAACCGGGACTAATCCCAACACTATGCCCCGGCATTAGGTTTCACTAAGACCCTTGACTCTTGTTGACCTGTCAACTAAGCCCTAGGGGAATTCATCTTCCTAAGCCTCACACTATGTGGAATTGCTTTAAGTTCTAGGGATTCCTAGTGATAAACCATGTTCCTATGTATAGCTCTAACCCTTTGGTTCATGTGAAAGAACCCTAGTCTAGATTAAGCCCCAGCACTAGGATTCACTTCAACCCTTCACTTTGTTGCTCACGCAACTAAGCCGCCGGGGAGTTTATCTCTTAGCACTTCACTCTATCTCGACCGCTAAGAAATCATGGAACATGGAGGTAGGGAGAATCACACCGGAGGGGAAAGGGTACGTTTCGCTACCTCACGACTCACCCTCTCAACCCTCTCCAATCTTAAGTAGTCTAACCCTATAGGAGTAGTCACACCTCCAAATGATAACCTAGATTGTTCTCAACCCTAGTGTCACGGCTAAGGGAAAAATCAATACAATAAGTAATCAAGATTGAAACTCAATTTTTATTCATCAATAATGGAAAAGCATAACAACAATGTCAAAGAAACATAATCATCCTAGGGTTTACAAGCCCGAATACCCACTAGAGTTTAGCCCTCCATGGAGCAATACAAAGTAAATAAAGAGTTTAAGAACATATGTATAAAAATCATAAAGAAAACCCCCTTGTAGATTGTATCGATGGTCTTGTGGAGCCACCTAATCTTCTCCATGAATCCCTCGTCAAAGTGACAGGGGCCCGAAAGTGCACGGGTTGTGGAAGTAATAATATACCCTGGTGAGTGGGTAGTCATATCCACAGGGAATAGGGATTTGAGATACAAGTATTCACTATGTAGCTAATGCGATGTGTGGAAAGAAATCAATGAGTGAGTGTGAAAGTGATAAGTGCTTGTGTTATAGTAATGCGAAGTGTTATTATCTTACAATGAGCATGTCTTTTATCAGATTTTATCACTAAATTGTGTGCATTTGTGTATTCTTATGCATTGTAGGTTTGTGGAGCTATTTTGGAGAAAAAGAATGAAGTTAGATCATGTTTTCCATTCTTGGGAAGTTTTCGGACCAAGCAAGGAACAAGGCACGAGATGAGACTTGTGTGTGTGCCAACCTCCTTTGGAGGGGCACAAAGGCAGTAACATTCACAACAAGTCTAACTTGTATAGGTTAGGAGAACTTCACCAAGGAGGAGACTTGAAGCAATCGGCACAATCTACCATTGATTGTGTGCCCAAATCAATGGCCTTGATGAAGAACAACGGATTCGGGAGCATTTTCTGCCGAAAATCAGGATTCCATAGAGTTCACACGAGCGTGTGGAAATTCCACACGGCCGTGTGAATTAATTATCCAGCAACCCAGAAACTTCACACGGGCATGTGGAAATTCCACACGGTTGTATGGAAATTCCACACGGCCATGTGAAGTCCCGATAAGTCCGATTTAAAAGCTGCGTCTCAACATTATAAAAGCTGATTTGGAGACTTTTTACATATCTTTTGACCTAATTTTTTCCCCAACTTCTAGAGAGGGCATAGTGTTGGGGTTAGTCATGGTTGACTTTAAGTTTGGGACCGTGTGTTAAAGGATATCCTCGACTCAATTAATATCAATAGGAAAGTATAATGATATAGTCTTGCACAAGAAACATAATCATTGCTAGTCATTCTCCATTTACTCCTACCTACACTCTCTCACCTATCATCTTTCTATTTTAATTCTTGTCTCTTTATATTTGATTTCATATTCACTCATTGACTCTAATCTCGCTTTTCATATACCGCATAGCTAATAGTGAAATCTTGTGTCTTAAATCCCTATTCCCTATGGATTCGACTACCCACTCACCAGGGTAATTTTATTACTTTGACAAGCCTGTGTACTTGCGGGATACACGCAAGGGGTCGTGTCAAGTTTTTGGCACCGTTGCCATGGAGTAGATGTATTTTTTATACTTGTTTTTGCTTTTTTAGCTATTTCACTTCATTTTCTATTTCACACTTCTTTATATATCATTGTTCTTATTTTCTTTTTCTTTGTTTTGGCTCCAGGTTATGACCCGTGGGAATCCTTCGATTCTTGGTGAAGGAGACCCGGAGATTGGTAAAAAAACTCATCTTAAGGGAAAGGAACATGTACAAGAATCCTTAAATCAAGCCGAAGTTGATACAGAAGGGTCAGAAGCAATGGCAGAACAGAATGAAGAATAGAGGACATTGTCCGATTTTGCTAGACCCGCGGTAATAGGGACCCAATCAAGCATTGTGAGGCCCCTAATTATCACAATGAATTTTGAGTTGAAGCCATCGTTCATTCGATGTTGCAACAGTTAGCACAATTTAATGGGTTGGCCGATGAAGATCCCAACAACCGCATAGAGAACTTCCTTGAAGTGTGCGACATGTTGAAGATTAATGGAGTGATGGACGACGAGATTCGTTTGAGAGCCTTCCCATTTTCATTGAAATTAAAAGCAAGATATTGGCTTCATTCATTACCGAGAGCATCTATCACTACGTGGGAGGAGATGGCTGAGGCATTCTTGGCTAGATATTTCCCTCTAGGAAAATCTGCGAGGCTCCGGAATGAGATTTCGTCCTTCATGCAAATGGAATTGGAGTCTCTATTCAAGACAAGGGATAGGTACAAAGAGCTCCTTCGCAAATGCTCGCAATATGGATTCCCCGAGTGGATGATCATTCACACCTTTTACAATGGGTTGAATCCAAGTACCAAGCAACTCTTAGAACAGCGGCAAGAAGAACTCTAGGAAGCAAGACTCCCGGTGAAGCCCGGCACGTTATCGAAAAGATGGCTATGAATACCTATCAATGGAACACCAGGGAACAAAAAAAGATGGCCGGAATTCATGAGGTTGACGCGGTTACATCGTTGGCGGTAGAAGTAGAGTCATTGAGTAAGAAGCTAGACGCTCTAGCTTCACCAAGAGTTACGGCCATCACTACTTGTAATGGTTGTGGGGGAGGTCACGCTTCAAATGATTGTCCTATTGCTATCGGAGGCACTAGTGGGGTGGAGTAGGTCGACTTTGTTCGTAATGCTTATAGAGGAAAAGGCCAAGGCAACCCGTATAATAGAACATACAATCCGGGGTGGAGGAACCATCCAAACTTCTCCTGGAGCAATCAAGGACAGTCACAAAAAAAGAGCAATGTACCACCGGGATTTCAATGTCAATAAGCACTGAACTTAGAAAGCCGAGTGACCAGGCTAGAGGGGAAGATGACCGATCTAGAGAAACCCTTATGAGGTTCATTGCTTCGTCGGATGCTAGATTTCAGATGGTGGAAGCTACAATTCATAATCACACCGCCTACCTACATAATTTGGAGAATCAAATGGGGAAAATTGCGAGGACTTTGGCTGAAAGACCTCAAGGAAGCTTGCCTAGAAATACGGAGATCAATCCAAGGGAGCAATTGGAGGCAATCACCTTGAGGAGTGAAAAAGAGGTCGAGAGAAATCTCTCTCTAAAGAAGACAAAGAAAGCACCCGAAGTTGAAGAAGTAGGGGGAGAAGCACAAAAGGAGAAAGAGGTGGCACCACAAGCCTACAAGCCAAGGATACCCTATCCTTTGAGGTTAAAGAATAACCAAGACAATGAGCAATACAAGAAATTTCTGGGTATTTTCAAACAGTTGCACATCAACATACCGTTCGCGGAGGCATTGGCCCAAATGCCTAAGTATGCGAAGTTCTTGAAGGACCTCTTACCAACAAGAGGAAGTTGGAGGAGAGTGCAGCTATAGTTCTTGATGCCAATTGCTCGGCCATCTAGCAAAAGAACATGCCGAGCAAGAGAAAAGATCTCGGGAGTTTCATCATGCCTTGCAACATTGGCAACTTGGGTGAAGAGATGGCATTGGCCGATTCGGGGGCAAGCATCAATGTCATGCCCTACACTTTCTTCCAAAATCTAGGCTTGGGCGAGCCTAGACCTACTCGTATGACACTTCAACTCACGGACCGAGCAGTGAGGCATCTGAGGGGGATTGTGGAAGACGTGTTGGTGAAGGTGGACAAATACATCTTTCCTTTGTACTTTGTAGTACTTGATGTCGATGAGCCGCTAATTCTTGGGAGGCCGTTCTCGCGTACTTCCAAGGCTTTGATAGACATGGACGGTGGCAAACTAACTTTGAGGGTTGGACATGACATGCTCACCTATCGCCTCGCTGAAGCCATGAGACATTCTCTTGATTTTGATAACACTTTGTACTTTCTTGATACTACTGATGAATGTGTTGATGAATACATGCAGGAATTGATGAACCCGGATCCATATGAAGGGTGGCTGGACCAAGATGTGGAGATTGAAGAAGAAGTGCTATCACTTGGACTAGTCGAGAAGGAGGTCAAGCCGGACTTAGGACTCATGAAAAAAATAAGAAGAAAGATGAAGAGAGCGAAGAGGCACCACACGAAGAGACCCAAGGACAATGGGGACGAGCATTCACAGAGTAAGGGTGACTCACCCTTGTGTGGTAACAAAATCGCTAACTCTCAGTATATTCTACAAAATCTGGTCGTGTTTTGATGGTCTTCACAGGCTCTAAATATCGTAGTTGTGTTTCTGAATTTTTCTGCAGTGTCCGTGATTTTTCTAAGTATACTAGAGAAAACACACGGTCGTGTGGAATTTACACACTGGCGTGTGTTACCAATTAGGGCTCAACGAGAGAGGGCGCAGGGGCATGAACTCGCTCCTGTGAAAAATCTAAGAAGGGGCACACGGCCGTGTGGAATTTCCCCACTGCCGTGTGAAATCTTGCAAAACTTAAGCTCTCGGTCTAGAGAGTCCATAGGGGCATGTGGGTGCCCCTGTGAGTGTTCATGTGTTAAGGCACACGGCAGTGTGGGACACCCACAAGGCCGTGTAAAATTCTGCAGAGAGTCCCCATCTTTCCCGAGAACACATAGGGGCGTGTGGCTGTCCCTGTAAGAGAACTTGTGAAGGGCACACTGCCGTGTGGAGCATTCACACGGATGTGTGGAACACTTAGAGATTCTCGGGTTGATCCAGAGAAGCCACAGGGGCATGGGGGTGCCCCTGTGGCTGGCCTTGTATTCTTGGCTAGGTTGGGCACACGGGCGTGTGAAAATTTTCCAGAGACCTCTGTGTTTCCCGTGAATCCATAGGGGCACGTACCAGCCCTTGTGGAGTTCCCCTGTGAAGGCACACGGCCGTGTGGGGTAGTCCAGAGAGTAACCAAAGTGCACACAAGGGCGTGTGCTGGCCCCTGTGAACCGTAATTTCAGAGGCACACGGCCATGTGGATTCCTAGAACTTCAAAAGCCGCTCATATTCTTTTGGATTTCACTTGTGCCTCTTTACCTTTCCACTCTAAATATTCTCCGACTCTCCCTCTCGCTTCCCCGATATTTTCTAAGTTTTCTAGAGGTTTTATTTGGAGTTTTCCTGCTGATTTCATGTTTTTCTTCATCCACACATCGGTAAGAAACTTCAACCCTCTTCTCTTCATCAAATCTTGATTTAATTCGTTTTTCTTGATTATTTTTCTTGGATTAAATGATTAAAGTGTATGCGAACATGTTTAGAAAGATTTTAGAGCGAATTAGATGTAAAAATGAGATTTTTAGCCCCATGGCCGTGGAGCTCTGTCCGCCCGACAATCCACACCGGCGTGTGGAATTTCCACACGGCGGTGTGGATTTCTGCAGATTGAGTATTTTAACTGTTTTTGATCGTTTTTCTTCTCAATTTTGCAGATATGTCTTCAAGGGTTAAGAAGCAAGCTGGGAAATGCCCCCGTGAGCCTTCCCCACCACCCAAGGAGATTGATTTCCCTCTACCTGAGCAACGGGAGTGGTTCAAGAGACTATCGATGCTCTGATTCGGACAGTCACGATATCCGGACCTAAGCACCATTAGAGGGATACAAGGGGTGACAGTATTGCAGACGAGGTCGATGAGTTATTATCTATGGGCAGTTGGCAGAGACAACTGATGATCAGAGAGAAAGCTATTCGAGAGGTGTCACTCGAGGTCTTGCCCTTGTTCGAGTTCGACAGATCGTACAGTGCTTTCGCTACACCAGATATTATTTAGTTCAGAGCACTGGGATGACATTTCAGCCTCAGTGTGACCCAGTTCTCGAGCTTGATGGGGTTATATGATGAGGCCTATACACAGACAGAGGAGTACAAGGGACTTCCCACCGATTACCCAGGCACTTTGACTCCGCAGCGTGCTTATAGCTGATTATGCGGACAGGGACAGTATGAGCCGGGGGTGTCTAAGGCCACCTGCTTGTCCAGAGCCTCTCACCGATACATTCACGCCATACTTAGCCGATCAGTGAGTGGACGAGGGGACAGTACAGGTGTTCTGAGTCGCCAGGAGCTCCTCTATTTGTACTCTATGGTGGAGAGTGAGCCACTTCACCTAGGGCACTTTGAAGCGGACTATATTCGCCACCAGGGCTAGTACCCCAGTGTGGGAGTTATCTTCTCAGGCCCGTATATCACGCGACTGATTATCGAGTTAGGACTTCGGGACGGAGTTCGCGAGACCGAGAGGATTTCTACACCGGCTCCATTGGGCAATGAGACTCTGAGGATGATGGGGATCATCCGCAGATCAGGACTAGGAGTATACACCATGATCATCCCCCATTCAGAGTCTACAGAGGGGCAACAGGCTGAGGAATCACAGGCAGCATTAGAGCCACCCCAGGGCAGGCAAAGACTGAGGTACCACCCACAGCACTGGAGCCAATTCTAGTGTGGATATTTTCTCCATCGAGGCCAGGATAGATTCTAGGGCCTCGAGAGTGCTGTGGGTATTATGCAGACAAGGTTACCCGAGGTCAGGGCTGCACACGCAGCACAGCACACTGAGGTCATGGCTCGATTAGACCTTGTTCAGTAGCTACTCGAGCGAGCCATGACATCACCTTTTGTGGTCCGACCCCGAGCCTCCACCCCACCTCCATCTCCATCTTCTCTAGCCCCATCAGCAGCAGATCCACCTTCAAAGCCACCAGCTTCAGCAGCACCAAAGGCTCCACATCAAGACACCGACGCTGAGGAGTCGTAGTTTTATTTTTCATTTTGATTTCAGTTGTACTTTTTCTTTTATATTTTGGACATGTAGTACTCAGAAAGGATCTTCCTTCTGAGTTTATTGATAAGTGTCTAAATACATCACTTTTATTATTTACATTTTATACACTTTCATGCATTTTTTGTATGACTCCGATGCCCTTTACGTGTTTTATTTGTTGTTATTGTTTCAGGGCATCTGAAGATCATCTACTGCGTGACTGAGCTTCTTTTGGCATACATCGAAGAATTTATTAATGCTCACACGTATCCTCAAGTTTCGGGCAAGAAGAGAGTGGATTTGAGGAAGTACTGTAGCGATTTTACTGTAGCATTTCCGCTGTAGCACCGTTACTGTAGCAGTGTGCGGCCAGTGTGCGGCCGCACAGTACCCGCACAGGACAGACAGAAGGGTGTGCGGGCACTGTGCGGCCCGCACAGTGCCCGCACACGCACGGGCTGATGAGGCTTTGTTTGGGTTATTTAAGGCTTTCTAGGGCTTTGGAGAGCTTGTCTTTGGCCAGCATCCTCTCCATCCTTCTCCACCATCATCTCCTCCATTCTTCACCATCATCTCCACCCATTTCCACCATCATCACCGGATTGGAGAGGCAATTTGAAGAGCAAAACTCAAGGGGAGAAGAAGGAAGCACTCAAGGTTGTCATCACGGAGCTTGATCGGCGCGGATCCGGCGAGCTTTCATCACCACCTTCTAGCCTACATCTGAGGGAGTTTCTTATGAGCATTTTCATTGATTATCTTGTGTATTATCTCCTTTGATGTGGAACTAGGCTCCCAAGGCCACCGGGCTCCGGTGAACCTTGGGAGGAGAACTTGTATGGATGATGATAATTGTTTATAATTGATTGTTGGCTTGTTTGTTTGATTTCAATCTATTGTTTTAATGTTCAACCTACAATGGATGGATTCCGTAGGTTTTGATTCTTGAATTGTATGTGTATGGCGGGATGCTTGCATGTATTAGGTCGCACATAGATTGAAGGGGGATTCAATGTGCCGGTACACCGGAGGTTCTGGGTGCCGGTAGCTCCCCGCGTGGTTAGGGTTGTTTTAGCCGAAAGCGCGCATTAGAATAACCCTAATCGAGACTCCATGTTCCTAATGACATCGTAGGGGTATCTTCTGGATAGAGGAACCCGTATTGGATTAGGGCTACACCACGGAGGTTCCGGGGTAGTCGACTCCCGAGTCTAGCGGATCAAACCTAGCCAACTTAGCGCTCAATTTCCTATATTCATCCTAACTTGTTCTTCTCCTTAGGGGATCCTCGCCCGAGGCCTCTAGTTATCATTGCTACTTGTTCTTTACATTGCTTGTATGGTGTGCCTTAGTCCATTTTGTTTATAGCTTTTCTTTTATTTAATTTTCCTATTTGTGTTTATATTAAACTCTTGATTTGGTAGACCAGATAGTGATACCTAGGAGGAAGTAATAGCAGATCTTGGGGCCCTTGGGAATACGACCCTCTTGTGTTCGCACGAGAGGTTATTACTTGACGACCCGTGCACTTGCGGCCGGGGAGTCGCGTGCTCGCTTCTTTAGCGTGTCGCGCGGCGACTCATCAAGTTTTTGGCGCCGTTGCCGGGGACATCCAAGAATGCTAGGAAAACTTCTAGCTCGCTAGTCTAGTCATTTATCTTTTCTTTTGTAAATATTCTTGTTTTCTTTTATACCTCAATTTTTTTTTATTGTCTTTTGTGCACAGGGCAATGGATTTTCGGGAAGGCTCAGGTGGTTTCCCTTTTCATCTTGAAGAATGGCAGATCAATGAGTATGAGGCCTTGAGAGCAAGAAGTACCAATCAATTTGAACATGTGTATGATCCATATTGGCAAGGACACCTAGATTTTTCATCACATCACCATGGACAACATTGGGAGCCCTCTAACCAAGAATTGCAAGAGCCTCCCTTTCAAGAATCGTGGTGTCATTTGAATGAAAATATTTATAATCTGTACTCAGGAGGCCACCCAGATTTGTTAGAACCGCAAGAGCCCTCCTTTCAAGAACCTTGGCATCACCCCCCTCCAGTTGTTCAAAGTAGGCCACTGAATGAATGGGGTTTCAATACAGAAAGTGTGCTTGAAAGATTTATGATGAATGCGGATGCTCAACTTGAAGCCTTGATTGCCGCAAATTTTAATGCCCAACCATCTCTTCAAAGCATGGAAAGCCAGATAGGAGTATCTTCCAATACCTCGACCAAGTTGCCACACACTATAGAAGACCTATCTGAGAATGACACTAGAAGGGAAGAGAATAAAAGTGAATTTGAGGTGGAAGTGGAAATTGAGGTATTTGAGGCTGAAAAAGAAAATAAAGTGGCATCAATACCCAGTGAGCAAATAGTAGAAGTTTCACCTCAAGATGAAATTGAAGAAGAAATGGGGGAGGATCAAATAGTGGCCATTGAGAAGTGTGAGGAAGTAGAAACAAGTCCATCAAGCACAATTGAAGAAGCTACTTTCCTTAACATCGATCATTCCACCCATTTGCCCATTTTAGTCTTGTGCACTAAGAAAATTTTGGGAATTGTCTTCGAGGATGAGGGTAGAAAAATAAAACCATCAATGAACCCACCTATGCCTGGACTGGACAATTCCCAACCAAAAAAATTTCCGTGGCGGCCCAAGCAAATTCTGTGGGCAATGGTTGACTATTCCACCATGGTTGAGGAAGGATATGTGGGTAGGAGTTTGAAGCCATCCGTGAACCCACCCGTGCCAAGCTTGGATAGTTCTCAACCAAAGCTCTTTCCCTGGAGACCCAAACAAGTTGGTGGGATACTCAAAGGAATTTGGGCCGGGAATCAAGAAGAAGCGGAGAGGAGGTTCAAGCCATCCAAGGTTCCGCCCAAGTCTAAATTGCACAATTCCCGACCCAAGCTTTTTCCATGGAGGCCAAAAGGTAGTTCATGCTTGACCTCCACACTCGCTCCATCCCGGCAGGTACATTTTATTTTCTTTGGTAGTTCTTATGCCATGTGTAGCCGGGAGGAGCACACCGTCTTCAAGCCTCCATGAGGTAAGAAAGGTACGTCAAGCTCGTGACGTTAAACAAGCGCTTCTTGGGAGGCAACCCAAGTTGTTAAATTTCGTATTCTTCTTTGTTTGCTTTTGTGTTTTATTTTTCTTAGTCTTGTGTGCTTGTTTGTATGTGGATGTCTCAATTTCTTGTTTTCATTGCTTGGTAGTTTTACTTGGATATTAATGCTCATGTTGGTGATTCTTGGTTTGTTCTTCATTGTTTATGATCATCTTTGTGTTTTGATGAGTTTTATGCATGTTGGGTCAATAATGTATGTTTTTGGGAGGTGGTTCATGATGTTTAAAAGCCAGAAGAACAAATTTTATGGGTGTGCGGGCTGTGCACAGCCCGCACACACTAGCCAGAGCATTGTGCGGCTGTTGTGCCGCCCCGCACATCTATCCGCACACACCAGACAGAAGGGTGTGCGGCCAGTGTGCGGGGCCGCACACAGGCCGCACACAAACACCAGAAGGGTGTGTGGGCTGTGTACAGCCCGCACACGCATGCGTGGGCTGTGTACAGCCCGCACATAGCAATTTTTCAGCCCCTTCAGCCCAATTTCAGCATCTTCGGGGCTGATTTTTCCGTCCTTCTTTCACCCGATTTTTCTCCAATTTTTTTTTTGGTGTATCTTCCTTGATTACCTCCTCATTTGGCCAACCTTTCCATAATCTTAATGTCTCTCATCAATTTTGAGTTTTAATTTTGTCGATCTATCATTTTCATTGAGTTCTCGCCGACATCTTTGAACTTTGTCATCTAGGTTTGGGTTTTTGCGTATCTCTCATCTTTGTTGATTTTCATTGTTTAACATTGTTTTAAATCCCAAACTCTTTGATGTGAGAATGTTGTAAACTTGAATATGCATGCTCTTATATTATTTACTTTCAAGTTTCGCCAAGCATTGAGTTGGTAAGTTTCACTTGGGCACCCACACATTGTGTGTCGTCTTCCTTGTTTTCTTTGTTCTTAGCTTTGTGTTTTTCTTTGTTTGTTTTTATTTTCATTTTGTGTGTGATGAATGCCTTGAGATGATGTTCATTTCTACTTTGCAGGTGGAATTGGGGCATCAAATGCGACTTTCTCCCCCAACATTTACAAGAATCATTGGTGGTCACCCTGATCTCTTGGACTTCAAGATTATGTTTTGAGACTCAGGGAAGTTCACGAAACCACCCTCGTCACTTTCATTGCTTTATTCTTTCCGTACTGCTGACCCATGTACATTGAGGGCAATGTACTACTTTAAGTGGGGGGTGGGTGTGCATGTTTTGGTTTGATTACTTATTTCGTGAACTTATTTGAAAATCTATGAATTGTTGCATGATTGTAAAACCTAGGATGGCATACTTATTTGTGATCGTATTATAGCTCGAAACTGTGATAAATGCTAAGCTTCATGGGACCTTGCACACTTGAGATTTTCGTGTTATTCTAGGCATTTCTCGCAGCTTTCCCTTAGGTAGAACCCTGGACACCTAGGCGAGGGACAACAGCACCTTCGTGACCCTCTTAGTTGCTAACCCATACTAGTGGTTTCGCGCCTTGACGTGTTAGAATGTCTTCTAATAGGGTTTTAAGGACCTTGTTCTTGTTCTTTTTTGCAATACGGTCGGAAAAAAAAAAAAAAAAAAAAAAAAAAAGTGGACAGTGCTCCTCTGTCCTAATAGTGAAGTAACTTGGGGTTCTGGCTCCTAACCAGAGTGTTCCTCTCGCCAAAAGCTATAAGGACATGAGCGCGTTTATATGAATGTGCAAAGCTCCAGGTAATGTGGATTTGCAATTCATGTTAGTCCCGGAAAAGAAAAAGAAAAAGGTAAAGAATTGTGTACAGAAAAATAAAATTCGACCGGTATTTGTTCGAGAATAAGAGGAAGGATCCTTAGGACTCTACTAGAAGTATTTCTACCACCTCAAGGCCGTACTCTACTAAGTGGCGTGATTTGCTTCAAGAAGTGGTCCTCGGGGTCCCGTCTACCTCGTTTGGACTACAGGGCTTCGAACTAGGGGATTTGCACACACACAACACGACACGGCCAATGAATACATGAATAATCTCAAGTGGTCTTTGCTTAGTATTTTGAGTTCCATTTTAGCTATGATATTTTCCTTTCTAGCCTGAGGTTGTGTATTTAGTCACTTATCAGTCTCCCTTGTTCTCCGTGTACGTTTGCTTGGGGACAAGCAAATGCTTAAGTGGGGGGGTATTTGATAAGTGTCTAAATACATCACTTTTATTATTTACATTTTATACACTTTCATGCATTTTTTGTATGACTCCGATGCCCTTTACGTGTTTTATTTGTTGTTATTGTTTCAGGGCATCTGAAGATCATCTACTGCGTGATTGAGCTTCTTTTGGCATACATCGAAGAATTTATTAATGCTCACACGTATCCTCAAGTTTCGGGCAAGAAGAGAGTGGATTTGAGGAAGTCACTGTAGCGATTTTACTGTAGCATTTCCACTGTAGCACAGTTACTGTAGCAGTGTGCGGCCAGTGTGCTGCCGCACAGTACCCGCACAGGACAGACAGAAGGGTGTGCGGGCACTGTGCGGCCCGCACAGTGCCCGCACACGCACGGGCTGATGAGGCTTTGTTTGGGTTATTTAAGGCTTTCTAGGGCTTTGGAGAGCTTGTCTTTGGCCAGCATCCTCTCCATCCTTCTCCACCATCATCTCCTCCATTCTCCACCATCATCTCCACCCATTTCCACCATCATCACCGGATTGGAGAGGCAATTTGAAGAGCAAAACTCAAGGGGAGAAGAAGGAAGCACTCAAGGTTGTCATCACGGAGCTTGATCGGCGCGGATCCGGCGAGCTTTCATCACCACCTTCTAGCCTACATCTGAGGGAGTTTCTTATGAGCATTTTCATTGATTATCTTGTGTATTATCTCCTTTGATGTGGAACTAGGCTCCCAAGGCCACCGGGCTCCGGTGAACCTTGGGAGGAGAACTTGTATGGATGATGATAATTGTTTATAATTGATTGTTGGCTTGTTTGTTTGATTTCAATCTATTGTTTTAATGTTCAACCTACAATGGATGGATTCCGTAGGTTTTGATTCTTGAATTGTATGTGTATGGCGGGATGCTTGCATGTATTAGGTCGCACATAGATTGAAGGGGGATTCAATGTGCCGGTACACCGGAGGTTCTGGGTGCCGGTAGCTCCCCACGTGGTTAGGGTTGTTTTAGCCGAAAGCGCGCATTAGAATAACCCTAATCGAGACTCCATGTTCCTAATGACATCGTAGGGGTATCTTCTGGATAGAGGAACCCGTATTGGATTAGGGCTACACCACGGAGGTTCCGGGGTAGTCGACTCCCGAGTCTAGCGGATCAAACCTAGCCAACTTAGCGCTCAATTTCCTATATTCATCCTAACTTGTTCTTCTCCTTAGGGGATCCTCGCCCGAGGCCTCTAGTTATCATTGCTACTTGTTCTTTACATTGCTTGTATGGTGTGCCTTAGTCCATTTTGTTTATAGCTTTTCTTTTATTTAATTTTCCTATTTGTGTTTATATTAAACTCTTGATTTGGTAGACCAGATAGTGATACCTAGGAGGAAGTAATAGCAGATCTTGGGGCCCTTGGGAATACGACCCTCTTGTGTTCGCACGAGAGGTTATTACTTGACGACCCGTGCACTTGCGGCCGGGGAGTCGCGTGCTCGCTTCTTTAGCGTGTCGCGCGGCGACTCATCATTTATCTTTATTTTGCTTCATTTTATCTTGAGTTGTATTTCATTTTCATATCTTTATATACTCGAGCTTTATTTTGGTTTTTCTTGAGCTATACTGAACACTTGTGTGTGTGTGTGCGCAGATGGTCTTGGATGTAAGGAATCTAAGGAATAGTCATAAGCACGGTCATGGGACCGTGCGTGTTTCAAAACCCATTAAGACACAACTCTCATTGATCCTAGCTCCACCAAAGGCAACACTTCGAGTTCAGGGGCTTAATGTTTCAATTGCCAACTTCCACACTAATTGTTTTTCATTGTTTTGTTTATATTATGCTTGCATGCGTACATTGGGGACAATGTACATATTAAGTGTGGGGGGGAGTTCACTTTGCACACACTTTTACTTGTTCGTTCAATTGTTTATGCTCATGTAGCCTATGGCGATTCACCTTAGTTGCAACGGTTGTATTCTTAGAGTTTAGGAGAATTTTTAACATTGTATCCTATCATGCTCTAGTTTTACTTGAATTTTAAGGGATTTTTGCTCGATTACCTCTTATTGCACTACTCACTCTTGAAATCTTTTGGAAACTCGAACTCGAAGTTTTAAGGACTAGTTTAGTATTATTTTAGTAAGTTTTGAAGTTCTATGTAGCTTAAAAAAAAAAACTTGTGGGCTTGTGAATATTATTCTAGCTTTGGTTTGTGCATTTGGGGTAGAAAGAGCTACCTCCTATGAAGTATGTAGCTACTCTCATAAGTCGGATACAAGTTATGCCCTAATGAGAGAAAGAGCTATCTCATGGGAAACGTGAAAGCTACTACCCCGGTAGAAAGAGCTACCTCCTCGAAAGTGTGAAAGCCACCTTTGGTGGCCGCCTAGGAAAGGGCTACCGTAGAGGTTGAGTGAAGCTACTACTTCCTTACTTTGTGTATATAAAAAGTCCTTGTAATAAGAGTTTGAGAAGTACTCATTGGTTCTCTTGAGTGAATTCGCACACACTTACACATTTTCGAGTTGCTATCCTTTTTAATTCGAGTTTATAGCTAGAGCAATGATAACCTTATACAATATTTTGATTTCCCCTTACTTGTAGAATGCTTCTTTTGCATGCTTTTGATGAACCTAAGGCCAAGCACTTTCAATTGTTCTTCCTAAGTACTTTCATGTTCTATTTTTCTTGAGGAAAAGCAAAAGCTCAAGTGTGGGCGGATTTGATAAGTGCTCGTGTTATAGTAATGTGAAGTGTTATTATCTTTCAATGAACATTGATTTAATCAGATTTTATCACTAAAAAGTGTGCATTTGTTTACTTTTGTGCATTGTAGGGTTGTGAAGATAAATTGGAGAAAAGGAACGAAGTTAGATCGTGTTCGCCGTTGTTGGGGAGTTTTTCGGACTAAGCAAGGAACAAGGCATGAGCATAGACTTGTGAGTGTGTGCTAACCTCCTTTGGAGGGGCACAAAGGCAGTCCCATTCACAATAAGTCTAACTCGTGCTAACAAGGAGAAGTTCACCAATTTGGAGATTTGAAGCAATCGGCACGATCTACCGTTGATTGTGTGCCCAATTCAACGGCCTCAATGATGAACGACAAATTCGGGAGCGTTTCTGCACAAATATTGTAGAAGCACTGTAGCAAGTACTGCAGCAAGTTACTGTTCACTGTCTGCCGAAAATCAGCAAAACAGAAACTTCACACGGGCTTGTGGAAATTCCACACGGCCGTGTGAAATCCCGATTTCTGCGATTTAAAGCCGCGACTCAACATTATAAAAGCCCGTTTTGGAGATTCTTTTGGGATCTTTTTTGCTCTTCTTTGCCCTAACTTCTGGAGAGACGCGACTAGGGTTTGGAGAGGACTTTGTGGTGGTTTGGAGCGCATCATCGGCGTCGACATCAACATCTGACGGCCGCACAAGACCACCGCCACATCGATCACAAGGGGGTTTTCATCTATGCATTCAATTCGTGTTCTTATTATTATTTTGATGGATTTGTATTGCTCCATGTGGAGCTAAACCCCTTGTGGGTATTCGGACTTGTAAACCCTAGGATTATTATGTCTCTTTGACATTGCTATTATGCTTTTCCATAATTGATGAATAAAATTAAGTTTCAATATTATCTTAATTTCTTCTTATCATTGTTTTCCCTTAGTCATGACACTAGGGTTGAGAGCAATCTAGGTTATCCTTTGGAGGTGTGACAACTCCTATAGGATTAGACTACTTAGAGTTGAAGAGGGTTGAGAGGGTGAGTCGTGAGGTAGCCGAACGTCCCCTTTCCCCTCCGATGTGATTCTCCCTACCTCCTTGTTACATGATTTATTCACGGTCGAGATAGAGTTCGGTGCTAGGAGATAAACTCCCCTAGGGCTTTGTTGCGCGAGCAACCAAGTGAAGGGTTGAAGTAAACCTTAGTGCCGGGACTTAATTTTGACTAGGTTTTTTTCACCTGGACCAAAGGATTAGAACTATACATAGGAACAAGGTTGATAGCTTCCCCGCAAGTGTACGGGATCGCCAAGTAATACCCTGTGAGTGACACAGGGGTCGTATTCCACTGGGGCCAAGGAAGTACTATTACTCACCCTTCATCTATTTTCTAGCCTACAATTCTTAGTGAAAAGAACAAAATAAAGTGAACTAACTAACCTAATGGCCGGGTCACTAGCACACGAGTGTAAATAAACAAGGGAGTATCAAGCATGAGAAGGGAGTGTTTGGATAAGGAATCCACCTAGGGTTGTCATTAAGACCCGAACTAGGATGATCTAAAGATGCAATGACGATAGCTGAGACCTAGAGACTTCATGAATAGATTAGCCCCAATTTCTCGGCAACTAACCCCTAATCCCATACGAGTGTTAATCGGAATCTCTTCCGGATTAACCCACCTACGATCGCAATGAGTTCAAGGAAATCTCTAATAGGAGTAAACCTACTATCCTTCGGCTTAAACCTAGTAAAGGAGGGCTACCAACACCCAATCTCTCGGCAATGTCGGCACAAGAATCCCCTTTCAATCTCTCCTAGATCTAGTACACGTGAGTAGGTCACATCTACGCGCACAACTCATAAAAGAATCACGGATTTCTCCACAAATGCGATTCTAGACATGAAGCATGAAAGATTGAACCTCAAACAACCATCAAATTAGATTAACAACAACAATCCAAAGTTCATGCACAAGATAAACCCTAGGGTTCATCCAAATCCAAACACAACAATAAGTTAATCCCTCATGATAAGGGACACTTATACAACATACAAGGAAGATAAAAACATAAAAGAAGCAATGAAAACCCCCTCTAGGTGATGATCTCCTTGAATGGATGAAGCTTCACAAGATTGTCGATGATGGCTTAGATCTTCACTCCAACCCCTTCTCCCTTGCTCCTCTCCCTCTTGGTGATGATGTGTGCTCGTTTCCTATGAAGATCGCCGCCGAAATGTGGCCGGAAAGCCTCAAGAAGGTGTGGTGGCGGCGGCCTCAAAGGCCAAGAGAAAGTCCCTCTAAAAAGCCCTAAAAATGCTCTTTTATATTCCCGCAGTATCCCGGGGTGGATAGATTGATCCCGGGGTGGATAGGTAGGCAAAGATAAGGCAAACATGGCTCATGTGGGGGTGTATCCCGGGGTGGATGGATGGATCCCGGGGTGGATAGGGGGCCGTGAACCCTAGTACAAAATCACTGTCTTTTGATGCTCACGGCCCCTTATACGGCCCCGTATGCTGCACTGTTTACTCTTATGCACTTCCATCATTTCCAGCCCAAAACTCCTCAGGTGCAACAGCAACTGCTACAGTAAGAATGCTACAGTGCTCCAGCTACAGTAAATACGCTACAGTGCTGCGCCGCCTGAATTTCATCCTTTTTCGCCCAAATTGTATTCTCGTGCACCTCATGGCTCCCCCGTGCCCTACAACATAAATGATACTCAATTAAGTATAAAACGGGCATCCATTCATATAAAAATACATGCTAAGTGTATAAAATACATATACTAAAACATATACATTTAGACACTTATCAAACATCCCCACACCTAAGCGTTTGCTTGTCCCCAAGCAAACAAATCATGAAAAACAAAGGGAATGATAAGTGGCTAAATGTACATCTCTGGCTCAAATGAATACAAGATTATACAAGTATAGAATAATGATATACAAATGTTGAGTTACAGTCAATACGTACAACAAATAGATCCTGTCTCACCTCTTATATGTCTGTACAGTGTAAGTGAATCTTTCATCTCATTTGCCCTGACATGGCCTAGCCCTATGACTTCAATTAGTACAGCTCTAGATGCTAATCACTCCACAAGTACAGAGTACCAAGTCTTAAAATGCTAAGCGCCACTTCAATGAACAAAAAAGATCCTTCTAAGTCTATACTTGAAACTAAATTCCATTTCCACTCACGAACTCAAGTAGGCAGTCCAAGAGATCACTAGGGTTTTATTTACATGTATATACATTTTTTTTTTTTTTTTTTTTTTTTAAGTCCGACTAACGTAGACTGCACAAAAATAATCTTTCAGACGGATGCACATGCTGGCCAGGCACAAGAGCCACCCATCCTACTTGATTACAGTCTACATAGACGCATTCGTGCTATACTAGCAGAGGAATACTGTCATAGACTCATTTTCTCCTTTTTTTTTTTTTTTTTTTTTTTTTTTTTTTTTTTTATATTCACCCTAGACTGCACTACAAGTTACAAAATTAGGACTAGCTCAAAAAGACTTAGAAGTTCTTAAGAGTTCATTGAAGGATAGAACTTAGTAGTCTAAGGCTAAGTACTCAAAATTGTGTGTTAAGCATACAAGAGAGTTAAGAAAGTCAAGCAGGCTATTCCCAGGGCATCAACAAAAGACTCAGTGCACAGAATAATACTAGAGGTGAAACAGGATTCAATAGAGCACAACAAAAGAAATGTAACTCACATCAATCATTAATTCATACTTGAAGAATCTAACAAGAATGAACAAAGCCATCATTGATAACACTAGCATGTAGATATGGCCACTAAACATGTAATACACCCATCCCCACACTTAGTGTTGTACATTGCCCTCAATGTACACTATTCATGAATAACATGACAATATAACCAACAAAAACAATAGAGGAGGGTGAAAATGAACTTCCCCGGTTTATCTTGTGCAACTAGCGATGTGTGACCCGAACATAGAGTACGGCGAGTTATACATGTCGGGTCCAATCTCCATTGTTTTCGGAGAAGCTCACCAAATTTCCCTTAATGCCCTACAAGGCAAAAAGGGCACATCATCATTCCAAAAAATTAACAAAGGAGAGATGGGGAGTAGTCATGCAAAGACTCAAACAAAACACAAAAATAAAACAAAAGCTACAAACTAAAGTCTAAGACAACAAAACAAAGTGTCCATGCTAGTCCTTGTCGTTGATTTCTTGTCGATTCCTTCATCCTCTACATTCCTACAAATCATGAAAAATCTAATCAAGCATAGAGGAAACCAAGACAAACCAAAATGTGGTGCAAAGGATGGAGAAAAAATTGGGTAAAATGATGAATAGTACCTATACGGCCGTATGGGGGCCGTATGGGTACTGTTCACTCCGAAAGAACCTCCCCAAAAACATGAAAATCCAAAATTTTTTTACATAAAATCAATGGAAAACTCATCCATAACCATCACACCACCAAAATCAAGCAAAATTCTTGAAAACATTCACACACAAGCTCCAAGAATGCAAGAAAAATGAAAAACATAAAGTTAGGGCACCAAAGAGCTAACCGACGAAAACTTGAGAAAACTAGAGTTAAGCTCGAAGAAAACCATTAGATCGAAGTCTCAAAGTGGTTAGGAGGTGATCTAGGAGAAGAAATGAGGAGATTTGGCCAAGAATTGGTGGAGAAAGAAAAGAGAAAATCGTGTGGGAAGAAGGAGAAATGAAGAGAAAGAGAGAGAGAGAGAGAGAGGTAATATGATGAGGATGAACAGTGTCTATCCCCCCCCCTCATGGGCCGTATGGGGGGCCGTATACCCTAGGCAAATCTCACTGGTTTTTGCAAAATGGCCTCTCATACGGCCCCATTGAGGCCGTGAGAACCTGGGAAGCTTCAAAAACTCAGAAATTACTTCTCCAATTGACTAAGTAAGGCAATGAAGTGATTTAGAACACCTCCAACTTGAAAGAAATGCTTAAAAACACGATCTAAAACATGACATAACATCAAAAATATGCTTCTCAAGATGGTTAATAATTAAAACACAAAAACGATGATGAGAAAAATGTACAAGGCAAACAAGCATGGACTTATTCAAACAAACAAAAATACGAAAGAAACACAAATACACAAAACACACTCAACTAAAAACACAAAAAGAAAAAAAAAAATGAAGAAATTTAAGCTTGGGTTGCCTCCCAAGAAGCGCTTGTTTAACGTCATTAGCTCGACGTACCTTATTCTTACCTAGGGAGGCTTGAAGAGGGTGTGTTCATCCCGGCCACATGTAGCATAGCTACTTCCATGAAAGAAAAGAATTACCTTCCGGGATGATAAGCTTGTGGAGACCAAGAACATGTTACCTTTAGGCCTCCATGGGAAAAGCTTGGGCCGGGAGTTGTGCAATTCAAACTTGGGCGGATCCTTAGACGGCTTGAACCTCCTCCCCACTTCTTCTTCGTTCCCGGCAAAAATTCCTTTGATTACCCAACCACAAAGTTGCTTGGGCCTCCATGGAAAAAGCTTTGGTTGAGAGTTATCTAAGCTCGGCATTGGTGGATCATTGTGTGACATCAACATCCTATCCACATCCTTTTTCTCAACCCTTTGTAAATGGCCTTGAACTACCCATAGTAATTGTTTGGGTCTCCAAGGAAACAAGTTTGGTTGAGAACTTGTTAATTTTTGCATAGGTGGATCAATTGAAGGCCTCAACATCCTATCCACAATTTTTTTCTCAACCCCTCTTGAATAGTCACAAATAGCCCATGAAATTTGCTTGGGCCGCCATGGGAATATTTTTGGTTGGGAATTGTCCAAGCCCGGCATTGGTGGGTTTAAGGATGGCCTTAGCTTCCTACCCACATCATCAAATACAATTCCCGGAATTTTCTTTCTGCACTTGAAAATTAAAGATTGGTTTGTTGAATGATCAATGTTGAGGCAAGTAGTGTCTTCAAATGTGGTCGATGGGGATTCTTCCACTTCCTCACATTTTTCCATGTCCATGATGTCATCCTCCTCTCTTTCTTCTTCAAATTCACCTTGAGTTGGAACATTAAATATTTGCTCACAAGGTATTGAGGGTATCACAATTTCTTCCTCAACCTCCAACACCTCAAAATCAACTTCCACCTCAAAATCACCCTTGTTCTCTTCCCTTCTAGTGTCATTCTCAGATAGGTCTTCCAAAAAGTGTGGCAACTTGGTTGATGTACTAGAAGACACTCCTATCTGGCTTTCCATGCTTTGAAGAGATGGTTGGGCATTAAAATTTGCGGCAGTCAAGGCTTCAGGTTCAGCATCCGCATTCATCATGAATCTCTCAAGCACATCTTGTGTATTGAGATCCCATCCAATAAATGGTTTACTTTGAAATACTGGAAGGGGGTAATGCCATGGTTCTTGAAAGGAGGGCTCTTGTGGCAATCCTTGGTAAGGGTGCTCCCATTGTTGAGTATGATGATGTGTCGAAAAATTTTGGTACCCTTGCCAATATGGATTGTAGTCATTTTGGGGTGGATTGCATTGGCGTGCTTTCATGGCAATGAACTTTTCTATCTTCTCTTCAAGTGCAAAGATTTTGGCGGCCAAAAGCTTTTCTTGGAAATCCATGGGCCTGTATAAATAATCAAAACTAAAAACAATAAGCTAACAAAGAAAATAAGAAAGAAGTAAAATAAATAAATATGCACAAAATGGTAAAAGATACATACAAAGACAAATATTTACAAAGCAAATGACTAGAGCAATAGACTACAAGCTTTCCTAGTATTCCTTGATGTCCCCGGCAACGGCGCCAAAAACTTGATTGCTTCCCCGCAAGTGTACGGGATCGCCAAGTAATACCCTGTGAGTGACACAGGGGTCGTATTCCACTGGGGCCAAGGAAGTACTATTACTCACCCTTCATCTATTTTCTAGCCTACCATTCAATATAAGTGGATAAGAAATAAAACAAATAAACTAATGTAAACTAATCCTATGGCCGGGTCACTAGCACACGGATGTAAGCAAACAAGGGAGTGTCAAGCATGAAAAGGGTGTGTTTGGATAAGGAATCCACCTAGGGTTGTCATTAAGTCCCAAACTAGGATGATATAAAGATGCATTGATGATAGTTGAGACCTAGAGACTTCATGAATAGATTAGCCCCAATTTCTCGGCAACTAACCCCTAATCCCATACGAGTGTTAATCGGAATCTCTTCCGGATTAACCCACCTACGATCGCAATGAGTTCAAGGAAATCTCAAATAGGAGTAAACCTACTATCCTTCGGCTTAAACCTAGTAAAGGAGGGCTACCAACACCCAATCTCTCGGCAATGTCGGCACAAGAATCCCCTTTCAATCTCTCCTAGATCTAGTACACGTGAGTAGGTCACATCTACGCGCACAACTCATAAAAGAATCACGGATTTCTCCACAAATGCGATTCTAGACATGAAGCATGAAAGATTGAACCTCAAACAACCATCAAATTAGATTAACAACAACAATCCAAAGTTCATGCACAAGATAAACCCTAGGGTTCATCCAAATCCAAACACAACAATAAGTTAATCCCTCATGATAAGGGACACTTATACAACATACAAGGAAGATAAAAACATAAAAGAAGCAATGAAAACCCCCTCTAGGTGATGATCTCCTTGAATGGATGAAGCTTCACAAGATTGTCGATGATGGCTTAGATCTTCACTCCAACCCCTTCTCCCTTGCTCCTCTCCCTCTTGGTGATGATGTGTGCTCGTTTCCTATGAAGATCGCCGCCGAAATGTGGCCGGAAAGCCTCAAGAAGGTGTGGTGGCGGCGGCCTCAAAGGCCAAGAGAAAGTCCCTCTAAAAAGCCCTAAAAATGCTCTTTTATATTCCCGCAGTATCCCGGGGTGGATAGATTGATCCCGGGGTGGATAGGTAGGCAAAGATAAGGCAAACATGGCTCATGTGGGGGTGTATCCCGGGGTGGATGGATGGATCCCGGGGTGGATAGGGGGCCGTGAACCCTAGTACAAAATCACTGTCTTTTGATGCTCACGGCCCCTTATACGGCCCCGTATGCTGCACTGTTTACTCTTATGCACTTCCATCATTTCCAGCCCAAAACTCCTCAGGTGCAACAGCAACTGCTACAGTAAGAATGCTACAGTGCTCCAGCTACAGTAAATACGCTACAGTGCTGCGCCGCCTGAATTTCATCCTTTTTCGCCCAAATTGTATTCTCGTGCACCTCATGGCTCCCCCGTGCCCTACAACATAAATGATACTCAATTAAGTATAAAACGGGCATCCATTCATATAAAAATACATGCTAAGTGTATAAAATACATATACTAAAACATATACATTTAGACACTTATCAAAGGTTAATCACTAGGAATCCCTAGAACTTAAAACAATTCCACGCAGTGTGAGGCTTAGGTAGATAGACTCCCCTAGGGCTTAGTTGACAGCTCAACGAGAGTCAAGGGTTGTAGTGAAATCTAATGACCGGAACATAGTGTTGCGGTTAGTCACGGTTGACCTTAGGTTTGGGACCATGTGTTTAAGGATTTCTCGACTCAATTAACATTAATAGGATAGTATAATAGCATTGTCTTGCACTAGAAGCATAAGTCCTAGGGGTAGCTTGTCCGGGTACCCATCTCTTCTCATTGCTTGTCCTACTCTTTTACTCCTACTTGCACTCTCTCACCTTCCACAATTCTATTTTAATTCTTGTTTTTATTAGTTTATTTCGCTCTCACTTATCAATTTCTTTCCACACATCGCATTAGCTACATAGTGAATACTTGTATCTCAAATCCGTATTCCTTATTAATCCTAGGGTTTAGAAGTCCGAATACCCACAAGGGATTTAGCTCCTCATGGAGCTATACAAATCCATCAAAATAATAATAAGAACACGAATTGAATGCATAGATGAAAACCCCCTTGTGTGCGATGTGGCAGTGGTCTTGTGCGGTCGTTCGATGTTGATGTCGACGCCGATAACGCGATCCAAACCTCAACAAAGTCCTCTCCAAACCCTAGCCGCGTCTCTCCACAAGTTAGGGCAAAGAAGAACCAAAAAGATCCCAAAACAATCTCCAAAACGGGCTTTTATAATGTTGAGTCACGGCTTTAAATCGCAGAAATCGGGATTTCACATGGCCGTGTGGAATTTCCACATGACCGTGTGAAGTTTCTATTTTGCTGATTTTCGGCAGATAGTGAACAGTAACTTGCAACAGTATTTTAGCTACAGTACTGCTATAGTAATTGTGCCAAAACACTCCCGAATTTGGCGTTCGTCATTGAGGCTGTTGAATTGGGCACACAATCAACGGTAGATCATGTCGATTGCTTCAAATCTCCAAATTGGTGAAATTCTCCTGGTTAGCATGAGTTAGACTTATTGTGAATGTGACTACCTTTGTGCCCCTCCAAAAGAGGTTGGCACACACTCACAAGTCTATACTCATGCCTTTTTCCTACAGTAATTGTGCCGAAACGCTCCTGAATTTGTCATTCATCATTGAGGCCGTTAAATTGGGCACACAATCAACGGTAGATCATGCTGATTGCTTCAAATCTCCAAATTGGTGAACTTCTCCTTGTTAGCACGAGCTAGACTTATTGTGAATGTGACTGACTGCCTTTGTGCCCCTCCAAAGGAGGTTAGCACACACTCACAAGTCTATGCTCATGCCTTGTTCCTTGCTTAGTCCGGAAATCTCCCCAACAATGGCGAACATGATCTAACTTCGTTCCTTTTCTCCGATTTATCTTCACAACCCTACATTGCACAAAAGTAAACAAATGCACACTTTTTGGTGATTAAATTTGATTAAATCAATGCTCATTGCAAGATAATAACACTTCGCATTACTATAACATGAGCACTTATCATAAAGTAATTAATAAAAACAAGAATTAAAATAGAAGTTTGGAAGGTGAGAGAATGCAAGTAGGAGTTAAAAGAGTAAGACAAGCAATGAGTAAAGTAGGGTACCCGGACAAGCTACTGATAAGTGCTTGTGTTATAGTATCGCGAAGCGCTATTATCTTACATTAAGCATACCTTTTATCAGGTTTTATCACTAAATGTGTACATTTGTGTTCTCTTGTGCATTGAAGGTATTGTGGAGCCTAATTGGAGAAGAAGAATGAAATTAGGTCGCGTTCACCAATGTTGGGATGTTCTCGGACCAAGCAAGGAACGAAGCACGTATTTGGACTTGTGGATGTGTGCCAACCTCCTTTGGAGGGGCACAAAGGCAGTCACATTCACAACAAGTCCAATCCGTGTTACTTAGGAGAATTTCGCGAAAGAAGAAGACTTGAAGCAATCGGCGCGACCTACCGTTGCTTGTGTGCCCAAGTAATGGCCTCGATGAAGAACAATGAACCCGGGAGGTGTTTCGACAAGTTACAATCCTGTTCAGCTGAAGATTAGAGTTCCAGAGAAGTCACACGGGCGTGTGGAAATTCCACACGACCGTGTGAACCAGTTTCCAGCCAGACAGAGAAGTCACACGAGCGTGTGGAAATTCCACACGGCCGTGTGTTTGTGCAATTTCAGCCATCCAGTGAAGACACACGGGCTTGGGGAAATTCCACACGGCCGTGTGAAATTAATTTTTCAGCCGAGACAGAAGCTTCACACGGGCGTGTGGAAATCCCACACGGCCGTGTGAAGCCCCCGATAAGTCTAATTTTAAAGCCGCGATTCAACATTAAAAAAGGGGATTTTTGCAACCTTTTGAGGCATATCTTTCGACCTATCTTTTCCCCAACTTTCTGGAGTGCAGCTAGGGTTTCGGAGAGGATTTCGTGGAGGTTCTAGCGCGTCGTCGGCATCGATTTCGAGGTTCGACGTTTGCACAAGACCACAGCCACACCAATTCGAGGGGGTTTTTCATTGATGTCTATGTTTTATGCTTTATTTCTCACATTGATGAACATGTATAACTCTATGAGGAGCTAAACCCCTCGTGGGGTATTCGGACTTGTAAACTTTAGTGTTTCTTATGTTTCTTTGACATTGATTATTATGCTTTCCATCGTTGATGAATAAAATTGAGTTTTTAATCTTGATTATCCTTTCATATTGTTTTCCCTTAAACGTGACATTAGGGTTGAGAGCAATCTAGGCTTTCCTTTGGAGGTGTGACAACTCCTATAGGATTAGACTACTCAAGATTAAAGAGGGTTGAGAGGGAGAGTTGTGAGGTAGCAATGTACCCCTTTCCCCTTCGATGTGATTTCTCCCTACCTCCGATTCCTTGATTTAATAGCGGTCGAAATAGAGTGAAGCAATAGGTAGATAAACTCCCCTAGGGCTTAGTTACGCAAGTAATAGAGTGGAGGGTTGTAGTGAATCCTATTTGCTGGGGCTCAATCTAGACTAGGGTTCTTCCACCTGGACCAAAGGGTTAGAATTACGAATAGGAACAGGTTTAATCACTAGGAATCCCTAGAGCATAATGCAACTCCACATAGTGTGAGGTTTAGGCAGATGGACTCCCCTGGGGCTTAGTCATCTAGGTGACAGAGTGAAGGGTGTTGTGAATCCTAATACCGGGGCATAGTGTTGGAGTTAGTCACGGTTGTCCTTAGGTTTGGGACCGTGAGTCTTAGGATATCCTCGACTCAATTCACATCAATAGGAGAGTATAATATCATAGTCTTGCACTTGAAACATAGACCCTAGAGGTAGCTTGTCCGGATACCCCCCTTTTATTCATTGTTAGTCCTTCTCGATTTTCCTACTTGCACTTCTTTCTTCCATCTCTCTATTTAGTTTATTGCTTTGCATTATTTTCACTCATCAATCTTATTATCGATCTCCGTATTTTGCATAGCTTAATTAGTGAAACCTTATATTCTATCTCCGTATTCCCTGTGGATTCGACTACCTTCTCACCAAGGTAAATTTATTACTTCGACAAACCCGTGCACTTGCGGGATACACGCAAGGGGTCGTGTCAAGTTTTTGGCGCCGTTGCCGGGGAATAGGCGTTTTAGATATTTGTTTTTCACTATTTTAGCTATTCACTTCGCATTCTATTTCATATTTTCTTTACCTATCATTGTTCTTATTTTTCTTTTCTTTGTTTTCGGCTCCAGGTTATGACCCGTGGGAACCCTTCAATACTTGTTGAAGGAGACCCAGACATTGGAAGAAGAACACATCGTAAAGGGAAAGAACCTGCACAAGAAGCATCATATCAAGCCGATATTGAGACAAAAGGGTCAGAGACAATGGCAGAACAGAACGAGCAGCAGCGAACGTTGTCCGATTTTGCTAGACCTGCAGTTATGGGGACCCAATCAAGCATCGTGAGGCTCCCAATTACAGCAATGAATTTCGAATTGAAGCCGTCGTTCATTCAGATGTTGCAACAGTCCGCACAGTTTAATGGGTTGGCCGATGAAGACCTTAATAGTCACATAGAAAATTTCTTGGAAGTGTGTGACATGTTGAAGATAAATGGAGTGACGGACGATGCAATTCGATTGAGAGCCTTCCCATTTTCATTGAAGGGAAAAGCAAGGCATTGGTTGCACTCATTACCGAGAGCCTCCATTACTACGTGGGAGGAAATGGCCGAGGCATTCTTGGCTAGATACTTTCCACCGGGAAAATCTGCAAGACTCCGGAATGAGATATCATCCTTTGTTCAGATGGAATTGGAGTCTCTATTCGAGACATGGGACAGGTTCAAAGAGCTCCTTCGCAAATGTCCGCAACATGGATTTCCCGAGTGGATGATTATTCACACATTCTACAACGGGTTGAATCCGAGTACAAAGCAACTCTTAGATGCGGTGGCCGGACGGACTCTTGGAAGCAAGACTCCCGGTGAAGCTAGGCACCTTGTAGAAGAGATGGCTATGAATAGCTATCAATGGAACTCAAGGGATAGAAAGAAGGTTGCCGGACTTCATGAAATTGATGCGGTTACATCCTTGGCGGCAAAAGTCGAGTCATTGAGTAAGAAGTTAGACTCCCTAACTTCACCAAGAGTTGCGGCCATAACTACATGTAACGGTTGTGGAGGAGGACATGCATCAAGTGATTGTCCTATTGCCATAGGAGGTACTAGTGCGGTGGAGCAAGCCGACTTTGTTGGAAACACGTATAGAGGACAAGGCCAAGGCAACCCGTATAGTGGTACATACAATCTGGGATGGAAGAACCATCCGAACTTCTCTTGGAGCAATCAAGGACAGTCACAACAGAACAAAAATAGTGCACCACCGGGATTTCAAAGTCAACAAGCTCCGAATTTAGAAAGCCGAGTGACCGGGTTGGAGGGAAAGATGACTGACCTAGAGAGAGCCCTCACACGGTTCGTTTCCTCTTCGGATGCAAGGTTCCAATCGGTGGAAGCTACTCTTCACAATCACACCGCCTCCCTACACAACTTGGAGAACCAAGTAGGGCAAATTGCGAAGACTTTGGCGGAGAGACCTCAAGGTAGTTTGCCTAGCAATACGGAGACCAACCCAAGAGAACAACTAAAGGCAATTACCTTGAGAAGTGGTAAGGAGGTTGAGGGGCATCTCCCTCTTGAAAAGACTAAAGACTCACCCGAAGTTGTGGGAGTAGAGGATGGAGCACCAAAGGAGAAAGAAGTGGCACCCCCACCTTACAAGCCGAGAATTCCCTATCCTTCACGATTGAAGAATGACCAAGACAATGAGCAATACAAGAAATTTCTGGGTGTCTTCAAGCAATTGCAAATCAACATCCCATTCGCGGAAGCATTAGCCCAAATGCCCAAGTACGCGAAGTTCTTAAAAGACCTCTTGACCAATAAGAGGAAGTTAGAGGAAAGTGCATCCGTCATCCTCGATGCAAACTTTTCGGCAGTGCTACAGAAGAATATGCCAAGCAAGAGGAAGGACCCCGGAAGTTTTATCATACCGTGCAATATTGGTGATATGGGTGAGGAGATGGCACTAGCCGACTCGGGGGCAAGCATCAATGTCATGCCCTACACGTTCTTCCAAAAGCTAGGCTTGGGCAAGCCTAGACCTACCCCGATGACACTTCAGCTTACGGATAGATCGGTGAGGCATCCGAGGGGTATTGTTGAAGATGTGTTGGTGAAAGTGGATAAGTACATTTTCCCGGTCGACTTTGTAGTGCTCGATGTAGACGAGGATGTCGAGGTGCCGCTGATCCTTGGAAGGCCGTTCTTGCGCACTTCCAAGGCTTTGATAGACATGGACGGTGGAGAGCTCACACTTAGGGTTGGAGACGACAAGCTCACTTACCGCCTCGCCGAAGCCATGCGACATTCTCTTGATTTTGATGATGCTCTATATTATCTTGATGTCACTGATGATTGCATTGATGAATATATGCAGGATATGTTTAACCCGGATCTATATGAAGGGTGGCCGGACCAAGACATGGAGACTGAAGAGGAAGAAGTGCTCGCGCTTGGTTCAGTTGAAACAGACATCAAGAAGGAGAAGGAATTTAGGAAGAAAATCCTTCGGAGATTGAAGAGGTCGAGACGTCGCCACAAAAAGAACCCTAACAAGAAAGGGGATGAGCATTCACGGAGTAAGGGTGTTTCACCCGTGTGTGGTAACAAACTCGATAACTCTCCCTCTACCTTGCAACGATTATGCAATGCTTGTTTTCAAATTGTAGGGAAGAGGGCAAACTCCATTCATAAACCTCCGTAAGGTAAGACAGGTACGTCAAGCTAAGTGACGTTAAACAAGCGCTTCTTGGGAGGCAACCCAAGCATTTTATAGTTTTCTAGTACTTAGTTTAGGTTCGTATTGAATAAAAGTCTCAGCAATGGTGTCCCAATTTTCATGTGCATATGCTGAGTTTTCATGTGGACTTTCGATTATTTACGTGTGCCTTAACGTTAATTGACGAAGTTTGAGTCGGTTGAGTGTGTTTTCTGTAGTTTCTGGTCGTATTTTTTATGTTGTACACAGGTTCTAAGTGTTCTAAAATCATTTCTGAAATTTTTGCAGAGCCTGTAAATTTTTCTAAGTAAAACAGAGAAAACACACGGCCGTGTGGAATTTCCACACGGCCGTGTGTCACCATTCAGAACTCAACCAGAGAGGGCACAAGGGCGTGAACCTGCCCCTGTGAACACCCTCAGAAGGGACACACGGCCGTGTGGTATTTCCACACGGCCGTGTGGAACCCTGCAGAACTCCAACTCTTTTTCCCGAGAGTCCACAGGGGCGTGTGTGTGCCCCTGTTAGTGCTACTGTGTCAAGGCACACGGCCGTGTGGAATTTTCACACGGCCGTGTGACAACTCTGCAGGAATTCCCTTTCATCCCGAGAAACCACAGGGGCGTGTGTGAGCCCCTGTGGGAGAGCTTGTCAAGGCACATGGCCGTGTGGATTATTCACACGGCCGTGTGAAACACTTAGGTTTTTCTCGGGCGAGTCAGAGAGGCCACAAGGGCGTGTGGGTACCCCTGTGGTCGGCCTTGTGTTCTTGGCCAGGTTGGGCACACGGCCGTGTGAATATTTTCAGAGACCGTCTGAACTTTCCCGTGAGCCCACAGGGGCGTGTACCAGCCCCTGTGGATATCCCTGTGAAGGCACACGGCCGTGTGCGGTAGTTCAGAGAGTGACCAGAGTGCACACAGGGGCGTGTGTTGGCCCCTGTGAACCCTAATTTCACAGGCACACGGCTGTGTGGATGGTTCACACGGCCGTGTAAATTCCCAGAATTTCAAAAGCCGCGCGTTTCTCATTTAGTTTTCAGTTGTGCCTTTGAATGCTTTCACTCTAAACTCTCTTGGACTTTCTCCGTTGCTCTCCTGACTTTCTCTGAGGATTTTTGGGGATCGTATTCGAGTTTTCCGGCCGTATTACTTTGTTTTTCATCTTTACCGCCGGTGAGACCTTCAGTTCCTTTTTCTTCGTCAATTCTTGATTCAATTCGTTCTTTTATACAATTTTGCTTGGTTTGAATGTTTACATTACATACGAGCATGCTTAGAATGAAATTAGAACGAATTTAGATGTAAATTGTGGATTTTTAGCCCCACGGCCGTGATGCTTTGCCCGTCAGAAACTCCACACGGGCGTGTGGAATTAACACACGGCCGTGTGGATTTCTGCAGATTGGTTATTTTGAACTGTTTTTGATTGTTTTCTTTTCCAATCTTACAGGAATGTCTTCTAGACCCAGGAAATCGACAGGGAAGCGTCCCCGTGAGTCCACACCTCCTCCGGCAGAGACAGAGTTCAGTATAACCGAGCATCAGGTTCGGTTCAAGCGTTTATCAGGACTCCGTTTTGGACAGACGAGATATTTGGATTTGAGTATAGTGAGGAATATTCAGGGGGGAGACAGCGTCGCAGATGAGATTGGCGAGCTGCTCTCAGTCGGTAGCTGGGAGAGATTGATGGTTATCAGGGACTCGGTGATCCGATCGCTCACGCTGGAGGTACTATCTTCATTTGAGTTTGACCGAGGGTACGACAGTTTCACCGAGGATACGACTATTCAGTTCAGAGCCCTCGGTCGACATTTCACGCTGAGTATGACCCAGTTCTCGGTGCGGATGGGTCTATATGATGAGGCATACACTGAGACAGAGGAGTACTTATTGCTCCCCACAGACTACCCGGGTACCTTGACACCGCAGCAGGCGTATAGCAGACTTTGTGGTCAGGGTCAGTATGAGCCTGGTGTCTCCAAGGCTTCATGCCTTTCTCGACCTGCCTATAGATGTCTACACGCAGTTATGAGCAGATTTATTAGTGGCAGGGGAGACAGTACTGGTGTTTTGAGTCGCCAGGAGCTTCTCTACTTGTATTCAATGGTGGAGAGTGAGCCACTCCACCTGGGGCACATTGTGGCCGACTACATTCGCCATCAGGGCCAGTACCTCAGGGTAGGAGTTATCTTTGCAGGCCCCTACATCACCAGACTTATCATTGGCCTGGGGCTCAGAGATCGAGTCAGGGGAGCAGAGAAGACGAGTATACCAGTTCCCCTGGGCACAGATACCTTGAGGATGATGGGTATGATCCGCAGAGGAGGATCAGGGACGTATACCTTGACCATACCCCAGACGGAGCAGACTCAGGGTACACAGGCAGCTTTAGAGCCACCCCGACGGATACACAGACCGAGGTAGCCCCACAGCGCCGGAGCCACCTCCGGTGCGGATGTTTTCACCGTCTCGAGGCCAGGACAGACTGGAGGGCCTCAAGAGCGCAGTGGGGATCCTACAGACCGAGGTGGCCGAGGTTAGGGCCACACAGATTACACAGCACCAGGAGGTGATGGCGCAGTTCCAGAGCTTGCGACAGATCTTCGAGCAGATTGTCGCCTCCTCCTCCTTCGTGGTCCGACCTCGGGTTTCTCCTCCACCACCTTCTCCCCCGACATCAGCCGATCCACCAGCAGATCCAGAGCCTCCAGCAGCACCAGAGGCCACCACTCAGGACACCGACGCTGAGGCGTCTTAGATTTTAGATTCTTTTCTTTTCTTTGTCATTTCTGTATATCTTTACTTTATTTTGGACTTGTAGTACTCAGAAAGGATTCTCCTTCTGAGTATAGCTTTTATTTTGCTTTTTATTTTTGTCTCGAGTTGTATTCATTGCTTTACATTTTATATACTCGAGTTTTATTGAGCTTTACTGAACCCTCATTTATGTGTGCGCAGATGGTCTTGGATGTAAGGATTTTGAGGAATAGTCATTCACACGGTCATGGGATCGTGTGTGCTCCATAAACCATTGAGACTCAACTCTCAATGACCTAGCTCCATCAAACGCAACACTTGAAGTTCAGGGGAGTAATGTTTCAATTGCCATTTCCACACTAATTACTTTTATCTTTTTCACTTATTATTGTGCTTATATGCGTACATTGAGGACAATGTACATCTTAAGTGTGGGGGGGAGTTCACATTGCACACACCTTTACTTGTGCGTTCAATTGTTTATGCTAATGTAGCCTATGGCGGTTCACCTTAGTTGTAACGGTTGTATTCTCATAGTTTAGGAGAATTTTCAACATTGTATCCTATCATGCTCTAGTTTTCACTTGAATTTTAGGGAATTTTTGCTCGAATCATCTTAGTACACAACTTACTCTTAGAATCTTTTGGAAACTCAATCTTGAAGTTTTTAAGGACAAGTTTATCATCGTTCTTAGTTTTACTTTGGAAAATGCATTTAATCTAAAAAAAAAAAAAAAAAAAAGGTATATGAGTTTGTAAATATTAGCTTTGTTTTGATTATGCATTTGGGGTGGAAAGAGCTACCTCCTATGATGTATGAAGCTACTCTCATAAGTCGGATACATGTTATGCCCTAATGAGAGAAAGAGCTATCTCATGGGAAGCGTGAAAGCTACTACCCCGGTAGAAAGAGCTACCTCCTCGAAAGAGTGAAAGCCACCTTTGGCGGCCTCCTAGGAAAGGGCTACCTTCAAGGATGTGTTAAGCTACTACTTCTTCACTTATTTTTGATCTTTGTATATAAATAAGTCCTTTTTAATCAAAGTTTGAGGAGTACTCATTGGTTCTCTTGAGTAAGATCGCACACACCAACACGTTTTCGAGTTTTCATCCTTTTTGATTCAAGTTTTTAGCTAGAGCATTGATAACCTTATGCAATGTTTTAATTTCCCCTTACTTGTAGAATGCTTCTTTTGCATACTTTTGGTGAACCTAAGGCCAAGCACTTTCAATTGTTCTTCCCAAGTACTTCCACGTTCTATTTTGCTTGAGGACAAGCAAAAGCTTAAGTGTGGGGGGGGGGGGGGGGGGGGGGGGGGGGGGGGGGGGTTTTGATAAGTGCTTGTGTTATAGTATCGCGAAGCGCTATTATCTTACATTAAGCATACCTTTTATCAGGTTTTATCACTAAATGTGTACATTTGTGTTCTCTTGTGCATTGAAGGTATTGTGGAGCCTAATTGGAGAAGAAGAATGAAATTAGGTCGCGTTCGCCAATGTTGGGATGTTCTCGGACCAAGCAAGGAACGAAGCACGTATTTGGACTTGTGGATGTGTGCCAACCTCCTTTGGAGGGGCACAAAGGCAGTCACATTTACAACAAGTCCAATCCGTGTTACTTAGGAGAATTTCGCGAAAGAAGAAGACTTGAAGCAATCGGCGCGACCTACCGTTGCTTGTGTGCCCAAGTAATGGCCTCGATGAAGAACAATGAACCCGGGAGGTGTTTCGGCAAGTTACAATCCTGTTCAGCTGAAGCTTAGAGTTCCAGAGAAGTCACACGGGCGTGTGGAAATTCCACACGACCGTGTGAACCAGTTTCCATCCAGACAGAGAAGTCACACGGGCGTGTGGAAATTCCACACGGCCGTGTGTTTGTGCAATTTCAGCCATCCAGTTAAGACACACGGGCGTGTGGAAATTCCACACGGCCGTGTGAAATTAATTTTTCAGCCGAGACAGAAGCTTCACACGGGCGTGTGGAAATCCCACACGGCCGTGTGAAGCCCCTGATAAGTCTAATTTTAAAGCCGCGATTCAACATTATAAAAGGGGATTTTTGCAACCTTTTGAGGCATATCTTTCGACCTATCTTTTCCCCAACTTTCTGGAGTGCGGCTAGGGTTTCGGAGAGGATTTCGTGGAGGTTCTAGCGCGTCGTCGGCATCGATTTCGAGGTTCGATGTTTGCACAAGACCACGGCCACACCAATTCGAGGGGGTTTTTCATTGATGTCTATGTTTTATGCTTTATTTCTCACATTGATGAACATGTATAACTCTATGAGGAGCTAAACCCCTCGTGGGGTATTCGGACTTGTAAACTTTAGGGTTTCTTATGTTTCTTTGACATTGCTTATTATGCTTTCCATCGTTGATGAATAAAATTGAGTTTTTAATCTTGATTATCCTTTCATATTGTTTTCCCTTAAATGTGACATTAGGGTTGAGAGCAATCTAGGCTTTCCTTTGGAGGTGTGACAACTCCTATAGGATTAGACTACTCAAGATTAAAGAGGGTTGAGAGGGAGAGTTGTGAGGTAGCAATGTACCCCTTTCCCCTTCGATGTGATTTCTCCCTACCTCCGATTCCTTGATTTAATAGCGGTCGAAATAGAGTGAAGCAATAGGTAGATAAACTCCCCTAGGGCTTAGTTACGCAAGTAATAGAGTGGAGGGTTGTAGTGAATCCTATTTGCTGGGGCTTAATCTAGACTAGGGTTCTTCCACCTGGACCAAAGGGTTAGAATTACGTATAGGAAGAGGTTTAATTACTAGGAATCCCTAGAGCATAATGCAACTCCACATAGTGTGAGGTTTAGGCAGATGGACTCCCCTGGGGCTTAGTCATCTAGGTGACAGAGTGAAGGGTGTTGTGAATCCTAATACCGGGGCATAGTGTTGGAGTTAGTCACGGTTGTCCTTAGGTTTGGGACCGTGAGTCTTAGGATATCCTCGACTCAATTCACATCAATAGGAGAGTATAATATCATAGTCTTGCACTTGAAACATAGACCCTAGAGGTAGCTTGTCCGGATACCCCCCTTTTATTCATTGTTAGTCCTTCTCGATTTTCCTACTTGCACTTCTTTCTTCCATCTCTCTATTTAGTTTATTGCTTTGCATTATTTTCACTCATCAATCTTATTATCGATCTCCGTATTTTGCATAGCTTAATTAGTGAAACCTTATATTCTATCTCCGTATTCCCTGTGGATTCGACTACCTTCTCACCAAGGTAAATTTATTACTTCGACAAACCCGTGCACTTGCGGGATACACGCAAGGGGTCGTGTCAGCTACCCCTAGGAACTATGCTTCTAGTGCAAGACAATGCTATTATACTCTCCTATTGATGTTAATTGAGTCAAGGAAATCCTAAAACACACGGTCCAAAACGTAAGGTCAACCATGACTAACCCCAACACTATGGCCCGGCATTAGGTTTTACTACGACCCTTGACTCTCGTTGACCTGTTAACTAAGCCCTAGGAGAGTCTATCTTCCTAAGCCTCACACTGCGTCGAATTGCTTTAGGTTCTAGGGATTCCTAGTGATTAATGCTGTTCCTATGTATAGTTCAAACCCTTTGGTCCAGGTGAAAGAATCCTAGTCTAAATTAAGCCCCAGCACTAAGATTCACTTCAACCCTTCACTCTGTTGCTCGCGCAACTAAGCCCCAGGGGAGTTTATTTCCTAGCACTTCACTCTATCTGGACCGCTCATAAATCATGGAACATAGATTTAGGGAGAATCACATTGGAGGGGAAAGGGAACATTCCGCTACCTCATGAATCACCCTTTCAACACTCTACAATTCTAAGTAGTCTAACCCTATAGGAGTTGTCACACCTCCAAAGGATAACTTAGATTGTTCTTGACACACCCCTTGCGTGTGTACCCCGCAAGTGCATGGGTTGTCGAAGTAATAAAATACCCTGGTGAGTGGGTAGTCGTATCCATAGGAAATAGTGTTCAGAAACAAGTGTTATCGCTATTTAGCTATGAATGGAATCGATGGTGATAGAAATATATATATGTATAGGTAGAAAAGAAAGTAAAATAATACAAGAAGAGTAATGAGGGTAGCAGAGGTAATCGATATAGAGATGGGGTACCCGGACAAGCTACCCCTAGGACTTATGCTTCTAGTGCAAGTCTATGCTATTATACTTTCCTATTGATGTTGATTGAGTCGAGGATATCCTTAAACACACGGTCCCAAACCTAAGGTCAACCGTGACTAACCCCAACACTATGCCCCGGCATTAGGATTCACTATGACCCTTGACTCTCGTTGACCTGTCAACTAAGCCCAGGGGAATCTATCTACCTAAGCCTCACACTACGTGGGATTTCTTTAAACTTTAGGGATTCCTAGTGATAAAACTTGTTCCCATGTATAGTTCTAACCCTTTGGTCCAGGTGGAAGAACCCTAGTCTAAATTAAGCCCTAGTGCTTAGGATTCACGTCAACCCTTCACTCTGTTGCTCATGCAACTAAGCCCCAGGGGAGTTCCTCTCCTAGCACTTCACTCTATCTCGACCGCTAAGAAATCATGGAATACGGAGGTAGGGAGAAATCACACCGGAGGGGAAAGGGGTACATCGCTACCTCACAACTCTCCCTCTCAACCCTCTTCAATCTTAAGGAGGTCTAAACCTATAGGAGTTGTCACAACTCCAAAAGATAACCTAGATTGCTCTCAACCCTAGTGTCACGGCTAAGGGAAAACAATAACAAGAAGCAATCAAGATTGAAACTCAAATTTATTCATCAATAATGGAAAAGCATAATAACAATGTCATAGAAACATAATAATCCTAGGGTTCACAAGTCCGAATACCCACTAGGGGTTTAGCTCTCCATGGAGCAATACAAAATCAATAATGAGTTTAAGAACATATGCATAAAAACCATAAAGGAAACCCCCTTGTAGATCATATTGATGGTCTTGTGGAGACGCCTAATCTTCTCCACGAATCCCTTGTCAAACCTAGGGCATACCTCGCCGAATCGATGCCGACGAAAGCTCCCCCAATAGCTTTCTTCCAAATGATGTCGATGCCGATGCCATACAATAGCCTCCCAAGACCTCCAAAAACCTCTCCAAACCCTAGCGAAAGCCCCCAAAAGATAGGCAAGAGATAGCAAGGGAGGGTCCCCAAATAGATCTAAAAACGGGCTATTTATAGGCTGAAATCGGAGTTCCACACGCCCCTATAGATTTTCCACACGGGCTGCAGAATTTCCACACGCCCGTGTGTTAATTCCACAAGGCCGTGTGGAAATTCTGTTTTGCTGATTTTCGGCGGAATGTGAACAGTAACTTGCTATAGTGTTTTCCTGCGGTAACTTGCTACAGTACGCGGCCGTGTGAATCCTCTGAAGCCCTGATTTTCGGCAGAAATTGAACAGCAGGTTGCTACAGTGTTGCTATAGTAGCAAACTACATTGCTGCTACAGTATCGCCGAAAATGCTCCCGAATTCATAGTTCTTCATCAAGGCCGTTGAATTGGGCACATAATCAACGTTAGATTATGTCGATTACTTCATTTCTCTGCATTGGCAAAGTTTTCCAATGCTATACGAGTTATAGACTTTTGTGAGTGTGACTGCCCTTGTGCCCCTCCAATGGAGGTTGGCACACACCCACAAGTCTAGACTCGTGCCTTGTTCCTTGCTTGGTCCGAGAACTCCTCAACAATGGCGAACATAACCTATTCTTGCTTCTTTTTCTCTAAATCTTCTCCATAACCCTTCAATGCACAAAATAACACAAATACACACTAATTAGTGATTAAATCTGAGAAAAGTAATGCTCAATGTAAGATAATAATACTTCGTATTACTATAACACAAGCACTTATCAGTTCTCAACCCTAGTGTCATGGCTAAGGGAAAACAATAACAAGACAAAATTAAGATTGAAACTCAATTTTATTCATCAATAATGGAAAAGCATAATAGCAATGTCAAAGAAACATAATAATCCTAGGGTTTACAAGTCCGAATATCCACAAGGGGTTTAGCTCCACTTGGAGCTATACAAATCCATCAAAATAAGAAAAGACATACAAATTGAATGCATAGATGAAAACCCTCTTGTGTGTGGTTTGGCCGTGGTCTTGTATGGCCATCCGACGTTGATGTCGACGCCGATGACGCGGTCCAAACCTCCACGAAGTCCTCTCCAAACCATAGTCACGCCTCTCTAGAAGCTAGCTCCGAGGAGAGCCAAAATGATCCAAAAACAGTCTCCAAAATAGGTTTTTATAATGCTGAGTCACGGCTTTAAATTGGGTGAAATCGGGATTTCACACGGTCGTGCGGAATTTCCGCACGGCCGTGTGAAGTTGCTGTTTTGCTGATTTTTGGCGAACAGTGAGCAGTAACTTGCTACAGTATTTTGCTGCACTATCTTGCTATAGTTTTGCTACAGCACTTGTGCCAAAACACTCCCGAATTCATCGTTCTTCATCGAGTCCATTGAATTGGGCACACAATCAACGGTAGATCGTGCCGATTGCTTCAAATCTCCTTATTGGCGAAGTTCTCCTTGTCAACATGGGCTGCACTTATTGTGAATGTGACTGTCTTTGTGCCCATCCAAAGGAGGTTGGCACACACTCATAAGTCTTTGATAAACGCCTAAACGTACGTATTTTCCATGTATTCGGGTGTATGTATTACGTATTTTTCTATGAGTTGACGCCCGTTTTTGGTCTAAATTGGTTTCTTTCATGTTACAGGTACTGATGTGACCCCTTCGAGCTCGTCGATAGAATTTGAGAAGAAATCGGCGACAAAAACACTATTTCTGAGCTGGGGGGGGAGGGTACTGTAGCAATTACTGTAGCATGAACCCTTTGGCGAAATGGCTAAGTCTGGAGGTTCATGCGGGCTGTCATGCGGGGCACTGCAGAGGCCGCATACGGTACTGCAGTAGTCTACTGTAGCAGTTTTACTGTAGCGGCACTGTAGCAACTTACGCGATTTCGGGATTTTCTCGGGAATTTTCTCTCCCCGCATGCGGTGCCGCATAGGGGGCCGCATAACCCACTGGAAAAGGTTTTTAAGGGTTTTGAGTCCATTTGGGAGTGGAGGAGGCTAGGTCTTGAGAAAAGCAACACTTCACCGTCTTCTTTGGGAGCTTGAGGCCGGCTTTTGGAGGCATTTCTTGAGGAGAGGACGACGGGGAGAGCACGAGACGACGAATCCACGCCTTCGATTTGCATTTGAGAGGAAGTTTGACAAAGGAAGCCACTCCTTGGGTGGCGTTTTTGGAAGCGTCATTCGGCCTTGATCTTTTCAGGCGGTGTTTTCATTATGCTTTTGGTTGTTTTTATGTATTTGCTCGCTTACTTTGTGATCATGAGCAACTAAACCCCAAGGTCACCGGATGTAGGTGAACCTTAGGGGTGAACTTGTGTATTTTGGATGCTACTTTCTAGTTTATGTACTTGGTTTGGTTTGTGATCCTTGTTTGGTGGTTCTTGAATGCCTTGATATGTATGAGAACTCTATATGTCAATTCCTAGACAATGCTAGGTTGCATGACCATTGCCCTAGTATTAGGCTCACCAAGCTTGGAAGGGAATACATGTACGAATACGCCGTGACCATCGGGTATTTGTACCCCTCCAATTGTTAGGGTTGTCCTTGATTGTGTTTCAACCCTAGCTTGGGGAAATCCACTAAACCCTTTACAATCGTACGAGGATTTGGGTGGAAGCATTTCCGTATTCCAATATATGTATTGGATTAGGGACCAACCCGTGACCATCGGGTTGGTCTAATCTAGGGTTTCCCGGTCCAAACCACCCACGTGCATGCTAGTTAGGGCATCCTTAGCACTTTAGTAGCCCCCGAGGGAATCCTCATCCGTGGCCATTCCCTCACCTTGATTTTTCCCCTCCGTATTTATACTTGCTATTTGCATGCTCTTTGTTTTAGTAGGTTGTTGGTAGTTCTTCTTCCAAGTGATTGATTAGGTCAAACAACATTGTGATAAGAAAGTAAGAATAGCTTCTCGGGCCCTTGGGGATATGACCCCCTCGTGTTCGTGCGAGGGGTATTACTTGGCGACCCCGTGCACTTACGAGTGAGCGATTCAAGCGCGTTACCAAGTTTTTGGCGCCGCTGCCGGGGACCCACGAGGAATATTCGGAAAACTTAAAACGTGTTGATTTGACCATTTCTATTCTTTGTTCATTTTTATCATTCTTATTTATTTTGTTTCTCTCTTTAAACCATTGCTTCGACTAACACTTGGGTCTACAATCATTATCCACAGGAACCATTTTTCCCTTATTCGAATGCACCATATAGGTTGGATGAGATGTGCCCCAACACTGAACAATGGATAAGAACGGCGGATGATGCCAGGGCCGTTACATTTGTTAAAGAACAAGGGGCTCAGTCTGTGTTTGGCAAATTTTTTGAATCTATTGGGGAACGACCGGTAACAGAAGCCTGCTCACCAAACCAACAACCTGAATCCTTTAATCGTGAGCTAAGAAGAGATGTTGAGTATCCTGCTGATTCTTTGATGCCTCTTGAGGGTGTGTCAGATCAAACTCGAGCCGGAAATTCAGAGGCAAATCCCCATGTGCCAGAGGATAATGCAGGTGTGATTGAAAATGCGCTTCAATGTGTGGAAGAAGTGTTAGGCGTTGTTGTCCCAGGTGCGGGGGACTACAGTGACGCCGAACAGTTTGATCTCGGGAATTATGGGAAGCAGACATCATCAATCGAGGAACCCCCAGAATTAGAGTTGAAGCCTCTCCCTGAACATTTGGAATATGCTTTCTTGGAAAAGGGGTCCAAGCTTCCAGTCATTATTGCCTCAGATCTCACTGTTAGGCAGAAGGAGCAGCTTCTTGAGGTGCTTAAGAGACACAAAACGGCTATTGCGTGGAAAATCTCGGATATTAAGGGAATTAGTCCATCTTTCTGCACTCATAAGATCCTCATGGAGGACAACCATAGGCCTCGGGCAATTCCCCAACGGAGACTCAACCCTAACATGAAAGAGGTTGTAAGGAACGAAGTCATTAAACTTTTGGATGCAGGCATTATTTATCCCATCTCTGACAGTGCATGGGTAAGCCCAGTGCAGGTGGTACCAAAGAAAGGATGGATGACTGTTATTGCTAATGAAAAGAATGAACTTGTTCCTACCAGGACTGTCACAGGTTGGAGGGTATGCATTGACTACAGGAAACTCAATGATGCCACGAGGAAAGATCAGTTTCGCTTACCCTTCATTGATCAGATGCTTGAGCGACTAGCGGGACATTCTTATTACTGTTTCTTGGATGGTCTCTCCAGGTATTTTCAGATTCCCATTGCCCCAGAAGATCAGGAGAAAACAACCTTCACTTGTCCCTATGGCACATTCGCATACCGTCGTATGCCTTTCGGGTTATGCAATACACCGGCGACGTTTCAGAGATGCATGATGGCAATTTTCGAAGATATGGTGGAGGATATCATGGAAGTGTTTATGGGATGATTTCTCGGTCTTTGGTGACTCATTCGAGCTATGCCTTAGAAATCTAGAATGAGTTTTGGACAGATGCGAAGAAACTAATTTGGTGCTCAGTTGGGAAAAATGTCACTTTATGGTCAAGGAAGGCATAGTGCTCGGGCATAAAATCTCACAAAAAGGGATTGAGGTGGATAAAGCAAAAGTTGCAACCATCGAAAAACTTCCTCCTCCCACTTCAGTTAAAGCAATCAGTAGTTTTTTAGGGCACGCTGGGTTTTATCGAAGGTTTGTGAAAGACTTTTCATCAATTGCTCGACCGCTTACAAAACTGCTTGAGAAGGATGCCCTTTTTGAGTTCAATGACGATTGTATGAATGCCTTCCTTACCCTGAAGAAGAAGCTTATGGAAGCACCGATCATGGTCTCCCCGGACTGGAATCTGCCGTTTGAGTTAATGTGTGATGCAAGTGACTTCGTAGTGGGGGCCGTACTTGGGCAGCGACGAGATAACCATTTCCATCCTGTTTATTATGCAAGCAAAACTTTGAATGATGCTCAGGAAAATTACACCACCACTGAGAAGGAAATGCTCGCGGTCGTTTTCGCATTTGATAAATTCCGGTCATATTTAGTGCTATCCAAGGTGATTGTGTATACTGATCATTCGGCATTGAAGTACCTGTTGAGTAAGCCCGACGCCAAGCCTCGTCTAATCCGTTGGGTTCTACTGTTATAAGAATTTGATTTGGAGATAAGAGATAAAAAAGGGGCAGAGAACTTAGCAGCTGATCACCTCTCGCGCCTTGAGAACCTATATGAGGGTGTCTTGCAAAAAGGAGAAATAAATGACACCTTCCCTGGGGAGCAGCTCTGCAGCATAAGTGTGGTTGAGCAGGATGAGACTCCGTGGTTCACTGACTTTGCGAACTATTTGGTGGCAAGAACCTTCCCAAAGTGGCTCACATCTCAACAACGAAAAAAAATTTTCGCCGATCTGAAACATTATACTTGGGAGGATCCATTCCTATTCAAGACTTGCTCCGATCAAATTGTGAGAAGGTGCGTCTCAAAGGACGAGGGGCATGATATCCTATTACATTGTCATTCAGGTCCTGCTGGGGGCCATTACAGTGGGACCAGAACAACTAAGAAGGCACTTGATGCAGGGTTCTACTGGCCCACCATGTTCCAACATGCGCAGTCATTGGTACAGCATTGTGATCGGTGTCAGAGAGTGGGTAAATTATCAAAACATGATGAAATGCCTCAAACTTGGAACCAAGCTTGCGAAGTCTTTGATGTGTGGAGAATAGATTTCATGGGTCCGTTCCCTAGTTCCCAGGGCAACAAGTATATCTTGGTCGAAGTGGACTATGTCTCCAAGTGGGTGGAGGCCCAGGCCTGCTTGTCTTGTGATGCAACGGTGGTTGTGAAATTTTTAAAAAAATTGTTCTCTTGGTTTGGAACTCCCAGGGCAATCATAAGTGATAGGGGAACACATTTTTGCAATTCTCAATTCGAAAAAGCCCTTAAACGATACGGGGTATCTCACAGAACATCGACCGCCTATCACCCTCAAACAAGTGATCAAGTTGAAGTGTCAAACAGGGAGTTAAAGCGGATCCTAGAGAAGACTGTCAGTCACCACCGGAAAGATTGGGCAGACCAGCTCGAGGAAGCGCTTTGGGCGTACAGAACTGCATTCAAGACCTCTACGGGATCAACGCCCTACCGACTGGTCTATGGAAAAGCATGTCATTTGCGGTGGAACTTGAGCACAGAGCATATTGGGCTATAAAGCAACTCAATTTCGACCCCCATCTTTGTGGTCACAAGAGAAAATTTCAACTAACGAGTTAGAGGAGTGGCGAGCTTTGGCATATGAAACTTCAGTCCGGTACAAAGAGAAGATGAAGGAATACCACGACAGACACATAAAGCAACCTAAGTGCTTCCAAAGTGTGGATCATGTTCTTCTTTTCAATGCGAGGTTGAGACTTTTCCCGGGGAAATTAAAATCACGATGGCACGGGCCATATACGGTCACGCAAGTATTCCCTCATGGCGCCGTCGAGATATCTCATCCACAATATGGGACATTTAAAGTCAATGGACACCGGTTGAAACATTACTTTCCGGGTACCAATTCTTCATCGAAAATTGGAGGTATTTCTCACCCCTTTGCCCCACCTTGAATTGAGGTAAGTCATGTCGAGTTAAAGACATTAAAAAAGCGCTTCTTGGGAGGCAACCCAAGGCTTTCAATTCATTGCAATCATTCTTTCTTTTTATTCTTTGCTGTTGTGTTTAGTTTTTTTTTCGTATTTTTATGTGGTGTTTATGAGTTTGAGTATTGTTGATTTTTGTGCTTGTGGTTGTTGTTTAGTCGAATTCCATAATTTATTTCATCTTGTTGCACCATAGATTTCATGATCTTTGTATTTTTCCTTGAGTGTTGGTGCCTCATTCTCCATGTTTTCAATGATTTTTGAGTGTTTTCGGCTTTGTTTTCATGTAATTTTTGAGTGCTAGGTTGAGTTCAATGTTTAATTTGAGAGTGTTTTGAACTGAAAAATTCCTGGGCCTTGTGCGGCCTGTCATGCGGCCGCACAAGGGGCCGCACAAATTTTCCCGAGCCTTGTGCGGCCTGTCTTGCGGCCGCACAAGGTGCCGCATGAAATATCCCGAGAGGTATGTGGCCTGCTATGCGGCCGCATAGCAGGCCGCATGGATTATCCCGAGAGCAATGCGGGGGACCATGCGGCCGCACAGGGGGCCGCATGGTCACCCGATTTCTTCTTCTCCCTCTCTTCACTCCACCCCCTCACTATTCACTCAATTTTCATCAAACTTCTTCTCTTTTCTCCTTCATCTCTCCACCATTTTCCTTCATTCTTTTTGCATCCAAACACTCTCTTCATCCTAGCAAGCATATTTTTGGAAGATTTTCAAGGTTTTATCAAGGTTTAAACCGATTTTCACTTCATCTTCTCATTGGTGCCCTAGTTCAAGGTTTGTGTTCTTATCACCCATTCTTTGGATTTTAATGGTTGAAATGGTGGGAAAACATGATGTTTTACATGGTGAATGCTTCTTGTAATTATTTCTCTTGAATTCCAAGCTTTGTACATCTAGATTGTCACTTTTACAAGAAGAAACTCTACCAATTTTTTCCCGAAATTACTGTAGCACTAGCCAAAAATCAGCCTTTGTTCTTCATTAACCAATTTTCTTAAGTTTTTTTGGCTTGATGATGGTTCTCTTGTTTTGTAGGGATGCCGATCAAACATGTGGCTTCCAAGCGAGTTAGAAGAAGCTCTCCACCACCCATTTGAGAGCGTATGTCTGTACATTTGTGAGAGTAATAAAATATCTTGATCCCTGATAAGTGCTTGTGTTATAGTATCGCGAAGTGCTATTATCTTACATTAAGCATACCTTTTATCAGGTTTTATCACTAAATGTGTGCATTTGTGTTCTCTTGTGCATTGAAGGTATTGTGGAGCCTAATTGGAGAAGAAGAATGAAATTAGGTCGCGTTCGCCAATGTTGGGATGTTCTCGGACCAAGCAAGGAACGAAGCACGTATTTGGACTTGTGGATGTGTGCCAACCTCTTTTGGAGGGGCACAAAGGCAGTCACATTCACAACAAGTCACATGCACAATGGACCCGGGAGGCGTTTCGGCAAGTTACCAAGCCTGTTCAGCTGAAGATTAGTGTTCCAGAGAAGTCACACGGGCGTGTGGAAATTCCACACGGCCGTGTGAGCCATTTTCCAGCCAGACAGAGAAGTTACACGGGTGTGTGGAAATTCCACACGGCCGTGTGTTTTGCGATTTCAGCCATCCAGTGAAGACACACGGGCGTGTGGAAATTCCACACGGCCGTGTGAAATTAATTTTTCAGCCGAGACAGAAGCTTCACACGGGCGTGTGGAAATTCCACACGGCCGTGTGAAGCCCCCGATAAGTCCAATTTTAAAGCCGCGATTCAACAATATAAAAGGGGATTTTTGCAACCTTTTTAGAGATCTTTTCGACCTATCTTTTCCCCAACTTTCTGGAGCGCGGCTAGGGTTTCGGAGAGGATTTCGTGGAGGTTCTAGCGCGTCGTCGGCATCGATTTCGAGGTTCGACGTTTGCACAAGACCACGGCCACACCAATTCGAGGGGGTTTTTCATTGATGTCTATGTTTTATTCTTTATTTCTCAAGTTGATGAACATGTATAGCTCTATGAGGAGCTAAACCCCTCGTGGGGTATTCGGACTTGTAAACTTTAGGGTTTCTTATGTTTCTTTGACATTGATTATTATGCTTTCCATCGTTGATGAATGAAATTGAGTTTTTAATCTTGATTATCCTTTCATATTGTTTTCCCTTAAACGTGACATTAGGGTTGAGAGCAATCTAGGCTTTCCTTTGGAGGTGTGACAACTCTTATAGGATTAGACTACTCAAGATTAAAGAGGGTTGAGAGGGAGAGTTGTGAGGTAGCAATGTACCCCTTTCCCCTTCGATGTGATTTCTCCCTACCTCCGATTCCTTGATTTAATAGCGGTCGAAATAGAGTGAAGCAATAGGTAGATAAACTCCCATAGGGCTTAGTTACGCAAGTAATAGAGTGGAGGGTTGTAGTGAATCCTATTTGCTGGGGCTCAATCTAGACTAGGGTTCTTCCACCTGGACCAAAGGGTTAGAATTACGTATAGGAACAGGTTTAATCACTAGGAATCCCTAGAGCATAATGCAACTCCACATAGTGTGAGGTTTAGGCAGATGGACTCCCCTGGGGCTTAGTCATCTAGGTGACAGAGTGAAGGGTGTTGTGAATCCTAACACCGGGCATAGTGTTGGAGTTAGTCACGGTTGTCCTTAGGTTTGGGACCGTGAGTCTTAGGATATCCTCGACTCAATTGACATCAATAGGAGAGTATAATATCATAGTCTTGCACTTGAAACATAGACCCTAGAGGTAGCTTGTCCGGATACCCCCTTTTACTCATTGTTAGTCCTTCTCGATTTTCCTACTTGCACTTCTTTCTTCCATCTCTCTACTTAGTTTATTGCTTTGCATTATTTTCACTCATCAATCTTATTATCGTTCTCCGTATTCTGCATAGCTTAATTAGTGAAACCTTATATTCTATCTCCCTATTCCCTGTGGATTCGACTACCTTCTCACCAAGGTAAATTTATTAGTTCGACAAACCCGTGCACTTGCGGGATACACGCAAGGGGTCGTGTCACTTTTGCATATAGACGAATGCCATTCGGATTATGCAACGCACCTGCTACATTCCAAAGGTGTATGACTGTTATTTTCGATGATCTTGTCAAAGATATAATGGAAGTAATTATGGATGATTTCTCTGTGTTTGGTGATTCCTTCGACATATGCTTAAGAAATTTGGAAATAGTGCTGATAAGATGTAAGGAGACAAATCTTATGCTAAACTGGGAGAAATGTCATTTCATGGTTCGAGAAGGCATTATTCTCGGACACAAGATTTCCCATTTAGGTATGGAGGTGGACAAGGCAAAAATCGAAGTCATAGAGAAACTTCCTCCACCAATGAATGTCAAGGGAATTTGGAGTTTCCTGGGACATGTAGGTTTCTATAGACGGTTCATCAAGGATTTCTCGAAAATCACTCAACCGTTGACTAAACTTCTCGAAAAAGATGCTCCGTTTGATTTTGGGAAAGATTGTGCAACAGCTTTTAATATGCTAAAAGAAAAACTAGTTCAAGCTCCAATCTTGATTACCACTGATTGGAATGAACCTTTTGAGCTCATGTGTGATGCCAGTGATTACGCTGTAGGAGCAGTTCTGGGACAAAGGAAGAGCAAGCAATTCCAACCCATCTATTATGCGAGCAAGACTCTCATAAATGCACAGGAGAATTATACTACTACAGAGAAAGAATTATTAGTAGTAGTATTTGCTCTCAATAAGTTTAGGCCATATCTTATCTTGTCAAAGGTCATTGTGTTTACAGATCATTCAACTCTCCATTACCTCATGAACAAATTCGATACAAAACCAAGATTGATCCGGTGGATATTACTCTTACAGGAGTTTGACATGGAGATAAAGGATAAAAAGGGAACTGAAAACGTAGTGGCAGATCATTTGTCACGGTTGGAAGGGAGCATTGGGCAAGAGCCATCAAGTAAGGAGATTAATGACTTCTTCCCGGAAGAACACTTACATTCAATTCAGGAATTAACATCATCAGGTGATACACCGTGGTTCACAGATTTTGCTAATTACTTGTCAGGAAAAGTCCTCAAGCCAGGGCTCACATTCCAACAAAAGAAAAAGTTCTTTAGCGATTTGAAGAACTATTTCTGGGATGACCCATTTCTTTTCCGCATCTGTGCAGATCATATTGTTCGGAGATGCGTTTCAAGGAAGGAAGGATGGGATATCCTTGCTCATTGTCATTCAGGACCAGTTGGGGGCCATTATGCATCAAGTAGAACTGCGGAAAAAGTTTTGGCAGCAGGATTCTATTGGCCAACCCTCTTTCATGATGCACACCAATTTGTTCTTCGATGCGATAATTGTCAGAGGTCAGGGAATTTGTCTCGGCGGGATGACATGCCTCAGAATCCTATGCAATTTTATGAGATATTTGATGTTTGGGGCATTGATTTCATGGGGCCATTTCCAAGGTCTAACGGGAACCAATATATATTAGTGGCAGTTGATTATGTCTCCAAATGGGTCGAAGCACAAGCATTACCGAGTAATGATGCTAGAATTGTGGTGAAATTCTTAAAAAGGTTGTTCACTCGGTTTGGAACTCCGCGAATCATCATTAGTGATCGAGGGACCCACTTTTGCAACGCCCAATTATAAAAGGTATTGAAACGATACGGGGTACGTCACCGCCTTGCCACTCCATATCATCCCTAGACTAGTGGTCAAGTAGAAGTCACTAATAGAGAACTCAAGAGGATTTTGACGAAGTCTGTGGAACAAGGAAAGCGGGACTGGTCGGAACGGTTGGACGACACACTCTGGGCCCATCGCACAGGATACAAGACACCCATAGGAACTACTCCGTATAATCTAGTTTACGGAAAGTCTTGTCATTTACCTGTAGAACTTGAACATAAAGCATATTGGGCAATCAAAGCAATGAACTTCAATTTGAGAAGAGCGGGTGAATGAAGACTGCTTCATATTCATGAGCTCGATGAATGGAGGTTAAAAGCATATGAGAATTCTAGAATTTACAAGGAGAAGATTCGGAAGTGGCATGACAAGCATATCAAATTACCTAAAGAGTTCAAAGTCGGTGATCAAGTTCTACTATTCAATTCCCGGTTGCGACTCTTCCCCGGAAAACTAAAGACTAGATGGTTTGGCCCATACACAGTCACTCAAGTATCACCCCATGGTGCAATTGAGATTACTCATCCGGAGAAGGGCACGTTCAAAGTAAATGGACATCGGCTGAAACCATACTTTTGCGGCGAGGTTTGTAATGATGATAAAGAGATATTCTTTCTTCAACCTCTGTAAGGTAAGCCAGGTATGTCAAGCTAAGTGACGTTAAACAAGCGCTTCTTGGGAGGCAACCCAAGGTTTACATGTTCTTCTAGGATCTAGTTTAGTTTTAGCATGAATAAAAGTCTTAGTATTGGTGTCCTAAATTTTTAATGCTTATGCTGCGATTTTATTGCGTATTATTGATGTTTTCATGTGCCTAAACGATAATTGATGAAGATTTAGCTTGTTGAGCATGTTTTCCATGATATCTGGTCGTGTTTTGATGGTTTTCACAGGCTCTAAGCATCGTAGTTATGTTTCTGAATTTTTTCCTAAGTCTGTGAATTTTCCTAAGTAAACCAGAGAAAACACACGGCCGTGTGGAATTAACACACAGCCGTGTGTTACCCATTAGGGCTCAACCAGAGAAAGGCACAGGGACGTGAACTTGCCCCTGTGAAAACCTTCAGAAGGGGGCACACGGGCGTGTGGAATTAACACACGCCCGTGTGACAGCCTGCAGAACCAAGCTCTCATTTCAGAGAAACCACTGGGGCATGTGGGTGCCCCTGTGAGAAACCTAGTGCTACGGCACACAGCCGTGTGGGATTAACACACGGCCATGTGAATACTCTGCAGAAACCCCTCTTCCTCCCGAGAATTCACAGGGGCATGTGGCTGCCCCTGTGAGAGAGCTTGTGAACGGCACACGCCGTGTGGAGTGTTGACACGGCCGTGTGGTATACTTAGCAATTCCCGGGATGATCAAGTGAAGCCACAGGGGCGTGTGAGGTGCCCCTGTGGCTGGCCTTGTGTTCTTGGCCAGGTTGGGCACACGGCCGTGTGGAATTAACAGACGGCCGTGTGAAAAGTTTAAGAGACCTTATGTGTTTTCTGTGAATCCACAGGGGCGTGGACCAGCGCCTGTGCACCTCCCTTGTGAAGGCACACGGCCGTGTGGAAATTCCACACAGCCGTGTGAGGTAGTTCAGAGAGAGAGCACAGTGCACACAGGGCGTGTGTTGGTCCCTGTGAACCCTAAATTCCAGAGGCACACGGCAGTGTAACATGTTCACACGACCGTGTGAATTCCCAAAACTTCAAAAGCCAAAGATTTTCTTTTGGAATTCACTCGTATTTCTTTCGCTTTCACTCCAAAACACTCTCTGACCTCCTCTTCCACTTTCCCAACCGTTTCCTACACTCATTGAGGTTTCTTTTCGAGCTTTCCGACCGATTCTGAATTTTTCCCCATCTACACCGTCGGTAAGAACGACAAACCCTTCTTCTTTATCAATCCGGATTTAGAACGTTCATGATAAGTATTTCGGCTGTTTTACATGATTAACCTAGTTACCAATGAGTTTACAAGGGTTTTTGACACACCCTTTTGCGTGTGTGTACCGCAAGTGCACGGGTTGTCGAAGTAATAATTACCCCGGTGAGTGGGTAGTCGAATCCGTAGGGAACGGAAGTACTAGTAATGACTGATTCTTAGTTATCTAGTCGAAACAATAATATGGAGCAATTGAATGTAATATGTAAAGTAAGAAAATCGCAAGAAAGAAAACAAATAAAAGGAAAAGGTAAAGGAGATCTCAATCAATAAAGATCAGATACTCGGGCAATGATCCCCCTAGGTTCTATCATGAAGTGCAAAACTAACTAAATGCTTCTAAACCAAGTTCTATGAGTCGAGGTAATCCAAGAACAATCGATCCCTGCTTCCAGGCCACCAATACTAGTCCCCTACAAGGTCCCAGCAGAGAATTTACTCAATCTCAACACCTCACACCGTATATGACCGCAATGAGTTTTAGGGATACCTAAGAGTGAAACCGATTCCTAAAATTAGATCTAACCCTACTTCTAGGCGAAAGATCCCTAACCCCTTACAAAAGTCCCGGCGGAGAAATCTATCAATCTCACGCCTCACACCCCATATGGTTGCATAAAACTTAGGGAATACGGAGATAGGAAACACTCAATCGGAAGGGAAAGGGGACACTCCTCTATCTCAAGACTCACCCTCTCAACCCTCTTTAATCTTGTATGTTCTAATCCCTAATGGAGATCTCTCTCTCACCAAGGAAACAAATCAAGCATACCAAACAACCATACGAATTAATAAGGCATGCAAACAATGATTAAACAAGATTAAAACTCAAATAAACTTGGAATTAAAAGAAAGCATAAAGAAAGTCAATACATGAATCGAAACCTAAGGTTCACATGCCCAAGTATCTACTAGGGTTTAGCCCTCCATGGGACTTATTACAAAGCAAAAGATAATGAAGTAAAAAGCAATGTAATCCATGAAAATAAACCCCCTCAAATTCGTGATGATGGCCTTGATGAATTGTTCAACGTCTCGAAGGAACCTTCTCCGAAGCTAGGTCGCCAATGGCTCCCCGATGCTATCTCGTCGAAAGATCTATCGAAGTTGGTGAAGAACAACTCCCAATATCGCCAAAGACCTCCTCCTAGAAACCCTAGCCGCTCTTCTCAAAAGCCACCAAAAAAAGATCCCAAAAGAATCGGCAAAAAGGGCTATTTATAAGCCTGAACCGCGTCAGCCGCGTGTCTGCACTTGACCGCGTGGGCTGCAGAATTTCCACGCAGTCGCGTGGGATTTTTGACACGGTCGCGTGAACAGTAATTCTTCCACAGTACTGCTACAGTGAAATGAACAGTGTTTTTGCTACAGTACTCTTCATAATTATGCTCCAAACTCTCTCATATTGAGGCCACATGGTCGGGCACACGTCCATGTGGTGAGTTATAAGACTTCTCCTTCTTCGAATCATCATTTGAGAGCTTTAACTATCCTCACACAAGTTGGGACATGAAGGTGTGACTGCCTTTGTGCCCTTCCATCACATAAATCATCTTGAATTCTTCAGGAAGTTGGCACACACCCTCATGTGCGTGATCCCCTCTTGTGCCTTGACACTTGTGTTGTACAAAAACTCCCAACAATAGGTCTTTATAACCCATCTTTGCTTCTTTTTCCTCCTTTAACACTTCCACAACCTAATTGCATAAAAGAACAACAAAATACACTTTATGAGACATAATCAATGGTAAAATGATGCTTAATGTATGTAAAACAAGTCGGTAAAACATGTATATTCAAGCACTTATCAAACTCCCCCACACTTAAGCCTTTGCTTGTTCTCAAGCAAACTTAACCATAAACTCATGAAAAGCAAAGAGAAGTGCTTGGCCTTAGGTTCACCAAGAGGGTACGAGAATAAAATTCTAAAACCATGGAGAAAACCAAACATTAGATGAAACAATCAATACTCTAGCAAATAATCCAATCAAAAAAAAAAAAAAAAATGAAAGTACTAAAGTCCGAAAGCGTGTGTGTGTGAAAACTCAACTCATGTCAACACTATATCCACTACTCAAAGTTCTTATTAATAATGGAACTTATTTATGCACAAAAAGAAAAGATAGTAGCTTCACACATCCTCTAAGGTAGCCCTTTCACGAGATGCCTCCCGAGTGGCTTTCACACTTTTGAGGTGGTAGCTCTTTCTACCGAAGGTGGTAGCTTTCACACATCCTATGAGATAGCTCTTTCTCTCATTAGGGCATAACAAGTATCCGACTTATGAGAGTAGCTTCATACATCATGGGTGGTAGCTCTTTCCACCCCCTATATACAAGCAAACTAAAATTTTGGATTTTCTGAAATTTTTTTTTTTTTTTTTTTTTTTTTTCAAATCAAACTAACACTAGATAATTCCACAATCATGAACTAGAGTAAGTTTCCATAGGTTTAATGAGTGAGAGAAGTGTATTAAAGAGCAATCGGACAAAAATTTCAAGAAAATTGGATAAAAAGTAGAGCATGATAAAACCTAATGTTTACAACCTCCAAAAATTAAGAATTAAACTCTCAACCCTAAGGTGAACCTTCATGGGCAACATGAGCATGATCATGAAAACACAAGTAAAGGCCATGTATAAGGTGAACCCTCCCCCACACTTAAGATGTACATTGCCCTCAATGTACACGTGTAAGCACAATAAAAATATAAGCAATAAAAACATGATGTGGGTAAAGATGCAATTAAAACAACACTCCCCTGAATTCCTTATTGATTGATTTGTGAAGCTAACTTGAAGGTGTGTTGTTGGTCCACGGGTTGTGAAGCTTACACAACCAAGTCACATGGTTGTGTGTATGACAAAGGTTCATCATCGTCACTCTCAAGGCCATCTGCACCGATTTAAGGGGTTCAGTGAAGCTCAATAAAATATAAAAATATACGAGTTCATAATGATATAGCACTGAAACATAAACTCGCAACGAAAGCTAAAATATGAAGATAACTCTCAGAAGGCATAACCTTTCTGAGTATACAAGTCCACACAAAATAAGATAATGCAAGTAAAATAAAGAAAAACAAAAACTAAGAGAAAATCCCATGAGTGAAAACGCTTCAAGCATCAGCGTCTGGTGGTGCTGCTGGTGTCGCTGGGGAATCCGACTCAGTCTCAACGTCCAGAGTCTGCTGAATCTGGTCAAGGCGCTGCATGATCCGCGCCTGGTTCTCGAGGATGGTGGCGACTGCAGCCTCGAGTCGAGCCAGTCGCTCATGTACTCGATCTGAGGATGTACTAGGGTCCACTGATGAAATCGGTGCTGCTGGAGTGGCTGTGGGCTCTGTGGGAGGTGGTGCGTCTGGAGTCTCAGCAGACTCGTCATCGTCGGATGACACCTCTACCAATGCATATCCACCTGATGTTGTACGTCGCACTACTCCCATCAGTCGGAGAGTGACTAGCCCCAAAGGTGACGGAATACTGACTCTCTCCTCGCCTATAACTGAACGCAGGAGATGCATCCGAAACATGAGTCGAGTGACATACGGTCCCACAAATAGTGCGCCAATGCGCAGATACTAACACTGATGTCGAAAGAAGTCTGCGACGACGTAATCAAGATGTATGGGAACTCTCTGGGTCATGGAGTACAGGTAGAGTAGATCTGCTCGGCTAAGTGCACCTGTACCATCTCCCCGTCCAGTGATCGACCTGCTGAGCACAGCATGTACATACCTATGTGCGTGACGTACGAGAGAAGAGCCCTTCGACTGACCCGGAACATATCGAGCGCCCCCGCATAAATCGTGGAAAACCTGACCCGGAGTAATGTCCGAAGGAAAGTCAGTCAAAAGCTCCCGATACTCCAATGTGTCCACATAATCCTGATCATATAATCCGAGCGATGTCGCGAACTGCGTCAGTGACATCCCGTGAAACTGACCGAAAGCCCTAAATCGAATGACATTTTCCGCATCAAAACTAGCATCTGGTCGCTCACGGTCAAAAGAGAATGTCGACAGAACCTCTAGAGTGATATCTCGTCGGACAGGCTCATGAATAGATAGGAGTCGGTCCCAACCCCCAACCTGGATCAATCCTCGAACCTCCTCTGAAAGGCCAATAGCATCGAGCGTCTCGAAGCAAATGTAACGCGACTGTCCGATCTTAAGTTCCTGCAGACGCTTGTACCTATGCCTATGTGTAGTATCAACAAACTCAACCTCAGGTGGTGGTGTCGACTCCCTGTCGTGACGAAGGCGTTTATGGGCCACTTTCTTTGTCCTAGGTGCCATTCCTGCAAGAAAACACAAAATAAATCAATTCGGCATAATTTCAATGAGTGCAGGAGGAAACCTGCGTGCAAAAGTGTGGAAATAACAAAAAAAAAATATGTTCCCAGCCCACGTGGGCGCGTGGAATGCTCACGCGCTCGCATGGGCGCGTGTTTGCACGGCAGAAGACCCACGCGACCGCGTGGATCAGCTACGCGGTCGCGTGGGTGCTTGTTTGGCACCCGCGCCAGGCCACGCGGTCGCGTGGCCTGACCCACGCGGTCGCGTGGTCGCAGGCCGAGAGCTAGGCTCTCGGCCGCGGGCCACGCGGTCGCGTGGCTGGCTGCCCGTGTCCAGCACCAACCCACGCGACCGCGTGGGCTGATCCACGCGACCGCGTGGGCTGTTGGGCGGCCCACACGGCCGTGTGGCTCGGCTACACGCACGCGTGGGCGGTCACCCTTGGTCCTTTGGTCACCAATTAACCTTCTACCACTAAATCTAAGTTCTCTAAGTGTTTTCTCACCAATTAACCATGCAAAATCAAGTCTAGGAATGTAAAGAACACCATGGAAATGAAAATTTGAAGCTAGGGCATGAAAGGAAGGGAAGAAACCTTACCGATGCGAATCAATGTATGAAACTTGATGCAAATGCCGGAAAAACCTTTTTGAATCCCCAAAGAGTTGAAGAAAAATGATTTGGAACTTTTATGGATGAGAAATTTGGAGAGGGGAAGTGTGAGGAAATGAATGGCTCAATGGCAAGGATGATGAATAGTGGCTCTTCAAGTCCTTATATAAGCCACATGGGGGTGTGGAAATCCCACACCCCCGCGTGGGTACTGTACACGGTCGCGTGAGAACTTCACGCGACCACGTGAACTGCAGAATTTCTGCAGACAGTCCACGTGGCTCTCCAAACTTCAAAATTCGCCCAATTCTTCAACAATTATCATGAATTAAAACCTGAATCATGCCCAATATGTGAAAAACACTTATAATCACCAAAAATTGTTCATGAAAACTCAACACCACGAAAAATTTCATCAAAACGCACACTCATGAATTTATTACTGCAGAATTTAAAAACTAACTAGAAAACAAGTAAAAACTTGGGTTGCCTCCCAAGTAGCGCTTGTTTAACGTCACTAAGCTTGACGTACCTGTTCTTACCTCATGGTGGCTCATGTAAATAGAGAATTTCTTTTTTCGCAACCTGCCTGCATGAGGGACAGAATTGTTTCATTTTTAAGTAAAATTGCTCAAATATGTTACCAATTGAGAAAGTAGGATTCTTTTCTTCGGTGTGCTTGTCTCCAGCTGCACATGAATGTTTCTTACGCCGACGCCTCGCTTTCTTGACACGACGAAAAATCTGTTTAAGCACCACTCCCTCCGATTGGTCCTTGAAAAAGCATGGTGCTTGAACATGAAGTTTCTCTTCCTCAACAACCGGCCATTCTTTATATGGGTCCGGGTGTGCTATTTCCTGCAAATACTCATCAACAATCTCATCATTAACATCTAAAAAATAACATGAATCATCAAAGTCTAGAGAATGCTTCATTGCTTCGGCGAGGCGGTATGTGATCTTTTCTTCTCCAACTCGAAGTGTCATCTCGCCTCCATCCATGTCGATGAGTGCCTTGGAAGTACGTAGAAATGGTCTTCCCAAAATTAATGGAACCTCCACGTCTTCATCCACATCGAGCACCACGAAATCTGCAGGAAAAATATATTTGTCAACTTTTACTAAAACATCTTCAATTATACCTCTAGGATGACGAATAGAACGATCGGCTAATTGTAATGTCATGCGGGTTGGCCTTGGCTCTCCCAACCCCAATTTCTGAAACAATGTGTATGGCATGACGTTAATACTAGCCCCCGAATCGGCCAATGCTTTTTCTTCCCCCAAACCTCCGATCACACATGGTATGATGAAACTTCCCGGATCCTTCATCTTGTTCGGCAAATTCTTTTGAAGCAATGCTGAGCAATTTCCTTCTAAGACCACAGCCACACTTTCTTCCATTTTTCTCTTGTTGGTCAAGAGATCCTTCAAGAATTTTGCATACCAAGGCATTTGCGACAACGCCTCAACAAAAGGTATATTGATGTGTAGTTGCTTGAATAGATCCAGAAATTTTCTGTTTTGCTCATCAGTTTGATCTTTCTTTAAACGTGCCGGATAAGGAATTCTTGGAGCAAATGATGAGGCTGGTCTAGCTACCTCCTTCTCCTTGCCAAGCACCTTACTCATCGGTTTTTCTTGAGGATTTTCAGCTGTCTTCCCAGTGGGCGTTGACTCGTGAGGAATTTCAGAATTCTTCTCAGCAGTGAGCTTTCCTTGGAGCTCCCGACCACTCCTCAAAGTGATTGCCTTTACATGCTCTCTTGGATTTGTCTCGGTGTTACTTGGCAAGCTTCCTTGAGGTCTTTCCGCTAATGACTTCGCTATTTGTCCTACTTGATTCTCCAAATTATGTAACGAAGCGGTGTGATTTCGGAGTGTTGCCTCAATATTCTGAAATCTTGTGTCGGTTGATTGAATGAACTTTGACAAAACCTTCTCTAATTCTGAAACTCTCCGGAATCGGAGGTGGTTGCTGAAATCCTGGTGGGGCAGCAGGCTTTTGCTGCCCTTGATTACTCCATGAGAGATTGGGGTGGTTTCTCCAACCTTGGTTGTAGGTGTTGCTAAAAGGATTACCTTGTCCTCTTCCCGAATTCCCCACAAAATCAACTTGTTCCATTGGGGCTGAAGTATTAATTGAGATAGGACAGTCATTTGGCATATGTGAACCCCCACAACCATCGCAACTAGTCACCGCGGCAACTCTTGAAGAAGTTAAAGTGTCCAATTTCTTGCTCATAGCCTCAACTTGGGCTGCCAATGATGTAACGGCGTCAATTTCGTGAATCCCGGCCACTTTCTTCTTCTCTCTTGCATTCCATTGATAACTATTGAGTGCCATCTCTTCGATTAGTTGTCTTGCCTCATCCGGAGTCTTGTTTCCCAATGTTCCTCCCGCGGCGGCATCAAGTAATTGTTTGGTGCCCGGGTTCAACCCATTGTAAAATGTGTGAACAATCATCCATTCGGGGAACCCGTGTTGAGGACACTTCCGCAAGAGGTCCTTAAATCGCTCCCATGTCTCAAATAATGACTCTAACTCAATCTGAACATAAGAGGATATCTCGTTTCGAAGCTTTGCCGATTTCCCCGGTGGAAAGTATCTTGCAAGGAAAGCTTCGACCATCTCATTCCATGTTGTGATGGAAGCTCTTGGCAAAGAATGGAGCCACTGTTTGGCTTTTCCTTTTAATGAGAATGGAAAAGCCCTCAAACGAATTGCATCGTCCGAAACCCCATTAATTTTCAGCATGTCGCACACTTCAAGGAAACTCTCAATATGACTATTCGGATCTTCATCTGTTAATCCATTGAACTGTGCGGACTGTTGAAGCATTTGAATGAAACCCGTCTTCAATTCAAAATTCTAGGCTGCGACTGGTGGCCTAACAATACTTGATTGCGAACCACGAATTGTAGGACGAGCAAAATCTGAAAGTGTTCTCTGCTGCCCTGCTTGTTCTGCCATGTTTTCAGATTCTTCGATTTCTATTTCTGCAGGAAAATTCTGTGCTACTGCAGATTCCTTTCCTTTTCTCCGCAATCTACGCTCAATTTCAGGATCTTCTTCAACGAATGTCGAAGGATTTCCTCGGGTCATAACCTGTAGAAAGAATGAAGAAAAGAAATAATGAGAACGATGAAAGAACGGAATATGGAATAGAAAAGAAATAAAATGATGAATGACTAAAGTAACCAAGTCCTAGCGTTCCTAATATCCCGTTCCCCGGCAACGGCGCCAAAAACTTGACACACCCTTTTGCGTGTGTGTACCGCAAGTGCACGGGTTGTCGAAGTAATAATTACCCCGGTGAGTGGGTAGTCGAATCCGCAGGGAACGGAAGTACTAGTAATGACTGATTCTTAGTTATCTAGTCGAAACAATAATATGGAGCAATTGAATGTAATATGTAAAGTAAGAAAATCGCAAGAAAGAAAACAAATAAAAGGAAAAGGTAAAGGAGATCTCAATCAATAAAGATGAGATACTCGGGCAATGATCCCCCTAGGTTCTATCATGAAGTGCAAAACTAACTAAATGCTTCTAAACCAAGTTCTATGAGTCGAGGTAATCCAAGAACAATCGATCCCTGCTTCCAGGCCACCAATACTAGTCCCCTACAAGGTCCCAGCGGAGAATTTACTCAATCTCAACACCTCACACCCTATATGACCGCAATGAGTTTTAGGGATACCTAAGAGTGAAACCGATTCCTAAAATTAGATCTAACCCTACTTCTAGGCGAAAGATCCCTAACCCCTTACAAAAGTCCCGGCGGAGAAATCTATCAATCTCACGCCTCACACCCCATATGGTTGCATAAAACTTAGGGAATACGGAGATAGAAAACACTCAATCGGAAGGGAAAGGGGACACTCCTCTATCTCAAGACTCACACTCTCAACCCTCTTTAATCTTGTATGTTCTAATCCCTAATGGAGATCTCTCTCTCACCAAGGAAACAAATCAAGCATACCAAACAACCATACGAATTAATAAGGCATGCAAACAATGATTAAACAAGATTAAAACTCAAATAAACTTGGAATTAAAAGAAAGCATAAAGAAAGTCAATACATGAATCGAAACCTAAGGTTCACATGCCCAAGTATCTACTAGGGTTTAGCCCTCCATGGGACTTATTACAAAGCAAAAGATAATGAAGTAAAAAGCAATGTAATCCATGAAAATAAACCCCCTCAAATTCGTGATGATGGCCTTGATGAATTGTTCAACGTCTCGAAGGAACCTTCTCCGAAGCTAGGTCGCCAATGGCTCCCCGATGCTATCTCGTCGAAAGATCTATCAAAGTTGGTGAAGAACAACTCCCAATATCGCCAAAGACCTCCCCCTAGAAACCCTAGGCGCTCTTCTCAAAAGCCACCAAAAAAAGATAACAGAAGAATCGGCAAAAAGGGTTATTTATAAGCCTGAACCGCGTCAGCCGCGTGTCTGCACGCGACCGCGTGGGCTGCAGAATTTCCACGCGGTCGCGTGGGATTTTTGATGCGGTCGCGTCAACAGTAATTCTGCTACATTACTGCTACAGTGAAATGAACAGTGTTTTTGCTACAGTACTCTTCATAATTATGCTCCAAACTCTCTCATATTGAGGCCACATGGTCGGGCACACGTCCATGTGGTGAGTTATAAGACTTCTCCTTCTTCGAATCATCATTTGAGAGCTTTAACTATCCTCACACAAGTTGGGACATGAAGGTGTGACTGCCTTTGTGCCCTTCCATCACATAAATCATCTTGAATTCTTCAGGAAGTTGGCACACACCCTCATGTGCGTGATCCCCTCTTGTGCCTTGACACTTGTGTTGTACAAAAACTCCCAACAATAGGTCTTTATAACCCATCTTTGCTTCTTTTTCCTCCTTTAACACTTCCACAACCTAATTGCATAAAAGAACACCAAAATACACTTTATGAGACATAATCAATGGTAAAATGATGCTCAATGTATGTAAAACAAGTCGGTAAAACATGTATATTCAAGCACTTATCAGTTTTTAAGGGAATTTTTGTGAGAACATGGAGTTTTGATTCTACAACCTTGCAACCATGTCCGCCTGATAATCCACACGGGAATGTGGAATTTCCACACGGCTGTGTGGAACCTATCAGGGCAAATTATTATACTCAAATAGTTAACTCCCTTTTACAATTCTTTTCAGGAATGGCACCTAGGAAAGAGACTAATAAACGGGCACGAGAACACTCTACAGAACCAACCGACTTTGGCACATTTGAATACCGAGAAATATATCGAAGATTGGCGAAACTCAAGATCGGGCAATCTCGATATTTAGACATAGACTGTTTAAGACCAGCTGATTGGGGTAATGATATGGCAGACGAGCTTGAAGAGCTTGTTGCAGTGGGAAGTTGGAAGAGCTTACTTTCTATTCGAGATCCAGCGAACCGTCTGCTTACTTTGGAGGTGCTCTCATCCTTCAAGTTTGACAGAACAAGTAGGGAGTTGACGAGTGCCAATTCTATACAGTTTCAGGCATTTGGGTATGAGTACAATATGTCAGTGACACAGTTTTCCATTTATATGGGCTTATACAACGAGGTGTTCACAAAAACAGAGGAGTACGAGAGCCTTCCAACTGACTATCCCGGCAGTTTGACCCCTCAAGGAGCATACAGAGTATTGTGTGGACAAGGGAACTATGAACCAGGGATATCAAAAGCTACCTGTCTATCACGACCGGCTTATAGATACATTCATGCCATTCTAAGTAGGTCAATAAACGGCCGGGGCGATAGTACAGGGGTTCTTAGTCGGCAAGAGCTCCTTTACTTACATTCAATGGTACAGAAGAAGCCGCTCCATCTTGGATATATACTAGCCGAATCCATGCGTCATCAAAGTCAGTAACCCAGGCTTGGAACGATTTTTTCAGGGCCATACATCACAAGACTTATGAAGGGGATGGGTCTTCGGGCAACGATCAGAGGGATAGAAAAGACGGTCACACCCTCACCAATCGACTTAGAAATGTTGAGACAGATGGGAATGGCCAGAAGACGTTACCAACAGTACACGCTGAACTGGCCCGATGCCTTTCTACACGAGGGGACACAGGCAGCGTTAGAGCCACCACCAGAGCAGACAGAGACAGAGGCACCACCCACCGTGCCGGAGCCACCTCCGGTGCGTATTTTCTCCCCTTCTCGAGGCCAGGACAGGTTCGAGCGCCTCGAGAGTGCTGTGGGTGTTATGCAGACAGAGCTGGCCGAGATGAGAGCCGCACAGGCAGCAGAGCTTGCAGAGTTGAGGACCACTCAGGCATCGTAGTTCGCTCAGTTATTGGCACAGAGTTGAGGACCACTCAGCGATCTGTGGTACGACCCCGTCGGGTCCCCTCACCGAGTCCACCTCCGTCTCCATCACCATCATATACACCAGCACCAGCACCAGCAGCAGCAGCAGCACCAGAGGACCCACAGCAGGACACCGACACTGAGGCGTCATAGTTTTATTTTAGTTTATTTCACTTCTGTTGCACTTTATATTTTTCTGTTGGACTTGTAGTACCCAGAAAGGACTCTCCTTCTGGGTTTGCTTTTAGTTTTCGTTTATTTTATTCTGTCTCAAGTTGTATCTCATTATCATATCTTTATATACTTGAGCTTTGTTTTGGTTTTTCTTGAGCTATACTGAACCCTTGCGTATGTGTGCAGATGGTCTTGGATGGAAGGAATTTAAGTAATAGTCATACGCACGGTCATGGGACCGTGTATGCTCCACAAAAACATTGAGACTCAACTCTCAATGAACCTAGCTCCATCAAATGCAACACTTGGAGTTCAGGGGAGTAATGCTCCACAAAAACATTGTCTACTTCCACACTAATTGTTGTTCATTGTTTTATTTTTATTGTGCTTGCATGCGTACATTGGGGACAATATACATCTTAAGTGTGTGGGGGGGGGGGGGGGGGGGGGGGGGGGGGGGGGGGGGGGGGGGGGGGGGATTTACATTGTACACACCTTTACTTGCGCGTTCAATTGCTCATGCTCATGTAGCCTATGGCGGTTCACCTTAGTTGCAACGTTTGTATTCTTAGAGTCTAGGAGAATTTTTAAACATTGTATCCTATCATGCTCTAGTTTTTACTTGAATTTTTAGGGAATTTTTGCTCGATTACACCTTATTGCACTACTCACTCTTGAAATCTTTTGGAAACTCGATCTTGAAGTTTTTAAGGACAAGTTATCATCGTTCTTAGTTTTACTTTGGAAAATGCATATATAAAAAAAATAAAAAAAGAGAGAAAAATAAAAAAAAAAAACAAAAAATATATCTAAGTTTATGAATAGTTGTTTTCTTTTATGTATGCATTTGGGGTGGAAAGAGATACCACCCATGAAGTATGAAGCTACTGTCATAAGTCGGATACAAGTTATGCCCTAATGAGAGAAAGAGCTATCTCATGGGATGCGTGAAAGCTACTACCCCGGTAGAAAGAGCTACCTCATCGAAAGAGTGAAAGCCACTTTTGGCGGCCGCCTAGGAAAGGGCTACCTTTGAGGATGTGTGAAGCTACTACCTCCTCTCTTATTTTTCGTATATAAATAAGTCCTTTTGAATAAGAGTTTGAGGAGTACTCGTGGTTCTCTTGAGTGAATTCGCACACACTTACACGTCTTCGAGTTGTTATCCTTTTTTATTCATGTTTTTAGCTAGAGTAATGATAACCTTATGCAATGTTTTGATTTCCCCTTACTTGTAAAATGCTTCCTTTGCATATTTTTGGTGAACCTAAGGCCGAGCACTTTCAATTGTTCTTCCCAAGTATTTTCACATTTTATTTTTGATTGAGGACAAGCAAAAGCTTAAGTGTGGGGGGATTTGATAAGTGCTTGTGTTATAGTGACGCGAAGCATTATTATCTTACTATGAGCATCTCTTTTATCAGATTTTATCAATAAATAGTGTGCATTTGTGTATTCTTGTACATTGTAGGTTTGTGGAGCCAAGTTGGAAAAGAAGAACAAAGTTAGATCGTGCTCGCCATTGTTGGGAGGTTTTCGGACCAAGCAAGGAACAAGGCACGAACTCAGACTTGTGAGTGTGTGCCAACCTCGTTTGGAGGGGCACAAAGGCAGTCACATTCACAACAAGTCTAACTCGTGTAGCCTAGAAGAACTTCACCAAGAAGGAGACTTGAAGCAATCGGCACGATCTACCATTGATTGTGTGCCCAATTCAATGGCCTCGATGAAGAACAACGTATCCGGGAGCGTTTCGGCGAGTACTGTAACAGTTCTGTAGCTTTGTTACTATTCCAATTCACTGTAGCAAGTTACTGTGCATTTTCTGCCGAAGATCAAGTTGCCAGAGAATTCATACGGGCGTGTGGAATTAACACACGGCCGTGTGAATCATTTTCCAGCAAGCCAGAGACTTCACACGGGCTTGTGGAAATTCCGCACGGCCGTGTGAAGTAATTTTTCAGGAAGACAGAAACTTCACACGGGCGTGTGGAAATTCCACACGGCCGTGTGAAGCCCCGATAAGTTCAAATTTAAAGCCGCACTCAGCCTATTTAAAGCCCGATTGGGAGACTTTTTGAGTATCTTTTGACCTATCTTTCTCTCGAACTTTGAGAGGGTGCGGCTAGGGTTTCGGAGAGGACTTTGTGGAGGATTGGAGCACGCTAATGGCATCGTCATTGATGTCCGATGGCAGCACAAGACCACGGCCACATCACATGCGAGGGGGTTTTCATTGATGTTCTTATTTTGCAATTTATTTTACACTTTAATGAACATGTATAGCTCCATGAGGAGCTAAACCCTTCGTGGGTATTCGGACTTGTAAAACCCTAGGATCATCATGTTTCTATGACATTGTTATTATGCTTTTCCATTATTGATGAATAAATTCGAGTTTCAGTTTTAATTATCTTTTGCTATTGTTCTTCCTTAGCCATGACACTAGGGTTGAGAACAATCTAGATTATCTTTTGGAGGTGTGACAACTCCTATAGGATTAGACTACTTAAGATTGAAGAGGGTTGAGAGGGAGAGTTGTGAGGTAGCAATGTACCCCTTTCCCTTCCGATGTGATTTCTTCCTACCTCCGTTTCCTTGGTTAATTAGCGGTCAAGATAGAGTTTTAGGGCTCAATCTTGACTAGGGTTCTTCCACCTGGACCAAAGGGTTAGAACTACATAGAGGAACAGGTTTTATCACTAGGAATCCCTAGAGCTTAAAGCAATCCCACATAGTGTTAGGGTTAGGAAGATAGACTCCCCTGGGGCTTAGTTGACAGGTCAACAAGAGTCAAGGGTCGTAGTGAATCCTAATACCGGGACATAATGTTGGGGTTAGTCACGGTTGACCTTAAGTTTTGGGACCGTGAGTTTATGGATATCCTCGACTCAATTAACATCAATAGGAAAGTATAATAGCATAGTCTTGCACTAGAAGCATAAGTCCTAGAGGTAACTTGTTCGGATACCCTATCTCACCCATTGCTAGTCTTTCTCCTTTAACTTCTACTTGGTTTTCTCTTGTCTTTCATCTCTCTATTTACTTTCTTGTCATTTATTCTAATAGTTTCCATAAATTCACTCATCACTCCGATTATTTCTTTTCATACACCGCATAACTGAATAGTGAATTCTGGTGTTCTAAATCCCTATTCCCTGTCGATTCGACTACCCACTCACCAGGGTAATTTTATTACTTCGACAAGGCCGTGCACTTGCAGTACACACACAAAAGGTCGAGTCAGTCACCTCTTCCACAACCGTTACATGTAGTGATGGCCATAACTCTTGGTGAAGCTAAAGCATCAAGCTTCCTACTTAGTGACTCTACTTGTGTCGCCAATGATGTAACCACGTCAACTTCATGAATTCCGGCAACCTTCTTTCTGTCCCTTGAATTCCATTGATAGCTATTCATAGCCATCTCCTCTACAAGGTGCCGGGCTTCACCGGGAGTCTTGCTTCCTAGAGTTCCTCCGGCCGCCGCATATAGGAGTTGTTTGGTACTTGGATTCAACCCGTTATAGAAGGTGTGAATAATCATCCACTCGAGAAATCCATGTTGCGGGCACTTGCGAAGGAGCTCCTTGACCCTATCCCATGTCTCGAATAGAGACTCCAATTCCATTTGCACAAAGGATGATATCTCATTCCGGAGCTTTGCTGACTTTCCCGGCGGAAAGTATCTAGCCAAGAATGCCTCGGCCATCTCCTCCCAAGTAGTAATGAAGCCAATGTCTTGCTTTTCCCTTCAATGAAAATGGGAAGGCTCTCAAACGAATTGCGTCATCCGTTACTCCATTAATCTTCAACATGTCGCACACTTCAAGGAAATTCTCTATGTGACTGTTGGGATCTTCATCGGCCAACCCATTAAATTATGCGGACTATTGTAACATTTGGATGAACGACGGCTTCAATTCAAAATTCATAGCCATGATTGGGGGTCTCACAATGCTCGATTGGGTCCCCATGACTGCGGGTCTAGCAAAATCGGACAGCGTCCTCTGCTGTTCATTCTGTTTTGCCATTGTTTCTGACCCTTCTGTCTCAATATCGGCCTGATTCAAAGCTTCTTGCACAGGTTCTTTCCTTTTACGATGTGTTCTTCGTCCAATGTCCGGGTCTCCTTCAACAAGAATCGAAGGGTTCCCACGGGTCATAACCTGTAACCGAAAACCAAGAAAAGAAAAATAAGAACAATGGTAGATAAAGGAAATATGAAATAGAATGCGAAGTGAATAGCTAAAATAGTGAAAAACAAATATCTAAAACGCCTATTCCCCGGCAACGGCGCCAAAAACTTGACACGAACCCTTGCGTGTATCCCGCAAGTGCACGGGTTTGTCGAAGTAATAAATTTACCCTGGTGAGTGGGTAGTCGAATCCATAGGGAATAGGGAATTAGAATACGAGATTTCACTAATTAAGCTATGCGGAATACGGAAAAGCAATAGTAGGATCAATGAGTGAATATAGAATAAAGTAGAATGAAAGACAAGAAATTAAATAGGAAGATGGAAGATGAGAGAGTGCAAGTAAAAGAGAATAAAGAGGATTAGTAATGAATGAAATACGGCATCCGGACAAGCTACCTCTAGGGTCTATGCTTCTAGTGCAGGACTATGCTATTATACTTTCGTATTGATGTTTAATCGAGTCGAGGATATCCTAAGACTCACGGTCCCAAACCTAAGGACAACCGTGACTAACACCAACACTATGCCCCGGTATTAGGATTCACGTCACCCTTCACTCTGTCGCTCGCACAACTAAGCCCCAGGGGAGTATATCTACCTAAACCTCACACTACGTGGGATTGCTTTGAGCTCTAGGGATTCCTAGTGGTCAAACCTGTTCCTATGTGTAGTTCTAACCCTTTGGTCCAGGTGGAAGAACTCTAGTCTAGATTAAGCCCCAGCGCATAGGATTCACTTCAACCCTTCACTCTGTTACTTGCGTAACTAAGCCCCAGGGGAGTTTATCTGCCTAGCACTTCACTCTATTTCGACCGCTATGAAATCAAGGAAACGGAGGTAGGGAGAAACCACGTCGGAGGGGAAAGGGGTACATCGCTACCTCACAATTCTCCCTCTCAACCCTCTTCAATCTTAAGTAGTCTAACCCTAAGGAGTTGTCACACCTCCAAAAGGCAACCTAAATTGTTCTCAATCCTAAGTGTCACATCTAAGATAAAACATTAACAAGATGAAATTAAGATTGAAACTCAATTTTATTCATCAATAATGGAAAAGCATAATAACAATGTCAAAGAAACATAATAACCCTAGAGTTTACAAGTCCGAATACACTTAAGGGGTTTACAATGAAAACCCCCTTGCGTATCGTGTGGCCGTGGTTTTGTGCGGCCGTCGAACATCGGTGACGATGCCGATGACGCGCGCTAAACCTCCACGAAATCCTCTCCGAAACCCTAGCCGCACTCCCCAAGTTGAAGAGAAAGATAGGTCAAAAGATATCCCAAAAGGTCTCCAAAATCGTCTTTTATAATGTTGAATCGCGGCTTTAAAATTTGACTTATCGGGGGCTTCACACGGCTGTGTGGAATTAACACACGGGCGTGTGAAGTTTCTGTCTGCTGAAAAATAAATTCAAACGGCCGTGTGTTAATTCCACACGCCCGTGTGAATTATCTGGAATTCTGAATTTCGGCCGAAAGTAAACAGTAACTTGGTACAGTGTTTTGCTACAGTAACAAAGCTACAGTACTCGCCCGAAACGCTCCCGAATCCGTCGTTCTTCATCGAGGCCATTGAATTGGGCACACAATCAATGGTAGATCGGGCCGATTGCTTCAAGTCTCCTTCTTGGTGAAGTTCTCCTAAGCCACACGAGTTAGACCTGTTGTGAATGTGACTGCCTTTGTGCCCCTCCAAAGGAGGTTGGCACACACTCACAAGTCCAAGCTCGTGCCTTGTTCCGTGCTTGGTCTGAAAACTTCCCAACATCAGCGAACACGACCTAATTTCGTTCTTCTTCTCCAATTTAGCTCCACAAACCTTCAATGCACAAGAATACACAAATGCACGCCATTTAGTGATTAAAACTGATAAAAGATATGCTCAATGTAAGATAATAACGCTTCGCAGTACTATAACATAAGCACTTATCAAGAGTCTATCTTCCTAAGCCTCACACTGCGTGGAATTGCTTTATGTTCTAGGGATTCCAAGTGATTAACCCTGTTCCTATGTATAGTTCTAACCCTTTGGTCCAGGTAAATGACCCTAGTCTAAATTAAGCCCCAGCATTAAGATTCACTTCGACCCTTCACTATGTTGCTCACGTAACTAAGTCCCAGGGGAGTTTATCTCCTAGCACTTCACTCTATCACGAACACTCATAAATCATGGAACATAAAGGTAGGGAGGATCACATCGAAGGGGAAAAGGGACGTTCCGCTACCTCACGACTCACCCTCTAAACCCTCTTCAATCCTAAGTAATCTAACTCTATAAGAGTTGTCATACCTCCAAAGGATAACCTAGATTGTTCTCAATTCTTGTGTCACGGCTAAGGGAAAACAATAACAAGATGAAATTAAGATTGAAACTCAATTTTATTCATCAATATTGGAAAATCATAATAGCAATGTCAAAGAAACATAATAATCCTAGGGTTTACAAGTCCGAATACACACAAGGGGTTTAGCATCTCATGGAGCTATACAAATCCATCAAAATAAGAAAAAACATACAAATTGAATGCATAGATGAAAACGCTCCTGAATTTGCTACAGTGTTTTGCTGCACTATCTTGCTACAGCACTTGTGCCGAAACGCTCCTGAATTCGTCGTTCTTCATTGAGGCCGTTGAATTGGGCACACAATCAATGGTAGACTGTGCCGATTGCTTCAAGTCTCCTTATTGGCGAAATTCTTTTTGTTAACACGAGCTAGACTTATTGAGAATGTGACTGCCTTTGTGCCCCTCCAAAGGAAGTTGGCACACACTCACAAGTCTATGCTCATGCCTTGTTCCTTGCTTAGTGTGAAAACTCCTCAACAATGGCGAACATAACCTATTCTTGCTTCTTTTCTCCTTAATTCGTCTCCACAACCCTACATGCACAAAAGAACACAAATACAGACATTGAAGTGATAAAATCTAATAAAAGTAATGCTCAATGTAAGATAATAACACTTCGCATTATTATAACACGAGCACTTATCATCAAGCCTAGGACACACCTCGCCGAATCGATGTCGACGAAAGCTCCCCCAATAGCAGTATTCCAAAGGATGTCGATGCTAATAAGTGCTCGTGTTATAGTAATGCAAAGTGTTATTATTTTGTAATGAGCAGTAATTTAATCAGGTTTTATCGCTAAAAAGTGTGCATTTGTTTACTTTTGTGCATTATAGGGTTGTGAAGATAAATTGGAGAAAAGGAACAAAGTTAGATTGTGTTCACCGTTGTTGGGGAGTTTTTTTTAGACTAAACAAGGAACAAGGCATGAGCATAGAATTATGAGTGTGTTCCAACCTCCTTTGGAGGGGTACAAAGCCAGTCACATTCACAATAAGTCTAGCTTGTGTCAACAAGGGGAACTTCGCCAATAAGGAGATGTGAAGCAATCGGTACGGTCTATTATTGATTGTGTGCCCAATTCAACAGCCTTGATAAAGAACGACGAATTCGAGAGCGTTTCGGCACAAATACTGTAGCAAGTTACTGTTTAATGTCTGCCAAAATTCAGCAAAACAGCAACTTCACACGGGCATGTGGAAATTCCACACGGCCATATGAAATCCTGATTTGAGCCAATTTAAAGCCTCGACTCAACATTATGAAAGCCCATTTTGGAGAATGTTTTTGGATCTTTTTTTTTTGCTCTCTTCTGACCTAACTTCTAGAAAGGAGTGGCTAGGGTTTGGAGAGGACTTCGTGGAGGTTTGGAGCGTGTCATCGGCGTCGACATCAATGTTCAACGGCCGCACAAGACCATGGCCACACCACACACAAGGGGGTTTTCATCAATGCATTCAATTTGTATTCCTTTTATTATTTTAATGGATTTGTATAGCTCCATGAGGTGCTAAACCCCTTGTGGGTATTCGGACTTGTAAAACCTAGGATTATTATGTTTCTTTGACTTTGCTATTATGGTTTTCCATTATTAATGAATAAAATTGAGTTTTAATCTTAATTGCATCTTGTTATTGTTTTCCCTTGGCCGTGACACTAAGGTTGAGAACAATCTAGGTTATCCTTTGGAAGTGTGACAACTCATATAGGATTAGACTACTTAGGATTGAAGAGGGTTGAGAGGGTGAGTCGTGAGGTAGCGGAACGTCCCCTTTCCCCTCGGATGTGATTCTACCTACCTTCATGTTCCATGATTTATTCGCAGTCGAGATAGAGTTAAGTGCTAGGAGATAAACTCCCATGGGGCTTAATTGCGCAAGCAACAAAGTGAAGGGTTGAAGTGAATCTTAGTGCTGCGGCTTAATTTAGACTAGGGTTCTTTCACCTGGACCAAAGGGTTAGAACTATACATAGGAACAGGGTTAATCACTAGGAATGCCTAAAACTTAAAGTAATTCCATGCCGTGTGAGGCTTAGGAAGATAGACTCTCCTAGGGCTTAGTTGATAGGTCAACGAGAGTCAAGGATCGTCATGAAACCTAATGTCGGAGCATAGTGTTGGGGTTAGTCACGGTTAACCTTAGGTTTGGGACCGTGTGTTTAAGGATTTCCTCGACTCAATTAATATCAATAGGAGCATATAATAGCATTATCTTGCACTAGAAGCATAAGTTATGGAGGTAGCTTGTCTGGGTACCCATCTTTACTGACAAGCGGCCCGAAAGTGCACGGGTTTGTCAAAGTAATAAAAGTTACCCCGGTCAGAGGGTAGTCGAATCCACAGGGAATAGGGAGTTAGAATACGAGATTTCACTATTAAAACTATGCGAAGTAAGGAAAAGTGATCAATTGATTCGATGAGTGACACACCCCTTGCGTGTGTACCCCACAAGTGCACGGGTTGTCGAAGTAATAAAAATACCCTGGTGAGTGGGTAGTCGTATCCACAGGGAATAGTGTTCAGAAACAAGTGTTATCGCTATTTAGCTATGAAAGAAGTCGATGATGAAAGAAGTATATATATATATATATATATATATATATATATATATATATATATAAATGTAAAAGAAAATAAAAGAGTGCAAGAAGAATAATGAGGGTAGGAGAGGTAATCGATATAAAGATGGGGTACCCCGACAAAGCTCCCCCTAAGACTAATGCTTCTAGTGCAAGACTAGTATTATACCCTCTAATTGATGTCTAATTGAGTCGAGGATATCCTTAAACACACGGTCCCAAACCTAAGGTCAACCGTGACTGACCCCAACACTATGCCCCCGCATTAGGATTCACTACGACTCTTGACTCTCGTTGACCTGTCAACTAAGCCCTAGAGAAGTATATCTACCTAAGCCTCACACTACGTGGGATTGCATTAAGTTCTAGGGACTCCTAGTGGTAAAACCTGTTCCTATGTGTAGTTCTAACCCTTTGGTCCAGGTGGAAGAACTCTAGTCTAGATTATGCCCCAGTGCGTAGGATTCACTTCAACCCTTCACTCTGTTACTCGTGTAACTAAGCCCCAAGGGAGTTTATCTACCTAGCACTTCACTCTATCTCAACCGCTAATGAATCAAGGAAACAGAGGTAGGGAGAAACCACACCGAAGGGGAAAGGGGTACATCGCTACCTCACAACTCTCCCTCTCAACCCTTTCCAACCTTGTGTAGTCTAATCCTATAGAGGTTGTCACACCCTCAAAGGATAACCTAATAGATTCTCAACCCTAGTGTCACAGCTAAGGGAAAATCTCATACAATTGGCATGCAAGATTGGAACTCAATAATAGAACATTAAATTAAGAAAGTATAATAAAAGTCATAGAAACAATATCATCCTAGGGTTTACAAATCTGAATACCCACTAGGGTTTAGCTCTCCATGGAGCAATACAAATTCAATAAATAGTTTAAGAACATATGCATGAAAACCATAAAGAAAAGCCCCTTGTAGATCGTATCGATGGTCTTGTGTAGTCGCGTGTCTTCTCCAACAAATCCCTTGTCAAGTCTAAGGCACACCTCGACAAATCAATGCCGATGAGAGCTTCCCCAATAGCTTTCTTCCAAAGGATGTCGATGTCGATGCTGTTTAATCGCCTCCAAAGACCTCCAAGAACCTCTCCAAACCCTAGCCGAAAGCCCCCCAAAAGACATCCAAGTGATAGAAAGGAAGGGTCGCCAAATAGATATGAAAACGGGCTATTTATAGGCTGAAATCGGGCTTAAATCGGAGTTCCACACGCCCCTATGTTAATTCCACACGGCCCTGTGTAAAACCAGGAATTCCGCACGCCCGTGTCTTAATTCCACACGGCTGTGTGGAAACTCTGAAATCGTGATTTTTCGGCACTGTGAACAGTAACTTTGCTTCAGTACACTGCCGTGTGGAATTTCCACACGCCCGTGTGAACTCTCTGAAATCCTGATTTTCGGCAACAGTAAACAGTAGCTTGCTACAGTATGTCATCGTTCTTCATCGAGGCCATTGAATTGGGCACACAATCAATGATAGATTATGTCGATTACTTCATTTCTCTTCTTTGACGAAATTCTCCAATGCTACACGAGTTAGACTTTTGTGAATGTGACTGCCCTTGTGCCCCTCCAAAAGGAGGTTGGTACACACCCACAAGTCTAGACTCGTGCCTTGTTCCTTGCTTTGTCCGAGAACTCCTCAACAATGGCGAACATAACCTATTCTTGCTTCTTTTTCTCTAAATCTTCTTCGCAACCCTTCAATGCATAAAAGAACACAAATACACACTAATTAGTGATTAAATCTGAGAAAAGTAATGCTCAATGTAAGATAATAATACTTCGTATTACTATAACATAAGCACTTATCAATGAGTGAATTATGGAAACAATTATACTAAAAGACGAGAAATTAAATAGAAAGATGGAAGATGAGAAAGTGCAAGTAAAAGAGACTAGAAAAGATTTAACAATGAATGAAGCGGGGTATCCGGACAAACTACCTCTAAGATCTATGCTTCTAGTGCAAGACTATGCTATTATACTCTCCTATTTATGCCAATTGAGTCGAGGAAATCCTCAGACTCACGGTCCCAAACCTAAGGACAACCGTGACTAACCCCAACATTATGCCCCGGTATTAGGATTCACATCGACCCTTCACTCTATCGCTCGCACGATTAAGCCCCAGGGGAGTACATCTACCTAAACCTCACACTACGTGGAATTGCATTAAGTTCTAGGGACTCCTAGTGATAAAACCTGTTCCTATGTATAGTTCTAACCCTTTGGTCCAGGAGGAAGAACCCTAGTCTCGATTAAGCCCCAGTGCGTAGGATTCACTTCAACCCTTCACTCTGTTACTCGCATAACTAAGCCCCAGGGGAGTATATCTACCTAGCACTTCACTCTATCTCGACCGCTAATAAATAAAGGAAACGGAGGTAGGGAGAAATCACACCGGAGGGGAAAGGGGTACATCGCTACCTCACAACTCCCCTCTTAACCCTCTTCAACCTTAAAGAGTCTAATCCTATAGGAGTTGTCACACCTCCCAAGGAAAACCTAGATTGTTCTCAACCCTAGTGTCACATCTAAGGGAAAACAATAGCAAGATAAAATCAAGATTGAAACTCAATTCTTATTCATCAATAATGGAAAAGCATAATAAAAATGTCAAAGAAACATAATAACCATAGAGTTTACAAGTCCAAATACCCACAAGGGGTTTAGCTCCTCATGGAGCTATACATGTTCATCAAAGTATATAAGAAAGCACAAAATAAAGACATCGATGAAAACCCCCTTGCGTATGGTGTGGCCGTGGTCTTGTGCGGTCGTCGGACGTCGGTGATGATGCCGAAGACGCGCTCTAAACCTCTACGGAGTCCTCTCCAAAACCCTAGCCGCACTCGAGAAGTTGGGGAGAAAGATAGGTAAAAAGATATCTCAAAAAGTCTCCAAATCGGGCTTTTATAATGTTGAGTCGCGGCTTTAAACAGTAACTTGCTACAATGTTTTTACGACAACAATTTGCTACATTGCTGCTACAATACTGTGCTGAAATGCTCCCGAATTTCGTCATTCTTCATAGAGGCCGTTGAATTGGGCACACAATCAACGATAGATCGTGCCGATTGCTTCGAGTCTCCTAATTGGTGAAGTTTTCATTGTTAACGTGAGCTAGACTTATTATGAATGTGACTGCCTATGTGCCCCTCCAAAGGAGGTTGGCACACACTCACAAGTCTATGCTCATGTCTCGTTCCTTGCTTAGTCCGAAAATCTTCCCAACAATGGCAAACACGATCTAACTTCGTTCGCTTTCTTCATTTTATCTTCACAACCCTACAATGCACAAAAGTAAACAATTGCACACATTTTAGTGATGAAATCTGATTAAATCAATGCTCATTGCAAGATAATAACACTTCGCATTACTATAACATGAGCACTTATCATTTACTCGTTGCTTGTCCTACTCTTTTACTAGTACTTGCACTCTCTCACCTTCCACACTTCTATTTTAATTCTTGCTTTTATTAATTGCTTCCACACTCACTCATTGATTTTTTTTCACACATCGCATTAGCTACATAGTGAATACTTGTATCTCAAATCCCTATTCCCTATGGATACGACTGCCCACTCACCAGGGTATATGATAAGTGCTCGTAGTATAGTAACGCAAAGCGTTATTATCTTACAATGAATATATCTTTTATCATATTTTATCACTAAATTGTGTGCATTTGTGTATTCTTATGCATTGTAGGTTTGTGGAGCTAATTTGGAGAAAAAGAATGAAGTTAGATCGTGTTCACCGTTGTTGGGAGGTTTTTGGACCAAGCAAGGAACAAGGCACGAGCTTAGACTTGTGAGTGTGTGCCAACCTCCTTTGGAGGGGCACAAAGGCAGTCACATTCACAATAAGTCTAACTTGTGTTACTTAGTAGAACTTCACCAAGAAGGAGACTTGAAGCAATCTGCACGATCAACCATTGATTTGTGTGCCCAAATCGATGGCCTCGATGAAGAACAATGGATCCCGGGGCATTTCGGCGAGTACTGTAGCAGCACTGAAGCTTGTAATGTAGCAAAACACTGTAGCAAAGCTGCTGTTCACTTCGGCCGAAATTCAGAATTCCAGAGAATTCACACGGGCGTGTGGAAATTCCACATGGCCGTATGAATTAATTTTCCAGCAAGCCAGAAACTTCACACGAGCGTGTGGAAATTCCACACGGCCGTGTGAATTAATTTTTCAGCAAGCCAGAAACTTCACACGGGCGTGTCGAAATTCCATACTGCCATGTGAAGTCCCGATAAGTCCAGATTTAAAAGCCACACTCAACATTATAAAAGCCCGATTTGGAGGTTTTCAAGATATCTTTTGACCTAACTTTCTCCCCAACTTCTGGAGAGGGCAGGTAGGGTTTCGGAGAGGACTTTGTGGAGGTTTGGAGCGCGTCATCGGCATCATCATCGATGACCGGCGGCCGCATAAGACCACGGCTCTTTATTTATACTTTCTTTTATATTTTGATGAACATGTATAGCTCCATGAGGAGCTAAACCCCTTATGGGTATTCGGACTTCTAAAACTCTAGGATTATTATGTTTCTATGACATTTCTATTGTGCTTTTCCATTATTGATAAATAAATCGAGTTTCAATTTTAATTATCTTGTGCTATTGTTTTTCCCTTAGCCATGATACTAAGGTTGAGAGCAATCTAGGTTATCCCTTGGAGGTGTGACAACTCCTATAGGGTTAGACTCCTTAAGATTGAAGAGGGTTGAGAGGGAGAGTTGTTAGGTAGCGATGTACCCCTTTCCCCTCCCATGTGATTTCTCCCTACCTCCATTTCCTTTGTTAATTAGCAGTCGAGATAGAGTGTCAGGGCTCAATCTAGACTAGGGTTCTTCCAGCTGGACCAAAGGGTTAAAACTACATAGAGAAATAGGTTTTATCACTAGGAATCCCTAGAGCTTAAAACAATCCCACGTAGTGTTAGGGTTAGGAAGATAGACTCCCCTTGGGCTTAGTTGACAGGTTAACAAGAGTCAAGGGTCATAGTGAATCCTAATGCTAGGACATAATTAACATCAATAGGAAATCCTCGACTCAATTAACATCAATAGGAAAGTATAATAGCATAGTCTTGCACTAGAAGCATAAGTCCTAGAGGTAGCTTGTCGGGATACCCTATTTCACCCATTGCTAGTCTTTCTTTCGTAACTCCTACCTGCTTTTCTCTTGTCTTCCATCTCTCTGTTTAAATTCCTGTCTTTTAGTATAATTGATTTCATAATCTACTCACCAATTCGATTATCACTTCTCGTATATTGCACAACTAAATAGCGAATTCTTGTGTTTTAAATCCCTATTCCCTATGGATTCGACTACCCACTTACCAGGGTAATTTTATTACTTCGACAAGCCCGTGCACTTGCGGGATACACGCAAGGGGTCGTGTCAGTATATTATTTCTTTGACAATCCGTGCACTTTCGGGCCCCTGTCAATGCCCATGCCGTATAATCACCTCCAAAGACCTCCAAGAATCTCTCCAAACCCTAGACGAAAGCCGCCTAAAAGATGGGCAAGAGATAGAATGGGGGTCCCCCAAATAGATCTGAAAACGGGCTACTTAAAGGCTAAAATCAGGCTTAAATCGGGGTTTCACACGCCCTTGTAGATTTTCCACACGGCCCTGCAGAATTTGCACATAGGCGTGTGGATTCTCGGTTTTGCAGATTTTTCTCAGACTGTGAACAGTAACTTGCTAGAGCATTTTGTTACAGTAATTATCTATAATAACTGCTACACGATCAACGGTAGATCATGTCGTATTTTTATAATAACTGCTACCCGAAATGATCCTTGATTCATGTTCTTCATCGAGACTGTTGAATTGGGCACACAATCAACGGTAGATCATGTCGATTACTTCATTTCTCTCCATTGGCGAAGTTCTCTAATGCTACACGAGTTAGACTTTTGTGAATGTAACTGCGTGATAAACGCATAAATATAGGTATTTTCTATGTACTCGGGCATATGTATTGCATATTTTTATATGAGTTGATGTCCGTTTTTGGTCTGAATTGGTTTATTTCGTGTTATAGGTACCAATGAGACCCCAGTGAGCTCGATGATAGAATTTGAGAAGAAATTGGCATCGAAAACACTGTTTCCGAGCGAGGGGGTACTGTAGCTGACTACAACAGGTTTACTGCAGCAAATTATTGTAGCGCCACTGTGGTAACTTACGCGGTTTTCGGGATTTCTCAGAAATTTACTCTCCCCGCATGTGGGGCCGCAAGGGAGGCCGCATAGCTTGCTGGAATATGTTTTTAAGGGCTTTTAGGGCACATTTGAAAGGGGGATTCTTTTGGAGACTTTTGGGCCGCCGCCCCACCCCTTTTGACAGCGATTTCCGGCGATCTACGGCACAAAGCTTCACCAAGAGGGAGGCAACATCGAATGAGGAGATTGGAGTGAAGATCCAAGACATTGAGGCATATTTTCAAGGTTTTCATCCATCCAATAGGTTCCAAGGCTAGAGGAAGTATTTCTTGCTTCATTTCTTGTTTTGTTATTCCTTGGAGTTGTATGAGTTTTCCTCTTTCATGAGGAACTAACTTATTTGTGATTTGGACATGATGAACTTTGCGGTTGGTTGTTTGTAATTTGGATGATCATCTTTATTGATGCTTTGTTTGATGTTGTATTTCTTTTATGGAATCTTGTAGTTTCTGGTTCAAGCCTTGTGTACTTTGATGTGTTGATTTGCATGAGAACTCTGTATTTCAACTTCTAGGTTGTACTCGGTTGCCTGACCATCGCCCTTGTACTAGACACACTAGGCTTGGAAGGGATACATGTACAAATACGCCATGACCATCGGGTATTTGTACCCCTCCAACCATTATGGTTGAAGCAAGATGTTGTGTTTGACCCTAATTTGAGATTTCCCTACGCGTAAGGTGGTACGCGTTTGAATCGCTCACCCGCAAGTGCACAGGGTCGCCAAGTAATACCCCTCGCGCGAACACGAGGGGGTAGTATTCCCAAGGGTCCGAGAATCTATTCCTACTTCCTTATCACAATGTTGTCCAACCTAATCAATCACTTGGAAGAAGAACTACAAATAATCTACTAGAGGAAAGAGCATGCAAATAGTAAAAATAAATACGGAGGAAAGTATCAAGGCGAGGAAATGGTCACAGATGAGGATTCCCTCGGGGGCTACTAAAGTGTTAAGGATGCCCTAACTAGCATGCACGTGGGTGGTTTGGACCGGGAAACCCTAAATTAGACCAACCCGATGGTCACGGTATTGGTCCCTAATCCAGTACGAGTATTGGAATACGGAATTGCTTCCGCCCAAATCCTTGTACGATCGCAATGAGTTTAGTGGATTTCCACAAGCTAGGGTTGAAACACAATCAAGGACAACCCTAACAATTGGAGGGGTACAAATACCCGATGGTCACGGCGTATTCGTACATGTATTCCCTTCCAAGCTTGGTGAGCCTAATACTAGGGCAATGGTCATGCAACCTAGCATTGTCTAGGAATTGATACATAGAGTTCTCATACATATCAAGGCAATCAAGAACCACAAACCAAGGATCACAAACCAATCCATATGCATAAAACTAGAAAAAAGCATCCAAAATACACAAGTTCACCCCCAAGGTTCACCTACATCCGGTGACCTTGGGGTTTAGTTACTCATGATCAGAAATTAGGCAAGAAAATACATGAAAACAACCAAAAGCATAACAAGAACACTCCCTCAAAGGATCAAGGCCGAATGACGCTTTGATAAACGCCTAAACATACGTATTTTCCATGTATTCGGGTGTATGTATTACGTATTTTTCTATGAGTTGACACCCGTTTTTGGTCTGAATTGGTTTCTTTCATGTTACAGGTACTGATGTGACCCCTTCGAGCTGATTGATAGAATTTGAGAAGAAATCGGCGATGAAAACACTATTCCTGAGGGGGGTTACTGTAGCAGATCCTGTAGCACGACCCCTTTTGCGAAATGGCTAAGTCTGGAGGTCATGCGGTCTGGCATGCGGGCACTGCAGAGGCCGTATACGGCACTGTAGCAGTTTACTGTAGCGGCACTGTAGCAACTTACACGATTTCGGGTTTTTCTCGGGATTTTCTCTCCCCGCATGCGGGGTCGCATACGGGGCCGCATGACGTTCTGGATGATGTTTTTAAGGGTTTTGGGAAGTCATTTTGAGGGAGAGCTAGACCTTGAGCAAGCTTGACTTCACCACCTTCTTTGGGAGCTTGAGGCCGGCTTTTGGAGGCGATTCTTGAGGAGAGGACGACGGGGAGAGCACGAGACGACGACTCCACACCTTCGATTTGGATTTTAGAGGAAGTTTGACAAGGGAAGCCACTCCTTGGGTGGCGTCCTTGGAAGCGTCATTCGGCCTTGATCCTTTGAGGGAGTGTTCTTATTATGCTTTTGGTTGTTTCCATGTATTTATTTGCATACTTTGTGATCATGAGCAACTAAACCCCAAGGTCACCGGATGTAGGTGAACCTTGGGGGTGAACTTGTGTATTTTGGATAATTCCTTTCTAGTTTATGCATGTGTGTTGGTTTGAGATCCTTGTTTGGTGGTTCTTGAATGCCTTGATATGTATGAGAACTCTATATGTCAATTCCTAGACAATGCTAGGTTGCATGACCATTGCCCTAGTATTAGGCTCACCAAGCTTGGAAGGGAATACATGTACGAATACGCCGTGACCATCGGGTATTTGTACCCCTCCAATTGTTAGGGTTGTCCTTGATTGTGTTTCAACCCTAGCTTGGGGAAATCCATTAAACCCATTGCAATCGTACAAGGATTTGGGCGGAAGAAATTCCGTATTCCAATACTTGTACCGGATTAGGGACCAAACACCGTGACCATCGTGTTGGTCTAATTTAGGGTTTTCCGGTCCAAACCACCCACGTGCATGCTAGTTAGGGTATCCTTAGCACTTTAGTAGCCCCCGAGGGAATCCTCATCCGTGACCATTTCCTCGCCCTGATTTCCCTCAGTATTTGTATTTATTATTTGTATGCTTTTCACACATCCGTAGATTATTTGTAGTTATCTCCTTTGAGTGTTTGCTAGGTTAAACAACATTGTGATAAGGAAGTAAGAATAGCTCCTCGGGCCCTTGGGAATACGACCCCCTCGTGCTCGCGCGAGGGGTATTACTTGGCGACCCCGTGCACTTGCGGGTGAGCGATTCAAACGCATTCTCACCAAGTTTTTGGCGCCGCTGCCGGGGACCCACGAGGAATATTCGGAAAACTTAAAACGTGTTGATTTGACCATTTTTACTTTTGTTCGTTTTTACCATCCTTGTTTATATTTCATCATTACTTCTTTTGCTTGTGTTGATATTAGCTATTTTTGCAAGGTACCCCTCTTATGACACGGGCGGATCAAGCAACTCTAGTTGAGCCCGACAACGAGATCGAACGCACTTTTCATCATCGGTTAAGAGAGGTTACCGAGTGTTCTAGGCAACAAGAGGTTCGGGTCGAGTCTAGTGAACCATCAGTTATGGCCGAACCGAGGAGGACCTTATCCGATTTCGAGAGACCACAATTTACCGGGGAGGAATTCAGTGTACAAGTACCCACCGTCCCGGCGAATAACTTTGAGATCAAGGCGAGCACGATTGGGATGATACAAAGCTCAGTCCAGTTTGATGGTCTACCTGATGAAGACCCGCATGCCCATCTTTCCCGATTCCTGCAGATCTGCTCCACCTTCAAGATTAATTCAGTATCAGATGATGCTATCAGATTGTGATTGTTTCCATTCAGTTTGAGGGGAGCAGCATACAGATGGCTCACTTCCTTAGCTCCCGGGTCCATCACCACCTGGAAGGAAATGGTCGAGAAATTCTTGGCTCGGTATTTCCCGCCGAGCAAGGCCGCAAGATTGAGACAAGAGATTTCCTCTTTCAGGCAGGGGGATTCTGAAACCCTATTTGAAGCACATGAGCGATTTAAAGACTTGTTACGTAGGTGCCCTCATCATGGCTTCCCTGCTTGGATGCGAGTACAGATGCTCTGTAATGGCTTGAATTACGTTACAAGGCAACTCATAGATGCTGCAGCAGGTGGCTCTTTGAGTGACAAACTTCCTGAAGAAGCTGAGAAATTGATTGACAGCATGGCGAACAATGAGTGCCACTGGAGCACTCGACAAAAGGGACCAAGGGTGGCCGGACTATTCGAAGTGAATGAGACCACTGCATTGACTGCAAAGGTTGAGGCCTTATCGAAGAATGTCACAGATAACAACGCGGTAGTCAGTGCATTGACACAGAAGTTTGAGCAGTTTATGTTGGGGTCCAGTTCTTCCCCTAAGGCGGTGTTGTCCTGTGATACTTGCGGTGCTGGGCATGCAACTTCGCAGTGCCCCATATTTATTGCCCCTTCTGCACCCGTGGAATCAGTGGATTATGTTGGCGGAGGACCTAGGGGACCGGGGAACCAGTACAGCAACAGTTATAATTCGGGGTGGAGGAATCCCCCGAACATGTCCTGGAATCAAGGCCAATTCCAACAGAGACCTCCACCACCTCAGGGCTCCCAGTTTCAACCCCAGCAGGTCCAAGAGAAGAAATACTCGACTGAGGATGTATTGGCACGATTCATGATCACTACAGAGGCCAAGTTCCAAAATGTGGACAAGAGATTGGATGAATTTGGTACTGTACTGAGAAATGTCCAAGCCTCCATTCAGTCTCTTGAGACCCAGGTGGGACAGCTTGCTAGGGCACAGTCAGATCGTCCCTTGGGTAGCATGCCGAGCAACACTGAATGCAACCCGAGAGAACAATTGAAGGCAGTGACGCTCAGGAGTGGGAAGCAGTTGGAGGTAAGGACCGGGGATGGTCCAAGTACCTCCAACGATAGGGTAGCCGACCGGGAAGACCCTAAGCCAAGTAATGATCAAATTGATGATTTGGAGGGAAAGCACAATGGAAATGTTCCAAGTCCTTTGACTAGGAAGGAGCCTGAGTATAAACCTGTGGTACCATATCCCTCTAGGCTCAAACAAGATAAAGAGGACGCCCAATTCAAGAAATTTTTGAATATCTTCAAGCAGCTTCACATAAACATTCCCTTGGTGGAGGCACTTTCACAAATGCCGAAATACGCTAAATTCATGAAGGACCTCCTTACCAATAAGAGGAAGCTTGAAGACTTGGAGACGGTGACTCTATCCGGAAATTGCTCGGCCATTATCCAAAAGAAATTACCTAAGAAACTCAATGATCCGGGTAGTTTCATCATCCCTTGTGTGATCGGGGACGGAATGCAAGAAAGTGCCTTGGCCGACTCGGGAGCTAGCATTAATGTTATGCCGTATAACTTGTTTTTGAGGTTGGGGTTAGATAATTTGAGACCCACACGAATGACTCTGCAACTCGCGGATCGTTCAGTGCGAAGACCCTGGGGAATTGTTGAAGATATCCTAGTTCGGGTAGATAAATTGATCATCCCTGTTGACTTTGTAATTCTGGATGTGGATGACGATGTGGAGGTTCCGTTGATCCTTGGTCGTCCATTTCTTAACACCGCCGGCGCACTAATTGATGTAAAAGGAGGAAAAATGACTTTGAGGGTCGGAGATGAACAAGTGGTCTTCACCCTCCCCGATGCTATGAAACGTACACTTGATCACGATGATACTCTCTATTTCACGGATACAACTGATGTGATTATCTCCGACTGTGTGCAGGAAGTCCTCGCTTTGAACCCATTGGAGGAGTACTTTGAAGATTTCGGGGATGATGTTGCGGACGATGAGCCTCCCCCTCCACCAATGCAACAACTAGCACAAGTAGAGGTTAAATCTTCACCACATTCCAATGATAAGAGAACCTTGAAGAAGTTGTGGAGGAAGAAAAAAGAGAAGCAAAAGCGGGGGGTGAATGTTTCTACAATGTCACCCGCGGAGGTTGACCACTTGTTCTTCAATGACCGGGGGAAATTCAAAATTTTTTCATGCCTCTCATTGAACTTTCCAGGTAACAACTCTTCATCAAAATTTGGAGGTATTTCTCACCCCTTTGTTCCACCTTGAGTTGAGGTAAGTCATGTCGAGCTAAAGACATTAAAAAAGCGCTTCTTGGGAGGCAACCCAAGTCTTTAAATTCATTGCATTTATTTTTCTTCTTAGTTGTCATTGTTGTGTTTGTGTGTTTTTCGTATTTTTTGTGTGTGGTGCTTGTGAGTTTGAGTCTTGTTGATTTTTGGTGCTTGTGGTTGTTGTTTAGCCGAATTCCATAATTTATTTCATCTTGTTGCACCATAGATTTCATGATCTTTGTATTTTTTCTTGAGTGTTGGTGCCTCATTCTCCATGTTTTTAATGATTTTTGTGTGTTTTCGGCTTTGTTTTCATGTGATTTTTGAGTGTTGAGAGTGTTCGGAGCTAAACAAAATTCCTGGGCCTTGTGCGGCCTACCATGCGGCCGCACAAGGGGCCGCATATTTTTTCCAGAGAAGTATGCGGCCTGCTATGCGGCCGCATAGCAGGCCGCATGAATTTTCCCGAGAGGTATGCGGCCTGCTATGCGGCCGCATAGCAGGCCGCATGGTTTTTCCCGAGAGCCATGCGGGCAACCATGCGGCCGCATGGGGGGCCGCATGGTCACCCGACCTTCATCTCCCCCTCTTCACTCCACTCCCTCACTATTCACTCCATTTTCATCAAACTTCTTTTCTTTTCTCCTTCATCTCTCCACCATTTTTCTTCATTATTTTTGCATCCAAACACTCTCTTCAACCTAGCAAACAACTTTTTGGAAGATTTTCAAGGTTTTATCAAGGTTTAAGCCGATTTTCACTTCATCTTCTCATTGGTGCCCTAGTTCAAGGTTTGTGTTCCTATCACTCATTCTTTGGTTTTTTATGGTTGAAATGATGGGAAAACATGATGATTTACATGGTGAATGCTTCTTGTAATCATTTCTCTTGAATTCCAAGCTTTGTACATTTAGATTATCACTTTTACAAGGAGAAACTCTACCAAAAATTTCCCCGAAATCACTGTAGCACTAGCCAAAAATCAGCCTTTGTTCTTCATTAACCAATTTTCTCAAGTTTTTTTTGGCTTGATGATGGTTCTCTTGTCTTGTAGGGATGCCGATCAAACACGTGGCTTCCAAGCGCGTTAGGAGAAGCTCTCCACCACCCGTTTGCGAGCCTACATTCAAGAATGATGCCCACAAGGCAAGGTTCGCTTTCTTGTCAAGGAGGAAGTTTGGCACGGTGCGAGTTATCGATTGGGAGGCTTTGAAGACATTGGACATTAATGATACCGTTCGAGGCCTCATCTCCCGTGATGGATGGGATGATATTCTTGAGATCGATGAGCCCACTTATCGGGAGTTGACCTTGGAGGTGTTGAGCACATTTGAGGTATCCGGGCATGCTCCTCATTTACGCCAGGCCAGCACCATCACTTTTAGAGCCTTTGGTAAGCGGCACAGGATCACCGACGACCGGTTGGCCATCTACCTTGGGTTTCACACTTATGAGTCCCTCGCCGATTCGGAGCTCAGGAATTTACCTCGTGACTTCCCACGCTCAGTGTCCCCTAGTTCCTTCTGGAAGTCTATTGCTCGCTCATCATCATCGAAGAAGGCTTCTTTGATGGCAGACCCCGTTCACAGGTACTTACAGGCCCTGCTATCCAGAAGTGTGAGCGGTCGCGCTGATTCTACTGGGGTGGTTTCTCGTACCGATCTACTTATTATGTACAGTATTCTTCAGCGGTACCCCATCCACATGGGCCATCTGTTCGCCGGACTTATTGTGCATCAGGGGACTTCTACTCGCCTTGGGGCTATATTTGCCGGGCCGTATATTACACGCATCATCAGGGGCCTAGGACTGATTGAGCACACCCAGGGCATGAGCATTGTGAGCACCGTGGCACCACTTAGTCTGTCGATCTTGCTTCATATTGGGATAGTTGAGAGGTCGGGAGACACTTACCGCCTCCCGCGCAGTGGAGGCACGAGTTCCCATGACCCCGACACCTCTCGGGATTCTGAGTCAGGATCAGAGTCTGATTCAGAGTCCGCCCCTATACCCGACGCAGCACCTAGCGGGAGTCGACCATCACTTGAGGAGAGTTTCGCGGAGTTCCGCATCGAGGTCCGTCAGCAGTTGCAGACCCTTGGGACCTCTCAGGAGGCGTTGACAGCATCAGTGCATGATTTAGCCATATCACAGGGCCGCATCGAGAGCAGCATGGCCGAGATCTTATCATACATGCGCGGCGCTTCATCTTCTGTCGGCACCTCCTCCACAGCCACCACGTGCTTTGCGCCATCACTCCCTCCGGATCTCTAGACCCACAGCACCACTTTAGTTTTTCTTTCTGTTGTTTATACTGGTTTTTATTTCTAGACTTGTTGGTTTGTATTGTTATACTTTTCAGTTAGCAAGGGTCCTGACCCTTCTAAACTGTATTTTCCCGTTTTTGATTCGTGCTTTCTTGTCCGGCTCTCTATTTATTTCTTGGGATGTGATATGTTTCCTCTCTATTTTCAGGACTAATCATTGTAGAGGATTCACGCCCCTTGCACCTCACAACTTTCCCCCGGTCCAGGCACACGTGGAGTTCATCTCATCGACCAATTGGGGAAGTTTCTTTACCTCATTCCCGTATTTCTATGTTTATATTTTTTATCTCGCACCTTACTCTACTGATTCATGTACATTGAGGGCAATGTACAACTTTAGGTGTGGGGATGGGGTACTTTACTAGTTTTGCATGCATGAATACCGATGATAGCTATGATTTTAGGGTTTTGTACTTCCTAGCTTAAAAGAATGATAGAAATGAGCTGTATTTTTATACTGTGCTTGAATGATGCCCTGTTTTATTTTTAGTGCTTTCTCATGATTGCTCCTACCTTATACACTCCAACCAACCCATTATGATGATTTTGGTATTGGACTGTTAAATTCTTTCTTCAATATTCTTTTAAGAGCTTGTGAGTTCCTGTTTTGTTTTCTGTAGCCTTAAGTGAACTTGTGTGACAGGTGTCCAAGGGACTGAGATACAGTGTGTATAGTTAAAAAAAAAAAAAAAAAAAAAAAGTGGAGTCTATGGCAGTATTCCTCTGCTGGCACAGCATGAATGCGTCTATGTAGGCTGTAATTGAGTAGGTTGGGTGGCTCTTGTGCCTAATCAGCATGTGCATCCTTCTGAAAGATTTCTTGTGCAGCCTATGTTAGCCGGACTCAGAAAAAAAAAAAAAAAAAAAAAAAAGTATATTTGTAAATAGGTAAATAAGTATCTCTGTTGCGTCCCCTGGAACTTCTTACACAGTCGCTTAAGTGCTAGAGTTTTATTCAGGAACTCAAAAGACTTTTAACTGAGTATTGAAGAGGTCTTTAACTGCCTAATACCATTCTCACCATATGTGGGGTGAATGGACCCCTGGGGTAATCCAGGGTGTGGAGGTTAAGGTTGGGAGCCAGCACACACTCACGGAAGCACTTTGAATAAAATAGGGCTACCATTACTTGATCACTCACTGTACAGCTCACTTTCTAGATTTCTTTTCACGTGTGCTAGTGGAGTGCTTTACCGTTGAGCTTGAGGTCGTATGTTTAGTCGGTTATCACCGTGCCCCTGTTCTTCATGTGTGTTTGCTTGGGGACAAGCAAATGCTTAGGTGTGGGGATGTTTGATAAACGCCTAAACATACGTATTTTCTATGTATTCGGGTGTATGTATTACGTATTTTTCTATGAGTTGACACCCGTTTTTGGTCTGAATTGGTTTCTTTCATGTTACAGGTACTGATGTGACCCCTTCGAGCTGATTGATAGAATTTGAGAAGAAATCGGCGATGAAAACACTATTCCCGAGGGGGGGTTACTGTAGCGACTACTGTAGTAGATCCTGTAGCACGACCCCTTTGGCGAAATGGTTAAGTCTGGAGGTCATGCGGTCTGGCATGCGGGCACTGTAGCAACTTACACGATTTTGGGTTTTTCTCGGGATTTTCTCTCCCCGCATACGGGGCCGCATGACATTCTGGATGATGTTTTTAAGGGTTTTGGGAAGTCATTTTGAGGGAGAGCTAGACCTTGAGCAAGCTTGACTTCACCACCTTCTTTGGGAGCTTGAGGCCGGCTTTTGGAGGCGATTCTTGAGGAGAGGACGACGGGGAGAGCACGAGACGACGACTCCACACCTTCGATTTGGATTTTAGAGGAAGTTTGACAAGGGAAGCCACTCCTTGGGTGGCGTCCTTGGAAGCGTCATTCGGCCTTGATCCTTTGAGGGAGTGTTCTTATTATGCTTTTGGTTGTTTCCATGTATTTATTTGCATACTTTGTGATCATGAGCAACTAAACCCCAAGGTCACCGGATGTAGGTGAACCTTGGGAGTGAACTTGTGTATTTTGGATAATTCCTTTCTAGTTTATGCATGTGTGTTGGTTTGAGATCCTTGTTTGGTGGTTCTTGAATGCCTTGATATGTATGAGAACTCTATATGTCAATTCCTAGACAATGCTAGGTTGCATGACCATTGCCCTAGTATTAGGCTCACCAAGCTTGGAAGGGAATACATGTACGAATACGCCGTGACCATCGGGTATTTGTACCCCTCCAATTGTTAGGGTTGTCCTTGATTGTGTTTCAACCCTAGCTTGGGGAAATCCATTAAACCCATTGCAATCGTACAAGGATTTGGGCGGAAGAAATTCCGTATTCCAATACTTGTACCGGATTAGGGACCAAACACCGTGACCATCGGGTTGGTCTAATTTAGGGTTTTCCGGTCCAAACCACCCACGTGCATGCTAGTTAGGGTATCCTTAGCACTTTTGTAGCCCCCGAGGGAATCCTCATCCGTGACCATTTCCTCGCCCTGATTTCCCTCAGTATTTGTATTTATTATTTGTATGCTTTTCACACATCCGTAGATTATTTGTAGTTATCTCCTTTGAGTGTTTGCTATGTTAAACAACATTGTGATAAGGAAGTAAGAATAGCTCCTCGGGCCCTTGGGAATACGACCCCCTCGTGCTCGAGCGAGGGGTATTACTTGGCGACCCCGTGCACTTGCGGTTGAGCGATTCAAACGCATTCTCACCACGCTTCCAAGGACGCCACCCAAGGAGTGGATTCCTTTGTCAATCTTCCTCTCAAATGTGAATCGAAGGTGTGGACTCGTCGTGTCGTGCTCTCCCCGTCGTCCTCTCTTCAAGAATTGCCTCCAAAACCCGGACTCAAGCTCCCAAAGAATGTGGTGAAGTCAAGTTCTCCCCAAGACCTAGGTTCCTCTCTCAAAATGCTCTCCAAAACCCCTTAAAAACGAATTCCAGAGAGTTATGCGGCCTCCCATGCGGCCCCGCATGCAGGGAGAGAAAGTCTCCGAGAAATCCCGAAAGTCGCGTAAATGCCACAGTGCCGCTACAGTAAAACTGGTGCAGTAAAATACGGTGAGAATGGCATGAGACAGTTAAATACATCTTCAATACTCAGTTAAGAGTCTTTTAGGTTCCTAAATAAAACTCTAGCACTTAAGTAACTGGGCAACAAGTTCCAGGGGGACGAAGTAGAGATACCAAAATTTATTTATTTATTATTATTTATTTTTTCTTTTTTTTTCTGAGTCCGATTAACATAGACTGCACAACAAATCTTTCAGAAGGAAGCACATGCTGATTAGGCACAAGAGCTACCCAACCTACTCAGTTACAGTCTATATAGACACATTCATGTTGTTCTCAGCAGAGGAATACTGTCATAGACTCCACGTTTTTTTTCACTGTACACATTGTATCTCATGTCCCTTGTTACCCTGTCACAATAGATCACTTAAGGCTACAGAACACAACAAAGGAACTCAAAAGCTCTTAAAGGACTATTGAAGAAAGAATTTACCAGTCTAATGCCAAAATCATCATAATGGGTTGGTTGGAGTGTACAAGGTGAGAGCAATCATGATTGAGCATGGAAAAGCACTAAAAATAAAACAGGGCATCATTCAGGCACAGTACAAGAATACAACTCACTTCTATCATTCTTTCAAGTTAGGAAGTGCTAAACACTAAAATCATAGCTATCATCAGTACTCATGCATGCAAAACAAGTAAAGTACCCCATCCCCACACCTAAAGTTGTACATTGCCCTCAATGTATGTGGATCAGCAGAGTAAGGTGCGAGATAAAAATATAAAAATAGAAATACGGGAATGAGGTAAAGAAACTTCCCCAATTGGTCGATGAGATGAACTCCAAGTGTGCATGGACCGGGGGAAAGTTGTGAGGTGCAAGGGGCGTGAATCCTCTACAATGATTAGTCCTGAAAGTAAAAAGAAAACATATCACACACCAAGAAATAAATAGAGAGCCGGACAAGTAAGCACGAATCAAAAATGGGAAAGTACAGTTTAGGAGGGTCAGGACCCTTGCTAACTTAAATGTACAACAATACAAACGAACAAGTCTGCAAATAAAAACAAGAACAAACAACAGGAAACTAAAAAGTGGTGCTGCGAGTCTAGAGATCTGGAGGGAGTGATGGTGCAAAACACGTGGTAGCCGTGGAGGAGGTGCCGACAGATGATGAAGAGCTGCGCAAAAATGATAAGATCTCGGCCATGCTACTCTCGATGCGGCTCTGTGATGTGGCTAAGTCCCTCACTGATGTCGCCAGCGCCTCCTGAGATGTCCCAAGGATCTGCAACTGCTGATGGACCTCGATGCGGAACTCCGCAAAACTGTCCTTAAGTGATGGTCGACTCCCGCTAGGTGCTGTGTTGGGTGCGGGGGAAGACTCTGAATCAGACTCGGATCCTGTCTCAGAATCCCGCGAGGTGTCGGGATCATGGATGCTCTTGCCTCCACTGCGCGGGAGGCGATAAGTGTCTCCCGACCTCTCAACTATCCCGATGTGAAGCAGGATCGACAGACTGAGCGGTGTGACGGTGCTCACAACACTCATGCTTCAGGTGAGCTCAATCAATCCTAGGCCCCTGATAATGCGCGTAATATATGGTCCGGCAAATATAGCTCCAAGGCGAGTAGAAGTCCCCTGATGCTCAATAAGTCCGGCAAAAAGATGGCCCATGTGGATGGGGTACCGCTCAAGGATACTGTATATCATAAGCAAATCGGTACGAGAAACCACCCCAGTAGAATCAGCTTGACCGTTCACACTTCTGGATAGCAAGGCCTGCATGTATTTGTGAAAGGGGTCTGCCATCATAGAAGCCTTCTTCTATGATGAGCGGGCAATTGACCTCCAAAGAGAACTAGGGGAAACCGAGCGTGGGAAATTGATAAGTACTTGAGTACACATGTTTTACATACTTGTTTTACATACATTGAGCATCATTTTACCATGGATTATGTCTCATAAACTGTATTTTGGTTTTCTTTTATGCAATTAGGTTGTGGAAGTGTTAAAGGAGGAAAAGGAAGCAAAGATGGGTTATAAAGACGTATTGTTGGGAGCTTTTGTACAACACAAGTGTCAAGGCACAAGAGGGGATCATGCACATGAGGGTGTGTGCCAACTTCCTGAAGAATTCAAGATGATTTGTGCGATGGAAGGGCACAAAGACAGTCATACCTTCATGTCCCAACTCGTGTGAAGATAGCTAAAGCTTCCAAATGATGGTTCGATGGAGGAGAAGTCTTATAACTCACCACATGGACGTGTGCCCGACCATGTGGCCTCAAGATAAGAAAGTTTGGATCGCGTTTGATTAAGAGTACTGCAGCAAAACACCATCCATTTCACTGTAGCAGTACTGTAGCAGAATCACTGTTCACGCGACCGCGTCAAAATCCCACACGACCGCGTGGGAATTCTGCAGCCCACGCGACCGTGTGGGATCTCACGTGGGTCGCGTGAAGACACGTGACTGGCACGTTTTTGGATTTATAAATACTCCGATTTGCCGATTTTTAAGGGACTTTTTGCGCACTTTTGAAGGAAAGAGCGGCGAGGGTTTCAAGGCCATCATAATTATTCACTAACTTCGATAGATCTTTCAACGAGATAGCATCTGGGAGCCATTGGCGACCTAGCTTCGGAGAAGGTTCTTTCGAGACGTTGAACGATTCATCAAGACCATCATCACGAATTCGAGGGAGTTTACTTTCATGGATTACATTGCTTTTTATTTCAATATCTTTTGCTTTGTAATAAGCCCCATGGAAGGCTAAACCCTAGTAGATACTTGGGCATGTTAACCATAGGTTTCGATTCATGTATTAACTTCCTTTATGCTTTCTTTTAATTCCGAGTTAATTTGAGTTTTAACCTTGTTTAATCATTGCTTGCATGCCTCATTCATTCGTATGGTTGTTTGGTATGTTTGCATTGTTACCTTAATGAGAGAGAGGTCTCCATTGGGGATTAGAACATACAAGGTTAAAGAGGGTTGAGAGGGTGAGTCTTGAGATAGAGGAGTGTCCCCTTTCCCTTCCGATTGTGTGTTTCCTATCTCCGTATTCCCTAAGTTTTATGCAACCATATGGGGTGTGATGCGTGAGATTGATAGATTTCTCCGCCGGGACCTTTGTAGGGGGTTAGGGATCTTTCGCCTAGAAGTAGCGTTAGATCTAATTTTAGGAATCGGTTTCACTCTTAGATATCCCTAGAACTCATTGTGGTCATATGGGGTGTGAGGTGTTGAGATTGAGCGATTTTTCCGCCGGGACCTTGTAGGGGACTAGTATCGATGGCATGGAGGCAGGGACCGATTATTCTGGGATTACCTCGACTCATAGAACTCGGTTTGAAGCATTTAGTTAGTCTTGCACTTCATGATAGAGCCTAGGGGGAGCATTGCCCGGGTATCTCATCTTCATTGATAGAGATCTCCTTTACATTTTCTTTTACTTGCTTGCTTGTTATTTTCTTATTTTACGTATTACATCCATTGCTTCATATTATTGATTCAACTAGATAATTGAGAATTAGTCATTACTAGTACTTCCGTTCCCTGTGGATTCGACTACCCTACTCACCAGGGTAATTATTACTTCGACAACCCGTGTACTTGCGGTACACACACGCAAGGGGTGTGTCAAGTTTTTGGTGCCGCTGCCAGGGAACGGGATATTAGGAACACCAGGACTTGGTTACTTTAGTCATTTTTCGTTTGATTTCTTTTCTATTCCATATTTCTTTCTTTTATCGTTCTCATTACTTCTTTTCTTTATTTTCTGTCTGCAGGTTATGACCTGAGGAAATCCTTTGACATTCGTTGAAGAAGATCCTAAAATTGAACGTAGATTGCGTAGAAAAGGCAAGGAATCTGCAGTAGCACAGAATTTTCCTGCAGAAATAGAAATTGAAGAGTCTGAAAACATGGCAGAACAAGCAGGGCAGCAGAGAACACTTTCAGATTTTGCTTGTCCTATTATTCGTGGTTCACAATCAAGCATCGTTAGGCCACCAGTTACAGCCCAGAATTTTGAGTTGAAGCCGGGCTTCATTCAAATTCTTCAACAATCTGCACAGCTCAATGGATTAACAGATGAAGATCCGAATAGTCATATCGAAAGATTCCTTGAAGTGTGCGACATGCTGAAAATTAATGGGGTATCGGATGATGCAATTCACTTGAGGGCTTTTCCATTCTCACTAAAAGGAAAAGCCAAACAGTGGCTCCATTCTTTACCAAGAGCTTCCATCACAACATGGAATGAAATGGTAGAAGCTTTCCTTGCAAGATACTTTCCACCGGGGAAATCGGCAAAGCTTCGGAATGAGATCTCCTCTTATGTTCAAATTGAGTTAGAGTCATTATTTGAGACATGGGAGTGATTTAAGGAACTCTTGCAGAAGTGTCCTCAACACGGGTTCCCCGAATGGATGATTATTCACACATTTTACAATGGGTTGAACCCGGGCACCAAACAGTTACTTGATGCCGCCGCGGGAGGAACATTGGCAAACAAGACTCCGGAAGAGGCCCAACAACTAATCGAAGAGATGGCACTTAATAGTTATCAATGGAATGCAAGAGAGAAGAAGAAAGTGGCCGGGATTCATGAGATTGACCCAGTTACGTCATTGGCAGCCCAAGTTGAGGCTATGAGCAAGAAATTGGATACTTTAACTTCTTCAAGAGTTGCCCCAGTTACTAGTTGCGATGGTTGTGGGGGTTCACATATGCCAACTGATTGTCCTATCTCAATTACTACTTCAGCCCCAATTGAGCATGTTGATTTTGTGCGGAATTCGGGATGAGGACAAGGTAAACCTTTTAGCAACACTTAAAACCAAGGGTAGAGAAACCACCCCAATCTCTCATGGAGTAGTCAAGGGCAGCAAAGGCCTGCTGCCCCACCAGGATTTCAGCAACCACCTCCGATTCCGAAGAGAGTTTCAGAATTAGAGAAGGTTTTGTCAAAGTTCATTCAATCAACCGACACAAGATTTCAGAATATTGAGGCAACACTCCGAAATCACACCGCTTCGTTACATAATTTAGAGAATCAAGTAGGACAAATAGCGAAGTCATTAGCGGAGAGACCTCAAGGAAGCTTACCAAGTAACACTGAGACAAATCCAAGAGAGCATGTAAAGGCAATCACTTTGAGGAGTGGTCGGGAGCTCCAAGAAAAGCTCACTGCTGAGAAGAATTCTGAAATTCCTCACGAGTTAACCCCCACTGGGAAGACAGCTGAAAATCCTCAAGAAAAACCGATGAGTAAGGTGCATGACAAGGAGAAAGGGGCAGCTATACCATCCTCATCATTTGCTCCAAGAATTCCTTATCCGGCACGTTTAAAGAAAGATCAAACTAATGAGCAAAACAGAAAATTTCTGGATCTATTTAAGCAACTACACATCAATATACCTTTTGTTGAGGCGTTGTCGCAAATGCCTAGGTATGCAAAATTCTTGAAGGATCTCTTGACCAACAAGAGAAAAATGGAAGAGAGTGTGGCTGTGGTCTTAGAAGGAAATTGCTCGGCATTGCTTCAAAAGAATTTGCCGAACAAGATGAAAGATTCAGGAAGTTTTATCATACCATGTGTGATCGGAGGTTTGGGGGAAGAAAAAGCATTGGCCGATTCGGGGGCTAGTATTAACGTCATGCCGTACACTTTGTTTCAGAAATTGGGGTTGGGAGAGCCAAGGCCAACCCGCATGACGTTACAATTAGCCGATCATTCTATTCGTCATCCTAGAGGTATAATTGAAGATGTTTTGGTAAAGGTTGACAAATATATTTTTCCTACAGATTTCGTGGTGCTCGATGTGGATGAAGACATGGAGGTTCAATTAATTTTGGGAAGACCATTTCGACGAACCTCCAAGGTGCTCATCGACATGGATGGAGGCGAGATGACACTTCGAGTTGGAGAAGAAAAGATTACATACCGCCTCGCCGAAGCAATGAAGCATTCTTTAGTCTTTGATGATTCATGTTATTTTTTAGATGTTAATGATGAGATTTCTAATGAGTATTTGCAAGAAATAGCACACCCGGACCCATATGAAGAATGGTCGGTTATTGAGGAGGAGAAACTTCATATTCAAGCACCATGCCTTTTCAAAGATCAATCGGAAAGAGGGGTGCTTAAATAGATTTTCCGTCTTGTCAAAAGAGCGAGGCGTCGGCATAAGAAACATTCATATGCAGCTGGAGACAAGCACACAAAAGAAAACAATCATACTTCCTCAATTGGTAACATATTTGAGCAATTTTTCTTAAACATGAAACAATTCTGTCCCTCATGCGTGCAGGTTGCAAAAAAAGAAATTTTCCATTTACATAAGCCACCATGAGGTAAGAACAGGTACGTCAAGCTTAGTGACGTTAAACAAGCGCTCCTTGGGAGGCAACCCAAGTTTTTTTTGTGTTTTCTAGTCTTAGTTTTAAATTCTGCAGTAATAAAGTCATGAGTGTGCGTTTTAATAAAATTTTTCTTGGTGCTGAGTTTTCATGAACAATATTTGGTGAATATAAGTGTTTTTCACATATTGGGCATGTTTCGGGTTTTAATTCATGATAATTGTTGAAGGAATGGGCTAATTTTGAAGTTTGGAGAGCCGCGTGGACTGTTTGCAGAAATTCTGCAGCTCACAAGGTCACGTGAGATACTCACGCGACCGTGTACAGTACCCACGCGGGGGTGTGGAATTTCCACACCCCCATGTGGCTTATATATGACTTGAAGGGTTACTATTCATCATCCTTGACCTTGAAACTCTTCATTTCTTCATCTTTTCCTCTCCAAACTTCTCATCCATAAGGTCTCAAATCCATTTTTCTTCGATTCTTTGAGGATTCAAAAGGGTTTTACCGGCATTTGCATCAAGTTTCATACATTGATTCGCATCGTAAGGCTTTTCCTCTCCCATTCTTGCCCTAGTTTCCAATTTCCATATCCATGGTGTTTCTACTTCTTAGATTTTATTTTTCATGGCTATTTTATGTGGAAATCACTTAGATTGCGTAGAACCAAGGTAGAGTGTGGCGTTGAAGGTCGCTCATGACGTTTTTGACATGGACGACCGCCCACGCGCGCGCGTGACCAAACCACGCGGCCGCGTTGGCCGGCCAACAGTCCACGCAGTCCTGTGGACCAGCCCACGCGACAGCGTGGGCTGGCGCTGGCCACGAGCAGCCAGCCACGTGACTGCGTGGCTGGGGTCACGCGGTCGAGTGGCCCTCGGCCGAGGCCCAACTCCCTGCCTGTGACCACGCGACCGCGTGGCCTGCCGAGGGTACCAACCAAGAACCCACGCGACCGCGTGGCTGATCCACGCTGTCGCGTGGGTCTTCTGCCATGCAAACACGCACCCACGTGGGCTGGGAACACACTTAGTTTTGTTATTGTCACACTTTTGCACGCAGGTTTTCCCCTGCACTCATAGAAATCATGTTGAACTGATTTATTTTATGTTTCTTACTGGTATGGCACCTAGGACAAAGAGAGTAGCCCAAAAACGTTCTCGTTAAGACATGGAGCCGACACCACCACCTGAGGTTGACTTTGTCAATCTTACACATAGGCAGAGGTTCGAGCGTCTGCAGAGACTTAAGATTGGACAGTCGCGTTACATTTTTTTGAGACACTCGACACAGTTGGCCTTTCAGAGGAGGTTCGAGGATTGATACAGTTTTGGGGTTGGGACCGACTCCTATCTATTTATGAGCCTGTCCGACGAGATGTTACTTTGGAGGTTCTATCGACTTTTTCCTTTGATCATGAGCGACCAGACGCGAGCTTTGATGCAGAGAATGTCATTCGGTTTAGAGCTTTTGGTCAGTTTCACGAGATGTCACTGACACAGTTTGCGATACTACTTCGATTATATGATCAGGATTATGTGGACACTTTAGAGTACCGGGAGCTTTTGACTGACTTCCCTCCTGACATCACTCCGAGCCAGGTATTCCATGATTTATGCGGAGGTGCTCGGTATGTCCCAGGTCAGTCAAAGAGTTCTTCTCTTGTACGTCACGCGTATAGATATGTACATGCTATTCTCAGCAGGTCGATCACTGGACGGGGAGATGGTACAGGTGCACTGAGCCGTACAGATTTACTTTACCTGTATTCCATGACTCAGCGTGTTCCCATACATCTTGGATATGTCATCGCAGACTTCTTTCGACATCATAGTCAGTATTTACGTATTGGCGCGCTATTTGTGGGACCGTATATCACTCGACTCATGTTTCAGATGCGCCTAATGCGTTCAGTCAGAGGCGAAGAGAGAGTCAGTAGTCCGTCACCTTTGGGGCTAGTCACTCTCCGACTGATGGGAGTAGTGCGACGTACAGCATCAGGTGGATATGCATTGGTAGAGGTGTCATCCGACGATGACGAGTCTGCTGAGACTCCAGACGCACCACCACCCGCAGAGCCTGACACGACCTTTTGCTTGTGTACCGCAAGTGCACGGCCTTGTCGAAGTAATAAAATTACCCCGGTGAGTGGGTAGTCGAATCCACAAAGAATAGGGATTTAAAATACGAGAAATTGCTATTCAATCGTGCGATATACGAAAAGAAACAATGATCGGCATGATGAGTGAGTTTATGAAAATTAGAGTAGATGCAAGGCAAGTAAATAGAAAGTTGAAAGAGAGAAAAGTGCAAGCAACGAGTAAAGAGAGAGACTAGCAATAAGTGAGAATAGGGTATCCGGACAAGTTACCTCTAGGACTTATGCTTCTAGTGCAAGACTATGCTATTATACTTTCCTATTGATGTTAATTGAGTCGAGGAAAATCCTTAAACACACGGTCCCAAATCTAAGGTCAACCGTGACTAACCCCCAACACTATGTCCCAGCAATAGGATTCACGTCAACCCTTCACTCTGTTGATTGCTCAACTAAGCCCCAGGGGAGTATTTCTACCTAAGCCTAACACTACGTGGAATTGCTTTGAGCTCTAGGGACTCCTAGTGATAAAACCTGTTCCTATGTGCAGTAGTTCTAACCCTTTGGTCCAGGAGGAAGAACAGTAGTCTAAATTAAGCCCCAGTGCATAGGATTCACGTCACCCCAAAGCCTTGGGGGAGTATGTCTTCCTAGCACTTTACTCTATTTCGACCGCTAATAAATCAAGGAATCGGAGGTAGGGAGAAATCACATCGGAAGGGAAAGGGGTACGGTGCTACCTCACAACTCTCCCTCTCAACCCTCTTCAATTTTAAGTAGTCTAATCCTATAGGAGTTGTCACACCTCCAAAGGATAATCTAGATTGTTCTCAATCCTTAGTGTCACGGCTAAGAAAAAACAATAGCACAAGATATCTAAAATTGAAACTCGAATTTATTCATCAATTAATGGAAAAGCATAATAACAATGTCAAAGAAACATAATTATCCTAGAGTTTTACAAGTCCGAATACCCACGAGGGGTTTAGCTCCTCATGGAGCTATACATGTTCATCAATGTATGAAATAAAACACAAACTAAAGACATCAATGAAAACCCCCTCACGTATGGTGTGGCCATGGTCTTGTGACGATTCCGATGGCGCGCTCCAATCCTCCACAAAGTCCTCTCCGAAACCCTAGCCGCACTCTCCAGAAGTTGGGGAGAAAGATAGGTTCCAAGATTCTCAAAAAGTCTCCAAATCGGGCTTTAAATAGGCTGAGTGCGGCTTTAAATTTGAAGTTATCGGGGCTTCACACGGCCGTGTGGAATTTCCACACGCCCGTGTGAAGTTTCTGTCTTTCCTGAAAAATTACTTCACACGGCCGTGTGGAATTTCCACACGCCCGTGTGAAGTCTCTGGCTTGCTGGGAAATCAATTCACACGGCCGTGTGTTAATTCCACACGCCCGTGTGAGGTCTCTGCTTGCTGGAAAATTAATTCACACGGCCGTGTGTTAATTCCACACGCCTGTGTGAATTCTCTGGAATCTTGATTTTCGGCAGAAGTGCACAGTACTTGCTACAGTGATTTTGCTACAGTAGCAAGCTGCATTGCTGCTACAGTAACTCTCCGAAATGGTCCCGAATACGTTGTTCTTCATCGAGGCCATTGAATTGGGCACACAATCAATAGTAGATCGTGCCTATTGCTTCAAGTCTCCTTCTTGGTGAAGTTTTCCTAAGCTACACGAGTTGGACTTGTTGTGAATGTGACTGCCTTTGTGCCCCTCCAATGGAGGTTGGCACACACTCACAAGTCTAAGCTCGTGCCTTGTTCCTTGCTTGGTCCGAAAACCTTCCAACAATGGTGAACACGACTTAACTTCGTTCTTCTTTCCCAACTTAGCTCCACGAACCTACAATGCACAAGAATACACAAATGCACACTATTTAGTGATAGAATCTGATAAAAAGTATGTTCATTGTAAGATAATAACGATTCGCGTTACTACAACACAAGCACTTATCAAATCCCCCCACACTTAAGCTTTTGCTTGTCCTCAAGCAAAATAGAACGTGAAAGTACTTGGGAAGAACAATTGAAAGTGCTTAGCCTTAGGTTCACCAAAAGTATGCAAAAGAAATATTCTACAAGTAAGGGGAAATCAAAACATTACATATGGTTATCTTTGCTCTAGCTAAAAACTTGAATCAAAAAGGATAAAAACTCGAAAATGTGTAAGTGTGTGCAAATTCACTCAAGAAAACCAACGAGTACTCCTCAAACTCTTGTTACAAGGACTTATTTATATATACTAAGTAAGGAAGTAGTAGCTTCACTCAACCTCTAAGGTAGCCCTTTCCTAGGCGGCCGCCAAAGGTGGCTTTCACAATTTTGAGGAGGTAGCTCTTTCTACCGTAGTGGTAGCTTTCACGCTTCCCATGAGATAGCTCTTTCTCTCATTAGGGCATAACTTGTATCCGACTTATGAGAGTAGCTTCATACTTCATAGGAGGTAGCTCTTTCCACCCCAAATGAAAAGCTTAAACTAATATTCACAAGCTAATAGTTTTTTTTTTTTTTTTTTTTTTTTGCTTGCTACATAGAACTTCACACTTTACTAAAGTAATACTAAAGTAGTCCTTAAAACTTCAAGATCGAGTTTCCAAAAGATTTCAAGAGTGAGTAGTGCAAGAAGGTTTAATCGAGCAAAAATCCCCTAAAATTCAAGTGGAACTAGAACAAGATAGAATATAATGTTAAAAATTCTCCTAAACTCTAAGAATACGAATGTTGCAACCAAGGTGAACCGCCATAGGCTACATGAACATGAACAATTGAACGCACAAGTAAAGGTGTGTGCAATGTGAATCCCCCCCCACACTTAAGATGTACATTGTCCCCAATGTACGCATGCAAGCACTATAACAATAAAACAATGAAAAACAATTAGTGTGGAAGTGGCAATTGAAACATTACTCCCCTGAACTCCAAGTGTTGCGTTTGATGGAGCTAGGTCATTGAGAGTTGAGTCTCAATGGTTTGTGGAGCACACACGGTCCCATGACCGTGCCAATGACAATTCCTCAATTTCCTTAAATCCAAGACCATCTGCACACATACGCAAGGGTTCAGTATAGCTCAAGAAAAACCAAAATAAAGCTCGAGTATATAAGGATATGATAATGAGATACAACTCGAGACAAAGTAAAGGAAAAATAAAAGCAAATCCAGAAGGAGAGTCCTTTCTGGGTACTACAAGTCCAACAAAATAAGAAAATAACAGTGCGACAAAAGAAAGATAAAAACTATGACGCCTCAGCGTCGGTGTCCTGATGAGTATCCTCTGGTACTGCTGCTGCTGCTGCTGCTGCTGGTGGATCTGATGCTGATGGAGATGTAGGTGGAGTTGGTGAGGGGACTCGTCGGGGTCGCACCACAGATCGCTCAAACAACTGGATCACTGTGGCAAGCTGTACCGACAGGTGAGCGAACTGTGATGCCTGAGTGGTCCTCAACTCGGCAAACCCTGCTGCCTGTGTGACCCTCAGCTCTACTAACTCCTGCTGCATGATACCCACAGCACTCTGGAGGCGCTCGAACCTGTCATGTCCTCGAGATGGAGAAAAGATACACACTGGAGGTGGCTCCGGTGCTGTGGGTGGTGCCTCAGTCTCTGCCCCTGCCTCTGTGTCCACTGGTGGTGGCTCTAAGGCTGCCTGTGAGCCCTCGGCCTGGTCTGTCTGGGGAATGGTCCATGTATACGTCCCTGATCCTGCTCTGCGGATCATCCCCATCATCCTCAGTGTATCTGCGCCCAGAGGGATCGGTACACTAGTCTTCTCTGGCCCTCGCACTACGTCTCTGAGACTCGTCCCGATCAGGAGTCTCGAAATGTAGGGTCCCGTGAAGATCACTCCAACCCTAGGGTACTGGCCCTGATGGCGCAAATACTCTGCTAAAATGTGCCCTAGGTGGAGTGGTACCTTCTGAGCCATAGAATATAGATAAAGAAGCTCCTGCCGGGCTCAGAACCCCAGTGCTATCACCACGGCCACTCACTGATCTACTCAGAATGGCATGTAAATATCTGTAGGCCGGGCGAGATAAACACGTGGCCTTCGAGACCCCTGGCTGATACTGGTCTTCTCCGCACAAATCTCTGTATGCCCTATGCGGAGTAAGACTGCCCGGGTAGTCTGTAGGAAGACCCTTATACTCCTCGGTCTGTGTATAGGCCTCATCGTATAGCCCCATATGGATTGAAAACTGGGTCAAGCTGAGGCTGAAATACTGGCCTCATACACTGAACTGAATCGCATCAGGAGTAGAAAAGTCCCTGTATGATCTGTCAAACTCGAATGAGGCCAGAAACTCCAGTGTCACCCCTCGAATGGCTGGATATCTAATCCTCAGTAGTTTCCTCCAGCCACCCACCGAGAGTAGCTCCTCAACCTCCTCGGCAATACTGTCACCCCCCTGGATCCCTCTGATAATGCTCAGGTTGGGGTATCGTGACTGTCCAAAATAGAGTGTGGACAATCTTTTAAACCTGGTCTGGTGCTCAGGTATACTAAACTCTGTCTCCTCTGGAGGGGGTGTGGGCTCACGGGGTCGCTTCCCAGCCGTCTTCTTGGACCTGGAAGCCATATCTGCGAGATTGAAAAGAGAATAAAAAAAACATTAAAATAAAACAATCTGCAGAAATCCACACGGCCGTGTGTTAATTCCACACGCCCGTGTGGATCATCGGGCGGACAGAGCATAACGGCCGCGGGGTTTAAATTCCAAAATTTACATTCTAGTTTGTTCTAATTCATCCCTAAGCATGTTCGCATATATAATAAACATTCAAAATAAGCGAAATCATCCAAACAATCGAATCAAATTAAGAATTTATGAAGAAAAGAGCGAGGGAGAGCTCACCAACGGTGTGAAGCGAAAAACTAAGGAAATCGGCCGGAAAACTCAATTAAATCCTTCAAAAGGCCCAGAGAAAGTCGGGAAATTAGTGGAGAGGGTAGAGGAGAAGTTTAGAGTGAAGAATGAAGAGGCACAAGTGATTTCTATAAGAAAAACACGCGGCTTTTGAAATTCTGGGAATTCACACGGCCGTGTGGAAATACCACACGGCCGTGTGCCTCTAAAATTAGGGTTCACAGGGGCCAACACACGCCCTTGTGTGCACTCTGCTTCTTCTCTGGGTTACCTCACACGGGCGTGTGTTAATTACACACGCCCGTGTGCCTTCTCAAAAAGACTCCACAGGGGCTGGTCCACGCCCCTGTGGATTCTCGGGAAACCACAGAAGATCTCTGAGATTTGTCACACGGCCGTGTGTTAATTCCACACGGCCGTGTGCCCAACCTGGCCAAGAACACAAGGCCAGCCACAGGGGCATCTCCACGCCCCTGTGGCCTCTCTGACTCACCCGAGAAACGCTAAGTATTTCACACGGCAGTGCGAATCATCCACACGGCCGTGTACCTTTCACAAGCTCTCCCACAGGGGCACCCACACGCCCCTATGTATTCTCGGGGAGAAGGGGTTTTTCTGCAGAGTTTCACACGGCCGTGTGCCTTGGCACAGTGGCACTCACAGGGGCACCCACACGCCCCTGTGGACTCTCTGGGATAAGAGTAAAAGTTCTGCGTAAACCCACACGGCCGTGTGTTAATTCCACACGGCCGTGTGCCCCTTCTGGAGTTTTTCACAGGGGCAAGGTCACGCCCCTGTGTCTCCTCTGGTTGAGTCCTAATTGGTAACACACGGCCGTGTGTTTTCTCTGGTTTACTTAGAAAATTTACAGACTTCTCAGAAAAATTCAGAAATTCTTGTATGACACTTAGAACCTGTAAAAATCATGAAAATATGACCAGAGACCACAGAAAACACACTCAACCGACTTAAACTTCGTCAATTATCATTAAGGCACACGTGATTCATCAAAAACCCTCAAGAAAATTGCAACGTAAGCACATGAAAAATTCAGGACACCAAAACCAAGACTTTTATTCAATCTAAATCTAACTAAGTCCTAGAAAAACTGTAAAACCTTGGGTTGCCTCCCAAGAAGCGCTTGTTTAACGTCACTAAGCTTGACGTACCTGGCTTACCTTATGGAGGTTCATGAATGGAGGTCGCCCTCTTCCCTACAACCTGAAAGCATGTATTACATAACCTTTGTAGAGTAGAGGGGGAGTTGTCGAATTTGTTACCACCAAAGGGTGAATCACCCTTACTCCTTGAATGTTATTTCCCCTTGTTATTGGGGTTCTTCTTGTGGCGTCTTTTCGACCTTTTCATCCTCCGAAGCATTTTCTTCATACGCTCCGTTTCTTGCTTGAAGTCATCCTTGATTAGACCAATGGAGAGCACTTCTTCTTCAATCTCCAAGTCTTGGTCCGGCCACCCTTCATATGGATCTGGGTTCATCAGTTCCTGCACATAATCATCTATTAGTTCATCGGTGGTGTCAAGGAAATATAAAGTGTCATCAAAATCGAGAGAGTGTCTCATGGCTTCGGTGAGTCGGTATGTAAGTTTGTCTTCTCCTACTCGCAATGTGAGCTCCCCGCCGTCCATGTCAATCAACGCCTTGGAAGTGCACAAGAATGGCCTTCCAAGGATCAATGGAACCTCGACATCTTCATCAACATCCAACACTACGAAGTCAACAGGAAATATGTATTTGTCGACTTTCACCAACACATCTTCCACGATTCCTCTCGGATGTATCACTGATCGGTCCGCGAGTTGAAGTGTCATCCGAGTGGGTCTTGGCTCGCCCAAGCCTAGCTTTTGGAAGAACGTGTAGGACATGACATTGATGCTTGCCCCCGAGTCGGCCAATGCCATCTCTTCACCCATGTTGCCAATGTTACATGGTATTATGAAACTCCCGGGATCTTTTCTTTTGCTCGGCATGTTCTTTTGCAATACGGCTGAGCAATTGGCATGTAGTACCACAGACGCACTCTCCTCCAATTTCCTCTTGTTGGTCAAGAGTTCCTTCAAGAACTTCGCGTACTTAGGCATTTGGGCTAATGCTTCCGCGCATGGTATGTTGATGTGCAACTGTTTGAAAATTCCCAGAAATTTCTTGTATTGTTCGTTCTCTTGGTCATTCTTCAATCGTGAAGGATAGGGGATCCTTGGCTTGTAGGGTATGGATGCCACCTCTTTTTCCTTTGTTACTCCTTCCTCTACCTCCACTACCTCGGGTGTCTCTTGGGCCTTCTCTAGAGGGAGATTTCTCTCGACCTCTTTCCCACTCCTCAAGGTGATTGCCTTCAATTGTTTCCTCGGATTAGTCTCCGTATTACTAGTCAAACTTCCTTGAGGTCTTTCCGCTAATGTCTTCGCAATTTGCCCCACTTGATTTTCCAAATTATGTAAGGAGGCGGTGTGATTGCGAAGTGTAGCTTCCACCGACTGAAATCTAGCATCCGATGAAGAAACAAACCGTGCAAGAGCTCTTTCTAGATCGGTCATCTTTCCTTCTAGCCCTGTCACTAGGCTTTCTAAATTCGGTGCTTGTTGGCCCTGAAATCCTGGTGGTGTGTTGTTCTTTTGTTGTGACTGTCCTTGGTTGCTCCATGAGAAATTTGGGTGATTCCTCCACCCCGGATTGTAAGTGCCACTATACGGGTTGCCTTGGCCTTGTCCTCTGTAATTATTTCCAACAAAATCAGCCTGCTCTACCGTACTAGCGCCTCCAATAGCAATCGGACAATCACTTGAAGCATGACCTCCCACACAACCGTTACATGTAGTGATGGCCGCAACTCTTGGTGAAGTTAGAGCGTCCAACTTCTTACTCAATGATTCTTCTTGTGCCACCAAAGATGTAACTGCATCAACATCATGAATTCCGGCTACCTTCCTTCTGTCCCTTGTGTTCCATTGATAGCTATTCATCGCCATCTCTTCAATAAGGTGTCAGGCTTCATCGGGGGTCTTGCCTCCCAGAGTCCCTCCTGCCACCGCATCTAAAAGTTACTTAGTGCTCGGATTCAACCCATTGTAAAAAGTATGAATGATCATCCACTCGGGGAATCCATGTTGCGGGCACTTCCGGAGGAGCTCCTTGAACCTATCCCATGTCTCGAATAGAGACTCCAATTCCACTTGCATGAAGGATGAGATATCATTCCGGAGCCTCGCTGATTTTCCCGGAGGGAAATACCTAGCCAAGAACGCCTCGGCCATCTCCTCCCATGTAGTGATAGATGCTCTCGGTAATGAATGTAACCAATGCCTTGCTTTTCCCTTCAATGAAAATGGGAAGGCTCTCAACCTGATTGCGTCGTCCGTTACCCCATTGATCTTCAACATGTCGCACACTTCAAGAAAGTTCTCTAGTTGGTTGTTGGGATCTTCACCGGCCAACCCATTAAACTGTGCGGACTGTTGCAACATTTGAATGAAAGACGGCTTCAACTCAAAATTATTTGCGGTAATTGGGGGCCTCACAATGCTTGATTGGGTCCCCATTACCGCGGGTCTAGCAAAATCGGCCAATGTCCTTTGTTGTTCGTTCTGTTCTGCCATAGCTTCTGACCCTTCTGAATTTATGCTGGCTTGCTCGGATTGTTCTTCCACAGGCTCTTTCCCTTTACGGTGCATTCTCCTACCAATGTTCGGGTCTCCTTCAACAAGAATCGAAGGGTTCCCGCGGGTCATAACCTGAAGCCAACACAAAGAAAAGAAAAATAAGAACGATGATAGTTAAGGAAAGTGTGAAATAGTCAACAAAGTGAATGACTAAAATAGCAAAAACAAGTATCCAAAATACGCCTATTCCCCGGCAACGGCGCCAAAAACTTGACACGACCTTTTGCGTGTGTACCGCAAGTGCACGGCCTTGTCAAATTAATAAAATTACCCCGGTGAGTGGGTAGTCGAATCCACAGAGAATAGGGATTTAAAATACGAGAAATTGCTATTCAATCATGCGATATACGAAAAGAAACAATGATCGGCATGATGAGTGAGTTTATGAAAATTAGAGTAGATGCAAGGCAAGTAAATAGAATGTTGAAAGAGAGAAAAGTGCAAGCAACGAGTAAAGAGAGAGACTAGCAATAAATGAGAATAGGGTATCCGGACAAGTTACCTCTAGGACTTATGCTTCTAGTGCAAGACTATGCTATTATACTTTCCTATTGATGTTAATTGAGTCGAGGAAAATCCTTAAACACACGGTCCCAAATCTAAGGTCAACCGTGACTAACCCCCAACACTATATCCCGGCAATAGGATTCACTTCAACCCTTCACTCTGTTGATTGCTCAACTAAGCCCCAGGGGAGTATTTCTACCTAAGCCTAACACTACGTGGAATTTCTTTGAGCTCTAGGGACTCCTAGTGATAAAACCTGTTCCTATGTGCAGTAGTTCTAACCCTTTAGTCCAGGAGGAAGAACCGTAGTCTAAATTAAGCCCCAGTGCATAGGATTCACGTCACCCCAAAGCCTTGGGGGAGTATGTCTTCCTAGCACTTTACTCTATTTCGACCGCTAATAAATCAAGGAATCGGAGGTAGGGAGAAATCACATCGGAAGGGAAAGGGGTACGGTGCTACCTCACAACTCTCCCTCTCAACCCTCTTCAATTTTAAGTAGTCTAATCCTATAGGAGTTGTCACACCTCCAAAGGATAACCTAGATTGTTCTCAATCCTTAGTGTCACGGCTAAGAGAAAACAATAGCACAAGATATCTAAAATTGAAACTCAAATTTATTCATCAATTAATGGAAAAGCATAATAACAATGTCAAAGAAACATAATTATCCTAGAGTTTTACAAGTCCGAATACCCACGAGGGGTTTAGCTCCTCATGGAGCTATACATGTTCATCAATGTATGAAATAAAACACAAACTAAAGACATCAATGAAAACCCCCTCGCGTATGGTGTGGCCGTGGTCTTGTGCGGCCGTCGAACGTCGGTGACGATTCCGATGGCGCGCTCCAATCCTCCACAATGTCCTCTCCGAAACCCTAGCCGCACTCTCCAGAAGTTGGGGAGAAAGATAGGTTCCAAGATTCTCAAAAAGTCTCCAAATCGGGCTTTAAATAGGCTGAGTGCGGCTTTAAATTTGAAGTTATCGGGGCTTCACACGGCCGTCTGGAATTTCCACACGCCCGTGTGAAGTTTCTGTCTTTCCTGAAAAATTACTTCACACGGCTGTGTGGAATTTCCACACGCCCGTGTGAAGTCTCTGGCTTGCTGGGAAATCAATTCACACGGCCGTGTGTTAATTCCACACGCCCGTGTGAGGTCTCTGCTTGCTGGAAAATTAATTCACACGGCCGTGTGTTAATTACACACGCCTGTGTGAATTCTCTGGAATCTTGATTTTCGGCAGAAGTGCACAGTACTTGCTACAGTGATTTTGCTTCAATAACAAGCTGCATTGCTGCTACAGTAACTCTCCGAAATGCTTCCGAATACGTTTGACACAACCCCTTGCGTGTATCCCGCAAGTGCACGGGTTTGTCGAAGTAATAAATTTACCTTGGTGAGAAGGTAGTCGAATCCACAGGGAATAGGGAGATAGAGTATAAGAATTCACTAATTAAGCTATGCGAAATATGGAAAACAATGGTGATATTAATGAATGAATGTATTTCAAAACAATAAACTAAATAGAAGGATGAAAGTAAGAAATGCAAATAGGAAAATCGAGAAGGACTTGCAATGAGTAAAAGGGGGGTATCCGGACAAGCTACCTCTAGGGTCTATGTTTCAAGTGCAAGACTATGATATTATACTCTCCTATTGATGTCAATTGAGTCGAGGAAATCCTAAGACTCACGGTCCCAAACCTAAGGACAACCGTGACTAACCCCAATGCTATGCTTTGGTATTAGGATTCACAACACCCTTCACTCTGTCACCTAGATGATTAAGCCCCAGGGGAGTCCATCTACCTAAACCTCACACTATATGGGATTGCATTATGCTCTAGGGATTCCTAGTGATTAAACCTGTTCCTACAACAATAGTTCTAACCCTTTGGTCCAGGTGAAAGAACCCTAGTCTAGATTAAGCCCCAGCATATAGGATTCACTACAACCCTTCACTCTATTACTTGCGCAATTAAGCCCTAGGGGAGTTTATCTACCTATTGCTTCACTCTATTTCGACCGCTATTAAATCAAGGAATCGGAGGTAGGGAGAAATCACATCGGAAGGGAAAGGGGTACATTGCTACCTCACAACTCTCCCTCTCAACCCTCTTTAGTCTTAAGTAGTCTAATCCTATAGGAGTTGTCACACCTCCAAAGGAAAACCTAGATTGCTCTCAACCCTAATGTCACGTTTAAGGGAAAACAATATCAAGAGATAATTAAGATTAAAACTCAATTTTATTCATCAACGATGGAAAGCATAATAATCAATGTCAAAGAAACATAAGAACCCTAAAGTTTACAAGTCCGAATACCCCACGAAGGGTTTAGCTCCTCATAGAGCTATACATGTTCATCAATGTGGAAAATAAAGCATAAAACATAGACATAGATGAAAACCCCCTCGAAGTTAGTGTGGCCGTGGTCTTGTGCAAACGTCGAACCTCGAAATCGATGCCGACGATGTGCTAGAACCTCCACGAAATCCTCTCCGAAACCCTAGCCGCACTCCAGAAAGTTGGGGAAAAGTTAGGTCGAAAGATCCTCCAAAAGGTTGCAAAAATCCCCTTTTATAATGTTGAATCGCGGCTTTAAAATTGGACTTATCGGGGGCTTCACACGGCCGTGTGGAATTTCCACACGCCCGTGTGAAGCTTCTGTCTCGGCTGGAAAATTAATTTCACACGGCCGTGTGGAATTTCCACACGCCCGTGTGTCTTCACTGGATGGCTGAGATTGCAAAACACACGGCCGTGTGGAATTTCCACACGCCCGTGTGACTTCTCTGGAACACTAGTCTTCAGCTGAACAGGCTTGGTACTTTGCCGAAACGCCTCCCGGGTCCATTGTTCTTCATCGAGGCCATTACTTGGGCACACAAGCAACGGTAGGTCGCGCCAATTGCTTCAAGTCTTCTTCTTTCGCGAAATTCTCCTAAGTAACACGGATTGGACTTGTTGTGAATGTGACTGCCTTTGTGCCCCTCCAAAGGAGGTTGGCACACATCCACAAGTCCAAATACGTGCTTCGTTCCTTGCTTGGTCCGAGAACATCTCAACATTGGCAAGCGCGACCTAATTTCATTCTTCTTCTCCAATTAGGCTCCACAATACCTTCAATGCACAAGAGAACACAAATGCACACATTTAGTGATAAAATCTAATAAAAGGTATGCTTAATGTAAGATAATAACGCTTCGCGATACTATAACACAAGCACTTATCAAACTCCCCCACACTTAAGCTTTTGCTTGTCCTCAAGCAAAAAATAAAACGTGAAAGTACTTGGGAAGAACAATTGAAAGTGCTTGGCCTTAGGTTCACCAAAAGTGCAAAAGAAGCATTCTACAAGTAAGGGGAAATCAAAACATTGCATAAGGTTATCAATGCTCTAGCTAAAAACATGAATTAAAAAAAAAAAGATAATAACTCGAAAACGTGTTAGTGTGTGCGACTTCACTCAAGAGAACCAACGAGTACTCCTCAAACTCTTATTTACAAGGACTTATTTACGAACGGAAAAAAATTAGGAGAGGAAGTAGTAGCTTCACACATCCTCGAAGGTAGCCCTTTCCTAGGCGGCCGCCAAAGGTGGCTTTCACTCTTTCGAGGAGGTAGCTCTTTCTACCGGGGTAGTAGCTTTCACGCATCCCATGAGATAGCTCTTTCTCTCATTAGGGCATAACTTGTATCCGACTTATGAGAGTAGCTACATACTTCATGGGTGGTAGCTCTTTCCACCTCAAATGCATACATAAAAGAAAGCAACTATTCACAAACTCACATTTTTCTCTTTTTTTTTTTTTTTTTTTTTTTTTTTCATTTTCATCATTCTTTTTTTCTTTTTCTTTTATATATATATGCATTTTCCAAAGTAAAACTAAGAACGATGATAAACTTGTCCTTTAAAACTTCAAGATCGAGTTTCCAAAAGATTTCAAGAGTGAGTAGTGCAATAAGGTGTAATCGAGCAAAAATCCCCTAAAATTCAAGTGGAACTAGAGCATGATAGGATACAATGTTAAAAATTCTCCTAAACTATAAGAATACAACCGTTACAACTAAGGTGAACCGCCATAGGCTACATGAGCATAAACAATTGAACGCACAAGTAAAGGTGTGTGCAATGTGAACTCCCCCCCACACTTAAGATGTACATTGTCCTCAATGTACGCACAGAAGCACAATAATAAGTGAAAACGACAAAAGCAATTAGTGTGGAAGTGGCAATTGAAACATTACTCCCCTGAACTCCAAGTGTTGCGTTTGATGGAGCTAAGTCATTGAGAGTTGAGTCTCAATGGTTTGTGGAGCACACACGATCCCATGACCGTGTCAATGACTATTCCTCAAAATCCTTACATCCAAGACCATCTGCGCACACATAAACGAGGGTTCAGTAAAGCTCAATAAAACTCGAGTATATAAAATATAAAGCAATGAATACAACTCGAGACAAAATAAAAAGCAAAATAAAAGCTATACTCAGAGGGAGAATCCCTTCTGAGTACTACAAGTCCAAAATAAAGTAAAGATATACAGAATGACAAATAAAAGAAAAGAATCTAAAATCTAGGACGCCTCAGCGTCGGTGTCCTGAGTGGTGGCCTCTAGTGCTGCTGGAGGCTCTGTATCTGCTGGTGGATCGGCTGATGTCGGTGCAGGTGGATCTGCTGGTGATGCGGGAGATGGAGGTGGTGGAGTGGAAACTCGAGGTCGGACCACGAAGGAGGAGGAGGCAATCTGCTCGAAGGTCTGTCGTAAGCTCTGGAACTGCGCCATCACCTCCTGGTGCTGTGAAATCTGTGTGGCCCTAACCTCAGCCACCTCGGTCTGTAGGATCCCCACTGCGCTCTCGAGGCTCTCCAGTCTGTCCTGGCCTCGAGACGGTGAAAACATCCGCATCGGAGGTGGCTCCGGTGCGGTGGGGGGTACCTCAGCCTCTGCCCCTGTCTCTGTGTCCTGCGGGGGTGGCCCCAATGCTGCCTGGGAGTCCTCGGCCTGCGCTGTCCGGGGTATGATCATAGTATAGACTCCTGGTCCTGATCTGCGGACCATACCCATCAGTCTCAGTGTCTCTCTGGTGAGCGGGGCTGGTGTAGCGATCTTTTCGGCCCCGCGCACCCCATCTCTGAGCCCTAGGCCTATAACGAGGCGTGTGATGTAGGGCCCTGAAAAAATGACTCCAACCCTGGGGTACTGGCCCTGGTGGCGAATGTACTCGGCTAGAACGTGCCCCAGGTGAAGTGGCTCACTCTGCACCATGGAGTGCAAGTATAGCAGCTCCTGTCTGCTCAGTACCCCTGTACTGTCCCCTCGGCCACTAATAGACCTGCTCAGGATAGCATGAAGGTACCTGTATGCTGGCCGGGAAAGGAATGTCACTTTCGAAACCCCCGGCTCATACTGACCATCCCCGCATAATGTCTCGTAAATCGTCTGTGGTGTGAGGGTACCTGGATACTCGGTGGGTAGCAAAACATACTCCTCTGTCTCGGTGTATGCCTGATCGTACAGGCCCATCAGGACTGAGAACTGAGTGACACTCATGCTGAAGTGTCTACCGAGGGCACGGAACTGAATCGTCTGGCTATCCGTGAAGCTATCATACCCTCGGTTGAATTCGAATGTCGATAGGACCTCGAGGGTGATGTCTCGAGTTGCTGGCTCTCGAATAGATAACAATCGGTCCCAACTCCCCACAGCCAGCAACTCCTCCACCTCTGTAGCTATGGCGTCGCCCCCCTGTATGTCTCTCAATACGCTCAAATCAGGGTAGCGCGACTGTCCAAATCGAAGTGACGAGAGTTTCTTGTACCGCTCCCTGTGCTCGGGTAAATCAAACTCCATTTCTTTGGGGGGTGGATTAGCTGCTCGCGGACGCTTGCCGACCGATTTCCTAGGCCTAGTAGACATCTCTGCAAGATTGAAAGAGAAAGAGATCAAAAACAAGTTAAAATACTCAATCTGCAGGAATCCACACGGCCGTGTGTTAATTCCACACGCCCGTGTGGATCATCGGGCGGACAGAGTATAACGGCCGTGGGTTGAAAAATTTAAAATTTACAATCTAATTTGCTTTAATTCATTCTTAAGCAACATTGCATACTCAGAAATCAATTAATAAAGGCGAAATCATCAAAAGAATGAATTAAATTGAGAATCGACGAAGAAAAAGGCTTTGAAGTTCTTACCGACGGAGTGGATGAAGAAATACTAAGAATCGGCCGGAAAACTCCAATAAAAAGCCTCAAAAATCCTCTGAGATGGTTGCCGAACTAGTGGAGAGGGTAGGAGAAAAGTTTAGAATGGAAATAGAAGAGGCACGAGTGAAAATCAAAAGAAATCACGCGGCTTTTGGAGTTCTGGGGATTCACACGGCCGTGTCACGATCCCCCACGGCCGTGTGCCTCTCAAATTAGGGTTCACAGGGGCCAACCCACGCCCCTGTGTGCATTCTGTTTGTTCTCTGACTACCCCACACGGCCGTGTGTTAATTCTACACGGCCGTGTGCCTTCACAAAGATATCCACAGGGGCTGGTACACGGCCCTGTGGAGTCTCGGGAGAACACAAAAGGTCTCTGAAAAACTTCACACGCCCGTGTGGAATTTCCACACGCCCGTGTGCCCAACCTGGCCAAGAACACAAGGCCGGTCACAGGGGCATGTCACACGCCCCTGTGACCTCTCTGGATTGCCCGAGAAAACTAAGTGTTTCACACGGCCGTGTGAATGAACCACACGGCCGTGTGCCTTGACAAGCTCTCCCACAGGGGCTCACACACGCCCCTGTGGTTTCTCGGGAAGTTTGGGGTTCTTTCTGCAGAGTTTCACACGGCCGTGTGGAAATTCCACACGGCCGTGTGCCTTGGCACAGCGGCACTCACAGGGGCATCCGCACGCCCCTGTGGACTCTCTGGAAAAGAGTTGAAATTCTGCGGAATTTCGCACGGCCGTGTGTTAATTCCACACGGCCGTGTGCCCCTTCAAAAGTTTTTCACAGGGGCAAAGTCACGCCCCTGTGTCTTCTCTGGTTGAGCTCCAATTGGTAACACACGGCCGTGTGTTAATTCCACACGGCCGTGTGTGTTCTCTGGTTTACTTAGAAAATTTTACAGACTCTCAGAAAAATTCAGAAACTCTTTTAAAACACTTAGAGCCTGGATAAACCATAAAAACATGACCAGAGATTATCGAAAACACACTCAACCGACTCAAACTTCGTCAATTAATGTTAAGGCACATGCAAATAATCGAAAATCCACAAGAAAACTCAGTATATGCACATGAAAATTGGGACACCATTGCTAAGACTTTTATTCAATCCTAAAACTAAACTAAGTACTAGAAAACTATAAAAACGCTTGGGTTGCCTCCCAAGAAGCGCTTGTTTAACGTCACTTAGCTTGACGTACCTGTCTTACCTTACGGAGGTTCATGAGTGGAATTTGCCCTCTTCCCTAAAATTTGAAAGCAAGCATTGCATAATCGTTGCAAGGTAGAGGGAGAATTATCGAGTTTGTTACCACACACGGGTGAAACACCCTTACTCCGTGAATGCTCATCCCCTTTCTTGTTGGGGTTCTTGTTGTGGCGACGTCTCGACCGCTTCAATCTCCGAAGGACTTTCTTCCTAAGCTCCTTCTCCTTCTTGATGTCTATCTCAACTGAAACAAGCGCGAGCACTTCTTCCTCTTCAGTCTCTATGTCTTGGTCCGGCCACCCTTCATATGGATCCGGGTTAAACATATCCTGCATATATTCATCAATGCAATCATCAGTGACATCAAGATAATATAGAGCATCATCAAATTCAAGAGAATGTCGCATGGCTTCGGCGAGGCGGTAAGTGAGCTTGTCGTCCCCAACCCTAAGTGTGAGCTCTCCACCGTCCATGTCTATCAAAGCCTTGGAAGTGCGCAAGAACGGCCTCCCAAGGATCAGCGGTACCTCGACATCCTCGTCTACATCAAGCACTACAAAGTCGACCGGGAAAATGTACTTATCCACTTTCACCAACACATCTTCAACAACACCCCTCGGATGCCTCACCGATCTATCTGCAAGCTGAAGTGTCATCCGGGTAGGTCTAGGCTCGCCCAAGCCTAGCTTTTGGAAGAACGTGTAGGGCATGACATTGATGCTTGCCCCCGAGTCGGCTAGTGCCATCTCCTCACCCATATCACCAATATTGCACGGTATGATAAAACTTCCGGGGTCCTTCCTCTTGCATGGCATATTCTTTTGTAGCACTGCCGAACAGTTTGCATCGAGGATGACGGATGCACTTTCTTCTAATTTCCTCTTATTGGTTAAGAGGTCTTTTAAGAATTTCGCGTACTTGGGCATTTGGGCTAATGCTTCCGCGAATGGAATGTTGATGTGCAATTGCTTGAAGACACCCAGAAATTTCTTGTATTGCTCATTGTCTTGGTCATTCTTCAATCGTGAAGGATAGGGAATTCTCGGCTTGTAAGGTGGGGGTACCACCTCTTTCTCCTTTGGTGCTCCATCCTCTATTTCCACGACTTCGGGTGAGTCCTTAGTCTTCTCAAGAGGGAGATGTCCCTCAACCTCCTTACCACTTCTCAAGGTAATTGCCTTTAGTTGTTCTCTTGGGTTGGTCTCCGTATTGCTAGGCAAACTACCTTGAGGTCTCTCCGCCAAAGTCTTCGCAATTTGCCCTACTTGGTTCTCCAAGTTGTGTAGGGAGGCGGTGTGATTGCGAAGAGTAGCTTCCACCGATTGAAACCTTGCATCCGAAGAAGAAACGAACCGTGTGAGGGCTCTCTCTAGGTCAGTCATCTTTCCCTCCAACCCAGTCACTCGGCTTTCTAAATTCGGAGCTTGTTGACTTTGAAATCCCGGTGGTGCACTATTTTTGTTCTGTTGTGATTGCCCTTGATTGCTCCAAGAGAAGTTCGGATGGTTCTTCCATCCCGGATTGTATGTACCACTATACGGGTTGCCTTGGCCTTGTCCGCGATATGAGTTCCCCACAAAATCGGCCTGCTCCACCGTACTAGTGCCTCCAATAGCAATAGGACAATCGCTTGAAGCATGTCCTCCCCCACAACCGTTACAAGTAGTGATGGCCGCAACTCTTGGCGAAACTAGAGCATCTAGCTTCTTACTTAATGATTCCACTTGTGCTGCCAATGATGTAACCGCATCAACCTCATGAATTCCGGCAACCTTTTTTCTATCCCTTGAGTTCCATTGATAGCTATTCATAGCCATCTCCTCTACAAGGTGCCGAGCTTCACCGGGAGTCTTGCTTCCAAGAGTCCCTCCGGCCGCCGCATCTAAGAGTTGCTTTGTACTCGGATTCAGCCCGTTGTAAAATGTGTGAATAATCATCCACTCGGGAAATCCATGTTGCGGACATTTGCGAAGGAGCTCCTTGAACCTGTCCCATGTCTCGAATAGAGACTCCAATTCCATCTGTACAAAGGATGATATCTCATTCCGGAGTCTTGCAGATTTCCCCGGTGGAAAGTATCTAGCCAAGAATGCCTCGGCCATTTCCTCCCACGTAGTAATGGAGGCTCTCGGTAATGAGTGCAACCAATGCCTTGCTTTTCCTTTCAGTGAAAATGGGAAGGCTCTCAATCGAATTGCGTCGTCCGTCACTCCATTTATCTTCAACATGTCACACACTTCCAAAAAATTTTCTATGTGACTATTAGGGTCTTCATCGGCTAACCCATTAAACTGTGCGGACTGTTGCAACATCTGAATGAACGACGGCTTCAATTCGAAATTCATTGCTGTAATTGGGGGCCTCACAATGCTTGATTGGGTCCCCATAACTGCGGGTCTAGCAAAATCGGACAACGTTCGCTGCTGCTCGTTCTGTTCTGCCATTGTCTCTGACCCTTCTGTCTCAATATCGGCTTGATTTGATGCTTCTTGTGCAGGTTCTTTCCCTTTACGATGTGTTCTTCTTCCAATGTCTGGGTCTCCTTCAACAAGTATTGAAGGGTTCCCACGGGTCATAACCTGGAGCCGAAAACAAAGAAAAGAAAAATAAGAACAATGATAGGTAAAGAAGTTATGAAATAGAATGCGAAGTGAATAGCTAAAGTAGTGAAAAACAAATATCTAAAACACCTATTCCCCGGCAACGGCGCCAAAAACTTGACACGACCCCTTGCGTGTATCCCGCAAGTGCACGGGTTTGTCGAAGTAATAAATTTACCTTGGTGAGAAGGTAGTCGAATCCACAGGGAATAGGGAGATAGAGTATAAGAATTCACTAATTAAGCTATGCGAAATATGGAAAACAATGGTGATATTAATGAATGAATGTATTTCAAAACAATAAACTAAATAGAAGGATGAAAGTAAGAAATGCAAATAGGAAAATCGAGAAGGACTTGCAATGAGTAAAAGGGGGGTATCCGGACAAGCTACCTCTAGGGTCTATGTTTCAAGTGCAAGACTATGATATTATACTCTCCTATTGATGTCAATTGAGTCGAGGAAATCCTAAGACTCACGGTCCCAAACCTAAGGACAACCGTGACTAACCCCAATGCTATGCTTTGGTATTAGGATTCACAACACCCTTCACTCTGTCACCTAGATGATTAAGCCCCAGGGGAGTCCATCTACCTAAACCTCACACTATATGGGATTGCATTATGCTCTAGGGATTCCTAGTGATTAAACCTGTTCCTACAACAATAGTTCTAACCCTTTGGTCCAGGTGAAAGAACCCTAGTCTAGATTAAGCCCCAGCATATAGGATTCACTACAACCCTTCACTCTATTACTTGCGCAATTAAGCCCTAGGGGAGTTTATCTACCTATTGCTTCACTCTATTTCGACCGCTATTAAATCAAGGAATCGGAGGTAGGGAGAAATCACATCGGAAGGGAAAGGGGTACATTGCTACCTCACAACTCTCCCTCTCAACCCTCTTTAGTCTTAAGTAGTCTAATCCTATAGGAGTTGTCACACCTCCAAAGGAAAACCTAGATTGCTCTCAACCCTAATGTCACGTTTAAGGGAAAACAATATCAAGAGATAATTAAGATTAAAACTCAATTTTATTCATCAACGATGGAAAGCATAATAATCAATGTCAAAGAAACATAAGAACCCTAAAGTTTACAAGTCCGAATACCGCACTGATAAGTGTCTAAATGTATGTGTTTTAACATACATATTTTGTTCACTTAGCATGTGTTTTTATATGAATGGATGCCCGTTTTATGCTTAATTGAGCATTATTTATGTTGTAGGGCATGGAGGAGCCATGAGGAACATGATAATACGATTTGGGCGAAAAAAGGATGAAGAATCAGGGTGCTGGAGTACTGCAGCATACGGGGCCGTATAAGGGGCCGTGAGCATCAAAAGACAGTAGTTTTCAACTAGCCCTCACGGCCCCCTATCCACCCCGGGATGCACCCCCACATGAGACAGGTTTTTGCCCTATTTTTGCCTATCTATCCACCCCGGGATGGATCTATCCACCCCGGGATCCTGCGGGAGTATATATAGAGGTTTTTAGGGCACACAAAGGGGACTTCTTGGCCGGCATCTAAAGGAAAGAAACGAAGAAATCTTTGAAGAGACGACGATTTGGAGCCAAGGAAGGGGGCAAGAACATCATTTTGAAGGGGAGAAGCTTCACCATCAAGGAGGCAAGGATCCAAGACAAGGGGAAGCGTTATTCGGCATCTCTTGGACGGAGGAAAGCGTCATTTGGCCGGACCTCCACCTCCTCCTTCATCATTTCATCTAGGGAGTGTCATTTATGAGCTTTTTAAGTGATTTACTTTGTATTTTTGTTGTTACTTGCTTGATGGCACACTAGACCCCCAAGGCCACCGGATGTTGGTGAACCTTGGGGGGTTTATCATGTATTTTGGATGATCTTTACTTAATTGCAAGCTTGGTTTGGTTTAAGATTTAGTTCATTGTGCCTCATGTCTAGAACTACCACATGGAGAGATCCGTAGTTCTTTCTTGAATTATACACGTAGACGTGACCTACTCACGTGTATTAGGTCATTAATGAATTAAAAGGGGTTACTTGTATTGGCACACCGAGAAATTGGGTGTCGATAGCCCTCCGAGCTTTAAGGATAGACTAGGGTTTAGTGTATCCTTATTTTGGGATCTCCTTATACTTAATGCAATCGTAGGGATGTTGGTTAGGAAGAGATTCCAACCAATATCCGTATGGGATTAGGGTTCAATCGCCGAGAAATTGGGGTTGATCTAATCTTGAGATCCTTCGGTCTAAATCAACCAAGCTACCTTTCATCCTTCATCCATGTATCATGATGACCCCTCAAGGGGATCCACATCCATAGGCCTTTACTCTTCATTGTAGCACTTGCAACCACATTGTATGCTTTTAAATTTGTTTAATCATATCGTATTTATCTCTTTGCTTTAGTAGAACAAACATCCATGCTTGTGTTGTTAGGTTAGATAATAGGCGATGGAGGAGTAAGAGTAGCTCCTTAACCCCGTGGAATACGACCCTCGTGCTTTTGTGCGAGGTATTACTTGGCGACCCGTGCGCTTGCGGATCGATTCAATCAAGTTTTTGGCGCCGTTGCCGGGGACTTTCTAAGGAATTCTGAGAAACTTCTAGCCTATTGCTCTAGCCATTTACTTTTTGTCTCTTTTCTTTTCTCTTATTTTCATTTCTTTTGAGCTTGACTTGTTCTATCTTTCTTAATTTGTGCAAGGTACTGTGTATGACACGTGGAAACCCGGCGGACTTAGTTCACCCGGATAGTGAAATTGAGAGGACCTTGCATCGTAGGAGAAGAGAGATTGGTGAAAGTTCGAGTGAGCAAGACATTTTGGTTGAGGATCTATCATCTTCCGTCATGGCCGAGGAGAGACGAACATTGTCCGAATATGAAAGGCCACAATTTACGGGTGAAGAATTTAGTGTCCAAGCACCTAGTGTTGCATCCAACAATTTCGAAATCAAGGCGAGCACTATTGGAATGATCCAAAATTCAGTACAGTTTAATGGTCTCGCAAATGAAGATGCACATGATCACTTGGCCCGTTTTCTCCAAATTTGCTCGACATTCAAGATAAATGGGGTGACGGATGATGCTATTCGATTGCGTCTTTTCCCATTCAGTCTTAGGGACGCGGCCTACCGATGGCTCACATCTCTACCACCGGGTTCAATCAAGACATGGAAAGACATGGTCGAGAAATTTCTTGGGAGATACTTTCCTCCTAGCAAAGCGGCAAGGTTAAGGCAAGAAATTTCAGCTTTTAAACAAGGGGAGTCCGAGACTTTATTTGAAGCTTATGAAAGATTCAAGGATCTCCTTAGAAGATGTCCTCATCATGGTTATGCTTCGTGGATGCGGGTACAAATTGTCTACAATGGACTGAACTATTCAACCCGCCAATTAATTGATGCCGCAGCAGGTGGATCCCTTAGCAACAAGTACCCCGAGGTAGCCGAACAACTACTTGAGAATATGGCAAGTAATGAATCTCATTGGTCCTCAAGAGGAACACCACAGAAAGGGGCCGGGATTTATGAAGTTAAGGCCGATGATGCTCTAGCTGCAAAGGTCGAGATGTTGTCCAGGAAGATTGATATACTCATGGGTAGCAGTTCCAAGTCTGAAACCGTCATGAGTTGTAGCACTTGTGGAGGTGGACATGTCACCACTCAATGCCCTATTGCTAGCTCCTCTGTGGCACCCATTGAGACTGTTGACTACATTGGCGGTCCAAGACCACAAGGAAACCCTTACAGCTCCACCTACAATCCAGGGTGGAAATACCACCCTAACTTCTCTTGGAATCAAGGACAACAACAAAAGGGTGGCCCCCCTCAAAATCCTCAAGCACAACCACCTTTGCAAGAGAAGAGATTTACCACCGAAGATGTACTTGCCAAGTTCATGATTGGCACTGAATCACGATTTAACAGTGTAAATTCACAACTCAGTGACTTTGGGTCCATCTTGCGAAATCTTCAAGCCTCGGTGCAATCTCTTGAGCATCAAGTGGGGCAACTTGCCAAGGCAAATGCAGAACGACCTTCGGGAAGTCTCCCTAGCAACACCGAGGAGAATCCAAGGGAGCACTTAAAGGCCATTGCCCTTAGAAGCGGAAAGCAAGTGGAGACAAGGGTCGAAATTAACCCAAGTGTCAAAGATACCGGGATAGCCATTGAGGAAGATCCCCACCCCGCTGAAAAGATTGCTAAGGAGGTTGCTCGAAAGGAAAACAATGAAGCTCACTCTCGGGAACACTCAAAGCCACCGGAGTACAAGCCCCAAATTCCTTATCCGGTGAGATTGAAGCAGGACAAGGAGGATGTCCAATTCAGAAAATTCATCAATATTTTTAAGCAACTCCACATCAATATCCCGATCGTTGAGGCTTTAACACAAATGCCGAAGTACGCCAAGTTTCTGAAAGAGCTCCTCACAAATAAAAGAAAACTTGAAGAAGAAGGCACCGTAGCACTCTCGGGAAATTGTTCGGCCATTTTGGAAAAGAAGCTCCCACAAAAATTGAAAGATCCGGGCAGCTTTATAATCCCATGCGTGCTTGAAGGGGGAGTGAAGGAAAATGCTCTAGCGGATTCGGGGGCAAGCATCAACGTCATGCCCTACACCATGTACTTGAAGCTTGGTTTGGAGGAACTCAGACCTACTAGGATGACTTTGCAATTAGCGGATCGATCAACAAGAAAGCCCCGTGGGATTGTGGAAGACGTGATTGTCCGGGTGGACAAATTGGTGTTTCCTGTAGACTTTGTGATCATGGACATAGATGAAGATGTGGAGATACCTCTGATCCTTGGTCGCCCCTTTCTAACCACTTCTGGAGCTCTCATCGATTTAAAAGGAGGAAAATTGACTTTAAGGGTTGGGGAGGAAGAAGTAATTTACACATTGCCAGCGGCCATGAAACATTCCCTTGATCATGATGACACATTGTACTTTGTTGATGAAACTGATCGGTTAATTTCTACTTGTGTGCAGGAGGTGTTATCATTAAATCCTTTGGATGAATACTTAGAGGAGGTGGAGGACAAAGAACAAGAAGAACCCCGCAATTCCCCTCCAAGTCACAATTTGAAGAAACCAAAGGAGGAAGTGATATGTACCAATGCCAAGGAAAAAGGGAAGAAAGAATCAATGTTGAAGAAAATTTGGAGGGAAGTCCGAGGAAAGAAAAGAAAAGGTACCAACCCTCGTCGTTCAAAGTCTCTAGGAGGGAAGGTAAAGTTCGAACCCCTCTTTCCTCATGAAAAATGTAATGTTTTCTCTTTGATGTCATTGAACTTACCGGGCAACAATATAAACATTCCAACGGGGACCGGGGGTAATCGAAAGCTTTTTGAACCCCCTTGAGGTAAGAAAGAAGGTACGTCAGGCTCGTGACGTTAAACAAGCGCTTCTTGGGAGGCAACCCAAGTGTTCGGTTTTTTTTTAAATTCAATTTTCATATTTTAGTTGTTCATATCTACTTTGCATTGTGCTAGTTTCCTTATCTGTTGTGCATTTGAATAAGTCCATCCTCAAAATCTTTGCTCTCATCATGTGTGTTGTTTTATATTTTTCCTTGTTGTGCCTACTTGCTATATTGTCAATTCATGAGTTTATTCGAGTCTTTTGCGTATTTCTTCCGAGTAGGAGGTGTTTTGGATCATGTTATTACTTTCCCGGAGAGTTTGAGATTGCGTTGAGACCCAAAACAAGCTTCCCCAGGTCCTCACGGCCCTGAAGGAGCCGTGAGGGAGGCCGTGAGCTAATCTCCAGTGAAAATACACTAGAGCTCACGGCCCCCCTCACGGCCGTATGGGGGGCCGTGAGAGCTTGGCAAGGGAATTTTTCATGTGAGCTGGGGGTTTGTACTAGCCTTCACGGCCCCCCTCACGGCCGTGAGAGGGGCCGTGAGGCTCGGCCTAGCATTTTAAACCTCCCCCATTCTTTGGCCCTTTAAGTCTTCTTCTCCATTCTCCCTTCATCTCCATCATTTCTCCACCCCTTTTTCCATCATTTCTCAACCAAATCTCTCCATTTTTCATTTTAGATCACCTCCTAGACATTTTGAGACCTCGATCTAGTGATTTACCAAGAGTTTCAAGCAAGTTCCACCAAGGATTCACCGGTAAGCTTTTTGGTGCCCTAGATTTCTCTTTCTCATTCTCTCTTGAGTTCATGGAGCTTTTTGGTGGATAAATTCATGCTTTTATCATGTGTTGGTGGTGTGATTGTTGTTTGTTCAATTTCCATTGAATTCTTGTAAAAATTTTTCGATTTTCATGATGCTAATGAAATGCTACACCATGAATAGTGTCCATACGGCCCCCTATACGGCCGTATGGACCCTATTCATGGCCATTTTTCATTTGTTTCTTGCTTCTTGTGTTATTTTTTGGTGTTGTATTGGATTGGTTTAGGCTTGATGAAGATCTTATGTGTTGTAGGGATGCCAAACATCAAGAGGGTTGCTTCAAAACGTCCAAGAGCTTCAACACAAATTCCCGAGGAACCTACATTCTCGCACCCCCTTCACATGGCACATTACGAAATATTGAAGACTAAACCCTTTGGCACCGTCCGACGTATTGATTGGAATTTTTTTGGAAGAGCTTGGAATTGCCGACCAAGTGAGGGAGGTTCTATCTCAAAATAGTTGGGTAAATTTATTTACTATCGATGAACCAACATACCGGCAGCTCACTTTGGAGGTTTTGAGCACCTTTGAGGCACAACAAGACTGGCACCGCATCCTGCACCGACACACTTGTCCCACCTGTTATCGACGAGCCGTTTCATTCTTGAGCATGGACACTTATTTCTCTTTTAGCAGCATGTTGTTTCTTTTTACTGTTGTTTTCTTTATTTTCTGCACGTGTGTTTGTTTGTTTTGAATAAGTTGGGAAGGGTTATACCCTGAACAACACTTTGTAGAACTCTGTTTGCTTTTATTTAGTTGTGTGTTTGACCGCTCCCTAGTATTAATCTTTCTTGTTTTATTTTTTTGGAATGATGGTTTTGCCCTTGCGCTTTGCAGGGTATTGAAGGGAATTTGGTGAGCATCTCCACATTTTGTGGGAGCCGGACCCGACATGTAGAGCTCGCCGTACACTTTTGTCGGGTCACACTTCGCCATTTTTACCAAATAAACCGGGGAAGTTCGTTTTCACTCTCCTCCTTCGTTATTATTGTGTATATTGCCTCTATTTTCATGATTAGTGTACATTGAGGGCAATGTACAACACTAAGTGTGGGGATGGGTGTATCTTCATGTATTAGGTCAACTTTACATGCTAGTGTCATCAATGATGGCTTGTTACTTTCTTGTGAGATTCTTCAAGTATGAATTAATGATTGATGGGAGTTACATTTTTTGTTGTGCTCTATTGAATCCTGTTTCACCTCTAGTATTGTTCTGTGCACTGAGTCTTTTGTTGATGCCCTGGGAATAGCCTGCTTGACTTCCTTAACTCTCTTGTATGCCTAACACACAATTTTGAGTACTTAGCCTTAGACTACTAAGTTCTATCCTTCAATGAACTCTTAAGAACTTCTAAGTCTTGTTGAGCTAATCCTAGGTTTGTTACTTGTAGTGCAGTCTAAAGGTGTGATCTAGGGTATGTAAAAAAAAAAAAAAAAAAAAAAAAAAAAAAAAAAAAAAAAGAGTCTATGTCAGTATTCCTCTGCTAATGGAGCATGAATGCGTCTATGTAGACTGTAATCGAGTAGTTGGGTGACTCTTGTGCCTAACCAGCATGTGCATCCTCCAGAAAGATTTTTGTGCGGTCTACGTTAGGCGGACTCGAAAAAAAAAAAAAAAAAAAAGTGTTTATACATATAAATAAAAATAACCCTAGTGATCACTTAGACTGCCTACTTGAGTTGAGTTTGTGAGTCGAAATGGGATTTAGTTTCAAGTTGTAGAATTAGAAGGATCTTAATTGTTCATTGGAGTGGCACTTAGCTTTTTAAGACTTAGTACTCTGTACTTGTGGAGTGATTAGCATATAGAGCTGTACTGATTGAAGTCATAGGGCTAGACCATGTCAGGGCAAATGAGATGAAAGATTCACTTACACTGTACAGACATATAAGAGGTGAGACAGGATCTGTTTGTTGTACGTATTGACTGTAACTCAACATCTGTATATCATTTTTCTATACTTGTATAATCTCGTATTTGTTTGAGCCGGAGATGTACATTTAGCCACTTATCATTCCCTTTGTTTTTCATGATTTGTTTGCTTGGGGACAAGCAAACGCTTAGGTGTGGGGATGTTTGATAAGTGTCTAAATGTATGTGTTTTAACATACATATTTTGTTCACTTAGCATGTGTTTTTATATGAATGGATGCCCGTTTTATGCTTAATTGAGCATTATTTATGTTGTAGGGCATGGAGGAGCCATGAGGAACATGATAATACGATTTGGGCGAAAAAAGGATGAAGAATCAGGGTGCTGGAGTACTGCAGCATACGGGGCCGTATAAGGGGCCGTGAGCATCAAAAGACAGTAGTTTTCAACTAGCCCTCACGGCCCCCTATCCACCCCGGGATGCACCCCCACATGAGACAGGTTTTTGCCCTATTTTTGCCTATCTATCCACCCCGGGATGGATCTATCCACCCCGGGATCCTGCGGGAGTATATATAGAGGTTTTTAGGGCACACAAAGGGGACTTCTTGGCCGGCATCTAAAGGAAAGAAACGAAGAAATCTTTGAAGAGACGACGATTTGGAGCCAAGGAAGGGGGCAAGAACATCATTTTGAAGGGGAGAAGCTTCACCATCAAGGAGGCAAGGATCCAAGACAAGGGGAAGCGTTATTCGGCATCTCTTGGACGGAGGAAAGCGTCATTTGGCCGGACCTCCACCTCCTCCTTCATCATTTCATCTAGGGAGTGTCATTTATGAGCTTTTTAAGTGATTTACTTTGTATTTTTGTTGTTACTTGCTTGATGGCACACTAGACCCCCAAGGCCACCGGATGTTGGTGAACCTTGGGGGGTTTATCATGTATTTTGGATGATCTTTACTTAATTGCAAGCTTGGTTTGGTTTAAGATTTAGTTCATTGTGCCTCATGTCTAGAACTACCACATGGAGAGATCCGTAGTTCTTTCTTGAATTATACACGTAGACGTGACCTACTCACGTGTATTAGGTCATTAATGAATTAAAAGGGGTTACTTGTATTGGCACACCGAGAAATTGGGTGTCGATAGCCCTCCGAGCTTTAAGGATAGACTAGGGTTTAGTGTATCCTTATTTTGGGATCTCCTTATACTTAATGCAATCGTAGGGATGTTGGTTAGGAAGAGATTCCAACCAATATCCGTATGGGATTAGGGTTCAATCGCCGAGAAATTGGGGTTGATCTAATCTTGAGATCCTTCGGTCTAAATCAACCAAGCTACCTTTCATCCTTCATCCATGTATCATGATGACCCCTCAAGGGGATCCACATCCATAGGCCTTTACTCTTCATTGTAGCACTTGCAACCACATTGTATGCTTTTAAATTTGTTTAATCATATCGTATTTATCTCTTTGCTTTAGTAGAACAAACATCCATGCTTGTGTTGTTAGGTTAGATAATAGGCGATGGAGGAGTAAGAGTAGCTCCTTAACCCCGTGGAATACGACCCTCGTGCTTTTGTGCGAGGTATTACTTGGCGACCCGTGCGCTTGCGGATCGATTCAATCCGAAGGGTTTAGCTCCTCATAGAGCTATACATGTTCATCAATGTGGAAAATAAAGCATAAAACATAGACATAGATGAAAACCCCCTCGAAGTTAGTGTGGCCGTGGTCTTGTGCAAACGTCGAACCTCGAAATCGATGCCGACGATGTGCTAGAACCTCCACGAAATCCTCTCCGAAACCCTAGCCGCACTCCAGAAAGTTGGGGAAAAGTTAGGTCGAAAGATCCTCAAAAAGGTTGCAAAAATCCCCTTTTATAATGTTGAATCGCGGCTTTAAAATTGGACTTATCGGGGGCTTCACACGGCCGTGTGGAATTTCCACACGCCCGTGTGAAGCTTCTGTCTTGGCTGGAAAATTAATTTCACACGGCCGTGTGGAATTTCCACACGCCCGTGTGTCTTCACTGGATGGCTGAGATTGCAAAACACACGGCCGTGTGGAATTTCCACACGCCCGTGTGACTTCTCTGGAACACTAGTCTTCAGCTGAACAGGCTTGGTACTTTGCCGAAACGCCTCCCGGGTCCATTGTTCTTCATCGAGGCCATTACTTGGGCACACAAGCAACGGTAGGTCGCGCCAATTGCTTCAAGTCTTCTTCTTTCGCGAAATTCTCCTAAGTAACACGGATTGGACTTGTTGTGAATGTGACTGCCTTTGTGCCCCTCCAAAGGAGGTTGGCACACATCCACAAGTCCAAATACGTGCTTCGTTCCTTGCTTGGTCCGAGAACATCTCAACATTGGCAAGCGCGACCTAATTTCATTCTTCTTCTCCAATTAGGCTCCACAATACCTTCAACGCACAAGAGAACACAAATGCACACATTTAGTGATAAAATCTAATAAAAGGTATGCTTAATGTAAGATAATAACGCTTCGCGATACTATAACACAAGCACTTATCAACGTTGTTCTTCATCGAGGCCATTGAATTGGGCACACAATCAATGGTAGATCATGCCTATTGCTTCAAGTCTCCTGCTTGGTGAAGTTTTCCTAAGCTACACGAGTTGGACTTGTTGTGAATGTGACTGCCTTTGTGCCCCTCCAATGGAGGTTGGCACACACTCACAAGTCTAAGCTCGTGCCTTGTTCCTTGCTTGGTCCGAAAACCTTCCAACATTGGCGAACACGACCTAACTTCATTCTTCTTTCCCAACTTAGCTCCACGAACCTACAATGCACAAGAATACACAAATGCACACTATTTAGTGATAGAATCTGATAAAAAGTATGTTCATTGTAAGATAATAACGCTTCGCGTTACTACAACATAAGCACTTATCAGAGCCCACAGCTACTCCCGCAGCACCGACTTCATCAGCTGATCCTGGTACACCTTCAAATCGAGTACATGAGAGACTGACTCGACTCGAAACTGCCGTTGCCACCATCCTCGAGAACCAGGCGCGGATCCTGCAGCGCCTTGACCAGATTCAGCAGACTCTGGACGCTGATACTGAGTCAGATGCCCCAGAGATACCAGCAGCACCAGACACCGATGCTTGAGGCATTTTCACTCATGGGATTTTCTTTTAGTTTTCGTTTTTCATTTTCTTACATTATCTTATTTTGTGGACTTGTTTACTCAGAAAGGTTTTGCCTTCTGAGAGTTATTTTCATATCTTAGCTTTTGTTGCGAGTTTATGTTTCAGGTTATATCTTTTTGAACTCGTGTATTTTCATATTTTGTTGAGCTTCACTGAACCTCTTGAATTCGTGCAGATGGCCTTGAGAGTGATGATGATGATGTTTTTGTCATATACATGACCATGTGACTTGGCCATGTGAGCTTCACAACCCGTGGAACAATAACACATCCTCGAGTTAGCTTCACAAATCGATCAACAAGGAGTTCAGGGGAGTGTCATTCTAATTGCATTTTCACCCACATCATGTGCTTACATATATTTTTATTGTGCTTGCATGTGTACATTGAGGACAATGTACATCTTAAGTGTGGGGGAGGGTTCAACTTATACATGGCCTTTACTTGAGTTTTAATGATCATGCTCATGTTGCCCATGAAGGTTCATCTTAGGGTTGAGAGTCTAATTCTTAATTTTTGGAGGTTGCAAACATTAGGTTTTATCATGCTCTAGTTTTTATTCAATTTTCTTGAAATTTTTATCCGATTGCTCTTTAATGCACTTCTCTCACTCATTAAACATATGGAAACTTACTCTAGTTCATTATTGTGGGATTGTCTAGTGATAGTTTTATTTGAGTTTCAAAAAAATAAAAATAAAAAAAATTCAGAATTTTAGTTTGTTTGTATATAGGGGGTGGAAAGAGCTACCACCTATGTTGTATGAAGCTACTCTCATAAGTCGGACACTTGTTATGCCCTAATGAGAGAAAGATCTATCTCATAGGATGCTTGAAAGCTACCACCTTTGGTAGAAAGAGCTACCACCTCAAAAGTGTGAAAGCCACTCGGGATGCATCTCGTGAAAGGGCTACCATAGAGGATGTGTGAAGCTACTATCTATTCTTTTTGTGAATAAATAAGTCCCATTGTTAATAAGAACTTTGAGTAGTGGATATAGTGTTGACATGAGTTGAGTTTCCACACACACACGCTTTCGGACTTTAGTACTTTCATTTTTGATTGGATTATTTGCTAGAGTATTGATTGTTTCATCTATTGTTTGTTTTTCTCCACGATTTTAGAATTTTATTCTTGTACCCTCTTAGTGAACCTAAGGCTAAGCACTTCTCTTTGCTTTTCATGAGTTTATGGTTAATTTTGCTTGAGGACAAGCAAAAGCTTAAGTGTGGGGGAGTTTGATAAGTGCTTGAGTACACATGTTTTACATACTTGTTTGGCATACATTGAGCATCATTTTACCATGGATTATGTCTCATAAACTTTATTTTGGTTTTCTTTTATGCAATTAGGATGTGGAAGTGTTAAAGGAGGAAAAGGAAGCAAAGATGGGTTATAAAGACATATTGTTTTACCCCAGGGGCCCATTCACCCCACATATGGTGAGAGTGGCATGAGACAGTTAAATACATCTTCAATACTCAGTTAAGAGTCTTTTGGGTTCCTAAATAAAACTCTAGCACTTAAGTGACTGGGCAACAAGTTCCAGGGGATGAATTAGAGATGCCAAAATTTATTTATTTATTATTATTATTTTTTTTTTCTGAGTCCGACTAACATAGACTGCACAACAAATCTTTCAGAAGGATGCACATGCTGATTAGGCACAAGAGCCACCCAACCTACTCAATTACAGTCTACATAGACGCATTCATGCTGTTCTTAGCAAAGGAATACTGTCATAGACTCCACGTTTTTTTTTTCACTGTACACATTGTATCTCATGTCCCTTGGTACCCTGTCACAATAGATCACTTAAGGCTACAGAAAACAACAAAGGAACTCAAAAGCTCTTAAAGGACTATTGAAGAAAGAATTTAACAGTCTAATGCTAAAATCATCATAATGGGTTGGTTGGAGTGTACAAGGTGAGAGCAATCATTATAGAGCATGGAAAAGCACTAAAAATAAAACAGGGCATCATTTAGGCACAGTATAAGAATACAACTCACTTCTATCATTCTTTCAAGCTAGGAAGTGCTAAACACTAAAATCATAACTATAATCGGTACTCATGCATGCAAAACAAGTAAAGTACCCCATCCCCACACCTAAAGTTGTACATTGCCCTCAATGTACGTGGATCAGCAGAGTAAGGTGCGAGATAAAAATATAAAAACAGAAATACGGGAATGAGGTAAAGAAACTTCCCCAATTGGTCGATGAGATGAACTCCAAGTGTGCATGGACCAGGGAAAGTTGTGAGGTGCAAGGGGCGTGAATCCTCTACAATGATTAGTCCTGAAAGTAAAAAAGAAAACATATCACACCCCAAGAAATAAATAGAGAGCCGGACAAGTAAGCATGAATCAAAAACGGGAAAGTACAGTTTAGGAGGGTCAGGACCCTTGCTAACTGAAAAGAACAACAATACAAACCAACAAGTCTGCAAATAAAAACAAGAACAAACAACAGGAAACTAAAAAGTGGTGCTGCGAGTCTAGAGATCTGGAGGGAGTGATGGTGCAAAACACGTGGTAGCCGTGGAGGAGGTGCCCACAGATGATGAAGAGCTGCGCAAAAATGATAGGATCTCGGCCATGCTACTCTCGATGCGGCTCTGTGATGTGGCTAAGTCCCTCACTAATGTCGCCAGCACCTCCTGAGATGTCCCAAGGATCTGCAACTGCTGACGGACCTTGATGCAGAACTCCGCGAAACTGTCCTCAAGTAATGGTCGACTCCCGCTAGGTGCTGTGTCGGGTGCGGGGGAAGACTCTGAATCAGTCTCGGATCCTGTCTCATAATCCCACGAGGTGTCGGGATCATGGGTGCTCTTGCCTCCACTGCACGGGAGGCGATAAGTGTCTCCCGACCTCTCATCTATCCCGATGTGAAGCAGGATCGACAGACTGAGCGGTGCGATGGTGCTCACAACACTCATGCTTCGGGTGAGCTCAATTAATCCTAGGCCAATGATAATTCGCTTAATATATGGTCCGGCAAATATAGCTCCAAGGCAAGTAGAAGTCCCCTGATGCTCAATAAGTCCTGTGGTACACGTTTGAATCGCTCACCCGAAAGTGCACGGGGTCGCCAAGTAATACCCCTCTCGCGAACACGAGGGGGTCGTATTCCCAAGAGGCCAAGAATCTATTCTTACTTCCTTATTACAATGTTGTTTAACCTTATCAATCACTTGGAAGAAGAACTAAAAATAACCTACTAAAGCAAAGAACATGCAAATGGCAAGTATAAATACGGAGGAAAATATCAAGGTAAGGAAGTGGTCACGAATGAGGATTCCCTCGGGTGTTACTAAAGTGTTAAGGATGCCCTAACTAGCATGCACGTGGGTGGTTTGGACCGGGAAACCCTAAATTAGACCAACCGATGGTCATGGTGTTGGTCCCTAATCTGGTACGAGTATTGGAATACGGAATTGCTTCCGCCCAAATCCTTGTACGATTGCAATGGGTTTAGTGGATTTCCCCAAGCTAGGGTTAAAACACAATCAAGGACAACCCTAACAATTGGAGGGGTACAAATACCCGATGGTCACGGCCTATTTGTACATGTATTCCCTTCCAAGCTTGGTGAGCCTAATACTAGGGCAATGGTCATGCAACCTAGCATTGTCTAGGAATTGATAAATAGAGTTCTCATACACATCAAGGCAATCAAGAACCACCAAACAAGGATCACAAACTAAGTCAAATGCAATAAACTAGAAGAAGCATCCAAAATACACAAGTTCACCCCCAAGGTTCACCTACATCCGGTGACCTTGGGGTTTAGTTACTCATGATCACAAAGCAAGCAAGAAAATACAAGAAAACAACCAAAAGCATAACAAGAACACTCCCTCAAAGGATCAAGGCCGAATGACGCTTCCAAGGACGCCACCCAAGGAGTGGCTTCCTTTGTCAATCTTCCTCTCAAATGTGAATCAAAGGTGTAGACTCGTCGTGTCGTGCTTTTTCCGTCTTCCTCTCCTCAAGAATTGCCTCCAAAACCCGGCCTCAAGCTCCCAAAGAAGATGGTGAAGTCAAGCTCTCCCAAGACCTCGGTTCCCCTCAAAACGCTCTCCAAAAGCCCTTAAAAACGAATTCAAGTGAGTTATGCGGCCTCCCATGCAACCCCGCATACGAGGAGAGAAAGTCTCTGAGAAATCCCGAAAGTCGCGTAAATGCTACAGTGAAACTGCTACAGTAGAACTGCTACGGCCTTAACAGCACCCGCATGAATCTCCTGACCAAGTTCTTCAAGTTTTCGTGCTACAGTGATTGCTACAGTACCCCCGGGCTCAGCAACAGTGTTTTCGATGCCGATTTCTTCTAGAATTCTGTCAACGAGCTCGAAGGGGTCTCATTGGTACCTGTAACATGAAAGAAACCAATTCAGACCAAAAACGGGCATCAACTCATAGAAAAATATGCAATACATACGCCTGAATACATAGAAAATATGTATGTTTAGGCATTTATCAAACATCCCCACACCTAAGCATTTGCTTGTCCCCAAGCAAACACATGCAGAACAGGGGCACGATGATAAACGACTAAACATACGACCTCAAGCTCAACTCTAAAGTACTCCTCTAGGAAAGGTGAAAAGAAATCTAGAAAGTGAGCTGTACAGTGAGTGATCAAGTAATGGTAGCCCTGTTTTATCTAAAGTGCTTTCGTGAGTGTGTGCTGGTTCCCAATCCTTAACCTCCACACCCTGGATTACCCCAGGGGCCCATTCACCCCCCATATGGTGAGAGTGGCATGAGACAGTTAAATACATCTTCAATACTCAGTTAAGAGTCTTTTGGGTTTCTAAACAAAACTCTAGCACTTAAGTGACCGGGCAATAAGTCCCAGGGGACAAAGTAGAGATACCAGAATTCTCTTCTTCTTCTTTTTTTTTTTTTTTTTTCTGTGTCCGACTAACATAGACTGCACAACAAATCTTTCAGAAGGATGCACATGCTGATTAGGCACAAGAGCCACCCAACCTACTCAATTACAGTCTACATAAACGCATTCATGCTGTACTAGCAGAGGAATACTGTCATAGACTCCACATTTTTTTTCACTGTACACACTGTATCTCAAGTCCCTTGGTAGCATGGCACAATAGTTCACTTAAGGCTACAAAAAACAACGAAGGAACTCAAAAGCTCTTAACAGACTATTGAAGAAACAATTTAACAGTCTAATGCCAAAATCATCATAATGGGTTGGTTAGAGTGTACAAGGTAGGAGCAATCATGATAGAGCATGAAAAAGCACTAAAAATAAAACAGGGCATCATTTAAGCACAGTATAAGAATACAACTCACTTCTATCATTCTTTCAAGCTAGGAAATGCTAAACACGAAAATCATAGCTCTCATCGGTATTCATGCATGCACAACAAGTAAAGTACCCCATCCCCACACCTAAAGTTGTACATTGCCCTCAATGTACATAGATCAGCAGAATAAGGTGCGAGACATGCCAGAAAAATAAAGGAATGAGGTAAAGAAACTTCCCCAAATGGTGGATGAGATGAACTCCAAATATGCATGAACCGGGGAAAGTTGAGGGGCGCAAAAGGTGTGGAGCTTCTACAGTGATCAGTCCTGAAAATAGAAAGAAAGCAAGTCACACCCCAAGGAATAAATAGAGAGTGGGACAAGTAAGCACGAATCAAAAACGGTAAAGTACAGTTTAGGAGGGTCAGGACCCTTGCTAACTGAAAAGCACAACAATATAAACAAACAAGTCTAGAAATAAAAACCAGTACAAACAATAGAAAAACTAAAAGTGGTGCTGTGAGTCTAGAGATCTGGAGGGAGTGATGGTGCAAAACACGTGGTAGCTGTGGAGGAGGTGCCGACAGATGATGAAGCGTCGCGCATGTATGATAAGATCTCGGCCATGCTGCTCTCGATGCGGCCCTGTGATGTGGCTAAATCTCTCACTGATGCTGCCAGCGCCTCCTGAGATGTCCCAAGGGTCTGCAACTTCTAACAGACCTCGATGCGGAACTCCGTGAAACTATCCCCAAGTGATGGTCGACTCCCGCTAGGTGCTGCGTCGGGTACAGGGGCAGACTCTGAATCAGACTCGGATCCTGTCTCAGAATCCCGAGAGGTGTCGGGGTCATGGGTGCTCGTGCCACTGCTGCGCGGGAGGCGGTAAGTGTCTCCCGACCTCTCAACTATCCCAATATGAAGCAGGATCGACAGACTAAGTGGCGCGACGGTGCTCACAACGCTCATGCCCTGGGTGAGCTCAATCAATCCTAGGCCCCTGATAATGCGTGTAATATACGGCCCGGCAAATTTAGCTCCAAGGCAAGTAGAAGTCCCCTGATGCTCAATAAGTCCGACAAAAAGATGGCCCAGGTGGATGGGGTACCGCTGAAGGATACTGTACATCATAAGCAAATCGGTACGAGAAACCACCCCAGTAGAATCAGCGCAACCGTTCACACTTTTGGATAGCAAGGCCTGCATGTACCTGTGAATGGGGTCTACCATCATAGAAGCCTTCTTCGATGATGATGAGCGAGCAATTGACCTCCAAAGAGAACTAGGGGACACCGAGCGTGGGAAATCACAAGGTAAATTCGCGAAGTCAGAAGTTTGGGTGTCCTCAACAGTGTAAAGCCCAAGATAAATACCCAACTGGTCATGATTGATCCTATGCCTCTTGCCGAAAGCCCGAAAAGAGATAGTACTTGTTTGGCGCGCAATGTCACCGGGAACGGTAACCTCAAATGCGCTCAATACTTCCAAAGTTAACTCTCGGTAGGTGGGCTCGTCAATTTCAAATACCCTATCCCACCTGTCATGAGAGATGGAGTCCCAGACGGTACTGTCGAGGCCTAAAGTCCTCAAGACCTCCCAATCGATAACTCGTACTGTGCCAAACCTCCTTTTCGACAAGAACGCAAACCTTGTCTTGTGGGCCTCGCTCTTGAAGGTAGGCTCACAAACGGGTGGTGGAGAGCTTCTCCTAACTCTCTTGGAGGCCACGTGTTTGATCGGCATTCCTACAAGACAAGAGAACCATCATCAAGCCAAAAAAAACATGAGAAAATTGGTTAATGAAGAACAAAGGCTGATTTTTGGCTAGTGCTACAGTAATTTCGGGGAAATTTTGGTAGAGTTTCTTCTTGTAAAAGTGATAATCTAAATGTACAAAGCTTGGAATTCAAGAGAAATAATTATAAGAAGAATTTACCGTGAAAACCACCATGTTTTCCCATCATTTCAACCATCAAAAACCCTAGAATGAGTGATAAGAAAGCAAACCTTGAACTAGGGCACCAATGAGAAGATGAAGTGAAAATCAGCTTAAACCTTGATAAAACCTTGAAAATCTTCCAAAAATTCGTTTGCTAGGATGAAGAGAGTGTTTGGATGCAAAAAGAATGAAGGAAAATGGTGGAGAGATGAAGGAGAAAAGAGAAGAAGAAGTTTGATGAAAATTGAGTGAATAGTGAGGAAGTGGGGTGAAGAGAGGGAGAAGTAAGGGTCGGGTGACCATGCGGCCCCTTGTGCGGCCGCATGGTACCCCGCATGAGGCTTGGGAAAATCCATGCGGCCTGCTATGCGGCCGCATAGCAGGCCCATCCCCCTCTGGCCGGCTATGCGGCCTGCTATGGTGCCGCATAGCAGGCCGCATTGCTCTCGGGAAATTTTGTTCGGCCCCTTGTGCGGCCACATAGCAGGCCGCACAAGGTTCTGAAATTCTCCAGCTCAAAAAACTCTCAAATTAACCATCGAATTCAACCTAGAACTCAAAAATTACACGAAAACAAAGCTGATAACACTCAAAAATCATTGAAAACATGGAAATTGAACCACCAACACTCAAGGAAAAATACAGTGATCATGAAACCAAAGATGCAACATGGTAAAATAAATTAAGGAAAACGACTAAACAACCACCACAATCAAAGAAATCAACAACACTCAAACTCAAGAGCACCACAAAAAATACGAAAAACACCCAAACACAACAACAACAACAACTAAGAAGAAAAAATAGATGCAATAAATTTAAAGACTTGGGTTGCCGCCCAAGAAGCGCTTTTTTAATGTATTTAGCTCGACATGGCTTACCTCCATTCATGGTGGGACAAAGGGGTGAGAGATACCTCCAATTTTTGACGACGCATTGTTACCCAAAAAATTAAATGAGAGACACGAAAAGATCTTGAATTTCCCACGGTCATCAAAGAATAAGTGGTCAACCTCCTCGGGTGGCATCGTCGAGATATTCATCCCCTACTTTTGCTTGTCTTTTCTCTTCCTCCATAGCTTCTTCAAGGTTCTCTTCTCATTAGAATGTGGTGAAGATTTAACCTCTACTTGTGCTAGTTGTTGCATTGGTGGAGGGGGGAGCTCATCATCCACTACATCATCTCCTAAATCTTCAAAGTACTCCTCCAAAGGGTTCAAAGCGAGGACTTCCTGCACACAATTAGAGATAATCACATCAGTAGTATCCGTGAAATACAAAGTATCATCGTGATCAAGTGTACGCTTCATTGCTTCGGGGAGGGTAAAAACCACTTGTTCGTCCCCAACCCTCAAAATCATTTTTCCTCCTTTTACATCAATTAGTGCTCCGGTGGTATTAAGAAATGATCGCCCGAGGATCAAGGGGACCTCCACATCATCATCCACATCTAGAATTACAAAGTCAACCGGGATGATAAGCTTATCAACTTGAACAAGAACGTCCTCCATAATTCCCCGGGGTCTTCGCACTAAACGATTCGCAAGTTGCAAAGTCATCCGTATGGGTCTCAAGTTGTCTAACCCCAACCTCAAGAACAAGTTGTACGGCACGACGTTTATGCTAGCTCCCGAGTCGGCCAAGGAGCTTTCTTGCACTCCATCCCCAATCACACAAGGGATGATGAAGCTACCCGGATCATTATGTTTCTTGGGTAGTTTCTTTTGAATTATGGCCGAGCAATTTCCTGACAGAGTCACCGTCTCCAAGTCCTCAAGCTTCCTCTTATTGGTGAGGAGGTCCTTCATGAATTTAGCGTATTTCGGCATTTGTGAAAGGGCCTCAACCAAAGGAATGTTTATGTGAAGTTGCTTAAAGATGTTCAAGAATTTCTTGAATTGAGTGTCTTCTTTGTCTTGTTTGAGCCTTGAAGGATATGGTACCACAGGTTTATACTCAGGCTCCTTCTTAGTCAAGGAACTTGGAACATTTCCATTGTGCTTCCCCTCAATCTCATCAATTTCATCATTACTTGACTTAGGGTCTTCCCGGTCGGCTACCCTATCGTTGGAGGCACTTGGACCATCCCCGATCCTTACCTCAAACTGCTTCCCACTCCTTAGTGTCACCGCCTTTAAGTGTTCCCTCGGGTTGTATTCAGTGTTGCTCGGCAAGCTACCCGAGGGACGATCTGACTGTGCCCTAGCAAGCTGTCCCACCTGGATCTCAAGAGACTGAATGGAGGCTTGGACGTTTCTCAATATAGTACCAAATTCATCAAATCTCTTGTCTACATTCTGGAATTTTGCCTCCGTAGAAATCATGAATCGTGCCAAAACATCTTCAGTCGAGTATTTCTTCTTTTGGACCTACTGGGCTGTAGTTGGGGTCCCTGGGGTGGTGGAGGTCTCTGTTGGAACTGGCCTTGATTCCACGACATGTTCGGGGGATTCCTCCATCCCGAGTTGTAGCTATTACTGTATTGATTCCCCGGTCCCCGAGGTCCTCCACCAACATAATCCACCGATTCCACTGGTACAGGGGAGCAATAAAAATTGGACACTACGAAGTTGCATGTCCTGCACCACAAGTCTCACAGGACATCACTGCCTTAGGGATAGAACTAGACCCCAACATGAACTAATCAAATTTCTGTGTCAAAGCACTGACTGCAGCGTTGTTATCGATGATATTCTTCGATAAGGCCTCAACCTTTGCCGTCAAAGCGGTGGTCTCATTCACCTCGAACAGGCCAGCAACCCTTGGTCCCTTCTGCCGAGTGCTCCAGTGGCACTCATTGCTTGCCATGTTCTCAATCAGTTTCTCAGCTTCCTCAGGGAGCTTGTCACTCAAGGAGCCACCCGTCGCGGTGTCAATGATTTGTCTCGCGGCATAATTCAAACCATTACAGAACATCTGCACTCGCATCCAAGCAGGGAAGCCATGATGAAGGCACCTACGTAACATGTCTTTGAATCGCTCGTGTGCCTCAAAAAGGGTTTCAGAATCCCCCTGTCTGAAAGAGGAGATCTCTTGTCTCAATCTTGCGGCCTTGCTTGGCGGGAAATACCGGGCCAAGAATTTCTCAACCATTTCCTTCCAGGTGGTGATGGACCCGGGAGCTAAGGAGGTGAGCCATTTGTACGCTGCCCCCCTCAAACTGAATGGAAACAATCGTAGTCTGATAGCATCATCGGACACAGAGTTGATCTTGAAAGTAGAGCAAATTTGCAGGAAATAGGATAGGTGAGCATGCGGATCCTCATTAGCTAAACCATCAAACTGAACTTAATTTTGTATCATCCCGGTCGTGCTTACCTTGATCTCAAAGTTGTTCACCGGGACTGTGGGAGCTTGCACACTGAATTCTTCCCCCGTGAACTGTGGTCTCTCAAAATCGGATAAAGTTCTCCTTGGTTCGGCCATGACTGATGGTTCACTAGATTCGACCCGAACCTTTCGTTGCCTCGAACTCTCGGTGACCTCTCTCAATCGCTGATGCAAAGTGCGTTCGATCTCGTCGTCGGGCTCAACAAGAGTTGCTTGGCCCCCCTAGTCATACGATGGGTACCTCGCAAAATAATTAAAAGTCAAAAACAAGCAAACGATGGAATGATGAAATATAAACAAGAATGGTGAAAGTGAATAAAATAAAAATGGTCAAATCAACACGCTTTAAGTTTCCAGAATAATCCTCGTGGGTCCCCGGCAGCGGCGCCAAAAACTTGGTACGCGTTTGAATCGCTCACCCGCAAGTGCACGGGGTCGCTAAGTAATACCCCTCGCACGAACACGAGGGGGTTGTATTCCCAAGGGCCCGAGAATCTATTCTTACTTCCTTATTACAATGTTGTTTAACCTAATCAATCACTTGGAAGAAGAACTAAAAATAACCTACTAAAGCAAAGAACATGCAAATGGCAAGTATAAATACGGAGGAAAGTATCAAGGTAAGGAAGTGGTCACGGATGAGGATTCCCTTGGGGGTTACTAAAGTGTTAAGGATGCCCTAACTAGCATGCACGTGGGTGGTTTGGACTGGGAAACCCTAAATTAGACCAACCCGATGGTCACGGTGTTGGTCCCTAATCCGGTACGAGTATTGTAATACGGAATTGCTTCCGCCCAAATCCTTGTACGATTGCAATGGGTTTACTGGATTTCCCCAAGCTAGGGTTGAAACACAATCAAGGATAACCCTAACAATTGGAGGGGTACAAATACCCGATGGTCACGGCGTATTCATACATGTATTCCCTTCCAAGCTTGGTGAGCCTAATACTAGGGCAATGGTCATGCAACCTAGCATTATCTAGGAATTATTATATAGAGTTCTCATACACATCAAGGCAATCAAGAACCACCAAACAAGGATCACAAACCAAGTCAAATGCAATAAACTAGAAGAAGCATCCAAAATACACAAGTTCACCCCCAAGGTTCACCTACATCCGGTGACCTTGGGGTTTAGTTACTCATGATCACAACGCAAGCAAGAAAATACATGAAAACAACCAAAAGCATAACAAGAACACTCCCTCAAAGGATTAAGGCCGAATGACGCTTCCAAGGACGCCACCCAAGGAGTGGCTTCCTTTGTCAATCTTCCTCTCAAATGTGAATCGAAGGTGTGGACTCGTCGTGTCGTGCTCTCCGCGTCGTCCTCTCCTCAAGAATTATCTCCAAAACCCGGCCTCAAGCTCCCAAAGAAGATGGTGAAGTCAAGCTCTCCCAAAGACCTCGGTTCCCCTCAAAATGCTCTCCAAAAGCCCTTAAAAATGAATTCCAGTGAGTTGTGCGGCCTCCCATGCGGCCCCGCATGCGGGGAGAGAAAGTCTCCGAGAAATCCCGAAAGTCGCGTAAATGCTACAGTGAAACTGCTACAGTAGAACTGCTACAGTACCTCTCTGCGGCCTCAACAGCACCTGCATGGTAACCCGCATGAATCTCCTGACCAAGTTCTTCAAGTTTTCGTGCTATAGCGATGGCTACTGTAGCAGAATCACTGTTCACGCGACCGCGTGGGATCTCACGTGGTTGCGTGAAGACACGTGACTGGCACGTTTTTGGATTTATAAATACTTCGATTTGCCGATTTTTAAGGGACTTTTTGCGCACGTTTGAAGCCAAGAGCGGCGAGGGTTTCAAGGACGAGGTCTTTGGCGATATTGGGAGTCGTTCTTCACCAACTTCGATGGATCTTTCAATGAGATAGCATCGGGGAGCCATTGGCGACCTAGCTTCGGAGAAGGTTCTTTCGAGATGTTGAACAATTCATCAAGGCCATCATCACGAATTCGAGGGAGTTTACTTTCATGGATTACATTGCTTTTTATTTCAATACCTTTTGCTTTGTAATAAGCCCCATGGAAGGCTAAACCCTAGTAGATACTTGGGCATGTGAACCCTGGGTTTCGATTTATGTATTAACTTTCTTTATGCTTTCTTTTAATTCCGAGTTAATTTGAGTTTTAACCTTGTTTAATCATTGCTTGCATGTCTCATTGATTCGTATGGTTGTTTGGTATGTTTGCGTTGTTACCTTAATGAGAGAGAGGTCTCCATTGGGGATTAGAACATACAAGGTTAAAGAGGGTTGAGAGGGTGAGTCTTGAGATAGAGGAGTGTCCCCTTTACCTTCCGATTGAGTGTTTCTTATCTCCGTATTCCCTAAGTTTTATGCAACCATATGGGGTGTGAGGCGTGAGATTGATAGATTTCTCCGCGGGGACCTTTGTAGGGGGTTAGGGATCTTTCGCCTAGAAGTAGGGTTAGATCTAATTTTAGGAATCGGTTTCACTCTTAGGTATCCCTAGAACTCATTGTGGTCATATGGGGTGTGAGGTGTGAGATTGAGCGATTTCTCCGCCGGGACCTTGTAGGGGACTAGTATCGATGGCCTGGAGGCAGGGATCGATTATTCTTTGATTACCTCGACTCATAGAACTCAGTTAGAAGCATTTAGTTAGTCTTGCACTTCATGATAGAGCCTAGGGGGAGCATTGCCCGGGTATCTCATCTTCATTGATAGAGATCTCCTTTACCTTTTCTTTTACTCGCTTGCTTGTTATTTTCTTATTTTACGTATTACATCCATTGCTTCATATTATTGATTCGACTAGATAATTGAGAATTAGTCATTACTAGTACTTCCATTCCCTGTGGATTCGACTACCCTACTCACCAGGGTAATTATTACTTCGACAACCCGTGCACTTGCGGTACACACACGCAAGGGGTGTGTCAGAAATCCGCGAAGTCTGAAGTTTGGGTGTCCTCATCAGTGTAGAGCGCAAGATAAACACCCAACTGGTCATGATTGATCATATGCCTCTTGCCGAAAGCCCGAAAAGATATAGTACTTGTTTGGCGCGCAAATTGACCGGAACCGGTAACCTCAAATGTGCTCAATACTTCCAAGGTTAACTCTCGGTAGGTAGGCTCGTCAATCTCAAATACCTTATCCCACCCGTCATGAGAGATGGAGTCCCGGACGGTACTGTCGAGGCACAAAGTCCTCAACGCCTCCCAATCGATAACTCGTACGGTGCCAAACCTACTTTTCGACAAGAACGCGAATCTTATCTTGTGGGCCTCGCTCTTGAAGGTAGGCTCGCAACCATACAAGACAAGAGTAACATCATCAAGCCAAAAAAATTATGAGAAAATTGCTTAATGAAGAACAAAGGCTGATTTTGTTGCCAGTGCTACAGTAATTCCAGGGAAATTTTGGTAGAGTTTCTTCTTGTAAAAGTGATAATCTAAATGTACAAGGCTTTAAATTCAACAGAAACAAATACAATAGGCATTCACCATGATAACCACCAAGTTTTGCCAACATTCCAACCATTAAAAACCCTAGAATGAGTGAAAAGAGAGTATACCTTGAACTAGGGCACCAATGAGAAGATGAAGTGAAAATCGGCTTAAAGCTTGATAAAACCTTGAAAATCTTCCAAAAAAATCATTTGCTAGGATGAGGAGAGTGTTTGGATGCAAAAAGAGTGAAGGAAAATGGTGGAGAGATGAAGGAGAAAATAGAAGAAGAAGTGATGAAAATTGAGTGAATAGTGAGGAAGTGGGGTGAAGAGAGGGGAAATGAGGGGTCGGGTGCCCATGTGGCCCCTTGTGCAGCCGCATGGAACGCCGCATAGGGCTCGGGTTTGGCCATGCGGCCTTGACAGGCTCCCCGAAAGTGCATGGGTTTGTCGAAGTAATAAAAGTTACCCCGGTGAGAGGGTAGTCGAATCCACAGAGAATAGGGAGTTAGAGTATGAAATTTCACTATAAAAACTATGCGAAGTACGGAAAAGTAATAATCGATTCGTGTGTGAATTGTGAGAACAACTATACTAAAAGACAGGAAATTAAATAGAGAGGGATGAAAGATTAGAGAGTGCAAGAAAAAGAGATTAAGGAGGATTTAACAATGAATGAAGTGGGGTATCCGGACAAGTTACCTCTAGGATCTATACTTCTAGTGCAAGACTATGCTATTATACCTTCCTATTGATGCTAATTGAGTTGAGGAAATCCTTAGACTCACGGTCCCAAACCTAAGGTCAACCGTGACTAACCCCAACATTATGCCCCGGTATTAGGATTCACAACAACCCTTCACTCTATCGCTCGCATGATTAAGTCCCAGGGGAGTACATCTACCTAAACCTCACACTATGTGGGATTGCATTAAGTTCTAGGGATTCCTAGTGATTAAACATGTTCCTATGTGTAGTTCTAACTCTTTGGTCCAGGAGGAAGAACCCTAGTCTAGATTAAGCCCAGTGCATAGGATTCGCTTCAACCCTTCACTTTGTTACTCGCGTAACTAAGCCCCAGGGGAGTTTATCTACCTAGCACTTCACTCTATCTTGACCGCTAATAAATCAAGGAAACGGAGGTAGGGAGAAATCACACCGGAAGGGAAAGAGGTACATTGCTACCTCACAACTCTCCCTCTCAACCCTCTTCACTCTTGAATAGTCTAATCCTATAGGAGTTGTCACACCTCTAAAGGAAAACCTAGATTGCTCTCAACCCTAGTGTCACATCTAAGGGAAAACAATAGCAAAATAAAATCAAGATTGAAACTCAATTCTTATTCATCAATAATGGAAAAGCATAATAACAATGTCAAAGAAACATGATAACCCTCGAATTTACAAGTCAGAATACCCACAAGGGGTTTAGCTCCTCATGGAGCTATACATGTTCATCAATGTATGAAATAAAACACAAAGTAAAGACATAGATGAAAACCCCCTTGCGTATGGTGTGGCCGTGGTCTTGTGAGGCCACCGAACGTCGGTGATGATGCCGATGACGCGCTCCAAACCTCCATGAAGTCCTCTCCTAAACCCTAGCTGCACTCCCAGAAGTTAGGGAGAAGAATAGGTCAAAAGATATCATAATTCTATGCTTACGCCTTGCTCCTTGCTTGGTCCGAAAATCTTCGAACAATGCCAAACACGACCTAACTTCGTTCCTTTCCTTCATTTTATCCTCACAACCCTACAATGCACAAAAGCAAACAATTGCACACTTTTTAGTGATAAAATTTGATTAAATTAATGCTTATTGCAAGATAATAACACTTCGCATTACTATAACACGAGCACTTATCAAATCCCCCCACACTTAAGCTTTTGCTTGTCCTCAAGCAAAAATAAAACGTGAAAGTACTTGGGAAGAACAATTGAAAGTGCTTGGCGTTAGGTTCACCAAAAATATGCAAAAGAAGCATTCTACAAGTAAGGGGAAATCCAAACAATGCATAAGGTTATCATTGCTCTAGCTAAAAACTCGAATCAAAAAGGATAAAAACTCGAAAATGTGTTAGTGTGTGCGAATTCACTCAAGAGAACCAACGAGTACTCCTCAAACTTTGGTTAGAAAGGACTTATTTATATACAAAAACAAAAATAGGGGAGGAAGTAGTAGCTTCACACATCCTTGAAGGTAGCCCTTTCCTAGGCGGCCGCCAAAGTTGGCTTTCACACTTTCGAGGAGGTAGCTCTCTCTACCGGGGTAGTAGCTTTCACGCATCCCATGAGATAGCTCTTTCTCTCATTAGGGCATAACTTGTATCCGACTTATGAGAGTAGCTACATACTTCATAGGCGGTAGCTCTTTCCACCCCAAATGCATAATTAAATCAAAGCTAATATTTACAAACTCATATACTTTTTTTTCTTTTCTCTTTTCCATATTTTTTTTCATTTTTTTTATTTTTTATGCATTTTCCAAAGTAAAACTAAGAACAACAATAAACTTGTCCTTAAAAACTTCAAGATTGAGTTTCCAAAAGATTCCAAGAGTAAGTTGTGCAATATGAGAATATCGAGCAAAAAATTCCTAAAATTCAAGTAGAAACTAGAGCATGATAGGACACAATGTTAAAAATTCTCCTAAACTATAAGAATACAACCGTTGCAACTAAGGTGAACCGCCATAGGCTACATGAGCATAATAATTGAACGCACAAGTAAAGGTGTGTGCAATGTGAACTCGCCCCACACTTAAGATGTACATTGTCCCCAATGTACGCATGCAAGCACAATTAAAAATTAAGAATTGTAAAATAATTAGTGTGGAAGTAGGCAATTGAAACAGTACTCCCCTGAACTCCAAGTGCTGCATTTGATGGAGCTAGGTGCATTGAGAGTTGAGTCTCAATGGGTTGTGAAGCACACACGGTCCCATGACCGTGTTTATGACTATTCCTTAGATTTCTTTCATCCAAGACCATCTGCACACACATACACAAGGGTTCAGTATAGCTCAATAAAAACTCGAGTATATAAAATATGAAAATGAAATACGACTCGAGATAAAAGAAAAGCTAATAAAAGATAAACTAAGAAGGAGAGTCCTTTCTGAGTAATACTAGTCCAAAATAAAATAGAAAATACAAGAATGAAAATCAAATAAAAATAAAATATAAGACGCCTCAGCGTCAGTGTCCTGAATAGAAGCCTCTGTTGCTGCTGAAGGCTCTGTCGGTGATGGTGGATCTGCTGCTATTGGTGCTGGTGATGCTGTTAGTGGAGGAGTGGAAGCTCGGGGTCGGACCACGAATGGTGAAGTCATGGCTCGCTCGAGTAACTGCTGTATTTGATGAGTGCTATCCCGCAAGTGCACGGGTCGTCAAGTAATACCCTTACTTCCCTTTTATAATGTTGTTTGACCGATACAACTCAAGATTTTGAATATAATGCAAAGAAGCTAGATAAATAAATAACCAAAGCTAACATACGAGGGCAAGATACGGGGTAAAGTAGGGCTATGAGTGGTCATGGATGAGGATTCCCTTAGGGGCTACTAAAGTGAGTAGGATGCTTGAACTAACATGCAAGTGGCTAATTGGACCGAGAAAACCCTAGACTAGGCCAACCCGATGGTCACGGAAGTCGACCCCTAATCCGGTATGGGTATTGGATACGGTACGTATACCGCCCAAGATTACCCCTACGATTACAAAGGGTGAAGTGGTTTTCTCAAACTAGGGTTACAATACAAAAGAGTACTAAACCCTAGGAGTGGAGGGGTACAAATACCCGATGGTCACGGCGTATTTATACGTATTTCCCTTCCAAGTTTGGTGAGTCTAACACTAGGGCAATGGTCATGCAACCTAGCATTTCCTAAGTCTTTTGATACATAGAGTTCTCATACATACCAAGCATTTAAAACACCAAACAATGGATCACAAACAAGCCACAAACAATAAATAGAACAAAATCATCCAAAACATCACAAGTTCACCCCCAAGGTTCACCTACATCCGGTGACCTTGGGGTTTAAGTGCTCATGTTCACTAAATACAACAATAAATGCATGGAAACAACCAACAAAGGCATGAGAAGAACTCCCTCAAAGGATGAAGGCCGGAGAAGTTCCAAAGACGCCACTCCAAGGGGTGGCTTCCCTAGTCTTCAACCTCCAAATGTAAGCCCTAGGATGTAGAATCTTCCCAAAACCTTGCTCTCCTCGCCAAATCCTTGCCTAGATTGCCCTCCAAGAGCTTCTTCTTCCTCAATTCGAAGGTGGTGGTGAGAGGCCCTAAGAAGAAAACTCAAGATGCCCTTGAAAACCCAAGCCAAACTCCTTTAAAAGATGAGTTCGGGGAAGCTCACGGGTGGCCTCACGGTCCATATACGGCCCGTGAGGGAGCCTGTAATACGGGCTAGAAGAAACCGCAAAGTTGTGATTTTGCACAGTAAACTGCTACATTAACTGCTACAGTGCTGCTCGCGGATGACCTCACGGCCGTGAGCCTGTCCGTGAGGGTTTCCAGACTTCATTCTCCTTCCAACTCTTCGCTCGGGCAGCTACAGTAATGCTACAGTGTTCGGGACCCTAAAACGACAGTTTCGGTGCAGATTTTCGCTCAAATCGCGTCGTTAGGGTCACCAAAGCACAAAATGTACCTGAAACATGAAATAAAACAATTTAGACCACAAAAGGGCATCGAATCATAAACAAAATACTAAAAGCATGTGCAAGTATACATATAAACTACGTACATTTAGACGTTTATCAGTATGCTGTGTAATCGAGCCATGACCTCTGTGTGCTGCGCTACCTGTGTGGCCCTGACCTCAGCCACCTCTGTCTGTAGCACCCCCACTGCGCTCTCGAGGCACTCCAGTCGATCCTGGCCTCGGGAAGGCGAGAAGATACGCACCGGAGGTGGCTCTGGCGCGGTGGGTGGTACCTCGTTCTCTGTGTCCGCTGGGGATGGCAAAAGTAGATGTAAGGTTGGCTGTAATTCCCCAACCTCACCGTCCTCCATTGGCCTTTGTTGGTGGATGTTCAAAATATAGCGCTGATAATGTTTTCTAGCCATGCCCATCTGTCTCGAAGGCCCATCCCCTTGATGAGACTTGTCACGTATGGCCCTGAAAAAATCGCTCCAAGCCTCGGGTACTGGCCCTGATGTCGAATATAATCTGCCAGGATATACCCAAGATGGAGTGGCTCGCTCCTAACCATTGAATGTAGGTAAATGAGCTCTTGCCTGCTTAAGACTCCCGTGCTATCGCCTCGACCGTTTACTGATCTACTCAGAATGGCGTGAATGTATCTGTAAGCTGGTCGTGACAGACAAGTGGCTTTCGATCCCCCTGGCTCATATTGCCCTTGTCCACACAACACTCTGTAGGCTCCTTGAGGGGTCAAACTGCCAGAATAATCAGTCGGAAGGTTCTCATACTCCTCTGACTCTGTATATGCTTGATCATACAAACCCATTCGAATAGAAAATTGCGTCACGGACATGTTATAATTGTGACCAAAGGCACTGAATTGTATAGTGTCGGCACGTATCAAGTCTGTATGTGATTTGTTGAACTCAAAGGATGCTAGTACTTCCAAAGAAAGTGAGCGATTCGCCGGTTCTTTAATAGTCAACAAGTGTTTCCATTGCCCAACCACTAAAAGTTCTTCAATCTCATCTGCCATTTCATCTCCCCACTCAGCTGTCCTTAAACAACTCAAGTCTATGTATCGAGATTGTCCAAACTTTAGTTTCTCCAATCTATCATATCTCGTTTGGTGCTCGGGCTTGGCAAAGGCAATCTACTCCTTAGATGGCTCGAGGGGCCTCTTGCTAACTGTTTGCTTTGTCCTGGATGCCATTCCTGAAAAGAAATAAATTAATTCATCATTAAATTCAATTTCTCAGGATCCCACACGGCCGTGTGGAAATGTCACACGGCCGTGTGGATTTCCAGGCGGACGCACTGCACGGTGATGGGGTTAGCATATCAAATTCTCATAACAGTTGTTCTCGAAACCTTCGCAAATGTATTCGTATGCCACTAAATCATGCAAATCGAATGAAATCATAAAAAAAACGGAGTGAATTTGTTGTTGACGAAGAACAAGGGTTTGAAGTTTTTACCGGTGATGTTGATGAAGAAAAACTTAAAATCGGCCGAAGGACTCCAAATAAACCTCAGAGAAGATCGGGGAAGTGATAGAGAGGGTCGGAAAGTGTTCCAGAGTGCAAAGCAAAACGAGGCACGAGTGAAATCCACAACGAAACGCATAACTTTTGAAGTCCTGGGTATCCACACGGCCGTGTGCCTCTGAAATTATGATTCACAAGGGCCAACACACGCCCCTGTGTACACTCTGTTTACTCACTGGATTACCCCACATGGCCGTGTGCCTTCACAGGGGGATCCACAGGGGCATCCACACGGCCCTGTGGATTCTCGGGAAAACACAGAAGGTCTCTGAAAAAAAAATTTCACACGGCCGTGTGAATAAGACACACGGCCGTGTGACGTTCATAGGTTCTCCCACAGGGGCACACACATGCCCTTGTGACCTCTCTGGCTTGCCCGAGAAATACCAAGTGTTTCACACGGCCGTGTGAATAATCCACACGGCCGTGTGCCTTTCACAAGCTCATCCACAGGGGCACCCACACGCCCCTGTGTATTCTCGGGAAGAAGGGGTTTCTCTGCAGAGTTTCACACGGTCGTGTGGAATTTCCACACGGCCGTGTGCCTTGGCACAGTGGCACTCACAGGGGCACCCACACGCCCTTGTGGACTCTCTGGAAAAGAGTTGAATTTCTGCGAGATTTCACACGGCCGTGTGGAATTACCACATGGCCGTGTGCCCCTTCTGAGGTTGTTCACAGGGACACACACACGCCCCTGTGCCCTCACTGGTTGAGCTCTGATTTAGAAACACACGGCCGTGTGTTAATTCCACACGGCCGTGTGTTTTCTCTGGTTCACTTAGAAAAATTCACAGACTCTTCCAAAAAATTTCAGAAACTCTTTTAAAACACTTAGAGCCTGTACAAATCATAAAAACACGACCAGAGACCATAGAAAACACACTCAACCGACTCAAACTTCGTCAATTAACATTAAAGCACACGAAAATATCAATAATCCATGATCGAATTTGTAGTACATGCATTGAAACTTCAAGACATCAACACTAAGACTTTTATTCATCCTAACTAAATTAAGCCTAGAAAAGCAATAAAAACTTGGGTTGCCTCCCAAGAAGCGCTTGTTTAACGTCACTAAGCTTGACGTACCTCTTCCTTACCTTATGGCGGCTTGAGAAATAATACCTCCTTGTTGTTGTCGCATACTTCACCACCAAAATAAGGCTTCAACCGATGCCCATTCACCTTAAACGTACCCTTCTCCGGATGAGTGATTTCAACTGCCCCATTGGGTAATACATGCGTAACCGTGTAAGTGCCAAACCATCTCGATTTTAATTTCCCGGGGAAGAGTCGCAACCGTGAGTTGAACAGTAATACCTTGTCGCCCACTTTGAATTCTTTAGGTGACTTAATGTGTTTATCGTGCCACCTTCTGATCCTTTCTTTATAGATTCGAGCATTCTCATATGCTTTCAACCTCCACTCATCAAGCTCATTGAGATGGAGCAATCTTTGCCCACCGATCTTACTCAAATCAAAGTTCATCGCCTTTATTGCCCAATATGCCTTATGTTCGAGCTCCACTGGCAAATGACATGACTTCCCATAAACCAAACTGTATGGAGTAGTTCCTATCGGAGTCTTGTATGTTGTTCGATAAGCCCAGAGTGTATCATCCAACCGTTCAGACCAATCTCTCTTTCCTTGCTTTACAGATTTCGTCAGAATCCTCTTGAGTTCTCTATTGCTCACCTCAACTTGTCCACTAGTTTGTGGATGATACGGGGTCGAAAGGCGATGGTGTACTCCGTATCTTTTTAGCACTTTCTCCAATTGGAAGTTGCAAAAATGTGTTCCTCGATCACTGATGATAACCCTTGGGGTCCCAAACCTAGCAAACAGCCTCTTTAAGAATTTTACCACTATCCTAGCATCATTAGTCGGCAGTGCTTGAGCTTCGACCCATTTTGAGACATAATCGACTGCCACTAGTATGTATTTGTTCCCATTGGACTTCGGAAATGGCCCCATGAAATCAATGCCCCAAACATCAAATACCTCACAAAATTGCATAGAGTTCTGAGGCATTTCATCTCGTCGTGACAAATTTCCTGACCTCTGGCAGCTATCACATCGAAGGACAAATTGGTGCGCATCCTGGAATAGAGTCGGCCAATAAAACCCTGCAGCCAAAACTTTCTCTGCAGTCCTACTTGATGCGTAATGGCCTCCAACCGGTCCAGAATGACAGTGAGCAAGGATATCCCATCCTTCCTTCCTCCAGACGCATCTCCGAACCACATGGTCTGCACAAATACGAAAAAGGAATGGATCATTCCAGAAATAATGCTTCAGATCACTAAAGAATTTCTTTTTCTGTTGGAATGTCAGCGCTTGTTTGAGCACCTTCCCTGACAAGTAATTGGCAAAGTCTGCAAACCATGGGACCTCCTATGATGATAATTCTGAATTCTCAATTGAGTATTGGCTCTTGTCTAATATTTCCCTCTAACCAAGATAAGTGATCTGCCACCACGTTTTCAGTCCCTTTCTTGTCCTTTATCTCCATGTCAAACTCTTGCAGTAGCAGTATCCATCTGATCAACCTTGGCTTCGCGTCTGTTTTGCTCATGAGGTAACGAAGAGCTGAATGGTCTGTAAAAATAGTGACTCTCGATAGGATGAGATACGGTCTGAATTTATCGAGGGTGAATACCATTGCTAACAACTCCTTCTCCGTGGTGGTGTAGTTCTCTTGAGCCCCTATGAGAGTCTTACTTGCATAATAGATAGGTTGGAAATGTTTACCCCTTCTTTGCCCCAAAACTGCTCCAATAGCGTAATCACTTGCATCGCACATGAGCTCGAATGGCTCGTTCCAATCAGGTGTGACTAGAATTGGGGCTTGCACCAGTTTCTTTTTAAGCACATTGAAGGCCGTCTTATATTCCTCACCATAATCAAATGGAGTATCTTTTTCGAGGAGTTTGGTCAATGGTTGTGTGATTTTCGAAAAGTCCTTGATGAACCGTATATAGAATCCTCCATGACCCAAGAAACTCCGAATCCCCTTTATGTTTACTGGTGGAGGAAGCTTGTCTATAACTTCGATCTTGGCTTTGTCTACCTCCATACCTTGTCGGGAGATCTTGTGCCCTAGAACATTACCTTCCTGAACCATGAAATGACACTTCTCCCAATTAAGTACAAGGTTTGTTTCTTCACACCTCGTTAGTAGTCTTTCCAAATTTTTCAAGCATAAATCAAAGGAGTCACCGAACACTGAAAAGTCATCCATGAATACCTCCATTATATCTTCCAGAAAGTCATCAAAAATGGCAGTCATGCACCGTTGGAATGTTGCGGGCGCGTTACACAGTCCGAACGACATCTTTCTATATGCAAACGTCCCGTAGGGACAAGTGAAAGTTGTCTTCTCTTGATCTTCTAGGGCTATAGGGATCTGAAAATAACCTGACATCCCATCTAGGAAGCAGTAATATTGATGTCCGGCCAGCCGCTCCAACATTTGATCAATAAAATGGAATGGAAAATGATCCTTTCGGGTTGCGTCATTCAACCTTCTGTAATCAATGCACACCCTCCATCCTGTGACTGTTCTCGTTGGAATGAGTTCATTTCGTTCATTCTTGATCACTGTCATCCCTCCTTTCTTTGGAACCACTTGCGTTGGGCTCACCCAAGCGCTGTCAGAGATAGGATAGATAATCCCTGCATCCAACAGTTTCACCACTTCTGCCTTAACAACCTCCTTCATATTTGGATTTAGTCTTCTTTGAGGTTGAATTACCGACTTGAAATTGTGCTCCATTAGGATTTTATGTGTACAAAACGAAGGATTTATTCCCTTCAAATCTGAAATTTTCCAAGCAATGGCAGATTTGTGCTTCTTCAGCATTTCAACCAACCTTCCCTTCTGATCCGGGGAGAGAGAAGAAGCTATGATAACGGGGAGTTTCATTTCTTCTGCTAGATATGCATACTCCAAATGTGTTGGTAATGTCTTTAATTCCAAATCAGGTGGTTCTTCAATAGATGGCCGCAGACGGCTTTCCTTCAATCGATCAATTTCTTCAAACTGAATTGTTCCTTGTTCCTCAATACTTTCTGCGATGTTCTGTAAAACCTGGCTGTTGAGATGTTCTTGGGTTCCCTTTGTAGCCTCTATCTCACATGCTTCCTTAGTTAAGTCTATGATTCCCACTGAAAAGACCTCTTGACTTTGTTCGATATAACCTGATTCAAACTGAGCAAGGACTCTTTCTAAATTCTCTTCTGAATCCTCACTCAAAGAAGCCAAAGCCGATCTCTCGAATTCATCTAACACATTGCCCAACTCACACTCCATGGCCTGTCCTATGCAAGGATGATTGACAATTGTTTCTCTTTCCACGGAGGTACTGTTAAATGATTGCCCGTATTCAATGCTATTTACAACCACATGTAATGGGAACAATTGAATTTTCTGTTCCACAATCTCCACCATTCCTGTAAGTGTGTCAAAAATTTCAGTTACATCAAACATCCCCTTTCTTCTCAAGCTGAGACAAAAAACAAAAGAAATAAAAGTAAGAACAATGATAGACAAAGAAAATATGGAATAGAAAGTGAAGTGAATAGCTAAAATAGTGAAAAACAAATATCTAAAACGCCTATTCCCCGGCAACGGCGCCAAAAACTTTGACAGGCTCCCCGAAAGTGCACGGGTTTGTCGAAGTAATAAAAGTTACCCCGGTGAGAGGGTAGTCGAATCCATAGGGAATAGGGAGTTAGAGTATGAAATTTCACTATTAAAACTATGCGAAGTACGGAAAAGTAATAATCGATTCGTGTGTGAATTGTGAGAACAACTATACTAAAAGACAGGAAATTAAATAGAGAGGGATGAAAGATTAGAGAGTGGAAGAAAAAGAGATTAAGGAGGATTTAATAATGAATGAAGTGGGGTATCCGGACAAGTTACCTCTAGGATCTATGCTTCTAGTGCAAGACTATGCTATTATACCTTCCTATTGATGCTAATTGAGTCGAGGAAATCCTTAGACTCATGGTCCGAAAGCTAAGGTCAACCGTGACTAACCCCAACATTATGCCCCGGTATTAGGATTCACAACAACCCTTCACTCTATCGCTCGCACGAATAAGTCCAAGGGGAGTACATCTACCTAAAACTCACACTACGTGGGATTGCATTAAGTTCTAGGGATTCCTAGTGATTAAACCTGTTCTTATGTGTAGTTCTAACCCTTTGGACCAGGAGGAAGAACCCTAGTCTAGATTAAGCCCCAGTGCATAGGATTCGCTTCAACCCTTCACTCTGTTACTCGCGTAACTAAGCCCCAGGGGAGTTTATCTACCTAGCACTTCACTCTATCTTGACCGCTAATAAATCAAGGAAACGGAGGTAGGGAGAAATCACACCGGAAGGAAAGAGGTACATCGCTACCTCACAACTCTCCCTCTCAACCCTCTTCAATCTTGAATAGTCTAATCCTATAGGAGTTGTCACACCTCCAAAGGAAAACCTAGATTGCTCTCAACCCTAGTGTCACATCTAAGGGAAAACAATAGCAAAATAAAATCAAGATTGAAACTCAATTCTTATTCATCAATAATGGAAAAGCATAATAACAATGTCAAAGAAACATGATAACCCTCGAATATACAAGTCCGAATACCCACAAGGGGTTTAGCTCCTCATGGAGCTATACATGTTCATCAATGTATGAAATAAAACACAAAGTAAAGACATAGATGAAAACCCCCTTGCGTATGGTGTGGCCGTGGTCTTGTGCGGCCGCCGAACGTCGGTGACGATACCGATGACGTGCTCCAAACCTCCACAAAGTCCTCTCCTAAACCCTAGCCGCACTCCCAGAAGTTGGGGAGAAGAATAGGTCAAAAGATATCTCAAAAAGTCTCCAAATCGGGCTTTTATAATGTGGAGTCACGGCTTTAAATTTGCTGAAAACAGGATTTCACACGGCCGTGTGGAATTTCCACACGCCCGTGTGAAGTTTCTGGAATTCTGATTTTCGGCCGACTGTGAACAGTACTGCTACAGCATTGTGCCGAAACGCTCCCGGATTCGTCGTTCTTCATCGAGGCCGTTCAATTGGGCACACAATCAATGGTAGATCTTGCCGATTGCTTCGAATCGCCTTATTGGTGAAGTTCTCATTGTTGGCATGAGTTAGACTTATTGTGAATGTGACTGCCTTTGTGCCCCTCCAAAGGAGGTTGGCACACACTCACAAGTCTATGCTCACGCCTTGCTCCTTGCTTGCCCCGAAAATCTTCCCAATAATGCCAAACACGACCTAACTTCGTTCCTTTCCTTCATTTTATCTTCACAACCCTACAATGCACAAAAATAAACAATTGAACACTTTTTAGTGATAAAATCTGATTAAATTAATGTGATGACTTAACCGCAAGCGCACGGGTCGCCAAGTAATACCCCTCACGCACGCGCGAGGGGGTCGTATTCCCTGGGGTCCCAAGAGCTGCTATTACTCCCCTCTAGATGTCACTATCTAGTCTACCAAATATAGATTTAAAACAAGATAAGAAAACAAATAAAAGAGAAAACTATAAACAAGTGGACTAAGGCTCACCACATAAGCAAACTAAGGATGCAAGTAATAATGAAAGTTCGAGGTCCCCGGGCGAGGATCCCCTCGGGACTACTAAAGCTAGAAGGATACTCGAATTACACAGGCAAAGGTGGTTAGGCCAAGAGATGTCCAAAGATAGGTCACCCCGATGGTCACGGTGATAACCCCTAATCCGGTATGAGTATTGGAATACGGAATTGTTTCCGCCCAAATCCTCACACGATTGCAATGCGCCTAGGGAAATCCCGAATTAAGGTCAAACACAACATCTAGGCTCAACCCTAATGGTTGGAGAGGTACAAATACCCGATGGTCACGGCGTATTCGTACATGTATCCCTTCCAAACTTGGTGTGTCTAATACTAAGGCGATGGTCACGCAACCTAGTATAACCTAGAAATCGATACACAGAGTTCTCATGCATACCAATACATCAAAGTGCACCAAGCTTGAAGCATAAACCACACAAATACCATACATGTAAATCAAGTATTCATACAAGCAAGTTCATCCCAAGGTTCACCGGATTCCCGGTGACCTTGGGAGTCTAGTTCAACATCAATGAAAGAGAAAGTATAAAACACAATAGATACAAACTAAAGCACATAACAAACTCCCCTAAGATGAAGACTAGAGGTGGTGATGAGAACTTGATGGATCCGCGCCAACAAGCTCCTAGATCTTCTCCTTGATCGCGCTCCTCTTCTCCCCTTCGATTTGCACCCTAGATCAGCCTCTCCAACCCCTTGAAACCCTAGAGAATGATGGTGGAGAGAATGGTGGCCAAAGACAAGAGAAATGATGCCCTAAAAGTCCTTAAAAGCCCATTCCAGCGAGCTATGCGGCCTCCCATGCGGCCCCGCATGCGGGGAGAGAAAGTTTCCGAGAAATCCCGAAAATCGTGTAAGTTGCTACAGTGCCGCTACAGTAGAACTGCTACAGTACCGTATGCGGCCTCTACAGTGCCCGCATGAACCTCCAGACTTAGCCGTTTCGCCAAAGTTTTCGTGCTATAGTGGTTGCTACAGTTCCCGCTACAGTACCAGAGCTCGAAAATAGTTTTTTCCTTGCCGATTTCTTCTAAAATCTCGTTGTCGAGCTCCCCACGGTGACTTTTGTACCTGTAACACGAAATAAACCAATTTAAACCGAAAACGGGCATCGACACATATAAAAATACTCGATAAATATGCAAACATACATAAATAATACGTACAGTTAGGCGTTTATCAAACATCCCCACACCTAAGCGTTTACTTGTCCCCAAGCAAACAAACATGAAGAACAGGGGCAATAAGATAAACGACTAATTGTACGACCTTAAGCTCAATAGTAAAGAACTTCACAAGCACAAATGGACAGAAATGAAGAAGTGAGCTGTTCAATGAATAGTTAGGTAATATTATTTCTGTTTCTCCTCAAGTGTCCCCATGAGTGTGTGCTAACTCCCACCTTGACCTCCACACCCTGGATTAGCCCAGGATGACCATTCAGCCCACGTACAATGAATACGGCATTAAAGTGTTAAAGGCACCCTCAATACCCAGTTAAGAGTCCTTCGGGTCCTAAATAAAACTCTGGCTCTTGAGTGATCATGCAACAGGTTTCAGGGGACACATACGAGATGCTTTTATTCCTTACTTGCATATATACATTCTTTTACTTTACTTATTATTATTATTATTATTTTTTTTTTTTTTGAGTCTGACTAACATAGACTGCACAAAAATCTTTCAGACGGATGCACATGCTGGCTAGGCACAAGAGCCACCCATCCTACTTGATTACAGTCCATATAGACGCATTCATGCTGTACTAGCAGAGGAATACGACCCCTGCTGGCTAGGCACAAGGACCACAAGGATGCCTGGAAATTTTCCAGCTCAAAAATGGTTCAAAAAACTATCAACTTGAACATCGAACTCAACCTAGCACTCAAAAAATTTCATGAAAACAAAGCCGATAACACTCAAAATCGTTGAAAACATGGAAATTAAAGCACCAACATTCAAGGAAAAATACAAAGATAATGAAACCAGGGGTGCAACATGATAAAGTAAATTAAGGAAAACGACTAAACAACCACCACAATCAAAGAAATCAACAACACTCAAACTCACAAGCACCACACAAAAAAAATATGAAAAACACCCAAACACGACAACAACAACTAAGAGTAAGAATAGATGCAATGAATTTAAAGACTTGGGTTGCCTCCCAAGAAGCGCTTTTTTAATGTATTTAGCTCGACATGGCTTACCTCAACTCATGGTGGGACAAAGGGGTGAGAGATACCTCCATTTTTTTATGACGAATTGTTACCCGGAAAGTAATGTTTCAACTAGTGTCCATTGACTTTGAACGTCCCATATTGTGGATGAGATATCTCAACGGCACCATGAGGAAATACTTGGGTGACCGTATATGGACCGTGCCATCGCGATTTTAATTTCCCTGGGAAAAGTCTCAACCTGGCATTGAAAAGAAGTACATGATCTCTACTTTGGAAACACTTAGGTTACTTTATGTGTCGGTCGTGGTATTCCTTAATCTTCTCTTTGTACCGGACTGAAGTTTCGTATGCCAAAGCTCACCATTCTTCTAACTCATTCAGTTGAAATTTTCTCTTGTGACCACAAAGATGGGGGTCGAAATTGAGTTGCTTTATTGCCCAATATGCTTTGTGCTCAAGTTCCACCGGCAAATGGCATGCCTTTCCGTAGACCAGTCGGTAGGGCGTTGATCCAGTAGGGGTCTTGAATGCAGTTCCGTATGCCCAAAGTGCATCCTCGAGCTGGTCTGCCCAGTCTTCCCGGTGGTGGTTGACAGTCTTTTCCAGGATCCGGTTCAACTCCCTGTTTGACACTTCACCTTGACCACTTGTTTGAGGGTGATAGGCGGTCGATGTTCTGTGAGATACCCCGTATCCTATAAGAGCTTTTTTGAACTGAGAGTTACAAAAATGTGTTCCCCTGTCACTTATGATTGCACTGGGAGTTCCAAACCGAGAGAATAATTTTTTTTAAAATTTCACAACCACCCTTGCATCACAAGACGAGCAGGCCTGGGCCTCCACCCACTTGGAGACATAGTCCACCGCGACCAAGATATACTTGTTGCCCTGGGAACTAGGGAACAGACCCATGAAATCTATTCCCCACACGTCAAATACTTCGCAGGCTTGGTTCCAAGTTTGAGGCATTTCATCCCTCTTTGACAAATTGCCCACTCTCTGACAACGGTCACAATGCTGCACCAATGATTGCGCATCATGGAACATGGTGGGCCAGTAGAACCCCGCATCAAGTGCCTTCTTAGCTATTCTAGTCCCACTGTAGTGGCCCCCAGCAGGACCTGAATGATAATGTAACAAGGTATCATGCCCGTCGTACATTGAGACACACCTTCTCACAATTTGATCGGAGCAAGTCCTGAATAGGAATGGATCCTCCCATGCATAGTGTTTCAGATCAGCGAAGAATTTTTTTCGTTGTTGAGACGTGAGCCACTTTGGGAAAGTTCTTGCCGCTAAATAGTTCGCAAAGTCAGCAAACCACGGAGCCTCATCCTGCTCAATCATTCTTATGCTGCAGAGGTGCTCCCCCGGGAAGGTGTCATTTATTTCTCCTTTTTGCAAGATACCCTTATATGGGTTTTCAAGGCGCGAGAGATGATCAGCTGCTAAGTTCTCTACCCCTTTTTTATCCCTTATCTCCAAATCAAATTCCTGTAACTGTAGAACCCATCGGATTAGACGAGGCTTGGCGTCAGTATACACAATCACCTTGGATAGCACCAAATATGACCGGAATTTGTCAAACGCGAAAACGACAGCGAGCATTTCCTTCTCAGTGGTGGTGTAGTTTTCCTGAGCATCGTTCAAAGTTTTTCTTGCATAATAGATAGGATGGAAATGATTATCTCGTCGCTGCCCAAGTACGGCCCCCACTGCAAAGTCACTTGCATCACACATTAATTCAAACGGCAGATTCCAGTCCGTGGAGACTATGATCGGTGCTTCTACAAGCTTCTTCTTTAGGGTGAGGAAGACATTCATACAATAATCATTGAACTCAAAAGGGGCATCCTTCTCAAGCAGTTTTGTAAGCGGTCGAGAAATTGATGAAAAGTCTTTCACAAACCTTCTATAGAACCCAGCGTGCCCCAAAAAACTTCTGATTGCTTTAATTGAAGTAGGAGGAGGAAGTTTTTCGATGGTTGCAACTTTTGCCTTATCCACCTCAATCTCTTTTTGTGAAATTTTATGCCCGAGCACTATGCCTTCCTTGACCATAAAGTGACATTTTTCCCAACCGAGTGCCAAATTGGTTTCTTCGCATCGGTTCAAAACCTGTTCCAGATTTCTAAGGCATAGTTTGAATGAATCACCGAAGACTGAGAAATCATCCATAAACACTTCCATGATATCCTCAACCATATCTTCGAAAATTGCCATCATGCACCTCTGAAACGTCGCCGGTGCATTGCATAACCCGAAAGGCATACGACGGTATGCGAATGTGCCATAGGGACAAGTGAAAGTTATTTTCTCCTGATCTTCTAGGGCTATGGAAATCTGAAAATACCCGGAGAGACCATCCAAGAAACAGTAGTAAGAATGTCCCACTAGTCGCTCGAGCATCTGATCAATGAAGGGTAAGGGAAAGTGATCTTTCCTCGTGGCATCATTGAGTTTCCTGTAGTCAATGCATACCCTCCAACCTGTGACAGTCCTGGTAGGAACAAGTTCATTCTTTTTATTAGCAATAACAGTCATCCCTCCCTTCTTTGGTACCACTTACACTGGGCTTACCCATGCACTGTCGAAAATGGGGTAAATAATGCCTGTATCCAAAAGTTTAATGACTTCGTTCCTCACAACCTCTTTCATGTTAGGGTTGAGCCTTCGTTGGGGAATTGCCCGAGGTCAATGGTTGTCCTCCATGAGGATCTTATGGGTGCAAAAAGATGGACTAATTCCCTTAATATCCGAGATTTTCCACGCAATCACCGTTTTGTGTCTTTTAAGCACATCTAGAAGCTGCTCCTTCTGCATAACAGTAAGATCTGAGGCAATAATGACTAGAAGCTTGGAATTCTTTTCTATGAAAGCATATTCCAGATGTTCAGGGAGAGGCTTCAACTCTAATTCTGGGGGTTCCTCGATAGATGACTTCAGCTTCCCGTGATTCCCAAGATCAAACCATTCGGCGTCACTGTAGTCCCCCACACCTGGGCTATCAACGCCTAAGACTTCATCTAGACACTGAAGCACATTTTCAATCACACCTGCATTATCTTCTGGCTCATAGGGAATTCCCTCTGAATTGCCGGTTTGAGTTTGATCTGCCACACACTCAATAGGCACCAAGGAATCAATAAGATAATCAACATTTCTTCTTAGCTCACGATTAAAAACTTCGGGTCGGTGGTTTGGTGAGCAGGTTTCTATCACCGGTTGTTCCATAATAGATTCCAAAAATTGACCGAACACAGCCTGAGCCCCTTGTTCTTCAACAATTGTAGCGGCCCTGGCATCTTCCGGTGTTCTTATCCACTGTTCACTGTTAGGGCACAACTCATCCAACCGATATAGTACATTTGAATAAGGGAAAAATGGTTCCTATGGATAATGATTGTAAACCCAAGTGTTAGTCAAAGCCATGCTTTAAAGAGAGAAACAAAATAAACAAGAATGATAAAAACGAACAAACGTAAAAATGGTCAAATCAACACGCTTTAAGTTTTCAGAATATTCTTCGTGGGTCCCCGGCAACGGCGCCAAAAACTTGGTACGCGTTTGAATCACTCACCCGCAAGATAAACGTCTAAATGTACATAATTTATATATATTCGGGCGTATGTATTGTGTATTTTGTTATGAGTTGACGCCCGTTTTTGGTCTGAATTTGTTTCTTTCATGTTACAGGTACCAATGAGACCCCTTTGAGCTCGTTGACAGAATTTTAGAAGAAATCGGTGTAGCAATCACTGTAGCACGAAAGTTCGAAGAATTTGGTCAGGAGATTCATGCGGGTGCTGTTGAGGCCGCATACGGGGCTGTGGCAGTTTACTGTACAAGATTTACTGTAGCATATTCACTGTAGCAGTTTACTGTAGCATTTACGCGACTTTCGGGATTTCTCGATGACTTTCTCTCCCCGCATGCGGGGCCGCATGGGAGGCCGCATAGCTCGCTGGAATGGGTTTTTAAGGACTTTTAGGGCATCATTTCTCTTGTCTTTTGGCCACCATTCTCCTCCACCACCATCTAGGGTTTCAAGGGCTTCAAGGGGCTGGAGGAGGCACTTTAGAGGAGCAAATCAAAGGGAGAAGAGGATCACACGCAAGGGAGATCATCTAGGAGTTCGTCGGCATCGATCCGCGAGTTCCCATCACCATCTTCATCTAGTCAACATTAAGGGGGTTTTCTTTGGTTTTGATCATTCTTGTATTATATTTTGAGACTTCTTCCTTATTTATGTTGAACTAGACTCCCAAGGTCGCCGGGTATCCGGTGAACCTTGGGATGAACTTGCTTGTATGAATACTTGATTTACATGCATGGTATTTGTGTGGTTTATGGTTCAAGCTTGGTGCACTTTGATGTATTGGTATGCATGAGAACTCTGTGTATCGATTTCTAGGTTATACTAGGTTGCGTGACCATCGCCTTAGTATTAGACACGCCAAGTTTGGAAGGGATACATGTACGAATACGCCGTGACCATCGGGTATTTGTACCCCTCCAACCATTAGGGTTGAGCCTAGATGTGTGTTTGACCTTAATTAGGGATTTCCCTAGGCCCATTGCAATCGTGTGAGGATTTGGGCGGAAGTGATTCCGTATTCCAATACTTATACCGGATTAGGGGTTATCACCGTGACCATCGGGGTGACCTACCTTTGGACGTCTCTTGGCCTAACCACCTTTGCCTGTGTAATTCGAGTATTCTTCTAGCTTTAGTAGTCCCGAGGGGATCCTCGCCCGGGGACCTCGAACTTTCATTATTACTTGCTTCCTTAGAATGCTATTGTGGTGAGCCTTAGTCCACTTGTTTATAGTTTTCTCTTTGTTATTCTTCTTATCTTTCTTTTGTCACAAAATTGTTAGGTTAGGAAATAGATGAAGGGGAAGTAATAGTAGTTCCTTGGCCCTTGGGAATACGACCCCCTCGCGCGTGCGTGAGGGGTATTACTTGGCGACCCGTGCACTTGCGGTAATCATCAACGGGGTCGCCAAGTAATACCCCTCGCGCGAACACGAGGGGGTCGTATTCCCAAGGGCCCGAGAATCTATTCCTACTTCCTTATCACAATGTTGTCCAACCTAATCAATCACTTTGAAAAAGAACTACAAATAATCTACTAGAGCAAAGAGCATGCAAATAGTAAAAATAAATACGGAGGGAAGTATCAAGGCGAGGAAATGGTGACGGATGAGGATTCCCTCGGGGGCTACTAAAGTGTTAAGGATGCCCTAACTAGCATGCACGTGGGTGGTTTGTACCGGGAAACCCTAAATTAGACCAACCCGATGGTCACGGTGTTGGTCCCTAATCCGGTACGAGTATTGGAATACGGAATTGCTTCCGCCCAAATCCTTGAACGATCGCAATGGGTTTAGTGGATTTCCGCAAGCTAGGGTTGAAACACAATCAAGGACAACCCTAACAATTGGAGGGGTACAAATACCCGATGGTCACGGCGTATTCGTACATGTATTCCCTTCCAAGCTTGGTGACCCTAATACTAAGGCAATGGTCATGCAACCTAGCATTGTCTAGGAATTGATACATAGAGTTCTCATACATATCAAGGCAATCAAGAACCACCAAACAAGGATCACAAACCAATCCAAATGCGTAAAACTAGAACAAGCATCCAAAATACACAAGTTCACCCCCAAGGTTCACCGACATCCGGTGACCTTGGGGTTTAGTTACTCATGATCACAAAATAGGCAAGAAAATACATGAAAATAACCAAAAGCATAACAAGAACACTCCCTCAAAGGATCAAGGCTGAATGACGCTTCCAAGGACACCACCCAAAGAGTGGCTTCCTTTGTCAATCTTCCTCTCAAATGTGAATCGAAGGTGTGGACTCGTCGTGTCATTCTCTCCATGTCGTCCTCTCCTCAAGAATTTCCTCCAAAACCCAGCCTCAAGCTCCCAAAGAAGGTGGTGAAGTCAAGTTCTCCCCAAGACCTAGGTTCCTCTCTTAAAATGCTCTCCAAAACCCCTTAAAAACAAATTCCAGAGAGTTATGCGGCCTCCCATGCGGCCCCTCATGCGGGGAGAGAAAGTCTCCGAGAAATCCCGAAAGTTGCGTAAATGCTACAGTGTCACTATAGTGAAACTGCTACAGTACCGTATGCGGCCTCTACAGCGCCCGCATGGTAACCCGCATGAATCTCCTGACCAAGTTCTTTAAGTTTTCGTGCTACAGTGATTGCTACAGTGCTCTAGGCTTAGAAACAGTGTTTTCGACGCCGATTTCTTTTCCAATTTTGTCATTAAGCTCGCCGGGGCCTCATTGGTACCTGTAACACGAAAGAAACCAATTCAGACCAAAAACGGGCGTCAACTCATATAAAAATACACAATACATATGCCCAAATACATTGAATATACGTATGATTAGGCATTTATCATAAGGCAATCGTGTGAGGATTTGCGCGGAAGTAATTCCGTATTCCAATACTCATACTAGATTAGGGGTTATCACCGTGACCATCGGGGTGACCTAGTTTAGGAATCTCTTGGCCCAACTACCATCATAACATTTCATCCTAAATTCAGGGCTTAATGACAACCCTAGGGGGATTCGTTGTCCAAATCACACCTTCGCATGTTTGATTCTCCCTTATTTGCTAAATGTGTGTAGTAGTAGCCCGGATTTCATTATAGTTATTTCTTTCTCCATTTTGTAATTATTGCTTGATAATCGAATTGCCAGGTTAGGAAATAGACGAAGGGGAAGTAATAGTAGTTCCTTTGCCCTTGGGAATACGACCCCCTCGTGCTTGCGCGAGGGGTATTACTTGGCGACCCGTGCGCTTGGGGTCGATTCAATCACTGCCCTTGTGTCCCTCCAATGGAGGTTGGCACACACCCACAAGTCTAGATTCATGCCTTGTTCCTTGCTTGGTCCGAGAACTCCTCAATAATGGCAAACATAACCTATTCTTGCTTTTTTCTTCTCCAAATTGGCTCCATAACCCTACAATGCACAAAAGCACACAATTGCACACAAATTAATGATAAAATCTGAGGAAAGCAATGCTTAATGTAAAATAACAATATTTCATATTACTATAACATGAGCACTTATCAGCAACCCAAGGTTTTACAGCTTTTCTAGGATTTAGTTTAGTTCTAGCATGAATAAAAGTCTTAGTTTTGGTGTCCTAATTTTTAAATGCATGTGCTGTGATTTCTAGGGTGGAACATTGATGTTTTCGTGTGCCTAAACGATAATTGACAAAGTTTTAGTCGGTTTAGCATGTTTTATATGGTCTATAGTCGTGTTTTTATTATATTTATAGGCTCTAGTTATTGTGTTGTCATTTCTGAATTTTCTGGAGAATCTGTGAATTTTTCTAAGTAAACTAGAGAAAACACACGGCCGTGTGGAATTTCCACACGGGCATGTGTTACCGTCAGGGCTCAACCAGAGAGGACACAGGGGCGTGACCTTGCCCCTGTGAAAAACCTCAAAAGGGGCACACGGCTGTGTGGAAATTCCACACGGCCGTGTAAAATCTTGCAGAGCTTGAACTCTCTTTCCCGAGAGTCCACAGGGTCGTGTGGCTGCCGCTGTGAGTGACCATGTGTTAAGGTACACTGCTGTGTGGATATTCCACACAGTCGTGTGAAACTCTACAGAGACCCCCATTCTTTCCCGAGAATACACAGGGGCACGTGGCTGCCCCTGTGGGAGAATTTGTGAATGGCACACGGCCGTGTGGAACACTTAGGGTTTCTTGGGCAAGCCAGAGAGGCCACAAGTGCGTGTGGGGTGCCCCTGTGGCTAGCCTTGTGTTCTTGGCCAGGTTGGGCACATGGCCGTGTGAAATTTTTCAAAGACCTTAAGAATTTTCCCGAGAGCACACAGGAGCATGTGGGTGCCCCTGTGAAGCTCGCCTGTGAAGGCACATGACCATGTGGGAGTCTCACACGGCCATGTGGGGTAGTCCAGAAAGCAATCAGAGTGCAAACAAGGCCGTGTGCTAGCCCCTGTGAACCCTAATTTAGAAGGCACATGGCCGTGTGGCATTTCCACACGGCCGTGTGGATTCGCTGAACTTCAAAAGCCATGATTTTCTTCTGATTTCCACTTATGCCTCTTGATTCATCCACTCTAAATGACTCTCCGACCCTCTCTATCAATTTCCGGATCCTCTCTGAGCGTTTTTGAGGTTTTTATTCGAAGTTTCCCAGCCAATTTCAAAGCTTTACTCATCCACACCGTCGGTAAGAACTTTAAACCCTTTTTCTTTATTAAATCTTGATTTAATTCGTTCTTTTTTGCTATTTCGCTTGTTTTGAATGATTAAAGTATAGGTGAATGTGTTTAGATAAGATTTAGAGCGAATTAAGTTGTAAAATGGAATTTTAGCCCCCACGGCCAAGGGGCTCTGTCCTCCCGACGATCCACACGGGCGTGTGGAATTTCCATACAGCTGTTTGGGTTTCTGCAGATTGTGTTTTTCAATTGTTTTTGATCATTTTTTATTTCAATCTTGAAGATATGACTTCCAGGTCCAACAAATCGGTAGAGAAGTGCCCTCGTGAGCCTTCTCCACCCCCCGAGGAGATTGATTTTCCTTTACCCGAGCATCGACTCCCGTTCAAACGATTATCAGAGCTTCGGTTTGGATAGACTCGGTTTCCAGACTTGAGCATACTATGGGACGTTCAGGGGGGAGTAAAGATGACCGAGGAGATAAAGGAGCTTCTCTTGGTAGGAAGTTGGAGCCGGCTACTATTCATCCGAGAGCTGGCGATCAAATCACTCACGCTCGAGGTGCTTTCCTCATTCGAGTTTGACTGAGGGTACGATTATTTTGCGGATGTGGAAACTATTCAGTTCCAAGACCTCGGTCAGTGTTTCAGCTTGAGCATAACACAGTTCTTAGTGCGAATGGAACTATACGATGAGGCATTCACTGAGACGGAGGAGTACGCGCTGCTACCTACATATTATCTAGGTACCCTGGCCCTCCAGCACGCGTACAGTAGGCTATGTGGCCAGGGACAGTAAAAGCTAGGAGTGTCCAAAGCCACATGCTTTTCCAGGGTATCGTACAGATACCTCCATGCCATTCTTAGCCGCTCAGTGAATGGCCATGGAGATAGTACTGGGGTCCTGAGCCGCCAGGAGCTCTTGTACCTATATTCTATAGCGGAGAGCGAGCCACTCCACCTGGGACACATTATCACCGAGTACATAAGCCACCAGAGCCAGTACCCCAGGGTCGAAGTCATCTTCGCAGGCCCATACATCACTCAATTGTTTATCGGCTTGGGACTCAGAGACGGGGTGTGGGGGGCCGAGAAGACTGTTGTACTGGTCCCCTATGACTTTGAGGATGATAGGGATGGTCCGCAGATCAAGGCCAGGTGTCTACACACTGATCGTCCCCAAGACAGCAGCCACCGAGGGGAAGTAGGTGGCATTGGATCCACCCCCTGAGCAGACAGAGGCTAAGGTACCACCACAGCACCAGAGCTACCTCCGGTGTGGATCTTTTCACCGTCTCGAGGCCAGGACCGATTCGAGCGCCTTGAGAGTGCTTTGGGGGTCCTTCAAACAGAGGTGGCCGAGGTCAGGGCCACTCAGGTTATACAGCATCAGGAGGTCATGGCTTAGTTCAAGAGTTTGTGCCATTTATTCTAGCAGGCCATGACCTCCTCCTTCGTGATGCAGCCCAGGTCCTTCACTCCACCATCATCCCCTGCAACATTAGTAGATCCACCTGTCACATCTGAGCCATCTATAGCACCATAGGCTCCCATTCAGGACACCAATGCTGAGGCGTCGTAGTTTATTCTAGTTTTGATTTCATATCTACTTTTCTTTTATTTGTAGTAATGGTGTCCCCTGCACCATCTACAGCATCAGGAGGTCATGGTGTCCTAAGCACGACATACCACCACGACAACCCAGGGGAGGTCTAACACTACCTCAACCCTAGGTAGCCGTAAGGCTAACCTGTTTCCTGTACAATGCATCTATAATCACAATACATAACTCAACTACAAATACTTGTATTACTCATACAAGGTATAACACATTGATACACATAGCAAAGGGGTACATAAGGAAGATAATAATGATAATAACCACCCCAGATAGAGGATACACTCCTCAAACAAAACAAGAACTAGATTGGCATACAAAGTGTTACGAGTATGGAGAAGACATGATTGGGTTCAATAATACATAGTGGATCCCTAATAATACATGCCGAGGAATAAATAACATACATAACCCCAAAATGAGAAGACAATGATGACTCTAGCCAAGCACTTCACGTCTTCACCCCTGTGCTGTGCTAACACCTGGGAGGAAGAAAGAGGGGGTGAGTAACTAGGTTACTCGGTGAGGGGTTAGTCACAAGACTATAGCTCAAGCATGATCATATAGAGGTAAACATCATAAAAATATTTCAATGGATAACAAAATGAAAAACACTTTGAATAGCAAATACATCATAAGAACCTAGCTTTTCTCATTGAAATACAAATAGAAGTTCTTTGAAATCATCAAGAAAACACATGCCATCCTGGACCTAGCATAAGCATAATACTTATTGATAGTTTCAAATATCAAGATACTTAGAAACAAGTAATTCAACTTTCTCAAATAAACAATAATGTCCAGAATGGCCTCAAAACCCTCCATTGCTAACCATGGCCTTGGTTAGGTCTGGAGCTACCAAGATGCGCATATCTTGGCATTGGCCACTGGGAAGTTCGTGTGGTGACTCTGAACAACCCAACTATATCCATGTCAAGACTCTACGCTCCCACCTGACATGGCGTAACCATTTTTTGACAGTATTCCACGCCACCTCTATATAGATCGGCCCGTGGAAACCATCCCTTTCTTACTGCAGCAAGTTCTGGAGCTCAGCTCCCATGTCACCAACAAATGATTTAAACAATAACTTTGCCCGTAGGCTCAATATATACATCATGATAGCATAATTCTCAATAAGAGACAATAAATGTTTACAATGGCAATTCTCACCCCCAAGGGTAATCAATTTCATCATAATATTAACAATGAAACCACTTTTCATCAAAAACATCATAGGAAGGTGTCTTTTGAGAATACACATCAACATTGACTTAACACAATGAAATCAACTTGGTTTCGCATGCTTTTTGGTCATCAAAATTAGAACATCAATTCTCTTGAACACATGACTTAAAACATGTATTTTTAACATAGAGTTCCAAATCATAATCAACATATATATCTGCATATATATGTATTGCAAGAATTCAGGAGATAAGCCAATTTCATAAATCATCATGATTCAAACCTTTAGTCAAAGCTTTCAAGGAAATTTAGCAATAAGGAATCCATCATTCAAATAGGCAATTCAAATAACAAATATCATGCATGAGTCATAGTCCAATGTTAGTAATTTTCCCACTGACAAACTTGGCGAGCAAACGCCTCGAAATCACTTCCCCACTGGTTCTTTGCCCTTACTTGAAGCTTCACCTCCTATAAGCCATTAAACACCCAAAACAAGCAATCAAACATCAACAAACAATTGATTAACTAGAATGAAGGAAAATGCTCAAAAATGGGGAATGGTTGCTTCTAGGGTTTGCTAAACACGAAAGCAAGAAGTTGTAGCAAGGAGGAGACCTCTCACAACTCATAAAACCAACAAGGAAGGCAAGAATGACCTAGCATGGTCGGTGCTACAGTAATTCCGGGATTAGGGTTTTGAAGGTTCATGGATTTCATGAATTCAAGGCCATACAACTCAATATAATAAATCCTCACAAGATTTGCCATCAAAGAGGAAGAAAAAAGAGGTAACAATCACGCTCTCAAAAGGGTTCATAACCAACCCTAACCATCCTCATCAAAGAACAAAGGAGAAGGAACAAAAGGATGAAAGCATACCTTGATCCCAAGAATGATCAACTTGTTGATCCAAGTTTCAAGCCCTAAAACCTCCTCTAAGCCGGCCTTAGAACCCAAAGAGGTGATGAAGGAAGAGAGGAGAAGGAGATAGAGGAGTTTGGAAGAAGAAAATGAAGAAAAGAAGCCAAGGTTCGGGTTTTAATAAGCCAAACGGGTGGCTGTGTGGCTCATGTGCGGGCTGCGCAGTGCCCGCACGCCCTAGGCAGAAGGGTATGCGGGCTGGTGTGCGGCCAGCACACCAGGCCGCACATCCCTCTGCCTGCGGTGTGCGGCCACCTGTGCGGCCCGCACAGGAGGCCGCACAGCTCCCAGGAAGGGCTGTGCGGCCTGTGCACAGCCCACGCACACTAAAATTGTCTCCGAAACACCCTCAACACTCAAAGAACAACTCCAAAAGCTCGACCAGAAAAAGAAATCAAAGAACACTCAAAGGGAAAACGACGATAACACTTAAGACAATCGAAACAACAAACAAGGGCAAAGAGACCGAAACTCCACAATTTCCATGTTGTTTCTTGTGTTCGGATTTGTAAATTAATTTGTGTTAGAAAGCTTGAGACTTGCTTGTGTTTTTATATTTTCCTCGTGCGAATGGCCAAGGTGTTGTTGATTGATGATTATGGATGGTTATTGTACTCCAGTGGAGTTGTACTTGTGTGAGTTGTATGGTGATATCCTATTGCAGTAGGTGATCTCCACGGCCAGCCTTTTGAGGTGGCGTGCTAGACTGATTTTTATCTACGAGGGCCAGGTTCAGGTGGGAGTGTAGAGCCCTGACTGGATATTCATTGGGTAGCTGGAGTCACCAACCTGTGAACCGATGGGTCAACGTCAAGGACATGAGTACCTCGACTGCTCTGAACCTAGCCATGGCCACGGCGAAGGTTTAGAGAGTTTTCTAGACCACATTATGCTGGGTGAGTGTTGGGTATTGCTTTACACTGACTTTGAGATTTATCCAGTATATTTGTTTTGTAGTGTCGTCTTGAATGTGTGGTGAGGGGGCGAAGCCCAACTGTCGCTATTAGGAGGACAGTCTCCCACATATTTGAGTTGTCACACATATTGTGCTTATTTATTTCAAAACATGACTTTCAGCTGTTTTTACTTATATTTGAAACTATCTTGTGTGGTTTTGGTGTTGTAAACCCTAGTTGGGGTAAAAAAATGGTTTTCTTGGCATTATGTTGTTTTACTGCTTTTAAAGATTTCTATGATGTGTGCAGATGTTTCTAAACTAGTATTGCTTTTAGTAAAGTATTTATGTTGGTAATTTATTATTATTATTATTATTATTATTGTTGTTGTTGTTGTTGTTGTTGGTATATTTTTTTTAGAGTTGTGCTAACTTCCCTCACTGAGTAACTGTCGTTACTCATCCCCTCGTTTCTCTTCCCAGTCTGTTGCAGGTAGTAGGTGTGGCAGTGTGTTGAGCATTTGCTGCTATTCCACCTGTTGTATTTCTTTCAGTCTACGTATGCTATTTTGGTTTTGAGCATGTTGTTAAGTGCCAGATCCACTAGCTTATAGAAAACCCTGTTGCATGGTTTAGTGTTTCAGCTTTTCCTACTGTTGTAAATAATGCTTCCCTGTGTACTTGTGAACCTCTGTATTTTCTGTATCTTGCTGTAGTTGTTATTGTTGTTATTGTTACACATGTTAGGTATCATTATTCTCTATTCTCTATCTGCAAGAGATATTTTTTAATTCCAGGTGTATTGGTCAACCTTGCGGCATCCCAAGGGTGTGACAAATACTTCCATAGTGTCTTCCACCATGTCCTAAAAAATAGCCATCATACATCTCTGGAAGGTGGTCGGTGCATTACAAAGCCCAAAAGGCATCCGTCGGTAAGCAATTGTACCATAAGGACAGGTGAAAGTAGTGTTCTCCTGATCTTCTGGAGCTATGGGAATCTGAAAATATCCAGAGAGACCTTCTAGAAAGCAATAATAAGCGTGACCTGCAAGTCGCTCAAGCATCTGATCGATGAAGGGCAAAGGAAAATGATCTTTCCATGTGGCATCATTAAGCTTCCTGTAGTCTATACAAACCCTCCACCCTATCATTGTTCTAGTAGGAAGGAGCTCATTTCTTTCATTGGTTACGACTGTCATACCGACTTTTTTTTTGCACTGCCTGAACTGGACTCACCCATGCACTGTCGGAAATGGGATAAATAATACCCGAATCAAGAAGTTTGATAACTTCATTCTTCACTACCTCCTTCATCTTGGGGTTTAGTCTTCATTGGGTAATCGCCATAGGCTTGTGATTATCTTCCATAAGAATCTTGTGAGTGCAAAACGATGGACTGATTCCCTTAATATCAGCGATTTTCCAAGATATTGCCTTCTTGTGATTTTTGAGTACATCTAAAAGTTTACTCTTTTGTTGTCCTGTCAAATCTGATGTAATGATAACAGGGAGAGTAGAATCTTTCCCCAAAAAAGCATATTCCAAGTGATCAGGTAGTGGCTTCAATTCCAGTTCAGGAGGTTCTTCAAGTGATGATTTCAATCTTCCATAATTGCTTAAGTCATGCTTCTCAACTCTCTCGTCTTCCATTTTAGATGAACTATCATTCCCTGAGCTATCTTCCATTACTTGTATCACTGCTTCGACAGAATCCAGGTCCTCCTCTTGCAAATAATCCATTTCTTCTGAGCCATCTGTCCTTTTTTCAACTGGAGTCAATGACCCAAATTTCCCATCTGAATTGTTTTAAGACCATTCATTGACGGGGTCAAGCTGATTGCTCGGTGGGTAAGAACTCCCTATAAGATTCACCCTCTATGACTGCATATACTGTTGGAGTAAAGAATCAGCAATGCGATTTTCCACATTTAGGTTGGCTGAATCTTCACATAACTGCCTTCTCCATTGATTGTCATAGAAGCTTAGGGGAATCAGTGTAGTGTCGGAGCTAGGGTCATAGAGATGGGGTACCTATGGCCAATCAAAATTACTCCAGTCAACTGTCGAAGACATGATTAAGGAAATATGTACACACTAAAGGGAGAATTAACCATGAAAATTAAGTGCAAACAATGATATGATGCTAAATATACAAAAGTGGTAAATATGAAACAAGAAGATGGTCAAATCAACACGCTCAAAGTTTTCCAAGTATTTCTCGTGGGTCCCCAGCAACGGCGACAAAAACTTGATGTGCTTGCTAACCCGCAAGTGCACGGGTCGTCAAGTAATGCCTCTCGTGCGAACACGAGATGGTCGTATTCCCTAGGGCCCGAGATGCTACCCTTACTTCCTTTTTGCAATGTTGTTCAACCGACAAGATTAAAGAGAGTGAATTAAATTTAAAGAAGTAAAACAATTAATTAATCAATGTGAATTGATGAGGACAAGATATGGGGTAAATCAAGGCTAGGAGTGGTCACGGATGAGGGTCCTCTTAGGGGCTACTAAAGTGAGTTCGACGCTTAAACTAACATGCAAGTGGCTAGTGTGGACTGAGAAAACCCTAGATTAGGCCAACCTGATGGTCACGGCAATTGACCTTGACACGACCCCTTGTGTGTATCCCGCAAGTGCACGGGCTTGTCGAAGTAATAAAATTGCCCTGGTGAGTGGGTTGTCGAATCCACGGGAAATAGTGATTTGCAACACAAGAATTCGCTATTTTGTTATGCATTGTATGAAAAGTGATAATCATTTTGATGAGAAAATTATGGAATCAATTAAAATAAAAGACAAGAAAGTAAATAGAGAGATGAGAGACATGAAAGTGCAAGTAAAAGTAGAAGGAGAAAGACTAGCAATGAATGAAAATAGGGCATCCGGACAAGTTACCTCTAGCACTTATGCTTCTAGTGCAAGACTATACTATTATACCTTTCTATTGATGTTAATTGAGTCGAGGATATCCTTAAACACACGGTCCCAAACCTAAGGTCAACCATGACTAACCCCGACACTATGTCCCGGCATTAGGATTCACGTCAACCCTTCACTCTGTCGCTCACGCAACTAAGCCCCACGGGAGTATTTCTACCTAAGCCTAACACTACGTGGGATTGCTTTAAGCTTTAGGGATTCCTAGTAATAAAACCTGTTCCTATGTATAGTTCTAACCCTTTGATCCAGGTGGAAGAACCCTAGTCTAAATTAAGCCCTAGTGCATAGGATTCACGTCAACCCTTCACTCTGTTACTTGTGCAACTAAGCACCAGGGGAGTTTATCTACCTAGCACATCACTCTATCTCGACCGCTAATAAATCAAGGAAACGGTGATAGGGAGAAATCTCATCCAAAGGGAAAGGGGATACATCGCTACCACACAACTCTCCCTCTCAACCTTCTTCAATCTTAAGTAGTCTAACCCTATAGGAGTTGTCACACCTCCAAAGAATAACTGACACGACCCCTTGCGTGTATCCCGCAAGTGCACGGGTTGTCGAAGTAATAAAAGTTACCCTGGTGAGAGGGTAGTCGAATCCACAGGGAATAGGGATTTAGAATACGAGATTTCACTAATTAAGCTATGTGGTGTATGGAAAAGCAATATTTGGATCATTGAATGAATGTAGAAGTAAATAGAATAAAAGACAAGAAATTAAATAGAAAGATGGAAAATCAGAAAGTGCAAGTAAAAGAGAATAGAGAGGACTAGCAATGAATGAAATAGGGTATCTGGACAAGCTACCTCTAGGATCTATGCTTCTAGTGCAAGACTATGCTATTATACTTTCCTATTGATGTTAATTAAGTCGAGGAAATCCTTAGACTCACGGTCCCAAACCTAAGGACAACCGTGACTAACCCCATCATTATGCCCCGGTATTAGGATTCACATCACCCTTCACTCTGTCGTTCGCACGACTAAGCCCCAGGGGAGTATATCTACCTAAACCTCACACTACGTGGGATTGCTTTAAGCTCTAGGGATTCCTAGTGGTAAAACCTGTTCCTATGTGTAGTTCTAACCCTTTGGTCCAGGTGGAAGAACCCTAGTCTAGATTAAGCCCCAGCGCGTAGGATTCACTTCAACCCTTCACTCAGTTACTTACGTAACTAAGCCCCCAGGGAGTTTATCTGCCTAGCACTTCACTCTATTTCGACCGCTGTGAAATCAAGGAAATGGAGGTAGGGAGAAACCACGTCGGAAGGGAAAGGGGTACATCGCTACCTCACAAATCTCCCTCTCAACCCTTTTCAATCTTAAGTAGTCTAACCCTCAAAGAGTTGTTACACCTCTAAGGGGTAACCTAAATTGTTCTCAACCCTAGTGTCACATCTAAGGGAAAACATTAACAAGATAAAATTAAGGTTGAAACTCAATTTTTATTCATCAATCATGGAAAAGCATAATAACAATGTCAAAGAAACAAAAAAAACCCTAGAGTTTACAAGTCTGAATAGCCACAAGGGGTTTAGCTCCTCATGAAGCTATACATGTTCATAAAAATAGAAAAGAAAGTACAAATCAAAGACATTGATGAAAACCCCCTTGTATATGGTGTGGCCGTGGTCTTGTGCGGCCATCGAACGTCGGTGACGATGCCGATGATGCGAGCTAAACCTCCACGAAATCCTCTCCGAAACCCTAGCCGCACTCCCCAAGTTAAAGAGAAAGGTAGGTCAAAAGATATCCCAAAAGGTCTCGAAAATCCCTTTTTATATAGTTGAATCGCGGCTTTAAAATCGGACTTGTCGGGGGCTTCACACGGCCGTGTGGAATTTCCACTCGCTCGTGTGAAGTTTCTGTTTGGCTGAAAAATCGATTCATACGGTGTGTGGAATTTCCACACGCCCGTGTGAATTCTCTGTCTGGCTGAGACATTGATTCACACGGCCGTGTGGAATTTCCACACTCCCGTGTGAATTCCCTGAAACCCTGATTTTCGGCAGAAATTGAACGGTAGGTTGTGACTGTGTTTTGCTACAGTAACAAGATACAGTGCTACTACATTAACTCGCCGAAATGCTCCCGAATCCGTTGTTCTTCATCGAGGCCATTGATTGGGCACACAAACAATGGTAAGTCATGTCGATTGCTTCAAGTCTCCTTCTTGGTGAAGTTCTTCTAAGCTACATGAGTTAGACTTGTTATGAATGTGACTGCCTTTGTGCCCCTCCAAAGGAGGTTGGCACACACTCACAAGTCCAAGCTCGTGCCTTGTTCCGTACTTAGTCCGAAAACTTCCCAACATCGGCGAACATGACCTAATTTCGTTCTTCTTCTCCAATTTAGCTCCACAAACCTTCAATGCACAAGAATACACAAATGCACGCTATTTAGTGATAAAACTTGATAAAAGATATGCTCAATGTAAGATAATAATGCTTCGCGGTACTATAACACAAGCACTTATCAATAACCTAGATTGTTCTCAATTCTTAGTGTCACGGCTAAGAGAAAACAATAGCGAAAGATAATTAAAATTGAAACTCGAATTTATTCATCAATAATGGAAAAGCATAACAACAATGTCATAGAAACATAATAATCCTAGGGTTTACAAGTCCGAATACCCACGAGGGGTTTAGCTCCTCATGGAGCTATACATGTTCATCAAAATATGAAAGAAAGAATAAAGTAAAAGAATTGATGAAAACCCCCTCGCGTATGGTGTGGCCGTGGTCTTGTGCGGCCGTCGAACGTCGATGTCGATGCCGATGACGCACTTCAATCCTCCATAAAGTCCTCACCGAAAACCTAGCCGCACTCTCCTGCAGTTGGGGAGAAAGATTAGGTCCAAAAGATATGTCAAAAGTCTCCCAATTGGGCTTTTATAATGCTGAGTGCGGCTTTAAATTTTGGACTTATCGGGACTTCACACGGCCGTGTGGAATTAACACACGGGCGTGTGAAGTTTCTGTCTGCTGAAAAATTAATTCACACGGCCGTGTGTTAATTACACACGCCCGTGTGAATTGTCTGGAATTCTGAAATTCGGCCGAAAGTAAACAGTAGCTTGCTACAGTAATAAACTACAGTGCTTCTAAGCTACATTGAGGCTATTGAATTGGGCACACAATCAATGGTAGATCGTGCCGATTGCTTCAAGTCTCCTTCTTGGTGAAGTTCTCCTAAGCTACACAAGTTAGACTTGTTGTGAATGTGACTACCTTTGTGCTCCTCCAAAAGAGGTTGGCACACACTCACAAGTCTAATCTCCTGCCTTGTTCCTTGATTGGTCCGAAAACCTCCCAATAATGGCGAACACGATCTAACTTCGTTCTTCTTCTCCAAATTAGCTCCACAAACCTACAATGCATAAGAATACACATATGCACACTATTTAGTGATAAAATCTGATAAAAGATATGTTCATTGTAAGATGAAAACGCTTAAAAAATTCCTCAAATGGGTGTGCTTCAGGCTGCTATAGTGTTGCTACAGTGCCCGGGACACTAAAACGACGATTTTGGAGTAGATTTTTTCTCACATTGCGTCGTTGAGCTCTCCTAGGCATCTTTTGTACCTGAAACACAAAATAAACCAATTTAGACCTAAAAGGGCATCGATTCAACAACAAAATACGGAAAGCATGCGCAAGTATACGTATAAAATATGTACATTTAGATGTTTATCACGTACCTGTCTTACCTTATGGAGGTTCATGAATGGAGGTTGCCCTCTTTCCTACAACATGAAAACATGCATTACATAGCCTTTGTAGAATATAGGAGGAGTTGTCGAATTTGTTACCACAAAAGGGTGAATGATAAACGCCTAAATGTACGTATTATACATGTATGTTTGCATATAAATAGAGTATTTTTATATGTGTGGACGCCCGTTTTTTGTCTGAATTGGTTTCTTTCGTGTTACAGGTACCAATGAGGCCCCAGCGAGCTCGATGACAGAATTGGAGAAGAGATTAGCATCAAAAACAATGTTAATGAGCTCGGGGGTACTAGAGCTATCACTGTAGCGTGAAGACTTGAAGAACGGCTTAGTCAGGGAGTTCATGCGGGCTACCATGCGGGCGCAATGGAGGCCGCATGCATACTATAGCAGTTACTGTACCGGCCACTGTAGCAACTTAAACGATTTTCGGGATTTCTCGGAAATCTTCTCTCCCCGCATGCCGACCGCATGGGAGGCCGCATAGCTGACAGGCGGCCCGAAAGTGCACGGGTTTGTTAAAGTAATAAAAGTTACCCCGGTGAGAGGGTAGTCGAATCCACAGGGAATAGGGAGTTAGAATACGAGATTTCATTATTAAAACTATGCGAAGTACGGAAAAGTGATCAATTGATTCGATGAGTGAATTATGGAAACAATTATACTAAAAGACGAGCGACTAAGTAGAAAGATGGAAGATGAGAAAGTGCAAGTAAAAGAGAATAGAGAGGATTTAACAATGAATGAAGCGGAGTATCCGGACAAGCTATCTCTAGGATCTATGCTTCTAGTGCAAGACTATGCTATTATACTCTCCTATTGATGCCAATTGAGTCGAGGAAATCCTCAGACTCACGGCCCCAAACCTAAGGACAACCGTAACTAACCCCAACATTATGCCCCGGTATTAGGATTCACATCGACCCTTCACTCTATCACTCGCACGATTAAGCCCCAGGGGAGTACATCTACCTAAACCTCACACTACGTGGAATTGCATTAAGTTTTAGGGACTCCTAGTGATAAAACATGTTCCTATGTGTAGTTCTAACCCTGTAGTCCAGGAGGAAGAACCCTAGTCTCGATTAAGACCCAGTGCATAGGATTCACTTCAACTCTTCACTCTATTACTCGCGTAACTAAGCCCCAGGGTAGTATATCTACCTAGCACTTCACTCTATCTCGACCGCTAATAAATCAAGGAAACGGAGGTAGGGAGAAATCACACCGGAGGGGAAAGGGGTACATCGCTACCTCACAACTCTCCCTCTCAACCCTCTTCAATCATAAAGAGTCTAATCCTATAGGAGTTGTCACACCTCCCAAGGAAAACCTAGATTGTTCTCAACCCTAGTGTCACATATAAGGGAAAACAATAGCAAGATAAAATCAAGATTGAAACTTAATTCTTATTCATCAATAATGGAAAAGCATAATAACAATGTCAAAGAAACATAATAACCCTAGAGTTTACAAGTCTGAATACCAACAAGGGGTTTAGCTCCTCATGGAGCTATACATGTTCATCAAAGTATATAAGAAAGCACAAAATAAAGACATCGATGAAAACCTCCTTAGGTATGGTGTGGCCGTGGTGTTGTGCGGTCGTCGGATGTTGGTGACGATGCCGAAGACGCGCTCTAAACCTCCACGAAGTCCTCTCCAAAACCCTAGCCGCACTCCAGAAGTTGGGGAGAAAGATAGGTCAAAAGATATTTCAAAAAGTCTCCAAATCGGGCTTTTATAATGTTGAGTCGCTGCTTTAAAATTGCTGAAATCGGGATTTCACACGGCCATGTGGAATTTCCACACGCCCGTGTGAAATTTCTGGAATGCTTAATTTCGGCCGATAGTGGACAGTAACGTGCTATAGTGTTTTGCTATAGAAATTTACTACAACGCTGCTACAGTACTGTGCCGAAACGCTCCCGAATTCGTCGTTCTTCATCGAGGCTGTTGAATTGGGCACACAATCAACGGTAGATCGTGCCGATTGCTTCGAGTCTCCTAATTGGTGAAGTCCTCATTGTTAGTATGAGCTAGACTTATTGTGAATGTGACTGCCTTTGTGCCCCTTCAAAGGAGGTTGGCACACACTCACAAGTCTATGCTCATACCTCGTTCCTTGCTTAGTCCGAAAATCTTCCCAACAATGGCAAACACGATCTAACTTCGTTCCTTTCCTTCATTTTTTCTTCACAACCCTATAATGCACAAAAGTAAACAATTGCACACTTTTTAGTGATGAAATCTGATTAAATCAATGCTTATTGCAAGATAATAACACTTCGCATTACTATAACATGAGCACTTATCAATAGCTCACTGGAATGGGTTTTTAAAGAGGATTAGGGCACTTTTCTTGGATTCTTTTGCCACCATTCTCTCTACAATCATTCTCTAGGGTTTCAAGGGGTTGGAGAGGCGAATCTAAGCAGCAAATCAAGAGGAGAAGAGGGGATCTATCAAGGAGCACATCTAGGAGTTCGTCGGTGCCGATCCATCAGATTCTCATCATCACCTCCTAGTTTTCATCTTAGGGGATGTTTTATGAGATTTTTTTTGTATTGCTTGTTTTCTATACTTTCTCCATTGTTGATGATGAACTAGATTCCCAAGGTCACTGATAAGTGCTTGTGTTATAGTATCGCGAAGCGCTATTATCTTACATTAAGCATACCTTTTATCAGGTTTTATCACTAAATGTGTGCATTTGTGTTCTCTTGTGCATTGAAGGTATTGTGGAGCCTATTTGGAGAAGAAGAATGAAATTAGGTCGCGTTCGCCAATGTTGGGATGTTCTCGGACCAAGCAAGGAACGAAGCACGTATTTGGACTTGTGGATGTGTGCCAACCTCTTTTGGAGGGGCACAAAGGCAGTCACATTCACAACAAGTCCAATCCGTGTTACTTAGGAGAATCTCGCGAAAGAAGAAGACTTGAAGCAATCGGCGCGACCTACCATTGCTTGTGTGCCCAAGTAATGGCCTCGATGAAGAACAATGGACCCGGGAGGCGTTTCGGCAAGTTACCAAGCCTGTTCAGCTGAAGATTAGTGTTCCAGAGAAGTCACACGGGCGTGTGGAAATTCCACACGGCCGTGTGAGCCATTTTCCAGCCAGACAGAGAAGTCACACGGGCGTGTGGAAATTCCACACGGCCGTGTGTTTTGCGATTTCAGCCATCCAGTGAAGACACACGGGCGTGTGGAAATTCCACACGGCCGTGTGAAATTAATTTTTCAGCCGAGACAGAAGCTTCACACGGGCGTGTGGAAATTCCACACGGCCGTGTGAAGCCCCCGATAAGTCCAATTTTAAAGCCGCGATTCAACAATATAAAAGGGGATTTTTGCAACCTTTTGAGGAATCTTTTCGACCTATCTTTTCCCCAACTTTCTGGAGCGCGGCTAGGGTTTCGGAGAGGATTTCGTGGAGGTTCTAGCGCGTCGTCGGCATCGATTTCGAGGTTCGACGTTTGCACAAGACCACGGCCACACCAATTCGAGGGGGTTTTTCATTGATGTCTATGTTTTATGCTTTATTTCTCACATTGATGAACATGTATAGCTCTATGAGGAGCTAAACCCCTCGTGGGGTATTCGGACTTGTAAACTTTAGGGTTTCTTATGTTTCTTTGACATTGATTATTATGCTTTCCATCGTTGATGAATAAAATTGAGTTTTTAATCTTGATTATCCTTTCATATTGTTTTCCCTTAAACGTGACATTAGGGTTGAGAGCAATCTAGGCTTTCCTTTGGAGGTGTGACAACTCCTATAGGATTAGACTACTCAAGATTGAAGAGGGTTGAGAGGGAGAGTTGTGAGGTAGCAATGTACCCCTTTCCCCTTCGATGTGATTTCTCCCTACCTCCGATTCCTTGATTTAATAGCGGTCGAAATAGAGTGAAGCAATAGGTAGATAAACTCCCCTAGGGCTTAGTTACGCAAGTAATAGAGTGGAGGGTTGTAGTGAATCCTATTTGCTGGGGCTCAATCTAGACTAGGGTTCTTCCACCTGGACCAAAGGGTTAGAATTACGTATAGGAACAGGTTTAATCACTAGGAATCCCTAGAGCATAATGCAACTCCACATAGTGTGAGGTTTAGGCAGATGGACTCCCCTGGGGCTTAGTCATCTAGGTGACAGAGTGAAGGGTGTTGTGAATCCTAACACCGGGCATAGTGTTGGAGTTAGTCACGGTTGTCCTTAGGTTTGGGACCGTGAGTCTTAGGATATCCTCGACTCAATTGACATCAATAGGAGAGTATAATATCATAGTCTTGCACTTGAAACATAGACCCTAGAGGTAGCTTGTCCGGATACCCTCTTTTACTCATTGTTAGTCCTTCTCGATTTTCCTACTTGCACTTCTTTCTTCCATCTCTCTACTTAGTTTATTGCTTTGCATTATTTTCACTCATCAATCTTATTATCGTTCTCCGTATTCTGCATAGCTTAACTAGTGAAACCTTATATTCTATCTTCCTATTCCCTGTGGATTCGACTACCTTCTCACCAAGGTAAATTTATTACTTCGACAAACCCGTGCACTTGCGGGATACACGCAAGGGGTCGTGTCAGTCACCAGGCATCCAGTGAACCTTGGGATGAACTTCCTTGTATGAATACTTGATTTGCATGTATGGTATTTGTGTGGTTTATGGTTCAAGCTTGGTGCACTTTGATGTATTGGTATGCATGAGAACTCTGTGTATCTATTTCTAGGTTATACTAGGTTGCGTGACCATCGCCTTAGTATTAGACACACCAAGTTTGGAAGGGATACATGTACGAATACGCCATGACCATCGGGTATTTGTACCCCTCCAACCATTAGGGTTGAGCCTAGATGTTGTGTTTGACCTTAATTCGGGGTTTCCCTAGGCTTAATGCAATCACGTGAGGATTTGGGGGGAAGTGATTCCGTATTCCAATACTCATACCGGATTAGGAGTTATCACCGTGACCATCGGGGTGACCTACCTTTTTACATCTCTTGGTCTAACCACCTTTACCTATGTAATTCGAGTATCCTTCTAGCTTTAGTAGTCCCAAGGGGATCCTTGCCCGGGGACCTCGAACTTTCATTGTTACTTGCTTCCTTAGTATGCTTATGTGGTGAGCCTTAGTCCATGTGTTTATAGTTTTCTCTTTTATTTGTTTTCTTATCTTGTTTTAAATCTATATTTGGTAGACTAGACAGTGTCATCTAGAGCGGAGTAATAGTAGCTCTTGGAACCCAAGGGAATATGACCCCCTCGTGCTTGCGCGAGGAGTATTACTTTGCGACCCGTGCGCTTGCGGTCGATTCAGTCATGCTTTTGGCGCAGTTGCCGGAGAATTCCAATGATGCTAGGAAAACCTTTAGTTCACTGATTTAGTCATTTTTATTTTCTTTTGTAAATATTGGTCTTTGTATGTGTCCTTTACAATTTTGTGCATATTTATTTATTTTACTTCTTTCTTGTTTTCTTTGATAGCTTATTAATTTTAATTTTTTTTGCTTATACAGGGCCATTTACCATAGAGAAAGATTATTGGCCACAAAAAACTATGCATTTGAGAAAGCGATGGAATAATATTCTGCCATGAGAGCACGCCAGAGCAATCCACACCATAATGACTACTATCCATATTGGCAAGGGCACCAAAATTTTTCTACACATCATTATACTCAACAATGGGAGCACCCTTACCAAGGAATGCCACAAGAACCCTCCTTTCAAGAACCATGGCATTACCACCATCCAGTCGTTCAAAGAAGGCCACTTAATGAATGGGGTTTCAATACACAAGATGTGTTTGAAAGATTTATGATGAATACGGATGCTGAACTTGAAGCCCTGAATTCCAAAAATTTTAGTGCCCATCTGTCTCTTCCAAGCATGGAAAACAAGATAGGAGTGTCTTCCAATATATCGACGGAGTTGCCACGCACTAGAGAAGACCTACCTCTGATTGACACTAGTTTGGAAGAGAACATAGGTGAAATTGAGGTGGAAGTTGATGTTGAGGTGTGGGAGATTGAAGAAGCAATTGAGATGTCATCTATACCTTATGAGCAAATGATAGATGTTCCAATTCAAGGTGTAGTTGAAGAAGAGAGAGAGGAGGATGGCATCATGGAAATCGAAGAATGTGAGGAAGTGGAAGAAGCTCCATTGACAACATTTGATCATTCAACAAGCCAATCAATAATCTTCAAGTGTAGAAAAAAAACTCCGGGAATTGTATTTGATCTTGTGGGTAGAAAGCTAAGACCATCCTTGAACCCACCAATGCCGGGCTTGGACAATTCCTAACCAAAAATATTTCCGTGGCGGCCCAAGCAAATTTTGTGGGCAATGGTTGACTATTCAAGAGGGGTTGGGAGAAGAAATATGGAAAGGATGTTAAAGCCACAAATCGATCCACCTATGCAAAGATTGACAAGTTCTCAACCCAACTTATTCCCTTGGAAATCCAAACAACACTTATGGGTAGTTCAAGGGCATCTCAAAGGAATTCTTGCCAGGAACAAAGAAGAAGCGGGGAGGAGGTTCAAGCTGTCTAAGGATCCGCCCAAGGTTAGATTGCACAACTCTCGGCCCAAGCTTTTTCCATGGAGGCCAAAAGGTAGCTCATGCATTGCCTCCAAATTTGCATCATCCCGGAAGGTATATTTCATATTTCTTGGTAGTTCTTATGCAACCTTTTGCTGGGATGAATGATAAGTGCTTGAGTATACATGTTTTATCTACTTGTTTTACATACATTGAGCATCATTTTACCATTGATTATGTCTCATAAAGTGTATTTTGGTGTTCTTTTATGCAATTAGGTTGTGGAAGTGTTAAAGGAAGAAAAGGAAGAAAAGATGGGTTATAAGGACGTATTGTTGGGAGCTTTTATACAACACAAATGTCAAGGCACAAGAGGGGATCATGCACATGAGGGTGTGTGCCAACTTCCTGAAGAATTCAAGATGATTAGTGCGATGGAAGGGCACAAAGGCAGTCACACCTTCATGTCCCAACTTGTGTGAAGATAGTTAAAGCTCTCAAATGATGATTGGAAGAAGAAGAAGTCTTATAACTCACCACATGGACGTGTGCCCGACCATGTGGCCTCAAGATGAGAAAGTTTGGATCATGGTTATGAAGAGTACTGTAGCAAAAACAGTGTACATTTCACTGTAGCAGTACTGTAGCAGAATTCCTGTTCACGCGACCGCATGGGGTCTCACGTGGTCGCATGAAGACACGTGACTGGCGCGTTTTCAGACTTATAAATACCCCGATTTGCCGATTTTTAGAGGACTTTTGCGCACGTTTGAAGGAAAGAGCGGCTAGGGTTTCAAGGACGAGGTCTTTGGCGATATTGGGAGTCGTTCTTCACCAACTTCGATAGATCTTTCGACGATATAGCATCGGGGAGCCATTGGCGACCTAGCTTCGGAGAAGGTTCCTTCGAGACGTTGAACGATTCATCAAGGCCATCATCACGAATTCGAGGGGGTTTATTTTCATGGATTACATTGCTTTTTTCTTCATTATCTTTTGCTTTGTAATAAGTCCTATGGAGGGCTAAACCCTAGTAGATACTTGGGCATGTGAACCCTAGGTTTCGATTCATGTATTGACTTTCTTTATGCTTTCTTTTAATTCCGAGTTTGTTTGAGTTTTAATCTTGTTTAATCATTGCTTGCATGCCTTATTGATTCGTATGGTTGTTTGGTATGTTTGATTTGTTTCCTTGGTGAGAGAGAGGTCTCCATTAGGGATTAGAACATACAAGGTTAAAGAGGGTTGAGAGGGTGAGTCTTGAGATAGAGGAGTGTCCCCTTTCTCTTCCGACTGAGTGTTTCCTATCTCTGTATTCCCTAAGTTTTATGCAACCATATGGGGTGTGAGGCGTGAGATTGATAGATTTCTTCGCCGGGACCTTTGTAGGGGGTTAGGGATCTTTCGCCTAGAAGTAGGGTTAGATCTAATTTTAGGAATCGGTTTCACTTTTAGGTATCCCTAGAACTCATTGCGGTCATATGGGATGTGAGGTGTTGAGATTGAGCGATTTCTCCACCGGGACCTTGTAGGGGACTAGTATCGGTGGCCTGGAAGTAGGGATCGATTGTTATTGGATTACCTCGACTCATAGAACTCGGTTTAGAAGCATTTAGTTAGTCTTGCACTTCATGATAGAGTCTAAGGGGATCATTGCCCGGGTATCTCATCCTCATTGATTGAGATCTCCTTTACCATTTTCCTTTTATTTGTTTTCTTTCTTGCGATTTTCTTATTTTACACATTACACCCATTACTTTACATCATTGATTCGACTAGATAACTAAGAATCAGTTATTACTAGTACTTCCGTTCCCTGTGGATTCGACTACCCTACTCACCGGGGTAATTATTACTTCGATAACCCGTGCACTTGCGGTACACACACGCAAGGGGTGTGTCAATGAACACACTGTTTTCAAGCCTCTTTAGGTAAGAAAAAGGTATGTTGAGCTAATGACGTTAAACAAGCGCTTCTTGGGAGGCAACCCAAGCATAAAAATTCATTGCATGTGTGTTTTTCGTATTTTTGGTGTGTTTGCTTGCTTGAGTGTTCCTTGTGTTCAAGTGTGTGATTATGGTTAGTTAGTCATTTTTCATAATTTATTTACTTGTGTTTGTTCATGGTTCTTGTGAGTTCTTTGTGTTATCATTCATCTTCATGCATCAATTATCATGTTTTGGGTGTTGTGGGTGAATTCAGCATTGTTTTTATGTGATTTTGGGGTGTTTGGATGGGTATTTGATGCAAAAACTGGAAATCACCCGTTTATTGACAGTATCTGATCCCGCATGCCCATCCAGAAAGTGGTGCGGCCTGCTCTGCGGCTGCACAGTAGGCCGCATAGGCATCCAGAGAGTGGTGCGGCCTCTCATGCGGCCACACAAGAGCCCGCATGGATGCTCGGGCTTCACTTTAAGTTTGGTACCTCTTCACCATTTTCTTCATATCTCTCATATTTTTCATCCATTTTCCCTCATTCTTTCGCCGTTTTTCTTCGTTTTTCTTCCTATGCACGAATCTCCTACTTCCAAGGACTTAATTTGCATGATTTATTGGGAGTTTTTCCATCATCTTCACTGACTTTCCTAGGTACCTTTCTCTAAACCCTAGTTGTGAGCATGATTGGTACTTCTTCCTTTCTCCTCTTTTTTATGTTGAATGGATGATAATGTTGTGGGAGATTGGTTGTTTGTTGTTTTTGTTGGTTTTTGGAGTAATTTGAAAGCTTTGTAAAAATTTTTATGCTCCATGTACAAGAGAAGCTCTTGCAAATTTTTTTTGGGAAATACTGCAGCACTTCTTGAACTCATTCATATCCTATCATGAGAAACCATTTCTTCTCTTGTATTTGTCCTGATTTTGTAGCATCCTTGTATACCCTTATCCTCCACAACACTTGCATTAAAGAAAATTGGACTTCATGTTTTTGATTGCACAAAGGACTTGCTTGGATCATTTCTTGTTTAGTTGTTCTTGTGATGTTAGTTGTTTGTTTGTTTGTGTGTTGTATTTTCTTTGTGTATGATGGATGCCTTGTGTTGATGTTCTTTTCTACCTTGCAGGGTAGAATTAGGGTATCAAGCACCATTTTTTTCTCCATTTTCTACAAGAATTGTTGGTGGTCACCCCGATCTCATGGACTTCAAGACTCATGCTTTGAGACTAGGGGAAGTTCACGAGACCCTCCTACTATGTTTTTACTGTCTATATTGTTGCATTTCATTGCTTAGGCACATTGAGGGCAATGTGCATCTTTAAGTGGGGGGTGGACTTGGATTTTCGTGAACCTTGAAATTTTTTGCAATTGCATGCTTGGATTACCTATGATAGCTATGATTTTATTGTTAAGGACTTCCTGGCTTGGTAGAATGATAGTTGTGAGCTGTACTTTACCTGTGCTTGAATGTTGTTCTGTTTCACCTTTAGTGCACCCCTATAACGGTACACGATCACTTCTACCTTGTACATTCCAACCAACCCATCATAATGATTTTAGCATTAGATTGTTAAATTCTATTTTCAATCCTTTTTAAGAGCCTTTGAGGTCCTTTGTTGTTTTCTTTGGCCTCAAGTGAGATTGTTTAACAGGTTTTATACCGGAAGATAAAGATACAATACAATATAAAAAAAAATTTAAATTAAAATAAAAAAAAGTGGAGTCTATGACAGTATTCCTCTGCTAGCACAGCATGAATGTGTCTATGTGGACTGTAATTAAGTAGGATGGGTGGCTCTTGTGCCTGGCTAGCATGTGCATTCGTTTGAAAAATTTTTGTGCAGTCTACGTTAGTCGAACTCAGAAAAAAAAAAAGTAAAGTAAAAGAATGTATATATGTAAGTAAGGAATAAAACATCTCGTATGTGTCCCCTGAAACCTGTTGCATGATCACTTCAGAGCCAGAGTTTTATTTAGGACCTGAAGGACTCTTAACTGGGTATTGAGAGTGTCTTTAACACTTTAATGCCATCTTCATTATGTGTGGGGTGAATGGTCATCCTGGGGTAATCCAGGGTGTGGAGGTCAAGGTGGGAGTTAGCACACACTCACGGGAGCACTCTAGGAGAAACAGAACTAATATTACTTGACTATTCATTGAACAGCTCACTTCTTCATTTCTGTTCATTTGTGCTTGCAGAGTTCTTTTATGTGTGGACATCCGTTTTTGGTTTGAATAAATAGAGTATTTTTATGTGTGGACATCCGTTTTTGGTTTGAATTGGTTGCTTTTGTGTTACAGGTACCAATGAGGCCCCAGCGAGCTCGATGACAGAATTGGACAAGAAATCAGCATTAAAAACACTGTTTCTGAGGGGGGGGGGGAGGGGGGCACTGTAGCTATCACTGTAGCGCGAAGACTTGAAGAACGGCTTAATGCGGGCTACCAAGCGGGCGCAGCTGAGGTCGCATGCACACTGTAGCAGTACTGTAGCGGCCACTGTAGCAACTTACACGATTTTCTGGATTTCTCGGAAATCTTCTCTTCCCACCTGCCGACCGCATTGGAGGCCGTATAGCTCCCTGGAATGGATTTTGAAAGAGGATTAGGGCACTTTTCTTGGGGTCTTTTGCCACCATTCTCTCCAAAATCATTCTATAGGGTTTCAAGGGGTTGGAGAGGCGAATCTAAGGAGCAAATCAAGAGGAGAAGAGGGGATCTATCAAGGAGCACATCTAGGAGTTCCTCGGCACCGATCCGTCGGATTCTCATCACCACCTCCTAGTTTTCATCTTAGGGGAAGTTTTATGAGCTTTTTTTGTTGTATTTCTTGTTTTCTATACTCTCTCCATTGTTGATGATGAACTAGACTCCCAAGGTCACCGGGCATCCGGTGAACCTTGGGATGAACTTGCTTGTATGAATACTTGATTTGCATGTATGGTATTTGTGTGGTTTATTGTTCAAGCTTGGTGCACTTTGATGTTTTGGTATGCATGATTACTCTGTGTATCGATTTCTAGGTTATACTAGGTTGCGTGACCACCGTCTTAGTATTAGACACACCAAGTTTGGAAGGGGTACATGTACGAATACGCCGTGACCATTGGGTATTTGTACCCCTACAACCATTAGGGTTGAGCCTAGATGTTGTGTTTGACCTTAATTCGGGGTTTCCCTAGGCTTAATGCAATCGTGTGAGGATTTGGGCGGAAGTGATTTCGTATTCCAATACTCATACCGGATTAGGGGTTATCACCGTGACCATCGAGGTGACCTACCTTTGGACATCTCTTGGCCTAACCACCTTTACCTGTGTTATTCGAGTATCCTTCTAGCTTTAGTGGTCCCGAGGGGATCCTCGCCCGGGGACCTCGAACTTTCATTGTTACTTGCTTCCTTAGTACGCTTATGTGGTGAGCCTTAGTCCATGTGTTTATAGTTTTCTCTTTAATTTGTTTTCTTATCTTGTTTTAAATCTATATTTAGTAGACTAGACAGTGTCATCTAGAGGAGAGTAATAGCGGCTCTTGGAACCCCAGGGAATACGACCCCCTCGTGCTTGCGTGAGTGGTATTACTTGGTGACCCGTGCACTTGTGGTCGATTCAATCAGTGAAACACCCTTACTCCTTGAATGCTCGTCCCCCTTTTTGTTGGGGTTCTTCTTGTGGTGTCTATTCGTCCTTTTCATCCTCCGAAGCATCTTCTTCATACGCTCCGTTTCTAGCTTGACGTCTTTCTCAATTAGACCAAGGGAGAGCACTTCTTCTTTGATCTCCATGTCTTGGTCCAGCCACCATTCATACGGATCCGGGTTCAACATTTCCTCTACATAATCATCAATTAGTTCATTGGTGGTATCAAGAAAATATAAAGTATCATCAAATTCAAGACAGTGTCTCATGGCTTCGGCGAGTCGGTATGTCAGCTTGTCATCTCCCACTCGCAATGTGAGCTCCCCGCTGTCCATGTCAATCAAAGCCTTGGAAGCGCGCAAAAATTGTCTTCCAAGGATCAATGGAACCTCGACATCTTCATTGATATCTAACACCACGAAGTCAACAGGAAATATGTATTTGTCGACTTTCATCAACACGTCTTCCACAATTCCTCTTGGATGCCTCACTGATTGATCCGCTAGTTGAAGTGTCATCCCAGTGGGTCTAGGCTCGCCCAAGCCAAGCTTTTGGAACAACGTGTAGGGCATGACATTGATGCTCGCCCCCGAGTCGGCCAATGCCATCTCTTCACCTAAGTTGCCAATGTTGAAGGGTATTATGAAACTCCCGGGATCTTTTCTATTGCTCGGCATGTTCTTTTGCAATACGGCCGAGCAATTTGCATCAATGATCACAGACGCACTCTCCTCCATTTCCTCTTGTTGGTCAAGAGGTCCTTCAAGAACTTTGCGTACTTAGGCATTTTGGCCAGTGCTTCCGCGAATGGTATGTTGATGTGCAACTGCTTGAAAATTCCCAGAAATTTCTTGTATTGTTTGTTCTTTTGGTCATTCTTCAATCGTAAAGTATAGTGAATCCTCGGTTTATAGGGTGGTGGTGCCACCTCTTTCTCCTTTGATGTTCCTTCCTCTATCTCCATGCCCTCGGGTGTCTCTTGTGTCTTCTCAAGAGGGAGATTTCTCTCGACCTCTTTTCCACTCCTCAAGCTAATTGTCTTCAACTGTTCCATCGGATTGGTCTCCGTATTTCTAGGAAAACTACCTTGAGTTCTTTCCACCAATGTCTTCACAATTTGCCCCATTTGATTTTCCAAATTATGTAGGGAGGCAGTGTGATTGCGAAGTGTAGCTTCCACCGATTGGAATCTAGCATCCGACGAGGCAACAAACCTCATGAGGGCTCTCTCAAGATCGGTCATCTTTCCCTCTAACCCAGTCACTCAGCCTTCTAAGTTCGGTGCTTGTTGTCCTTGAAATCCCGGTGGTGTGTTGTTCTTCTGTTGTGACTGCCCTTGGTAGCTCCATGAGAAATTTGGGTGGTTATTCCACCCCGGGTTGTAAGTACCACTATACGGGTTGCCTTGGCCTTGTCCTCTATAAGCATTGCCCACAAAATCAGCCTGTTCCATCGTACTAGTGCCTCCAATAGCAATCGGACAATCACTCGAAGCATGACCTCCCCCATAACCGTTACAAGTAGTAATGGCCGCAACTCTTGGTGAAGTTAGAACATCTAACTTCTTACTCAGTGCTTCCACTAGTGCCACCAAAGATGTAACTGCGCCAACCTCATGAATTCCGGCCACCTTCTTTCGGTCCCTTGTGTTCCATTGATAGCTATTCATAGCCATCTCTTCAATGAGGTGCCAGGCTTCACCGGGGGTCTTTCGGTCCCTTAGAAAAATTCACAGACTCATAGAAAAATTCAGAAACATAGATACGATGCCTAGAGCCTGTGAAAGCCATCAAAACATGACCAGATACAATGGAAAACATGCTCAACTGACTCAAACTTCATCAATTATCTCTTAGGCATACTTAAAACATCATCAATCCACATAAATATCCCAGCACATGCATTAAAAATTTAGGACACCAAAACTAACGCTTTTATTCATGCTAAAACTAAACTAGATCCTAGAAAAGCATGTAAAACCTTGGGTTACCTCCAAAGAAGCGCTTGTTTAACGTCACTTAGCTTGACGTACCTGTCTTACCTTACAGAGGTTGATGAATGGAGGTTGCCCTCTTCCCTACAACCTGAAAACATGCATTACATAACCTTTGTAGAATAGAGGGGGAGTTGTCGAATTTGTTACCACAAAAGGGTGAAACACCCTTACTCCTTGAATTCTCATCCCCATTTTTGTTGGGGTTCTTCTTATGGCATCTTTTCGACCTTTTCATCCTCCGAAGCATCTTCTTCATACGCTCCGTTTCTAGCTTGACGTCTTTCTCAATTAGACCATGGAAGAGCACTTCTACTTTGATCTCCATGTCTTGGTCCGGCCACCCTTCATACGGTTCCGGGTTCAACATTTCCTGCATATAATCATCAATAGGGATTTAAAACACAATATTTCGCTATTCAGTTGTGCGGTGTATGAAAAGTGATAATAGAATTGATGAGTAAATTATGGAAGCAATTAGAATAAAAGGCAAGAAATTAAGTAGAGAGATGGAAGACAAGAAAGTGCAAGTACAATTTAAAAGAGAAAGACTAGCAATGGATGAAATAGGTTATCCGGACAAGCTACCTCTAGGACTTATGCTTCTAGTGCAGGACTATGCTATTATACTTTCCTATTGATGTTAATTGAGTCGAGGATATCCTTAAATACACGGTCCCAAACTTAAGGTCAACTGTTACTAACTCCAACATTATGCCCCGACATTAGGATTCACTACGATCCTTGACTCTCGTTGACCAGTCAACTAAGCCCCAGGGGAATCTATCTTCCTAAGCCTAACACAATGTGGGATCGCTTTAAGCTCTAGGGATTCCTAGTAATAAAACATGTTCCTACATGTAGTTCTAACCCTTTGGTTTAGGTGGAAAAACCCTGGTCTGCCCTAACACGGCCGTGTGGGATTCTCACACGGCCATGTGGGGTAGTTTAGAGAATGACCAGAGTGCACACAGGGGCGTGTGCGGGCCCCTGTGAACCCTAATTTCAAAAGCACACTGCCGTGTGGAAATTCCACACGGTCATGTGGATTTCCAGAACTTCAAAAGCCGCGCGTTTTCTTTTAGAATTCACTCGTGTCTCTTTTGTTTTCCACTCCAAAACACTCTCTGACCTCTCTTTCGATTCTCCGATCATCTCTGAGCTTTTTAGAGGTTTTCCAGCCGAATTCACAACTTTATTCATCCACACCGTTGGTAAGAACTTCAAACCCTTTTTCTTCATCAATTCTTGATTTAATTCGTTCTTTTCAATTAATTCGCTTGGGTTGAATGATTACAATGTATGCGAACATGTTTACAAATCATTTAGAACAAAATTTGATGTAAAAATTGGAATTTTAACCCCACGATCCACACGGGCGTATGGAATTTCCACACAACCGTGTGGATTTCTGCAGAATTAGAATTACAACTATTTTTGATCATTTTTCTTCTTAACTTTGCAGAGATGTCTTCTAGATCAAAGAAGCAAGCAATGAAGCTCCCTCGTGAGCCTTCCCTACCCCCCGAGGAGGTAGATCTCCCTTTACCTGAGCAACGAGAGCAGTACAAGCAACTTGCGAAACTCCACTTTTGACAGACACGTTACCTAGATTTGAGCATAGTTAGGGAGATACAGGGGGGTAGAGCATCGCAGATGAGATCGAGGAGATGCTCGCCATCAGTAGCTGGGGCCATCTATTATCCATTCGAGAGCGAGCTATCAGATCACTCACACTCGAGGTCTTATCGAACTTTGAGTTCAACCGAGGGTACGACAGCTTTACAGATACTGATTCCATTCAGTTTCGTGCACTCGGTCAGCACTTCAGTTTGAGTGTGACCCAGTTTTCAATTGGGATGGGCCTCTATGACGAGGCATTCACAGAGATAGAGGAGTACGCACTGCTACCTACAGACTATCCGGGTACCCGGATCCCCACCGCGTATATAGCAAATTGTGTGGTCAGGGACAGTATGAGCCAGGGGTGTCCAAGGCCACATGCTTGACCAGGGCTTCATACAGATGCATCCATGCCATTCTGAGCCGATCAGTGAGCGGCAGGGGAGACAATACTGGGTCCTGAGCTGCCAGGAGCTCTTGTACTTGCATTCGATGCTGGAGAGTGAGCTACTTCACTTGGGGCACATCTTAGCAGAGTATATTCGCTATCATGGCTAGTACCCTATGGTTGGAGTTATCTTTGCGGGCCCATACATCACCCGACTGATTATTGGCTTAGGGCTCAGAGATGGGGTTCGGGGGGCCGAGAAGATCAGCACACCAGACCCCCTCAGTATTGACACATTGAGACAGATGGGGATGGTCCATAGAGCAGGACTAGGAGTCTACACATGGATCATTCCCCACTTAGATCAGGTCGAGGGGTCTCAGGGAGCCTTAGAGCCACCCCGGGGGTAGGCAGAGGCCGAGGCACCACCCACAGCACCGGAGCCACCTCCAGTGCGTATCTTCTCTCCTTCTCGAGGCCAGGACAGGTTTGAGTGCCTCGAGAGTGCTGTGGGTATCATGCTGGCGGAGTTGGTTGAGATGAGGGCCGCAAAGGCGACAGAGTTCATAGAGATGAGGGCCACACAGGCAGCATAGTTTGCTCAGATATCAGCACAGCTTGCCACAGTTATTTAGTTCCTTGAGCGATCTATGGTGCGGCCCCGACGGATCCCATCTCCACCTCCATCTTCATCTTCTTGAGCTCGATCAGCAGCAGATCCACCTATAGAGCCAGCAGCAGCTACAGCAGCACCAGAGGCTACTTCACAGGACACCAACGTTGAGGCACCATAGTTTTATTTTATTTTGATTTTCAGCTGTATTTTATTTTATATTTTGGACTTGTAGTACTCAAAAAGGATCTTCCTTCTGAGTTTATCTTTATTTTGTGTTTATTTTATCTTTTATTTTGTCTCGAGTTGTATTTTATTTTTATATCTTTATATACTCGAGCTTTATTTTGGTTTTTCTTGAGCTATACTGAACCCTTGCGTATGGGTGCAGATGGTCTTGGATTCAAGGAATTTAAGGAATAGTCATATGCATGGTCATGGGACCGTGTGTGCTCCACAAACCATTGAGACTCAACTCTCAGTGAACCTATCTCCATCAAATGCAACACTTGGAGTTCAGGGGAGTATTGTTTCAATTGCCAACTTCGACACTAATTGTTTTTCATTGCTTTATTTTTATATTGCTTACATGCGTACATTGAGGACAATGTATATCTTAAGTGTGGGGGAGATTCACATTGCACACACCTTTACTTATGCGCTCAATTGTTTATGCTCATGTAGCCTATGGCGGTTCACCTTAGTTGCAACGATTGTATTCTTTGAGTTTTGGAGAATTTTTAACATTGTATCCTATCATGCTCTAGTTTTACCGGAATTTTAGGGGATTTTTGTTCAATTACTCCTTATTGCACTACTCACTCTTGAAATCTTTTGGAAAATCATACTCGAAGTTTTAAGGACTAGTTTAGTACTACTTTAGTAAGTTGTGAAGTCCTAAAAAAAAAAAACTTGTGAGCTTGTGAATATTAGTTTAAGTTTTGCATTTGGGGTGGAAAGAGCTACCTCCTATGAAGTATGAAGCTACTCTCATAAGTCGGATACAAGTTATACCCTAATGAGAAAAAGAGCTATCTCATGGGAAGCGTGAAAGCTACTACCCCGGTTGAAAGAGCTACCTCCTCGAAAGTGTGAAAGCCACCTTTGGTGGCCACCTAGGAAAGTGCTACCTTAGAGGTTGAGTGAAGCTACTACTTCCTTACTTTATGTATATAAATAAGTCCTTGTTACAAGAGTTTGAGGAGTACTCATTGGTTCTCTTGAGTGAATTCGCACACACTTACATGTTTTTGAGTTGTTATCCTTTTTTATTCAAGTTTTTAGCTAGAGCAATGATAACCATATGCAATGTTTTGATTTCCCCTTACTTGTAGAATGCTTCTTTTGCATACTTTTGGTGAACCTAAGGCCGAGCACTTTCAATTGTTTTTCCCAAGTACTTTCACGTTCTATTTGCTTGAGGACAAGTAAAAGCTTAAGTGTGGGGGGATTTGATAAGTGCTCATGTTATAGTAATGCGAAGCGTTATTATCTTACAATGAACATATCTTTTATCAGGTTTTATCACTAAATTGTGTGTGTTTGTGTATTCTTATGCATTGTAGGTTTGTGGAGCTAATTTGTAGAAAAAGAACAAAGTTAGATCATGTTCGCCATTGTTGGGAAGTTTTCGGACCAAGCAAGGAATAAGGCACGAACCTAGACTTGTGAATGTGTGCCAACCTCCTTTGGAGGGGCACAAAGGTAGTCACATTCACAACAAGTCTAACTCGTGTGGCTTAGGAGAACTTCACCAAAAATGAGACTTGAAGCAATTGGCATGATCTACCATTGATTGTGTGCCCAAATCAATGGCCTCGATGAAGAACAACGGATACGGGTGGGTGCCGGTGAGTTAGTGTAGCATCACTGTAGCTTGTACTGTAGCAAAACAATGCAGTAAGTTACTGTTCACTTTCTGCCGAAATTCAGAATTCCAGAGAGTTCACACGGGCGTGTGAAAATTCCACACGGCCGTGTGAATTAATTTTCCAGCAAGCCAGAAACTTCACACGCCCGTGTGGAAATTCGACACGGCCGTGTGAAGTCGCGATAATTCCAAATTTAAAGCAGCGACTCAACATTATAAAAGCCCGATTTTGGAGACTTTTGAGACATCTTTTGACCTAACTTTCTCCCCAACTTCTGGAGAGTACGGCTAGGGTTTTGTAGAGGACTTCGTGGAAGTTTAGAGCACATCATCGGCATCGTCACCGACGTCCGGCGGCTGCACAAGACCACGGCCACACCATACGCAAAGGGGGTTTTCATCAATGCTTTTTATTTGTTCTTTCTTTTATATTTTGATTAACATGTATAGCTCCATGAGGAGCTAATCCTCTCGTGGGTATTCGGACTTGTAAAACCCTAGTATTATTATGTTTCTATGACATTGTTATTATGCTTTTCTATTATTGATGAATAAGTTCGAGTTTCAATTTTAATTATCTTTTGCTATTGTTTTCCCTTAGCTGTGACACTAGGGTTGAGAGCAATCTAGGTTACCCTTTGGAGGTTTGACAACTCCTATAGGGTTAGACTACTTAAGATTGAAGAGGGTTGAGAGGGTGAGTCATGAGGTAGCGAAGCGTCCCCTTTCCCCTCCGGTGTGATTTCTCCCTACCTCCATTTTCCTTGATTTATTAGCAGTCGAGATAGAGTGTTAGGGCAGACCAGGGTTCTTCCACCTAGACCAAAGGGTTAGAACTACATATAGGAACAGGTTTTATCACTAGGAATCCCAAGAGCTTAAAGCAATCCAACGTAGTGTTAGGCTTAGGAAGATAGACTCCCCTAGGGCTTAGTTGACAGGTCAACGAGAGTCAAGGGTAGTAGTGAATCTTAATGCCGGGGCATAATGTTCGGGTTAGTCACGATTGACCTTAAGTTTGGGACTGTGTATTTAAGAATATCCTCGACTCAATTAACATTAATAGGAAAGTATAATAGCATAGTCTTGCACTAGAAGCATAAGTCCTACAGGTAGTTTGTCCGGATACCCTATTTCATCCATTACTAGTCTTTCTCTTTTAACTTCTAGTTGCACTTTCTTATGTTCCATCTCTCGATTTAAATTCTTGTCTTTTATGCTAATTGCTTCATTAATTCACTCATCAATTCTATTATTACTTTCCCTACACCGCACAACTGAATAGCGAAATCTTGTGTTTTAATTCCCTATTCCCTGTGGATTCGACTACCCACTCACCAGGGTAATTTTATAACTTCGACAAGCCCGTGCACTTGCCGGATACACGCAAGGGGTCGTGTCATTGACCGTATGCCTGGCCGCATGGAATCCCAAAATTAGGTTTTAAATGGCTTGAGGGCATTTTTCTTGGGGTCTTTTGGCCACCACTTCTGCTCCACCACCATCTAGGGGTTCAAGAGCTTCAAGGCTGCGATAGAAGGCTGATCTAGGAACTTGTTGGTGCGGATCCATCAAGTTCTTATTACCACCTGTAGTCTTCATCTTAGGGGAGTTTGTTATGTGCTTTAGCTTGTATCTCTTGTTCTTTATACTTTCTCCTTTATTGATGTTGAACTAGACTCCCAAGGTTGCCGGGCATCCGGTGAACCTTGGGATGAACTTGCTTGTATGAATACTTGATTTATATGTATGGTATTTGTGTGGTTTATGGTTCAAGCTTGGTACACTTTGATGTATTGGTATGCATGAGAACTTTGTGTATCGATTTCTAGGTTATACTAGGTTGTGTGATCATCGCCTTAGTATTAGACACACCAAGTTTGGAAGGGATTCATGTATGAATACGCCATGACCATTGGGTATTTGTACCCCTACAACCATTAGGGTTGAGCCTAGATGTTGTGTTTGACCTTAATTTAGGGGTTTCCCTAGGCTTAATGCAATCGTGTGAGGATTTGGGCGGAAGTGATTCTGTATTCCAATACTCGTACCGGATTAGGGGTTATCACCGTGACCATCGGGGTGACCTATCTTTGGACATGTCTTGGCCTAACCACCTTTGCCTATGTAATTCGAGTATCCTTCTAGCCTTAGTAGTCCCGAGGGGATCCTCTCCCGGGGACCTCGAACATTCACTGTTACTTGCTTCCTTAGTATGCTTATGTGGTGAGCCTTAGTCCATGTGTTTATAGTTTCTCTTTGTTATTCTTCTTATCTTGCTTTTATCATATAATTGGTAGATTAGACAGTGTCATCTAGAGGGGAGTAATAGCAGCTCTTGAAACCCGAGGGAATACGAACCCCTCGTGCTTGCGCGAGGGGTATTACTTGGCGACCTGTGCGCTTGCGGTCACTCATCAAGTTTTTGGCGCCATTGCCGGGGACTCCAAGGATTCTAGGAAAACCTTTAGTTCACTGATCCAGTCATTTGTTTTTCTTGTTGTAAATATTTGTCTTTCTATGTGGTTCCTATCCTTTTGTGCATACTTGTTTGTTTTCTTTTTCTTTTAATTTCTTTGTTATCTTATTGATTTTTGTTTTATTCATTTACATAGGGCCATGGATTTTCAAGAAAAACTTTTAGCCGCAAAGATTTATGCACTTGAGGAACAGCTGGCCAAGGACTTTCAAAATATCTATGCTATTCAAACGAATATACAAAATTTCCTTGGCATGAAAGCAATCCCAAGCAATCCACCAAAACCCCAAGTTCCCCAATTTCAGCCCCAACCACAACAAGTGAGAAAGTACACCACTGATGAGGTCTTGGCCAAATTTATGATCAACAAAGAAAGAAGGTATCAGGATATTGAAAAAAGGTGTGATGAAATTGGTACAGTACTGAGAATTGTCCAAGCTTCTATTCAGTCACTTGAGAACCATGTCAGGCAACGTTTTTTTGCAAATTCCGAGCCTTCTTCGAGTAGCCCATCGAGCAGTATCGAAAATAACCCAATTGAGCACTTCAGGGCCATCATTCCTATGAGTGGCAAACAAATAGAGGTGGGGGTCGAAGATTGCCCAAGTGTTTTGGAAGACGGGGTAAAGCAAGACGATGTGGAGGTCATCATGGCTATGGAAAAATGTGAGAAAGTCAAAGAAGCTCAATCGACCACATTTGATAACACTACTCACCTTCATGTCGACCACTCCATCAACGAATCAATAATCTTCAAGTGCAGAAAAGAAACTCCGGGAATTATATTTGAAGATGTGGGAAGGAACCTAAGGCCATCCTTGAACCCACCAAGGCCGGCCTTGGACAATTCCCAACCAAAACTTTTTCCGTGGCGGCCCAAGCAAATTTTGTGGGCAATGGTTGACTATTCAAGAGGGGTTGAGATAAAAATTGTGTAAAAGATGTTAAAGCCACCAATTGATCCACCTATGCAAAGATTGACAAGTTCTCAACCCAACTTGTTCCCGTGGAGACCCAAACAACACTTATGGGTAGTTCACGGTCATTTAATAATAGTCGAGGAAGAAGATGTGGGTAGGAGGTGGAAACCATCTAAGGACCCACCCGTGCTGAGCTTAAATAACCTCGACCAAAACTTTTTCCATGGAGGCCCAATCAACTTAGTGGGATACTCAAAGGAATTCTTGCCAGAAACAAAGAAGAAGCGGGGAGGAGGTTCAAGCCGTCTAAGGATCCGCCCAAGTTTAAATTGCACAACTCTTGGCCCAAGCTTTTTCCATAGAGGCCAAAAGGTAACTTATGCTTGGCTTCCAAATTTGCATCATCCCGGAAGGTAAGTTTTGTATTTCCTGGTAGTTCTTATGCCACTTCTAGCCGGAATGAACACACCATTTTCAAGCCTCCTTAGGTAAGAAAGAGGTACGTCGAGCTAATGACGTTAAACAAGCGCTTCTTGAGAGGCAACCCAAGTTTTAAATTTGTTGCAATTTCATTTTCATGTTGTTTGAATGCTTGTCTTATTCATTTTCCATATTCTTGGTGTGTTTGAAGTTTTAGTTTTCTTAGGTTTCTTCTTGTGTTAGTCATTTTTATCATCATTTTTGTTTACTCATTCATGCATGTTTGTGTGTTGCCTTGAGTGATTTAATGATTAGATATCATGAGATCCATGTTTTGAGTGTGTCCATGCTTTTTTCGGCTTTTGTTTTGAGTGTTTTTAAGGCTTTGAGGAGGTTAAGTTGATGTAAAACTGGAAAATGGCCGTTTGTTGACTGCATGCATGCCCATATAAGATTCCAGCAACTCATGCGGTCATGCATGCGCCCGCATGAGTGCTCGGGATACCAAACCCGTGACTTATGCGGGCATCCATGCGGGCGCATGGATGCCCGCATGGATGCTCGGGTTGAATGATAAGATGTGTACCCCTTCACCATTTTCTTCATATCTCTCTCATTTCTCATCAGTTTTCCCTAATTCTTTCACCATGTTTCTCCATTTTTCTTCCTCTACACGTATCTCCTACTTCCAAGGACTTAATTTGCATGATTTATTGGTAGTTGTGCCATCATCTTCACCGATCTTCCAAGGTACCCCTTTCTAAATCCTAGTTGTTGAGCATGAATGTTTCTTCTTCTTTTCTCCTATTTTTCAAGTTGAATGGATTGGTTGTTTGTTGTTTTTGTGGGTTTTTGGAGAAATTTAAAAGCTTTGTAAAAATTTTTATGCTGCATGTCCAAGGGAAGCTCCTGCAAATTTTTTTGGGAGTTACTGTAGCATTTCTTGAATTCCTTCACACTCCATCATGAGATGCCCTTGATTTTCTTGTATTTTGGACTGATCTTGTATCATCTATGTTACCCATTGGCAACACTTGCAATAAGAGAGAATTGAACATCATGATATTGAATGCACATGGACTTGCTTGGATGATGTTTTGTTCCATTGTTTTTCTTTTGTTAGTTGTTTGTTGTGTTTGTGTTTGTTCTTGTTTCTTTTTGTATTTTCTTTTTGGGTGTGTGATTAGATGCCTTGGGTTGATATTCTTTTCTACCTTGAAGGGTGGAATTAGGGCATCAAGCACACTTTCTTTCTCCATTTTGTACAAGAACCGTTGGTGGTCACCCCGATTTCATGGACTTTAAGACTCATGTTTTGAGACTCGGGGAAGTTCACGAAACCCTTCTACTATGTTTTTATTGTCTATATTGTTGCATTTCATTGCTTTGGCACATTGAGGGCAATGTGCATCTTTAAGAGGGGGGTGGAGTTGGATTTTCGTGAACTTTGAAAATTTTTGCAATTGCGTTCTTGAACTACCTATGATAGATATGATTTTATTGTTAAGGACTTCCTGGCTTGGTAGAATGATAGTTGTGAGCTATACTTTACCTGTGCTTGAATGTAGTTCTGTTTCATCTTTAGTGCATCCTTATACTTGTTCATGATCACTTCCAACTTGTACATTCCAACCAACCCATTGCAATGTTTTTGGCATTAAATTGTTAGAGTCTACTTTCAATGCACTTTTAAGAGCCTTTGAGGCCCTTTTTTGTTTTCTTTGGCCTCAAGTGAGATTGTTTAACAGGTTTTATACTAGGGGATACGAGATACTTGTTTTTGATAAAAAAAAAAAGAAAAAAAGTGGAGTCTATGACAGTATTCCTCTGCTAGTACAACATGAATGCATCTATGTGGCCTGTAATCAAGTAGGATGGGTGGCTCTTGTGCTTGGCCAGCATGTGCATCCGTTTGAATGATTTTTGTGCAGTCTATGTTAGTCGGACTCAGAAAAAAAAAAAGAATGTATATATGCAAGTAAGGATTAAAGCATCTCATATGTGTCCCTTAAAACCTTTTGCATGATCACTTAAGAGCTAGAGTTTTATTTAAGACCCAAAGGATAATTAACTGGGTATTGAGGGTGTCTTTAACACTTTAATGCCGTCTTCATTGTGCGTGGGGTGAATGGTCATCCTGGGCTAATCCAGGGTGTGGAGGTCAAGGTAGGAGTTAGCACACACTCACGGGGGCACTCTAGGAGAAACAAAACTAATATTACTTGACTATTCACTGACCAGCTTACTTCTTCATTTCTGTTCATTTGTGCTTGCAGAGTTCTTTACTATTGAGCTTGAGGTCATACATTTAGCCGTTTATCTTCTTGCCCCTGTTCTTCATGTTTGTTTGCTTGGGGACAAGCAAAAGCTTAGGTTTGGGGATGTTTGATAAACGCCTAAATGTACATATTATTCATGTATGTGTACATATAAATATAGTATTTTTGTATGTGTGCAAGCCCATTTTCGGTCTAAATTGGTTTATTTCGTGTTATAGGTACAAAAGATTCTATGGGGAGCTCGACAACATGATTTAAGGAGAAATCGACAGGAAAAAGGCCACTTTCGAGTCCAGGTACTGTAGTAGCATTGTAGCAGCGCTGTTGCACGAAAACTTGGAGAAACGGTTAAGTCTGGAACTCCATGCGGGCGCATAGATAACCGCATATAGCTCCTATAGTAGTGCACTATAGCATTTACTGTAGCACTCACTGCAGCAACTTACACAAATGTCGGTGTGCTACAGTGCCCGTATGCGGACCGTATGACAGGCCGCATGGCATCCTGAAATTAGGTTTTAAAGGGCTTGAGGGTATTTTTCTTGGTGTCTTTTGGCCACCACTTCTCCTCCACCACCATCTAGGGTTTCAAGAGCTTCAAGGCTGCGGGAGAAGGCTGATCTAGGGTGCAAATCGAAGGGGAGAAAAGGAGCGCAATCAAGGAGAAGATCTAGGAGCTTATTGGTGCGGATCCATCAAGTTCTCATCACCACCTCTAGTCTTCATCTTAGGGTAGTTTGTTATGTGCTTTAGCTTGTATCTCTTGTTTTTTATACTTTCTCCTTTATTGATGTTGAACTAGACTCACATGGTCGCCGGGCATTCTGTGAACCTTGGGATGAACTTGCTTGTATGAATACTTGATTTACATGTATGGTATTTGTGTGGTTTATGGTTCAAGCTTGATGCACTATGATGTATTGGTATGCATGAGAACTCTGTGTATTGATTTCTAGGTTATACTAGGTTGCACGACCATCGCCTTAGTATTAGACACACCAAGTTTTGAAGGGATTCATGTATGAATACGCCGTGACCATCGGGTATTTCGTACCCCTCCAACCATTAGGGTTGAACCTAGATGTTGTGTTTAACATTAATTAGGGATTTCCCTAGGCGTAATGCAATCATCTGAGGATTTGGGCGGAAGTGATTCCTTATTCCAATACTTGTACCGGATTAGGGGTTATCACCGTGACTATCGGGGTGACCTACCTTTGGACATCTCTTGGCCTAACCACCTTTGCCTGTGTAATTCGAGTATCCTTCTAGCCTTAGTAGTCCCGAGGGGATCCTCGCCCGGGGACCTCGAACATTCATTGTTACTTGCTTCCTTAGTATGCTTATGTGGTGAGCCTTAGTCCATGTGTTTATAGTTTTCTCTTTGTTATTCTTCTTATCTTGCTTTTATCATATAATTGGTAGATTAGACAGTGTCATCTAGAGGGGAGTAATAGCAGCTCTTGGGACCCCAGGGAATACGACCCCCTCGTGCTTGCGCGAGGGGTATTACTTGGCGACCCGTGCGCTTGTGGTCACTTATCAGAAATTCTGCAGTCCCGTGTGGAAATTCCACAGGGGTGTGTGGAACTCTGATTTCAGCCCAATTTCAGCTTATAAATAGCCCGTTTTCATATCTTTTTGGCGACCCCCTACTATCTCTTTCTTATCTTGTTGGGGGCTTTCGGCTAGGGTTTTGAGAGGTTCTTAGAGGTCTTTGGAGGCGATTATACGACATCGGCATCGACATCCTTTGGAAGATAGCTATTGGGGGGAGCTTTCATCGGCATCGATTCGGTGAGGTGTGCCCTGGGCTTGACAAGGGATTCATTGGAAAAGACACGTGGCTCCACAAGACTATCGATTCGATCTACAAGGGGGTTTTCTTTATAATTTTTATGCATATGTTCTTAAACTCTTTATTGGTTTTGTATTGCTCCATGGAGAGCTATACCCTAGTGGCTATACGGACTTGTAAACCCTAGGATTATTATGTTTCTTTGACATTGTTATTATGCTTTTCCATTATTGATGAATAAAATTCAGTTTCAATCTTAATTTCATCTTGTTATTGTTTTCCCTTAGCCATCACACTAGGGTTGAGAACAATCTAGGTTATCCTCTGGAGGTGTGACAACTCCTATTGGATTAGACTACTTAGTATTGAAGAGGGTTGAGAGGGTGAGTCGTGAGGTAGAGGAACTTCTCCTTTCCCCTCAGATGTTATTCTCCCTACCTCCATGTTCCATGATTTATTTGCGTTCAAGATAGAGTCAGGTACTAGGAGATAAACCCCTGGGCTTAGTTGCGCAAGCAATAGAGTGAAGGATTGAAGTAAATCTTAGTGCTAGGGCTTAATTTAGACTAGTGTTCTTTCACCTGGACCAAAGGGTTAGAACTATACATTAGAACAAGGTTAATCACTAGGAATCCCTAGAAATTAAAGCAATCCCATATAGCATGAGGCCTAGGAAGATAGACTCCCCTAGAGCTTAGTAGACAGGTCAACAAGAGTCAAGGGTCACTTACGGGGTACACACGCAAGAGGTGTGTCATTTACTGTTCACTACAGGGCAGAAAACTTATTCCCGAGAATCCACACGAGCATGTGGAAATTCCACACGCCCGTGTTGATGCCCGATTTCAGCCGAATTACAGCCGTGACTCAGCACTACATAAAGGAATTTTCGGCACTTTTTCTGGATCTTTTTTGCCTATCTTTAGGAGTGTCATAGCTAGGATTTGTAGAAGACTTTGTGAAGGATTGGAGCGAGTTCTCAGCATCAACATCGAAGCCCGTCGGAATATAGGTATTGGTGGAGCTTTCGTCGGCACCGATCCGGCAAGTTGTGCCCTAGGCTTGACAAGAAGCTTGGTGGAGAGGACGGAGCGACGTCGCAAGACCACAGCCACGCATCACAAGGGGGTTTCATTTATATTTTCTATTCTTGTTATTTCATAGACATTGATGGATTTGTATTACTCCATGGAGATCTAAACCACTTATGGGTATTCAGACTTGTAAACCCTAGGATGACATTGTTTCAATTACTTTTATTATGCCATCTTAATTGATGCTTTTAATTGAGTTCCAATCTTGATTGCTTGTTGTATTGACTTATAAACCCTACTTTTCATATTGATCATCTTTCTTACTCTTTGTTTGCACTCTCCTGTCTTCCACACTTCTCTTTCATTCATTTATTTCTTTTAAATATTCTTGCACACACTTGATAAATGTCTAAATGTACATATTTTATACATATACTTGCGCATGCTTTTCATATTTTGTTAATGAATCGATGCCCTTTTGTGTTCTAAATTGGGTTATTTCGTGTTCAGGTGCAGAAGATGCTTTGGTGAGCTCAATGACGCGATTTGAGAAGAAATCCACACAGAAATCATCGTTTTAGGGTGTTGGCATGTTAGTTGTCATGTTAGTTGTCTAAGTCTTCTTCATGTTTTAGTCACCTTTTCATCAATTTTTGTTTCATCATTCATGCATTCTTGTATGTTGTTGTGAGTTGTTTAATGATTAGATTTCATGAGATTCATGTTTTGAATGCTTTCATGCTTTGTTCGGCTTTATTTTGAGTGTTTTTAAGACTTAGAGGAGTGTTTTTCATTGCTAAATTGAGTTGAGAGCCAATTTTTGCTCATGAGTGTGCCTTTACTTGAGAAAGAGAACCCTTGCGGGCAAGCTCATGGCTGTGATCTTGCCCGCAAACCAAACAGAGGCCACTCATGGCCAAGCTCACGGCCGTGAGCTTGGCCATGAGCCAAACCGAGAAGGCTCACGGGTGAGCTCATGCCCGTGAGCTCACCCCGTGAGGCCTTTCGTGCCTTGGAGTTTTTAAGAGCCTTTGGGCCCTTCTTGCTATTCATCATCCCTACACTTCCACCCCTCACTTCTACTTCATTTCTCCTCCATTTTCTTTCATTTTTCTTGCTTTAAAACACTCTCCATCTCCTATAAATGATTTTGTGCTGAAGTTTTGAAGAAAAACCACGCTTTTAGCCAGATTGAACCTAAGGATCACTCCATAAACCCTAGGGTTTGAGGTGAGCATGCTTTCTCATGAACTTGGTGTTCTCATGGTTGTTTGGGCTGATTTTTCAATGGTTTCTTCTCTCCTTGGTTACTACAATGTTGTAATGATGTTTTGGAATGGTTGTATTTTTAGATTATAATGTTTTCAAGCAAGACTCTTGCCAAAATTTCTCGGAATTACTGTAGCACTACATATTTTTCATCAATCTTTCAATTTTTCACTTATGCTTTGCTTGTAACTTGTTTAATGGTGGCTCCTTTGATCTTGTAGGATGAGGGTGATGAAGGTAGCATACAAAAGAGCCCAGAATGAACCTCCTCCGCCCCCCCCCCCCCCCCCCCCCCACCCCGATCAAGCTAAGCTCAAATAGGAGGACTACTTGTGTCGATTTGCACTTCTCTCACACAAGAATTTCGGCACATTTACACGGCTTGATTGGGATGTATTGAAGATCCTGGGCTTGGGTGGCACCATTCTCGAACTCGGCTCACACAACATGATCACCATTTCACTTATGTTTAGTTGTTGTATTTCGTTTGCATTTCCTTTCATGTGTTGTATTGTGTACTTTTGAGTTAGTCAGGGCTTCGCCCTACTAAACTTTTTCTGGTTATTTTTGAGCTTTTTGTCTACTTGCACTTTTCCACTATTTTGATTTATGGAGTTGTGATCTGCGCTTTTCTTTCGTACTTTCAGGGCTTTTGTACTGAATTTCACACTCCATGCCCTCGTTACATTGTTTGCCCCAACCGACTAGAGGATCACATCACATACTTCATCAACTGTTTGGGGAAGTTTCTTTTACTCCATTTTCTTATACTTAGCATGTTTGTCCCACCCTGTTCTGCTAACTTATGTACATTGGGGATAATGTACAGCTTTAAGTGTGGGGATGTATTTTTGGAGTATTCTTCATTAATGCATGTTTTGATTGCCTATGATAGCTATGATTTTATTGTTAAGGACTTACTGGCTTGCTAGAATGATAGTTGTGAGCTGTACTTTACCAGTGCTTGAATGTAGTTCTGTTTCACCTTTAGTGCACCCCTATACCTGTACATGATCACTTTTGCCTTGTGCACTCCAACCAACCCATCATGATGATTTTGGCATTAGATTGTTAAATTCTATTTTCAATACACTTTTAAGAGCTTTTGTGTTCCTTCATGGTTTTCTTTAGCCTAAAGTGAACTATTGCAGTGGGTTTAACCAGGGGATTTGAGAGTTAGTCTGTACATATATATATGTATAAAAAAAAAAGTCTATGACAGTATTCCTCTACTAGTTAGCATGAATGCGTCTATGTAGACTGTAATCCAGTAGGATGTGTGGCTCTTGTGCTTGGCCAGCATGTGCATCCGTCTGAAAGATTTTTGCGCAGTCTATGTTAGTCGGGGACTCAAAAAAAAAAGTGTATGTCTGTATATTTGTGAGAGTAATAAAGTCTTAATCCCCTGGTCCTCGCTGTGTAGTCACTTAAGAGCTAAAGTTTTATCTAGAAACCAAAGGACTCTTAACTGAGTATTGAGGGTGTTTTTAACTTTTTAATGTCATTTTCATTATGTGTGGGGTGAATGGCCATCCTGGGGTAATCTAGGATGTGGAGGTCAAGGTGAGACTTAGCATACACTCACGGGACACTCTAGGGGGAACAGAGCTAGTATTACTTGACTATTCATTGAACAGCTCATTTCTTGATTTCTGTCCATTTGTGCTTGTGGAGTCCCTTACTATTGAGCTTGAGGTCGTGCATTTAGCCGTTTATCTTCTTGCCCCTATTCTTCATGTTTGTTTGCTTGGGGACAAGCAAACGCTTAGGTGTGGGGATGTTTGATAAACGTCTAAATGTACGTATTTTATACATATACTTGTGCATGCTTTTCATATTTTGTTAATGAATCAATGCCCTTTTGTGGTATAAATTGGGTTATTTCGTGTTTCAGGTGCAAAAGATGCTTTGGTGAGCTCAACTACGCGATTTGAGAAGAAATCCACACCGAAATCATCGTTTTAGGGCATCGCACTGTAGCAACACTGTAGCAGTTTCGCAACTTTGCAGATTCTTTCATCCCACAGTACAGTCTACCTCACGGGCCATATATGGACCGTGAGCTCACCCATGAAGAGGCACGAATTCACCCTTTTAAGGGATTTGGAGGGTTTCTTTTAGGGGATCTTGGGTCTTCTTCTTAGAGACTCTCACCATCACCTTTGATCTTAGGAAGAAGAAGCTTTTGGAGGGCAACTTCATGGAGAATTTGGCGAGGAGAGCAAGGTTTTGGGAAGGATCCATGATCTAGAGATTACATTTGGAGGTTGAAGACTAGGGAAGCCAGCCCTTTGAGTGGCATCTTTGGAACTTCTCCGGCCTTCATTCTTTGAGGGAGTTCTTCTCATGCTTTTGTTGGTTGTTTTCATGTATTTTTTGTTGCATTTAGTGAACATGAGCAACTAAACCCCAAGGTCACCGGATGTAGGTGAACCTTGGGGTTGAACTTGTGATGTTTTGGATGTTTTGTTCTAATTAATGTTTGTGGCTTGTTTGTGTTCCATTGTTTGGTAATTTTACATGCTTGATATGTATGAGAACTCTATATATCAAAAGACTTAGGAAATGCTAGGTTGCATGACCATTGCCCTAGTGTTAGACTCACCAAACTTGGAAGAGAAATACGTATAAATACACCGTGACCATCGGGTATTTGTACCCATCCACTCCTAGGGTTAAATACTCCTTTGTATTTTAACTCTAGTTTGAGAAAATCACTTCACCCATTGCAATAGTAGGGGTAATATTGGGCGGTAGACGTACCATATCCAATACTCGTACCGGATTAGGGGTTAATTGCCGTGACCATCGGGTTGGCCTAGTCTAGGGTTTTCTCAGTCCAATTAGCCACTTGCATGTTAGTTCAAGCATCCTACTCACTTTAGTAGCCTCTAAGGGAATCCTCATCCGTGACCACACTTAGCCCTAATTTATCCCGTATCTTGTCCTCGTATGTTTGCACTAGTTACTTATTTGTTTAGTTTATTTACATCTTATTCACTCTCTTAAATTGTGTCGGTTGAACAACATTGTAAAAGGGAAGTAAGGGTAGCTTCTTGGGCCCTAGGGAATACGACCCCTGTGTCACGCACAGGGTATTACTTGACGACCCTTGCACTTGCGGGTATAGCTTAGCGCATTCATCAACACTCATTGATCTTGTTCTCACTTTCTGTACTTCACATTAGCTAAATAGCAAGTTCTTGTTTCTACAATAGCTACTCTCTCTGGATTTGACTACCCTCTCACCGGGGTACTTTATTACTATGATAATCCGTGCACTTTCAGGCCCCTATCAGGTGCCAAGCATGCAACTTCACAATGTCATATTTTTATTGCCCAGTCAAGCTCATTAAATCGGATTAGGGTTTAGTTGAACCAAGTTGGTTCAAGAGAATTGTAGAAGAACTGGAATTAGTTCAATGCTGGTTTGTTAAATTGAACTTGGTTCAGTGAGATTGAGGCTGGTTCAGGAGGGTTTGGCCTAAATTGGATAGGTTTAAGTGCAATTGGAGATTGATTTGATTATGCAAGGGCGGGTTTTAATCGATTGGAGTGAGTGGGCCCAATTATAGAGTTTGTTATTTGTTTCTTGTAATTTCTTTTGGGTTCAGTTATGTCTTTAGGTTGTTATCTGTATTTATTTTATTCTGTTATCCTGTTAGGTGTTGATCAGGCCTGGGAGAGAGTTCCGGGTCTAGCAAGAAACCCAATGGGGAAACAGGTGAGTTGGTAGTGGTTATTATTTTAAATGATCGATTAATTATTATTATTTTGAAGTAATTATTTAATAGCTAGTAACTTGAAAATAATTGTTTGATTATTTCATTTTATTATGTTTAATTACGTATATTGGTAAATGATACTTATATTGATACATGACAATCATATTGACACATCTAGTTTTGGTATAATTATGCGTATTTTCAAATAGTGAAAATACATGTATATATGATTTAATTATTAAATTCATGTATTTATTTTTAATGGGTATGTATGCTTTGATTTGGAATGATATGTGAAAGCTATGTATGCGAATTTAAATGATTTTAGCGGCAATGTTTGTGGAATTGGTTTTCATTCCTGGTATAGGAATGGTATTGTAGATCTGGATTTTACTAGTGTTATGCATGGACTGTACTGTAGAGCATGTACAGATTTTATGGTGGTATCTTACTGCAGTAGGTGGTCTCCACGGCCAGCCTTTTGAGGTGGCGTGCTAGACTAATTATTATCTACGAGGCCAGGTTCAGGTGGGAGTGTAGAGCCCTTACTGGATATTCATCGGGTAGCCAGAGTCACCAACCAGTGAACCGATGGGTCAACGTCAAGGGCATGAGTACCTTGACGGCTCTGAACCTAGCCATGGCCATGGCGAAGGTTTAGAGAGGTTTCTAGACCATTTCATGCTGGGTGAATATTGTGGGTTGAGTATGTTTTTGAGATGTTATTTTGGGTTGTGATGAGGGGGCGAAGCCCAGCTGCCGCTTAGGAGGGCAGTCTCTCACAAAAATTTTATATTTTCCTTGGAAATTGATTTGATGATGATTTAAAATGAATTTATGTGTTAAAAGTTCTTTAAATTGGTATTCTGCAAAGATTCTAGTGTTTTGGAGAGTTTGGAAATTATTTGAGAAAATTGATGTTTATATATTTTATATACGCTATATTTAATTATTTGAAATTATTGAGCCACTATCGACCAACTGAAATGTGTTACAGTTGCAGGAGCAGGACCCTAATAGATTGCCTGTGCGAGTATAGATCAAGTCAGTGTTGAGTTTAGAGTTTCAGTGTGACCCTTTTCTTTCTATTGTTGGTGTCGTGATTTGTAGCGGTTGTACCCGCATGTTGGAGTGATTGTGATCATTATATGTGTGTATTGTAAAGTTTTTAATTATGATTTGTAAGTCTGATTTGATTTGTCAGGTGTGTCGGTTTTCCAGTTAAAAAGAGATTTTAATTTATTGGTGCCACATTTACCTCGGTAAAAGGGGTAGGGTGTGACATCTTTTGGTGTCAAAGCTGTAGGTTGAGATATCCCTGGTTTGTAGAGATCACAGGTTGTGATATAAGCCTAAGTTAAGAAGTCAAAGTCTAAGCTTAGAGGTTTAGTAGTGATTAGTGTAAGGGCCCAATAGAAATTATTGAGACTCTCCAATCGGGTCAAAACCTAAGTTGCATATTACAGACGAGGGGTAATACTAGAGTTTGACATTTGAGGCAGAGGGTTGAGTGTGATACTGTGATCATGTTCACTTTGATTGCTAACAGATAGTTGATTCTACTTTCAAGAGGAATTTTGTGTATTACTGAGCAGATTTCGAATAAGACAATATGTGTTGGAACAAGTAAGTGAATTAGTGATGTCAGATCGATGCCTGCTAATGAAATTTCGAGGACGAAATTTCCTTAAGGGGGAAGGATTGTAATACCCTGAACCTTTGGATATCTGTAAGTAATTATATTCAGGGTATTATAACAGTTACAGTAAGATTTTACTTGCAGATCAATTTTGCTGAGAAACCCAAGTGGAAATAGCAAGGACTTTATTGTGATAGTTTATAGTAGATTTTGGGTTCAAAAATAAAAAAAGGACTTGATCGAAATTGTTTCTAAAGACTAAGGACTGAAAGGTAAGTTTGCAGGGATCTTTTAAAGATACTAATCAATGTTTCAGGGATTATTGGTGAATTTGCCAGGGACTTTTTGTAAGAAATTTATATTCTCGGGGACTAAATGTGAATTTCGGTAGAAAACTTAAGTTGAGAAGAAGAGTCTGGAAATTGTTCTTCTCCTTGTTCTCCCTTGGCTGCTACAATATCCCGAGAGGAAAAGAGAAAAGAATGGAAAATATGGGAGAGATGATGCTTGATGCTTGATGCTTGATGCTTGATGGAGGGAGAATAGGATGAAGTATTCTTTGGTCTTTGGTAAGTAGTTTGATGGTTTATTCATTGGTATACTTGGATGCATGTGTGTGTATTTTGGATTGAAATTTTTTTTTTCTTGAGGAAGTAGAAGAGTTTATGATGGAAATGATGAGATTGTTGTTAGTTTTAATTGTTACTTCAAATTTCTTTGTAAATACTTGTATTTTGAGTGGGATTTAGCTTGGAATGGAGGATGTATTTTCGGCTTTACTGTAGATTACTGTCGCAAGTGGGATTAGGGTTTGGTTTGAATAATTAAGTTGATGATGATGATTAAGATGGTAATTATGATATATGAGAATTGATTTGGTTGAGTTAGGCAAATTGACTTGGTTGGATCAAGCCAAGTTGGAGTAAATTGGTTGTGTTGGGTTTGGATGAGAATTGAGGTTGGTTGGGTTCTATTGAATTGATTTGGTTGAGTTGGTTTGATTAAATCAAGTGGAGTGGATTTGAGTTGGTTGAGTCAAGCTCATTAAATCGAATTAGGTTCAGTTGAACCAAGCTGGTTCAAGAGAATTGTAGAAGAATTAGAATTGGTTCAATGCTGGTTTTTTAAATTGAACTTGGTTCAGTGAGATTGATGCTATTTCAGGAGGGTTTGGCCTAAATTGGATAGGTTTAAGTGCAATTGGAGATTAATTTGTTTATGCAAGGCCGGGTTTTAATCGATTGGAGTGAGTGGGCCCAATTACAGAGTTTGTTATTTGTTTCTTGTAATTTCTTTTGTGTTCAGTTATGTCTTTAGGTTGTTATCTGTATTTATTTTATTCTGTTATCCTGTTAGGTGTTGATCATGCTTGGGAGAGAGTTCTGGGTCTAGCAAGAAACCCAAGGAGGGGACCAGGTGAGTTCGTAGTGGCTATTATTTTAAATGATCGATTAGTTATTATTATTTTGAAGTAATTATTTAATAGCTAGTAACTTGAAAATAATTGTTTGATTATTTCATTTTATTATGTTTAATTACGTATATTGGTAAATGATACTTATATTGATACATGACAATCATATTGACAAATCTAGTTTTGGTATAATTGTGCGTATTTTTAAATAGTGGAAATACATGTATGTATGATAGAGCCCTGACTGGATATTCATCGGGTAGCCGGAGTCACCAACCAGTGAACCGATGGGTCAACGTCAAGGGCATGAGTACCTTGACGGCTCTGAACCTAGCCATGGCCATGGCGAAGGTTTAGAGAGGTTTCTAGACCATTTCATGGTGGGTGCGTATTGTGGGTTGAGTATGTTTTTGAGATGTTATTTTGGGTTGTGATGAGGGGGCGAAGCCCAGCTGTTGCTCTTAAGAGGGCAGTCTCTCACAAAAATTTTATATTTTCCTTGGAAATTGATTTGATGATGATTTAAAATGAATTTATGTTTTAAAAGTTCTTTAAATTGGTATTTTGCCAAGATTCTAGTATTTTGGAGAGTTTGGAAAATATTTGAGAAAATTGATGTTTATATATTTTATATACGCTATATTTAATTATTTGAAATTATTGAGCCACTATCGACCAACTAAAATGTGTTACAGTTGCAGGAGCAGGACCCTAATAGATTGCCTGTGCGAGTATAGATCAAGTCAGTGTTGAGTTTAGAGTTTCAGTGGGACCCTTTTCTTTCCATTGTTGGTGCCGTGATTTGTAGCGGTTGTACCCGCATGTTGAAGTGATTGTGATCGTTGTATGTGTGTATTTGAACCTGTAGTTGATGTAAAGTTTTTAATTGTGATTTGTAAGTCTGATTTGGTTTGTTAGGTGTGTCGGTTTTCCAGTTAAAAAGAGATTTTAACTGATGGGTCCACATTTACCTAGGTAGAAGCGGTGGGTGTGACAACCTCCTTGTGTATAGTGTGGCCGTTGTCTTGTGCGGTCGCCGGACGTCGATGTAGATGCCGATGACGCGCTTCAAACATCCACAAAGTCCTCTCCAAACCCTAGACGCAACCCTCTAGAAGTTAGGTCAAAAATAGGCAAGAAGATCGATAAAAAGTCTCCAAAACGGCTTTTTATAATGTTGAGTCGCAGCTTTAAATTGCTAAAATCGTGATTTTAAACGGCCGTGTGGAATTTCCACACGTCCGTGTGAAGTCTCTGTTTTGCTGAATTTCGGCAGATAGTGAACAAAACTTGCTATAGTATTTTTACTACATTGCTGCTACAGTACCTTGCCGAATTCGTACCGATTACTAACATGAGTTATTCTTCATCGAGGCTATTGAATTGGACACACAATCAATGGTAGATCGTGCCGATTGCTTCAAATCTCCTGATTGGCGAAGTTCTCCTATGCTAACATGAGTTAGACTTATTGTGAATGTGACTGCCTTTATGCCCCTCCAAATGAGGTTGGCACACACCCATAAGTTTGGAGTCGTGCCTTGTTCCTTGCTTAGTCTAAAAACTCCCCAACAACGGCAAACATGATCTAACTTTGCTTCTTTTCTCCAAATTAGCTTCACAACCCTACAATGCACAAAAGCACACAAATACACACTATTTAGTGATAAAATCTTATGAAAGTAATGCTAATTGTAAGATAATAACACTTCGCATTATTATAACAGGAGCACTTATCACAAGCGCTTCTTGGGAGGCAACCCAAGCTTCAATTTCTTCATTTTCTTCTTTTAATGTTTTTAGTTGAGTGTGGTTTGTGTATGTCTGTGTCCCTTTCATATATTTATTTGTTTTAATAAGTCCTTTCTTGAATGCCTTGTACATATTTCTTATTGTCGTTCTTGTGTTTTAATCGATAACCATCTTGAGAAACACATGTTTTTGATGTAATGTCATGCATTAGATAGAGTTTTTAAGCATTAATTTCAAGTTGGAGGTGTTCTAAACCACTTCAAAGCCTTACTTATTGACTTGGAGAATCAATTTTTGGCCTAAGAATAATGTCCAGGTTCATACGGCCTCCATAGGGCCATTTGGGAGGCCATTTTGGCAATTCCAATAAGGTTTGCCTAGGGCAAATGGCTCAATGTTTCCATTTTGGAGGCAGTATGGATCCTGCAGCACATTAAGTTCTTGCCACCTTCTCTTTCTCTCTTCATTTCTCCTTCTTTCCACACGATTTTCTCTTTTCTTTCTCCACCAAATCTTGGCCAAATCTTCTCATTTCTTCTCCTAGATCACCTCCTAACCTCTTTGAGAAGTCGATCTAGTGGTTTTCTTCGAGCTTTACTCAAGTTTTCTCAAGTTTTCGTCGGTAAGCTCTTTAGTGCCCTATCTTTATGTTTTTCATTTTTCTTACATTCTTGGAGCTTTTATGTGGATGTTTTCAAGCATTTTGCATGGTTTTGGTAGTGTGATGGTTATGGATGAGTTTTCCATTGATTTTATGTAAAAGTTTTTTATTTTCATGTTTCTCGGGAGGTTCTTTCGTAGTGAACAGCACCCATACTGCTGTATGGTTACTTTTCATCCTTTTACCCAATTTGTCTTCAACTTTTACACAACATTTTGACTTGTATTAGATTCTTCTTTTTCATGATTTGTAGGATTGTGAAGGATGAAGAAATGGACAAGTGACTATGAAGTTATGTTTCCACCACACGGAAGACCACATCTTTAACGAATCCAATTCTAACGACAAGGGCTAGCATGGATACTTTATTTTGTTTGTTTTAGTTTTTCTGCTTTTCTTTGTGAATTTTTGTGGAATGATGATGTGTACTTTTTGCCTTGCAGCGCATAAACGGAAGTTTCGTGAGCTTCTCCGCATTCAATGGAGATTGGACCCAACATGTATAGCTCGCCATACCCTATGTTCGGGTCACACATTGCCAATTGCTCAAGATCAACCAGGGAAGTTCGTTTTCACCCTCTTTGATAAGTGCTTGTGTTATAGTGACGCGAAGCATTATTATCTTACTATGAGCATCTCTTTTATCAGATTTTATCACTAAATAGTGTGCATTTGTGTATTCTTGTACATTGTAGGTTTGTGGAGCCAAGTTGGAAAAGAAGAACAAAGTTAGATCGTGTTCGCCATTGTTGGGAGGTTTTTGGACCAAGCAAGGAACAAAGCACGAACTTGGACTTGTGAGTGTGTGCCAACCTCCTTCGGAGGTGCACAAAGGCAGTCACATTCACAACAAGTCTAACTCGTGTAGCCTAGGAGAACTTCACCAAGAAGGAGACTTGAAGCAATCGGCACGATCTACCATTGATTGTGTGCCCAATTCAATGGCCTCAATGAAGAACAACGTATTCGGGAGCGTTTCGGCGAGTACTGTAGCAGCACTGTAGCTTTGTTACTGTTCCAATTCACTGTAGCAAGTTACTGTGCATTTTCTGCCGAAGATCAAGTTGCTAGAGAATTCACACGGCCATGTGGAATTAACACACGGCAGTGTGAATCATTTTCCCAGCAAGCCAGAGACTTCACACGGGCGTGTGGAAATTCCACACGGCCGTGTGAAGTAATTTTTCAGGAAGACAAAAACTTCACACGGGCGTGTGGAAATTCCACACGGCCGTGTGAAGCCCCGATAAGTTCAAATTTAAAGCCGCACTCAGCCTATTTAAAGCCGGATTGGGAGACTTTTTGAGTATCTTTTGGACCTATCTTAGCAATGTACCCCTTTTCCTTCAGGTATGATTTCTCCCTACCTCCGTTTCCTTGGTTAATTAGCGGTCAAGATAGAGTTTTAGGGCTCAATCTAGACTAGGGTTCTTCCACCTGGACCAAAGGGTTAGAACTACATAGAGGAACAGGTTTCATCACTAGGAATCCCTAGAGCTTAAAGCAATCCTATGTAGTGTTAGGGTTAGGAAGATAGACTTCCCTGGGGCTTAGTTGACAGGTCAACAAGAGTCAAGGGTCGTAGTGAATCCTAATACCGAGACATAATGTTGGGGTTAGTCACGGTTGACCTTAAGTTTTGGGACCGTGAGTTTAAGGATATCCTCGACTCAATTAACATCAATAGGAAATTATAATAGCATAGTCTTGCACTAGAAGCATAAGTCCTAGAGGTAACTTGTCCGGATATCCTATCTCACCCATTGCTAGTCTTTCTCTTTTAACTTCTACTTGCTTTTCTCTTGTCTTTCATCTCTCTATTTACTTTCTTGACGTTTACTCTAATTGTTTCCATAAATTCACTCATCACTCCGATTATTTATTTTCATACACCGCATAACTAAATAGTGAATTCTGGTGTTCTAAATCCCTATTCCCTGTGGATTCGACTACCCACTCACCAGGGTAATTTTATTACTTCGACAAGGCCGTGCACTTGCGGTACACACGCAAAAGGTCGTGTCACTCTTCTATTGTTTTTATTCAATATATTTCCTTGTTATTTATGATTAGTGTTTATTGAGGGCAATGTACAACACTATGAGTGGGGATGGGTATATTACATGTATTAGGGCCATATATACATGCTAGTGTTATCAATGATGGCTTTGTTCATTCTTGTGAGATCCTTAAAGTATGGATTAATGACTAATGTGAGTTACATATTTCTTTATACTTTATTAAATCCTATTTCACCTCTAATATTGTTATGTGCACTGAGTTTTTTGTTGATGCCCTGGGAATAGCCAACTTGACTACTTTAACTTTCTTGTATGCTTAACACACAACCATGAGTACTTGGCCTTAGAAGACTAAGTTCTATCCTTCAATGAACTCTTAGGAATTCTAAACCTTGTTAATCTAGTCCTAGTTTTGTGACTTGTAGTGCAGTCTAAAGACATGATCTAGGGTGAACAAAAAAAAAAAAAGAGAAAAATGAGTCTATGTCAGTATTCCTCTGCTAGTGAAGAATGAATGCGTCTATGTAGACTGTAATCGAGTAGTTGGGTGGCTCTTGTGCCTAACCAGCAGGTTCACCCTCTAGAAAGATTTTTGTGCAGTCTACATTAGTCAGACTCGAAAAAAAAAATGCATGTATATATAACTAAAAACCCTAGTGATCACTTGGACTACCTACTCGAAGTTTTGAGAAGAAAAGGATTTAGTTTCAAATTCAGGAGTTAGAAGGATCTTACTTGCTCATTGAAGTACCACTTAGCATTTTAAGACTTAGTACTCTGTAATGTGGAGTGATTAGCATCTAGAGCTATACTGATTGAAGTCATTAGGCTAGACCAGATTAGGGCAAATGAGACAGAAGATTCACTTACACAGCACAGATATATAAGAGGTGAGACAGGATCTTTTTATTATACTTATTGATTATCACACAACATCTGTATATCAATATTCATTACTTGTAGAATCTCATATTTATTCGAGCCAGAGATAGTTGATAAGTGCTCGTGTTATAGTAATACGAAGTGTTATTATCTTGCAATGAGCATTGATTTAATCAGATTTTATCACTAAAACGTGTGCATTTGTTTACTTTTGCGCATTGTAGGGTTGTGAAGATAAATTGGAGAAAAAGAACGAAGTTAGATCGTGTTCGCCGTTGTTGGAGACTTTTTGGACTAAACAAGGAACAAGGCATGAGCATAAGCTTGTGAGTGCGTGCCAATCTCATTTGGAGGGGCACAAAGGCAGTCACATTCGCAATAAGTCTAGCTCGTGTTAACAAGAAGAACTTCGCCAATAAGGAGATTTGAAGCAATCGGCACGGCCTACCATTGATTGTGTGCCTAATTCAATGGCCTCGATGAACAACGATGAATTTGGGAGTGTTTCGGCAAAATTACTGCAGCGGCACTATAGCAAAATAATGTAGCTAGTTACTGTTCACTGTCTGCCGAAATCAGCAAAATAATGGCCTACTCATACTTGCACTCTCTCACCTTCCACACTTCTTTTTTAATTCTTGTTTTTATTAATTGCTTTCACACTCACTCATTGATTTCTTTCCACACATCACATTAGCTATATAGTGAATACTTATATCTTAAATCCTTATTCCCTATGGATACAACTACCCACTCACTAGGCTATATTATTACTTCAACAACCCATGCACTTTCGGGCCCCTGTCAATAGTACATTTAGCCACTTATCTTTCCCTCTATTTTTCATGATTTGTTTGCTCGGGGACAAGGAAATGCTTAGGTGTGGGGATATTTGATAAGTGTCTAAATGTATGTATTTCAATATACATATTTTATACATTTAGCATGAATTTTTATATGAATAGATGCCCGTTTTGTGCTTAATCGAGTAATATTTTCTTTGTAGGGCATGTAGATGCCACGGAGAACACGAGAACATAAATAATTTGGGCAGAAAAGAGAAGAAAACCAGGTTGCAGTCCTGTAGCGCATTTATTGTAGCTGAAGTGTTGTAGTGCATTTACTGTAGCTGGAAGACTGTAGCATATAGGGATTTTTTGTGGCAGGAATTCAATTCTAGGCATACAGCCTCAAGGCTGTATGGGAGGTCGTCTGCCCCAAAAATCAAAGATTTTTGCATATTTCATACCACCCCTCATACCAGCCTCACTGACCCCGTTTTGGGGGTGGTATGGCTCGGGATTTGGGGCTTTAAAATATCATCTCTAGGGCTTTTGAGGGGTACTTCTTCTTGGCCTTTTAGGCCACCACCACCACACATTCTTGAGGTTTTCTGGACATCTTTCGGTGGTGATCTTTGTGGAAACAAGCACACATCATCACCAAGATGGAGAGGAGCAAAGGAGAAGGGGTTGGAGTGAAGATCTACGCCACCATTACATCATCATTCAAAGCTTCATTGATTCAAGGAGATCAAGATAGTAGAAGGAGTTTTGTTGCTTCTTTATTGTCTTTCTTTGCCTTGTATGTTGTATGTAAGTATCCCTTATCAAGAGGAATTAATTATCATTGTGTTTGGATTTGGATAAACCCTAGGGTTCATCTTGTGTATATACTTTGGATGTTGTTATTAATCTAGTTTGTTGGTTGTTTAAGATTAAATCTTTCATGCTTTCATGTCTAGATTTACAATTGTGGAGAAATCCATAATTCTATTAAGAGTTGTGCACGTAGATGTGACCTACTCACTTGTGCTAGATCTAGGCGAGATTGAAAGGGGATTCTTGTGCCGACACGGTGAGAGATCGGATGCCGGTAGCCCTCCATCATTATGTTTAAGCCGAAGGATAGTAGGTTTACTCCTATTAAAGATTTTATGGAGCACATTGCAATCGTAGGTGTTTAATACGGAGAGATTCTGATTAACACTCGTACCGGATCAGGGGTTACTCACAGAGATCGGGGCTAACCTACTCACGAGGTCTCCAGGTCAGAGGATTAGCTTAAATTAGTTAGTTTACTTTATTTCTTTTCCACTTATATTAAATTGTAGGCTAGAAAATAGATGAAGAGTGAGTAATAGTACTTCCTTGGCCCTAGTGGAATACAACCCTTGTGTCACTCACAGGGTATTACTTGGCGATCCCGTACACTTGCGGGGAAGCAATCATTTTCAAGAGTGTTCTTGTGGTTGTTTAGCCGTTTTTATTAATTTATTTGACCATGTTCTTCAATGGTTGTTGTGAGTTCTTTGGTTTATTATTCATCTTGGCGCATCAAACTTCATGTTTTTGGTGTTTATAGGTGAATTCGGCTTTGTTTTTATGAGTTTTATGGGTGTTAGGATGAGTAAGTTGTGAAATACCTGGAAAACACCCATTTATTGACTGCATGGGTGCTCTAGATGTCATACAGAAACTCATGCGGTCATCTATGTGGCGGCATGGATGGCCGCATGCCATCTAGAGACTCATGTTGCCATCTCTTCAAAATTTCACTATTCATCCATTTTCCTATCTTCTTCTCCTCTTTTTCTCCACTTCTCCACTATTCTTCTTCATTCTTTTTTGGACTAAAACATTCTCCTCAACCTAACAAACAAAGTTTTGGAAGATTTTCAAGGTTTTATCAAGGTTTTAGCCGATTTTCACTTCATCTTCTCCTTGGTGCCCTAGCTTGAGTCCCTTAAGGCTTTTTCTTGTAATTTTGGGCTTAAATCCTTGGGGATATTGTGATGAATGTTTCTTGTGAATGTATGGCTTGAATTTAAAGAGTTGTAAATTTCGATTGCTACTTTTACAAGAAGAAACTCTTGCAAAATTTCCCTGAAAATTACTGTAGCAATAACTAAAATCCAGCCCATTGACTTCATTAAGCATTGTTTTAATGTATTTTTGGTTTAATGGTGCTTGTATTGTCTTGTAGGGATGCCGACAAAGCATGTGGCCTCCAACTGAGCCAGGAGATGCTCTCCACCTCCCGTTAGCGAGCCAAGATTTACAAATGATGCACAGAAAACAAGATACGCTTTATTGTCGAGGAAAGGGATTCGGCACCATTCAAAGGCTTGATTTGGAAAGTTATAAAGATGTGGGGCTTAGACACTACCTTAATCGCCATGACCATGTGCATGTCATCATCACTCCCACTAGACCCTTAGACTCATGACACAGCTTTTCATTTTTATTTTCATGTTGCTTGTATTTTATTTGTGTGCACTTGGACTTATTTTGATGTATTTTGTGCTACTTAGTTAGTTAGGGTTCCGGCCCTACTAAACTATATTTATCTATTTTGAGTTCTATTTACTCGCTTCTTCTTATTTATTTTTTTGAGTTGTGATCCATTTTTTGTTTTTTTTCAGGACTGATCATTGAGGATGCTTCACACTTCCTGGGCCCAGTGACTTACCCCTGTCTTTGTTCACTTGGGATTCACTTCATCAACTAATTGGTGAAGTCTCTTTACTCCATCTCTTTGTTTCTATTGCATACCTATCACCATGTTATGCTGATTTATGTATATTGGAGGCAATGCATGATATTAGGTGTGGGGATGGAGTGCTTTACCCTTATTGCATGCTTGATTTACCTGTGATAGCCATGATACTTAGTTTAGAACTTCCTAGCATGTAGGATTGACAGATGTAAGTTGTATGTCATTTCTGTGGCTGAATGATGTCTTGCTTTATCTTTAGTGCACTGACAAACCTTTACAAATTTACTTCGACCTTATACACTCCAACCAACCCATTGCAATGTTTATGGCATTAAAATGTTAAATTCTACTTTCAATGCTCTTTTAAGAGCTTTTAAGGTCATTTGTTTCTTTCTTTGGCCTTAAGTGAGATTATATAACAGGTTCTATACCAGGGGATACGAGATACGGTTTGTTAAAAAAAAAATTGGAGTCTATGACAGTATTCCTCTGATGTTTTAGCATGATTGCGTCTATGTAGACTGTGATCGAGTAAGTTGGGTGGCTCTTGTGCCTAATTAGGATGTGTATCCTTTAGAAAGATTTTTGTTCAGTCTATGTTAGTCGGACTCAGAGAAAAAAAAAGTAGAGTAGAAGTATGTATATATGTAAGTAAAGAATTGAATATCTCGTATGTATCCCCTGAAACCTATTGCATGATCACTTGAGAGCCAGAGTTTTATTCAGGATCCAAAGGACTCTTAACTGGGTATTGAGGATGTCTTTAACATATTAATGCTGACTTCATTGTGTGTGGAGAGATTGGACACCTCAGGGTGATCCATGGTATGGAGGTTAAGGTTGGAAGTCAGCACAGACTCACAGGTGCACTTTAGATGAAACAACACTAATCTTACCCAGTTGCCAATAGAACAACTCACTATCTGGTTTTCCTTCTACCGGTGCTTGTGGAGTTCTTTACTGTTGAGCTTGAGGTCGTACATTTAGTCAATTATCTTCTTCCTTTTATTCTTCATACTTGTCTGCTTAGTGACAAGCAAATGCTTAGGTGTGGGGATGCTTTGATAAACGCATAAATGTACATATTATTTATGTATTTGTGTGTATGAATAGAGTATTTTTGTATGTGTGGATGCCCATTTTCGGTATAAGTTTGTTTATTTCATGGGATAGGTTCAAAACAAGCCTTGGAGAGCTCGACAACGAGATTTTAGAAGAAATTGGCAAGAAAAAGATCGTTTTCGAGCCAGGGCACAGTAGCACAAAAACTTAAAGAAATGGCTAAGTCTGGAATTCCATGCGGGCAATCATACGGGCGCATAAATGGCCGCATGGAGTCCTTAGTATTTTACGCAAAATTCGGTAAGCTACAGTGCCCGTATACTGACCGCATGCCAGGCTGTATGGCATCCTGAAACTTGCTTTTTATTGGGTTTTGTGTTCATTTCTTTAGGAGAGGAACACTAGTTCTTGAGCCTTCTTGCCACCACCTTCAAATCCAAACTAGGAGAAGACTTTGGAGGCCATTTACAGGGAGAGGACGATGAGGAGAGTGAGTTACTACAAGATCCACCGCTTGATCCACATTTGAAAGGAAGATTGATGTAAGAAGCAACTCTTTTGGTGGCACCTTGGAAGCATCATTCGGCCTCTATCTTTTCAGGGAGTGCTCTTATTATATTATTTGGTTGTTTGTATGCATTTTCTTGAGTATTTTGTACCCATGAACAACTACTACCCCAAGGTCACCGGATGTAGGTGAACCTTTTGTGTGAACTTATCTAGAATGGTTGTTTGGCTTGTTTTATGCATTTGGGCTTTTTCGTGAACCTTGTTTAGTGTTCTTGATTGCTTGTTATGCATGGGAACTCAGTATATCAATTATTAGACAATGCTAGGTTGCATGCCCATTGTCCTAGTATTAGGCTCACTAAGCTTGGTAGGGATACATGTATGAATACGCCTTGACCATCTGGTATTTGTACCCCTCCATTATTAGGGTTGACCTTAATTGTGTTTTGACCTTAAATTGAGAAACCTATCTTTCTCATTGCAATCATGCGAGGATTTGAGCGGAAGGAATTCTGTATTCAATACTCTTACCGAATTAGGGACCAATTTCTGTGACCATTAGGTTGGTCTAATTTAGGGTTTCTCGGTGCAAACTCCCTATTTGCATACTAGTTAGGGCAACCTTCACACTTTAGTAGCCCCCTTGGAAATCCTCATCCATGACCCTTTCCTTGCATTGTTTTACCCTCCGATTATTGTTTCCGACTTAGAGCTTTTACTACCATTTTAATTGTGATTTCATTTTCTTTTCACATCTCTCGAATTGATAGGCCAAACAATCATAAGAAGAGGAAGTAAGGATAGATTCTTGGGCCCTTGGGAATACGACCCCCTCGTGCGTGCGCGAGGGGAATTACTTGGCGACCCTGTGCACTGAGGGACCCACACTACATTTGCACTTTACTATTTTAGCTATTCATCGTTCATTCTATTTCATACCTTCTTATTTCTGCCATTGTTCTTATTTGTTTTTCTTTCTTTGATTTCAGCTCCAAGTTATGACCCGAGGCAATGCTTTGACATTGGTTGAAGGAGATCCGAAAATTGGAAGAAGAACTCATAGACGGGGAAAGGAACCTATGCATTAGAGGACTGATAGCGAGATCCGCATGCGCATGGGTCACCAAGTAATACCCCTCGCGCAAGCCCTAGGGGGTCGTATGCCCTAGGGTCCCAAGAACTGCTATTACTTTTCCCTAGACGACACTGTCTAGTCTAACATGTATAATAGATTTAAACCTAAATAAGACAACTAACAAAGGGGAAAACTATAAACAAGTAGACTAAGGCACATCATGTGAACAGAATAAAGAAGCAAATGACAATAATAGCGTGAGTTCCGGGCAAGGATCCCTTCGGGGCTACTAAAGCTAGAAAGATGATTGAATGACAGAGGCAATGGTGGTTTAGACAGAGAAAATCCTAACATAAGCTGACCTAATGGTCACGACAATTGGCCCCTAATCTAGGACAAGTATTGATATGGAATTCCTTCCAACCAAATCCTCCTATGATCGCATTACAAGTATGGGATTCTCAAATTAGGGGTGAAACACAAACTAGGCACAACCTTAATACTGGAGTGGTATAGAATACCTGATGGTCACAGCGTATCTGTACATGTATCCCTTCTAAGCCAAGTGTGTCTAGTACAATGGTGATGGTCACGCTACCAAGTACAACCTAGAAGTTGAAATACAGAATTCTCATGCAAATCAACACATCAAAGATCACAAGGCATAAACTAAAAACTACACATAACATAAATGTAAATCAAAGCATCCATACAAGCAAGTTCATCGCAAGGTCACCGTATGTCCGGTGACCTTGGGAGTCTAGTTTATCATCAACAAGGGAGAAAGTATATAAAACAAGAAGTACAAGAAAACGCTAATGAAACTTCCCCTAAGATGAAGGCTTGGAGGTGGTGATGAGAACTTGTCGGATCAATGTCGGCAAGCTCCTAAATGTGCTCCTTTGAGTATAACCTTCTTCTCTCATCGATTTGCCGTTCAGATCTACCTTTTCCTGCAACCTTGAAGCCCTAAAAAAGTATGGAGGAGAAGGGGTGTCCAAAAACCCAAAGAAAAGTGCCCTAATACTCTTGAAAAGATATTCTCGTGATGCCATAAGGCCTGGCATGCCGGCAGTATACTGATAGGGGCCCGAAAATGCACGGGTTGTCGAAGTAATAAAATACCCTGGTGAGTGTGTAGTCGTATCCATAGGGAATAGGGATTTAAGATACAAGTATTCACTATTTGGCTATGCGATGTGTGACAAGAATCAATGAGTGAATGTGTAAGCAATTATAAAGAAACAAGAAATAAAATAGAAGTGTGGAAGATGAGAGAGTGCAAGTAGGAGTAAAAAGAGTAGGACAAGCAATGATTAAAGTTGGGTACCCGGACAAGCTACCCAGAGGACTTATGCTTCTAGTACAAGACAATGTTATTATACTCTCATATTAACGTTAATTGAGTTGAGGAAATCCTTAAACACACGGTCGCAAATCTAAGGTCAACCGTGACTAACCCCAACACTATGCCCCGCCATTAGGTTTTACTACGACCCTTGACTCTTGTAGACCTGTCAACTAAGCCCTAGGGGAGTCTATCTTCCTAAGCCTCACACTTCGTGGAATTGCTTTAAGTTCTAGGGATTCCTAGTGATAAACCCTTTGGAACATGTAAAAGAACCCTAGTCTAAATTAAGCCCCAGCACTAAGATTCACTTCAACCCTTCACTCTGTTGCTCGCGCAACTAAGCCCCAAGAGAGTTTATCACCTAGCACTCCACTCTATCTCGACCACTAATAAATCATGGAACATGGAGATAGGGAGAATCACATCGGAGGGGAAAGGGGACGTTCTGCTACCTCACGACTCACCCTCTTAACCCGCTCCAATCTTAAGTACTCTAACCCTATAGGAGTTGTCACACCTCCAAACGATAACCTAGATTGCTCTTAACCCTAGTATCACGACTAAGGGAAAACAATAACAAGATGACATTAAGATTGAAACTCAAATTTATTCATCAATAATGGAAAAACATAATAACAATATCAAAGAAACATAATAATTCTAGGGTTTATAAGTCTGAATACCCACAAGGGGTTTAAATCCTCATGGAGCTATACAAATCCATCAAAATAAGAAAAGAGATACAAATTGAATGCATAAATGAAAACCCCCTTATGTGTGGTGTGGCCGTGGTCTTGTGCGGCCGTTGGACGTTGATGTCGATGCCAAATAGACACATTTTAGTGATAAAATCTGATTAAATCAATGCTCATTGCAAGATAATAACACTTCGCATTACTATAATACGAGCACTTATCAAATCCCCCCACACTTAAGCTTTTGCTTGTCCTAAACCAAAATAGAGCGTGAAAGTACTTGGGAAGAACAATTGAAAGTGCTCGGCCTTAGGTTCACCAAAAGTATGCAAAAGAAGCGTTCTACAAGTGAGGGGAAATCAAAACATTGCATAAGGTTACCATTGCTCTTAGCTAAAAACTCGAATCAAAAAGGAAAAAGAACTCGAAAATGTGTAAGTGTGTGTGAACTCACTGAAGACAACCCAAAAAGTACTCCTCAAACTCTTGTTAAAAAGGACTTATTTATATACAAAAAAGAAGGAAGTAGTAGCTTCACACAACTTCTAAGATAGCCCTTTCCAAGGCGGCCACCAAAGGTGGTTTTCACGCTTTCGAGGAGGTAGCTTTTTCTACCGGGGTAGTAGCTTTCATGCATCCCATGAGATAGCTCTTTCTCTCATTAGGGCATAACTTGTATCCGACTTATGAGAGTAGCTACATACTTCATAGGTGGTAGCTCTTTCCACCCCAAATGCATAAATAAAACAAAGTAAATATTCACAAACTCATTTTTTTCCCCATTTTTTTTATATATGCATTTTCCAAAGTAAAACTAAAAGCTTACTAAGAACGATGATAAATTTGTCCTTAAAACTTCAAGCTTGAGTTTATAAAAAGATTATAAGAGTGAGTTGTGCAATATAAGATAATAGAAAAAAAATTCCCTAAAATTCACGTAAAAACTAGAGCATGATAAGATACAATGTTAAAAATTCTCCTAAACTCTAAGAATACAACCGTTGCAACTAAGGTGAACCGCCATAGACTACATAAGCATAAACAATTGAATGCACAAGTAAAGGTGTGTGCAAAGTGAACTCCCCCCCACACTTAAGATTTACATTGTCCCCAACGTACCCATGCAAGCATAATGAAAAGTAAAGCAATTAAAACAATTAGTGTAGGGGTAGGCAATTAAAATAATACTCTCCTGAACTCCAAGTGTTGCATTTGATGGAGCTATGTTCATTGAGAGTTGAGTCTCAATGGGTTGTGGAGGACACATGGTCCCATGACTGTGCCTATGACTAGTACTCAAATTGTTTACATCCAAGAGCATCTGCATGTATACAAAAGGGGGTTCAGTGAAGCTCAATAAAAGTAAAATAAAATAAAAGAAACATGAAGCTAAAAACGTCTCAAGCGTCGGTGTCATTTGCTACTGGTGCCAATGTTGCTACTGTCGTTGATAGTGATCTTGGTGCTGAAAAAGAAAGAAAAGATTGACGAAAAAAAAGGAGACAAGATGTTTACCGACGAAATGGAAATAAAAAACTTCAAATATGGCCGGAAAACAACTTAAAAACTCCTTAAACAAACGAAGAGAGGGCTGGAAAGACGGGAGGAAGCATCCCACAAGTGTGGAGGTATTTAGAATTGAAAAGGCAAAAGAAGATTTTAAAATTAAATACAGCCTATCGTGTTCTGTACATCCATACGGCCCTGTGGAATTTACACACGACCGTGCGCCTCCACTGGTAGGGTCCACAGGGGCAGTCACACCCCCCTGTGTTTCCTCTATTTGCCTTTAAACGCACACACACTGCCGTGTGGAAATTTCACACGGCCGTGTGCCCAACCTGGCCAAGCACAAGGCCAGCCACAGGGGCACCCACACGCCCCTGTGGCTTCTCTGGATATCCTAAAAAACTCTAAGTGTTCCACACGGCCGTGTGCCTTTCACAAGCTCTCTCACAGGGGCTGCCACAAGCCCCTGTGTTTTCTTGGGAAAGAAGGGGAGTCTCTGCAGAGTTCCACACGGCCATGTGCCTTAACACAGGGTCACTCACAGGGGCATCCACACACCCATGTAGACTCTCTGGAATGAGAGTTGAAGTTCTGTAGAATTTCACACTGCGGTGTGGAAATTCCACACGGCCGTGTGCCGTTCACTGGGTCGCTCACAGAGGCAGCTACACAGCCCTTGTGACGCTCGGGATGTGCTCTGAGATGAGTCACACAGCCGTGTGGAATTTCCACACGGCCATGTGTTGTCTCTAGCTGACTTAGAAAAAACTCACAGAATCTACAGAAAATTTAGAAACACAATTATAACAATTAGAGCCTGCATAGACAATAAGAACACGACCAGAGATCCATGAAAACACTCAACCGACCCAAAACTTCGACAATCACAATTAGGCACACTACAACACCAATAATCCATAAGAAATCACAGCACACGCATAATAAAAATCAAAACACCGTAACTAGGCAATTATTCATGCTAAAAACTAAACTAAAGCCTAGAAAAGCAATAAAAACTTGGGTTGCCACACAAGAAGTGCTTGTTTAACGTCACTAAGATTGACGTACCTCTTTCTTACCTTAAGGTGGCTTGAAAAGAGTGTGTTCCTCCTGACAAGAACTTGCATAGCTACTTCCTTTGAACCAAAAATCTACTTGCCGGGGTGGAGTATTTGTTGGACGGTCCAACGATCTTACTTTTGGCCTCCAAGGAAATAATTTGGGTTGGGAATTGTCTAGGATTAGCATAGGTGGGTCATTGGATGGTTTAAATATCCTCCCCACATCTTTTTCCCTTCCTAAAATCTCTTTCTTGTTTTTTATGAGTTGATCAATCCCAAAGAACGGTGCTTGTTCCATTACCTTAGGGTTTGCTTCTTCTTGTGTATTTTCAGCTTGAAAGGAACATGACACTAGAAAATCCCCTTGAAAATTTTCTTGCTCACAAGCACGATCTTCATTCAAGCAATCCCAATTCTCCAAACGATGTTCATCTTTTTCCTCTTCAATTTCTATAGCAATGTACTCGGTCTGCCCCGTTTCTTCATTATCGTTCATTACCACATCATCTCTACAAGGAACTTTCATTGCTTGCTCAAATACTTCATTTTCCTTGGAGAGTGTGTCAAGTATCCATCCTAATTGATGCTCAAGGTTGTTATAGGAGGCTTCATGACATTTTCGTGTGGCTTCCATACTTTGGCAAAAGGCATCGGATGCTTTAAAAAAGTTATCTAGCGCTTTTTTCCACTGAGGTTCATCTTCTTCAAGTATCTCATCCTTTTGAAATTGCTCTTAAAGTGCTTCCCAATGTTGTCCATCATTATTCCATAAAAAAATTTAGTAGCTCCTCTCATTTGGATGATGTGTACTGTAGCCTGGATAGCTCTGTTGTTGTGAAGCAATAATTATATCAAGCTTTGTACTGAGAGCTTCAACTTGAGAGTATAGCTCAATGATTGAATCAATCTCCATTTAGGCTCCTTGCAAGAAAATGTAAGACAAAACAAAAGAAAACAAATAAGTATGACGGAAGAATAAGAAAAGGTGAAATATAATAAATGATGAATAGTTAAAATAGCAAAGTACAAATGTCTCTAAAATGCCTACTCCCCGGCAACGGTGCCAAAAACTTGATACACCCCTTGTGTGTGTACCCCGCAAGTGCATGGGTTGTCGAAGTAATACAATACCCTGGTGAGTGGGTAGTCGTATCCACAGGGAATAGTGTTCAGAAACAAGTGTTATCGCTATTTAGCTATGAATGTAATCGATGGTAAGAGAAAATCAATATGTATATATATGTATTAAAGAAAGTAAAAGAGTGCAAACAGGGCAATAAAGATAGGAGAGGTAATCGATATAAAGATGGGGTACCCGGACAAAGCTCAACCTAGGACTTATGCTTCTAGTGCAAGACTATGCTATTATACTTTCCTATTGATGTTAATTGAGTCGAGGATATCCTTAAACTCACGGTCCCAAACTTAAGGTCAACCATGACTAACCCCAACATTATGCCCTGGCTTAGGATTCACTATGACCCTTGACTCTCGTTGATGACATGACCCCTTGCGTGTATCCCGCAAGTGCACGGGTTTGTCGAAGTAATAAATTTACCCTGGTGAGTGGGTAGTCGAATCCACAGGGAATAGGGAATTAGAATACGAGATTTCACTAATTAAGCTATGCGGAGTGCGGAAAAGCAATAGTAGGATCAATGAGTAAATATAGAATAAAGTAGATTGAAAGACAAGAAATTAAATAGAAAGATGGAAGATGAGAGAGTGCAAATAAAAGAGAATAGAGAGGACTAGTAATGAATGAAATAGGGCATCCGGACAAGGTACCTCTAGGGTCTATGCTTCTAGTGCAGGACTATGCTATTATACTTTCCTATTGATGTTTAATCGAGTCGAGGATATCCTAAGACTCACGGTCCCAAACCTAAGGACAACCGTGACTAACCCCAACACTATGCCCCGGTATTAGGATTCACGTCATCCTTCACTCTATCGCTCGCACGACTAAGCCCCAAGGGAATATATCTACCTAAATGTCACACTACATGGGATTGCTTTAAGCTCTAGGGATTCCTAATGGTGAAACCTGTTCCTATGTGTAGTTCTAACCCTTTGGTTCAGGTGGAAGAACCCTAGTCTAGATTAAGCCCCAATGCATAGGATTCACTTCAACCTTTCACTCTGTTACTTGCGTAACTAAGCCCCAGGGAAGTTTATCTGCCAAGCACTTTACTCTATTTCGACCGCTATGAAATCAAAGAAACGGAGGTAGGGAGAAACCATGTCGGAGGGGAAAGGGGTACATCGCTACCTCACAACTCTCTCTCTCAACCCTCTTCAATCTTAAGTAGTCTAACCCTAAGGAGTTGTCACACCTCCAAAAGGCAACCTAAATTGTTCTCAATCCTAGTGTCACATCTAAGAGAAAACATTAGCAAGATGAAATTAAGATTGAAACTCAATTTTTATTCATCAATAATGGAAAAGCATAATAACAATGTCAAAGAAACATAATAACCCTAGAGTTTACAAGTCCGAATACCCTTAAGGGGTTTAGCTCCTCATGGGGCTATGCATGTTCATCAATGTATGAAAGAAAGCACAAAATAAGGACATCAATGAAAACCCCCTTGCGTATGGTGTGGCCATGGTCTTGTGCGGCCGTCAAACGTCGATGACGATGCCGATGACACCCCCTAGCCTCGCCTTCCAAGAAATTAGGTCTGAAGAGAGCCAAAAAGATCCAAAAATAGTATCCAAAATGGGCTTTTATAATGCTGAGTCGCGGCTTTAAATAAGCTAAAATCAGGATTTCACACGGCCATGTCGAATTTCCACACGCCAGTGTGAAGTTGCTATTTTGCTGATTTTCGTCAGACAGTGAACAATAACTAGCTACATTATTTTTACTACAGCAACTTGCTACAGTGCTCGTGCAGAAAATGCTCCTGAATTCATTATTCTTCATCGAGGCTGTTGAATTGGGCACACAATCAATGGTAGACCGTGCTGATTGCTTCAAATCTTTATATTGGTGGAATTCTCTTTGATAACACAAGCTAGACTTATTGTGAATGTGACTGCCTTTGTGCCTTTCCAAAGGAGGTTGGCAAGCACTCACAAGTCTAAATTCGTACCTTGTTCTTTGCTTGGTCCAAAAACTTCCCAACAACGGCAAACACGATCTAACTTCGTTTCTTTTCTCCAATTTATCTTCACAACCCTACAATGCACAAAAGTACACAAAGGCACACTTTTTAGTGATAAAATCTGATTAAATCAATCCTTATTGTAAGATAATAACACTTCGCCTTACTATAACATAAGCACTTATCATATCGGGATCCTGTAGCTCCTCGAATTTTGCATAAGTTGCCATAGTGGAGTGCTACAGTAACTTGCTACAGAAACTCTGCTTCAATGAATTAGCTGTAGTGCATGGTCTTTTTCTTGCCGATTTCTTCTAAAATCTCATTGCCAAGCTCTCTAAGGCTTATTTTGTACCTGTAATATGAAATAAACGAATTTAGATCGTAAAAGCTTTTCTTGCTCGATATTTCCCTCCCAGAAAATTTGTGAAGCTTAGGAATGAGATATCTTCCTTTGCTCAAATGGAATTGGAGTCTCTTTTTGAGACAGGGACAGGTTCAAGGATCTCTTGTGGCAATGCCCACAGAATGGATTCCCCGATTGGATGATTATCAATACTTTCTACAATGGGTTGAATCCAAGTATTAAGTAATTGTTAGATTCAGCAGTAGGAGGTACCTTAGGAAGCAAGACCCCCGATGAAGCTTGACACCTCATTGAAGAGATGACTATCAATAGCTATCAGTGGAGCACAAGAGATAGGAAGAAGGTGGCCAGCCTTGATGAGATTGACGCGGTAACAGCTTTGGCAGCCTAAGTTGAGTCATTGAGCTAAATGTTGGAAACTCGACCTTCACCTAGAGTGGCGGCTATTATGAGTTATAGTGGATGTTGGGGAGGAAATGGTTCTAGTGATTGCCCTAGTGCCATTGGTGCTACTTCTTCAGTGGAACAAGTGGATTTCTTAGGTAATGCAATGAGAGGTCAAGGAAATCGGTATAGTGGCACCTACAATCCGGGGTGGAGGAATTACCCAAACTTATCATGGAGTAATCAAGGGCAATAACAAAAGAGTAATGCACCACCAGGCTTCCAACAATAACAAGCACAGAATTTGGAGAACCGAATAACGGTTTTGGAAAACAAGATGATTGATCGTGATTGTCACACAAGTGCACGGGGTCGCCAAGTAGTACCCCGTGCATGACATAGGGGTTGTATTCCCTGGGGATTGGGCCAACCCGATCGTCACGACAATTGACCCCTAATCCGTTATGAGTATTGGATACGGTAATTGTACTACCCCAAATCCTCCTACGATTGTAATGGGTAAAGTGGTCTTCTTGAACTAGGGTTAAAATACAAGTAAGTACATAACCCTAGAACTGGATGGGTATAAATACCTGATGCTGACGACATATTTATACATATTTCCCTTCCAAGAATGGTGAGTCTAACAGTAGGGCAATGGTCATGCAACCTAGTATTCCTTAAGTCATGATACATAGAGTTCTCATACATATTAAGAATTTAAAAACACCAAACATGGATCACAAACAAGAAACATGCATAAATTAGATCAAAACATCCAAACAACACAAGTTCACCCCAAAGGTTTACCTACATCCGGTGACCTTTGGGTTTTAGTTGCTCATGGTCACAAAATAAACAATCAAATGCAAGGAGACAACAAAACGAACCATAAATAAACTCCCTCAAAAGCTAGAGTCCAAATGACGTTTGGATCCACCGGAAATGAGCTTCCAACGAAGCCACTCCAAGGAGTGGCTTCCCTTGTCTTCTACCTCTTCACAGCAAGCCCTAGGGATGGGTCTTGCCCAAAATCATGCTCTCCTCGCCTAATCCTTTATGGAAATGACCTCAAACCACTTTTTCTAGCTCGGATAGATGATGGTGGTGATGAGCTCCAAGAAGAATGACAAAAGATGCCTAATAGAAATCCAGGTAGCCCTTAAAAAGGATGAATTCGGGGCAGCTCACGAGTGGTCTCTGACAACGCCTTGAAAGTGCACGAGTTTGTCGAAGTAATAAAATTTACCCCGGTGAGTGGATAATCGAATCCTCAAGGAATAGGGAGTTAAAATACGAGATTTCACTATTTAAGCTATGTGGAGTATGGAAAGATAAGAATAGAATCGATGAGTGAATATGGAAGCAAATATAATAAAAGACAAGAAATTGAATAGAAAGATGGAAGATAAGAAAGTGCAAGTAAAAGAGATTAGAGAGAAACTGGCAATGGATGAAATAGGGTATCCGGACAAGCTACCTCTAGGATCTATGCTTCTAGTGCAAGACGATGCGATTATACTTTCCTATTGATGTCAATTAAGTCGAGGAAATCCTTAGATACAAGGTTTCAAACCTAAGGACAACCGTGACTAACCCCAACATTATGCCCCGGTATTAGGATTCACGTCAACCCTTCACTTTGTCACTGGCATGACTAAGCCCCAGGGGAGTATATCTACCTAAACCTCACACTACGTGGGATTGCTTTAAGTTCTAGGGACTCCTAGTAGTAAAACTTGTTCCTATGTGTAGTTCTAACCCTTTGGTCCAGGTGGAAGAACCCTAGTCTAGATTAAGCCCCAGTGCGTAGGATTCACTTCAACCCTTCACTATGTTACTTGCGTAACTAAGCCCCAGAGGAGTTTATCTACCAAGAACTTCACTTTATCTCGACTACTAAGAAATCAAGGAAACGGAGGTAGGGAGAAACCACATCGGAAGGGAAAGGGGACGCTTCGCTACCTCACGACTCAACCTTTCAACCCTCTTCAATCTTAAATAATCTAATCCTATAGGAGTTGTCACACCTCCAAAGGACAACCTAGATTGTTCTCAACCCTAGTGTCACGTCTAAAGAAAAACATTAACAAGATGAAATTAAGATCGAAACTCAATTTTTATTCATCAATAATGGAAAAGCATAATAACAATGTCAAAGAAACATAATAACCATAGAGTTTACAATTCCAAATACCCACAAGGGGTTTAGCTCCTCATGGAGCTATACATGTTCATCAAAATATGAAAAAAAGCACAACGTAAAGAAATCAGTGAAAAACCCCTTGCGTATGGTGTGGCCGTGGTCTTCTGCGACCACCGGACGTCGGTGACGATGCAGATGATGCGCTCTAAACCTCCATAAAGTCCTCTCCAAAACCCTAGCCGCACTCTCCAGAAGTTGGGGAGAAAGATAGGTCAAAAGATATTCCAAAAGTCTCCAAAATCGCTCTTTATATTGTTGAGTGCGTCTTTAAAAATCGGACTTATCGGGACTTCACACGGCCGTGTGGAATTTCCACACGGGCGTGTGAACTTTCTGGCTTGCTGGAAAATTAATTCACACGGCCGTGTGGAATTTCCACACGCCCGTGTGAATTCTCTGGAATTTTGAATTTCGGTCGAAGATGAATAGTAGCTTGCTACAGCGTTTTTGCTGCAGTAATTGTCCCGAAACGCTCTCGAGTTCGTCGTTATTCATTGAGGCCGTTGAATTGGGCACACAATCAATGGTAGATCCTTCCGATTGCTTCAAATCTCCTAATTGGTGAAGTTCTCCTTGTTAGCATAAGTTAGAGTTATTGTGAATGTGACTACGTTTGTGCCCCTCCAAAGGAGGTTGGCAGCTTACACTCACAAGTCTCTACTCATGCCGTGCTCCTTGCTTAGTCTGAGAATCTTCCCAACAATGGCGAACACGATCTAACTTCGTTCCTTTCCTTCACTTTATCTTCACAACCCTACAATACACAAAAGTAAACAAATGCACACGTTTTAGTGATAAAATCTGATTAAATTAATGCCCATTCCAAGATAATAACGCCTTGCATTACTATAACACGAGCACTTATCAAATCCCCCCACACTTAAGCTTTTGCTTGTATTCAAGCAAAATAGAATGTGAAAGTACTTGGGAAGAACTATTGAAAGAGCTCGGCCTTAGGTTCACCCAAAGTATGCAAAAGAGGCATTCTCTAAGTAAGGGGAAATCAAAACATTGCATAAGGTTACCAATGCTCTAGCTAAAAACTCGAATAAAAAAGGATAAAAACTCGAAAATATGTTAGTGTGTGCGATTTCACTCAAGAGAACCAATGAGTACTTCTCAAACTTTTGTTAGAAAGGACTTATTCATATACAAAAAACAAAAATAAAAAGGAAAGGAAGTAGTAGCTTCACACATCCTTGAAGGTAGCCCTTTCCTAGGTGACCGCCAAAGGTGGCTTTCACACTTTCGAGGAGGTAGCTCTTTCTACCGGGGTAGTAGCTTTCATGCATCCCATGAGATAGCTCTTTTTCTCATTAGGGCATAACTTGTATCCGACTTGTGAGAGTAGCTACATACTTCATAGGTGGTAGCTCTTTCCACCCCAAATGCATATAACAAAGCAAATATTCACAACTCATATTTTTCTTTTTCTCTTTTTCATTCATTCATTTTTTTTATATATGCATTTTCCAAAGTAAAACTAAGAATGATGATAAATTTGTCCTTAAAAACTTCAAGATTGAGTTTGCAAAAGATTCCAAGAGTGAGTTGTGCAATATGAGATAATCGAGCAAAAATTCCCTAAAATTCAAGTAGAAACTAGAGCATGATAGAACACAATGTTAAAAATTCTCCTAAACTCTAAGAATACAACCGTTGCAACTAAGGTGAACCGCCATAGGCTACATGAGCATGAGCAATTGAACGCACAAGTAAAGGTGTGTGCAATGTGAACTCACCCCCACACTTAAGATGTACATTGTCCCCAATGTACGCATGCAAGCACAATACAAGTGAAAAAAAAAATGTAAAACAATTAGTGTGAAAGTAGGCAATTGAAACATTACTCCCCCGAATTCCAAGTAATATTAGTTCTATTCCCCTTGTGAGTGTGTGCTGACTTTCACCTTGATCACCTTACCCTTGACTACCCTAGGATGCCCATTCACCCCACACATAATGAGAATGGCACTAAAGCGTCAAAAACACAATTAATACTCAGTTAAGAGTCTTTTAGTTCCTAGATGAAACTCCAGCCATTTAAGTGAATGCGCAGTAAGTTCCAAGGGATCAAGATACTATAATACTCCATCATATATATATATATATATATATACATACAAACACATTAGACTGCACAAAAATCTTTCAGTTGGATGCACATACTGATTAGGCACAAGAGCCACCTAACCAACTTGATTATAGTCTACATTGATGCATTCGTGCTATACTAGCAGAGCAATACTGTCATAGACTCTCTTTATCAATGTGTGTGTGTGTGTGTGTGCGTATAATGCTGTATAAACTGTATCTTAAATTCCCAGGTACAAAACCTACTAAAATAATCACTTTAGGCTACGGAGAACAATAAAGGAACTCAAAAGCTCTTAAAAGAATATTGACAATAGAATTTAACAAACTAACGCAAAAATCATCATGATGGGTTGGTAGGAATGTACAAGGTGAAAGCGCTCGTGAACAAGTGTAAGGGTACACTAAAGGTGAAATAGAAATACATTCAATTACAGGTTAAGTATAGCTCACAGCTATCATTCTACCAAGCGAGGAAATCCTTAACAATGAAATCATAGCTATCATAGGTCGTACAAGCATGCAATGATATAAAGTACTCCAAAAATCTATCGCCACACCTAAAACTGTACATTGTCCCCAATGTAAGTGTTCAGCAGAACAAGGTGTGAAATATGCGCTAAATATAGTAAAATAGAGTAAAGAAACTTTCCTATTCTGTCGATGAAGTGTGCAACAGAGTACTCTCTAAGCTTGGGGAACATAGTGTAGTGAGGGCTTGGCGTGTGAAGCATCCATAAAAATAATCATGAAATTAACACAAACGCAAATCACAACTCCAGAAATCCAGATAATAGAAGAGAGGATGCATACAAAATCCCAAAACAAATAAATAAGTTTAGCAGGGATGGAGCCCTGACTAACTCACAAGTGCACACTACAACACTTTGTAAAAAGTGCAAACAAAATACAAATAAGGAAATGTAAGTAAAATGGTAATCATGATGTTTGAGCCTAGGGATCAGAGGGGAATGATGGTGTTTCATAAGTAGTCGCCGCAAATGCGGTGCTGACAGACGATGGTGAACTGTGCAAGAATGCTAAAATCTCGGCAGTGTTGGTCGCAATACTGCTCAATGATGTAGCCAAGTCTCTGTGTCCCCTCTTGAGCACCTATAACTGCTCGTAGACATCAGAACAGAACTCCTCGAATATTTCCCGAAGTCAAGGTCTGCACTCCCCGGATCCATGCTCGGGCTAGAAATCAAACTCTATGTCGTACGAAGGGCTGGGGTCTCTCTGACATTTCACAAGTCTGTAGCTACTACCCCGTTTCTCTACTATACCGATACATTCAAGGGTCTGCATTCCCAGTGGAGCATTGGTACCAACAACCGTCATGCTCTGGGTCCGATCTATAAGGCCCATGGCTTTGATCATGCGGGTGACAAACAGTCCACCGTAAATAGCACCAAGGCGGACGAACTATCCCAGATGAAGTAAAACCTCAGCAACCAAGTGTTCCATGTGAAGGGGGTACCACTGTATAATACTTTATAGCATAAGTAGATTCATCTGCGATACCTGATGGGCGTCGGGCGACAGGCTAAAGAGCGAGCACGCGACTCCCCGGCCGTAAGTGCACGGGTCGTCAAGTAATAACCTCTCGCGCGAGCGCGAGAGGGTCATATTCCCAAGGGCCCTACGATCTGCTATTACTTCCTCCTGGGTATCACTATCTAGTCTACCAAATCAAGAGGCATAATATGAAACATAAATATGAAAATAAATAAAAGAAAAGCTATAAACAAAATGGACTAAGGCACACCATACGAGCAATCTAAAGAGCATCTAGCAATCAGAACTAGAGGCCTCGGGCGAGGATCCACTAAGGAGAAGAACAAGTTAGGTTGAATATAGGAAATTGAGTGCTAAGTTGGCAAGTTTTCATCCGCTTGACTCGAGAGTCGACTACCCCAGAACCTCCGTAGTATAGCCCTAATCCAATACAGGTTCCTCTATCCAGAAGATACCCTTACGATGTCATTGGGAACAGGGAGTCTTGGTTAGGGTTATTCTAATGCGCGCTTACGGCTAAAACAACCTTAACCACGTGGGGAGCTACTGGCACCCGGAACCTCCGGTGTACCGGTACATTTAATCCCTCTTCAATCATTGTGTGACCTAATACATGCAAGCATCCCGCCATACATATACAATTCATGAATCAAAACCTACGGAATCCATCCATTGTAGGTTGAACATCAAAACAATAGCTTGAAATCAAACAAACATGCCAACAATCATTTATAAACAAATGTCATCATCCATACAAGTTCATCTCCCAAAGTTCACCGGAGCCCGGTGGCCTTGGCAGTCTAGTTCCACAGCAAGCGAGAACACGCAAGATAAACAATAAAGATGCTCATAAGAAACTCCCTCAGATGTAGGCTAGAAGGTGGTGATGAAGGCTCACCGGATTCGCGCTGATAAAGCTCTTTGATGACAACCTTGAGTGCTTCCTTCTTCTCCCCTAGAGTTTTGCTCTCGAAATTACCTCTCTATATGGTGTTTCAGTCCTCTTTACCCCCGGTTGTTGTTTCGATTGTCTAAGATGTTGTGGTCGTTTCCCCATTGAGTTTTCTTTGATTTTTCTTGTTAAGCCTTTAGAGTTGTTTCCCGATTGTTTGAGAGATTTTTGAGAGTGTTTGGAGGTGTTTAGTGAGATGTGGGCTGTGCACAGGCCACACAAAGTTGTGCGGGGCTGTGCACAAGCCGCACAGCCCCTCCTGTGGGCTGTGCGGCCTCTGTGCGGGGCTGCACAAAGGCTACAAACCCCAGGCACAGGGGTGTGTGGCTGGTGTGCAGGGCCGCACACCACCCGCACACTCTTCTGCCTAGTGTGTGCGGCTCGTGTGCGGGGCCGCGCACAGCCCGCACATCGACGCGAATTTGCTTATAAAACCCGAGCCTTGGCTTCATTTCTTCATTTTTCTTCTTCCAAACTTCTCTATCTCCTTCTCCTCTCTTCCTCCATCTTGTCATGAGTTTCTGAGGCTGACTTAGAGGAGGTTTTGGAGCTTGAATCTTGGATCATCAACTTGCTCGTTCTTTGGATCAAGGTAAGCTTCCATCCTCTTGTTACTTCTTCCTTGTTCTTTGATGAGAATGGTTAGGGTTTGTTGTGAACCCTTGTGAGAGCTTGATCCTTACATCTTCTACTTCCTCTTTGATGGTTAATCTTGTGAGGATTGATTGTATTGAGTTGTTTGGCCTTGATTTCATGAAATCCTTGAACCTTCATCGCTTTGATCCCGGAATCACTGTAGCTCTGGTGAGCTTTCCTTGTGCTCTTGGTTTCCTTGTTTTAGAGAGGAGCTTAAACCCTTAGAGTTTCTTTAATACATTGAGTTATGTGTGGAGCAACCCTAGAGTTCATTAGGGTTGTTTGGTAGAAGAACTTAGGGTTTTTGCTTGACTTTTGTCCAAACAATTTATTGGTGTTTCTTGTGCTTTCTCAAGGAGGAAAAGCTTTGGATTGAAGCAAAGAGCTTGTCGAGGACTATCGTTCAAATGGGCGAGATCGTCAAAGTTGTGAGTGGGACTAATAAGCATAATCCTATCCGAAGAATACCTATATACGTATATATATTTATCGTTGTGCATTATGAGGCTTGATTAGGGCTCTAGATGTTTTATGCTTCAATTTAACATTTAAATTTGATTTTTGGAATAAGATATATATATATATATATATATATATATATATATATATATATATATATATATATATATCATGTATATTTCTTACTTGAAAGTATTACCGTTCAAAGGAATGGTTATTTGAGTTGTTATGTGATTAGGAATTTGTAAGTGAAGATTAGGTATTTGATGGGTAATAGATTGTATTATTTCACTATCCTTTGACAAAATTGGTCTAATTTCACCAAATTGATACCTTGCATTATTAGTGGCTTTTGAAATGTGTTTTTTGGTAGTTTGGAGCCATAATTAAATTGTGACTTTGTTAATCTCCTAAGTATAATTAAAGTATTTATATATGTTGTTGTGATTTGAAATCCTATGTTTTGAAGTATACGTTTCAAATTGTATATTCTTATGAGATTTGAGATGTTTGATTTGATGACCAAAAAGGCATATTTGAGTCGTGGTCAAGTTTATTTGCAAAGTTTGCCAAATGTTGTATTTAAGTTTTGAAAGCTTTATTATGACTTCATGGTTTCCAAATTGAAGGTTTGAGACTTTAATTATCGTATCCAAATGGATTCATGTAACCTATTTATGTTACACATTTTGTGTTATTGCAAAGGCTATGATTGGAGCAAGTGCTCAAGAAATCTTGTTTAGTTTTAAATGTTGCTTATTTGAACAAAGGCATGTAAAAACAAGTTGATTTTCATGGTATTAATGCAATGCACAAGGTGTATTTTCGAAAGACATCTTTATATGATACTTTTTATGAACATGGTTTCATTGTTAATGATATGATCAATGATCACTCTTGGAGTGAGAGTTGCCATTACGAACATTTATTGTCTCTTATTGAGAATTATGCTATCTTGATGTACTCATAAAGCCTACGGAGCTGAGTTATTGTTTAAATTCTTGATGGTGACATGGGAGCCAAGCTCCAGTACTTACTGCAGTAAGAAGTGGATGGTTTCCACGGGCCGACCTATATAGAGGTGGTGTGGAATACTGTCAAAAACGGTTATACCATGTCAGGTAGGAGCGTAGATCCCTGACATGGGTATAGATGGGTTGTTCGGAGTCACCACACGAACTTCACAGCGGCCAATGCCAAGATACGCGCATTTTGGTAGCTCCAGACCTAACCAAGGCCATGGTTAGCGACGGAGAGTTTTGAGGCCATTTTGGACATTATTGTTGATTTATGATCGATGAGTTAATTATTTCTAAGCATCTTGATATTTGAAATTATCGATAAGAATTGTGCTTATGCTAGGTCCAGGATAGCATGGGTTTTCTTGTTGATTTCTATGAAATTCTATTTGTATTTCAATGAGGAAAATGGTATTCTTATGTGATAAGTGTTATCCTTATTATTCCCAAAATTTTGAGGATTTTCATCATGTTAGAATTGATAAACCTTGTATCTTATAATTGCTTTACTTGTTTACATCTTGGTGTTGTATTGAGTTATTTGTAGCATGGTAAAGTTTGTTAATTGTTCAGTGTGTTTTAACCCAAGTATATTATAAGTAAAGTATCTTCACTGATTCATATTTTGATATCGTTATCTTTCGGTATATTTCTGGTGGATTTGTGCTAATCTCCTCACTGAGTAACTGTAGTTACTCATCCCCTCTTTATCCTTCCCAGTTTTGTTGCAGGTAGTAGGTGAGGTGTGATGGGTCGATCCGCAAGTGCACGGGTCGTCAAGTAATACCCCTCACGCGCGCGCGAGGGGGTCGTATTCCCAAGGGCCCGAGAATCTACCCTTACTTCCTCTTCGTATGATTGTTTGGCCAATCAAGTCAAGTGTTGTGCAAAAGAAAGTAAAAAGATGATTAACATGCAAATAAAGTGTTCTAAGGTGGAAGCAATGAACGAGGGATAAAACAATATAAAGAGAGGGTCACGGATGAGGATTACCAAGGGGGCTACTAAAGTGCGGGGCTTGCCTTAACTAGCATGCAAATGGGTAGTTTGGACCGAGAAACCCGAAGTTAGACCAACCCGATGGTCACGGAAATTGGTCCCTAATCCGGTACAAGTATCGAATACGGAATTCCTTCCGCTTGAATCCTCACACGATTGCAAAGGGAGCAAAAGGTTTCTCAAGTTAGGGAGAAGACACAAACTAGGTCAACCCTAACAATTGGAGGGGTACAAATACCCGATGGTCACGGCGTATTCATACATGTATCCCTACCAAGCTTGGTGAGCCTAATACTAGGGCAATGGTCATGCTTCCTAGCATTATCTAAACAATGATACACAGAGTTCTCATGCATACCAAGCAATCAAATACACCAAACAAGGTTCACAAACAAGTCTCAAATGCATAAATCAAGTCAAGCAAGCATCCTACACAAGTTCACCCCCAAGGTTCACCTACATCCGGTGACCTTGGGGTTTAGTTGCCCATGAATACAAAATACACAAGAAAACACATCAAAACAACCAAATACATAGATGAGAACACCCCCTCAAAAGATAGAAGCCGAATGACGTTCCAAAGACGACACCAAAGGGGTGGCTTCCCTTGTCGATTCTCCTCCAAACTAAGGATCAAGAGGGTGGATCTCGTCGTATGTCGCTCTCCTCGTCGTTCTCTCCCCGGAAATGGCCTCCGACGGCAGCTCCTAGCTCCGATTTGAAGATGGTGGCAAGTTGGCTCAAGACCTAGGGCTCTCCTTTCTCCAAATGAACTCAAAACCCTTAAAAGAAACTTTTTCCAGTGGGTTATGCGGCCCCGCATGCGGGGAGAGAAAATTCCCGAGAAAATCCCGAAATCGCGTAAGTTGCTACAGTGCCGCTACAGTAAACTGCTACAGTAGAACTGCTACAGTACCGTATGCGGCCTCTGCAGTTCCCGCATGACAGCCCGCATGAACCTCCAGACATAGCCATTTTCACCAAAGGATTCGTGCTACAGGATCTGCTACAGTGGTCGCTACAGTACCCCCCTATGAAATAGTGTTTTCGTTGCCGATTTCTTCTCAAATTCTATCAATGAGCTCAAAGGGGTCACATCAGTACCTGTAACACGAAAGAAACCAATTCAGACCAAAAACGGGTGCCAACTCATAGAAAAATACGTAATACATACACCCGAATACATGGAAAATGCGTATGTTTAGGCGTTTATCAAACATCCCCACACCTAAACATTTGCTTGTCCCCAAGCAAACAAACATGAAGAACAGGGGCAAGAAGATAAACGACTAAATGTACGACCTCAAGCTCAACAGTAGAGGACCCCACTAGCACAAATAGAAGGAAGGACAAATAATGAGTTGTTCTGTTAGCAACTGGGTATGGATGGTCCTGTTTCATCTAAAGTGCACTGGTGAGTGTGTGCTTACTTCCAACCTCATTCTCCATACTATTCACTCCACATACAATGAAAATGGCATTAATCTGTTAAAGACACCCTCAATACCCAGTTAAAAGTCCTTCGGGTCCTGAATGAAACTTTGGCTCTCGAGTGGGTTTGTAACAGGTTCCAAGGGATACGAATAAGATACTATATGCTGTATTTACATATTTGCAAAGGTTTTTTTTTTTTTTTTTTTTTTTTTTTTTTTTTTTTTTTTTGAGTTGAGTCCGACTAACGTAGACTGCACAAAAATCTTTCAGACGGATGCACATGCTGGCCAGGCACAAGAGCCAGCCATCCTACTTGATTACAGTCCACATAGACGCATTCATGCTGTACTAGCAGAGGAATACTGTCATAGACTCCACACTTTTTTTTTTTTTTTTTTTGTTTTTTTTTGTTTTTTTTTTTACCTGTATACAATATATCTCGTATTCCCTGGTATAAAACCTGTTAACAAACTCACTTGAGGCTAAGGAAACAACAAAGGACCTCAAAAGCTCTTAAAAAGGCATTGAAAGTAGACATTAACAAATTAATGCCGAAAACATTGTAATGGGTTAGTTGGAGTGTATGAGGTGGAAGTACAAGTGTAAAAGTCTGTCAGTGCACTAAAGATAAAGCAGGACATCATTTAGGAACAATAATGAAATACAACTCATAACTGTCGAACCTTCATGCTAGGAAGTCCTAAAGTAGGCGTCATTGCTATCATCGGTATAACAAGCATGCAAATAAGAGTAAAGCACTCCATCCCCACACCTAGAATCGTACATTGTCCCTAATGTACATGAATCAGCAGAACATGATGATATGTATGCAATAAAAATAAGGAGAGGAAGCAAGAAGACTTCCCCAATTAGTTGATGCAGTGAATTCAAGGTGAACACAAACAGGGGTAAATCACTAGGGCCATGGAGTGTGAAGCATCCTCAACGATCAGTCCTGAAAGCAACAGGAAATGCATCACAACTCGATAAATAAATAAAGAGAGCGAACAAATAAAATCCAAACTACATAAATAAAAAGAAGAAGTTTAGTAGGGCCGAAACCCTAACAAACTGAACGATATAACAAACAAACAAATAAGTCTAAGTGCGCAACAACAAAATACACACAACAAGAAAAATAAAAACTAAGAGTCGGTGTCATGAGTCTAATGATTTGGTGGAGGTGGTGAAGCCATGTGATATGTACTCCCGGATGGTATGATCGAGGCTCAAAACCCCCAAGGTTTCCCAATCAATTTTTTTCGGACAACACCAAAATTCTTCCTCGACAAAGAGGGCATAACGGGTCTTGTGGGCATCGTCGGTGAATCTTGGCTCAAAGACGGGCGGTGGAGAGCTCCTCCGGGATCGCTTTGAAGCCACATGCTTGGTTGACATCCCTACAAGACCATACAAGCTTCATCAAACCAAAAATATATGAAAAGAATGCACAATGGCATCAATGGGCTGAAATCTTAGTGTTGCTACAGTAATTTCGGGAAAATTTTTCAAGAGTTTCTTCTTGTAAAAGTAGCAAACAAATTTTACAAACCTTGAAATTCAACACATACATTCACAAGAAACATTCACAACCACATTCCCAAGAAAATCAGCCCAAAAACACAAAGAAAAGCCCTAGAAATGGAGAGATATGGAACTTACTTCAATCTAGGGCACCAAAGTGAAAATGAAGTGGAATCCGGCTTAAAGCTTGATAAAACCTTGAAAATCTTCCAAAAATTCGTTTGCTAGGATGAGGAGAGTGTTTGGATGCAAAAAGAATGAAGGAAAATGGTGGAGAGATGAAGGAGAAAAGAGAAGAAGTTTGATGAAAATTGAGTGAATAGTGAGGAAGTGGGCTGAAGAGAGGGGGAAATAGGGGCTGGGTGACCATGCAGCCTACCATGCGGCCGCATGGTACCCCGCATAACTCTCTGGAAAATCCATGCGGCCTGCTATGCGGCCGCATAGCAGGCCGCATACCTCTCGGGAAAAATCATGCGGCCTGCTATGCGGCCGCATAGCAGGCCGCACCGCTCTCGGGAAAATTTGTGCGGCCCCTTGTGCGGCCGCATGACAGCCCGCACAAGGCCCAGGAATTTTTTAGCTCAAAACACTCTCAAATCAACCTTTGAACTCAACCTAGCACTCAAAAATTACATGAAAACAAAGCCGAAAACACTCAAAAATCATTGAAAACATGGAGATTGAAGCACCAACACTCAAGGAAAAATACAATGATCATCAAACCAAGGGTGCAACATGGTAAAATAAATTAAGGAAAACGACTAAACAACCACCACAATCAAAGAAATCAACAACACTCAAACTCAAAAGCACCACAAAAAATACGAAAAACACCAAAACACAACAACAACTAAGAAGAAAAAAATAGATGCAATGAATTTAAAGACTTGGGTTGCCTCCCAAGAAGCGCTTGTTTAACGTCTTTAGCTCGACGTCTCTTACCTTGACATCATGGTGGATCAAAGGAAGTCAAATTACCTCCATTCTTGTGTGAAATGTTGTTACCCGAGAAATAGTGTTTCAACCGGTGCCCATTAACCTTAAAGGTTCCCAATTGTGAATGAGATATCTCGACGGCGCCGTGAGGGAACACTTGAGTGACGGTGTAGGGGCCATGCCATCGTGATTTTAACTTCCCGGGGAATAATTTTAATCTTGCATTGAATAATAGTACTTGGTCCCCGGGTTGGAAACACTTGGCTCGTTTAATATGCCGGTCATGGTATTCCTTCATTTTCTCCTTGTACCTTATTGATGTGTCATACGCCAAGGACCGCCATTCCTCTAACTCATTTAATTGGAGTTTTCGCTTGCGACCACACAAATGAGGATCAAAGTTAAGTTGCTTTATGGCCCAATAAGCCTTGTGTTCAAGTTCAACCGGCAAGTGACATGTCTTTCCATAGACCAATCTATATGGTGTTGTCCCAATAGGTGTCTTGTATGCGGTTCTATATGCCCAGAGTGCATCATCAAGTTGGTCGGCCCAATCCCTCCTATGGTGACTCACTGCTTTCTCAAGGATGCGCTTCAATTCCCTATTTGATACCTCCACTTGACCATTGGTTTGCGGGTGATAAGCGGTTGAGATTCTATGAGACACACCATATCGTTTCAAAACCTTCTCAAACTGAGAGTTGCAGAAATGAGTGCCTCGGTCACTAATGATTGTTCTAGGTGCTCCGAACCGGGAAAACAATTTTCTTAGGAATTTCACAACAACTCGTGCATCACACGATGGGAGGGCCTGTGCTTCCACCCACTTGGAGACATAGTCCACTGCCACTAGGATATATTTGTTGCCCTGCGAGCTAGGAAACGGCCCCATGAAGTTGATTCCCCAAACATCAAATACTTCGCATGCTTGATTCCATGATTGAGGCATTTCCTCTCTTTTTGAGATATTACCCGTTCTCTGGCACCTGTCACAATGTTGCACCAATGTTTGTGCATCTTGGAACATAGTCGGCCAATAAAACCCCGCATCGAGGGCCTTCCTAGCAGTCCGGTTCCCACTATAATGACCACCTGTCGGCCCAGAATGGCAATGCTTGAAGATATCTTGCCCTTCCTCTAACGAAACACACCTTCTGACAGTCTGATCCGAGCAAACCCTGAATAAATGGGGGTCATCCCAAATATAATACTTCAGGTCGGCAAAGAATTTCTTCCGTTGTTGGTGAGTGAGCCACTTAGGGAATGTTTTCGCAGCTAGAAAGTTGGCAAAGTCAGCGAACCACGGGGTTTCATTTGTTGCTACCACCTGAATACTACATAATTGTTCTCCAGGAAATGAATCATTGATTTCTCTCTTTTCCAATACGTCGTCATTGGGACCCTCAAGGCGGGAGAGATGGTCAGCAGCAAGGTTTTCTGCCCCTTTTTTATCTCTTATCTCCAAGTCAAATTCCTGAAGAAGTAGCACCCAGCGAATCAGTCGCGGCTTGGCATCCGACTTGCTCAATAGATACTTTAGGGCAGAATGGTCTGTGTAAACAATCACCTTGGACAACACCAAGTATGATCGGAACTTGTCAAATGCAAAGACTACCGCCAACAATTCCTTCTCGGTAGTGGTATAGTTTTCTTGAGCATCATTCAAAGTTTTACTTGCATAGTAGATAGGATGAAAGTGTTTGTCCCTTCGTTGCCCAAGCACTGCACCCACAGCATAGTCACTCGCATCACACATCAGCTCAAATGGCAAACTCCAGTCTGGGGAAACCATGATTGGTGCTTCAACCAGTTTCTTCTTGAGAGTTAAGAAGGCATTCATGCAGTCACTATTGAATTCAAAAGGAGCATCCTTCTCCAACAGTTTTGTCAATGGTCGGGAGATGGAAGAGAAATCTTGCACGAATCTTCTGTAAAACCCAGCATGTCCTAGGAAGCTCCTGATGGCCTTCACTGAAGTTGGAGGAGGAAGTTTTTCAATAGTAGCGACCTTTGCCTTATCCACTTCAATCCCCTGTTTTGAAATTTTGTGTCCCAGGACAATGCCATCCTTGACCATAAAATGACATTTCTCCCAACTAAGCACCAGATTTGTTTCTTCACATCTACTCAGGACCCGTTCAAGGTTTTTGAGGCATAGGTCGAACGAGTCACCGAACACGGAGAAGTCATCCATGAACACTTCCATAATGTCCTCTACCATGTCTTCAAAGATGGCCATCATACACCTCTGAAAAGTGGCCGGTGCATTGCAAAGTCCAAAAGGCATCCGCCGGTAAGCGAAAGTACCATAGGGGCAAGTGAAAGTAGTTTTCTCTTGATCTTCTGGAGCAATAGGAATTTGAAAATATCCAGAGAAACCGTCCAAGAAGCAATAGTAGGAGTGGCCGGCAAGTCGCTCAAGCATCTGATCAATGAAGGGTAAGGGGAAATGATCCTTCCTTGTGGCATCATTAAGCTTTCTGTAGTCTATGCAAACCCTCCATCCTGTTACCGTTCTGGTAGGTATCAATTCATTCTTCTCATTGGTCACGACTGTCATACCCCCTTTCTTGGGTACTACTTGAACTGGACTCACCCATGCACTGTCAGAAATGGGATAAATAATGCCCGCATCAAGGAGCTTGATGACTTCATTCTTTACTACCTCTTTCATGTTAGGATTCAATCTTCGTTGGGGTATTGCCAAAGGTCTGTGATTGTCTTCCATAAGAATTTTGTGAGTGCAGAATGATGGATTGATCCCCTTAATATCAGCGATTTTCCAAGCAATTGCCTTCTTGTGTTTCTTTAGTACATCCAGGAGCATGTCCTTCTGTTGTCTGGTCAAGTCTGCTGCAATGATAACAGGGAGTGTAGAATTTTCCCCCAAGAAGGCATACTCTAGATGGTCTGGTAGTTGCTTCAATTCCAGTTCAGGGGGTTCTTCAAGCGATGATTTCAATCTCCCATAATTGCTCAAATCATCCTTTTCAACTCTCTGATCTTCCATTTCACATGAACTATCATTCCCCGAGCTGTCTTCCATTTCATGTTGTTCTACTTCAACTGAATTCATGTGCTCCTCCTGTAAATTGTCCTTTCCTTCTGAACTCTCCGACCCTGTTCGATCTGTCTCCTTGTCAACTGGAGCCCACGACCCTAAGTGTTCATCTGAGTTATTCTCTGTCCAATTGTTGACGGAATCGAGCAGGCAGCTAGAGGGTCCAAAAGACTGTACTAGATTCACCCTTTCAGTCTGCATATACTGTTGGAGAATAGACTCAGTGTCGTGATTTTCTGTGGTAAAGCTGGTTGAGTCTTCATAGTGCTGCCTCCTCCACTGATCATCATACAAGCATGGAGGGTTCCATGTAGTCCCTGCGCTTGAGTAGTAAAGGTGCGCCTCCTGAGACCGATAATAATTGCTCCAGTCACCTGATGAAGACATGGTTAAATGATAGATAAGAGATATTTACAAAATAAAAGGAATGAAATAGAATATATATACAGTGGTGAAAAAAAACGAAACAAAATAATGGCCAAATCAACCAACTCTAAGTTTTCCGGATATTTCTCGTGGTTCCCCGGCAACGGCGCCAAAAACTTGATGGGTCGATCCGCAAGTGCACGGGTCGTCAAGTAATACCCCTCACGCGCGCGCGAGGGTGTCGTATTCCCAAGGGCCCGAGAATCTACCCTTACTTCCTCTTCGTATGATTGTTTGGCCAATCAAGTCAAGTGTTGTGCAAAAGAAAGTAAAAAGATGATTAACATGCAAATAAAGTGTTCTAAGGTGGAAGCAATGAACGAGGGATAAAACAATATAAAGAGAGGGTCACGGATGAGGATTACCAAGGGGGCTACTAAAGTGCGGGGCTTGCCTTAACTAGCATGCAAATGGGTAGTTTGGACCGAGAAACCCGAAGTTAGACCAACCCGATGGTCACGGAAATTGGTCCCTAATCCTGTACAAGTATCGAATACGGAATTCCTTCCGCTTGAATTCTCACACGATTGCAAAGGGAGCAAAAGGTTTCTCAAGTTAGGGAGAAAACACAAACTAGGTCAACCCTAACAATTGGAGGGGTACAAATACCCGATGGTCACGGCGTATTCATACATGTATCCCTACCAAGCTTGGTGAGCCTAATACTAGGGCAATGGTCATGCTTCCTAGCATTATCTAAACAATGATACACAGAGTTCTCATGCATACCAAGCAATCAAATACACCAAACAAGGTTCACAAACAAGTCTCAAATGCATAAATCAAGTCAAGCAAGCATCTGATACGATTACCGCAAGTGCACGGGTCGCCAAGTAATACCCCTCACGCACGCGCGAGGGGGTCGTATTCCCAAGGGCCAAGGAACTACTATTACTCCCCCTTTATCTATTTCCTAGCCTAACAACTCGATTGTCATGCAATACTTACAAAATGGAGAAAGAAATAACTATAATGAAATCCAGGCTACTACTACACACATTTAGCAAACAAGGGAGAATCAAACATGCGAAGGCGTGATTTGGACAACGAATCCCCCTAGGGTTGTCATTAAGTCCTGAATTTAGGATGAAATGTTATGATGGTAGTTGGGCCAAGAGATTCCTAAATTAGGTCACCCCGATGGTCACGGTGATAACCCCTAATCCGGTACGAGTATTGGAATACGGAATTACTTCCGCCCAAATCCTCGCACGATTGCCTTACGCCTAGGGAAATCTCAAATTAGAGTCAAACACAGTATCTAGGTTCAACCCTAATGGTTGGAGGGGTACAAATACCCGATGGTCACGGCGTACTCGTACATGTATCCCTTCCAAGCCTAGTGTGTCTAGTACAAGGGCGATGGTCACGCAACCAAGTACAACCTAGAAGTTGAAATACAGAGTTCTCATGCAAATCAACACATCAAAGTACACAAGGCTTGAACCACAAACTACAAGATTCCATAAAAGAAATACAACATCAAACAATGCATCAATAAAGATGTTCATCCAAATTACAAGCAACCAACCCTAAGGTTCATCATGCCCAAATCACAAATAAGTTAGTTCCTCATGAAAGAGGAAAACTCATACAACTACAAGGAATAACAAAACAAGAAATGAAGAACCACTCCCTCTAGCCTTGGAATCCCTTGATGGATGAAAACCCTAAAAATATGCCTCAATGTCTTGGATCTTCCCTCCAAACTCCTCCTTCGACGTTGTCTCCCTCTTGGTGAAACTTCGTGCCGTAGATCGCCGGAAATCGCCGCCAAAATGGGTGGGGCGGCGGCCCAAAAGTCTCCCCAAAAGAATCCTCCCCCAAAATGTGACAAAAAAGCCCTTAAAAACAATTCCAGCGACCTATGCGGCCTCCCATGCGGCCCCGCATGCGGGGAGAGAAAATTCCGGAGAAATCCCGAAAATTGCGTAAGTTGCTACAGTGCAGCTACAGTGAAATTGCTACAGTAGAACTGCTACAGTACAGCATGCGGCCTCTGCAGTACCCGCATGGTAGCCCGCATGAATTTCCTGACCAAGCCGTTTCTTCAAGTGTTCGTGCTACAGTGGTTGCTACAGTCCCACTACAGTACCAGGGGCTCGAAAATAGTATTTTCCTTGCCAATTTCTCCTTAAATCATGTTGTCGAGCTTCCCACGGCAACATTTGTACCTGTAACACGAAATAAACCAATTTAGACCGAAAACAGGCATCGATTCATCAACAAAATACGGAAAAGCATGCGCAAGTATACGTATAAAATACGTACATTTAGACGTTTATCAAACATCCCCACACCTAAGCGTTTGCTTGTCCCCAAGCAAACAAACATGAAGAACAGGGGCAAGAAGATAAACGACTAAATGTACGACCTCAAGCTCAATAGTAAAGAACTCCGCAAGCACAAATGGATAAAAATCAAGAAGTGAGCTGTTCAGTAAATAGTCAAGTAATATTAGTTCTGTTACTCCTCAAGTGCCCCCGTGAGTGTGTGCAAACTCCCACCTTGACAGACACCCTGGATTATCCCAGGATGACCATTCACCCCACGCACAATGAAGACAGCATTAAAGTGTTAAAGGCACCCTCAATACCCAGTTAAGAGTCCTTCGGTTCCTAAACATGACTCTAGCACTTAAGTGACGACGCAGTGAGCACCAGGGGATCAAGACATTTTATTACTCTCACATATGTACAAACAAACTTTTTTTTTTGTTTTTTTTTTTTTTTTGTGTGTGAGTCCGACTAACGTAAACTGCACAAAAATCTTTCAGACGGATGCACATGCTGGCCAGGCACAAGAGCCACCCATCCTACTTGATTACAGTCTACATAGACGCATTCGTGCTACACTAGCAGAGGAATACTGTCATAGACTCCTTTTTTTTTTTTTTTTTTTTTTTTTTACTACATACATATATGTACAGACTAACTCTCAAATCCCCTGGTTAAACCCACAACAATAGTTCACTTTAGGCTAAAGAAAACCATGAAGGAACACAAAAGCTCTTAAAAGAGTATTGAAAATAGAATTTAACAATCTAATACCAAAATCATTATGATGGGTTGGTTGGAGTCTACAAGGTCGAAGTGATCGTGAACAAGTATAATGGTGCACTAAAGATGAAACAGAACTACATTCAAGCACAGGTAAAGTACAGCTCACAACTATCATTCTACCAAGCTAGGAAGTCCTTAACAATAAAATCATAGCTATCATAGGTAATTCAAGCATGCAATTGCAAAAAATTTTAAAAGTTCACGAAAATCCAACTCCACCCCCCACTTAAAGATGCACATTGCCCTCAATGTGCCTAAGCAATAAAATGCAACAAGATAGACAATAAAAAACATAGTAGGAGAGTTTCGTGAACTTCCCCGAGTCTCAAAACATGAGTCTTTAAGTCCATGAGATCGGGGTGACCACCAAAGCTTCATGGTAATATAGGAGACGGGAAGTGCACTTGATGTCCAAATTCCACCCTGCAAGGTAGAAAAGAACATCAAATCAAGGCATTCATCACACACAAAGAAAATAAAACACAAAAATAAACAAACAACTAACATCACAAGAACAACTAAACAAGAAATGATCCAAGCAAGTCCTTTGTGCAATCAAAACCATGAAGTCCAATTTTCTTTAATGCAAGTGTTGTGGGGAATAAGAGTATACAAGGATGCTACAAAATCAGGACAAATACAAGAGAAGAAATGGTTTCTCATGATGGGAAATGAATGAGTTCAAGAAGTGCTACAGTGATTCCCAAAAAAAATTTTGCAAGAGCTTCTCTTGTACATGGAGCAAAACATTTTTACAAAGCTTTCAAATTACTCCAAAAACCCACAAAAACAACAAACAACCAAACTCCCACAACATTATCATCCATTCAACATAAAAAATAGGAGAAAGGAAGAAGTAGCAATCATGCTCACAACTAGGGTTTAGAAAAAGGTACCTAGGAAAGTCGGTGAAGATGATGGCAAAAACTCCCAATAAATCATGCAAATTAAGTCCTTGGAAGTAGGAGATCCATGTAGAGGAAGAAAAATGGAGAAAAACGGTGAAAGAATGAGGGAAAACGGATGAGAAATGAGAGAGATATGAAGAAAATGGTGAAGAGGTACCGAGTATAAAGTTCAGCCCGAGAGTCCATGCGGCCCCTTGTGCGGCCGCATGGTAGCCCGCATCACGCTCGGGAAAATTCATGCGGCCCCTTGTGCGGCCGCATGATAGGCCGCACAAGGCTCGGGAAAAAACATGCGGCCTGCTATGCGGCCGCATAGCAGGCCGCACAACTCTCTGCATGCAAATACGGGCTCCAAACACCCCAAAACCACATAAAAACAATGCCGAATTCACCCACAACACCCAAAACATGATGTTTGATGCATGAAGATGAATGATAACACAAAGAACTCACAAGTATCATGAACAAACACAAGTAAATAAATTATGAAAATGACTAACTAGCCACAATCACACACTTGAAAACAAAGAACACTCAAGCAACCAAACACACCAAAAATACGAAAAAAAAAACACACATGTTATGAATTGTTATGCTTGGGTTGCCTCCCAAGAAGCGCTTGTTTAACGTCATTAGCTCGACGTACCTTTTACCTTAAGGGGGCTTGAAGATGGTGTGTTCCTCCCGGCTAGAAGTGGCATAAGAACTACCAAGAAAAGTGAAGCGTACCTTCCGGGACGGTGTCAAAGTGGAGACCAAGCATGAGTTACCTTTTGGCCTCCATGGAAAAAGCTTGGGCCGGGCATTACACAATTTAAACTTTGGCGGATCCTTGGACGGTTTGTACCTCCTCCTCGCCTCTACTTTGGTCCCGGCTGAATTTCCTTGGAGCATCCACAAAGCTTGTTTTGGCCTCCAAGAGAATAAAAAAGGTTGAAGAAATTTCAAACTCGGCATGGGTGGGTCCTTGGGGGGTGTAAACCTCCTGCCCACATCTCCTTCTTCAACCATTGTCAATCTTCCTTTAATTACCCACAAGAATCGTTTGGGCCTCCAAGGAAATAGTTTTGGTTGGGACGTGTCTAACCTCGGCATGGGTGGGTCAATGGATGGCTTCAACCTCCGACCCACAATTTCTTTTGTCCCAAATAATTCTTTCTTGTGCTTGGTTTTCTTGTTAGCTTTTATGCAAATGGCTTGCTCAAGTGCTATCAATGGTACTCTTTTGACTCCTTCAACCTCCAAAATACCAAAGTTCTCTTCCTTCTCATTATAGGTTATAGTTGGGCATTCCATTGTTGGTTCACGACATTGTTGTTCAACCCTGCTCTCTAGCTTTTGAAGAGAACCTTGCACATCCGAAAGTGTGGCATGGATGGCCTCAAATCTAGCTTCATATTTGGCATCAAGGGCTGAGTATTGTTCAGATTGGGCCCTAGCAAGATGTGCAACCTGGCTCTCAAGAGAATGAATAGAGGCTTGGACATTCCTTAGAATTGTGCCGAATTCATAAAACCTTTTTTCTATCCTTTCAAACTTTGCCTCCGTGGTGATCATGAATCGCGCCAAGACCTCCTCAGTAGTATATCTCCTTTCTTGCGATGCTCCATGGTTAGGACTTGGAGGGCAATTTTGAGCTTGCATTTGTCAAGAATAGTGTACCTCGCACAAAACAGAAAGAAAACACAAAGTGAAACAAAACAAAACTAAACAAACAAAATAAATAACAAAACAGTATGTACAACAAGAAAAAACAAAGTGGCTAGAGCAATAGACTACAGGTTTTCCTAGTATTCCTTGTGAGTCCCCGGCAACGGCGCCAAAAACTTGATACGATTACCGCAAGTGCACGGGTCGCCAAGTAATACCCCTCACGCACGCGCGAGGGGGTCGTATTCCCAAGGGCCAAGGAACTACTATTACTCCCCCTTTATCTATTTCCTAGCCTAACAACTCGATTGTCATGCAATACTTACAAAATGGAGAAAGAAATAACTATAATGAAATCCAGGCTACTACTACACACATTTAGCAAACAAGGGAGAATCAAACATGCGAAGGCGTGATTTGGACAACGAATCCCCCTAGGGTTGTCATTAAGTCCTGAATTTAGGATGAAATGTTATGATGGTAGTTGGGCCAAGAGATTCCTAAATTAGGTCACCCCGATGGTCACGGTGATAACCCCTAATCCGGTACGAGTATTGGAATACGGAATTACTTCCGCCCAAATCCTCGCACGATTGCCTTACGCCTAGGGAAATCTCAAATTAGAGTCAAACACAGTATCTAGGTTCAACCCTAATGGTTGGAGGGGTACAAATACCCGATGGTCACGGCGTACTCGTACATGTATCCCTTCCAAGCCTAGTGTGTCTAGTACAAGGGCGATGGTCACGCAACCAAGTACAACCTAGAAGTTGAAATACAGAGTTCTCATGCAAATCAACACATCAAAGTACACAAGGCTTGAACCACAAACTACAAGATTCCATAAAAGAAATACAACATCAAACAATGCATCAATAAAGATGTTCATCCAAATTACAAGCAACCAACCCTAAGGTTCATCATGCCCAAATCACAAATAAGTTAGTTCCTCATGAAAGAGGAAAACTCATACAACTACAAGGAATAACAAAACAAGAAATGAAGAACCACTCCCTCTAGCCTTGGAATCCCTTGATGGATGAAAACCCTAAAAATATGCCTCAATGTCTTGGATCTTCCCTCCAAACTCCTCCTTCGACGTTGTCTCCCTCTTGGTGAAACTTCGTGCCGTAGATCGCCGGAAATCGCCGCCAAAATGGGTGGGGCGGCGGCCCAAAAGTCTCCCCAAAAGAATCCTCCCCCAAAATGTGACAAAAAAGCCCTTAAAAACAATTCCAGCGACCTATGCGGCCTCCCATGCGGCCCCGCATGCGGGGAGAGAAAATTCCGGAGAAATCCCGAAAATTGCGTAAGTTGCTACAGTGCAGCTACAGTGAAATTGCTACAGTAGAACTGCTACAGTACAGCATGCGGCCTCTGCAGTACCCGCATGGTAGCCCGCATGAATTTCCTGACCAAGCCGTTTCTTCAAGTGTTCGTGCTACAGTGGTTGCTACAGTCCCACTACAGTACCAGGGGCTCGAAAATAGTATTTTCCTTGCCAATTTCTCCTTAAATCATGTTGTCGAGCTTCCCACGGCAACATTTGTACCTGTAACACGAAATAAACCAATTTAGACCGAAAACGGGCATCGATTCATCAACAAAATACGGAAAAGCATGCGCAAGTATACGTATAAAATACGTACATTTAGACGTTTATCAGCATCCTACACAAGTTCACCCCCAAGGTTCACCTACATCCGGTGACCTTGGGGTTTAGTTGCCCATGAATACAAAATACACAAGAAAACACATTAAAACAACCAAATACATAGATGAGAACACCCCCTCAAAAGATAGAAGCCAAATGACGTTCCAAAGACGCCACCAAAGGGGTGGCTTCCCTTGTCGATTCTCCTCCAAACTAAGGATCAAGAGGGTGGATCTCGTCGTATGTCGCTCTCCTCGTCGTTCTCTCCCCGGAAATGGCCTCCGACGGCAGCTCCTAGCTCCGATTTGAAGATGGTGGCAAGTTGGCTCAAGACCTAGGGCTCTCCTTTCTCCAAATGAACTCAAAACCCTTAAAAGAAACTTTTTCCAGTGGGTTATGCGGCCTCGCATGCGGGGAGAGAAAATTCCCGAGAAAATCCCGAAATCGCGTAAGTTGCTACAGTGCCGCTACAGTAAACTGCTACAGTAGAACTACTACAATAGAACTGCTACAGTACCGTATGCGGCCTCTGCAGTGCCCGCATGACAGCCCGCATGAACCTCCAGACATAGCCATTTTCACCAAAGGATTCGTGCTACAGGATCTGCTACAGTGGTCGCTACAGTACCCCCCTATGAAATAGTGTTTTCGTTGCCGATTTCTTCTCAAATTCTATCAATGAGCTCAAAGGGGTCACATCAGTACCTGTAACATGAAAGAAACCAATTCAGACCAAAAACGGGTGCCAACTCATAGAAAAATACGTAATACATACACCCGAATACATGGAAAATGCGTATGTTTAGGCGTTTATCAAGGTGGTGCGGCTGCGTGCTGAGCATTTGTTGCCTTCTTGTTTCCTTGTATCACATTTATTCGTGTATATTATTTGAGTCTTGGATCCACTAGTATGTACTTAAACCAGTCTTAAATTTCTGTGTATCAGCTTTTGCTATTATTGTCAGTGTCTTCTATCTTTTTTCCATATTGTTGATGTCGTCATCGTCGTTATTGTTGTTGTTTTTGTTGTTATTAGTCCTATTACTCTTGTTGGTCATGGTCGTTCTTGAAACTTGGTATTTGTGTTAATATTGTTGATTTCAGGTGTATTGTGCAGCCTTGCGCTGTCTCGAGGGTTGAGTGGCGGAGTATCCCTCCTCGAGATTATCGCGGCGGTTGTCACGTCCTATAGACCTGCGGGTCAGGGCTTGACACTCTAATCCGGTGATTATGATGGAAAATGATGGAAACGATGGTGCAGGATCGTGGGGATGATGGTGGAGAAGGATGGAGGAGATGATGGCCAAAGACCCCCTCGAAAATGCCCTAGCTTAACTTAAATAACCAAAAACTTGAAGATCTGGCCGTGTGTGTGTGCGTGTTGCGTGCGAGGCTGCACACAGCCCGCACACCCTTCTGTCTGCCCTTTGCGAGTGGTGTGCTCGGCCGAACAGTACCTGCACACTGCTACAATACCTGTGCTACAGTAAACGTTTACAATAACGGTTCTACAGTACCGACCCAAAAATCGACTCTTTTATTGCATGAAACATGAGGATGCATGTGAGCTTCAATAAATTCTTCGGCTCATGCTGAAATAAGGCTCAAACACACACTAGATGATCTTTTAATGACCTGAAATAATAATAACAAATAAACACGTAAAGGGCATCGGAGTCATAAAAAAACGCATGAAAGTGTATAAAATGTACATAAGAAAAGTGATGTATTTAGACACTTATCAAATAACCCCCCATACTTGAGCGTTTACTTGTCCCCAAGCAAACAAACATGAAGAACAAAAGGGATTGATAAGTGGCTAAGTACACAACCTCTAGCTTAAGTGTAAGTGTAAACTAGCAATGGTAAAACTCAAGATACTAAGTACGAACCACTTAAGAAATTTCATCCATTCAACGGCAATGACATGGTGTGTGTGTGCAAACCCTCTATTTTGAAGCCCTATAATCCAAGTCAGGTCGACAGAACACCGAGGACCATGACTTGAGGCAAGTCACGCCACTTAGTGGAATTTGGCCTTGAGGTGGTAGAGATACTCCTAGTAGACTCCTAAAGATCTTTCCTCTTTCGTTCAAACAATCACCGGTCATAAAACCTTATTTTCTTGTACACAAACATTTTTTTGTCGGGACTAACATGAACTGCAAATCCATATTACCTGGAGCTTTGCACACTCATATATACGCGCTCATGTCTTTATAGCTTTTGGCGAGAGGAACACTCTGATTAGGAGCAAGAACCCCAGGTTACTTTGCTAGTAGGGCAGAGGAGCACTGACCGCTTTTTTATTTGCTAAAATCCTTTTTTTTTAACATTTTTCATTTTCTTTTTTGACCGTGCTGAGAGAAAAGACAAAGAAAAAAGTCCTTAAGAGTCTATTAGAGGCAATGCCTAACACATCAAGGCACGAGGCCACTCGAATGGGTTAGCAACTAAGAGGCTCACGAAGGTTACTGCTTTCCTAAACTAGGTGTCCAAGGTCCTACATAGGGGGTAAGAGATGGAATGCCTAGAATGACACAAAATTCTTAAGAGTGCAAGGTTGTAGATAGCTTAGCATCTATCATGGTTCTACATTGTTGACACGACCCATTGCGTGTATCCCGCAAGTGCACGGGCTTGTCGAAGTAATAAAATTACCCTGGTGAGTGGGTAGTCGAATCCACAGGGAATGGAGATTTAAAACACAAGATTTCGCTATTTAGTTGTGCGGTGTACAAAAAGTTATACTAGAATTAATGAGTGAATTATGGAAGCAATTAGAATAAAAGGTAAGAAATTAAGTAGAGAGATGGAAGACAAGAAAGTGCAAGTAGAAGTTAAAAGAGAAAGACTAACAATGGATGAAATAGGGTATCCGGACAAGCTACCTCTAGGACTTATGCTTCTAGTGCAAGACTATGCTATTATACTTTCCTATTGATGTTAATTGGGTCGAGGATATCCTTAAATACACGGTCCTAAACTTAAGGTCAACCGTGACTAACCCAGACATTATGCCCCGGCATTAGGATTCACTACAACCCTTGACTCTCGTTGACCAGTCAACTAAGCCCCAGGGGAGTCTATCTTCCTAAGGCTAACACTACGTGGGATTGCTTTAAGCTCTAGGGATTCCTAGTGATAAAACCTATTCCTATATGTAGTTCTAACCCTTTGGTCTAGGTGGAAGAACCCTGGTCTAAATTAAGCCCCAACACTCTATTTAGACCGCTAATTAACCAAGGAAATGAAGGTAGGGAGAAATCACACCGAAGGGGAAAGGGGACGCTTCGCTACCTCACGACTCACCCTCTCAACACTCTTCAACCTTAAGTAGTCTAACCCTATAGGAGTTGTCACACCTCCAAAGGGTAACTTAGATTGCTCTCAACCCTAGTGTCACGGCAAAGGGAAAACAATAGCACAAGATAATTAAAATTGAAACTCAAATTTATTCATCAATATAAGAAAAAACATAATAGCAATATCATAGAAACATAATAATCCTAGGGTTTTACAAGTCTAAATACCCACGAGGGGTTTAGGTCCTCATGGAGCTATACATGTTCATCAAAATATAAAATAAAACACAAATAAAAAGGATTGATGAAAACCCCCTCGTGTATGGTGTGGGCGTGGTCTTGTGCGGCCGCCGGACATCGGCGGCGATGCCGATGACACGCTCTAAACGTCCAGGAAATCCTCTACGAAACCCTAGCCGCACTCTCTAGAAGTTGGGGAGAAAGTTAGGTCAAAAGATATCTGAAAAGTCTCCAAAATCGGGCTTTTATAATGTCGAGTTGCGGCTTTAAAATTGGACTTATCGGGACTTCACACGGCAGTGTGGAATTTCCACACGCCCGTGTGAAGTTTCTGGCTTACTGGAAAATTAATTCACATGGCCGTGTTGAATTTCCACAAGCCCGTGTGAACCCTCTGGAATTCTGAATTTCGGCAGAAAGTTAACAGTAGCTTGCTACAGTGATTTGCCGAAACGCTCCCGAATCCGTTGTTCTTCATCGAGGCCATTGATTTGGGCACACAATCATTGGTAGGTTGTGCCAATTGCTTCAAGTCTCCTTCTTGGTGAAGTTCTCCTAAGTCACACGAGTTACACTTGTTGTGAATGTGACTGCCTTTGTGCCCCTCCAAAGGAGGTTGTCACACACTCATAAGTCTTGGCTCGTGCCTTGTTCCTTGCTTGGTCCAAAAACTTCCCAACAACAGCGAACATGATCTAACTTCATTCTTTTTCTACAAATTAGCTCCACAAACCTACAATGCATAAAAATACACAAATGCACACAAATTAGTGGTAAAATCTGACAAAAGATATGTTCATTGTAAGATAATAACGCTTCACGTTACTATAACATGAGCACTTATCAAATCCCCCCACACTTAAGCTTTTGCTTGTCCTCAAGCAAAATAGAACATGAAAGTACTTGGGAAGAATAATTGAAAGTGCTCGGCGTTAGGTTCACCAAAAGTATGCAAAAGAAGCATTCTACAAGTAAGGGGAAATCAAAACATTGCATATGGTTATCATTGCTCTAGCTAAAAACTTGAATAAAAAAAGGATAACAACTCAAAAACGTGTAAGTGTGTGCGAATTCACTCAAGAGAACCAACGAGTACTCCTCAAACTCTTATAATAAGGACTTATTTATATACACAAAGTAAGGAAGTAGTAGCTTCATGGTGAGCGAGCGCGCGACTAGCTACAGAGCTAGCACGCGACTCCCCGGCCGCAAGTGACTGGGTCGTCAAGTAATAACCTCACAAGGAGGGTCGTATTCCCTAGGGCCCGAGATCTACTATTACTTCCTTTTGGGAGTCACTTTCTAGTCGATCGAAACAAGGTTGAAGCAATATTAAAATAATAAAAGCAAGTAAAGAAATGCAAATAAAATAAAGCTCAATCCAGAATAAAGTTAGAGACGAAGAAGCCAATAATTGGGGAAGGCCTCGGGCGAGGATTCCCCCGGGAGGAGACTAAATACGAAAGACCATGATAATTATAAAACTAGGGTTGGCTTGATTTTGGTCCGCTAGATTCGGATGTCGACTACCCTGGGACCTCCGTAGTGTAGCCCTAATCCAGTACGGGTTTCTCTATCCTGAAAATACCCCTACGATGTCAATGAGAACAAGGAGTCTTGATTAGGGTTAATCTAATGCACACTCTCGGCTAAATTAACCCTAAACGCGCAGAAGGCTATTAGCACCCGGAACCTCCGGTGTATTAATACATGAATCCCTCTTTAACTCATCAAGTGACCTAGTACAAGCTAGCATCCCGCCAAACAAGTATCATTCAAAATCAATTCTACGGAATCCATCCATTGTAGAATGAGCAACAAGATAATGAATTAAAACCAAACAATCAAACCAACACATTCATTCAAAACAATATAAAGGTCATTCATACAAAGTCTCCTCCCAAGGTTCACCGGGAGCCCGGTGGCCTTGGGAGGTTTAGTTCGACATCACAAAATTAAGGAGCTCCTCATACAACGATTCCATCAAACAAAAACAAGAAAAACTCCCTCAAATATGTCGGCTAAGGTTGATGGTGTACCTCGTCGGATCCGCGCCGGCGAGCCCTACGAAGCTTCTCCACGTCTTCCCCTTCTTCTCTCCTTCAAATCTGCCCAAAAATCCCTCCAAATCCCTCCAAAGATGATGAGAATGGTGTGTGGTGGAGTGGAGGCCGAGTAGAGAACAACTTCTTCTCAAAAACCCTGACGAATCCATAAATAATCCCGAGAGCGTGCGGGCAGTGTGCGGGCTGCACATGCGCCGCACGCTCTTCTGGCCACCGTGTATGGCTTGGTGTGCCGGCCGCACACTATGCCGCACAGCTTACTGGCCAGGGTGTGCGGCCAGTGTGCTGGCCGCACCGTGGCCGCACATGGCCGAGAGAAACGGCCCCTGTGTGCGGCGTGTCGGCTTCCGGGGTGCTCCAAGTCTTCATTTCTTCTTCAATCTTCCCCAAAACGACACGAATACGGTTTGATCACGCACACTTGGTCCTCGAAACCCTCTGTGTGCGGCGTATCGGCTTCCGGGGTGCTCCAAGTCTTCATTTCTTCTTCAATCTTCCCCGAAACGACACGAATACGGTTTGATCACGCGCACTTGGTCCTCGAAACCCTGAAACGAAAATAAAAACATCAAGTGCGCAAAATGTCATCGAAAATACATATAATGTGATTTTGTGGTGATCTAGTGTGCATAGAAATTAATACCAGAGATGAATAGGCAAAGGGTAAATAAAGGGAGATCTCAATCAATGAAGATGAGATACCCGGGCAATGCTCCCCCTAGGCTCTATCATGAAGTGCAAGACTAACTAAATGCTTCTAAATCGAGTTCTATGAGTCGAGGCAATCCAAGAATAATCGGTCCCTGCCTCCAGGCCACCGATACTAGTCCCCTAAAAGGTCCCGGTGGAGAAATCGCTCAATCTCAACACCTCACACTAGATATGACCGCAATGAGCTTTAGGGATACCTAAGAGTGAAACAGATTCCTAAAATTAGATCTAACCCTACTTCTAGGTGAAAGATTAACCCCCTACAAAGGTCCCGGTGGAGAAATCTATCAATCTTACGCCTCACACCCCATATGGTTGCATGAAACTTAGGGAATACGGAGATAGGAAATACTCAATCGGAAGGAAAAGGGGACACTCCTCTATCTCAAGACTCACCCTCTCAACCCTCTTTAACCTTGTATGTTCTAATCCCTAATGGAGACCTCTCTCTCACCAAGGCAACCAATCAAGTGATAAGTGCTTGTGTTATAGTACCGCGAAACGTTATTATCTTATATTGAGCATATCTTTTATCAGTTTTTATCACTAAATGGTGTGTATTTGTGTACTCTTGTGCATTGAAGGTTTGCGGAGCTAAATTGGAGAAGAAGAACGAAATTAGGTCGTGTTCGCCGATGTTGGGAAGTTTTCGGACCAAGTAAGGAACAAGGCACAAGCTTAACTTGTGAGTGTGTGCCAACCTCCTTTGGAGGGGCACAAAGGTAGTCACATTCACAACAAGTCAAACTCTTGTAGCTTAGAAGAACTTCACAAAGAAGGAGACTTGAAGTAATCAACACGACTTACCATTGTTTGTGTGCCCAACCAATGGCCTCAATGAAGAACAACGGATTCGGGAGTATTTCGGCAAGTTACTGTAGCAGCACTTCAGTTTGTTACGGTAGCAAAACATTGTAGCAAGCTACTGGTCAATTTCTGCTGAAAATCAGGGTTTCATAGAATTCACACGGGCGTGTGGAAATTCCACACGGCCATGTGAATCAATTTTTCAGCCATACAGAAAATTCACACGGGCGTGTAGAAATTCCACACGGCCGTGTGAAGCCCCCGATAAGTCTGATTTTAAAGCCGCGATTCAACATTATAAAAGGGAATTTTGGAGACCTTTTAGGATATCTTTGGACCTATCTTTCTCCTCAACTTGGGGAGTGCGGCTAGGGTTTTGGAGAGGATTTCATGGAGGTTTAGCGCGCGTCATTGGCATCGTCACCGACGTTCGACGGCCGCACAAGACCACGGCCACACCATATATAAGGGGGTTTCATCAATGTCTTTGATTTGTACTTTCTTTTCTATTTTGATGAACATGTATAGCTCCACGAGGAGCTAAACCCCTTGTGGGTATTCGGACTTGTAAACTCTAGGGTTTTTTTGTTTCTTTGACATTGTTATTATGCTTTTCCATGATTGATGAATAAAAATTGAGTTTCAATCTTAATTTCATCTTGTTAATGTTTTCCCTTAGATGTGACACTAGGGTTAAGAATATTTAGGTTACCCCTTAGAGGTGTGACAACTCTTTGAGGGTTAGACTACTTAAGACTGAAGAGGGTTAAGAGGGAGAGTTGTGAGGTAGCGATGTACCCCTTTCCCTTCCGACGTGGTTTCTCCCTACCTCCGTTTCCTTGATTTCACAGGGTCGAAATAGATTGAAGTTCTAGGCAGATAAACTCCCCTGGGGCTTAGTTACGCAAGTAACAGAGTGAAGGGTTGAAGTGAATCCTACGCGCTGGGGCTTAATCTAGACTAGGGTTCTTCCACCTGGACCAAAGGGTTAGAACTACACATAGGAACAGGTTTTACCACTAGGAATCCCTAGAGCTTAAAGCAATCCCACGTAGTGTGAGGTTTAGGTAGATATACTCCCCTTGGGCTTAGTCGTGCGAACGACAGAGTGAAGGGTGACGTGAATCCTAATACCGGGGCATAATGATGGGGTTAGTCACGGTTGTCCTTAGGTTTGGGACCGTGAGTCTAAGGATTTCCTCGACTCAATTAACATCAATAGGAAAGTATAATAGCATAGTCTTGCACTAGAAGCATAGATCCTAGAGGTAGCTTGTCCGGACCCTATTTCATCCATTGCTAGTTCCTCTTTATTCTCTTTTACTTGCACTCTCTCATCTTCCATCTTTCTATTTAATTTATTGTCTTTCATTCTGTTTGATTCTACATTCACTCATTGATCCAGATATTGCTTTTCCATACACCGCATAGCTTTATTAGTGAAATCTCATATTCTAAATCCCTATTCCCTGTGGATTCTACTACCCTCTCACCAGGGTAAATTTTATTACTTCGATAAACCCGTGCACTTGCGGGATACACGCAAGGGGTCATGTCATCAAGCATTCCAAACAACCATACAAATCAATAAGCCATGCAAACAATGATTAAACAAGATTAAAACTCAAATTAACTCAGAATTAAAAGGAAGCATAAAGAAAGTCAATACATGAATTGAAACCTAAGCTTCACATGCCCATTTATCTACTAGGGTTTAGCCATCCATGGGGCTTATTACAAAGTAAAACATAACACAATGAAAAGAAATGTAAACCATGGAAGTAAACCCCCTTGAATTCATGATGATGGCCTTGATGGGTCGCTCAATGTCTTGAAGGATCCTTCTCCGAAGCTAGGTTGCCAATGACTCCCTCGATGCTATGACGGAGGAAATAACTATCAAAGTTGATGAAGAACTGCCCTCCAATTCGGCAAAGACCTCCTCCTCAAATCCTAGCCGCTTCGCCTCTCAAAAGCCATACAAAAGATACCAAAAGAATCTGTAAAAAGGGCTATTTATAAGCCTGAAGCGTGCCAATCACGTGCCTTGACACGACCCCTTGCGTGTATCCCGCAAGTACACGGGTTTGTCGAAGTAATAAATTTACTCTGGTGAGTGGGTAGTCGAATCCACAGGGAATAGGGAATTAGAATACGAGATTTCACTAATAAAGCTATGCGGAGTACGAAAAAGCAATAGTGGGATCAATGAGTGAATATAAAATCAATAGAATGAAAAGCAAGAAATTAAATAGAAAGATGGAAGATGAGAGAGTGCAAATAAAAGAGAATAGAGAGGATTACTAATGAATGAAATAGGGCATCCGGACAAGCTACCTCTAGGGTCTATGTTTCTAGTGCAGGACTATACTATTATACTCTCCTATTGATGTTTAATTAAGTCGAGGATATCCTAAGACTCACGGTCCCAAACCTAAGGACAACCGTGACTAACCCCTACACAATGCCTTGGTATTAGGATTCACATCACCCTTCACTCTGTCGCTCGCACGACTAAGCCCCAGGGGAGTATATCTACCGAACCCTCACACTACGTGGGATTGCTTTAAGCTCTAGGGATTCCTAGTGGTAAAATCTGTTCCTATGTGTAATTCTAACCCTTTGATCCAGGTGTAAGAACCCTAGTATAGATTAAGCCCTAATGCGTAGGACTCACTTCAACCCTTCACTCAATTACTTGCGTAACTAAGCCCCAGGGGAGTTTATCTGCCTAGCACTTGACTCTATTTCGACCGTTGTGAAATCAATGAAACGGGGGTAGGAGAAACCACGTCGGAGGGGAAAGGGGTACATCGCTACCTCACAACTCTCCCTCTCAACCCTCTTCAATCTTAAGTAGTCTAACCCTAAGGAGTTGTCATACCTCCAAAAGGCAACCTAAATTGTTCTCAATCCTAGTGTCACATCCAAGGGAAAACAATAGCAATATGAAATTAAGATTGAAACTCAATTTTATTCATCAATAATGGAAAAGCATAATAACAATGTCAAAGAAACATAATAACCCTAGAGTTTACAAGTCCGAATACCCTTAAGGGGTTTAGCTCCTCATGGAGCTATACATGTTCATTAATGTAGAAAAGGAAGCACAAAGTAAAAACATCAATGAAAACCCCCTTGCGTATGGCGTGGCCGTGGTCTTGTGCGGCCGTCGAACGTCGGTGACGATGCCGATGACGCGCGCTAAACCTCCACAAAAGAGTCTTCGAAACCCTAGCCGCACTTCCCCAAGTTGGAGAGAAAGATAGGTCAAAAGATATTTCAAAAGGTCTCCAAAATCGCCTTTTATAATGTTGAGTCGCGGCTTTAAAATCTGACTTATCGGGGGCTTCACACGGCCGTGTGGAATTAACACACGGGCGTGTCAAATTTCTGTCTGCTGAAAAATTAATTCACACGGCCGTGTGAACTCTCTGGAATTCTGAATTTCGGCCGAAAGTGAACAGTAACTTACTACAGCGTTTTGCTACAGCAACAAGCTACAATGCTTCTACAGTACTCACCCGAAACGCTCCCGAGTCCATCGTTCTTCATCGAGGGCATTGAATTGGGCACACAATCAATGGTAGATTGTGCCGATTTCTTCAAGTCTCCTTCTTGGTGAAGTTCTCCTAAGCTACACGAGTTAGACTTGTTGTGAATGTGACTGCCTTTGTGCCCCTCCAAAGGAGGTTGGCACACACTCACAAGTCCAAGCTCGTGCCTTGTTCCGTGCTTGGTCCGAAAACTTCCCAACATCGGCGAACACGATCTAATTTCGTTCTTCTTCTCCAATTTAGCTCCACAAACCTTCAATGCACAAGAATACACAAATGCACACCATTTAGTGATAAAAACTGATAAAAGATATGCTCAATGTAAGATAATAACGCTTCGCGATACTACAACACAATCACTTATCATACCTCCACGCGACCACGTGAGATCCCACGCGGCCGCATGGGCTGCAGAATTACCACGCGGTCGCATGGGATTTTGATGCGGTCGCGTGAACAGTGATTTATGCTATCGAACCATCATTTGGAAGCTTTAGATATCTTCACACAAGAAGGGACATGAAGGTGTGACTGCTTTATGCCCCTCCATCACACAAATTGGCTTGAATTCTTCTGGAAGTTAGCACACACCCTCATGTGCATGATCCCCTTTCGTGCCTTGACACTTGTGTTGTATAAAAACTCCAAACAATAGGTCTTTATAACCCATCTTTGCTTCCTTTTCCTCCTTCAATACTTTCACAACCTAATTGCATAAAAGAACACCAAAATACACTTTATGAGACATAATCCATGGCAAAATGATGCTCAATGCATGAAAAACAAGTAGATAAAACATGTATACTCAAGCACTTATCAGTAAGCTTGTCATCTCCCACTCGTAACGTGAGCTCCCCACAGTCCATGTCTATCAAAGCTTTGGAAGTACACAAGAATTGTCTCCCAAGAATCAGCGGCACTTCAACATCCTAATCGACATCCAACACCACGAACTCAATAGGAAAGATATACTTGTCCACCTTTACCAACACATTTTTCATAATACCTCTCAGATGCCTCACCGATCAGTCAGCAAGTTGAAGTGTTATCCGAGTAGGTCTAGGCTCGCCCAAGCTTAGCTTTTGGAAGAAGGTATAGGGCATAACATTGATGCTTGCCCCTGAATCGGCCAACGCCATCTCTTCACCAAAGTTGCCAATATTGCAAGGTATGATAAAACTTCCCAGATCTTTTCTCTTACTCGGCATGTTCTTTTGCAAGATGGCCGAGCAATTAGCATCAAGAACTACAGCTGCACACTCCTCCAACTTTCTCTTGTTGGTCAAGAGGTCTTTCAAGAACTTCGCGTACTTAGGCATTTGGCAATGCCTCCGCGAACGGTATGTTGATGTGCAACTGTTTGAAAATACCAAGAAATTTCGTGTATTGTTCAATGTCTTGGTCATTCTTCAACCTTGAAGGATAGGGGATCCTCGGCTTGTAGGGTGGTGGTGACACTTCTTTCTCCTTTGGTGCTTCTCCCCCTACCTCTTTAACTTTGGGTGCTTCATTTGTCTTCTCTAGAGGGAGATTTCTCTCAACCACTTTTCTACTTCTCAAGGTAATCGCCTTCAATTGCCCCCTCGGATTGGTCTCCATATTACTAGGCAAACTACCTTGAGGTCTTTCCGCCAATGACTTTGCAATTTTCCCCACTTGATTTTCCAAATTATGTAGGGAGATAGTATGATTGCGATGTGTAGCCTCCACCGACTGAAACCTAGCATCTGATGAAGAAATAAACCTCATGAGGGCTCTTTCAAGGTCGGTTATTTTGCCTTCTAGCGCGGTCGCTCGGCTTTCTAAGTTCGGAGCTTGTTGACTTTGAAATCCAGGTGGTGCATTGTTCTTTTGTTGTGACTGCCCTTGATTGCTCCATGAGAAATTCACATGGTTCTTCCACCGTGGATTGTAAGTACCACTGTACGGGTTACCTTGTCCTCTATAAGCATTACCAACAAAGTCGACCTGTTCCACCCCACTAGTGCCTCCGATAGTAATAGGATAATCATTTGAAGCGTGACCTCCCCCACAACCGTTACAAGTAGTGATGGCCGCAACTCTTGGTGAAGCTAGAGCATCTAGCTTCTTACTTAATGATTCCACTTGTGCCGCCAACGATGTAACTGCGTCGATCTCGTGAATGCCGGCAACTTTCTTTCTGTCCCTTGTGTTCCACTGATAGCTTTTCATAGCCATCTCTTCTATAAGGTGCCAGGCTTCACCGAGAGTCTTGCTTTCTATAGTTCCTCCTGCTACTACATCTAAGAGTGGCTTGGTACTCGGATTCAACCCATTGTAGAAGATATGAATGATCATCCACTCGGGGAATCCATGTTGCGGCCATTTTCAAAGGAGCTCCTTGAACCTATCCCATGTCTCGAATAGAGACTCCAATTCCAATTGCATGAAGGATTAAATCTCATTCTGGAGCCTCGCTGATTTTCCCGGAGGGAAATACCTAGCCAAGAATGCCTCGGCCATCTCCTCCCTCGTAGTGATAGATGCTCTCGGTAATGAATGAAGCCAATGTCTTGCATTTACTTTCAATGAAAATGGGAAGGATATCAAACGAATTGCGTCGTCCGTCACTCCATTAATCGTCAGTATGCCGCACACTTCAAGGAAGTTCTCTATGTGGTTGTTGGGATCTTCATCGGGTAACCCATTAAATTGTGCAGACTGTTGCAACATTTGAATGAACGACGGCTTCAACTCAAAATTCATTGCGGTAATTAGGGGCCTCACAAAGCTCGATTGGGTCCCCATCACAACGGGTCTAACGAGATCGGACAATGTCCTCTGCTCTTCATTCTGTTCTGCCATTGCTTCTGATCCTTCTGTATCAATTTCGGCTTGATTTGAAGATTCTTGTACAGGTTCCTTTCTCTTACGATGAGTTCTTCTACCATTATCCGGGTCTCCTTCAACAAGAATCAAAGGGTTCCCACGGGTCATAACCTGGACCCGAAAACAAGAAAAAGAAAACAGATATGAACGATGATAGATAAAAGAAGTGTGAACTAGAAAACAAAGTAAAATAGCTAGAATAGCGAAAAAAATATCTAAAATACGCCTATTCCCCGGCAACGACGCCATAAAATACCCTGGTGAGTGGGTAGTTGTATCCACAGGGAATAGGGATTTGAGATACAAGTATTCACTATGTAGCTATGTGTGGAAAGAAATCAATGAGTGGGTGTGAAAACAATTGATAAAAACGAGAATTAAAATTGAAGTGTGGAAGATGAGAGAGTGCAAGTAGGAGTAAAAAGTGTAGGACAAGCAATAAGTAAAGATGGGTACCCGGACAAGCTACCCCTAGGACTTATGCTTCTAGTGCAAGAGAATGCTATTATACTCTCCTATTGATGTTAATTAACTCGAGGAAATCCTTAAACACACGGTCCCAAACCTAAGGTCAACCGTAACTAACCCCAACAATATGTTCCAGCATTAGGTTTCACTATGACCCTTGACTCTCATTGACCTGTCAACTAAGCCCTAGGGGAGTCTATCTACCTAAGCCTCACACTGCATGGAATTGCTTTAAGTTCTGGGGACTCCTAGTGATTAACCCTGTTTCTATGTATAGTTCTAACCCTTTGGTCCAGGTGAGAGAACCCTAGTCTAAATTAAGCCCTAGCACTAAGATTCACTTCAATCCTTCACTCTGTTGCTCACGTAACTAAGCCCCAGGGGAGTTTATCTCCTAGCACTTCACTCTATCTCGACCGCAAATAAATCATGGAACATGGAGGTAGGGAGAATCACATCGAAAGGGAAAGGGGACGTTCCGCTACCTCACGACTCACCCTTGTGAGGTAGCGGATCGTCCCCATTCCCCTCCAATGTGATTCTCCCTACCTCCATGTTCCATGATTTATGAGGTCGAGATAGAGTGAAGTGCTAGGAGACAAACTCCCCTAGGACTTAGTTGCATGAGCAACAGAGTGAAGGGTTGAAGTGAATCTTAGTGCTAGAGCTTAATTTAGACTAGGGTTATTGGTACGCGTTTGAATCGCTCACCCGCAAGTGCACGGGGTCGCCAAGTAATACCCCTCGCGCAAACACGAGGGGGTCGTATTCCCAAGGGCCCGAGAATCTATTCCTATTTCCTTATCACAATGTTGTCCAACCTAATCAATCACTTGGAAGAAGGACTACAAATAATCTACTAGAGCAAAGAGCATGCAAATAGTAAGAATAAATACGGAGGGAAGTATCAAGGTGAGGAAATGGTCACGGATGAGGATTCCCTCGGGGGCTACTAAAGTGTTAAGGATGCCCTAACTAGCATGCACGTGGGTGGTTTGGACCGGGAAACCCTAAATTAGACCAACCCGATGGTCACTGTATTGGTCCCTAATCCGGTACGAGTATTGGAATACGGAATTGTTTCGGCCAAATCCTTGTACGATCGCAATGGGTTTAGTGGATTTCCCCAAGCTAGGGTTGAAACACAATCAAGGACAACCCTAACAATTGGAGGGGTACAAATACCCGATGGTCACCGCGTATTCGTATATGTATTCTCTTCCAAGCTTGGTGAGCCTAATACTAGGGCAATGGTCATGCAACCTAGCATTGTCTAGGAATTGATACATAGAGTTCTCATACATATCAAGGCAATCAAGAACCATCAAACAAGGATCACAAACCAATCCAAAAGCATAAACTAGAACAAGCATCCAAAATACACAAGTTCACCCCCAAGGTTCACCTACATCCGGTGACCTTGGGGTTTAGTTACTCATGATCACAAAACAAGTAGGAAAATACATGAAAACAACCAAAAGCATAACAAGAACACTCCCTCAAAGGATCAAAGCCGAATGACGCTTCCAAGGACGCCACCCAAGGAGTGGCTTCCTTTGTCAATCTTCCTCTCAAATGTGAATCGAAGGTGTCGATTAGTTGTTTCGTGCTCTCCCCGTCGTCCTCTCCTCAAGAATCGCCTCCAAAACCCAGCCTCAAGCTCCCAAAGAAGGTGGTGAAGTCAAGATCTCTCAAGAACAAGGCTCTTCCCCTCAAAAAAGAACTAAAAACCCTTAAAAACAAGATCCTACGAGTTATGCGGCCCCCCCCATGCGGCCTCGTATGCGGGGAGAGAAAGTCTCCGAGAAAATCCCAAAAGTCGCGTAAATGCTACAGTGAAACTGCTACAGTGCCGTACACGGCCTCAACAGCGCCCGCATGGAACCCCGCATGGATCTCCTGACCAAGTCCTCCAAGTTTTCGTGCTACAGCGATTGCTATAATGATCGCTACAGTACCCCCCCCCCCCCGGGCTCAGTAACAGTGTTTTCAATGCCGATTTCTTCTAAAATTCTGTCAACGAGCTCAAAGGGGTCTTACTGGTACCTGTAACACGAAAGAACCCAATTCAGACCAAAAACGGGCGTCAACTCATAGAAAAATACGCAATATGTACGCCCGAATACATAGAAAATACGTATGTTTAGGAATTTATCAGTTATTTCACCTGCACCAAAGAGTTAGAACTATACATAGGAACAGGGTTAATCACTAGGAATCCCTAGAACTTAATGCAATTCCAAGTAGTGTGAGGCTTAGGAAGATAGAATCCCCTAGGGCTTAGTTGACAGGTCAACGAGAGTCAAGGGTCGTAGTGAAACCTAATATCGGGGTATAGTGTTGGGGTTAGTCATGGTTGACCTTAGGTTTGGGACCGTGTGTTTAAGGATTTCCTCGACTCAATTAACATCAATAGGAAAGTATAATAGCATTGTCTTGCACTAGAAGCATAACTCCTAGGGGTAGCTTGTCCGGGTACCCAAAATCATTCATTGCTTGTCCTACTCTTTTTACTCCTACTTGCATTCTCTCACCTTCAACACTTCTATTTTAATTCTTATTTTTATTAATTACTTTAACACTCACTCATTGATTTCTTTCCACACTTCGCATTAGCTACATAGTGAATACTTTTATCTCAAATCCCTATTCCCTGTGGATACGACTACCCACTCACTAGGGTATATTATTATTTCGATAACCCGTGCACTTTCAGACCCCTGTCATGAATCCTAGTACGGGGGTATAGTGTTGGGACTAGTCACAGTTGACCTTAGGTTTGGGACCGTGTGCTTAAGGATTTCTATAACTCGTTAGATATCAATTAGAAGGTATAATACTAGTCTTGCACTAGAAGCATTAGTCCTAGGGGGAGCTTTGTCCGGGTACCACATATTCGCATTAATTGTTTCCTCCTTACTCTTTGCTCACACTCATCTTCCTTCCTTATTTCTCTTTCTTTTATTGCACACACATTGTTTTCTCTTGCCACCGTTATTTTCACACTAGCTAAGTAGCAATTTCTCTCGTCTTGAATCACTACTCCCTGTGGATTCGACTTCCCTCTCACCAGGGTATTATTACTTCGACAACCTGTCCACTTGCGAGACACTTCGCAAGGGGTTTGTCAGAGTTTTTGGCACCTTTTCTAGGGAGTCGATGTGTTTCGGACATTTGCTTTTTTAGCTATTCACCACTCACTCTATTTCACATTTTTCTTTTCTTGCATCGTTCTTATTTGTTTTCTTTTCTTTGGTTTCAGCTACAAGTTATGAACCATGGTAATCCTTTGATTCTAGTTGAAGGAGACCAAGACATTGGAAAGAGAACACAAAGAAAGGGGAAAGGAACAGCCCAATCAAGATGAAATAAACACTGAAGGGTCAGATACTATGGCAGAACAGCACGATAGCAAAGGACTCTTGACACGACCCCTTGCGTGTATCCCGCAAGTACACGGGCTTGTCGAAGTAATAAAATTACCCTGGTGAGTGGGTAGTCGAATCCACAGGGAATACGGATTTAAAACATAAGATTTTGCTATTTAGTTATACGTTGTACGAAATTTATAATCGAATTGATAAGTGGATTATGGAATCAATTAAAATAAAAGACAAGAAATTAAACAGAGAGATGGAAGATAAGAAAGTGCAAGTAGAAGTTAAAAGAGAAAGACTAGCAATGGATGAAATAGGGTATCCGGACTAGTTACCTCTAGGACTTATGCTTCTAGTGCAAGACTATGCTATTATACTTTCCTACTGATGTTAATTGAGTCGAGGATATTGATAAGTGCTCATTTAATAGTAACATGAAGCATTATTATCTTACAATGAACATATCTTTTATCAGATTTTATCACTAAATTGTGTGCATTTGTGTATTCTTTTACATTGTAGGTTTATGGAGCTAATTTGGTGAAAAAGAACGAAGTTAGATCGTGTTCACCATTGTTGGGTAGTTTTCGGACCAAGCAAGGAACAAGGCACGAGCCTAGACTTGTGAGTGTGTGCCAACCTCCTTTGGAGGGGCACAAAGGCAGTCACGTTCACAATAAGTCTAACTCGTGTTGCTTAGGAGAACATCACCAAAAAGGAGACTTGAAACAATCGGCACGATCAACCATTGATTTGTGTGCCCAAATCGATGGCCTCGATGAAGAACAATGGATTCGGGGGTGTTTTCGGCGAATACTGTAGCAGCACTGTAGCCTGTTATTGTACCAAAACACTATCACAAGCTACTTACTGTTCACTTTCAGCCGAAATTCAGAATTCCAGAGAATTCACACGGGCGTGTGGAAATTCCACATGGCCGTGTGAATTAATTTTTCAGCAAGCCAAAAACTTCACACGGCCGTGTGAATTAATTTTTCAGCAAGCCAAAAACTTCACACGCCCGTGTGGAAATTCCACACGGCCATGTGAAGTTCCAATAAGTTCAGATTTAAAAGCCGCATTCAACATTATAAAAGACCGACTTTGGAGGCTTTTGAGATATCTTTTGACCTAACTTTCTCCCCAACTTCTAGAGAGTGCGGCTAGGGTTTCGGAGATGACTTCATGGAGTTTTGGAGTGCGACATCGGCATCGTCACCGACGTCCGGCGACCGCACAAGACCACGGCAACATCATACGCGAGGCGGTTTTCATCAATGCTTTTTATTTATTCTTTCTTTTATATTTTGATGAACATGTATAGTTCCATGAGGAGCTAAACCCCTTGTGGGTATTCGGACTTGTAAAACCCTAGGATTATTATGTTTCTATGACATTGCTATTATGTTTTTCCATTATTGATGAATAAAATTCGAGTTTCAATTTTAATTATATTGTGCTATTGTTTTCCCTTAGCCATGACACTAAGGTTGAGAGCAATCTAGGTTATCCTTTGGACGTGTGACAACTCCTATAGGGTTAGACTACTTAAGATTGAAGATGGTTGAGAGGGAGAGTTGTAAGGTAGTGATGTATCCCCTTTCCCCTCCGGTGTTATTTCTCCCTACCTCCGTTTCCTTGGTTAATTAGAGGTCGAGATAGAGTGTTAGGGCTTAATTTAGACTAGAGTTCTTCTACCTAGACCAAAGGGTTAGAACTACATATAGGAACAAGTTTTATCACTAGGAATCCAAAGAGCTTAAAGCAATCCCATGTAGTGTTAGGGTTAGGAAGATAGACTCCGCTGGGGCTTAGTTGACAGGTCAACAAGAGTCAAGGGTCGTAGTGAATCCTAATACCAGGACATAATGTTGGGGTTAGTCACGGTTGACCTTAAGTTTTGGGACCGTGAGTTTAAGGATATCCTCGACTCAATTAACATCAATAGGAAAGTATAATCGCATAGTCTTGCACTAGAAGCATAAGTCCTAGAGGCAGCTTGTCTGGATACCCTATTTTATCCATTGCTAGTCTTTCTCTTTTAACTTCTATTTGCACTTTCTTGTCTTCCATCCCTCTGTTTAATTTCTTGTTTTTTATTTTAATTGATTCCATAATCCACTCATCAATTCGATTGTCACTTTACGTACACCGCACAACTAAATAGTGAAATCTTGTGTTTTAAATCCCTCTTCCCTGTGGATTCGACTACCCACTCACCAGGGTAATTTTATTACTTCAACAAACCCGTACACTTGCGGGATACACGCAAGGTGTCATGTCAGATATCCTTAAATACACGGTCCAAAACTTAAGGTCAACCATGACTAACCCCAACATTATGCCCCGGCATTAGGATTCACTACATCCCTTGATTCTCGTTGACCTGTCAACTAAGCCCCAGGGGAGTCTATCTTCCTAAGCCTAACACTACGTGGGTTTTCTTTAAGCTCTAGGGATTCCTAGTGATAAAACCTGTTCCTATATGTAGTTCTAACCCTTTGGTCCAAATGGAAGAACCCTAGTCTAAATTGAGCCCTAACAGTCTATCTCGACCGCAAATAAATCGAGGAAACGGAGGTAGGGAGAAATCACACCGGAGGGGAAAGGGAACGCTTCGCTATCTCACAATTTACCTTCTCAACCCTCTTCAATCTTAAGTAGTCTAACCCTATAGGAGTTGTCACACCTCCTAAGGGTAACCTAGATTGCTCTCAACCCTAGTGTCATGGCTAAGGGAAAACAATAGCACAAGATAATTAAAATTGAAACTCGAATTTATTCATCAATAATGGAAAAGCATAATAGCAATGTCATAGAAACATAATAATCCTAGGGTTTTACAAGTCCGAATACCCACGAGGCGTTTAGCTCCTCATGGAGCTATACATGTTCATCAAAATATTAAAAAAAGTGCAAATAAAAAGCATTGATGAAAACCCCCTCGCGTATGGTGTAGCCGTGTTCATGTGCGGCCGCCGGACATTGGTGACTGATAAGTGCTTGTGTTATAGTATCGCGAAGCGTTATTATCTTACATTAAGCATACCTTTTATTAGATTTTATCACTAAATGTGTGCATTTGTGTTCTCTTGTGCATTGAAGGTATTGTGGAGCCTAATTGGAGAAGAAGAATGAAATTAGGTCGCGCTTGCCAATGTTGAGATGTTCTCGGACCAAGCAAGGAACGAAGCACGTATTTGGACTTGTGGATGTGTGCCAACCTCCTTTGGAGGGGCACAAAGGCAGTCACATTCACAACAAGTCCAATCCGTGTTACTTAGGAGAATTTCGCGAAAGAAGAAGACTTGAAGCAATTGGCGCGACCTACCGTTGCTTGTGTGCCCAAGTAATGGCCTCGATGAAGAACAATGGACCCGGGAGGCGTTTCGGCAAAGTACCAAGCCTGTTCAGCTGAAGACTAGTGTTCCAGAGAAGTCACACGGGCGTGTGGAAATTCCACACGGCCGTGTGTTTTGCAATTTCAGCCATCCAGTGAAGACACACGGGCGTGTGGAAATTCCACACGGCCGTGTGAAATTAATTTTCCAGCCGAGACAGAAGCTTCACACGGGCGTGTGGAAATTCCACACGGCCGTGTGAAGCCCCCGATAAGTCCAATTTTAAAGCCGCGATTCAACATTATAAAAGGGGATTTTTGCAACCTTTTGGAGGATCTTTTCGACCTAACTTTTCCCCAACTTTCTGGAGTGCGGCTAGGGTTTCGGAGAGGATTTCGTGGAGGTTCTAGCACATCGTCGGCATCGATTTCGAGGTTCGACGTTTGCACAAGACCACGGCCACACCAACTTCGAGGGGGTTTTCATCTATGTCTATGTTTTATGCTTTATTTTCCACATTGATGAACATGTATAGCTCTATGAGGAGCTAAACCCTTCGTGGGGTATTCGGACTTGTAAACTTTAGGGTTCTTATGTTTCTTTGACATTGATTATTATGCTTTCCATCGTTGATGAATAAAATTGAGTTTTAATCTTAATTATCTCTTGATATTGTTTTCCCTTAAACGTGACATTAGGGTTGAGAGCAATCTAGGTTTTCCTTTGGAGGTGTGACAACTCCTATAGGATTAGACTACTTAAGACTAAAGAGGGTTGAGAGGGAGAGTTGTGAGGTAGCAATGTACCCCTTTCCCTTCCGATGTGATTTCTCCCTACCTCCGATTCCTTGATTTAATAGCGGTCGAAATAGAGTGAAGCAATAGGTAGATAAACTCCCCTAGGGCTTAATTGCGCAAGTAATAGAGTGAAGGGTTGTAGTGAATCCTATATGCTGGGGCTTAATCTAGACTAGGGTTCTTTCACCTGGACCAAAGGGTTAGAACTATTGTTGTAGGAACAGGTTTAATCACTAGGAATCCCTAGAGCATAATGCAATCCCATATAGTGTGAGGTTTAGGTAGATGGACTCCCCTGGGGCTTAATCATCTAGGTGACAGAGTGAAGGGTGTTGTGAATCCTAATACCAAAGCATAGCATTGGGGTTAGTCACGGTTGTCCTTAGGTTTGGGACCGTGAGTCTTAGGATTTCCTCGACTCAATTGACATCAATAGGAGAGTATAATATCATAGTCTTGCACTTGAAACATAGACCCTAGAGGTAGCTTGTCCGGATACCCCCTTTTACTCATTGCAAGTCCTTCTCGATTTTCCTATTTGCATTTCTTACTTTCATCCTTCTATTTAGTTTATTGTTTTGAAATACATTCATTCATTAATATCACCATTGTTTTCCATATTTCGCATAGCTTAATTAGTGAATTCTTATACTCTATCTCCCTATTCCCTGTGGATTCGACTACCTTCTCACCAAGGTAATTTTATTACTTCGACAAGGCCGTGCACTTGCGGTACGCACGCAAAAGGTCGTGTCAGTGACGATGCCGATGACGCGCTCCAAACCTCCATGAAGTCCTCTACGAAACCCTAGCCGCCCTCTCCAGAAGTTGGGGAGAAAGTTAGGTCAAAAGATATCTCAAAAACCTCCAAAATTGGGCTTTTATCATGTTGAGTGCGGCTTTAAATTTGAACTTATCGGGACTTCACACGGCCATGTGGAATTTCCACATGCCCATGTGAAGTTTCTGGCTAGCTAAAAAATTAATTCACACGGCCGTGTGGAACCACACGGCCGTGTAAATTCTCTGGAATCTTGAATTTTAGCAGAAAGTGAACAGTAGTTTGCTACAACGTTTTCCTACAATACATGCTACAGTAGTGATTGTCCATACTATCTACAATGGGTTAAATCCAAGTACAAAGCAATTGTTATATGTTGCAGCAGGTGGTACCTTAGGAAGCAAGACCCCTGGTGAATCCCGACACCTCAAAGGCTTTGAATAGCTATCAATGGAACTCAAGAGATAGGAAGAAGGTGGCTGGATTTCATGAGATTGATGCAGTAACATCTTTGGTGGCCCAAGTTGAGTCATTGAGCAAGAAGTTGGACAGTTTAACTTCACCTAGAGTGGTGGGCATTACGAGTTGCAATGGATGTGAGGGAGGTCATGCTTCTAGTGATTGCTTGATTTCAATTGGTGGTATTTCTTCGGTTGAACTAGCGGATTTTGTAGGTAATGCGTTCAGAGGTCAAGGGAATCCCTATAGTAGTACCTACAATTCTGGGTGGGGGAATCACCCTAACTTGTCATGGAGCAACCAAGGGCAACAAAAGAGTAATGCACTACCGGGCTTTTGATTGCTTCCCCTCAAGTGTACGGGATCACCAAGTAATACTTCGTGCAAAAGCATGAGGATCGTATTCCACGGAGCTAAGGATCTACTATTACTCCTTCATTGCCTATTAACTAACTCGACATCTTAAGCATGAGGAGTTACTCTAATAAATGCAATAAGCAAAATACAAGATGAATAAACCGATTTAAGAACATACAAGATGATTGCAAGTGCTATAGAAATGTGCGTAGGCCTATGGATGTGGATCCCCTTGAGGGGTCATCATAAAACATGGATGAACAATAAATAAAATAGCATGGGTGATTTAGAATGAGGGATCTCAAGATTAGATCAACCCCAATTTATCGGTGATTGAACCCTAATCCCATTCGAATGTCGATTGGAATTTCCTCCTAACCAACATTCCTACGATTGCATTAAGTACAAGGAGATTCCAAAATAAGGGTATACTAAGCCCTAGTTTACCGTTAAAGATCCGAGGGCTATTGATACCCAATTTCTAATACAAGAAACCCCTTTTAGTTCATTAAAGATCTAATACACCCGAGTAGGTCACATCTACGTGTACAACTCGAGAAAGAACTATGGATTTCTCCTTTGAGTAGTTCTAGGCATGAAGCACAATGAACTAAATCATAAATCAACCCAAAACATATAATTAAACATAAATCATCCAAGATACATGATGAACCTCCCAGGGTTCTGATAAGTGCCTAAATACATCATGCTTTAGCGATGATGTTCTTGTACTTTCATGCAACTAATGTGTATTTTCGATGACATTTTGAGCACTTGATGTTTTTATTTTCATTTTAGGGTTTCGAGGACCAAGTGCGCGTGATCGAACCGTATTCGTGTCATTTCGGGGAAGATTGAAGAAGAAATGAAGACTTGGAGCACCCCGGAAGCCGACACACCGCATACGGAGCTGTTTCTCTCGGCCATGTGCGGCCACTGTGCGGCCCGCACAGTGGTCGCACACCCTGGCCAGTGAGCTGTGCGTCCTAGTGTGCAGCCCGCACAGCAGGCCGCACAAGGTGGCCAGAAGAGCTTGCTGTCGCATGTGCGGCCCGCACACTGCCAGCACGCTCTAGGGATTATATAGGGATTCTTCAGGGTTTTTGGAAAAGGTTGTTCTCTATCGGGCCTCCACTCCACCACACACCATTCTCATCATCTTTGGAGGGATTTGGAGGGATTTTTGGGCAGATTTGAAGGAGAGAAGAAGGGAAAGACGTGGAGAAGCTTCATAGGGCTCCTCGGTGCGGATCCGACGAGCTACACCATCAACCCTAGCCGACATCTTTGAGGGAGTTTTTCTTGTTTTTGTTTGATGGAATCTTTGTATGATGAGCTCCTTAATTTTGTGATGTCAAACTAAACCTCCCAAGGCCACCGGGCTCTGGGTGAACCTTGGGAGGAGACTTTGTATGAATGACCTTTATATTGTTTTGAATGAATGTGTTGGTTTGATTGTTTGGTTTTAATTCATTATCTTGTTGCTCATTCTACAATGGATGGATTCCGTAGAATTGATTTTGAATGATACTTGTTTTGCGGGATGCTAGCTTGTATTAGGTCACTTGATGAGTTAAAGAGTGATTCATGTATTAATACACCAGAGGTTCTGGGTGCTAATAGCCTTCCGCGCGTTTAGGGTTAATTTAGCCGAGAGTGTGCATTAGATTAACCCTAATCAAGACTCCTTGTTCTCATTGACATCGTAGGTGTCTTTTCTGGATAGAGAAATCCGTACTGGATTAGGGCTACACTACAGAGGTTCCGGGGTAGTCGACATCCGAGTCTATCGGACCAAAACCAAGCCAACCCTAGTTTTATAATTATCATGGTCTTTCGTATTTAGTCTCCTCCCGGGGGAATCCTCGCCCGAGGCCTTCCCCAATTATTGGCTTCTTCGTCTCTAACTTTATTCCGGATTGAGCTTTATTTTATTTTCATTTCCTTACTTGTTTTTATTATTTTAATATTGCTTCAACCTTGTTTCGATCGACTAGAAAGTGACTCCCAAAAGGAAGTAATAGTAGATCTTGTGAGGTTATTACTTGACGACCCGTGCACTTGCGACCGGGGAGTCACGTGCTAGCTCTGTAGCTAGTCGCGCGCTCGGTCACCAGGTTCACCAACATTCAGCGGGCGTGGGGGTCTAGTGTGCCATCATACAAACAATCATAAAAATGTAAGAGAAATGAAGCTCAAAGTTCATAAATGACACTCCCTAGGTGAAATGATGGAAGAAAAGGTGGAGGTCCGGCCGAATGATGCTTTCCCCCGTCCAAGAGAGGCTGAATGACACTTCTCTTAGCTTGGAACCTTGCTCCCATGATGGTGAAGCTTCCCTCTTTGATGATGAAGCCCTTGCCTTCTTCCTTGGCTCAAGATTGTTGTCTTTGAATGATATCTTTATTCTCCTTTCTCTCTCCTTCCCAATGCTGGCCAAGAGTCCTTTGAGAAGCCATAGAGATGCTCTTTTGTACACCCAAGGCATACTGCCTGTATGGGGGCCGTATAGATGTGAAATAGGGCTCAAAAACAACAAATCCCGAGCTATACCACCCCCAAAATGGGTCAGTGAGGGTGATATGGACTACGCAAAGTATTTTGTCTTTCTTGGGGCAAACGGCCTCCCATACAACCTCCTTGAGACCGTATGCCTAGAATTGAATTCTAGCTACGAAAAATCCCCATGTGCTATAGTGAATACGTGACACGACCCCTTGCATGTATCCCGCAAGTGCACGAGCTTGTCGAAGTAATAAAATTACCCGGGTTAGTGGGTAGTCGAATCCACAGGGAATAAGGATTTAGAACACAGGAATTCGCTATTTAGTTATGCGGTGTAAGAAAAGTGATAATCGATTTGATGAGAGAATTATGGAATTAATTAAAATAAAAGACAAGAAAGTAAATAGAGGGATGAAAGACAAGAAAGTGCAAGTAAAAGTAGAAGGAGAAAGACTAGCAATGAATGAAATAGGGTATCCAGACAAATTACCTCTAGGACTTATGCTTCTAGTGTAAGACTATGCTATTATACTTTCCTATTGATGTTAATTGAGTCAAGGATATCCTTAAACACACGGTCCCAAACCTATGGTCAACCGTGACTAACCCCAATACTATGTCCCGGCATTAGGATTCACGTCAACCCTTCACTCTATCGCTCACGCAACTAAGCCCCAGGGGAGTATTTCTTCCTAAGCCTAACACTATGTGGGATTGCTTTAAGCTTTAGGGATTCCTAGTGATAAAACCTGTTCCTATGTATAGTTCTAACCCTTTGGTCCAGGTGGAAGAACCCTAGTATAAATTAAGCCCCAGTGCATAGTGATGAGTATAATCCGCAAGCGCACGGGTCGCCAAGTAATACCCCTCACGCATGCGAGAGGAGGTCGTATTCCCAAGGGCCAAGGAACTACTATTACTCCCCCTTCATCTATTTCCTAACCTAGCAATTCGATTGTCATGCAATAATTACAAAATGGAGAAAGAAATAACTAAAATGAGATCCGGGCTACTACTACACACATTTAGCAAACAAGGGAGAATCAAACATGCGAAGGCGTGATTTGGACAGCGAATCCCCCTAGGGTTGTCATTAAGCCCTGAATTTAGGATGAAATGTTATGATGGTAGTTGGGCCAAGAGATTCCTAAATTAGGTCACCTCGATGGTCACGGTGATAACACCTAATCCGGTACGAGTATTGGAATACGGAATCACTTCCGCCCAAATCCTCGTACGATTGCCTTACTCCTAGGGAAATCTCAAATTAGGGCCGAACTCAACCTAGGTCAAGCCCTAATGGTTGGAGGGGTACAAATACCCGATGGTCAGGGCGTATTCGTACATGTATCCCTTCCAAGCCTAGTGTGTCTAGTACAAGGGCGATGGTCACGCAACCGAGTACAACCTAGAAGTTGAAATACAGAGTTCTCATGCAAATCAACACATCAAAGTACACAAGGCTTGAACCACAAACTACAAGATTCCATAAAAGAAATACAACATCAAACAATGCATCAATAAAGATGATCAACCAAAATACAAACTACCAACCCCAAGGTTCATCATGTCCAAATCACAAATAAGTTAGTTCCTCATTGAAGAGGAAAACTCATACAAATACAAGGAATAACAAAACACGAAATGAAGTAAGAAACACTCCCTCTAGCCTTGGGATCCCTTGATGGATGAAAACCTTGAAAATATGCCTTAATGCCTTGGATCTTCCATACAATCTCCTCCTTCGACGTTGTCTCCCTCTTGGTGAAGCTTTGTGCCGTAGATCGCCGGAAATCGCCACCAAAATGGGTGGGGCGGCGGCCCAAAAATCCCCAAAAAAAAATCCCCCTCTCAAAAGTTGTCCGAAAAGCACTTAAAACCAATTCCAGCGAGCTATGCGGCCTCCCATGCGGCCCCGCATGCGGGGAGAGACAATTTCCGAGAAATCCCGAGAATCGCGTAAGTTGCTACAGTGCCGCTACAGTAAATTTCCTGCAGTCGAATTGCTACAGTACGTATGCGGCCTCTGCAATGCCCGCATGAAACTCTAGACTTAGCCATTTCGCCAAAGTTTTCGTGCTACAGTCCAGGGGCTCAAAAATGGTCTTTTCCATACCGATTTCTTCTAAAATCATATTGTTGAGCTCCCCACGGTATCTTCTGTGCCTGTAACACGAAATAAACCAATTTAGACCGAAAACAGGCATCCACACATACAAAAACACTCTATTAATACGCAAACATACATAAATAATACGTACAGTTAGGCGTTTATCACATAGGATTCACGTCAACCCTTCACTCTGTCGCTTGCGCAACTAAGCCCTATGGGAGTTTATCTACCTAGTACTTCACTCTATCTCGACCGCTAATAAATCAAGGAAACGGGGGTAGGGAGAAATCACACAAAGGGGATACATCGCTACCTCACAACTCTCCCTCTCAACCTTCTTCAATCTTAAGTAGTCTAACCCTATAGGAGTTGTCACACCTCCAAAAGATAACCTAGATTGTTCTCAATCCTTAGTGTCACGGCTAAGGGAAAACAATAGCAAAAGATAATTAAAATTGAAACTCGAATTTATTCATCAATAATGGAAAAACATAATAACAATGTCATAGAAACATAATAATCCTAGGGTTTACAAGTCCGAATACCCACGAGGGGTTTAGCTCCTCATGGAGCTGTACATGTTCATCAAAATATGACAGAAAGGATAAAACGAAAGCATTGATGAAAACCCCCTTGTGTATGGTGTGGCCGTGGTCTTGTGCGGCCGTTGTACATCGATGTCGATGCCGATGATGCGCTCCAATCCTCCACAAAGTCCTTTCCAAAACCCTAGCCACACTCTCCAAAAGTTGGGGAGAAAAATAGGTCAAAAGATATCTCAAAAGCATCCAAATCGGGCTTTTATAATGCTGAGTGCGGCTTTAAATTTTGGACTTATCGGGACTTCACACGCCCATATGGAATCAACACACGGGCATGTGAAGTTTCTGTCTGCTAAAAAATTAATTCACACGGCCGTGTGTTAATTCCACACGCCCGTGTGAATTCTCTGGAATTCTGAGATTCGGCCGAAAGTGAACAGTAGCTTGCTACAGTGTTTTACTACAGTAACAAGCTATAGTGCTGCTGAAGTAACTCGCCAAAACGCTCCCGAGTCCGTCGTTCTTCATCGAGGCCATTGAATTGGGCACACAATCAATGGTAGATCGTGCTGATTGCTTCAAGTCTCTTTCTTGGTGAAGTTCTCCTAAGCAACACGAGTTAGACTGATTGTGAATGTGACTGCCTTTGTGCCCCTCCAAAGGAGGTTGGCACACACTAACAAGTCTAAACTCGTGCCTTGTTCCTTGCTTGGTCTGAAAACCTCCCAACAACGGTGAACACGATCTAACTTCGTTCTTTTTCTCCAAATTGCCTCCACAAACCTACAATGCATAAGAATACACAAATGCACACAATTTAGTGATAAAATCTGATAAAAGATATGTTCATTGTAAGATAATAACGCGTTGTGTTACTATACTATGAGCATTTATCAATACACTATAGTACTCTGATCTACTTTTATGTCCAAATTATGTTCTCCTGTTCTCTGTGGCTCCTACATACCTTGTAAAGCAAATAACACTCGATTAAGCATAAAACGGGCATCAAAACGTAACAAAATACATGCTAAGTGTATAAAATATGTATAATAAAGTATATACATTTAGACATTTATCAAACATTCCAACAACTAAGTGTTTGCTTGTCCCAAAACAAAAAAATCATGAAAAAGAAGGAGAAAGATAAGTGGCCAAATGTATTATGTCTGGCTTAAGCAACTATAAAAATCTACAAGCAATGGACAAATGATACATTGATGATGAGTTACAATCAATAAGTACAACATAAAGATCATGTCTCACCTCCTATATGTTTGTGCCATGTAAGTAAATCTTTTGCCTCATTTGCCCTTACTTAGTCTAGCCTACTGACTTCAATCAGTACAGCTCTAGATGTTAATCACTCCATATGCAAAGAGTACTGGATCTTAAAATGCTAAGTGCTACCTCAATGAACAAGATCCTTGTAACTCCTGAATTTGAAACTAAATCCCTTTTCTTCTCAAAACATCAAGTAGGCAGTCTAAGTGATCACTAGGGCTTTTAATTACACGTATATACATATTCATCAATTTTTTTTTTAGTCCGACTAACGTAAACTGCACAAAAATCTTTCTGGAGGATGCACATGCTGGTTAGGCACAAGAGGAATACATAGACGCATTAATGCTTCATTAGCAGAGGAATACTTACATGGACTCTTCTCTTTTTGTTTTTCAATCATTCACCCTAGATCATGTCTTTAAACTGCACTACATGTCACGAAACTAGGACTAGCTCAACAAGGTTTAGAAGTTATTAAGAGTCCATTGAAGGATAGAAATTACTCTTCTAAGGCCAACTACTCAAGGTTGTGTGTTAATGATGGATCACCCGCAAGTGCACGGGGTCACTAAGTAATACCCCTCACATATGCGTGAGGCGGTCGTATTCCCAAGGGCCCGAGAATCTACCCTTACTTCCTCTTTGCAATGTTGTTTAACCGATAAAGCTTGAGTTAAAGAAATTGATGAAAAGCAAACAAGCAAATATAAAATAAATGCAAGATGACTAAGGCAAAATACGGGAAATTCAATGGTTAAGAGTGGAAAAGGATGAGGATTCCCTTAGGGGCTACTAAAGTTCGTTTGGAGGCTTGAACTAACATGAATGTGGCAATGATGGACCGAGAAAATCCTATACTAGCCCAACCCGATGGTCACGGAAATTGGCCCCTAATCCGGTACGGGTATTGGAATATGGTATTTCCACAGCTACAGTTTTTCTACCTCCCAAATCCCCACACGATTGCTAAGGGTACAATGGCTTTCTCAAACTAGGGTTAAAGCAACAACTAGGTACTTAACCCTAGGAGTGGAGGGGTACAAATACCCGATGGTCACGGCGTATTTATACATATTTCCCTTCCAAAGTTGGTGAGTCTAACACTAGGGCAATGGTCATGCAACCTAGCATTTCCTAGATCAATTGATACATAGAGTTCTCATACATATCAAGCAATTAAAACACCAAGCAATGGATCACAAACATGTCACAAACAATGAATTAGAACAAAGCATCCAAAATACATAAGTTCACCCCCAAGGTTCATCTACATCCGGTGACCTTGGGGTTTAGATCCTCATGATCAAGAAATACAACACAAAGTACATGAAACCAAACACCAAAAGCATAAGAAGGACTCCCTCAAGAGATGAAGGCCGGAGAAGTTACAAAGACGCCACACAAAGGGGTGGCTTCCCTTGTCTTCAACCTTCCAAATCCAAGCTCTAGGGTGAAGATCCTTCCCAAAATCTTGCTCTCCTCGCCAAATCCTTGCCTAGATCGCCCTCCAAATGCTTCTCCTTCCTCAGAAATTGAGTGGTGCTGAAAGCTCCTAGAAGAAGACACTTGATGCCCTCCAAAACCCTAGCCAAAGTCCTTTAAAAGATGAATTCGGGCAAGTTCACGGGTGACCTCACGGTCCATAAACAGCTATAGTAAAACAGCTACAGTAACTGCTCACGGATGACCTCACGACCGTGAGGCTGCCCGTGAGGGTTTCCAGATTTCATTTTCCTTTCAACTCTTCGCGCTTCAGGCAGCTACAGTGATGCTACAGTACTCAGGACCCTAATACGACAGTTTCGGTGCAGATTTCCTCTCAAATCGCGTCGTTAAGGTTACCAAAGCATATAATGTACCTAAAACATGAAATAAAACAATTTAGACCGAAAAGGGCATCGATTCGTTAATAAAACACCGAAATACATGCGTGTACATACGTGCAAAATACATACATGTAGACGTTTATCAAACATCCCCACACCTAAGTGTTTGCTTGTCCCCAAGCAAACACACATGAAGAACAGGGGCAGAAAGATAAACGACTAAATGCATGACCTCAAGCTCAAAAGTGAAGGACTCTACGGGCACACTGGACAGAAATCAAGAAGTGAGCTGTTCTAGTGATATTCGAGTAATGATAGCTCTGTTTCTTCTAAAGTGCCCTCAGTGAGTGTGTGCTGACTTCCACCTTGTTCTCCACATCCTGGATTACCCCAGGATGTCTATTCACTCCACACACAATAATAATAACATTAAAGTATTAAAAACATCCTCAGTACTCAGTTAAAAGTCTTTTGTTTCCCAAGTAAAACTTTAGCACCTCAAGTGATTACGCCGCAGGCTCCAGGGGATCAAGATACCACAACTTACTTACTTATGTACAACATGCACACTTTTTTTTTTCTCTGAGTCCCCGACTAACATAGACTGCCCAAAAATCTTTCAGACGGATGCACATGCTGGTTAGGCACAAGTGTCACCCATCCTACTTGATTACAGTCTACATAGACGCATTCGTGCTGAACTAGCAGAGCAATACTGTCATAGACTCGTTTTTTTTTTTTTTTTGTATCTTAAACCCCTTGAACAACATGCTACAATAGATCACTTTCAGGCTAAAGCAAACAACAAAGGAACTCAAAAGCTTTTAAAAGAATATTGAAGATAGAATTTAACACATTAATGCCAAAATAATTGTGATGGGTTAGTAGGAGTATACAAAATGGAAATGCTCATGAACAGGTATAAAGGTGCACTAAAGGTGAAACAGAGCTACAATTAAGTACAGATAAGATACAGCTCATGACTATCATTCTACCAAGCCTGGAAGTTCTAAACAATGTAATCATAGCTATCATAGGTATCATACGCATGTAAAGGCATGTAGCAATAAAAACTACTCCTAGAAATCCATCCCCACACCTAAAGCTGTACATTGCCCCCAATGTACAAAGGTCAGCAGCACAGGGTGGGAAAATAAACATGTAAAGTGCATAATAGGAGTAAAGAAACTTCCCCAGTCAACTGATGCAGTTTGTGAATTGATCCTATAGACTTAGGGACAGATGGAGCAAGAGAAGGCCTGGAGTGCGCAACCATAATATCCTCAACCTGAAAATACAACAAGCACAGATCATGACTCCAAAAATAATAAAATCAGAGAAAAGCAAGCAACAAAAGTTCCACACACATAACATAAGTTTAGTAGGGACGAAGCCCTGACTAACTCACAAGTACAGAATGCAACTAAAAGTAAAAGTATACACAAATACAAAACAAACAGAATGAAAGTAAAACGAACAGGTGTGATGTGCAGTCTAGGGGTCGGAGGGAAAGGAAGGTGCCGCGCAGGTCGTGGCCGCAGAGGTGGTGCCGACAGACGATGAAGAACTGCGCAAGAGCGCCAAGATGTCAGCAGTGGTAGCCTCGATGCGGCCTACAGAAGCAGCAAGGTTTCGATGTCTCCTGTCTAAAATCTGAAACTGCTCGTGGACCTCGGCACGAAATGATTCAAACCTTTCCTCCAAAGAGGGTCTATGCTCCCGGGTCTCGGTGTGGTGCTTGGGCTGCGACTCAAAGTGGGCATCACTATCTGTGTCATCGGTGTCGTGAGATGGACCGGTATCATCCTGTCGTCGCGCGAGTCGATAGGAAGAACCCCGTCGCTCAACCATATTGATACTAATCAATGTCTGCATGGCGAGTGGAGCAATAGTGCCAACAACAGTTATGCCTTGGGTGCGTTCAATGAGCCCCATGCCCTTGATCATTGACACACCCCTTGCCGCTCTTGCCTTCAAACGTGCGCAAAAAGTCCCTTAAAAATCGGCAAATCGGAGTATTTATAAATCCAAAAACGTGCCAGTCACGTGTCTTCACGCGACCACGTGAGATCCCATGCGGTCGCGTGGACTGCAAAATTGCCACGCGGTCGTGTGGGATTTTGACGCGGTCGCGTGAACAGTGATTTCTGCTGCCGTCAAATGACCAGTGTTTTTTCTACAGTACTCTTCATGAAAACGCGATCCAAACTTTCTTATCTTGAGGCCACATGGTCGGGCACATGTCCATGTGGTGAGTTATAAGACTTCTCCTCCATCGAACCATCATTTGGAAGCTTTAGCTATCTTCACACGAGTTGGGATATGAAGGTATGACTGCCTTTGTGCCCTTCCATCACACAAATCATCTTGAATTCTTCAAGAAGTTGGCACACACCCTCATATGCATGATCCCCTCTTGTGCCTTGACACTTGTGTTGCACAAAAGCTCCCAACAATACGTCTTTATAACCCATCTTTGCTTCCTTTTCCTCCTTTAACACTTTCACAACCTAATTGCATAAAAGAACACCAAAATATAGTTTATGAGACATAATCTAAGAAGTATAAACACCATGGATATGGAAATTGGAAACTAGGGCAAGAATGGAAGAGGAAAAGCCTTACCGATGCGAATCAATGTATGAAACTTGATACAAATGCCGGTAAAACCCTTTTGAATCCCCAAAGAATCGAAGAAAAATGGATTTGAGATCTTATGGATGAGAAGTTTGGAGAGGAAAATATGAAGAAATGAAGAGTTTCAAGGTCAAGGATGATGAATAGTAACCCTTCAAGTCATATATAAGCCACATGGGGGTGTGGAAATTCCACACCCCCGCTGGGTACTGTACACGGTCGCGTGAGAATCTCACGCGACCACGTGAGCTGCAGAATTTCTACAAACAGTCCACGCTGCTTTCCAAACTTCAAAATTAGCCCATTCCTTCAACAATTATAATGAATTAACACCCGAAACATGCCCAATATGTGAAAAACACTTATATTCACCAAAAATTGTTCATGAAAACTCAGCACCAAGAAAAATTTTATTAAAACGCACACTCATGACTTTATTACTGCAGAATTTAAAACTAAGACTAGAAAACACATAAAAACTTGGGTTGCCTCCCAAGGAGCGCTTGTTTAACGTCACTAAGCTTGACGTACCTGTTCTTACCTCATGGTGGCTTATGTAAATGGAAAATTTCTTTTTTCGCAACCTGCACGCATGAGAGACAGAATTGTTTCATGTTTAAGAAAAATTGCTCAAATATGTTACCAATTGAGGAAGTATGATTCTTTTCTTCTGTGTGCTTGTCTCCAGTTGCATATGAATGTTTCTTATGCCGATGCCTCGCTCTTTTGACACGACGAAAAATCTGTTTAAGCACTCCTCCTTCCGATTGATCTTTGAAAAGGCATGGTGCTTGAATATGAAGTTTCTCCTCCTCAATAACCGGTCATTCTTCATATGGGTCCGGGTGTGCTATTTCCTGCAAATACTCATTAGCAATCTCATCATTAACATCTAAAAAATAACATGAATCATCAAAGTCTAAAGAATGCGGCGAGGCGGTATGTGATCTTTTCTTCTCTAGCTCGAAGTGTCATCTCGCCTCTATCCATGTCGATGAGCGCCTTGGAGGTTCGTAGAAATGGTCTTCCCAAAATTAATGGAACCTCCACGTCTTCATCCACATCGAGCACCATGAAATCTAAAGGAAAAATATATTTGTCAACCTTTACCAAAACATCTTCAATTATACCTCTAGGATGACGAATAGAACGATCGGCTAATTGTAACGTCAGGCGGGTTGGCCTTGGCTCTCCCAACCCCAATTTCTGAAACAAAGTGTACGGCATGACGTTAATACTAGCCCCCAAATAGGCCAATGCTTTTTCTTCCACCAAACCTCTGATCACACATGGTATGATAAAACTTCCCGGATCTTTCATCTTGTTCGGCAAATTCTTTTGAAGCAATACCAAGCAATTTCCTTCTAAGACAACAGCCACACTTTCTTCCATTTTTTTCTTGTTGGTCAAGAGATCCTTCAAGAATTTTGCATACCTAGGCATTTTGCGACAACGCCTCAACAAAAGGTATATTGATGTGTAGTTACTTAAATAGATCCAGAAATTTTCTGTTTTGCTCATCAGTTTGATCTTTCTTCAAACGCGCCGGATAAGGAATTCTTGGAGCAAATGATGAGGATGGTATAGCTGCCCCCTTCTCCTTGTCATGCACCTTACTCATCGGCTTTTCTTGAGGATTTTTAGCTGTCTTCCCAGTGGGGGTTAACTCGTGAGGAATTTCAGAATTCTTCTCAGCAGTGAGCTTTTCTTGGAGCTCCCGACCACTCCTCAAAGTGATTGACTTTACATGCTCTCTTGGATTTGTCTCGGTGTTACTTGGTAAGCTTTCTTGAAGTCTTTCCGCTAATGACTTCGCTATTTGTCCTACTTGATTCTCTAAATTATGTAATGAAGCGGTGTGATTTCGGAGTGTTGCCTCAATATTCTGAAATCTTGTGTCGGTTGATTGAATGAACTTTGACAAAACCTTCTCTAATTCTGAAACTCTCTCCAGAATCGGAGGTGGTTGCTGAAATCCTGGTGGGGCAGCAGGCCTTTGCTGCCCTTGATTACTCCATGAGAGATTGGGGTGGTTTCTCCACCCTTGGTTGTAAGTGTTGCTAAAAGGATTACCTTGTCCTCTACCCGAATTCCCCACAAAATCAACTTGCTCAATTGGGGCTGAAGTAGTAATTGAGATAGGACAATCAGTTGGCATATGTGAACCCCCACAACCATCGCAACTAGTAACTGCGGCAACTCTTGAAGAAGTTAAAGTATCCAATTTCTTGCTCATAGCCTCAACTTGGGCTGCCAATGACGTAACTGCGTCAATTTCACGAACCTCGGCCACTTTCTTCTTCTCTCTTGCATTCCATTGATAACTATTAAGTGTCATCTCTTCGATTAGTTGTTGGGCCTCTTACGAAGTCTTGTTTCCCAATGTTCCTCCTGCGGTGGCATCAAGTAACTGTTTGGTGCCCGGGTTCAACCCATTGTAAAATGTGTGAATAATCATCCATTCGGGGAACCCATTGTGAGGATACTTCCACAAGAGGTCCTTAAATCGCTCCCATGTCTAAAATAATGACTCTAACTCAATCTGAACATAAGAGGAGATCTCATTCCTAAGCTTTGCCGATTTCCCCGGTGGAAAGTATCTTGCAAGGAAAGCTTCTACCATTTCATTCCATGTTGTGATGGAAGCTCTTGGTAAAGAATGGAGCCACTGTTTGGCTTTTCCTTTTAGTGAGAATGGAAAAGCCCTCAAGCGAATTGCATCATCCGATACCCCATTAATTTTTAGCATGTCGCACACTTCAAGGAAACTTTCAATATGACTATTCGGATCTTCATCTGTTAATCCATTGAACTGTGCGGACTGTTGAAGCATTTGAATGAAGCCCAGCTTCAACTCAAAATTCTGGGCTGCAACTGGTGGCCTAACGATGCTTGATTGTGAACCACGAATCGTAGGACGAGCAAAATCTGAAAGTGTTCTCTGCTGCCCTGCTTGTTCTGCCATGTTTTCAGACTCTTCAATTTCTATTTCTGTAGGAAAATTCTGTGCTACTGCAGATTCCTTACCTTTTCTACGCAATCTACGTTCAATTTCAGGATCTTCTTCAACGAATGTCGAAGGATTTCCTCGGGTCATAACCTGTAGACGGAAAATAAAGAAAAGAAGTAATGAGAACGATGAAAGAAAGAAATATGGAATAGAAAAGAAATAAAATGATGAATGACTAAAGTAACCAAGTCCTAGCGTTCCTAATATCCCGTTCCCCGGCAACGGCGCCAAAAACTTGACACACCCCTTGCGCTCTTGCCTTCAAACATGCGCAAAAAGTCCCTTAAAAATCGGCAAATCGGAGTATTTATAAATCCAAAAACGTGCCAGTCACGTGTCTTCACGTGACCACGTGAAATCCCATGCGGTCGTGTGGGATTTTGACGCGGTCGCGTGAATAGTGATTTCTGCTACAGTGAAATAAACAGTGTTTTGCTATAGTATTCTTCATGAAACGCGATCCAAACTTTCTTATCTTGAGGCCACATGGTCGGGCACACGTCCATGTGGTGAGTTATAAGACTTCTCCTCCATCGAACAATCATTTGGAAGCTTTAGCTATCTTCACACGAGTTGGGACATGAAGGTATGACTGCCTTTGTGCCCTTCCATCACACAAATCATCTTGAATTCTTCAGGAAGTTGGCACACACCCTCATGTGCATGATCCCCTCTTGTGCCTTGACACTTGTGTTGTACAAAAGCTCCCTACAATACGTCTTTATAATCTATCTTTGCTTCCTTTTCCTCCTTTAACACTTCCACAACCTAATTGTATAAAAGAACACCAAAATACAGTTTATGAGACATAATCCATGGTAAAATGATGCTCAATGTATGTAAAACAAGTATGTAAAACATGTGTACTCAAGCACTTATCAATCATCCTTGTAATGTAGGGCCCCGCGTATATGGCTCCAAGGTGAACAAACTTTCCTTGATGGTCAAGGACCTCCGCAATCAAATGTCCCAAGTGAAGGGGGTACCGCTATATAATGTTGTATAGCATCAATAAGTCCGTGCGGGAAACCACCCTCGTAGAGTCCAACCGGCCCCCAACACCCCGTGTCAACAATGCGTGAATATATCGATGGGCCGGGTCCTTTAATTGGAATGCTTTCTTGGTCCGGGACTTGCGAGCGATAGTGGTCCAATAGGATGCCGTAGTCACCGGGCCCGGGAAAGCCTTGCCAAGATTCTTGAACTCGGGCCTCTGGGTGTATGCTTCGGTGTAGAAGCCCATGTAGACTCCTAACTGTTCATGTGTGATCCTGTAGCTCTTTCCAAAGGCACGAAATGAAACGTAGCCGGGTTGGCGGGAGAAGGGATTGTACTTGTAAATTTTGAAAGTGCTCAACACTTCGAGGGTCAATTCTTTATATGAAGGTTCTTCAATGGAGAGTAGCTTGTCCCAACCCCCATGTGAAATGAGCTCAAACACGGCTTCATCCAACCCTAAAATCTTCAATGTGTCCCAATCAATCGTTCGAATGGTTCCAAAGTTCTTGCGTGATAGTAGAGCAAACCGGGTCTTGTGATTTTCCTTCTTGAGCCGTGGTTGCTCGGGAGGCGGAGTAGGCTCACTTCGGGCTTTCTTATATGCAACTTTCTTCACCCGCATCCTACAATGTCATAGGACCCTTCATTAGTCATCAAACAAGCAAAACTAGGTTGAAAAATTGAAAATTCAATGAAAACCGAGCAGTGCTACAGTAAAACCGAAAATTTTTGCAAGAACCTTGCTTGGAAAATGGCCAATCCAAGAATACAAACAATCCAAAATACCAAGAAAAAGTCATGGCATACCAAGAGACAAAGATCCACATAACAAACACCCCAAACAACCATGAAAACACCATGATCTCAAGAAAAAGTGTTTACCCAAAAACCTAGGGTTTTATGAGCAAACCTTAGAGTGAATCCGGCCCAAAGAGGTGTTACTGATAAATGCCTAAACATACATATTTTCTATGTATTTGGGCGTACATATTGCGTATTTTTCTATGAGTTGACGCTCGTTTTTGGTCTGAATTGGTTTCTTTCGTGTTACAGGTACCAATGAGACCCCTTTGAGCTCGTTGACAGAATTTTAGAAGAAATCGGCATCGAAAACACTGTTGTTGAGCCCGGGGGGTACTGTAGCATGAAAACTTGGAGGACTTGGTCAGGAGATCCATGCGGGGTTCCATGCGGGCGCTGTTGAGGTCGCATACGGTACTGTAGCAATTTCACTGTAGTAGTTTCACTGTAGCATTTACGCGACATTCGGGGATTTTTCGGAGACTTTCTCTCCCCGCATGCGAGGCCGCATGGGGGGCCGCATAACTCGCAGGATCTTGTTTTTAAGGGTTTTTAGTCCATTTTGAAAGAGGGAGAGCCTAGGTCTTGGGAGAGCTTGACTTCACCACCTTCCTTGGGAGCTTGAGGCCGGGTTTTGGAGGCGATTCTTGAGGAGAGGACGACGGCGAGAGCACGACACGACGAGTCCACACCTTCGATTCACATTTGAGAGGAAGATTGACAAAGGAAGCCACTCCTTGGGTAGCGTCCTTGGAAGCATCATTCGGCCTTGATCCTTTGAGGGAGTGTTCTTGTTATGCTTTTGGTTGTTTTCATGTATTTTCCTACTTGTTTTGTGATCATGAGTAACTAAACCCCAAGGTCACCGGATGTAGGTGAACCTTGGGGGTGAACTTGTGTATTTTGGATGCTTGTTCTAGTTTTATGCATTTGGTGTGGTTTGTGATTCTTGTTTGGTGATTCTTGAATGCCTTGGTATGTATGAGAACTCTATGTATCAATTCCTAGACAATACTAGGTTGCATGACCATTGCCCTAGTATTAGGCTCACCAAGCTTGGAAGGGAATACATGTACGAATACACCGTGATCATCGGATATTTATGCCCCACCAATTGTTAGGGTTGTCCTTGATTGTGTTTCAACCCTAGCTTGGGGAAATCCACTAAACCCATTGCAATCGTACAAGGATTTGGGCGGAAGTACTTCCGTATTCCAATACTCGTACCGGATTAGGGACCAACACCGTGACCATCGGGTTGGTCTAATTTAGGGTTTCCCGGTCCAAACCACCCACGTGCATGCTAGTTAGGTCATCCTTGTCACTTTAGTAACTCCCGAGGGAATCCTCATCCGTGACCACTTCCTCACCTTGATACTTTCCTCTGTGTTTATACTTGCCATTTGCATGCTCTTTGCTTTAGTAGATTATTTGTAGTCCTTCTTCCAAGTGATTGATTAGGTTGGACAACATTGTTATAAGGAAGTAGGAATAGATTCTTGGGCCCTTGGGAATATGACCCCCTCGTGTTCGCGCGAGGGGTATTACTTGGCGACCCCGTGCACTTGCGGGTGAGCGATTCAAACGCGTATCAGTTTTTCTTCAAGGTTTTTGCACACAATGAGTTTGGAGGAGGAGGAGAGTGATTCAATAGAAAAAAAATGAGAAAAAATGGTGAAGAAGTGAGGGAGAAATGAAAGGAAGAAGTGAGTGAATGAGTAGGGAAGAAGAGGGATTAAAGGGGGCTTAAGAGAGCCCAAGCCCGAGGATCAGGCCGTGAGTCCTCTCGGTTTGGCTCAGGGCCTAGCTCACGGGCCGTGAGCTAGTCCGTGAGCGCTCTGGGGATGGCTCACGGCCAAGCTCACGGCCGTGAGCCTCCTCTGGATGGCTCACGGCCTTGCTCACGGCCCAAAAACTTGATGGATCACCCGCAAGTGCATGGGGTCGCCAAGTAATACCCCTCACGCACGCGTGAGGGGGTCGTATTCCCAAGGGCCCGAGAATCTACCCTTACTTCCTCTTTGCAATGTTGTTTAACCGATAAAGCTTGAGTTAAAGAAATTGATGAAAAGCAAACAAGTAAATATAAAATAAATGCAAGATGACTAAGGCAAAATACAGGAAATTCAATGGTTAAGAGTGGTCACGGATGAGGATTCCCTTAGGGGCTACTAAAGTGCGTTTGGAGGCTTGAACTAACATGAATGTGGCAATGATGGACCGAGAAAACCCTAGACTAGGCCAACCTGATGGTCACGGAAATTGGCCCCTAATCCGGTACGGGTATTGGAATACGGTATTTCCACCGCTACGGTATTTCTACCGCACAAATCCCCACACGATTGCTAAGGGTACAATGGCTTTCTCAAACTAGGGTTAAAGCAACAACTAGGTACTTAACCCTAGGAGTGGAGGGGTACAAATACCCGATGGTCACGGCGTATTATATGTATTTCCCTTCCAAAGTTGGTGAGTCTAACACTAGGGCAATGGTCATGCAACCTAGCATTTCCTAGATCAATTGATACATAGAGTTCTCATACATATCAAGCAATTAAAACACCAAGCAATTGATCACAAACATGCCACAAACAATGAATTAGAACAAAGCATCCAAAATACACAAGTTGACCCCCAAGGTTCACCTACATCCAGTGACCTTGGGGTTTAGTTCCTCATGATCAAGAAATACAACACAAAGTACATGAAACCAAACACCAAAAGAATAAGAAGGACTCCCTCAAGAGATGAAGGCCGGAGAAGTTCCAAAAACGCCACACAAAGGTGTGGCATCCCTTGTCTTCAACCTTCCAAATTCAAGCTCTAGGATGAAGATCCTTCCTAAAATCTTGCTCTCCTTGCCAAATCCTTGCCTAGATCGCCCTCCAAATCCTTCTCCTTCCTCAGAATTTAAGTGGTGTTGAGAGCTCCTAGAAGAAGACACTTGATGCCCTCCAAAACCCTAGCCAAAGTCTTGTAAAAGATGAATTCGGGCAAGTTCACGGGTGACCTCACCGTCCATATACGGCCCATGAGGGAGACTGTAATACGGGCTACAAGAAACCGCAAAGTTGTGATTTTGCACAGTAACCGCTACATTAAACTATTACAGTAAAACTGCTACAATAACTGCTCACGGACGACCTCACCACCGTGAGCCTGCCCGTGAGGGTTTCCAGATTTCATTTTCCTTTCAACTCTTCACGCTTCAGGCAACTACAGTAATGCTACAGTACTCGGGACCCTAATACGATGTTTCGATGCAGATTTTCTCTCAAATCGCGTCGTTAGTGTCACCAAAGCATATAATGTACCTGAAACACGAAATAAAACAATTTAGACCGAAAAGGCCATCGATTCGTTAATAAAACACCGAAATACATGCGCGTACATATGTGCAAAATACATACATTTAGACGTTTATCAGTTAAGAATACAAGATAGTTAAAGTAGTCAAGTTGGCTATTCCTAGGGCATCAATAAAAAATTCAGTGCAAACGACAATACCCGAGATGAAACAGGATTCAATAGAGCACAAAAAATATTTAACTGATAAGTGCTCGTGTTATAGTAACGCGAGGCATTATTATCTTACAATGAACATATCTTTTGTAAAATTTTATCACTAAATTGTGTGCGTTTGTGTGCGTTATTATCTTACTGTAGCAGCACTATAGCAAGCTGATGTTCACTTCCTGCCGAAAATAAGGATTTCAGAGAGTTCACACGGCAGTGTGGACACGGCCGTGTGAATTAATTTTTCAGCAAGCCAGAAACTTCACACGGGAGTGTGGAAATTCCACACGGCCGTTTGAAGTCCCGATAAGTCCAATTTTAAAGCCGCGACTCAACATTATAAAAGCCCGATTTGGAGACTTTTTACATATTTTTTTGACCTAACTTTCTACCCAACTTCTGGGGAGTGCGGCTAGGGTTTCGGAGAGGACTTCGTGGAGGTTTAGAGCGCGTCATCGGCATTGTCATCAACTTCCGGCGGCTGCACAAGACCACGGCCACACCATACGCAAGGTGGTTTTCATCAATGTCTTTAGTTTGTTCTTTCTTTCATATTTTGATGAACATGTATAGCTCCATGAGGAGCGAAACCCCTCGTGGGTATTTGGACTTGTAAAACCCTAGGATTATTATGTTTCTATGACATTGCTATTATGTTTTTCCATTATTGATGAATAAATTCGAGTTTCAATTTTAATTATATTTTCCTATTGTTTTCCATTAGCCGTGACACTAGGGTTGAGAGCAATCTAGGTTACCCTTTTGAGATGTGACAAATCCTATAGGTTAGACTACTTAAGATTGAAGAGGGTTGAGAGGGTGAGTTGTGAGGTAGCGAAGCGTCCCCTTTCCACTCTAGTGTGATTTCTCCCTACCTCTATTTTCCTTGATTTATTAGCGGTTGAGATAGAGTGAAGTGCTAGGCAGATAAACTCCCCTGGGGCTTAGTTGCGCAAGCAATAGAGTGAAGGGTTGATGTGAATCCTAGCACTTGGGCTTGATCTAGACTAGGGTTCTTTCACCTAGACCAAAGGGTTAGAACTACACATAGGAACAGGTTTTATCACTAGGAATCCCTAGAGCTTAAAGCAATCCCACGTAGTGTTAGGCTTAGGTAGATATACTCCCCTGGGGCTTAGTTGCGTGAGCGACAGAGTGAAGGGTTGACGTGAATCCTAATGTCGGGGCATAGTATTGGGGTTAGTCACGGTTGACCTTAAGTTTGGGACCGTGAGTTTAAGGATATCCTTGACTCAATTAACATCAATAGGAAAGTATAATAGCATAGTCTTGCACTAGAAGCATAAGTCCTAGAGGTAGCTTGTCCAGATACCCTATTTCATCCATTGCTAGTCTTTCTCTAATTCACTTCTACTTGCACTTTCTTTCCTTTCATCTCTCTATTTAGTTTCTTGCCTTTTATTATATTTGCTTCCATAATTCACTCATCAATTCTGTTACTATTCTTCGTACACCGCATAGCTAAGTAGTGAAATCTCGTGTTTTAAATCTCTATTCCCTGTGAATTTGACTACCCACTCACCAGGGTAATTTTATTACTTCGACAAGCCCGTGCACTTGCGGGATACACGCAAGAGGTCATGTCAAGTTTTTGGCGCCGCTGCCGAGGAATAGGCGTATTTTTTATACTTGTTTTTGCTACTTTAGTTATTCACTTCATTTTCTATTTCATACTTTCTTTATCTATCATTGTTTCTTATTTTTCTTTTCTTTATTTTGGCTTCAGGTTATGACCCATGGGAATCCTTCGATTCTTGTTGAAGGAGAACCTGATATTGGTAGAAAAATGCATCGTAAAGGGAAAGAACCTGTGGAAGAACAGTCCAAGCAAGCCAGTATACATTCATAAGGGTCAGAAACAATGGCAGAACAGAATGAACAACAGAGGACATTATCCGATTTGCTAGACCAGCAGAACAGAATGAACAACTTTGAGTTGAAGTCGTTGTTCATTCAGATGTTGCAACAGTCCGCACAATTTAATGGGTTGGCCGATGAAGATCCCAACAACTATCTAGAGAACTTCCTTGAAGTGTGTGACATGTTGAAGATTAATGGAGTAACGGACGACTTAATTCGTTTGAGAGCCTTCCAATTTTCATTGAAGGGAAAAGCAAGGCATTGGCTACATTCATTACCGAGAGCATCCATCACTACATGGGAGGAGATGGGCGAGGCGTTCTTGGCTAGGTATTTCCCTCTAGGAAAATCAGCGAGGCTCTGGAATGAGATCTCATCCTTCATGCAAATGGAATTGGAGTCTCTATTCGAGACATGGGATAGGTTCAAGGAGCTCCTTCAGAAATGCCCGCAACATGGATTCCTAGAGTGGATGTTCATTCACACATTTTACAACGGGTTGAATCCAAGTACCAAGCAACTGTTTGACGCAGCAGCAGGAGGAACTATAGGAAGCAAGACTCCCGGTGAAGCCCGACACCTTATTGATTAGATGGCTATGAATAGCTATTAATGGAACACAAGGGAACGAAAGAAGGTGGCCGGAATTCATGAAGTTGATGCAGTTACATCATTGGCGGCACAGGTGGAATCACTGAGTAAGAAGTTAAATGTTCTAACTTCCCCAAGAGTTGCGGCCATTACTACTTGTAATGGTTATGGGGGAGGACACGCTTCGAGTGATTGTCCGATTGCTATTAGAGGCACTAGTACGATGGAACAGGCTGATTTTGTGGGCAATACTTATAGAGGACAAGGCCAAGGAAACCCGTATAGTGGTACTTACAACCCGGGGTGGAAAAACCACCCAAATTTCTCATGGAGCAACCAAGGGTAGTCACAACAAAATAACAACACACCACCGGGATTTCAAAGTCAACAAGCACCAAACTTAGAAGGTCGAGTGACCGGGCTAAATGGGAAGATGACCGACCTTGAAAGAGCCCTCACGAGGTTTATTGCTTCGTTGGATGCTAGATTCCAATCGGTGGAAGCTACATGATGATTACCGCAAGTGCACGGGTGGTCAAGTAATACCCTGTGCGTGACACAGGGGTCGTATTCTTTGGGGCCCGAGAAGCTACCCTTACTTCCCTTTTACAATGTTGTTCAACCGACACAATTTAAGAGAGTGAATAAGATGTAAATAAACTAAACAAATAAGTAACAAGTGCAAACATACGAGGACAAGATATGGTATAAATTAGGGCTAAGAGTGGTCACGGATGAGAATTCCCTTAGGGGCTACTAAGGTGAGTACGATGCTTGAACTAACATGCAAGTGGCTAATTGGACCGAGAAAACCCTAGACTAGGCCAACCCAATGGTCACGGCAATTGACCCCTAATCCGGTACGGGTATTGGATATGGTACGTCTACCACCCAAGATTACCCCTACGATTGCAATGTGATAAACGTCTAAATGTACGTATTTTATATGTATACATATGCATGCTTTTTGTATTTTGTTAATGAATCGATGACCTTTTGAGGTCTAAATTGGGTCATTTCGTGTTTTAGGTGAAAAATATGCTTTAGGGAGCTCAACGACACAATTTGAGAAAAAATCGACACCGAAATCGTTGTTTTTGAGCCCGGGGGCACTGTAGTAACACTGTAGCAGTCTGAAGCACGAACGTTTGAAGAATTCTCTAAGTCTGGAAATCCTCACGGGAAAGCTCACAGCCGTGAGGTCAACCGTATGGAATTCAGGGGCAATTTCACTGTAGCATATTACTGTAGCAGAGTTACTACGGATGGTACTGTAGCAGTTTCGCAACTTTGCAGAATCTTTCGTCCCGCATTACAGGCTACCTCACGGGCCATATATGGACCGTGAGCTCACCCGTGAAGAGGCACGAACTCACCTCTTTATGGACTTGGAGACTTCTTTTTAGGGCATCTTGAGTTTTCTTCTTAGGGCCTCTCATCACCACCTTCGAATTGAGGAAGAAGAAGCTCTTGGAGGGCGATCTAGGCAAGGATTTTGCGAGGAGGGCAAGGTTTTGGGAAGATTCTACGTTCTAGGGTTTACATTTGGAGGTTGAAGACTAGGGAAGCCACCCCTTGGAGTGGCGTCTTTGGAACTTCTCCGGCCTTCATTCTTTGACGGAGTTCTTCTCATGCCTTTGTTGGTTGTTTCCATGCATTTCTTGTTGTATTTAGTGAACATGAGCACTTAAACACCAAGGTCACCGGATGTAGGTGAACCTTGGGGGTGAACTTGTGATGTTTTGGATGATCTTGTTCTATTTATTGTTTGTGGCTTGTTTGTGATCCATTGTTTGGTGTTTTTACATGCTTGGTATGTATGAGAACTCTATGTATCAAAAGACTTAGGAAATGCTAGGTTGCATGACCATTGCCCTAGTGTTAGACTCACCAAACTTGGAAGGGAAATACGTATAAATACACCGTGACCATCGGGTATTTGTACCCCTCCACTCCTAGGGTTAAGTACTCTTTTGTATTGTAACCCTAGTTTGAGAAAACCACTTCACCCTTTGCAATCATAGGGGTAATTTGGGCGGTATATGTACCGTATCCAATACTCGTACCGGATTAGGGGTCGACTTCCGTGACCATTGGATTGGCCTAATCTAGGGTTTTCTCTGTCCAATTAGCCACTTGCATGTTAGTCCAAGCTTCCTACTCACCTTAGTAGCCCCTAAGGGAATCCTCATCCGTGACCACTCCTAGTCCTATTTTACCCCGTATCTTGCCCTCGTATGTTTGCATTAGTTATTTACTTATTTAGCTTCTTTGCATTATTTCACTCTCTCTTGAATTGTATCGGTCAAACAACATTGTAAAAGGGAAGTAAGGGTAGCTTCTCGGGCCCCAGGGAATACGACCCCTGTGTCACGCAGAGGGTATTAGTTGACGACCCGTGCACTTGCGGGATAGCACTCATCACAATGGGTGAAGTGATTTTCTCAAACTAGAGTTAAAATACAAAGGAGTATTTAACCCTAGGAATGGAGGGGTACAAATACCCAATGGTCACGCCGTATTTATACGTATTTCCCTTCCAAGTTTGGTGAGTCTAACACTAGGGCAATGGTCATGCAACCAAGCATTTCCTAAGTCTTTTGATACATAGAGTTCTCATACATCTCAAGCATGTATAAACACCAAACAATGGATCACAAACAAGCCATAAACATTAATTAAAACAGCGAGAATGTCCTCCTAGCAAAGAAGCGAGGTTGAGGCAAGAAATCTTATCCTTTAGGCAGGGAGATTCGGAGACACTCTTTGAAGCACATGAAAGGTTTAAAGACTTGTTGCGCAAATGTCCTCACCATGGATTTCAATCTTGGATTAGAGTGCAAATGTTTTGCAATGGGCTGAATTATTCAACAAGGCAATTAATAGATGCCGCAGCAGGTGGATGCTTGAGTAACAAACTGCCTGAAGAAGCTGAAGCTTTGATTGAGAGCATGGCCAGTAATGAGTGTCACTGGAGTACTAGGCAGAAAGTACCAAAGGCTGCAGGTCTATTTGAGGTGAATGAAATCACAGCATTAACAGCTAAGGTTGAGGCCTTGTCAAAGAATCTCTCAGACAGTAATGCCTTGGTTAGTTCATTGGCACATAAAGTTGAGCAATTGATGTTGGGGTCCAATTCCACCCCTAAGGCCGTGATGTCTTGTGACACATGTGGAGCGGGGCATGCAACGTCACAATGCCCTATATTCATTGCCCCATCTACACCTGTGGAGTCTGTTGATTATGTTGGAGGTGGACCTAGAGGGCCGGGAAATCAATATAGTAACACATACAATCAAGGTTAGAGGAATCCTCCAAACATGCCCTGGGGTCAAGGCCAAGCTCAACAGAGGCCCCCTCCACCTCAAGCAAGCCATTACCAAGCACCGCCGCAACAAGAAAGGAAGTATACCATAGAGGATGTTTTGGCTAAATTCATGATTACCGAAACACGGTTTCAAGGTGTTGAGAAATGATTGGATGAGTTCGGTACTGTGTTGAGGAATGTTCAAGCATCTATCCAGTCCCTTGAGAACCAAGTGGGACAGCTTGCTCGAGCACATTCTGATCGTCCTTCGGATAGCTTGCCAAGCAACACTGAAAGCAACCCGAGGGAACACTTGAAAGCTGTTACACTAAGGAGTGGAAAGTAATTGGAAGCAAGGGCCGAGACAAGTCCAAGTGCTTCTAATGATAGGGTAACCGATCAGGAAGACCCTCATTTGAACAAGAAGGAATGCAAGGACAATAAAAGGGAATGTAGTGATGATATCCGAGAATCCCCAATCCCAAAGGTGAGCGAGTACAAGCCCGTGGTGCCTTACCCGACAAGGTTGAAACAAGACAAGGAGGATGCTCAATTTAAAAAGTTTTTGAACATATTCAAGCAACTCCACATTAATATTCCATTGGTTGAGGCCCTCTCACAAATGCCCAAGTATGCCAAGTTCATAAAAGACCTTATCACGAACAAAAGAAAACTAGAAGATGTGGACTCGGTGACACTATCGGGGAATTGCTCCCCCTTGATTCTAAAAAAGTTGCCCAAGAAACTCAATGATCCCGGCAGTTTCATTATCCCTTGCATACTTGGTGAAGGAGTACAAGAAAATGCTTTAGCCGACTCGGGTGCGAGCATTAATGTGATGCCCTGCAAGTTGTTCTTGAAGCTAGGTTTGGAGGATTTAAGGCCCACATGAATGACCCTACAGCTAGCCGACCGTTCTATGCGGAGACCAAGGGGTGTTGTTGAAGATGTCCTTGTAAAGGTTGACAAACTCATCATCCCCGTGGATTTTGTGATTCTAGATGTGGATGATGATGTTGAGGTCCTCATCATTCTCTGTCGCCCATTCCTGAACACTTCGGGTGCATTGATTGATGTCAAGGGTGGAAAGATGACATTAAGAGTTGGTGATGAACAAGTGGTCTTTACTCTTCCCGACGCAATGCGACACACACTCGACCACGATGATAGTCTATATTTCATGGATAAAACTGATGCAATTATTTCTGATTGTGTGCAGGAAGTTCTAGCATTAAATCCATTGGATGAGATTTTGGGGGAGTTGGATGATGATGAGATTGAAAATTTTGATGCCACACCTATTCCTATACAACAAGTTGCACAAGTAATGATTCGACCTCCACCACATGTCCAAGAAAAGAAAACTTTGAAGAAGATGTGGAGGAAGACAAAGAATAAGCCTACGAAAGATGTGAAGGTTGTATCATCGCCACCCGTGGATGTAGATGACATCCTCATGGAAAATCAAAGGAAGTTCAAGATATTTTCATGCCTCTCCATGAACTTTTTGGGTAACAATGCATCATCAAAGGTCGGAGGTAAATTTCCTCCTTTTGTTCCACCATGATTGTTGAGGTAAAACACGTCAAGCTAACGACGTTAACCAAGCGCTTCTTGGGAGGCAACCCAAGTTTAAATTCTTTGCAATTTTCTTTTCTTGTAGTTTGAATGCATGTATTGTTTCTTTTCCGTATTCTTGAGTTGTGTTAGCATGTTAGTTGTCTAAGTTTTCATCATGTTGTAGTCAACCTTTCTTTAATTTTAGTTTCATTATTCATGCATGCTTGTGTTGTTGTGAGTTGTCTAATGATTAGATTTCATGAGATTCATGTTTTGAATGCTTTCATGCTTTGTTCGGCTTTATGTTGAGTGTTTTTGAGCTTTAGAGGAATGTTCTTCAATGATAAATCGAATTGAGAGCTTTGTTGTACCCATGATTGAGCCTTTAAGCAAGGGAAAGAGTCCTTGCGGGCAAGCTCACAGCTGTAAGCTTCCCCGCAAGCAAACCCGAGGCCAGTCACAGCCAAGCTCACGCCCGTGAGCTTGGCCAGTGAGCAAACCCGAGGCCACTCACGGGCTAGCTCACGCCCGTGAGCTCAGCCCGTGAGCAAACCCGAGAGGGCTCACGGCCAAGCTCACGGCCGTTAGTGTGGCCGTGAGCCAAGCTGAGAGGGCTCACGGGTGAGCTCACGCCCGTGAGCCCACCCGTGAACCCTCTCGGGCCTTTGGTTTTTAAACCCCATTTAGCTTTTTTTTTCTATTCATCATCTTCTCAACTTAACTCCCTCACTTCCCTCTCATTTCTCCTCCATTTTCTTCCATTTTTCTTGCTTTAAAACACTCTCACTCTCCTCTAAAAACATTTGGTGCTTAAGATTTGAAGAAAAACCACTCTTTTGGCCGGATTCAACCCAAGGTTCACTCCATAAACCCTAGGTTTTGAGGTGAGCTTTTGATCTCATGAACTTGGTATTTCCATGGTCGTTTGGGCTGATTTTCTCATGGTTTATTCTCTCCTTGGCCATTACAATCTTGTATTAATGTTTTGGAATGGTTTTATGTTGAGATCATCAAGTTTTCAAACAAGGTTCTTGAAAAAAATTTTCGGAATTACTGTAGCAATGAACAATTTTCATGATTCCTTCAGTTTTTCTAGACTATTTTGCTTGTCACTTATCTAATTGAGCTTCCATTAACCTTGTAGGATGAGGACTAAGAAGGTTGCCTACAAGAGAGGTCGGAATGACCCTCCTCCGCCTCACGAGCAACCTAAGTTTAAAAAGGAAGAACACAAGAATCGATTCGCGCTCCTTTCGCGCAAGAATTTCGGGACGATCAACAAGATTGATTGGGATGTTCTAAAAACTCTGGGTTTGGATGAAACAATCTTGGAGCTCATCACACACGACGGTTGGGATAAATTATTCTCCATTGATGAACCCACATACAAGGAATTAACTCTTGAAGTGTTAAGCACCTTTGAAATCTATCACTTCAATCCCTTCTCTCGCCAACCCGGTTACATGTCATTTCGTGCCTTCGGGAAGAGCCACCGAATCACTCAAGATCAATTGGGCATTTACATGGGATTCTACACAGAAGCATTCACCCAAAGGCCTGAGTTCAAGGATTTAGGCAGGGATTTCCCTTATCCCGTGACTAATGCCACCTATTGGAACACCATTGCTAATCGGTCACGAACCAAGAAGGCCTCCCAGTTGAAAGACCCCGCCCACAGATACATTCACGCTCTACTGACTCGAAGCATTGGGGGTCGACTAGATTCCACCGGGGTGGTATCACGCACGGACTTACTGATGTTGTACGGTGATAAGTGCTTGATTATACATGTTTTACCGACTTGTTTTACATACATTGAGCATCATTTTACCATTGATTATGTCTCATAAAGTGTATTTTGGTGTTCTTTTATGCAATTAGGTTGTGAAAGTTTTAAAGAAGGAAAAGGAAGCAAAGATGGGTTATAAAGACATATTGTTGGGAACTTTTGTACAACACAAGTGTGAAGGCACAAGAGGGGGTCATGCACATGAGGGTGTGCCAACTTCCTGAAGGATTCAAGATGATTTATGTGATGGAAGGGCACAAAGGCAGTCACACCTTCATGTCCCAACTTGTGTGAAGATAGTTAAAGCACTCAAATGATGATTCTAAGAAGGAGAAGTCTTATAACTCACTACATGGACGTGTGCCCGACCATGTAGCCTCAAGATGAGAGAGTTTGGATCACGTTTATGAAGAGTACTGTAGCAAAACACTGTACATTTCACTGTAGCAGAAATTACTGTTCACGCGACCGCGTCAAAATCCCACGCGACCGCGTGGGATCTCACGTGGTCGCGTGGAGGCACGTGACTGACGCGTTTCAGGCTTATAAATAGCCCTTTTTGCCGATTCTTTTGGTATCTTTTGTGTGGCTTTTGAGAGGCGAAGCGGCTAGGGTTTGAGGAGGAGGTCTTTGCCGAATTGGAGGGCCGTTCTTCACCAACTTTGATAGTTCTTTCCTCCGTCATAGCATCGAGGGAGTCATTGGCAACCTAGCTTCGGAGAAGGATCCTTCAAGACGTTGAGCGACCCATCAAGGCCATCATCACGAATTCAAGGGGGTTTATTTCCATGGTTTACATTGCTTTTCATTGTGTTTTGTTTTGCTTTGTAATAAGCCCCATGGAGGGCTAAACCCTAGTAGATACTTGGGCATGTGAACCCTAGGTCTCGATTCATGTATTGACTTTTCTTTATGCTTTCTTTTAAATCTGAGTTTATTTGAGTTTCAATCTTGTTTTATCATTGCTTGCATGCCTTATTGATTCGTATGGTTGTTTGGTATGCTTGATTTGTTACCTTAGTGAGAGAGAGGTCTCCATTAGGGTTAGAACATATGAGATTGAAGAGGGTTGAGAGGGTGAGTCATGAGATAGTGGAGTGTCCCCTTTCCCTTCCGATTGAGTGTTTCCTATCTCCGTATTCCCTAAGATCTATGCAACCATATTTGGTGTGAGGCGTGAGATTGAGAGATTTCTCCGCCGGGACCTTGTAGGGGGTTAGGGATCTTTCACCTAGAAGTAGGGTTAGATCTAATTTTAGGAATCGGTTTCACTCTTAGGTTTCCCTAAAGTTCATTGCGGTCAAATGGGATGTGAGGTGTTGAGATTGCGTGATTTCTCCGCCGGGATCTCGTAGGGGACTAGTATCGGTGGCCTGGAGGCAGGGACCGATTATTCTTGGATTGCCTCGACTCATAGAACTCGGTTTAGAAGCATTTAGTTAGTCTTGCACTTCATGATAGAACTTAGGGGGAGCATTGCCCGGGTATCTCATCTTCATTGATTGAGATCTCCCTTTATTTACCCTTCGCCTATTCATCTCTGGTATTAATTTCTATGCACACTAGATCACCACAAAATCACATTGGTCGTTAGGCTAGATTGCAGAGAAGAAGTTAGTACTAGTAGCCCTGTTCCCTGTGGATTCGACTACCCTACTCACCGTGTATAATTATTACTTCGACAACCCGTACACTTGCGGTACACACATGCAAGGGGTGTGTCAAGTTTTTGGCGCCGTTGCCGGGGAATAGGATACTAGGAACGCTAAGTCTTTGTTGCTCTAGCCATTTATCGTTTACGTTATCTTGTCTATTTCACACTTTCTTTTTCTTCCACCGTTCTCATTTGTTTTCTTTGACTTGTGTTACTTTTTCTTGCAAGGTACTTGAATGATGATTGATCCAATTACAAAGTTATATTTTCAGATTGAAGATTTCAGTGGAAAACTTGATAGACTTATTTCTGGACAACAACAAAGCAACCAATATCGCAGCACACATCATCCAAATCAATGGAGCTACCCGAACCACTTATGGAATATTGATGGACAGCAATGGGAAGCACCTATAGAAGAATTTCAGATGGATGAGAAGCATGAGGAGGATGTACTTCGGTTGGAAAGCGTATTACTCAAATTCATTGAAGCAACCGATGCCCACTTCGAAGATGTTGAAGCCACCTTAAGATGTCATGAAATCTCCATCAAAAACATTGAGCATCATATAGGAGAGATTTTAGACACACTTGCTTAGGAAAAAGAAGAATTTGAACAAGCAAGGCAAGTTTCTTCCACGCATGACAAGGCCATGAACCACATTGATGAAGTAGGGAAAATTGAGTACATTGCTGCAGAAATTGAAAGGACAGAAGAAGAACATCATTTTCAGAATTTGGATTGCTTGAATGAAGATTATGCTTGTGTGCAACGAAATTTTCAAGGGGATTTGCTAACATCATGTTCATTTCAAGCTGAAAATACACAAGAAGAAGCAAGCCCTAAGGTAATGGAGCAAGCACCTTTCTTTCGGGTTAATCAACTCATTGAATGCAAGAAAGAGATTTTGGGTTTGGGAGAAGATGTGGGTAGGATATTTAAACCATCCAATGACCCACCGATGATAAGCTTGGACAATTCCCAACCCAAATTGTTTCCTTGGAGGCCAAAGGTAAGATGGTTGGACTCTCCAACAAAAACTCTACCCCGTTGTGGGTGCAGTCGTCCCACTCAGTTTGCAGACATTGGAATGCATCGGTATTGTTGAGCGGCGGGGCAGCACACACAAGATAGTGCGACGCCAGTCTGACCCCGGCCCATCTCATGACACCGAGTCTGAGTCTCGATCCGAGTCCGAGTCGGACGATGTTGCTACACCCAGGGCATCTCGGCATTCGCTGGAGGAGAGATTTGACACTTTCCGTGCTGAGGTCTGCGAGCAATTGCAGATGCTGACTGCCTCCGTGAGCCGTCTTGAGACCGCCACGACCGACATTTTAGCGTTTTTGCGCAGCTCATCATCGTCAGTCGGCAACACCTCGGCGGCCACCACATGTGCAGCACCGTCATTTCCTTCAGGCCCTTAGACTCACGTTGCATGCTTGCCGTGTTACTTTGTTGTTTTTATTTTTATTTCTGTTCTCGCTGCTTTTCTGTTTTATGTTGTACTTTGTACTCTTGAGTTCGCTAGGGCTTCGTCCTGCTAAACTTTTTCTGATTGTTTTGAGTATTTTACCATTTGCTCTCTTCTGCTATTTTGATTTCTTTAGTTGTGATCTATGCTTCTTATACTTTCAGGGAAATTGCTACTGGATTTCACACTCCACGCCCTCAGTACACTTTTGCCCCATCAACATAGAGGACCACATGACATACTTCATCCGCTGTTGGGGAAGTTTCTTTTACTCCATTTACTTACACTTACCATTTTGTCCTACCCTGTTCTGCTGACTTATGTACATTGGGGACAATGTACAGCTTTAGGTGTGGGGATGGATTTTTGGAGTACTTTTATTCTATGCATGCTTTGATTACCTATGATAGCTATGATTTGCATGTTTAGAATTTCCTGGCTTGGTAGAATGATAGTTGTGAGCTGTACCTGTACATGTGCTTGAATGTAGTTCTATTTCACCTTTAGTGCACCCCTATACCTGTACATGATTACTTCTACCTTGTACACTCCAACCAACCCATTATAATGATTTTGGCATTAAATTGTTAAATTCTATTTTCAATACTCTTTTAAAAGCTTGTGTTCCTTTATTATTTCTTTAGCCTATTGTGAACTATTGTAGTGGGTTTAACCAGGTGATTTGAGAGCTAGTCCGTACATATATATTTATGTATATATATATATATATATATATATATAAAGAGTCTATGACAGTATTCCTCTGCTAGTGTAGCATGAATGCGTCTATGTAGACTGTAATCAAGTAGGATGGGTGGCTCTTGTGCCTGGCTAGCATGTGCATCCGTCTGAAAGGTCTTTGTGCAGTCTATGTTAGTCGGGGACCCAGAAAAAAAAAAGTGTATATATGTATATATGTAAGAGTTAAGTATCTTGATTCCGTAGAGCTTGCTACATAGTCACCTCAGTGCTATAGTCATGTTCAGGAACCGAAAGACTTTTAACTGAGTATTGAGGACGCTTTTAACATTTTTAATGCCATTTTCATTGTACGTGGGGTGAATGGTCATCCTGGGGTAATCCAGGGTGTGGAGGTCAAGGTGGAAGTTAGCACACACTCACGGGGCACTCTAGGAGAAATGGAACTAGTATTATTTGACTATTCATTGATCAGCTCACTTCTTGATTTCTGTCCATTCGTGCCTGTGGAGTTCTTTACTTTTGAGCTTGAGGTCGTACATTTAGCCGTTTATCTTCTTGCCCCTGTTCTTCATGTTTGTTTTCTTGGGGACAAGCAAACGGTTAGGTGTAGGGATGTTTGATAAACATCTAAATGTACGTATTTTATACATATACTTGTGCATGCTTTTTGTATTTTGTTAATGAATCGATGCCCTTTTGAGGTCTAAATTGGGTTATTTCGTGTTTTAGGTGCAAAATATGCTTTGGGGAGCTCAACGACACAATTTGAGAAGAAATCGACAACGAAATCGACGTTTTTGAGTCCGGGCAATGAAGCAACACTGTAGCAGTCTGAAGAACGAACGTTTGAAGAATTCTCTAAGTCTGGAAATCCTCACGGGCAAGCTCACGGCCGTGAGGTCAACCGTATGGAATTCAGGGGCAATGTAACTGTAGCATATTACTGTAGCAGAGTTACTATAGATGGTGCTGTAGCAGTTTCGCAACTTTGCAGAATCTTTCGTCCCGCATTACAGGCTACCTCACGGGCCATATATGGACCGTGAGCTCACCCGTGAAGAGGCACTAACTCACTTTTTTATGGACTTGGAGACTTCTTTTTATGGCATCTTGAGTTTTCTTCTTAGGGCCTCTCATCACCACCTTCGAATTGAGGAAGAAGAAGCTCTTGGAGGGCGATCTAGGCAAGGATTTGGCGAGGAGAGCAAGGTTTTGGGAAGATTCTACGTTCTAGGGCTTACATTTGGAGGTTGAAGACTAGGGAAGCCACCCCTTGGAGTGGCGTCTTTGGAACTTCTCCGGCCTTCATTCTTTGAGGGAGTTCTTCTCATGCCTTTGTTGGTTGTTTCCATGCATTTCTTGTTGTATTTAGTGAACATGAGCACTTAAACCCCAAGGTCACCGGATGTAGGTGAACCTTGGGGGTGAACTTGTGATGTTTTGGATGATCTTGTTCTATTTATTGTTTGTGGCTTGTTTGTGATCCATTGTTTGGTGTTTTTACATGCTTGGTATGTATGAGAACTCTATGTATCAAAAGACTTAGGAAATGCTAGGTTGCATGACCATTGCCCTAGTGTTAGACTCACCAAACTTGGAAGGGAAATATGTATAAATACGCCGTGACCATCGGGTATTTATACCCCTCCACTCCTAGGGTTAAGTACTCTTTTGTATTGTAACCCTAGTTTGAGAAAACCACTTCACCCTTTGCAATCGTAGGTGTAATCTTGGGCGATATACGTACCATATCCAATACTCGTACCGGATTAGGGGTCGACTTCCGTGACCATCGGGTTGGCCTAATCTAGGGTTTTCTCGGTCCAATTAGTCACTTGCATGTTAGTCCAAGCTTCCTACTCACCTTAGTAGCCCCTAAGGGAATCCTCATCCGTAACCACTCCTAGTCCTATTTTACTCCGTATCTTGCCCTCGTATGTTTGCATTAGTTATTTACTTATTTAGCTTCTTTGCATTATATTCACTCTCTCTTGAATTGTATCGGTCAAACAACATTGTAAAAGGGAAGTAAGGGTAGCTTCTCGGGCCCCAGGGAATACGACCCCTGTGTCACGCAGAGGGTATTAGTTGACGACCCGTGCACTTGCGGGATAGCACTCATCACAATGGGTGAAGTGATTTTCTCAAACTAGAGTTAAAATACAAAGGAGTATTTAACCCTAGGAGTGGAGGGGTACAAATACCCAATAGTCACGGCGTATTTATACGTATTTCCCTTCCAAGTTTGGTGAGTCTAACACTAGGGCAATGGTCATGCAACCAAGCATTTCCTAAGTCTTTTGATACATAGAGTTCTCATACATATCAAGCATGTATAAACACCAAACAATGGATCACAAACAAGCCACAAACATTAATTAAAACAAAACATCCAAAACATCACAAGTTCACCCCCAAGGTTCACCTACATCCGGTGATCTTGGGGTTTAGTTGCTCATGTTCACTAAGTATAACAAGACGTACATGAAAACAACTAACAAAAGCATAAGAAGAACTCCCTCAAAGAATGAAGGCCGGAGAAGTTCCAAAGACGCCGCTCAAAGGGGAGCCTTCCCTCGTGTTCAACCTCCAAATATAAGCTCTAGATCATAGATCCTTCCCAAAACTTTGCTCTCCTCACCAAATTCTCCACGAAGTTGCCCTCCAAAAGCTTTTTCTTCCTCAGATCAAAGGTGGTGGTGAGAGGCTCCAAGTAGAAGACACAAGATACCCTAAAAAAAACCCGCCAAATCCCATAAAAGGGTGAATTCATGCCTCTTCACAGGTTAGCTCACGGTCCATATATGGCCTGTGAGGTAGCCTGTAATGTGTGACGAAAGAATCTGCAAAGTTGCGAAACTACTACAGTACTGCTACACTAATAATGCTACAGTGACACTGCTACAGTGCTGTCTGCCCCCCAAATTCCTTGCGGTTGACCTCACGGCCGTGAGCTTGCCCATGAGGGGTTCCGGACTTAGAAGATTTCTCCAAATGTGCGTGCTTCAGGATGCTACAGTGCCGGGACCCTACAACAACGATTTCGGTGTGGATTTCTTCTCAAATCGCGTCCTTGAGCTCACCAAAGCATCTTTTGCACCTGAAACACGAAATAATCCAATTTAGACCACAAAAGGGCATCGATTCATTAACAAAATATGAAAAAGCATGCGTAAGAATACTTATAAAATACGTACATTTAGACGTTTATCAGACATCCCCACACCTAAGTGTTTGCTGGTCCCCAAGCAAACAAACATGAAGAACAGGGGTAAGAACATAAACGGCTAAATGCACGGCCTCAAGCTCAATAGTTAGGGACTCCACAAGCACAAATGGACAGAAATCAAGAAATGGGCTGTTCAATGAATAGTCAAGTAATACTAGCTCTGTTCCCCCTAGAGTGCCACGTGAATGTGTGCTAAGTCTCACCTTGACCTCCACATCCTGGATTACCCCAGGATGGCCATTCACCCCACACATAATGCAAATGACATTAAAAAGTTAAGACACCCTCAATACTCAGTTAAGAGTCCTTTGGTTTCTAGATAAAACTTTAGCTCTTAAGTGACTACACAGCGAGGACCAGGGGATTAAGACTTTATTTCTCTCACAAATATACAGACATACACTTTTTTTTTTAGTCCCCGACTAACATAGATTGCGCAAAAATCTTTCAGACGGATGCACATGCTGGCCAGGCACAAGAGCCACCCATCCTACTTGATTACAGTCTACATAGACGCATTCATGCTATACTAGCAGAGGAATACTGTCATAGACTTTTTTTTTATATATACATATATATATGTATAGGCTAACTCTCAAATCCCCTGGTTAAACCCACTGCAATAGTTCACTTTAGGCTAAAGAAAACCATAAAGGAACACAAAAGCTCTTAAAAGTGTATTGAAAATAGAATTTAACAATCTAATGCCAAAATCATCATGATGGGTTGGTTGGAGTGCACAAGGTAGAAGTGATCATGTACAAGTATAGGGGTGCACTGAAGGTGAAACAGAACTACATTTAAGCACAGGTAAAGTACAGCTCACAACTATCATTCTACCAAGCCAGGAAGTCCTTAACAATAAAATCATAGCTATCATAGGCAATCAAAACATGCATTAATGAAGAATACTCCAAAAATCTATCCCCACACCTAAAGCTGTACATTGTCCCCAATGTACATAAGTCAGCAGAATAGGGTGGGACAAACAAGCTAAGTATAAGAAAATGGAGTAAAAGAAACTTCCCCAAACAGTTGATGAAGTATGTGATGTGATCCTCTAGTCAGTAGGGGCAAACAATGTAACGAGGGCATGGAGTGTGAAACTCAGTACAAAAGTCCTGAAAGTACAAAAGAAAAGCGCAGATCACAACTCCAGAAATCAAAATAGTGGAAAAGAGAAAGTAGACAAAAAGCTCAAAAATAACCAGAAAACGTTTAGTAGGGCGAAGCCCTGACTAACTCAAAAGTACACAATACAACATATGAAAGGAAATGCAAACCAAATACAACAACTAAACATAAGTGAAATGGTGATCATGTTGTGTGAGCCGAGTTCGAGAATGGTGCCATCCAAGCCCAAGATCTTCAATACATCGCAATCAAGCCGTGTAAATGTGCCGAAATTCTTGTGTGAGAGAAGTGCAAATCGACACAAGTAGTCCTCCTATTTGAGTTTAGGTTGATCGGGGGGAGGAGGAGGTTCATTCCGGGCTCTTTTGTATGCTACCTTCATCACCCTCATCCTACAAGATCAAAGGAGCCACCATTAAACAAGTTACAAGCAAAGCATAAGTGAAAAAAGGGAAGATTGATGAAAAATATGCAGCGCTACAGTAATTCCGAGAAATTTTGGCAAGAGTCTTGCTTGAAAACTTGATAATCTAAAAATACAACCATTCCAAAACATCATTACAACATTGTAGTAACCAAGTAGAGAAGAAACCATTGAAAAATCAGCCCAAACAACCATGAGAACACCAAGTTCATGAGAAAGCATGCTCACCTTAAACCCTAGGGTTTATGGAGTGATCCTTAGGTTAAATCCGACTAAAAGAGTGGTTTTTCTTCAAAACTTTAGCACAAAATGATTTTAGCGGAGATGGAAAGTGTTTTAAAGCAAGAAAAATGAAAGAAAATGTAGGAGAAATGAAGTAGAAGTGAGGGGTGGACGTGTAGGGATGATGAATAGCAAGAAGGGTCCAAAGGCCCTTAAAAACTCCAAGGCACGAAAGGCCTCAAGGCTGAGCTCACGGGTGTGAGCTAACCCATGAGCCTTCTCAGTTTGGCTCACGGCTGTGAGCTTAGCCATGAGCCCTCTTGGTTTTGCTTACGGGCCAAGCTCACGGGCGTGAGCTTGGCCGTGAGTGGCCTCTGTTTGGCTTGCGGGCAGCTTGCCCACAAGGGTTCTCTTTCTCAAGTAAAGGCACACTCATGAGCAAAAATTGGCTCTCAACTCGATTTAGTAATGAAGAACACTCCTCTAAGTCTTAAAAACACTCAAAATAAAGCCGAACAAAGCATGACAGCATTCAAAACATGAATTTCATGAAATCTAATCATTAGACAACTCACAACAACACACAAGCATGCATGAATGATGAAACAAAAATTGATGAAAAGATGACTACAACATGAAGAAAACTTAGACAACTAACATGCCAACACACTTCAAGAATACGGAAAAGAAACAAGACATGCATTCAAACTACAAGAAAAAGGAATTTGCAATGAATTAAAACTCGGGTTGCCTCCCAAGAAGCGCTTGGTTAACGTCGTTAGCTTGACGTGTTTTACCTCAACAATAATGATCGGACAAAAGGAGGGAATTTACCTCCATTCTTTGGTGATGCATTGTTACCCGAAAAGTAGTGCCTCAACCGGTGCCCATTGACTTTAAAGGCTCCATTTTGTGGATGAGTTATCTCGATGGCGCCATGAGGAAACACTTGAGTCACGGTGTTGGGGCCATGCCATCGTGATTTTAATTTCCCGGGAAATAATTTCAATCTTGCGTTGAATAGAAATACTTGGTCCCCGGGTTGGAAACACTTGGCTTGTTTGATATGCCGGTCATGATACTCCTTTAGCCTCTCTTTATACTTCACCGATGAGTTATAGGCCAAGGATCGCCATTCCTCTAACTCATTTAGCTGGAGCTTTATCTTGCGACCACAGATGTACGGATCAAAGTTGAGTTGCTTTATGGCCCAATAGGCTTTGTTTTCTAATTCAACCGGTAGATGACATGCCTTTCCATAGACCATTCAATATGGAGTGGACCCAATATGTGTCTTAAATGCGGTCCTATATGCCCACAGAGCATCGTCTAGCAAGTCTGCCCAATCCCTTCGGTGATGATTGACTGTTTTCTCTAGAATTCGCTTCAACTCTCTATTAGAAACTTCAACCTGGCCACTGGTTTGAGGATGATAAGAAATCGAAGTTTGGTGTGATACCCCATAACGTTTTAAGACTTTCTCGAACTAGGAGTTGCAGAAGTGGGTGCCTCTGTCACTAATGATAGTTCTGGGTGTCCCGAATCGAGAAAATAATTTTTTTAAGAATTTTACCACCACTCTTGCATCACAGGACGGGGAGGCTTGTGCTTCTACCCACTTGGAGACATAATCCACTGCTACTAAGATATATTTGCTTCCCTGAGAGCTAGGGAATGGGCCCATGAAATCGATGCCCCAGACATCAAATACTTCGCATGCTTGATTCCATGACTATGGCATTTCTTCTCTTTTTGAGATGTTTCCCGTACGCTGGCATCTATCACAATGTTGCACCAATGCTGAGCATCCTGAAATATTGTTGGCCAATAAAACCCAGCATCGAGTGCCTTCTTAGCTATTCGGCTTCCACTATAGTGACCTCCTGTTGGCCCAGAATCACAATGCCTTAAGATGCCAAGACCTTCCACTTTCGAAACACATCTCCTGACGTTCTGATCAGAGCAAACCCTAAACAAGCGGGGGTCCTCCCAGATATAGTATTTCAAATCCGCAAAGAACTTTTTCCTTTGTTGTATAGTGAGCCACCTGGGAAAAGTTTTCGCCGCAAGATAGTTTGCAATATCGGCGAACCATGGAGTCTCATCTTCTGCTATCACTTGAATACTACAAAGTTGCTCCCCCAGAAATGTATCATTTATCTCTCTCCTTTCGAGCTTGTCATCATTGGGATCCTCAAGGCGGGAGAGGTGGTCAGCAGCTAAATTTTCTACCACCTCCTTATCTCTTATCTCCAAATCAAATTCTTGAAGAAGTAGCACCCAGCGTATTAGTCAAGGCTTGGCATCCGACTTGTTCAACAGATATTGTAGGGCAGAATGGTCTATGTAAACAATCACCTTGGACAACACCAAATAGGACCTGAATTTGTCAAATGCGAATACTACCGCTAGTAATTCCTTCTCGGTAGTAGTGTAGTTCTCTTGAGCATCATTCAAAGTTTTGCTTGCATAATAGATAGGATGAAAATGTTTATCCCTTCGTTGCCCAAGAACTACACCAACAACATAGTCACTCGCATCACACATAAGCTCGAATGGCAGATTCCAGTCAGGTGAAACCATGATAGGAGCTTCAATTAGTCTCTGTTTGAGAGTTAAGAAGGCGTGCATACAATCACTAGTGAATTCAAAAGGGGCATCCTTCTCCAATAGCTTTGTTAATGGTCGGGCAATGGATGAGAAATCTTGCACAAATCTTCTATAGAAACTGGCATGTCCCAAAAAGCTTTTGATTGCCTTCACTGAAGTTGGGGGTGGAAGTTTCTCAATAGTGGCGATTTTTGCCCTACCTACCTCAATCCCATGTTTCAAAATTTTATGACCAAGAACTATACCGTCCTTGACCATAAAATGACACTTCTCCCAGCTGAGCACTAGATTTGTCTCCTCACATCTGCTTAGGACCCGTTCAAGGTTTTTGAGGCAAAACTCAAATGAATCACCGAAAACTGAGAAGTCGTCCATGAATACTTCCATAATGTCTTCCACCATGTCCTCAAAAATAGCCATCATGCATCTTTGGAAGTTGGCCGGTGCATTACAGAGCCCAAAAGACATCTGCCGATAAGCAAAGGTGCTATAAGGACAGGTGAAAATGGTCTTCTCCTGATCTTCTGGGGCAATAGGAATCTGAAAATATCCAGAGAAGCCGTCTAAAAAGCAATAATAAGAGTGTCCTGCAAGCCGCTCAAGCATCTGATCGATGAAGGGTAAAGGGAAATAATCTTTCCTTGTGGCATCATTAAGTTTCCTGTAGTTAATGTAGACCCTCCAACCTGTTACTGTTCTAGCAAGGATGAGTTCATTTTTCTCATTAGTCACAACTGTCATACCCCTTTTTTAGGTACGACCTGGATTGGACTCACCCATGCACTGTCAGAAATAGGGTAGATGATACCCGCATCAAGAAGCTTAATGACTTCATTCTTTACTACCTCCTTCATGTTGGGATTCAGTCTTGGTTGGGGTATTGCCATTGGCTTGTGATTGTCTTCCATAAGAATTTTGTGAGTACAGAATGATGGACTGATCCCCTTGATATCCGCGATTTTCCAAGCAATTGCCTTCTTGTGCTTCTTGAGTACATCCAAAAGTTTACCTTTCTGTTACCCTGTCAAATCTGATGCAATGATAACCGGGAGTGTAGAATCTTCCCCCAAGAAAGCATATTCCAAATGATGAGGTAGTGGCTTCAGTTCCAGTTCAGGAGGTTCTTCAAGTGATGAAATCAATCTTCCATAATTGCTTAAATCATGCGTCTCAATTTTTTGATCTTCCAAACCAGATGAACTATCACTCCCTGAGCTATCTTCCATCACATGTATCTCTGCTTTGACAAAATTCAAGTCCTTCTCCTGTATATGATCCGTTCCGTCGGGGCTGTCTGATCCTGTTTGATCTGTCCCTTTTTTTACTGGAGTCGATGACTCGAAGTATCCATCTGAATTTTTTTTCGACCATTCTTTGATGGGGTCAAGCTGAAAGCTCGGCTGATAAGAGTTCACTACAAGATTCACCTTTTCTGACTGCAAATATTGCTGGAGTAGAGAATCAGTGCTGTGATTTTCTACGGTTAAGTTGGTTGAATCATCACAAAATTTCCTTCTCCACTGGTCATCAAAAAAACAGGGAGGAATCGATGCAGTGTCGGCTTTAAGATCGCCAAGATGGGGTTCCTGTGGCCAAACAAAATTATCCCAGTTAACTATTGAAAACATGGTAAAAAGAATATGTATACACTAAAAGGAAAATTATCACGAAAATTTTGAAGGAAATAAAGAAATGATGGAATATATACAAAAATGGTAAAAATGAAACACGATGATGATCAAATCAACACGCTCAAAGTTTTCTGAGTATTTCTCGTGGATCCCCGGCAGCGGCGCCAAAAACTTGATGATTACTGTAAGCGCACGGGTCGTCAAGTAATACCTTGTGCGTGACACAGGGGTCATATTGCCTGGGGCCCGAGAAGCTACCTTTACTTCCCTTTTACAATGTTGTTCAACCGACACAATTTAAGAGAGTGAATAAGATGTAAATAAACTAAACAAATAAGTAACCAGTGCAAACATACGAGGACAAGATACAGGATAAATTATGGCTAAGAGTGGTCACGGATGAGGATTACCTTAGGGGCTACTAAGGTGAGTAGGATGATTGCACTAACATGCAAGTGGCTAATTGGACCAAAAAAACCCTAGACTAGGCCAACTCGATGGTCACGGCAATTGACCCCTAATCCGGTACGGGTATTGGATACGGTACATCTACCGTCCAAGATTACCCATACGATTGCAATGGGTGAAGTGATTTTCTCAAATTAGAGTTAAAATCCAAAGGAGTATTTAACCCTAGGAGTGGAGGGGTACAAATACCCAATGGTCACGGCGTATTTATACATATTTCCCTTCCAAGTTTGGTGAGTCTAACACTAGGGCAATGGTCATGCAACCTAGCATTTCCTAAGTCTTTTGATACATAGAGTTCTCATACATATCAAGCATGTAAAAACACCAAACAATGGATCACAAACAAGCCACAAACATTAATTAGAACAAAACATCCAAAACATCACAAGTTCACCCCCAAGGTTCACCTACATCCGGTGACCTTGGGGTTTAGTTGCTCATGTTCACTAAGTACAACAAGAAATACATGAAAACAACCAACAAAAGCATGGGAAGAACTCCCTCAAAGAATGAAGGCCGGAAGAGTTCCAAAGACGCCACTCAAAGGGGTGGCTTCCCTAGTCTTCAACCTCCAAATGTAAGCTCTAGATCATAGATCCTTCCCAAAACCTTGCTTTTCTCGCCAAATTTTCCATGAAGTTGCCCTCCAGAAGCTTCTTCTTCCTCAGATCAAAGGTGGTGGTGAGAGGCTCCAAGAAGAAGACACAAGATACCCTAAAAGAAACCCGCCAAATCCCATAAAAGGGTGAATTCGTGCCACTTCACGGGTATGGCCCGTGAGATAGCCTGTAATGTGGGACAAAAGAATCTGCAAAGTTACGAAACTGCTACAGTACTGTCTGCACCCAAATTCCTTGCGGTTGACCTCACGGCCGTGAGCTTGCCCGTGAGGGTTTCCAGACTTAGAAAATTTCTCCAAATGTGCGTGCTTCAGCATGCTACAGTGTTGGTACAGTACGGGGACCCTAAAACGACGATTTCGGTGTGTATTTCTTCTCAAATCGCGTCGTTGAGCTCACCAAAGCATCTTTTGCACCTACAACACGAAATAACCCAATTTAGACCACAAAAGGGCATCGATTCATTAACAAAATATGAAAAACATGCCCAAAAATACATATAAAATACGTACATTTAGACGTTTATCACTACACTTCGCAATCACACCGCCTCCCTACATAACTTGGAGAATCAAGTGGGGCAAATTGTAAAGACATTGGCGGAAAGACCTCAAGGTAGTTTTCCTAGTAACACGGAGACCAATCCAATAGAGCAATTGAAGGCAATTACCTTGAGGAGTGGAAAAGAGGTAGAGAGAAGTCTCACTCTAGAGAAGACACAAGAGACACCCGAGGTCATGGAGGTAGAGGAAGGAGCGACAAAGGAAAAAGAGGTGGCATCCCCACTACAAGCTGAGGATTCCTTATCCTTCACGATTAAAGAATGACCAAGAGAACGAACAATACAAGAAATTTCTGGGAATTTTCAAGCAGTTGCACATCAACATATGATTCGCCGAAGCATTGGCCCAAATGCCTAAGTACGCGAAGTTCTTGAAAGACCTCTTCACCAACAAGAGGAAATTGGAGGAGAGTGCATCTATTATCCTTGATGCCAATTGCTCGACCGTATTGCAAAAGAACACGCCAAGCAAGAGAAAAGATTCCGGGAGTTTCATAATACCATGCAACATTGGCAACTTGGGCGAAGAGATGGCATTGGCCGACTCGGGGGCAAGCATCAATGTCATGCCCTACACTTTCTTCCAAAAGCTAGGCTTGGGCGAGCCTAGACCCACTCGGATGACACTTCAACTTTCGAATTGATCGGTGAGGCATCTGAGAGGGATTGTGAAAGATGTATTGGTGAAAATCAACAAATACAGGGGCGTGTGCGGGCCCCTGTGAACCCTAATTTCAGAGGCACACAGCCGTGTGGCATTTCCACACAGTCGTGTGAATTCCCAGAACTTCAAAAGCCGCGCGTTTTCTTTTAGATTTCACTCGTGCCACTTCATCTAATCACTCTAAAACTCTCTTTGAACCTCTCTACTACTTTCCCGACCTTCTCATCATGTTTTTGGAGGATTTAGACGAGTTTTTCCGGCCGATTTATAAGCTTACTCATTCACACGGTCGGTAAGAACTTCAAACCCTTTTTCTTCGTCAATTCTTGATTTAATTCATTTTTCTCAGTTATTTCGCTTGTACTGAATGATTAAACTATAGGCGAGCCTGTTTAGAAAGAAATTAGAATGGAATTAAATGAAAAATTAAAATTTTAGCCCCCACGGCCGTGGAGCTCTGTCCGCCCGATGATCCACACGGGCATGTGGAATTTCCACACGACCGTGTGGATTTCTGCAGATTGTGCTTTTTAACTGTTTTTGATCGATTTTCTTCTCAATTTTGCAGAGATGTCTTCCAGGGCTAAGAAACCAGTAGGGAAATGCTCCAGTGAGCACCGTGAGCCCACCCCACCCCCCGAAGAGATGGATTTTGATTTACCGGAGCATAGGGAAAGATTCAAGAGATTATCGGCGCTCCGATTTGGTCAGTCGCGCTACCCAGACATGAGCGCACTAAGAGAGATACAGGGGGTGACACTATAGCCGCAGAGATGGAGGAGTTGCTGGCAGTAGGTAGTTGGGATCGGTTGCTATCTATCCGAGAGCCAGCGACTTGAGCACTTACACTCGAGGTCTTATCGACCTTTGAGTTCGACCGAGGGTACGACAGCTTTACAAATGATGAGACAATCCAGTTTCATGCACTCAGTCGATACTTCAGCCTGAGTATTACCCGGTTCACGGTCATGATGGGCTTCTAAGGAGTACGCTCTACCTACACTCCATGGTACAGAGCGAGCCACTCCATCTGGGGCATATTCTAGCTGAGTATCTGCGCCACCAGGGCCAGTACCGCAGGGTTGGAGTCAGTTTTGCAGGCCCTTACATCACACGCCTCAGTATAGGCCTGGGACTTAGAGATATGGTGTGCGGTGCCGAGAAGATTACTACACCAGCTCCGCTCACCAGAGAGACACTAAGACTGATGGGTATGATCTGCAGATCTGGACTAGGAGTATATACCATGATCATACCCCAGTCAGATCAGGCCGAGGGGTCCCAGGCAGCATTAGAGCCACCCCTAGGGCAGGCCGAGACTGAGGTACCACCCACAACATCGGAGCCACCTCCAGTGCGGATATTTTCTCCATCTCGATGCCAGGATCGATTCGAGCGCCTCGAGAGTGCTGTGGGTGTTCTGCATACAGAGTTCACCAAGGTCAGGACTGCACACGCGGCACAGCACTCATAGATGATGACACGACTTGATACTATACAGCGATTACTTGAGCAGGCCGTGTCATCACCATTCGTGGTCCAGCCCAGAGCCCCTACTCCTCCACCTTCTCCAGCTCCATTACCAGCAGATCCACCTTCAGAGCCTGCAGCAGCACCTGAGTCATCAACACAGGACACCGACGCTGTGGCGTCATAGTTTTTATTTTTATTTTACTTCAGTTGTACTTTTTATTTTCTTATGTTGGACTTGTAGTACCCAGAAAGGGCTCTCCTTCTGGGTTTGCTTTTATTTTTCTTTTATTTTATCTCGAGTTGTATCTCATTTTCTTATCTTTATATACTCGAGCTTTATTTTGGTTTTTCTTGAGCTATACTGAACCCTTGCGTATGTGTGCAGATGGCCTTGGATGTAAGGAATTTGAGGAATAGTCATAGGCACGGTCATGGGACCGCGTGTGCTCCACAAACCATTGAGACTCAACTCTCAATGAACCTAGCTCCATCAAATGTAACACTTGGAGCTCAGGGGAGTAATGTTTCTATTGTCCACTTCCACACTAATTGTTTTTTATTGTTTTATTTTTATTGTGCTTACATGCGTACATTAGGGACAATGTACATCTTATGTGTGCGGGGGAGTTCACTTTGCACAAACCTTTACTTGTGCGTTAAATTGTTTATGCTCATGTAGCCTATGGTGGTTCACCTTAGTTACAACGGTTGTATTCTTAGAGTTTAGGACAATTTTTAACATTGTATCCTATCATGCTCTAGTTTTACTTGAATTTTAGGGGATTTTTGCTCAATTACCCCTTATTTCACTACTCACACTTGAAATCTTTTGGAAAATCAAACTCGAAGTTTTAAGGACTAGTTTAGTATTACTTTAGTAAGTTGTGAAGTCCTATGTAGCTAAAAAAAAAATTTTTTTTTTTGAGCTTGTGAATATTAGTTTAAGCTTTGCATTTGGGGTGGAAAAAGCTACCACTTATGAAGTATGAAGCTACTCTCATAAGTCGGATACAAGTTATGCCCTAATGAGAGAAAGAGATATCTCATGGGAAGCGTGAAAGCTACTACCCCGGTAGAAAGAGCTACCTCCTCGAAAGTGTGAAACCCACCTTTGGCGGCCGCCTAGGAAAGGACTACCTTAGAGGTTGAGTGAAGCTACTACTTCCTTACTTTGTGTATATAAATAAGTCCTTGTAACAAGAGTTTGAGGAGTACTCGTTGGTTCTCTTGAGTGAATTCGCACACACTTACACATTTTTGAGTTGTTATCCTTTTTTATTCAAGTTTTTAGCTAGAGCAATGACAACCTTACGCAATGTTTTGATTTCCCCTTACCTGTAGAATGCTTCTTTTGCACACTTTTGGTGAACCTAAGGCCGAGCACTTTCAATTGCTCCTCCCAAGTACTTTCACATTCTATTTTGCTTAAGGACAAGAAAAAGCTTAAAGTGTGGGGGGATTTGATAAGTGCTCGTGTTATAGTAACGTGAAGCGTTATTATCTTACAATGAACATATCTTTTATCAGATTTTATCACTAAATTGTTTGCGTTTGTGTATTCCTATGCATTGTAGGTTTGTGGAGCTAATTTGGAGAAAAAGAATGAAGTTAGATCGTGTTCGCCGTTGTTGGGAAGTTTTCGGACCACGCAAAGAACAAGGCACGAGCCTAGACTTGTGATTGTGTGCCAACCTCATTTGGAGGGGCACAAAGACTGTCACATTCACAACAAGTCTAACTCGTGTGGCTTAGGAGAACTTCACCAAGAAGGAGACTTGAAGCAATTGGCACGATCTACCATTGATTGTGTGCCCAAATCAATGGCCTCGATGAAGAACAACGGATTCAGGAGTGTTTCGGCGAGTACTGTAGCAGCATTGTAGCTTGTTACTGTAGCAAAACCATCTAGCAAGCAACTGTTCACTTTCTGCCAAAAATTAGGATTCCAGAGAGTTGACACAGGCGTGTGGAAATTCCACACGGCCGTGTGATGTCCCGATAAGTCCAATTTTAAAGCCGTGACTCAACATTATAAAAGCCCGATTTTGAGACTTTTTACATATTTGTTTTACCTAACTTTCTCCCCAACTTCTGGAGAGTGCGGCTAGGGTTTTGGAGAGGACTTCGTGAAGGTTTGGAGTGCGTCATCAGCATCGTCATCAATGTCCGGCGGATGCACAAGACCACGGCCACACCATACGCAAGGGGTTTTCATCAATGTCTTTTATTTGTGCTTTCTTTCATATTTTGATGATCATGTATAGCTCTGACACACCCCTTGCGTGTGTGTACCGCAAGTGCACGGGTTGTCGAAGTAATAATTATACCCGGTGAGTAGGGTAGTCGAATCCATAGGGAACATGGCTACTAGTACTAACTTCTTCTCTGCAATCTAGCCTAAGGACTAATGTGATTTTGTAGTGATCTAGTGTGCATAGAAATTAATACCAGAGATGAGTAGGCTAAAGGTAAATAAAGGGAGATCTCAATCAATAAAGATGAGGTACCCGGGCAATGCTCCCCCTAGGATCTAACATGAAGTACAAGATTCACTTAATTCTTCTAGGCCGAGTTGTATGAGTCGAGGTAATCCAAGAACAATAGGCCCCTGCCTCCAGGCCACCGATACTAGTCCCCTACAAGGTCCCGGCGGAGAAATCGCTCAATCTCAACACCTCACACCCCATATGACCGCCATAAACTCTAGGGATACCTAAGAGTGAAACCGATTCCTAAAAATAGATCTAACCCTACTTCTAGGTGAAAGATCCCTAACCCCCTACAAGGTCCCGGCAGAGAAATCTCTCAATCTCATGCCTCACACCAAATATGGTTGCATAGAGCTTAGGGAATACGGAGATAGGAAACACTCAATCGGAAAGGAAAGGGGACGCTCCACTATCTCATGACTCACCCTCTCAACCCTCTTCAATCTCATATGTTCTAACCCCAATGGAGACCTCTCTCTCACCAAGGCAACAAATCAAGCATACCAAACAACCATACTAATCAATAAGGCATGCAAACAATGATGAAACAAGATTGAAACTCAAACAAACTCGGATTCAATAGAAATCATGAAGTAAATCAATATAAAGAGTAAGATCCTAGGGTTCACATGCCCAAATACCTACTAGGGTTTAGCCCTCCATGGGACTTATTACAAAGCAAAACATAACACAATGAAAAGCAATGTAAACCATGGAAATAAACCCTCTTGAATTCGTGATGATTGGCCTTGATGGGTACCTCAACGTCTTGAAGGATCCTTCTCCGAAGCTAGGTCGCCAATGACTCCCTCGATGCTATGACGGAGGAAAGAACTATCAAAGTTGGTGAAGAATGGCCTTTCAATTCGACAAAGACCTCCTCCTCAAACCCTAGCCGCTTCGCCTCTCAAAAGCCACACAAAAGATACCAAAAGAATCGGCAAAAATGGCTATTTATAAGCCTGAAAACGTGCCAGTCACGTGTCTTCACGCGACCACGTGAGATCCCACGCGGTCGTGTGAACAGTGATTTCTGCTACAGTACTGTTACTGTGAAATGAACAGTATTTGCTACAGTACTCTTCATGAAACGCGATCCAAACTCTCTTATCTTGAGGCCACATGGTCGGGCACACGTCCATGTGGTGAGTTATAAGACTTCTCCTCCATCGAACCATCATTTGGAAGATTTGGCTATCTTTACACAAGTGGGGACATGAAGGTGTGACTGCCTTTGTGCCCTTCCATCAGACAAATCAGCTTCAATTCTTCTGGAAGTTGGCACACACCCTCATGTGCATGACCCCTTCTTGTGCCTTGACACTTGTGTTGTACAAAAGCCCCCAACAATGTGTCTTTATAACCCATCTTTGCTTCCTTTTTCTCCTTCAATACTTCCACAACCTAATTGCACAAAATAACACCAAAATACACTTTATAAGACATAATCCATGGTAAAATGATGCTCAATGCATGTAAAACAAGTGGATAAAACATGTATACTCAAGCACTTATCAAGCTCCATGAGGAGTTAAAACCCTCGTGAGTATTCGGACTTGTAAAACCCTAGGATTATTATGTTTCTATGACATTGCTATTATGCTTTTATATTATTAATGAATAAATTCAAGTTTCAATTTTAATTATTTTTTTGCTATTGTTTTCCCTTAGCCATGACACTAGGGTTGAGAGCAATCTAGGTTACCCTTTTGAGGTGTGACAACTCCTATAGGGTTAGACTACTTAAGATTGAAGAGGGTTGAGAGGGTGAGTTGTGAGGTAGCGAAGCGTTCCCTTTCCCCTCCGGTGTGATTTCTCCCTATCTCCATTTTCCTTGATTTATTAGCCGTTGAGATAGAGTGAAGTGCTAGGAAGATAAACTACCCCGGGGTTTAGTTGCGCAAGCAACAGAGTGAAGGGTTGACGTGAATCCTAGCACTAGGTCTTGATCTAGACTAGGGTTCTTCCACCTGGACCAAAAGGTTAGAACTACACATAGGAACATGTTTTATCACTAGGAATCCCTAGAGCTTAAAGCAATCCCACGTAGTGTTAGGCCTAGGTAGATATACTCCCCTGGGGCTTAGTTGCGTGAGTAACAGAGTGAAGGGTTGACGTGAATCCTAATGCTGGGGCATAGTATTGGTGTTAGTCACGGTTGACCTTAAGTTTGGAACCGTGAGTTTAAGGATATCCTCGACTCAATTAACATCAATATGAAAGTATAATAGCATAGTCTTGCACTAGAAGCATAAGTCCTAGAGGTAGCTTGTCCGGATACCCTATTTCATCAATTGCTAGTCTTTCTCTAATTCACTTCTACTTGCACTTTCTTGCCTTCCATCTCTCTATTTAGTTTCTTGCCTTTTATTATCTTTGCTTCCATAATTCACTCATCAATTCTATTATTATTCTTCGTACACCACATAGCTATGTAGTGAAATCTCGTGTTTTAATTTTATTACTTCGACAAGCCCGTGCACTTGCGGGATACACGCAAGGGGTCATGTCAGTAACTCACATCAATCATTAGATCATGGTAGAAGAATCTCACAAGAATGTATAAAGCCATCATTGATAACACTAGCATGTAAAAAATAACTCTAATACATGTATTACTGATAAGTGCTCATGTTATAGTAATACGAAATGTTATTGTATTACATTGAGCATTACTTTTCTCAGATTTTATCATTAATTGGTGTGCATCTGTGTTCTTTTGTGCATTGTAGGGTTGTCAATTAAACTTAGAGGAGAAAGAGCAAAGTTAGTTCATGTTCGCTGTTGTTGGGGAGTTCTTGGACCAAGCAAGGAACAAGGCATGAGTCTAGACGTGTGGGTGTGTGCCAACCTCCAATAGAGGGGCACAAAGGCAGTCACACTCATAAAAGTATAACCCGTGTAGCATTGGAGAACTTCGCTAATGAGGAGAATGAAGCACTCGACATGATCTACCATTGATTGTGTGCCCAATTCAATGACCTCGGTGTAGAACGATGAAATTCAAAACATTCAATGTGAGAGTACTGTAGCAATTCACAATAGCAAACACTGTAATAGTTTACTATTCACTGTCCACCCAAAAACCAATTCCAGAGAATTGATGAGCGAGCGCGCGACTAGCTACAGAGCTAGCACGCGACTCCCCGGCCGCAAGTGCACGGGTCGTCAAGTAATAAACCTCACGAGGAGGGTCGTATTCCCAAGGGCCCGAGATCTACTATTACTTCCTTTTGGGAGTCACTTTCTAGTCGATCGAAACAGGGTTGAAGCAATATTAAAATAATAAAAACAAGTAAAGAAATGCAAATAAGATAAAACTCAATCCGGAATAAAATAGAGATGAAGAATCCAATAATTATGGAAGGCCTCGGGCGAGGATTCCCCCGGGAGAAGACTAAATACGAATGACCAAGATAATTATATAACTAGGGTTGGCTTGATTTCGGTCCGCTAGACTCGGATGTCGACTACCCCGGAACCTCCGTAGTGTAGCCCTAATCCAGTACGGGTTTCTCTATCCAGAAAATACCCCTACGATGTCAATGAGAACAAGGAGTCTTGATTAGGGTTAATCTAATGCACGCTCTCGGCTAAATTAACCCTAATCGCGCGGGAGGCTATTAACACCCGGAACCTCCGGTGTATTAATACATGTTACCCTCTTTAACTCATCAAAGGACCTAATACAAGCTAGCATCCCGCCAAACAAGTATCATTCAAAATCAATTCTACGGAATCCATCCATTGTAGAATGAACAACATGATGATGAATTAAAACCAAACAATCAAACTAACACATTCATTTAAAGCAAAATATAGGTCATTCATACAAAGTCTCCTCCCAAGGTTCACCGGGAGCCCGGCGGCCTTGGGAGGTTTAGTTCAACATCACAAAACTAAGGAGCTCATCATACAACAATTCCATCCAATAAAAACAAGAAAAACCCCCTCGAAGATGTCGACTAGGGTTGAAGGCGTAGCTCGTCGGATCCGCGCCGGCGAGCCCTATGAAGCTTCTCAACGTCTTCCCCTTCTTCTCTCCTTCGAATCTAGCCGAAAATCCTTCCAAAATCCCTCAAGAAATGGTGAAATGAAGTCTAGGACAAGTGGAGGCCGGATGAGAACCCAATTCCCCTCAAAAACTCTTCAGAACAAGCATATATAGCCCGAAGGTGTGCGGGCACTGTGCGGGCCGCACAGTGCCCGCACAGCCTTCTGGCTGTGCTGTGCGGCCAGTGTGCGGGCCGCACACTGGCCGCACACCTCTCTGTCTCCCTTGTGCGGCCACTGTGCGGGCCGCACACTGGCCGCACACGGCCGAGAAAATGTGTCCGTGTGCGGCGCGTCGGCTTCCAGGGTGCTCCAACTCTTCGTTTCTTCTTCAATCTTCCCCGGAATGACACGAATACGGTCGAAACCTGCGCACTTGGTCCTCGAAACCCTGAAATGAAAATAAAACATCAAGTGCGCAAAAACTCATCGAAAATACACATAAGTTGCATGAATGTACAAGAACATCATAGCTAAAACATGATGTATTTTGGCACTTATCAAGAATCCACACGGGCATGTGGATGCCTGATTTCAGCCGATTTTCAGCCGTGACTCAGCACTATTTAAAGGACTTTTTGGGACTTTTTGAGGATCTTTTTTCGTCTATTTTCTTGGGGGTCGTGGCTAGGGTCCTCTCCAAACACTAGCCACGACCCCATTGAAAGATTGGAGCAAGTTCTTGGCATTGACATTGAAGTCCGTTGGAAGATAGCTATTAAGGGAGCTTTCGTCAGTACCGATCCGGCGAGCTGTACCCTAGGCTTGACAATGGGCTCGGTGGGAAGGACAGAGCGACCTCACAAGACTATCGCCACACATCGCAAGGGGGTTTCATCTATGTTTTCTATTATTGTTCATTCATATACATTGATGGATTTGTATAGCTCTATGGAGAGCTAAGCCGCTTGTGGGTATTCGGACTTGTAAGCCCTAGGATGACATTGTTTCTATGACTCTTATTATGCTTTCTTAATTGATGCTTTTAATTGAGTTCCAATCTTGATTGTTTGTTTTATTGATTTTCCCATAGCCATGTCACTAGGGCTGAGAATCATCTATGTTGCCCTTTGAAGGTGTGACAACTCCTATAGGATTAGACTACTCGAGATTGGAGAGTGTCGAGAAGGTGAGTCGTGAGGTAGCGAAACGCCCCCTTTTCCATCCACTGTGATTTTCCCTACCTCCGTGTTCTAAGAGTTCTTAGCGGTCGAAGTAGAGCAAAGTGCTAGGAGATGAACTCCCCTAGGGCTTAGTTGCACAAGCAACAGACTGAAGAGTTATAGTGAATCCTAGTGCTGGGGCTTAATTGAGACTAGCGTTCTTTCACCTGGAGCAAAGGGTTAGAGCTACACTTAGGAACATGGGTATCACTTGGAATCTATGAAACGTAATGCAATTCCACGTAGTGTGAGGCTTAGGAAGATGGACTCCCCTGGGCTTAGTTGACAGGTCAATAAGAGTTAACGGTCGTAGTGAAATAAAATGCCGGGACATAATGTTGGGATTAGTCACGGTTGACCTTAGGTTTGAGACCGTATGCTTAATGATGTCCATGACTCATTAAACTTCAATAGGAGAGCATAATACATTGTCTTGAACGAGAACATTAGTTCTAGGGGGAGCTTATCCAGGTACCCCTTTTTCATATTGATTGTCTCTCTTCCTTTTTGCTTACACTCTCTTATCTTCCATATTTCTCTTTCAATTTCTTATTTCTCTTAAGTACTCTAGCACACACACATTGATTTTTCCTCTCACCATTCATACTTCACACTAGCTAAATAGCAAGTTCTTGTGTATACAATTCCTACTCCATGTGTATTCGACTACACTCTCACCGGTGTACTTTATTATTGCGATAACCCGTGCACTTTCGGGCCCCTGTCAAAGTTTTTGGTGCCGTTGCCGGGGAGTAGGCGTATTTTAGATATTTGCTTTTGGATGTTTTAGAGAAGAGAATTTGCTAGTTAGATAGTGCGAAGTACCCCGAGTGAGAGCACGATCAATGTGTGTGTAATAAAGTACCCCGGTGAGAAGGTAGTCGAATCCACAGGGAGTAGGAATTGTAGACAAGAGAATTTGCTAGTTGGCTAGTACGAAGTACGAAAAGTGAGAGCAAGATCAATGTGTGCGTGTAAGAATTTTTAAAAGAAATAAGAAAATGAAAAGTAAGAGAGACAATCATTATGAAAAGTAGGGTACCCGGACAAGCTCCCTCTAGGACTAATGTTCTAGTGCAAGACAAAGTATTATACTCTCCTATTGATGTTTAATAAGTCAAGGACATCCTAAAGCACACGGTCCCAAACCTAAGGTCAACCCTGACTAATCCCAACATTATGCCTCTGTGATGAGTGGTGTACAAGTGCATGAGTCTTAAAGTAATACCCTGTGAGTGACACAGGGGTCGTATTCCCTGGCGTCCCAAGAGCTGCTATTACTCCCCTCTAGATGACACTGTCTAGTCTACCAACTATAGTATTAAAACAAGATAAGAAAATGAATAAGGATAAAGCTATAAACAAATTGACTAAGGCTCACCACATAAGCAAACTGAGGAAGCAAGTAACAATGAGAGTGCGAGGTCCCCGGGCAAGTATTCCCATGGGACTACTAAAGCTAGAAGGATGCTAGAGTAACAAAGGTAATGGTGGTTAGGCTAAGAGACGTCCAAATGTAGGTCACCCCGATGGTCACAGTGATAACCCTTAATCCAGTAAGAGTGTAGGAACACGTAATCACTTCCGCCCAAATCTTCGTACGATTGCATTACGTTTAGGGAAATCTCTAATTAGGGTCAAACTCAATATCTAGGTTCGTCCCTAATGGGTGGAGGGGTACAAATACCCGATGGTCACGGCGTATTCGTACATGTATCCCTTCTAAGCCAAGAATGTCTAGTACAAGGTCGATGGTCACGCAACCAAGTATAACCTAGAATTCAAACCACAGAGTTCTCATGCAATTTGATACGATAAAGATCACAAAGCTTAGACCACAACCAAACCAGATACCAAAAATGTACTCAAAACATTCATACAAGCAAGTTCGTCCCAAGGTTCACCGGGTGCCCAATGACCTTGGGAGTCTATTTCATCATCAACAAAGGAGAATGCATGAAAAAATAGAAATGCAAGATAAAGCTCATGACAACTCCTCTAGGATGAAGACTAGAAGATGGTGATGGGAATCTGTGGATCGGTGCCGACAAATTCCTAGATGCCCTCCCTTGAGTGTGATCTTCTTCTCTCTTCGATTTGTTCCTCAAAATTGCCTTCTCCTGCAGCCTTGATGTCCTAGAAGATGATGGAGGAGAAGAGGTGGCCAAAGACCCCCAAAAATGATGCCCTAACCCATGATTTAAAGCCTCTTGGGATGGCTTACAACCTAGATCATGGTCCATAAACGGGTCTTGACGATCCTCAAAATTCTGCCGATATTCGCGTAAGTTGCTACAGTGATTGTTATTGTAAATGCTACAGTACTAGTGCTGCACTGAACTTGCTACAGTAGACCTGCTACAGTCTGCCGCGTTTATCGGCTTGCGGTTGACTTCACGGCCGTGAGGTTTCTCGTGAGGGTTTACAGACTTACAAAATTCTTCAAATGTTCATGCTTCAGGCTGCTACAATGTCGCTATAGTGCCCCCCGGTACCTCTCAAGCGCTGTTTCGGCGTGGATTTCTTCTAAAATCATGTTGTTGATCTCCCCTAAGCATCTTTTGTATCACGCCCCGACTAGCAGGTCCACAGGCCGTGACATACCACCGCGACAATCTTGAGGAGGGATACTCCGCCACTCAACCCTCGAGACAGCGCAAGGCTGAACAATAAACCTGGAATCAACAATATTAACACAAATACCCAGTTCCAAGAACAACAATGCCCAACAAGAGTAATAGAACTAGCAACAACAACAACAACAACAACAACAACAACAATAATAGCGAGGAAGGAAGATAGGAGACACTAACAATAATAGCAAAAGCTGATACACACAAGTTTAAGAGTAGTTTAAGATACAACACCATACAATGGAGTCCTCGACATACTAGTGGATCCAAGACTCAAATAACATATGCATGATCCAAAAATAACATACACGAATGAAAGTGATGCAAGGAGATAAAGGAAACAAATGCTCAGCACGCAGCCACACCGCCTCACTTACTACCTGCAACAAAACTGGGAAGGAGAAAGAGGGGATGAGTAACCATAGTTACTCAGTGAGGGGATTAGCACAAAACCATCGGAAATATACCAAAACATAAATCAGTAAAGATACTTTACTAATAATATACTTGGTTTAAAACCCACTTACACATAATAATAATCTACACACTAATACAACAAAGTAAAGCAATACTCAGAAATTCTTAATAGCCAACTAGGGCTTAAAATGAGGAAACTTTTGAAATACCAAGCACGGTTCACACTATACAACAAACTGAACATTTAACAACTTTACCATGCTACTAATAACTCAATACAACACCAAGTTGTAAACAAGTATAGCAATTATGATATACAAGGGTTATCCATTCTAACATGATGAAAATCTTCAAAAGTTTGGGATTAAAAAGGATAACACTTATCACATAAGAATACCATTTTCCTCATTGAAATACAAATAGAATTTCATAGAAATCAACAAGAAAACACATGCCATCCTGGACCTAGCATAAGCACAATTCTCATCGATAGATTCAAATATCAAAATGCTTAGACATAATTAACTCATTGATCACAAATCAACAATGATGTCCAGAATGGCCTCAAAAACTCTCCGTCGCTAACCGTGGCCCTAGTTAGGTCTGGAGCTACCAAGATGCGCATATCTTGGCATTGGTCGCTGGGAAGTTCATGTGGTGACTCTGAACAACCCATCTATACCCATGTCAGGAATTTACGCTCCCACCTGACATGGTATAACCATTTTTGACAGTATTCCACGCCACCTCTATATAGGTCGGCCCGTGGAAACCATCCACTTCTTACTGCAGTAAGTACTAGAGCTCGCCTCCCATGTCACCATCAAGAATTTAAACAATAACTAAGCCCGTAGGCTTTCTGAGTACATCAAGATAGCATAGTTCTCAACAAGAGACAATAAGTAGTCACAATAGCAATTCTCACTCCAAGAGTGATCAATTTGATCATATCAATAATAATGAAACCATGTTCATCAAAAGTATCACATAAAGATGTCTTCGAAGATACATTTCGTGCATTGCATTAATACCATGACAATCAACTTGTTTTCACATGCCTTTGATCAAATAAACAACATTTAAAACTAAACAAGATTTCTTGAGCACTTGCTCCAATCATAGCCTTGGCAATAACACAACATGTGTAATATAAATAGGTTACATAAATCCATTTGAGTATGATAACAAAAGTCTCAGTCCTTCAATTTGGAAACCATGATATCATAATAAAGCCTTCAAGACTTAAATACAACATTTGGCAAACTTTGCAAATAAACTAGACCACGATTCAAATATGCCTTTATGGTCATCAAATCAAACATCTCAAATATCATAAGAATACTCGATTGAAATGTATACTTCAAAAAATAGGATTTTGAATCACAACAACATATAGGAATACTTTAATAATACTTAGGAAATGAACCAAGTCATAAATCAAGTATGGCTCCAAACTACCCAAAACACCTTTCAAAAGCCACTAATAATGCAAGGTATAAATTAGGTGAAACTAAACCAATTATGACAAAGGTGTGAAACAATACAATCTATAACCCATAGAATATCTAATCTTCTCTTACAAATTCCTAATCACATGATAACTCAAATAACCATTTCTTTGAACGGTAATATCTTCGAGTAAGAAAATATACATGCATATACATATAAATATATATCTCATTCCAAAATAAAGTTTAAATCTTAAAATCGAAGCATAAAACGTATAGAGCCCAAATCAAGCATCATAATACACAAAGATAAATATCAATACGTATATAGGTATTCTTCGGAAAGGATTATGCTCATTAGTCCCACTCACAACTTTGACGACTTCGCTCCCTTGAACGCTAGTCCTCGACAAGCTTTTTGCTTCAATTCAAAGCCTTTCCTCCTTGAGAAAGCACAAGAAACACCAATAAATTGTTAGGACAAAAGACAAGCAAGAACCCTAAGTTCTTCTACCAAACAACCCTAATGAACTCTAGGGTTGCTCCACTCACAACTCAAGGTACTAAACCAAATCTAAGGGTTTAGACTCCTCTCTAAACCAAAGAAACCAAGAACACAAGGAAAGCTCACTGGAGCTACAGTGGTTCATGGATCAAGGTGAGGAAAGTTCAAGGATTTCATTAAGCCAAAGCCAAACAACTCAATACAATCCATCCTCACAAGACTAACCATCAAAGAGGAAGAAGAAGATGTAAGGATCAAGCTTTCACAAGGGTTCACTACAAACCCTAACCATTTCCATCAAAGAACAAGGAGAAGGAACAAGAGAATGGAAGCTTACCTTGATCCAAAGAATGAGCAAATTGATGATCCAAGATCCAAGCTCCAAAACCTCCTCTAAGATTGCCTTAGAACCTCATGAGATGATGGAGGAAGAGAGGAGAAGGAAATGAAGAAGTTTGGAAGAAAAGAAAATGAAGAAATGAAGCTAGAAGCGGGTTAATATAACCAAAATCGTGTCGGTGTGGAGGCTGTGTACGGCCCCACACACCAGCCGCACTAGGTATGGCAATGGGTCGTGTTGGGTGCGGGTTTTTCCATACCCTTACCCGAACCCGTTATCCCGCCGCCATACCTGAACCCGTACCAGACCATATTTTGCACCTGAAACACAAAATAACTCAATTTAGACTGAAAAAGGGCATCGACTCATCAACAAAATACAGAAAGCATGCGCAACTATATCTATAAAATATGTAGATTTAGACGTTTATTACCCGGCATTAGGTTTCACTATGACACTTAACTCTTATTGACCTGTCAACTAAGCCCCATGGGAGTCCATCTTACTAAACCTCACACTATGTGGGATTGCTTTGCGTTCTAGGGATTCCAAGTAATAGACACTATTCCTAAGTATAGCTCAAACCCTTTTGTCTAGGTGAAAGAAACCTACTCTTAGTTAAGCCCTAGCACTAGGATTCACTACAACCCTTCACTATGTCGCTTGTTCAACTAAGCCCCAGGGGAGTTCATCTCCTAGTAATTCACTCTACTTCGAACGCTAAGAACTCTTGGAACATGGAGGTAGGGAAAATCACACTGGAGGGGAAAGGGGACGTTTCGCTATCCCATGGCTCACCTTTTCGACCCTCTCAAATCTCAAGTAGTCTAACCCTATAGGAGTTATCACATCTCCAAAGGATAACCTAGATGATTCTTAACACAAGTGTCATGGCTAAGGGAAAATCAATACAACAAGCAATCAAGATTGGAACTCAATTAAAGGATCAATTAAGAAAGCATAATAAAAAGTCTTTGAAACAATGTCATCCTAGGGTTTACAAGTCGAAATTCCCACAAGGGGTTTAACTCTCCATGGAGCTATACCAATCAATCAAAGTATATGAAATAACATGAATAGAAAACTGATAAGTGCTTGATTATACATGTTTTACCTACTTGTTTTACATACATTGAGCATCATTTTACCATGGATTATGTCTCATAAACTGTATTTTGGTGTTCTTTTATGCAATTAGGTTGTGGAAGTGTTAAAGGAGGAAAAGGAAGCAAAGATGGGTTATAAAGACGTATTGTTGGGAGCTTTTGTACAACACAAGTGTCAAGGCACAAGAGGGGATCATGCACATGAGGGTGTGTGCCAACTTCCTGAAAAATTCAAGATGATTTGTGTGATAGAAGGGCACAAAGGCAGTCATACCTTCATGTCCCAACTCGTGTGAAGATAACTAAAGCTTTCAAATGATGGTTTGAAGGAGGAGAAGTCTTATAACTCACCACATGGACGTGTTGGAGGGCCGTTCTTCACCAACTTTGATAGTTCTTTCCTCCGTCATAGCATCGAGGGTGTCATTGGCAACCTAGCTTCGGAGAAGGATCCTTCAAGACGTTTAGCGACCCATCAAGGCCATCATCACGAATTCAAGGGGGTTTATTTCCATGGTTTACATTGCTTTTCATTGTGTTTTGTTTTGCTTTGTAATAAGCCCCATGGAGGGCTAAACCCTAGTAGATAATTGGGCATGTGAACCCTAGGTCTCAATTCATGTATTGACTTTTCTTTATGCTTTCTTTTAAATCCGAGTTTATTTGAGTTTCAATCTTGTTTTATCATTGCTTGCATGACTTATTGATTCGTATGGTTGTTTGGTATGCTTGATTTGTTACCTTAGTGAGAGAGAGGTCTCCATTAGGGTTAGAACATATGATATTAAAGAGGGTTGAGAGGGTGAGTCATGAGATAGTGGAGTGTCCCCTTTCCCTTCCGATTGAGTGTTTCCTATCTCCGTATTCCCTAAGATCTATGCAACCATATTTGGTGTGAGGCGTGAGATTGAGAGATTTCTCCGCCGGGACCTTGTAGGGGGTTAGGGATCTTTCACCTAGAAGTAGGGTTAGATCTAATTTTAGGAATCGGTTTCACTCTTAGGTTTCCCTAAAGTTCATTGCGGTCAAATGGGATGTGAGGTGTTGAGATTGCGTGATTTCTCCGCCGGCATCTCGTAGGGGACTAGTATCGTGGCCTGGAGGCAGGGACCGATTATTCTTCGATTGCCTCGACTCATAGAACTCGGTTTAGAAGCATTTAGTTAGTCTTGCACTTCATGATAGAACTTAGGGGGGGCATTGCCCGGGTATCTCATCTTCATTGATTGAGATCTCCCTTTATTTACCCTTCGCCTATTCATCTCTGGTATTAATTTCTATGCACACTAGATCACCACAAAATCACATTGGTAATTAGGCTAGATTGCAGAGAATAAGTTAGTACTAGTAGCCCTGTTCCCTGTGGATTCGACTACCCTACTCACCAGGGTAATTATTACTTCAACAACCCGTGCACTTGCGGTACACACACGCAAGGGGTGTGTCAAAAACATAAATGAAACCCCTTTGTGATGCGTGGCTGTGGTCTTGTGAGGTCACTCTGTGATGACTTAACCGCAAGCGCACGGGTCGTCATGTAATACCCCTCCCGCACGCGCGAAGGGGTCGTATTCCCTGGGATCCCAAGAGCTGCTATTACTCCCCTCTAGATGACACTGTCTAGTCTACCAAATATAGATTTGAAACAAGATTAGAAAACTAACAAAAGAGAAAACTATAAACAAGTGGACTAAGGCTCACCACGTAAGCAAACTAAGGATGCAAGTAACAATGAAAGTTCGAGGTCCCCGGACGAGGATCCCCTCGGGACTACTAAAGCTAGAAGGATACTCGAATTACACAGGCAAAGGTGGTTAGGCCAAGAGACGTCCAAAGGTAGGTCACCCCGATGGTCACGGTGATAACCGCTAATCCAGTATAAGTATTGGAATACGGAATCACTTCCGCCCAAATCCTCACACAATTGCAATGGTCCTAGGGAAATCCCTAATTAAGGTCAAACACAACATCTAGGCTCAACCCTAATGGTTGGAGGGGTACAAATACCCGATGGTCACGGCGTATTCGTACATGTATCCCTTCCAAACTTGGTGTGTCTAATACTAAGGCGATGGTCACGCAACCTAGTATAACCTAGAAATCGATACACAGAGTTCTCATGCATACCAATACATCAAAGTGCACCAAGCTTGAACCATAAACCACACAAATACCATACATGTAAATCAAGTATTCATACAAGCAAGTTCATCCCAAGGTTCACCGGATGCCAGGTGACCTTGGGAGTCTAGTTCATCATCAACAAAGGAGCAAGAGTAAAAGATAAGAAATACAAAGCAAAGCTCAAACAAACTCCCCTAAGATGAAGACTAGAAGGTGGTGATGAGAACTTATCGAATCCGCACCAACAAGCTCCTAGATTTGCACCCTAGATCCGCCTTCTCCCGCAACCTTGAAGCTCTAGATGACAATGGTGGAGAATGGTGTCCAAAGACCCTTCCAAATGATGCCCTAGAAACCCTTAAAAACTAATTCCAGCGAGCTATGCGGCCTCCCATGCGGCCCCGCATGCGGGGAGAGAAAGTTTCCGAAAAAGCCGGAAAACCGTGTAAGTTGCTACAATGCCGCTACAGTAAACTGCTACAGTATAGCTGCTACAATAGAACGGCTACAGTACTTATGCGGCCTGCTATGCGCCCGCATGGTAGCCCGTATAAATCTCCTGACCAGGCCGTTTCTTCAAGTGTTCGTGCTACAGTGTTCGCTACAGTCCCGCTAAAGTACCGGGGCTTGAAAATAGTGTTTTCCTTGCCAAATTCTCCTTAAATCATGTTGTCGAGCTCCCCATGGTAACTTTTGTACCTGTAACACGAAATAAACCAATTTAGACCAAAAACGGGCATCCACACATACAAAAATACTCTATTTATACATACACATACATGAATAATACGTACATTTAGGCGTTTATCACTCTGTCCTCTCCACCAAGCTCCTTGTCAAAGTTAGGGCACATCTCGCCGTATCGGTGCCAACAAATGCTCCCTCAATAAGTATCTTCCGATGGTCCTTGATGTGGATGCCGAGAACTCGCTCCAATCCTCCATAAAATCTTCTCCAAACCCTATCCACGACCATCCAAAAGATAGGCGAAAAGATCCAAAAATGTCCCGAAAAGTCCTTAACAGTGGTAAGTCACAATTGTAAATCGGCTGAAATCAGGCATCCACACGGCCGTGTGGAATTTCCACACGCCCGTGTGGATTCTATAGAATCAGATTTCTGGCATGCAGTGAACAGTAAACTGCTACAGTGATTGCAACATTGGTTTCCTATAGTAACTGCTATAGTACTCGAGCATCTAATGTTCCCAATTTCATTGTTCTTTATCAAGGCTGTTGAATTGGACACACAATCAATGGTAGATCATATCGATTGCTACATTTCTCCTTTTTAGTGAGGTTCTCCAATGTTACATGGATTAGACCCTTTGTGAATGTGACTACCTTTGTGCCATCTGACACACCCCTTGCGTGTGTACCCCGCAAGTGCATGGGTTGTCGAAGTAATAAAAATACCCTGGTGAGTGGGTAGTCGAATCCACAGGGAATAGGGATTTAAAATACGAGAAATTGCTATTCAATCGTGCGATATACAAAAAGAAACAATGATCGGCGTGATGAGTGAGTTTATGAAAATTAGAGTAGATGCAAGGCAAGTAAATAGAAAGATCAAAGAGAGAAAAGTGCAAGCAACGAGTAAAGAGAGAGACTAGCAATAAGTGAGAATAGGGTATCCGGACAAGTTACCTCTAGGACTTATGCTTCTAGTGCAAGACTATGCTATTATACTTTCCTATTGATGTTAATTGAGTCGGGGAAAATCCTTAAACACACGGTCCCAAATCTAAGGTCAACCGTGACTAACCCCCAACACTATGTCCCGGCATTAGGATTCACGTCAACCCTTCACTCTGTTGATTGCTCAACTAAGCCCCAGGGGAGTATTTCTACCTAAGCCTAACACTACGTGGAATTGCTTTGAGCTCTAGGGACTCCTAGTGATAAAACCTGTTCCTATGTGCAATAGTTCTAACCTAACCCTTTGGTCCAGGAGGAAGAACCGTAGTCTAAATTAAGCCCCAGTGCATAGGATTCACGTCACCCTAAAGCCTTGGGGGAGTATATCTTCCTAGCACTTCACTCTATTTCGACCGCTAATAAATCAAGGAATCGGAGGTAGGGAGAAATCACATCGGAAGGGAAAGGGGTACGGTGCTACCTCACAACTCTCCCTCTCAACCCTCTTCAATTTTAAGTAATCTAATCCTATAGGAGTTGTCACACCTCCAAAGGATAACCTAGATTGTTCTCAATCCTTAGTGTCACGGCTAAGAGAAAACAATAGCACAAGATATCTAAAATTGAAACTCGAATTTATTCATCAATTAATGGAAAAGCATAATAACAATGTCAAAGAAACATAATTATCCTAGAGTTTTACAAGTCCGAATACACACGAGGGGTTTAGCTCCTCATAGAGCTATACATGTTCATCAATGTATGAAATAAAACACAAAATAAAGACATCAATGAAAAAACCCCTCGCGTATGGTGTGGCCGTGGTCTTGTGCGGCCGTCGAACGTCGGTGACGATGCCGATGGCGCGCTCCAATCCTCCACAAAGTCCTCTCCGAAACCCTAGCCGCACTCTCCAGAAGTTGGGGAGAAAGATAGGTTCAAAGATCCTCAAAAAGTCTCCAAATCGGGCTTTAAATAGGCTGAGTGCGGCTTTAAATTTGAAGTTATCGAGGCTTCACACGGCCGTGTGGAATTTCCACACGCCCGTGTGAAGTTTCTGTCTTTCCTGAAAAATTACTTCACACGGCCGTGTGGAATTTCCACACGCCCGTGTGAAGTCTCTGGCTTGCTGGGAAATCAATTCACACGGCCGTGTGTTAATTCCACACGCCCGTGTGAGGTCTTTGCTTGCTGGAAAATTAATTCACACGGCCGTGTGTTAATTCCACACTCCCGTGTGAATTCTCTGGAATCTTGATTTTCGGCAGAAGTGCACAGTACTTGCTACAGTGATTTTGCTGCAGTAACAAGCTACAGTTCTGCTACAGTACTCTCCGAAATGCTCCCGAATACGTTGTTCTTCATCGAGGCCATTGAATTGGGCACACAATCAATGGTAGATCGTGCCTATTTCTTCAAGTCTCCTTCTTGGTGAAGTTTTCCTAAGCTACACGAGTTGGACTTATTGTGAATATGACTGCCTTTGTGCCCCTCCAATGGAGGTTGGCACACACTCACAAGTCTAAGCTCGTGCCTTGTTCCTTGCTTGGTCCGAAAACCTTCCAACAATGGCGAACACGACCTAACTTCGTTCTTCTTTCCCAACTTAGCTCCACGAACCTACAATGCACAAGAATACACAAATGCACACTATTTAGTGATAGAATCTGATAAAAAGTATGTTCATTGTAAGATAATAACGCTTCGCGTTACTACAACACAAGCACTTATCACCATCCAAAGTAGGTTGGCACACACCCACAAGTCTAAACGCGTGCCTTGTTCCTTATTTGGTCCAAGAACTCCCCAACAATGGCGAACATGACCTAACTTTACTCTTTCTTCTCTAAATTGGCTCCACAACCCTACAATGCACAAAAGAACACAAATGCACACAAATTAATGATAAAATATGAGAAAAGTAATGTTCAATGTAAGACAATAACACTTCGTATTACTATAACACGAGCACTTATCACTCCACCAACAAATGTTAAGGGATTTCAAAGTTTCTTCGTGCAAGCAAGGTTTTATTAGAGGTTCATCAAGGATTTTCCAAAAAATCACACAACCATTGACTAAAATCTTGGAAAAGGATGCTCCTTATGATTTTGGGGATGAATGTGAGGTAGCGTGATAAGTGCTTGTGTTATAGTACCGCGAAGAGTTATTATCTTATATTGAGCATATATTTTATCAGTTTTTATCACTAAATGGTGTGTATTTGTGTACTCTTGTGCATTGAAGGTTTGTGGAGCTAAATTGGAGAAGAAGAACGAAATTAGGTCGTGTTCGCCGATGTTGGGAAGTTTTCAGACCAAGTAAGGAACAAGGCACGAACTTGACTTGTGAGTGTGTGCCAACCTCCTTTGGAGGAGCACAAAGGCAGTCACATTCACAACAAGTCTAACTCGTGTAGCTTAGAAGAACTTCACAAAGAAAGAGACTTGAAGTAATCGGCACGACTTACCATTGTTTGTGTGCCCAACCAATGGCCTCAATATAGCAAGCTACTGTTCAATTCGCAAGTAACAGAGTGAAGGGTTGAAGTGAATCCTACGCGCTGGGGCTTAATCTAGACTAGGGTTCTTCCACCTGGACCAAAGGGTTAGAACTACACATAGGAACATGTTTTACTACTAGGAATCCCTAGAGCTTAAAGCAATCCCACGTAGTGTGAGGTTTAGGTAGATGATAAGTGCTTGAGTATACATGTTTTACCTACTTGTTTTACATACATTGAGCATCATTTTACCATTGATTATGTCTCATAAAATGTATTTTGGTGTTCTTTTATGCAATTAGGTTGTGGAAGTGTTAAAGGAGGAAAAGGAAGCAAAGATGGGTTATAAAGACGTATTGTTGGGAGCTTTTGTACAACACAAGTGTCAAGGCACAAGAGGGGATCATGCACATGAGGGTGTGTGCCAACTTCCTGAAGAATTCAAGATAATTTGTGTGATGGAAGGGCACAAGGGCAGTCACACCTTCATGTCCCAACTTGTGTGAAGATAGTTCAAGCTCTCAAATGATGATTCGAAGGAGGAGAAGTCTTATAACTCACCATATGGACGTGTGCCCGACTATGTGGCGTCAAGACGAGAGAGTTTGGATCATGGTTATGAAGAGTACTGTAGCAAAAACACTGTTCATTTCACTGTAGCAGTACTGTAGCGGAATTACTGTTCACGCGACCGCGTCAAAATCCCACGCGACCGCGTGGGAATTCTGCAGCCCACGCGATCGCGTGGGATCTCACGCGGTCGCGTGAAGACACGTGACTGGCGCGATTCAGACTTATAAATAGGCCGTTTCGCCGATTCTTTTGATATCTTTTGTGTGGCTTTTGAGAGAGGAAGCGGCTAGGGTTTGAGGAGGAGGTCTTTGCCGAATTGGAGGGCCGTTCTTCACCAACTTTGATAGTTCTTTCCTCCGTCATAGCATCGAGGGAGTCATTGGCAACCTAGCTTCGGAGAAGGATCCTTCAAGACGTTGAGCGACCCATCAAGGCCATCATCATGAATTCAAGGGGGTTTATTTCCATGGTTTACATTGCTTTTCATTGTGTTATGTTTTGCTTTGTAATAAGCCCCATGGAGGGCTAAACCCTAGTAGATACTTGGGCATGTGAACCCTAGGTTTCGATTCATGTATTGACTTTCTTTATGCTTTCTTTTAAATCCGAGTTTATTTGAGTTTCAATCTTGTTTTATCATTGCTTGCATGCCTTATTGATTCGTATGGTTGTTTGGTATGCTTGATTTGTTGCCTTGGTGAGAGAGAGGTCTCCATTAGGGTTAGAACATATGAGATTGAAGAGGGTTGAGAGGGTGAGTCATGAGATAGTGGAGTGTCCCCTTTCCCTTCCGATTAAGTGTTTCCTATCTCCGTATTCCCTAAGATCTATGCAACCATATTTGGTGTGAGGTGTGAGATTGAGAGATTTCTCCGCCGGGACCTTGTAGGGGGTTAGGGATCTTCCGCCTAGAAGTAGGGTTAGATCTAATTTTAGGAATCGGTTTCACTTTTAGGTATCCCTAAAGCTTATTGCGGATAATCAAAATCCTTGGTTTAAAAACTTAAAATAGTTATATACTTAATTGCTTATATAGTTATATTTATTTATATACATATTAATAAATTTAAACTTTTCTAGGGTTAAAAGTAAAAGGAAAAAAAAAATTCAAATCCTTGCTTCCTAGTCCTCAACATTCATCATCTCGCCTCTTCTCTCTAGCCTCCATCCTTGTCTAAGATTGATGCTTCAGAAGATATTTGATTTTTTTTTTTATGTATATGATTTATAAAACTCTTTATTATTTTTTTGTGACTTTTTTTTGTGGGGTGAATAATGTAAGGTTTTAATCATCTTTATAAGATATAAGTTTTTATATTTATTTTTTTTATGAATGTTGATGTTGTTATATAAAACAAATCTATGGAGTAGATAAAACTAAAATTCGGATCCGGATATCCGATATCCGATCCGGTTTAAACCGGGTACCCGATTTTTAATATCCGGTTTAAACCGGGTCGGATACGGGTTGAGTTTTTGCCGATCCGAAAAACTGGGTACCCGATCCGGTTTTGAAAACCGGGTCGAGTATCCGGTTTTGCTCACTCCTAGGCCTGTGGGTGCCCCTGTGAGTGCCACTGTGCTAAGGCACACGCCCGTCTGGAAATTTCACATGGCCATGTGAAACTCTACAGAGACAACCCTTCTTCCCGAGAATACACAGGGGCGTGTGTGCGCTCCTGTAGGAGAGCTTGTGAAAGGCACACGGCCGTATGGCTTATTCACACGGCCGTGTGAAATACCTACGGTTTCTCGGGCAAGTCAGAGAGACCACAGGGGCGTGTGGGGTGCCCCTGTGGCCGGCCTTGTGTTATTGGCTAGGTTGGGCACACGGCCGTGTGAAATTTTTCAAAGACCATCTATGTTTTCCTGAGAATTCATAGGGGCGTGTACCAACCCCTATGGATTCCCCTGTGAAGGCACACAGCCGTGTGGATGTTTCACACGGCCGTGTGGGGTAGTTCAGAGAGTGACCACAGTGCACACAGGGGCGTGTGTTGGCCCCTGTGAACCCTAATTTCAGAAGCACACGGCCGTGTGGAATATCCACATGGCCGTGTGAACCCTCAGAACTTCAAAAGCCGAACTGTTTCTTTTGGAATTCACTCATGTCTCTTTTGTTTTCACTCCAAAACACTCTCCGACCTTATCAAACTACTTCCCCAACAATTTCCTACATTCTTTGAGGTTTCTTGTCGAGTTTTCCTACCGACTCCGAACTTTTCCCCATCCACACTGTCAGTGAGAACGACAAACCCTTCTTCTTTATTAATCCGGATTTAGATCATTCATGATAAGTATTTTGGCTATTTTTGCATGATTAACCTAGTTACCAATGATTTTACAAGGGTTTCGAAGCGAATTTTTGTATGAATATGAAGTTTTGATTCTACAACTTTGCAGCCATGTCCGCCCAACAATCAACACGGGCGTGTGGAATTTCCACACGGCCGTGTGGATGCAAATTATTAAAACAAAGTGACTTACTTTCTTTAAATTCTTTTCAGGAATGGCACCTAGGAAAGAAACCAATAAAAGGGCACGAGAACATTCTCCAAAGCTAATCAACTTCATCACGTCTGAACATCGAGAAATATATAGAAGATTGGTGAAACTCAAGATCGGACAATCTCGGTACTTGGACATAGACTGTTTAAGACCAGCTGATTGGGGTAATGATATGGCAGACGAGATTGAAGAGTTTGTTGCAGTCGGAAGTTGGAAGAGCTTGCTATCTATTCGAGATCCAGCAAACCGTCTGCTTACTTTGGTGGTGCTCTCATCATTCAAGTTTGACAAAACAAGTAGAGAGTTGACGAATGCAAATTCTATACAGTTTCGGGTATTTGAGCATGAATACAATATGTCAGTGACACAGTTTTCCATTTATATGGGGTTATACAACGAGGCGTTCACTAAGACAGAGGAGTACAAGAGCCTTCCAATGAACTATCCCGGCAGTTTGACTCCTCAAGGAGGTTACAGAGTATTGTGTGGACAAGGGAACTATGAACCAGGTATATCAAAAGCTACTTCTCTATCACAACTGGCCTATAGATACATTCACGCTATTCTGAGTAGGTCAATAAATGGCCGGGGCGATAGTACAGGGGTCCTTAGTCGGCAAGAGCTCCTTTACTTACATTCAATGGTACAGAAGGAGCCGCTCCATCTTGTGTTTATACTCGCCGAATCCGTGCGCCATCAAAGTCAGTACCCCAGGCTTAGAACAATTTTTTCAGGCCATATATTACAAGACTTATGAACGGAATGGGTCTTCGGGCAGCAATCAGAGGGATAGAAAGGACGATCACACCTTCCCCAATCAACTTGGAGATGTTGAGACAGATGGGCATGGCTTGGAAACATTACCAGTAGTATGTACTGAACTGGCCCGATGCCTATCCAACCGAGGGTTCTCAGGCAGCCTTGGAGCCACCCGCAACAGAGACAGAGACACAGGCACCACCCACTGCGCCGGAGCTACCTCCGGTGCACATGTTCACACTCTCTCGAGGCCAGGATCGACTGGAGCGCCTCGATAGCGCAGTGGGAGTGCTACAGGCATAGCAGGCCGAGATTAGGGCTACACAGGCTGCGCAGCACTTAGACTCCTAGAGCAGGCCGTGTCAGCACCATTCGTGGTCCGTCCCTGAGCTTCTATATCTCCTCCACCATCTTCTCCAGCAGCAGCAGATCCACTTACACCGTTAGAGCCTCCAGCAGCACCAGAGGCCACTATTCAGGACACTGACGCGGAGGCGTTGTAGTTTCTATTTTTGATTTTCTGTTACACTTTTATTTTCTATTTCTGTTGGACTTGTAGTACCCAGAAAGGACTCTCCTTCTGGGTTTGCTTTTATTTTCTATCTATTTTTATTTTGTCTTGAGTTGTATTTCATTTTCATATATTTATATACTCGAGCTTTGTTTTGGTTTTCCTTGAGCTATACTGAACCCTTGTATATGTGTGCGCAGATGGTCTTTGATGTAAGGATTTTGAGGAACAGTCATTGGCACGGTTATGGGACCGTGTGCGCTCCACAAACCATTGAGATTCAACTCTCAATGACCTAGCTCCATCAAATGCAACACTTGGACTTCAGGGGAGTAATGTTTCAATTGCCCACTTCCACACTAATTGTTTTTATTTGTTACTTATTATTGTGCTTGCTTGCGTACATTGGGGACAATGTACATCTTAAGTGTGGGGGGAGTTCACATTGCACACACCTTTACTTGTGCGTTCAATTGCTCATGCTCATGTAGCCTATGGCGGTTCACCTTAGTTGCAACGGTTGTATTCTTAGAGTTTAGGAGAATTTTTAACATTGTATCCTATCATGCTCTAGTTTCTACTTGAATTTTTAGGGAATTTTTGCTCGATTATCTTATATTGCACAACTTACTTTTGGAATCTTTTGGAAACTCAATCTTGAAGTTTTTAAGGACAAGTTTATCATCGTTTTTAGTTTTACTTTGGAAAATGCATATAAAAAATATATGAAAAAGATGAAAAAAAAATGAAAAAAAAAGAAAAATATGAGTTTGTGAATAGTTTCTTTCTTTTATGTATGCATTTGGGGTGAAAAGAGCTACCACTCATGAAGCATGTAGCTACTCTCATAAGTCGGATACAAGTTTTGCCCTAATGGGAGAAAGAGCTATCTTATGGGATGCGTGAAAGCTACTACCCCGGTAGAAAGAGCTACCTCATCGAAAGAGTGAAAGCCACCTTTGGCGGCCGCCTAGGAAAGGGCTACCTTCGAGGATGTGTGAAGCTACTACTTCCTCTCTTACTTTTTGTATATAAATAAGTCCTTTTTAATAAGAGTTTGAGGAGTACACGTTGGTTCTCTTGAGTGAATTCGCACACACTTTCACTTTTTCGAGTTGTTATCCTTTTTTATTCGAGTTTTTAGCTAGAGCAATGATAAACTCATGCAATATTTTGATTTCCCCTTACTTGTAGAATGCTTCTTTTGCAAACTTTTGGTGAACCTAAGGCTGAGCACTTTCGATTGTTCCTCCATAGTACTTTCATGTTCTATTTTGCTTGAGGACAAGCAAAAGCTTAAGTGTGGGGGGGAGGGGGGGGGGAAGGCTTTGATAAGTGCTTGTGTTATAGTACCGCGAAGCGTTATTATCTTACATTGAGCATATTTTTTATCAGTTTTTATCACTATATAGTGTGTATTTGTGTACTCTTGTGCATTGAAGGTTTGTGGAGCTAAATTGGAGAAGAAGAACAAAATTAGGTCGTGTTAACCGATGTTGGGAAGTTTTCGGACCAAGTAAGGAACAAGGCACGAACTTGACTTGTGAGTGTGTGCCAACCACCTTTGGAGGGGCACAAAGGCAGTCACATTCACAGCAAGTCTAACTCGGGTAGCTTAGAAGAACTTCACAAAGAAGGAGACTTGAAGTAATCGGCACGACTTACCAATGTTTGTGTGCCCAACCAATGGCCTTAATGAAGAACAACGGATTCGGGAGCATTTCGGCAAGTCACTGTAGCAGCATTGTAGCTTGTACTGCGGCAAAACACTGTAGCAAGCTACTGTTCAATTTTTGCCGAAAATAAGGGTTTCAGAGAATTCACACGGGCGTGTGGAAATTCCACAAGGCCGCGTGAATCGATTTTTCAGCCAGACAGAAACTTTACATGGGCGTGTGGAAATTCCACACGGCCGTGTGAAGCCCCCGATAAGTCCGATTTTAATGACGCGATTCAACATTATAAAAGGGGATTTTGGAGACCTCTTAGGGGATCTTTTGACCTATCTTTCTCCTCAACTTAGGGAGTGCGCCTAGGGTTTTGGAGAGGATTTCGTGGAGGTTTAGCGCACGTCATCGGCATCGTCACCGACGTTCGACGGCCGTACAAGACCACGCCCACACCATATACAAGGGGGTTTTCATCAATGTCTTTGATTTGTACTTTCTTTTCTATTTTGATGAACATGTATAGCTCCATGAGGAACTAAACCCCTTGTGGGTATTCAGACTTGTAAACTCTAGGGTTTTTATGTTTTTTGACATTGTTATTATGCTTTTCCATGATTGATGAATAAAAAATTGAGTTTCAATCTTAATTTCATCTTGTTAATGTTTCCCTTAGATGTGACATTAGGGTTGAGAATAATTTAGGTTACCCCTTAGAGATGTGACAACTCTTTGAGGGTTAGACTACTTAATATTGAAGAGGGTTGAGAGGGAGAGTAGTAAGGTAGCGATGTACCCCTTTCCCTTCCAACGTGGTTTCTTCCTACCTCTGTTTCCTTGATTTCACAGCGGTCGAAATAGAGTGAAGTACTAGGCAGATAAATTCCCCTGGGGCTTAGTTACGCAAGTAACAAAGTGAAGGGTTGAAGTGAATCCTACGCGCTGGGGCTTAATCTAGACTAGGGTTCTTCCACCTGGACCAAAGGGTTAGAACTACACATCAGAACAGGTTTTACCACTAGGAATCCCTAGAGCTTAAAGCAATCCCACGTAATGTGAGGTTTAGGTAGATATATTCCCCTGGGGCTTAGTTGTGCGAACGACAGAGTGAAGGGTGACGTGAATCCTAATACCGGGGCATAATGATGGGGTTAGTCACGGTTGTCCTTAGGTTTGGGACCGTGAGTCTAAGGATTTCCTCGACTCAATTAACATCAATACGAAAGTATAATAGCATAGTCTTGCACTAGAAGCATAGTCTTCCATCTTTCTATTTAATTTCTTGTCTTCCATTCTGTTTGATTCTATATTCACTCATTGATCCAGATATTGCTTTTCCATACACCGCATAGCTTTATTAGTGAAATCTCATATTCTAAATCCCTATTCCCTGTGGATTCGACTACCCTCTCACCAGGGTAAATTTTATTACTTCGACAAACCCGTGCACTTGCGGGATACACGCAAGGGGTCGTGTCACAGCGTTTAATGTGTTAAAAGAGAAGTTATTTCAAGACCCAATTTTGATCACACTGGATTGGAATGAACCATTTGAGCTTATGTCCGATGCAAGGGACTATGCTATTAGAGCAGTTCTGGGGCAGAGAAAGGGCAAGTAGTTCCAACTGATATACTATGCTAGTAAGACTCTTACAAGTGCTCAAGAGAATTATACAACTACAGAGAAAGAGTTGCTAGCAGTTGTTTTCATTCTTGACAAGTTTAGGCCGTATCTCATCTTGTCAAGAGTCATTGTGTTTACAGATCATTCAGCTCTCTATTACCTTATGAACAAGGCTAATGCTAAACCAAGATTGATTAAGTGGATATTACTTCTACAAGAGTTTGATATGGAGGTAAAAGTTAAGAAAGGGGCTGAAAATGTGGTTGCAGATCACTTGTCTCGGTTAGAGGGAAGTGTTGGACAAGTGCCGTGAAGCAAGGAGATTAATGATTTCTTACTGAAGGAGCACTTGTACTCGGTCCAGGACTCAACATAGTCAAGTAATACTCCATGGTTTGCAGACTTTGTCAATTACTTGTCAGGGAAGGTGATAAGTGCTCGTGTTATAGTAATGCGAAGTGTTATTATCTTGTAATGAGCATTGATTTAATCAAATTTTATCACTAAATAGTGTGCATTTAATTACTTTTCTGCATTGTAGGGTTGTGAAGATAAATTGGAGAAAAAGAACGAAGTTAGATCGTATTCGTCGTTGTTGGAGAGATTTTCGGACTAAGCAAGGAACAAGGCATGAGCATAGACTTGTGAGTGTATGCCAACCTTCTTTGGAGGGGCACAAAGGCAGTCACATTCACAATAAGTCTAGCTCGTGCTAACAAGGAAAACTTCATCAATTAGGAGATTTGAAGCAATCGGCATGATCTACCGTTGACTGTGTGCCCAATTCAACGACCTTGATGAAGAACTACGAATTCGGGAGCATTTCGGCACAATTACTGTAGCAAGTTACTGTTCACTGTATGCCGAAATTCATAAAACCAGCAACTTCACACGGGTGCATTCTCAAATTCCACACGGTCATGTGAAATCCCAATTTCAACGATTTAAAGCCGTGACTCAGCATTATAAAAGCCCGTATCGGAGTTTGTTTTGGGTATCTTTTTGGCTCTCTTCTGACCTAACTTCTAGAGAGGAGTGCCTAGGGTTTGGAGAGGACTTCGTGGAGGTTTGGACTGCGTCATTGACACGACCCCTTACGTGTATCCCGCAAGTGCACGGGCATGTCGAAGTAATAAAATTACCCTGGTGAATGGGTAGTCGAATCCACAGGGAATAGGGATTTTAAAATACGAGAATTTGCTATTCAGTCGTGCGATGTACGAAAAATAATGATCAGAGTGATGAATGAATTTATTAAATCAATTAGAATAAAAGATAAGAAAGTAAATAGAGAGATGGAAGACGAGAGAAAAACAAGTAGAAGTTAAAAGAGAAGACTAGCAATGGATGAAATAGGGTATCCGGACAAGCTACCTCGAGGACTTATGCTTCTAGTGCAAGACTATGCTATTATACTTTCCTATTGATGTTAATTGAGTCGAGGATATCCTTAAACTCACGGTCCCAAAACTTAAGGTCAACCGTGACTAACCCCAACATTATGTCCCGGTATTAGGATTCACTACGACCCTTGACTCTCGTTGACATGTCAACTAAGCCCCAGGGGAGTCTATCTTCCTAACCCTAACACTACGTGGGATTGCTTTAAGCTCTAGGCATTCCTAGTGATAAAACCTGTTGGTCTATGTAGTTCTAAACCTTTGGTCCAGGTGGAAGAACCCTAGTCTAGATTGAGCCCCAAAACTCTATCTCGACCGCTAATTAACCAAGGAAACGGAGATAGGGAGAAATCACACCGGAAGGGAAAGGGGTACATTGCTACCTCACAACTCTCCCTCTCAACCCTCTTCAATCTTAAGTAGTCTAATCCTATAGGAGTTGTCACACCTCCAAAGGATAACCTAGATTATTCTCAACCCTAGTGTCACGGCTAAGGAAGAACAATAGCAAAAGATAATTAAAACTGAAACTCGAATTTATTCATCAATAATAGAAAAGCATAATAACAATGTCATAGAAACATAATGATCCCAGGGTTTTACAAGTCCGAATACCCACGAGGGGTTTAGCTCCTCATGGAGCTATACATGTTCATCAAAGTGTAAAATAAAGCACAAACTAAAAACATCAATGAAAACCCCCTCGCGTATGGTGTGGCCGTGGTCTTGTGCGGCCGTCGAACATCGATGTTGATGCCGATGGCGCGCTCCAATCCTCCACAAAGTCCTCTCCGAAACCCTATCCGCACTCTCCAGAAGTTATGGAGAAAGATAGGTCAAAAGATGCTCATAATGTCTCCAAATCGGGCATTAAATAGGCTGAGTGTGGCTTTAAATTTGAACTTATCGGGGCTTCACATAGCCGTGTGGAATTTCCACACACCCGTGTGACGTTTCTGGCTTCCTGGAAAAATTACTACACACGGCCGTGTGGAATTTCCACATGCCCGTGTGAAGTCTCTGGCTCGCTGGGAATTAATTCACACGGCCATGTGTTAATTCCACACGCCCGTGTGAACTCTTTGGAAACCTGATCTTCGGCAGAAAATGCACAGTAACTTGCCGAAACGCTCCCGAATACGTTGGTTTTCATCGAGGCCATTAAATTGGGCACACAATCAATGGTAGATCGTGCCGATTGCTTCAAGTCTCCTTCTTGGTGAAGTTCTCCTAAGCTACATGGTGAAACGCGCTTGAATCGCTCACCCGCAAGTGCACGGGGTCGCCAAGTAATACCCCTCGCGCGAACACGAGGGGGTCGTATCCCCAAGGGCCGGAGAAGCTATTCTTACTTCCTTATCACAATGTTGTTTGATCTAATCGATCACTTGGAATAAGAACTACCAATAATCTACTAAAACAAAGAGCATGCAAATAGCAAATATAAATACGGAGGGGAAAAATCAAGGTAAGGGAATGGCCACGGATGAGGATTCCCTCGGGGGCTACTAAAGTGCCAAGGATGCCCTAACTAGCATGCACGTGGGTGGTTTGTACCGGGAAACCCTAGATTAGACCAACCCGATGGTCACGGCGTTGGTCCCTAATCCAATACAAGTATTGGAATATGGAATTGCTTCCACCCAAATCCTTGTACGATTGCAAAGGGTTTAGTGGATTTCCCCAAGCTAGGGTTGAAACACAATCAAGGACAACCCTAACAATTGGAGTGGTACAAATACCCGATGGTCACGGCGTATTCGTACATATATTCCCTTCCAAGCTTGGTGAGCCTAATACTAGGGCAATGGTCATGCAACCTAGCATTGTCTAGGAATTGACATATAGAGTTCTCATACATATCAAGGCATTCAAGAACCACCAAACAAGGATCACAAGCCAAACCAAATACATAAACTAGAAAGTAGCATCCAAAATACACAAGTTCACCCCCAAGGTTCGCCTACATCCGGTGACCTTGGGGTTAGTTGTTCATGATCACAAAGTAAGCAAGCAAATGCATAAAAACAACCAAAAGCATAATGAAAACACCCCCTGAAAAGATCAAGGCCGAATGACGCTTCCAAGGACGCCACCCAAGGAGTGGCTTCCTTTGTCAAACTTCCTCTCAAATGCAAATCGAAGGCGTGGATTCGTCGTCTCGTGCTCTCCCCGTCGTCCTCTCCTCAAGAAATGCCTCCAAAAGCCGGCCTCAAGCTCCCAAAGAAGATGGTGAAGTGTAGCTTCTCTCAAGACCCTAGCCTCCTCCCCTCCAAATGAACTCAAAACCCTTAAAAACCTTTTCCTGTGGGTTATGTGGCCCCCTATGCGGCCCCGCATGCGGGGAGAGAAAATTCCCGAGAAAATCTCGAAATCGCGTAAGTTGCTACAGTGCCGCTACAGTAAAAAATGCTACAGCCGTATGCGGCCTCTGTAGTGCCCGCATGACAGACCGCATGAACCTCCAGACTTAGTCATTTCGCCCAAGGGTTCGTGGTACAGTACCTGCTACAGTAGTCGCTACAGTGCCCCCGCTCAGAAATAGTGTTCTCGCCGCCGATTTCTTCTCAAATTCTATCAACGAGCACGAAGGGGTCACATCAGTACCTGTAACACGAAAGGAACCAATTCAAACCAAAAACAAGCGTCAACTCATAGAAAAATATGTAGTACATACATATGAATACATGGAAAATATGTATGTTTAGGCGTTTATCACTACACGAGTTAGACTTGTTGTGAATGTGACTGCCTTTGTGCCCCTCCAAAGGAGGTTCGCACACACTCACAAGTCTAAGTTCGTGCATTGTTCCTTGCTTGGTCCGAAAAACTTCCAACAACGGCGAACACGACCTAACTTTGTTCTTCTTTTCCAACTTGGCTCCACAAACCTACAATGCACAAGAATACACAAATGCACACTATTTAGTGATAAAATCTGATAAAAGATATTCTCATTGTAAGATAATAATGCTTCACGTTACTATAACACAAGCACTTACATAACCTTTGTAGAATAGAGGGAGAGTTAGTGATTCTGTTACCACACAAGGGTGAACCACCCTTATTCCGTTCTTGTTCATCCCCACTTTTCTTGAGTCTTTTTGTGTGGCGCCTCCTTGCTCTCTTCATCCTTCTCCTCATCTTCTTCATGGCTCCCGGATCCGGCTTGGCTCCTTTCTCTATTAGACCTAGTGAAAGTACTTCTTCCTTGTTCTGCATGTCTTGATCCAGCTAATCTTCATATGGATCCGGGTTCAATATTTCCTGCACATAATCATCAATTAGTTCATTGGTAGTGTTAAGAAAATATAAAGTATCATCAAAGTCAAGATAGTGTCTCATGGCTTCGGCGAGGCGTTATGTAAGCTTGTCTTCTCCCACTCGCAATGTGAGCTCCCCACTGTCCATATCAATCAAGGCCTTATAATTGAGCAAGAACGGTCTTCCAAGGATCAATGGAACCTCGACATCCTTATCGACATCCAACACCACGAAGTCAATAGGAAATATGTATTTGTCGACTTTTACTAAAACGTCTTCCACAATTCCCCTCGGATGCCTCACCGATCGGTCCGCGAGTTGAAGTGTCATCCGCGTGGGTCTAGGCTCGCCCAAGCCTAGCTTTTGGAAGAACGTGTAGGGCATGACATTGATACTTGCCCCCCGAGTCGGCTAATGCCATTTCTTCACCCAAGTTGCCAATGTTGCATGGTATTATGAAACTCCCGGGATCTTTTCTTTTGCTCGGCATGTTCTTTTGCTATACAGACGAGCAATTGGCATCAAGGATTACCGACGCGCTCTCCTCCAATTTCCTCTTATTGGTCAAGAGGTCCTTCAAGAACTTTACGTACATAGGCATTTGGGCCAATGCCTCCGCGAATGGTATGTTGATGTGCAATTGCTTGAAAATTCCCAGAAATTTCTTGTATTGTTCGTTCTCTTGGTCATTCTTCAATCGTGAAGGATAGGGGATCCTTGGCTTGTAGGGTGGGATGCCACCTCTTTTTCCTTTGTCGCTCCTTCCTCTACCTCCACTACCTAGGGTGTCTCTTAGGTCTTCTTTAGAGGGAGATTTCTCTCGACCTTTTATCCACTCCTCAAGGTGATTGCCTTCAATTGTTCCCTCGGATTGGTCTCCGTATTACTAGGCAAACTCCCTTGAGGTCTTTCCGCCAATGTCTTCGCAATTTGCCCCATTTGATTCTCCAAATTATGTAAGGAGGCGGTGTGATTGCGAAGTGTAGCTTCCACAGATTGGAACCTAGCATCCGATGAAGAAATAAACCATGTGAGAGCTCTCTCTAGATCGGTCATCTTCCCTTCTAGCCCGGTCACTCGGTTTCTAAATTCGGTGCTTGTTGACCTTGAAATCTCGGTGGTGTGTTGTTCTTTTGTTGTGACTGTCCTTGGTTGCTCCATGAGAAGTTTGGGTGGTTCCTCCACCCCGAATTGTAAGTGCCACTATACGGGTTGCCTTGGCCTTGTCCTCTATAGTTATTTCCCACAAAATCAGGTTGCTCTACCGTACTAGCGCCTCCAACAGCAATCGGACAATCACTTGAAGCATGACCTCCCCCACAACCGTTACAAGTAGTGATGGCCGCAACTCTTGGTGAAGTTAGAACATCCAACTTCTTACTCAATGATTCTACTTGTGCCGCCAAAGATGTAACTGCATCAACCTCATGAATTGCGGACACCTTCTTTCGGTCCCTTGTGTTCCATTGATAGCTATTCATTGCCATCTCTTCAATAAGGTACCGGGCTTCATCGGGAGTCTTACTTCTTAGAGTCCCTCCTGCCGCCGCATCTAAAGTTGCTTGGTGCTTGGATTCAACCCGTTGTAGAAGGTATGGATGATCATCCACTCGGTGAATCCATGTTGCGGGCTGTTTCGGAGGAGCTCCTTGAACCTATCCCATGTCTCAAATAGAGACTCCAATTCCACTTGCATGAAGGATGAGATTTCATTCCGGAGCCTCGCTGATTTTCCCGGGGGAAAATACCTAGCCAAGAACGCCTCGGCCATCTCCTCCCATGTAGTAATAGATGCTCTCTGTAATGAATGTAACCAATGTCTCGCTTTTCCCTTCAACGAAAATGGGAAGGCTCTAAATCTGATTGCGTCGTCCGTTACTCCATTGATCTTCAATATGTCACACACTTCAAGAAAGTTCTCGAGATGGTTGTTGGGATCTTCGTCGGCCAACCCATGAAACTGTGCGGACTATTGCAACATTTGAATGAATGACAGCTTCAACTCAAAGTTGTTCGCGGTGATTGGGGGCCTCACAATGCTTGATTGGGTCCCCATTACCGCGGGTCTAGCAAAGTCAGACAACGTCCTTTGTTGTTCGTTCTGTTCTGCCATAGCTTCCGACCTTTTCTGAATCTATGCTGGCTTGCTTGGATTGTTCTTCTACAGGCTCTTTCCCTTTACGGTGCATTCTTCTACCAATGCCCTGGTCTCCTTCAACAAGAATCGAAGGGTTCCCGCGGGTCATAACCTGAAGCCAACACAAAGAAAAGAAAAATAAGAACGATCATAGTCAAAGAAAGTGTGAAATAGACAACGAAGTGAATAACTTAAGTAGCAAAAATAAATATAAAAAATACGCCTATTCCCCGGTAACGGCGCCAAAAACTTGACACGACCCTTTGCGTGTATCCCATAAGTACACGGGCTTGTCGAAGCAATAAAATTACCCTGGTGAGTGTGTAGTCGAATCCACAGGGAATAGGGATTTAAAATATGAGAATTTTCTATTCAGTCGTGCGATGTGCGATAAATAATGATCGGAGTGATGAATGAATTTATGGAATCAAGTACAATAAAAGATAAGAAAGTAAATAGAGAGATAGAAGACGAGAGAAAAGCAAGTAGAAGTTAAAAGAGAAGACTAGCAATGGATGAAATAGGGTATCCAGACAAGCTACCTCTAGGACTTATGCTTCTAATGCAAGACTATGCTATTATACTTTCCAATTGATGTTAATTGAGTTGAGGATATCCTTAAACTCACGGTCCCAAAACTTAAGGTCAACCGTGACTAACCCCAACATTATGTCCCAGTATTAGGATTCACTATGACCCTTGACTCTCGTTGACCAATCAACTAAGCCCCAGGGGAGTCTATCTTCCTACCCCTAACACTACGTGGGATTGCTTTAAGCTCTAGGGATTCCTAGTGATTAAACATGTTTCTCTATGTAGTTCTAACCCTTTGGTCCAGGTGGAAGAACCCTGGTCTAGATTGAGCCCTAAAACTCTATCTCGACCGCTAATTAACCAAGGAAACGGAGGTAGAGAGAAATCACACCGAAAGGGAAAGGGGTACATTGCTACCTCACAACTCTCCCTCTCAACCCTCTTCAATCTTAAGTAGTCTAATCCTATAGGAGTTGTCACACCTCCAAAGGATAACCTAGATTGTTCTCAACCCTAGTGTCATGGCTAAGGAAGAAAAATAACAAAAGATAATTAAAACTGAAACTCGAATTTATTCATCAAAAATAGAAAAGCATTATAACAATGTCATAGAAACATAATGATCCTAGGGTTTTACAAGTCCGAATACCCACGAGGGGTTTAGCTCCTCATGGAGCTATACATGTTCATCAAAGTGTAAAATAAAGCACAAACTAAAAACATCAATGAAAACCCCCTCGCGTATGGTGTGGCCTTGGTCTTGCGTGGCCGTCGAACGTCGATGTCGATGCCAATGGCACGCTCCAATCCTCCACAAAGTCCTCTCCGAAACCCTAGCCGCACTCTCCAGAAGTTAGGGAGAAAGATAGGTCAAAAGATGCTCAAAAAGTCTACAAATCGGGCTTTAAATAGGCTGAGTGTGGATTTAAATTTGAATTTATCGGGGCTTCACACGGCCGTGTGGAATTTCCACACGCCCTTGTGACGTTTCTAGCTTCCTGGAAAAATTACTACACACGCCCGTGTGGAATTTCCATACGCCCATGTGAAGTCTCTCGCTCGCTGGGAATTAATTCACACGGGCGTGTGTTAATTCCACACGCACGTGTGAACTCTCTGGAAACCTGATCTTCGACAGAAAATGCACAGTAACTTGCTGAAATGCTCCTGAATACGTTGTTCTTCATCAAGGCCATTGAATTGGGCACACAATCAATGGTAGATCGTGCCGATTGCTTCAAGTCTTCTTCTTGGTAAAGTTCTCCTAAGCTACACGAGTTAGACTTGTTGTGAATGTGACTGTCTTTGTGCCTCTCCAAAGGAGGTTGGCACACACTCACAAGTCTAAGTTTGTGCCTTGTTCCTTGCTTGGTCCGAATACCTCCCAACAATGGCGAACACGACCTAACTTTGTTCTTCTTTTCCAACTTGGCTCCACAAATCTACAATGCACAAGAATACACAAATGCACACTATTTAGTGATAAAATCTGATAAAAGATATGCTCATTGTAAGATAATAACGCTTCGCGTTACTATAACACAAGCACTTATCAGTAATCGGCTTCGACATCAACGTCCGACGGTCGCATAAGACCACGACCACACCGCACACAAGCGGGTTTTCATTTATGCATTCAATTTGTACTTCATTTATTGTTTTCCCTTAGCCGTGATACTAGGATTGAAGACAATCTAGGTTATCCTTTGGAGGTGTGACAACTCCTATAGGTTTAGACTAGTTAAGATTGAAGAGGGTAGAGTGGGTGAGTCGTGAGGTAGCGGAACGTCTTCTTTCCCTTCTGATGTGATTCTCTCTACCTCCATGTTCCATGATTTATTCGCCGTTGAGATAGGGTCAAGTGCTAGGAGATAAAGTCCACTAGGGCTTAGTTGCGCGAGCAATAGAGTAAAAGGTTGAAGTGAATCTTAGTGCTGGGTCTTAATTTAGACTAGGGTTCTCTCACTTGGACCAAAGGGTTAGAACTACACATAGGAACAGGGTTAGTCACTAGAAATCCCTAGAACTTAAAGTAATTCCATGTATAGTGAAGCTTAGGTAGATAGACTCCCCTAGGGCTTAGTTGGCAGGTCAATGAGAGTCAAGGGTCGTAGTGAAACCTAATGCCGAGGCATAGTGTTGGGGTTAGTCACGGTTGACCTTTGGTTTGGGACCGTGTGTTTAAGGATCTTCTCGACACAATTAACATCAATAGGAGAGTATAATAGCATTGTCTTGCACTAGAAGCATAAGTCCTACGGTTAGCTTGTCCGGGTACCCATCTTTACTCATTGCTTGTCCTACTCTTTTACTTCTATTTGCACTCTCACAACTTCCACAATTCTATTTTAATTCTTGTTTTTATTACTTTCTTTCACACTCACTCATTAATTTATTTCCACACATCACATTAGCTATATAGTGAATACTTGTATCTCAAATCCCTATTCCCTGTGGATACGACTATCCACTCACTACGGTATTTTATTACTTCGACAACCCGTGCACTTGCGGGCCCCTGTCAGAAGGTCCTTAAGCAAGGGCTCACATTCCAGCAAAAGAAGAAATTCCTTAGTGATTTGAAGAATTACTTTTTGGATGATCCATTCCTTTTTCTCATCTGTGCAGACCATGTAGTTTAAAGATGTCTATCAAGGGAAGAAAGATGGGATATTCTTGCTCATTGCCACTCAAGACCGTGTGGATGCCCGATTTCAGCCAATTTACAACTGCATGATAAGTGCTCGTGTTATAGTAATGCGAAGTGTTATTATCTTACAATGAGCATTATTTTTATCAGATTTTATCACTAAAAAGTATGCATTTGTGTACTTTTGTGCACTGTAGGATTGTTAAGATAATTTGGAGAAAAGGAACGAAGTTAGATCATGTTCGCCGTTGTTGGGGAGTTTTCGGACCAAACAAGGAACAAGGCATGAGCCTAGACTTGTGCGTGTGTGCCAACCACCTTTGGAGGGGCACAAAGGCAGTCACATTCACAATAAGTCTAACTCGTGTTAGCATAGGAGAATTTTGCCAATAAAGAGATTTAAAGCAATCGGCACGGTCTACCGTTGATTGTGTGCCCAATTCAACGGCCTCGATAAAGAACAATGAATTCGGGAGCGTTTCGACACGAGACTGTAGCAACACTATTACTGTTCACTATCTGCCGAAAATCAGCAAAACAGAAACTTCACGCGGGCGTGTGGAAATTCCACACGGCCGTGTGAAATCCCAATTTCAGCCAATTTAAAGGCGCAACTCAGCGTTATAAAAGCCCATTTTGGAGACTTTTTCCTGATCTTTTTGGGCTATCTTCTGACCTAACTTCTGGAGGGTTACGGCTAGGGTTTCGGAGAGGACATTGTAGAGGTTTGGAGCGTGTCATCGGTGTCGACATCAACGTTCGGCGGCTGCACAAGACCATGGCCACATCCATCACAAGGGGGTTTTCATCTATGCTTTCAATTTGTATCTCTTTTCATATTTTGATGGATTTTTATAGATCCATGAGGAACTAAACTTCTTGTGGTTATTTGGACTTGTAAACCCTAGGATAATTATGTTTCTTTGACATTGATATTATGCTTTTTCATTATTGATGAATAAAATTGAGTTTCAATCTTAATTGCATCTTGTTATTGCTTTCCCTTAGCCGTTACACTAGGGTTGAGAACAATCTAGGTTATCCTTTGGAGGTGTGACAACTCCTGTAGGATTAGACTACTTAGGATTGGAGAGAGTCGAGAGGGTAAGTCGTGAGGTAACGAAACGTCCCCTTTCCCCTCCGGTGTGATTCTCCCTACCTCCGTATTCCATGATTTCTTAGCGATCGAGATTGAGTGAAGTGCTAGGTGATAAACTCCCCTGGGGCTTAGTTGCGTGAGCAACAGAGTGAAGTGTTGAAGTGAATCTTAGTGCTGGGGCTTAATTTAGACTAAGGTTCTTTCACCTAGACTAAAGGGTTAGAACTATACATAGGAACAGGGTTTATCACTAGGAATCCCTAGAACTTAAAGCAATTCCACATAGTGTGAGGCTTAGGAAGACGAACTCCCCTAGGACTTAGTTGACTGGTCAACAAGAGTCAAGGGTCATAGTGAAACCTAATGCCGGGGCATAGTGTTTGGGTTAGTCAAAGTTGACCTTAGATTTGGGACCGTGTGTTTAAGGATTTCCTCGACTCAATTAACATCAATAGGAGAGTATAATAGCATTGTGTTGCACTAGAAGCATAAGTCCTAGGGGTAGTTTGTCCGGGTACCCAACTTTATTTATTGATTGTCCTACTCTATTTACCCTTTCTTATACTCTCTTACCTTCCACACTTCTCTTGTATTTCTTGTTCTTTGTAATTGCTTTTAGACTCACTCATTGATTCTCTTCACACTCTTAACACATCGCATAGCTAAATAGTAAATACTTGTATCTTAAATCCCTATTCCCTGTGGATACGACTGCCTACTCACCAAGGTATTTTATTACTTCGACAACCTGTGCACTTTCGGGCCCCTGTCAAAGTTTTTGGCGCCGGTGCCGTGGAATATGTGTATTTTAGATACTTGCTTTTTGCTATTTTAGCTATTTAATTCGCTTTCTATTTCACACTTTCTTAATCTATCATCGTTCTTATTAGTTTTCTTTTCTTTGTTTTCAGCTCCAGGTTATGACCCATGGGAATCCTTCGATTCTTGTTGATGGTGACCTGGACATTGGAAGAAGAACACATCGCAAAGGGAAGGAACCTGTACGAGAATCTTCAAATCAAACCGATATTGAGATAGAAGGGTCAGAAACAATGGCAGAGAAGAATGAACAATAGAGGACATTGTCCGATTTTACTAGACCCGCATTCTTGGGGACCCAATCTACCATAGTGAGGCCCCCAATCACAACTCAAAATTTTGAGCTAAAGCCTGGTTTCATCCAAATGTTGCAACAAACAGCACAATTCAATGGATTGGCTGATGAGGATCCCAACAGTCATATTGAGAACTTCTTAGAGATGTGTGACATGTTGAAGTGTGACATGTTGAAGATCAATGGAGTAACGGCTGATGCCATTCGACTTAGAGCTTTCCCATTTTCCTTGAAGAGGAGATCGAAGCAATGGTTGCACTCATTACCAAGGGCATCTATTACCACATGGGACGAGATGGTTGAAGCGTTCTTGGCCCGATATTTCCCTCCCGGTAAATCAGCAAAGCTTCTGGTGAGAATGCGTTTGAATCGCTCACCCGCAAGTGCACGGGGTCGCCAAGTAATACCCCTCGCGCGAGCACGAGGGGGTCGTATTCCCAAGGGCCCGAGGAGCTATTCTTACTTCCTTATCACAATGTTGTTTAACCTAGCAATCACTCAAAGGAGATAACTATAAATAATCTACGGATGTATGAAAAGCATACAAATAATAAATACAAATACTGAGGGAAATCAGGGCGAGGGAATGGTCACGGATGAGGATTCCCTCGGGGGGCTACTAAAGTGCTAAGGATACCCTAACTAGCATGCACGTGGGTGGTTTGGAACGGGAAACCCTAAATTAGACCAACCCGATGGTCACGGTGTTTGGTCCCTAATCCGGTACAAGTATTGGAATACGGAATTTCTTCCGCCCAAATCCTTGTACGATTGCAATGGGTTTAATGGATTTCCCCAAGCTAGGGTTGAAACACAATCAAGGACAACCCTAACAATTGGAGGAGTACAAATACCCGATGGTCACGGCGTATTCATACATGTATTCCCTTCCAAGCTTGGTGAGCCTAATACTAGGGCAATGGTCATGCAACCTAGCATTGTCTAGGAATTGATATATAGAGTTCTCATACATATCAAGGCATTCAAGAACCACCAAACAAGGACCTCAAACAAACACACATGCATAAACTAGAAAGGAATCATCCAAAAATACACAAGTTCACCCCCAAGGTTCACCTACATCCGGTGACCTTGGGGTTTAGTTGCTCATGATCACAAAGTATGCAAATAAATACATGGAAACAACCAAAAGCATAATAAGAACACTCCCTCAAAGGATCAAGGCCGAATGACGCTTCCAAGGACGCCACCCAAGGAGTGGCTTCCCTTGTCAAACTTCCTCTCAAATCCAAATCGAAGATGTGGAGTCGTCGTCTCGTGCTCTCCCCGTCGTCCTCTCCTCAAGAATCGCCTCCAAAAGCCGGCCTCAAGCTCCCAAAGAAGGTGGTGAAGTCAAGCTTGCTCAAGGCCTAGGGCTCTCTCCTCAAAATGACTCCCCAAAACACTTAAAAACATCATCCAGAGCGTTATGCGGCCCCGTATGCGGCCCCGCATGCGGGGAGAGAAAATCCCGAGAAAACCCGAAATCGCGTAAGTTGCTACAGTGCCGCTACAGAAAACTGCTACAGTGCCGTATGCTACAGTATGCTACAGTACCGTATGCGTCCTCTGCAGTGCCCGCATGCCAGTCCGCACGAACCTCCAGACTTAGCCATTTCACCAAAGGGTTCGTGCTACAGTGGTTGCTACAGCCCCCCCCCGCTCAGAAACAGTGTCCTCGTCGCCGATTTCTTCTCAAATTCTATCAACGAGCTCGAAGGGGTCTCGTCAGTACCTGTAACACGAAAGGAACCAATTCAGACCGAAAACGGGCATCAACTCATAGAAAAAAATACACAATACATACGCCCGAATACATGGAAAATACGTATGCTTAGGCATTTATCAGCTTCGCAATGAGATCTCGTCCTTCATGCAAACGGAATTGGATTCTCTCTTTGAGACGTGGGATAGGTTCAAAGAGCTCCTGTGGAAGTATCCATAACATGGATTTCCCGATTAGATGATCATTCATACCTTCTACAACGGGCTGAATCCAAGCACTAAACAATTATTGGATGCAGCTGCAAGGGGTACAATTGGAAGCAAAACTCCCGATGAGGCCCGGCAACTTATAGAGGAGATATCTCTCAATAGCTATCAGTGGAATTCAAGGGAAAGAAAGAAAGTTGCCAGCATTCATGAGATCGACGCAGTTACATCTTTGGCGGCACAAGTGGAATCATTGAGTAAGAAGCTTGATGCTCTAGCTTCACCAAGAATTACAACCATCACTACTTATAGCCGTTGTGGTGGAGGTCACGCTTCAAGCGATTGCCCTATTGCTATTGGAGGCGCTAGTGCGGTGGAACAGGTCGATTATGTTGGCAATGCTTATAGAGGACAAGGCCAAGGCAACCTGTATAGTGGAACCTACAACCCGCGTTGGAAGAACAACCCGGATTTCTCATGGAGCAATCAAGGGCAGTCACAACAAAAAAACAACGCACCACCGGGATTTCAAGGTCAACAAGCACTGAACATAGAAAGTCGAGTAACCAGGCTTGAAGGGAAGATGACCGATCTAGAGAGCGCCCTCACAAGGTTTGTTTCTTCATCGGATGCTAGATTCCAGTCGGTGGAGGCTACACTTCGCAATCACACCGCCTCCTTACACAATTTGGAGAATCAAGTGGGGTAAATTGCGAAGACTTTGGATGAGAGACCTCAAGGTAGTTTGCCTAGTAATACGGAGAACAATCCAAGGGAGCAATTGAAGGCGATTACCTTGAGAAGTGGAAAAGAGGTCATGAGAAATCTATTTGTAGAGAAGACAAAGGAAGCACCCGAGATCGAAGAGGTAGGGTAAGAAGCATAAAAGGAAAAAGAGGTGGCATCACAACCTTACAAGCTGAGGATATCTTATCCTTCGCGATTGAAAAATGATCAAGACAATGAGCAATATAAGAAATTTCTGGGTATTTTCAAACAGTTACACATCAACATACCATTCACGGAGGCATTGGCCCAAATGCCTAAGTATGCGAAATTCTTGAAGGACCTCTTGACCAACAAGAGGAAATTGGAGGAGAGTGCAGCTGTAGTTCTTGATGCTAATTACTCGGCTGCCTTGCAAAAAACATGCCAAGTAAGAGAAAAGATCCCAGAAGTTTTATTATACCTTGCAACATTGGCAACTTGGGTGAAGAAATGGCGTTGGCCGATTCTGGGGCAAGCATCAATGTTATGCCCTATACCTTCTTCCAAAAGCTAGGCTTAGGTGAGCCTAGACCAACTCGGATAACACTTCAACTTGCGGATCGATCAGTGAGGCATCCGAGGAGGATTGTGGAAGATGTGTTGGCGAAGGTGGACAAGTATATATTTCCTGTCGACTTTGTGATGTTAGACGTCGATGAGGATTTTGAGGTGCCATTGATCCTTGGAAGGCCATTCTTGCGCACTTCTAAGGCTCTTATTGATGTGGACGGCGGGGAGCTCACATTGCGAGTTGGAAATGACAAGCTTACATACTGATGACTGCTATCCCGCAAGTGCACTGGTCGTCAAGTAATACCCTGTGCGTGACACAGGGGTCGTATTACCTGGGGCCCGAGAAGCTACCCTTACTTCCTTTTATAATGTTGTTTGACCGATACAACTCAAGATTGTGAATATAATGCAAAGAAGCTAGATAAATAAATAACCAAAGCTAACATACGAGGGCAAGATACGGAGTAAAATAGGGCTAGGAGTGGTCACGGATGAGGATTCCCTTAGGGGCTACTAAAGTGAGTAGGATGCTTGAACTAACTAACATGCAAGTGGCTAATTGGACCGAGAAAACCCCAGACTAGGCCAACCCGATGGTCACGGAAGTCGGCCCCTAATCCGGTATGGGTATTGGATACGGTACGTATACCGCCCAAGATTACCCCTACGATTGCAAAGGGTGAAGTGGTTTTCTCAAACTAGGGTTACAATACAAAAGAGTACTAAACCCTAGGAGTGGAGGGGTACAAATACCCGATGGTCACGGCGTATTTATACGTATTTCCCTTCCAAGTTTGGTGAGTCTAACACTAGGGCAATGGTCATGCAACCTAGCATTTCCTAAGTCTTTTGATACATAGAGTTCTCATACATACCAAGCATGTAAAACACCAAACAATGGATCACAAACAAGCCACAAACAATAAATAGAACAAAATCATCCAAAACATCACAAGTTCACCCCCAAGGTTCACCTACATCCGGTGACCTTGGGGTTTAAGTGCTCATGTTCACTAAATACAACAATAAATGCATGGAAACAACCAACAAAGGCATGAGAAGAACTCCCTCAAAGGATGAAGGCCGGAGAAGTTCCAAAGACGCCACTCCAAGGGGTGGCTTCCCTAGTCTTCAACCTCCAAATGTAAGCCCTAGGATGTAGAATCTTCCCAAAACCTTGCTCTCCTCGCCAAATCCTTGCCTAGATCGCCCTCCAAGAGCTTCTTCTTCCTCAATTCGAAGGTGGTGGTGAGAGGCCCTAAGAAGAAAACTCAAGATGCCCTTGAAAACGCAAGCCAAAGTCCTTTAAAAGATGAGTTCGGGCAAGCTCACGGGTGGCCTCACGGTCCATATAGGGCTCGTGAGGGAGCCTATAATACGGGCTACAAGAAACCGCAAAGTTGTGATTTTGCACAGTAAACTGCTACAGTAAACGAAAGGGTTTCCAGACTGCTACAGTACTGCTCACGGATGACCTCACGGCCGTGAGCCTGCCCGTGAGGGTTTCCAGACTTCATTCTCCTTCCAACTCTTCGCGCTTCGGGCAGCTACAGTAATGCTAATGCTACAGTAATGCATTCACCCACAAACAAAATCATACAAATTCATCCAAAATCATCCACAAACAATACATATAAAATACGTACATTTAGACGTTTATCACATGTAGGTGAACCTTGGGGGTGAACTTGTGATGTTTTGGATGATTTTGTTCTATTTATTGTTTGTGGCTTGTTTGTGATCCATTGTTTGGTGTTTTACATGCTTGGTATGTATGAGAACTCTATGTATCAAAAGACTTAGGAAATGCTAGGTTGCATGACCATTGCCCTAGTGTTAGACTCGCCAAACTTGGAAGGGAAATACGTATAAATACGCAGTGACCACCGGGTATTTGTACCCCTCCAATCCTAGGGTTTAGTACTCTTTTGTATTGTAACCCTAGTTTGGGAAAACCACTTCACCCTTTGCAATCGTAGGGGTAATCTTGGGCGGTATACGTACCGTATCCAATACCCGTACCGGATTAGGGGTCGACTTCCGTGACCATCGGGTTGGCCTAGTCTAGGGTTTTCTCGGTCCAATTAGCCACTTGCATGTTAGTTTAAGCATCCTACTCACTTTAGTAGCCCCTAAGTGAATCCTCATCCGTGACCACTCCTATCCCTATTTTACCCCGTATCTTGCCCTCGTATGTTAGCTTTGGTTATTTATTTATCTAGCTTCTTTGCATTATATTCACAATCTTGAGTTGTATCGGTCAAACAACATTGTAAAAGGGAAGTAAGGGTAGCTTCTCGGGCCCCAGGGAATACGACCCCTGTGTCACGCACAGGGTATTACTTGACGACCCGTGCACTTGCGGGATAGCACTCATCAAGTTTTTGGCGCCGCTGCCGGGGAGCCACGAGAAATACTCGGAAAACTTTGCGGGTGTTGATTTGACCACTTTCTTGTTTTGCATTTATCATCCTTTGTATATATTCCATTATCTATCGTTTTGCATTTTTTTTATTTTCTTACCTCTCGTCGATTGCTAATTCGTGACTCCGGTTTTGCAAGGTACCTATTTTATAACACGTTCGAGTCAAGCAAACCTAGTTGAACCCGACAACGAAGTAGAGAGAACTCTGCATCAAAGGTTGAGAGAGTTGGGTGAGAGTTCGAGACAAAGAGGACAAGAGTTCATTGTGTAATCAAGTGAACCTACCGTTATGGCCGAACCAAGGAGGACCCTGTCTGATTATGAGCGGCCTCAATTCACCGGTGAAGAATTCAGTGTTCAGGCACCGGCTGTTCCGGCTAACAATTTTGAAATTAAAGCGAGCACGATTGGAATGATTCAGAATTCGGTTCAGTTTGACGGGTTGGCAGATGAAGACCCGGACGCTCATCTATCTCGCTTCTTGCAAATTTGTTCAACCTTCAAGATAAACTCGGTATCTGATGATGTCATCTGGCTGAGACTTTTTCCATTCTGTTTGAGGGGAGCAGCTTATAGGTGGCTCACATCCTTGGCTCCCGGCTCCATCACCACTTGTAAGGATATGGTGGAAAAATTCTTGGGCCGATATTTTCCTCCTAGCAAAGCAGCGAGGTTGAGGCAAGAAATATCATCCTTCAGGCAGGGAGATTCGGAGACACTCTTTGAAGCACATGAAAGGTTTAAAGACTTGTTGCGCAAATGTCCTCACCATGGATTTCAGTCTTGGATTAGAGTGCAAATGTTTTGCAATGGGCTGAATTATTCAACAAGGCAACTGATTGATGCCGCAGCAGGTGGATCCTTGAGTAACAAACTGCCTGAAGAAGCTGAAGCCTTGATTGAAAATATGGCCAGCAATGAGTGCCACTGGAGTACTAGGCAAAAAGCACCAAAGGCTGCAGGGCTATATGAGGTGAATGAAAACACGGCATTGACAGCTAAGGTTGAAGCCTTGACAAAGAATCTCTCAAACAATAATACCTTGGTCAGTTCATTGGCACAAAAGGTTGAGCAATTGATGTTGGGGTCCAATTCCACCCCTAAAGCCGTGATGTCTTGTGACACATGTAGAGCGGGGCATGCAACGTCACAATGCCCTATATTCATTGCCCCATCTGCACCTGTGGAGTCAGTTGATTATGTTGGAGGTGGATCTAGAGGGCCGGGAAATCAATATGGTAACACATACAATCAAGGTTGGAGGAATCCCCCGAACATGCCTTGGGGTCAAGGCCAAGTTCAACAGAGGCCCCCTCCACCTCAAGCAAGCCATTACCAAGCACCACCGCAACAAGAAAGAAAGTATACCACGGAGGATGTTTTGGCCAAATTTATGATTAACACCGAAACACGGTTTCGGGGTATTGAGAAAAGATTGGATGAGTTCGGTACCGTGTTGAGAAATGTTCAAGCATCTATGCAATCCCTTGAGAACCAAGTGGGACAGCTTGCTCGAGCACATTCTGATCGTCCTTCGGGTAGCTTGCCAAGCAACACTGAAAGCAACCCGAGGGAACACTTGAAGGCTGTTACACTAAGGAGTGGAAAGCAATTGGAAGCAAGGGCCGAGACGAGTCCAAGTGCTTCTAATGATAGGGTAGCCGATCGGGAAGACCCTCATTTGAACAAGAAAGAATGCAAGGATGATAAGGGGGAATGTAGTTATGATGTCCAAAAATCCCCGGCCCCTAAGGTGAACGAGTACAAGCCCGTGGTACCTTACCCGACAAGATTGAAACAAGACAAGGAGGATGCTCAATTTAAAAAGTTTTTGAACATATTCAAGCAACTCCACATTAATATCCCATTGGTGGAGGCCCTTTCACAAATGCCCAAGTATGCCAAGTTCATGAAAGACCTCATCACAAACAAAAGAAAACTAGAAGATGTGGACTCGGTGACTCTATCGGGGAATTGCTCCGCCTTAATTCAAAAGAAGTTGCCCAAGAAACTCAATGATCCTAGTAGTTTCATCATCCCTTACGTACTTGGTGAAGGAATACAAGAGAATGCTTTAGCCGACTCGGGTGCAAGTATTAATGTGATGCCCTACAAGTTGTTCTTGAAACTGGGATTGGAAGATTTAAGGCCTACACGAATGACTCTACAACTAGCCGACCGTTCTATGCGGAGACCAAGGGGTATTGTTGAAGATGTCCTTGTAAGGGTTGACAAACTCATCATTCCCGTGGATTTTGTGATTTTAGATGTGGATGATGATGTTGAGGTCCCCATCATTCTCGGTCGCCCATTCCTAAACACTTCAGGAGCATTGATTGATGTTAAGGGCGGAAAGATAACGTTAAGAGTTGGTGATGAACAAGTGGTCTTTACTCTTCCCGATGCAATGCGGCACACACTTGACCATGATGATAGTCTTTGTTTCATGGATAAAACTGATGCAATTATTTCTGATTGTGTGCAGGAAGTTCTGGCTTTGAACCCACTTGATGAAATTTTGGAAGAGCTAGAGGAGGAAAAGATAGAAGAAAATGAAGCCCCTCCTCCACCAATGCAACAATTTGCTCAAGTGATGTTAGACTCCCCATTACATGACAAGGAGAAGAAACCCATGAAAAAGATGTGGAGAAAAACAAAGGAAAAACCAAAGAAAGTTGTAAAGATTGCGACAGCATCACCCGAGGATGTAGATGCCATACTCATGGAAAACCAAGGGAAGTTCAAGATCTTTTCATGCCTCTCCATGAACTTTTCGGGTAACAATGCATCATCAAAGGTTGGAGGTAAATTTCCTCCTTTTGTCCCACCATGATTGTTGAGGTAAAACACGTCAAGCTAACGACGTTAACCAAGCGCTTCTTGGGAGGCAACCCAAGTTTAAATTCATTGCTATTTCATTCTTTTGTGTTTGAGTGTTTGTGCTTCTCTTTTTCGTATTTTTGTTGTGTCTTAGCATGTTAGCTCCCTAGGGTTTGTTCTTGTGTGCTCTTATTGTTCATCGTTTTGCTTAATTCATATATGCATGCTTGTATGTTGTTGTGAGTTGTCTAATGATTAGGTTTCATGAGATTCATGTTTTGATTGCTTTCATGCTTTATTTCGGCTTTAATTTGAGTGTTTTTGAGCTTTGGAGGAGTGTTCGTCAATGCTAAATCGAGTTGAGAACCAATTTTTGTTCACAAGTGTGCCTTTAAGCAAGGGAAAGAACCCTTGCGGGCAAGCTCACGGCCGTGAGCTTGCCAGCAAGCCAAACAGAGAGCACTCACGGCCAAGCTCACGCCCGTGAGCTTGGCCCGCGAACCAAACAGAGAGCACTCATGGCCAAGCTCACGGCCGTGAGCTTGGCCATGAGCCAAACCGAGAGCTCTCGGGCGTGAGCTCACCCGTGAGGCTTTTCGGGGCTTGAGTGTTTAAGCCTCACTTGGCCTTTCATTCTATTCATCATCCTCTCCACTTGACACTCTCACTTCCCTCTCATTTCTCCTCCATTTTCTTCCATTTTTCTTGCTTTAAATCGCTCTCACTCTCCTCTAAAAACATTTGGTGCTTAAAATTTGAAGAAAAACCACTCTTTTGGCCGGATTCAACTCAAGTTTCAATCCAAAAACCCTAGGTTTTGACGTGAGTTTTTGATCTCATGAACTTGGTAGTTCCATGGTTGTGTGGGCTGATTTTCCCATGGTTTATTCTCTCTTTCGCTTCTACAAGCTTGTATTATTATTTTGGAATGGTTGTATTTTGAGATCGTCAAGTTTTCAAACAAGGTTCTTGAAAATTTTTTCGAAATTACTGTAGCACTGAGAATTTTTCATGATTCCTTCATTTTTCAAGACTTTTGTTGCTTGTAGCTTGTCTAATTGAGCTTCCATTAATTTTGTAGGATGAGGACTAAGAGGGTTGCCTACAAGAGAGCCCGGAATGACCCTCCTCCGCCTCACGAGCAACCTAGGTTTAAGAAAGAAGAACATAAGAATCGATTTGCGCTTCTTTCGCTCAAGAACTTTGGGACGATAAAGAAGATTGATTGGGATGTTCTAAAAACCCTGGGTTTGGATGAAACAATTTTGGAGCTCATCACACACGACGGTTGGGATAAATTATTCTCCATTGACGAACCCACATACAAGGAATTAACTCTTGAAGTGTTAAGCACCTTTGAAATCTATCACTTCAATCCATTTTCTCGCCAACCCGAATATGTGTCATTTCGTGCCTTCGGGAAGAGCCACAGAGTGACTAAAGATCAATTGGGCGTTTACATGGGATTCTACACAGAAGCATTAACCCAAAGGCGGGAATTCAAGGATTTAGGCAGGGATTTCCCTTATCCCGTGACCAATGTTACATATTGGAACACTATTGCTAACCGGTCATGTATCAAGAAGGCCTCCCAGTTGAAAGACCCCGCCCACAGATACATTCACGCCCTATTGACTCGGAGCATTGGGGGTCGACTGGATTCTACCGGGGTAGTATCGCGCACGGACTTACTGATGTTGTACAGCATTATACAGCGGTACCCCCTCCACATGGGTCATTTGGTCGCCGATGTCTTTGCCCACCAAGGCAAGTTTGTCCGCCTGGGATCCATTTACGCCGGGCCCTACATCACACGCTTGATCAAGGGTATGGATCTTCTTGAGGGAACCCAGGGCATGACAGTTGTGGGTGCAGTCGTCCAACTCAGTTTGCAGACATTAATATGCATTGGTGTTGTTGAGCGGCGGGGCAGTACACACAGGATAGTGCAACGCCAGTCTGACCCCGGCCCATCTCATGACACCGAGTCTGAGTCGGATGATGCTGCTGCACCCAGGGCACCTCGACATTCGCTGGAGGAGAGATTTAACACTTTCTGTGCTGAGGTCTGCGAGCAGTTGCAGATGTTGACTGCTTCGGTGAGCCGCCTTGAGACCGCCACCGCCGACATTTTAGCGTTCTTGCGCAGCTCGTCATCGTCAGTCGGCACCACTTCAGCGGCCACCACTTGTGCAGCACCGTCATTCCCTTCTGGCCCTTAGACTCACGTTGCATGCTTGCTATGTTGCTTTGTTGTTTTTATTCCTTTTTTTGCTACATTTTTTGTTTCATGTTGTACTTTGTACTCTTGAGTTAGCTAGGGCCTCGCCCTGCTAAACTTTTTCTGGGTGTTTTGAGACTTTTGTTATTTGCTCTCTTCTGTTATTCTTAATTTCTGGAGTTGTGATCTATGCTTCTTGTTCTTTCAGGAGAATTGTTACTGAGTTTCACACTCCGCGCCCTCAGTATTCTTTCACCCCACCAACCTTGAGGACCACATCACATTCTTCATCAGTTGTTGGGGAAGTTTCTTTTACTCCATTTACTTGTGCTTACCATGTTTGTCCCACCCTGTTCTGCTGACTTATGTACATTGGGGACAATGTACAGCTTTAGGTGTGGGGATGGATTTTTGGAGTATTTTTATTCTGTGCATGCTTTGATTACCTATGATAGCTATGATCTATATGTTTAGAATTTCCTGGCTTGGTAGAATGATAGTTGTGAGCTGTACCTTTACATGTGCTTGAATGTAGTTCTATTTCACCTTTAGTGCAACCCTATACCTGTACATGATAGCTTCTACCTTGTACACTCCAACCAACCCATTATAATGATTTTGGCATTAAATTGTTAAATTCTATTTTCAATACTCTTTTAAGAGCTTTTGTGTTCCTTTATTATTTCTCTAGCCTATTGTGAACTTTTGTAGTGGTTGTAGCCAGGGGATTTGAGAGTTAGTCTGTACATATATATATCTAAAAAAAAAAAAAAAAAAAGAAGTCTATGACAGTAATCGTCTGCTAGTACAGCATGAATGCGTCTATGTGGACTATAATCAAGTAGGATGGGTGGCTCTTGTGCCTGGCCAGCATGTGCATCCGTCTGAAAGATTTTTATGCAGTCTATGTTAGTCGGGGACTCAGTAAAAAAAAAAAAAAAGTGTGTATATTTGTATATATGTAAGAGTTAAGTATCTTGATTCCCTGGAGCTTGCTACACAGTCACCTCAGTGCTAGATTCTTGTTCAGGAACCGAAAGACTTTTAACTGAGTATTGAGGATGCTTTTAACATTTTAATGCCATTTTCATTGTATGTGGGGTGAATGGTCAGCCTGGGGTAATCCAGGGTGTGGAGGTCAAGGTGGAAGTCGGCACACACTCACGGGGCACTCTAAGAGAAATAGAACTAGTATTACTTGACTATTCATTGATCAGCTCACTTCTTGATTTCTGTCCATTCATGCCTGTGGAGTTCCTTACTTTTGAGCTTGAGGTCGTACTTTAGCCGTTTATCTACTTGCCCCTGTTCTTCATGTTTGTTTGCTTGGGGACAAGCAAATGCTTAGGTGTGGGGATGTTTGATAAACGTCTAAATGTACGTATTTTATATGTATACTTGCGCATGCTTTTCATATTTTGTTTATGATTTGATGCCCTTTTGTGGTCTAAATTGTTTTATTTCGTGTTTCAGGTACATTATGTGCTTTGGTGACCCTAACGACGCGATTTGAGCGAAAATCTACACTGAAACCGTCGTTTTAGGGTCACGAGTACTGTAGCAGTACTGTAGCTGCCCGAAGCGCGAAGAGTTGGAAGGAGAATGAAGTCTGGAAACCCTCACGGGCAGGCTCACGGCCGTGAGGTCATCCGCGAGCAGTACTGTAGCAGTTACTGTGCAAAATCACAACTTTGCGGTTTCTTGTAGCCCGTATTACAGGCTCCCTCACGGGCCGTATATGGACCGTGAGGCCACCCGTGAGCTTGCCCGAACTCATCTTTTAATGGTCTTTGGCTTGGGTTTTCAAGGGAATCTTGAGTTTTCTTCTTAGGGCCTCTCACCACCACCTTCGAATTAAGGAAGAAGAAGCTCTTGGAGGGCGATCTAGGCAAGGATTTGGCGAGGAGAGCAAGGTTTTGGGAAGATTCCACATCCTAGGGCTTACATTTGGAGGTTGAAGACTAGGGAAGCCACCCGTTGGAGTGGCGTATTTGGAACTTCTCCGGCCTTCATCCTTTGAGGGAGTTCTTCTCATGCCTTTGTTGGTTGTTTCCATGCATTTATTGTTGTATTTAGTGAACATGAGCACTTAAACCCCAAGGTCACCGGATGTAGGTGAACCTTGGGGGTGAACTTGTGATGTTTTGGATGATTTTGTTCTATTTATTGTTTGTGGCTTGTTTGTGATCCATTGTTTGGTGTTTTACATGCTTGGTATGTATGAGAACTCTATGTATCAAAAGACTTAGGAAATGCTAGGTTGCATGACCATTGCCCTAGTGTTAGACTCACCAAACTTGGAAGGGAAATACGTATAAATACGCCGTGACCACCGGGTATTTGTACCCGTCCACTCCTAGGGTTTAGTACTCTTTTGTATTGTAACCCTAGTTTGGGAAAACCACTTCACCCTTTGCAATCGTAGGGGTAATCTTGGGCGGTATACGTACCGTATCCAATACCCGTACCGGATTAGGGGTCGACTTCCGTGACCATCGGGTTGGCCTAGTCTAGGGTTTTCTCGGTCCAATTAGCCACTTGCATGTTAGTTCAAGCATCCTACTCACTTTAGTAGCCCCTAAGGGAATCCTCATCCATGACCACTCCTAGCCCTATTTTACCCCGTATCTTGCCCTCGTATGTTAGCTTTGGTTATTTATTTATCTAGCTTCTTTGCATTATATTCACAATCTTGAGTTGTATCGGTCAAACAACATTGTAAAAGGCAAGTAAGGGTAGCTTCTCGGGCCCCCAGGGAATATGACCCCTGTGTCACACACAGGGTATTACTTGACGACCCGTGCACTTGCGGGATAGCACTCATCAGTATCCCGCAAGTGCACGGGCTTGTCGAAGTAATAAAATTACCCTGGTGAGTGGGTAGTCAAATACACAGGGAATAGGGATTCAAAACACGAGATTTCACTATTTAGCTATGCGGTGTATGAAGAATAATAATAGAATTGATGAGTGAATTATGGAAGCAAATATAATAAAAGGAAAGAAACTAAATAGAGAGATGGAAGGCAAGAAAGTGCAAGTAGAAGTGAATTAGAGAAAGACTAGTAATGGATGAGATAGGATATCCGGACAAGCTACCTCTAGGACTTATCCTTCTAGTACAAGACTATGCTATTATACTTTCCTATTGATATTAATTGAGTCGAGGATATCCTTAAACTCACGGTATCAAACTTAAGGTCAACCGTGACTAACCCCAATACTATGCCCCGGCATTAGGATTCAAGTCAACCCTTAACTCTGGCGCTGACACAAAAAAACCCCAGGGGAGTATATCTACGTAAGCCTAACACTATATGGGATTGATTTAAGCTCTAGGGATTCCTAGTGATAAAACCTGTTCCTATGTGTAGTTCTAACCCTTTGGCCTAGGTGGAAGAACCCTAGTCTAGATCAAGCCCCAGTGCTAGGATTCACGTTAACCCTTCACTCTATTGCTTGCGCAACTAAGCCCTAGGGGAGTTTATCTGCCTAGCACTTCACTCTATCCTGACCGCTAATAAATCAAGGAAAACGGAGGTAGGGAGAAATCACACCAGAGGGGAAAGGGGATGCTTCGCTACCTCATGACTCACCCTCTCAACCCTCTTCAATCTTAAGTAGTCTAACCCTATAGGAGTTGTCACACCTCCAAAGGGTAACCTAGATTGCTCTCAACCCAAGTGCCACAGCTAAGGGAAAACAATAGCAAAAGATAATTAAAATTCAAACTCGAATTTATTCATCAATAATCGAAAAGCATAATAGCAATGTCATAGAAACATAATAATCCTAGTGTTTTACAAGTCCAAATACCCACGAGGGATTTCGCTCCTCATGTAGCTATACATGTTCATCAAAATATGAAAGAAAGCACAAATTAAAGACGTTGATGAAAACCCCCTTGCGTATGGTGTGGCCGTGGTCTTGTGCGGCCACCGGACATCGATGACGATGCCAATGACGCGCTCTAAACCTCCACGAAGTCCTCTCCCGAAGTTTGGGAGAAAGTTAGGTCAAAAGATATGTAAAAAGTCTCCAAATCGGGCTTTTATAATGTTGAGTCGCGGCTTTAAAATTAGACATACCGGGACTTCACACGACCGTGTGTAATTTCCACATGCCCGTGTGAAGTTTCTGGCTTGCTGTAAAATTAATTCACACTACCGTGTGAAATTTCCACACGACCGTGTGAACACTCTGGAATCCTGTTTTTCGGCAGAAAGTGAATAGTAGCTTGTGATAAACGCGTAACTGTACGTATTATTTATGTATGTTTGCATATTTATTGAGTATTTTTACATGTGTGGATGCCCGTTTTTGGTCTAAATTGTTTTATTTCGTGTTACGAGCACAGAAGTTACCGCGGGGAACTCGTCAACATGATTTTTAGAAGAAATTGACAAGAAAAGGCACAGAAGTAGCACGAGAATTTTGCCGAAACGGCTAAGTCTGGAGTTTCATACGGGCACATGACTGACCGCATATAGCTCCTGTAGCAGTAGCACTGTAGCATGTCCTGTAGGGGAGGGGGTGGGGGGACACTGCAGCATTTTACTGTAGCACTCCACTGCAGCAACTTACACAAAACTCGGGGAGCTACAGTGCCCGTATGCCAGCCCGCATAACTTGCTGGAATTGGGTTTTTAAGTAGGGGAGTTCATTTTTTCTAAGGGGGGAAGCCCTAGGTCTTGAGCTCTCTTGCCACCATCTTCAAATCGGAGCTAGGAGCTGCCGTCGAAGGCCATTTCCGGGGAGAGGACGACGAGGAGAGTGACATACGACAAGATCCACCTTCTTGATCCACTATTGAGAGGAGAATTGACGAGGGAAGCCACCCCTTTGGTGGCGTCTTTGGAAGCGTCATTTGGCCTCTATCTTTCGAGGGGGTGTTCTTGTCTTTGTATTTGGTTGTTTCCATGTATTATCTTGTGTATTTTGTATTCATGAGCAACTAAACCCCAAGGTGACCGGGCGTAGGTGAAACTTGGTGGTGAACTCGTGTAGGATACTTTCTTGACTTGATTTATACATTTTGGAACTTGTTAGTGAACCTTGTTTGGTGTTCTTGATTGCGTGGTATGTATGAGAACTTTGTGTATCAATGTTTAGAAAATACTAGGAAGCATGACCCTTGCCTTAGTATAAGTCTCACCAAGCTTGGTAGGGATACATGTACGAATACGCCGTGACCATCGGGTATTTGTACCCCTCCAATTGTTACGGTTGACATAGGTTGTGTCTTCGCCCTAACTTGAGAAACCTCTTGCTCCCTTTGCAATCGTGTAAGGATTCGAGCGGAAGAAATTCCTTACTCGATACTTATACCGGATTAGGGACCAATTTCCGTTACCATCGGGTTGGTCTAACTTCGGGTTTCTCGGTCCAAACTACCCATTTGCATGATAGTTAAGGCAACTCCCGCACTTTAGTAGCCCCTTTGGTAATCCTCATTCGTGACCCTCTCTTTACATTGTTTTTACCCCTCAATCATTGCCTCCACCTTACAGAATTTCACTTGCATGTTAATCACTTTTATTTTATTTTCTTTTGCACAACATTCAACTTGATCGGCCAAACAATCATACGAAGAGGAAGTAAGGGTAGATTCTCGGGACCTTGGGAATACGACCCCCTCGCGCGTGCGTGAGGGGTATTACTTGACGACCGCGTGCACTTGCGGGCTGTATCATCAAGTTTTTGGCGCCGTTGCCGGTGACCCACGAGAGATATCCGGAAAACTTAGAGTTGGTTGATTTGGCCATTGTTCTATTTTGTGTTTTTCATCACTGTATATATGTTCCGTTTCATTCATTTTATTCTGTAAATATCTCTTATCTATTGTTGAACCATGTCTTCATCAGGTGACTGGAGTAATTATTATCGTTCTCAGGAGGCGCATCTTCACTACTCAAGTACGGGGACTTCATTGAACTCTCCAAGCTTTTATGATGATCAGTGGAGGAGGCAGTACTATGAAGACTCAACCAGCTTTACCATGGAAAATCACGACATTGGGTTTTTTCTCCAACAGTATATGCGGACAGAAAGGGTGAATCTTGTACGGTATTTTGGACCACCTAGCTGTCAGCTTGTTTCCTTCAATAATTGGCTGGAGAAAAATTCAGACGGACACTTAGGGCCATGGGCTCCAGTCGACAAGGGGACAAATCAAACAGGGTCAGAGAGTTCAGAAGGAAAAGATTATGTGCAGGAAGAGGACATGAATTCAATTGAAGTAGAGAAGCAAGAAATGGAAGATAGCTCGGGGAATAATAGTTCATCTGAAATGGAAGATCAGAGAATCGAAAAGCATGAGCTAAGCAATTATGGGAGATTGAAATCATCACTTGAAGAACCTCATGAACTGGACTTAAAGCCGCTACCGGATCATTTGGAGTATGCTTTCTTGGGGAAAGATTCTACACTCCCTGTTATCATTGCTTCAGGCTTGACAGGATAACAAAAGTGTAAACTTTTAGATGTACTCAAGACCCACAAGAAGGCAATTGCCTGGAAAATCACTGATATTAAGGGGATTAGCCAATCGTTCTGCACTCACAAAATTCTTATGGAGGACAATCACAAGCCTATGGCGATACCCCAACGAAGAATGAACCCTAACATGAAAGAGGTAGTGAAGAATGAAGTCATCAAACTTCTTGATGCGGGTATTATCTACCCTATTTTTGACAGTGCATGGGTGAGTCCAGTCCAGGTAGTGCCCAAGAAGGAAGGTATGACAGTTATCACCAATAAGAAGAATGAGCTTGTACCTACCCGAACAGTCACAGGTTGGTGGGTTTGCATAGATTACAGAAAACTTAATGATGCAACCAGGAAAGATCATTTCCCTCTACCCTTCATCGATCAGATGCTGTAGTGACTCGCAGGGCATTCTTACTACTGTTTTCTGAATGGTCTCTCTGGATACTTTCAGATTCCCATTGCCCCAAAAGATCAGGACAAAACCACTTTCACTTGCCCTTACGGTACATTTGTGTCACGCCTCGACCCGCGGGCCCACGGGACGCGACAACCGCCGCGACAATCCCGAGGAGGGATGCTCCGCCACTCAACCCTCGAGACAGCGCAAGGCTAGACAACAACCTGGAATGTCACAATATTCCACGAAAACACAAGGGCGGAAATAATAGCAACAATGACAACAGTTATGATATACAACAGTAAACAAGATCACAAGTACACAGGGAAGCTATAACAACAATAACAAGTCTTAATACATCAGAGTTTCAAAGTTGAGATAAATACACCACATACAACAGGGTTTACTACAAACTAGTGGATCCAAAAGATAGGACTACATATTCATGACCAAAACGAAACATACATGAAACAGAAAAGATACACAGAAGAAGGAGTAGCGACAAATGCCCAGCACAATGCGCACCGCGTCACCTACTACCTGCAACAGTCTAGGGGAAGAAAGAGGGGTGAGCAACTAGCGTTACTTAGTGAGGGGAGACTAGCAGAACCTCACCAGAAAACGCCAAGATAAACGTTTAGAACATACTTATATATATACAGTAGCCATCTTAACACAGCATCATAAAAGATAGGGTTAAGAAACCTTCTTACTAAAACAAGATCACAACAACCTCAAATCCGATAAAACACTGAACATTGATTCAATAAAAGAATAAGTCAAACATCAACCCAAACATGCCCTTGCATTAAATGTCCAGTCTGCGCTGGCCCTCGTAGTAAATGTCCAGTCTGAGCTGGCCCTCATAGTGAATATCCAGTCTGAGCTGGCCCTCGTAGTAAATGTCCAGTATGAGCTGGCCCTCATAGTAAATGTCCAGTCTGAGCTGGCCCTAGTAGTAACCAACCAACAAAACCAACAGTATGCGCAAATCCGCACGAAGCACAAAAGCCAACAAAACACCCAATAAACCAGAATACTTCCGCATTTCCACGAGGAAATGATAGAAACACAATCAACAATCAAGCTTTAACACAAGGGGATAAGCAAACCCCAATACAAGAAATAACATGGAAAACCTCAACAAATTCCAGAATAAGTTCCAGGCATTTGAATTCTCAAAATCCCAAAGATTCACAACAAATCTTAAGTTCAACACAAACAAGGGTTTCGCAACCTCAAAGAAGCGATAATCCAACACAACTCGAATATTAGCAAATCAATTAACACATAAAACATTTAAGATCAACTCAATAGAAATTATCATTCACCACAATGCCAACCAAATATAAATCCATAAAACTATACTCATTCCATGATAAAAGTGTATATGAATGCACATGAGTGTGTGTGCGTGTGTTTATGTCTAGCTATCGGCATTCATCCAATAAAGCTATGCATAATGATCCCACTCGCCGAATTGGCGATCCACCTTCCTCGCAAGCTACTCTTCGGCTACGCCCTTGCCTCGAGTCAAAGCCTCTTCTCCTTGCCAAAGCACCACAAACACAATGTTAGCACAAGCAACACAAGGAAACCCTAGGTTTCCCTTACCAACAACCTAACCGGCTCTAGGGTTTGCTCCACTAACCCTAGAGGCCACCAAAGAGATCCTAAAGGATTTAGAGCTCTCATCTAACTCAAGGAAACAAGGAAAACAAGAACAACCCACCGGAGTTACTGTAGCTCCAAGAACAAGGAAGAAAGCTACTCAAGGGTTTTCTTGAGATCAAAGCCTACAAACAAAGCCAAAGCTTCTCTCAAGATCCACAACCAATAAACAAGCATGAACAGAAGGATTAAACTCCTCTCAAAGCTCCAAACAAACCCTAGGATCATCATCCAAAGAAGAAGAAGAAACAAGAAGCAAAGAAGGAAGGAAGGGCTTACCTAGCACAACCAAAGGATTGGTTTGCAAGCTCGACAACCAAGCCAGAAATCTCCTCCAAACCAGCCCTAAACTCTCAAGAATGGTGGAGGAAGAGAAGGGGAAGGAAAGAGAAGTGTTTGGGAGAAGAAATGAAGAGAAAGGGGTTTAGATCGGGTTTAAAAAGGGTAAAACAGTGGGTTGTGCGGCCGGTGCGCGGCCCCGCACAGTGGCCTCACACCCTTCTGCCAAGGCTGTGTGGGCGCTGTGCGGCCCCGCACACAGGCCGCACAGGCCAAAAAAATAGCCTGTGCGCGCTGTGTACAGCCCGTACACCCCTGTGCGGCCTGTACACGGCTCGAACCCCCTTTACACCCCTCAAAACTCGACCTAAAAGCCTCGGCAAGCCTCTCCAACTCAAAACAAAGAGGAACTTGCCCAAAACATCAAACAAACAAACACCGAATTATCGATAGACACCGATCTACACAAGAGAGAAAAAACCGGAAATACTACACTCTACCCTCCTTAAAGAAATTTCATCCTCGAAATTTCCTTCTAAGAGGGAACGAAAGAACAACACAACTCACCAACAAAGGTCAAGGAGGCAACAAGACTCCAGCTACTCAAGGAGAGCAACCCTGCCTCTAATACCACTCTTCTAGCAAACAACCAAGCACACAAGAGCAACAACACACAAAGGATAGGAACCATACCTGCAAACATGCTTGGTCCACACTCAAGCTCTTCATTGGTCAAGGCAAAAATCCTCGTCTGAGATCTAGGCTGTGGCTGTGGTCCTCCTTGCTGTGGCATGTTGCTAGCAGCTACAGACCTGATAGGCTGGCTACCCTTGGTCTGACCCGAACTGCCTACAGCGAGCGCCACAGTAGGGTCACCTCGAACTAACTCTGGACAAGCTGACTTGATGTGACCTTCCTGACCACACTGGAAGCATCTGCGCGGCTCTGAACAACGTCCATTATGGAAACGGTGGCAATTCCAACACTGTCTCTTATTTCCTGCAGATCCTGTACCTGAAACACTGCCTGAAGGTACCGAACTCTACTGTCCACTGGACTTGCTCTGTGTGACCCTAAAGAAGCCAACTGAAGGTGCACCAGGAGATGAACTCTCACCTTTGCTATTCTTCGAAGGTTGACTCATTTCTGCACTCTTCCTCTTACTTATGCTCTCTTGAACTCGTCTGCCTTCAAGAACCAACTTTTCTGCTCGGAGGGCCAACTGCACTATCTTCTTAAAGCTCTGGTTCCCTGTGACTGCCATCCTCTCTCGGACGCTGAGGTTCAATCCAGCCTCGAATTTCGAACACAAAATCTCCTCAAAACCTACTAACTCAGGCACAAAGTTTGCTAAGTCCTTTAGCTCTGTCTCGTAGTCTGTCACAAATCTGCTACCCTGACTCAACTGCATGAACTCTTGCCTCTTCTGGTCTCTATGGAAACGGGTGTAGTACTCCTCATCAAACTCGTTCTGAAAGTCTGGCCAAGTCAAAGCAAAACGAGAATGACTTCTCAGGCTCTGCCCTCAAGCAACCTCGTAGCAACCTTTAGCCTAAACTCCTCATCTTGGACCATGTCATCGAAAGTGGCTATCACCCGCTTTAGCCACTCCTTGGCTACCAAGGCATCGCTCATGCCATCAAAGGAACCGCAACCTAACTGACGGGCTTCCTTCAGGAGCTTAGATAGGAACATGCTCTGGGTGGTCCTATTGTCCTCCGCAGTGACCAGGGGAACTGACTGCATCTGAACCGGTGCTGGGGCAGGTGGCTGCGCAGTCGAAGCAGACCCTCCATACATGCTCCAAAAACTCATGAAGTCTCTGAAGTCCTGATAGGTCGGCTGCCTATCCTAACGGTCCCAATAGGCTTTGAAAGCCTGCATCGCCTCTGCAGAAGGAGCTAACTCCGGTGCTGTGGCTTGGGGCACTGGCTAAGGTGCACCGGGAGCGTGCACTGACGCTGCTGCAGCAGGGGCATGCCCTAACGAGGCAACCTGCCTAGGTGGCGAAGGAGAGGACGGTGGAGGTGGCACTCCACGCCGTCCACTTCTAGGCGGTGCAGTAGTAGGTTCAACTGCTGGAGCAACAGCTCCACTACGAGTACGGGGACGCCGTGCTGACATTTTCACTGGAAAGACACCAAGACAACTTTCAAATTCAAAACCTACATGCAACAACACTACATGCTCAACTCTAACTGGATCCACTAGTTACTACAGAAGACTATCAATAACAAGAACAGGCTATGTTTACCAATGTAAACCAATAGCTCTGATACCAATAGAATTGTCACGCCCCGACCCGCGGGCCCACGGGACGCGACAACCGCCGCGACAATCCCGAGGAGGTATGCTCCGCCACTCAACCCTCGAGACAGCGCAAGGCTAGACAACAACCTGGAATGTCATAATATTCCACGAAAACACAAGGGCGGAAATAATAGCAACAATGATAACAGTTATGATATACAACAGTAAACAAGATCACAAGTACACAGGGAAGCTATAACAACAATAACAAGTCTTAATACATCAGAGTTTCAAAGTTGAGATAAATACACCACATACAACAGGGTTTACTACAAACTAGTGGATCCAAAAGATAGGACTACATATTCATGACCAAAAAGAAACATACATGAAACAGAAAAGATACACTGAAGAAGGAGTAGCGACAAATTCCCAGCACAATGCGCACCGCCTCACCTACTACCTGCAATAGTCTAGGAGAAGAAAGAGGGGTGAGCAACTAGCGTTACTCAGTGAGGGGAGACTAGCACAACCTCACCAGAAAACGCCAACAACAACGAAAACAATAAAGCATCAAAAATACGCATTTTACCAAAACCAAGATAAACGTTTAGAACATACTTATATATATACAGTAGCCATCTTAACACAGCATCATAAAAGATAGGGTTAAGAAACCTTCTTACTAAAACAAGATCACAACAACCTCAAATCCGGTAAAACACTGAACATTGATTCAATAAAAGAATAAGTCAAACATCAACCCAAACATGCCCTTGCATTAAATGTCCAGTCTGCGCTGGCCCTCGTAGTAAATGTCCAGTCTGAGCTGGCCCTCATAGTGAATATCCAGTCTGAGCTGGCCCTCGTAGTAAATGTCCAGTATGAGCTGGCCCTCATAGTAAATGTCCAGTCTGAGCTGGCCCTAGTAGTAACCAACCAACAAAACCAACAGTATGCGCAAATCCGCACGAAGCACAAAAGCCAACAAAACACCCAATAAACCAGAATACTTCCGCATTTCCACGAGGAAATGATAGAAACACAATCAACAATCAAGCTTTAACACAAGGGGATAAGCAAACCCCAATACAAGAAATAACATGGAAAACCTCAACAAATTCCAGAATAAGTTCCAGGCATTTGAATTCTCAAAATCCCAAAGATTCACAACAAATCTTAAGTTCAACACAAACAAGGGTTTCGCAACCTCAAAGAAGCGATAATCCAACACAACTCGAATATTAGCAAATCAATTAACACATAAAACATTTAAGATCAACTCAATAGAAATTATCATTCACCACAATGCCAACCAAATATAAATCCATAAAACTATACTCATTCCATGATAAAAGTGTATATGAATGCACATGAGTGTGTGTGCGTGTGTTTATGTCTAGCTATCGGCATTCATCCAATAAAGCTATGCATAATGATCCCACTCGCCGAATTGGCGATCCACCTTCCTCGCAAGCTACTCTTCGGCTACGCCCTTGCCTCGAGTCAAAGCCTCTTCTCCTTGCCAAAGCACCACAAACACAATGTTAGCACAAGCAACACAAGAAAACCCTAGGTTTCCCTTACCAACAACCTAACCGGCTCTAGGGTTTGCTCCACTAACCCTAGAGGCCACCAAAGAGATCCTAAAGGATTTAGAGCTCTCATCTAACTCAAGGAAACAAGGAAAACAAGAACAACCCACCGGAGTTACTGTAGCTCCAAGAACAAGGAAGAAAGCTACTCAAGGGTTTTCTTGAGATCAAAGCCTACAAACAAAGCCAAAGCTTCTCTCAAGATCCACAACCAATAAACAAGCATAAACACAAGGATTAAACTCCTCTCAAAGCTCCAAACAAACCCTAGGATCATCATCCAAAGAAAAAGAAGAAACAAGAAGCAAAGAAGGAAGGAAGGGCTTACCTAGCACAACCAAAGGATTGGTTTGCAAGCTCGACAACCAAGCCAGAAATCTCCTCCAAACCAGCCCTAAACTCTCAAGAATGGTGGAGGAAGAGAAGGGGAAGGAACGAGAAGTGTTTGGGAGAAGAAATGAAGAGAAAGGGGTTTAGATCGGGTTTAAAAAGGGTAAAACAGTGGGTTGTGCGGTCGGTGCGCGGCCCCGCACAGTGGCCGCACACCCTTCTGCCAAGGGTGTGCGGCCAGTGTGCGGCCCCGCACAGTGGCTGCACACCCTTCTGCAAAGGTTGTGCGGGCGCTGTGCGGCCCCGCACACAGGCCGCACAGGCCAAAAAAATAGCCTGTGCGGGCTGTGTACAGCCCGTACACCCCCTGTGCGGCCTGTACACGGCCTGAACCCCCTTTACACCCCTCAAAACTCGACCTAAAACCCTCGGCAAGCCTCTCCAACACAAAACAAAGAGGAACTTGACCAAAACATCAAACAAACAAACACCGAATGATTGATAGACACCGATCTACACAAGAGAGAAAAAAAACCCGAAATACTACAATTTGCCTATCGTCGGATGCCTTTTGGTCTCTGCAATGCCCCAGCCACTTTTCAGAGATGTATGATGGCTATTTTTTATGATATGGTGGAGGACATTATGGGGGTGTTTATGGACGACTTTTTTAGTTTTTGGCGATTCATTTGAGTTATGCCTCCGAAATCTCGAGCGTGCCCTTTGTTGGTGCGAGGAAACCAATTTGGTGCTAAGCTGGGAAAAGTGCCACTTCATGGTTAGGGAAGGCATACTGCTTGGCCATAAAATTTCACAGAAGGGAATTGAAGTCAACAAAGCAAAAGTTGCTACCATCGAGAAACTACCCCCTTCTACATCAGTGAAAGCAGTCAGAAGCTTCTTGGGACATGCCGGATACTATAGGAGGTTTGTGAAAGACTTTTCTACAATTGCCCGGCCATTAACTAAGTTACTCGAGAAGGATTCTCCTTTTAAGTTCAATAATGATTGCACGAATGCCTTCGTTACCCTAAAGATGAAGCATGTGGAAGCACCAATCGTGGTCTCCCCAGACTGGAGTTTGCCATTTGAGTTAATGTGTGACGCGAGTGACTATGCAATGGGAGCTGTGCTTGAGCAATGACGAGATAACCACTTCCATCCTATTTACTATGCAAGCAAAACCCTGAACGATGCTCAAGAGAACTACACTACTACGGAGAAGGAGATGCTCGCTGTTGTCTTTGCATTTGATAAATTCCGGTCATATTTGGTGTTATCGAAGGTGATCGTTTACACGGACCATTCTGCACTGAAGTACCTGTTGAGCAAGTCGGATGCTAAGCCTCGGCTGATCCATTGGGTTCTATTGCTACAAGAGTTTAATCTAGAGATAAGGGATAAAAAGGGGGCAGAAAACTTAGCGGCTAATCACCTTTCACGCCTTTAGGACCCTATTGGTGATGTTTCGGACAACACTGAGATACATGACATATTCCCTAGGGAACAATTGTGTGGTATTTAGGTAGTCAAGGATGATGACACTCCATGGTTTGCCGACTTGGCGAACTATTTGGCGGCAAAAACATTCATAAAATGGCTTACTGATAAGTGCTTGTGTTATAGTAATACGAAGTATTATTATCTTACATTGAGCATTACTTTTCTCAGATTCAATCACTAATTAGTGTGTATTTGTGTTCTTTTGTGCATTGAAGGGTTGTGGAGAAGATTTATAGAAAAAGAAACAAGAATAGGTTATGTTCGCCATTGTTGAGGGGTTCTCGGACCAAGCATGGAACAAGGCACGAGTCTAGACTTGTGGGTGTGTGCCAACCTCCATTGGAGGGGCACAAGAGCAGTCACACTCACAAAAGTCTATAACTCGTGTAGGATTGGAGAACTATGCCAATGAAGAGAAATGAAGTAATCGACATAATCTAACGTTGAGTGTGTGCCCAATTCAACGGCCTCGATGAAGAACGATGAATTCGGGAGCATTTCGCGAGTACTGTAGCAGCATTGTAGTTTTGTTACTGTAGTAAAATCAATGTAGCAAGCTACTGTTCATTTTCTGCCGAAAATCAGGATTTCAGAGAGTTCACACGGGTGTGTGGAAATTCCACATGGCCCGCACTGTAGCAAAATTACTGTAGCAAAACAATGTAGCAAGTTACTGTTCACAGCCCGTTGAAAATCAGCAAAACAGAATTTCCACATTGCCATGTGGAATTAACACACGGGCGTGTGGAAATTCTGCAGCCCGTGTGGAAAATCCACAGGGGCGTGTGGAACTCCGATTTCAGCCCGATTTCAGCCTATAAATAGCCCGTTTTCAGATCTATTTGGGGACCCTCCCTTGCTATCTCTTGCCTATCTTTTGGGGGGCTTTCACTAGGGTTTGGAGAGGTTGTTGGAGGTCTATGGAGGGGATTGTACGGCATCGGCATCGACATCCTTTGGAAGAAAGCTATTGGGAGAGCTTTCGTCGGCATCGATTCGGCGAGTTGTGCCCTAGTCTTGACAAGGGATTCGTTGGAGAAGACGTGCGACTCCATAAGACCATCGATACGATTTACAAGGGGGTTTTCTTTATGGTTTTATTGCATATGTTCTTAATCTCTTTATTGATTTTGTATTGCTCCATGGAGAGCTAAACCCTAGTGGGTATTCGGACTTGTAAACCCTATGATGATATTGTTTCAATAACTTTTATTATGCTTTCTTTATTGATGAATTTAATTGAGTTTCAATTTTAATTATCTTTTGCTATTGTTTTCCCCTAACCGTGACACTAGGGTTGAGAGCAATTTAGGTTATCCTTTGGAGGTGTGACAACTCCTATAGGGTTAGACTACTTAAGATTGAAGAGGGTTGAGAGGGAGAGTTGTGAGGTAGTAATGTACCCCTTTCCCTTCCGGTGTGATTTCTCCCTACCTCCGTTTCCTTGGTTAATTAGCGGTCAAGATAGAGTTTTAGGGCTCAATCTAGACTAGGGTTCTTCCACCTGGACCAAAGGGTTAGAACTACATAGAGGAACAGGTTTTATCTCTAGGAATCCCTAGAGCTTAAAGCAATCCCACGTAGTGTTAGGGTTAGGAAGATAGACTCCCCTCGGGCTTAGTTGACAGGTCAACAAGAGTCAAGGGTCGTAGTGAATCCTAATACCGGGACATAATGTTGGGGTTAGTCACGGTTGACCTTAAGTTTTGGGACCGTGAGTTTAAGGATATCCTCAACTCAATAGGCATCAATTGTAGAGCATAATACAAGTTTTGCACTAGAAGCATTAATCCTAGGGGGAGCTTTGTCCGGGTACTCCATCGTTATATCGATTACCTCTCCTACCCTCATTATTCTTTTTGCACTCTTTTATTTTTCTTTTACATCTATACATATATACTTTTCTCATCATCGATTCCCATCATAGCTAAATAGCGATAACACCTGTTTCTGAACACTATTCCCTGTGGATACGACTACCCACTCGCCAGGGTATTATATTACTTCGACAACCCGTGCACTTGCGGGGTACACACGCAAGGGGTGTGTCACTTACCTATCAACAAAGGAAGAAATTCTTCGCCGACTTGAAACACTACATTTGGGAAGACCCATACCTTTTCAGGACGTGCTCTGATCAAGTCGTGAGAAGATGTGTCTCAACGGGTGAGGGACATGATATTTTAATGCATTGTCATTCAGGACCAACTGGGGGCCACTACAGTGGGAATAGGACAGTGAAGAAAGCTCTCGATGTAGGATTCTATTGGCCGACCATATTTCAAGATGCACAAGCTCTTGTTCGGTATTGTGACAGTTGCCAGAGAGCGGGCAATCTTTCAAAAAGAGATGAAATGCCACAAAACTGGAACCAGGCTTGTGAAGTATTTGATGTTTGGGGGATTGATTTCATGGGACCATTTCCGACCTCCCAAGGGAACAAATTTATCCTAGTGGCAATGGATTATGTCTCTAAGTGGGTGGAAGCACAAGCTTTTCCATCCTGTGATGCAAGAGTGGTAGTCAAATTCTTGAAGAAACTGTTTTCTCGGTTTGGGACACCTAGGATGATCATAAGTGACCGAGGCACTCATTTCTGCAATTCTCAGTTCGAGAAAGTGCTTAAAAGGTATGGGGTATCTCACAGAGTATCAACAGCTTACCACCCTCAAACTAGTGGTCAAGTTGAGGTTTCGAACCGGGAACTGAAGCGAATCTTGGAGAAAACTGTCAAGCATCACCGTAGAGATTGGGCAGATCAGCTTGATGACGCACTCTGGGCCTACAGAACAGCTTACAAGACACCTATCGGAGCAACACCTTATAGATTGGTCTATGGGATAGCATGTCATCTACTTGTTGAATTGGAACATAAAGCTTATTGGGCCGTAAAACAATTAAACTTTGATCCTTATATGTGTGGCCACAAGAGAAAGTTTCATTTGAATGAATTAGATGAATGGCGAATCGTAGCATATGAAAGTTATGTGCACTATAAGCAGAGGGTTAAGCAATATCATGATAAACATCTCAAGAAAGCTAAGTGCTTCCATGAAGGTGACCAAGTTTTACTTTTCAACTCCAGAATAAAGCTTTTTCTTGGAAAGTTGAAATCCAGATGGCATGGCCCATATACAGTTTCATAGGTTTATCCCCATGGGGCTGTTGAGATTACTCATCCAAAGAAAGGAACATTCAAGGTCAATGGTGTTGTACCCTATCCTATTTTTTTTTAACCCTAATCTTTTTTTTTAATATTTGTGGCATTCTTGGAATTAGAAGGGCAATTTGGTCTTTTTACATGACCTTTCTTTTTGCCATACCCCAACCATATCCCTTCATTTCAAGGCCATACCATGACAACTCAAGGCCATGCCTTGTCATTTCCATCCATACCATGTCACTTCAAGCCATGTCATCTTAAAAGCCAAGATTTATTACCATTTTCCTTTCATTTCCTCTTGTTTTTCTCTTGGAGAAGAAGGAGACCTTGAATGAAATCCTTCTCTTGATTGAAGCTCCATCTTTCCTTTATCCTTATCTCTTAAAGCTAGCAAGGTAAACACCATATTCTTCCTTGTTTTTTTTCAAAATGTTGTGGAAATCTTGAGTGAACCTAGTGCTTGCAATCTCGGAGTTACTGTAGCACCGAACCAAGCTTGGTCTTTCTTGCTTTCCTTGTTGATTTCAAGAGTTGTGATGGGCCTATTCTTGCTAGAACTTTTTGTTAAAGTGTTTAGCAAACCCTAGAAGTAATTATTCTCCATTTTCTCCTCCATTTTAGTTAAGCAAGTGTTTGATGGTGTGTGGTTGCTTGTTTTGGTGGTTTAAATACTTCTAGGAGGTGAGACTTCAAGTAAGGGCAAAGAGCCGGTGGAGGAGTAACACCGGGGTGTTTCACTCGCCAAGTTTGTGAGTGGGAAAATTACTAACATTGGACTATGACTCATGCATGATATTTGTTATTTGAATTGCCTATTTGAATGAGGGATTTCTTATTGCTAAATTTTCCTTGAAAGCTTTGACTAAAGATTTGAATCATGATGATTTATGAAATTGACTTATCTCTTAAATTCTTGCAATACATATGTATTTATATATATATGTTGATTATGATTTGGGACTCTATGTTCAAAATACATGTTTTAAGCCATGTCTTCATGAGAATCGATGTTCTCATTTTGATGACCAAAAAGCATATGAAACCAATTTGATTTCATTGTGATTAAGTCAATATTGATGTGTATTTTCAAAAGACACCTTCCTATGATATTTTTGATGAAAAGTGGTTTCATTGTTAATATTATGATCTAATTGATCACCCTTGGGGTGGGAATTGCCATTGTGAACATTTATTATCTCTTGTCGAGAATTATGCTATCATGATGTATATATTGAGCCTACGGGCTAAGTTATTGGTTATATCTTTTGTTGGTGACATGGGAGCCGAGCTCCAGAACTTGCTGCAGTAAGAAGTGGATGGTTTCTACGGGCCGACCTATATAGAGGTGGCGTGGAATACTGTCAAAAACGGTTATACCATGTCAGGTGGGAGCATAGATCCCTAATATGGGTATAGTTGGGTTGTTCGGAGTCACCACACGAACTTCTCAACGGCCAATGCCAAGATATGCGAATCTTGGTAGCTCCAGACCTAACCAAGGCCATGGTTAGCGACGGAGAGTTTTGAGGCCATTCTGGACATTGTTATTGATTTACGATCGATGAGTTATTTGCTTATATGCATTTTGATATTTGATTCTATAAATAAGAATTGTGCTATATTAGGTCCAGGATGGCATATGTTTTCATGATGATTTTCAAAGAACATTTATTTGCACTTCAATAGAGAAAAGCTATGTTCTTATGAGATATTGTTACTTAAAGCATGTTTCATTCTCATTGAGTATTGAACTATTATTTTGATGTTTTATATCGATTTAATCATACTTGAACTATAGTCCATGACTAACCCCTCATTGAGTAACTTAGTTACTCACCCCCCCTCTTTTCCTCCTCCCAGGTGATAGCACAGTGCAGGGGTGAAGACGTGAAGTGCTTGGCTAGAGTCATCACAGTCTTTTCGTTTTGAGTTGTGTATGTTATCTTTTGCCTTGGCACGTATTAATAGGGATCCACTATGTATTATTGAACCCTTTCATGTTTCTCCATACTCAGAATATTTTGTATGCCAGTCTAGACTATGTTTTGTATGAGGAGTGTATCCTCTATTTGTAGTGGTTGTTATTATCTCTCTTAGGTACTCCTTGTCATGAGTATCAGTGTGTGGTACTTTGTTGAGAAATATAAGTATTTGAATGTTGAGTTATGTATTGTGGTTATAGATGCATTGTACAGGAAACAGGTTAGCCTTACGGCTACCTAGGGTTGAAGCAGTGTTAGACCTCCCCTGGGTTGTCGTGGCAGTATGTCGTGCTTAGGACCCGCGGGTCGGGGCGTGACAAATGGGCACTGACTGAAACATTATTTCTCGGGTAACATCATCTCACAAAAAAATATGGAGGTAATTCGACCCACTTTGATCCACCATGATGACGAGGTAAGAGACGTCGAGCTAAAGACGTTAAACAAGCGCTCCTTGGGAGGCAACCCAAGCATTTGAATTCCTTGCAATTTCATTTTCGTATTTCTAGTTTGTGTGTTTGTGTGTTTTTCGTATTTTTGAAGTGTTAGTGCTTGTTGTTCTTTGCATTTTAAATGTGTTTGTGGTTGTTTAGCTATCTTTCTCAATTTTTTTTTATCATGATCTTCAATGGTTATCATGCGTTCTTTAATTTTTTATTCATTGTGTTGCATCAAATTCCATGTTTTCAATGGTTGTTTGTGGTTTCGGCTTTGTTTTTCATGAGTTTTTAGGGTGTTTGGATGAGTACTTGATGAAAAATCTGCAAACCGGCCATTTCTTGAAAATATGCATGCCCATATGCAAATCCAGCAATCTATACTGGCTACCATACGGGCATATGCTTGCCCATATGAAAAAACCAGCAAATCATACAGGCAACCATATGGGCATATGCTTGCCCGTATGGTTGGCTGGTTGGCTTCAACCCTTCTTCAACACATTCTTTGCACTATTCACTCATTTTCTCATCATCTTCTTTCCTTCTCCTCTTCATTTCTCCATCATTTTCCTTCATTATTTTTGTACAAAATGACTCCCCTCATCTTAGAGAACAAGTTTTTGGAAGATTTTCGAAGGTTTATCTAGTTTTTAGCCGGATTCCACTTCATCTTCACTTGGGTGCCCTAAATTGAAGTAAGCTCCATAACTCTCCATTTCTAGGGTTTTCCTTTGTGTTTTTGGGCTGATTTTCTTGGGAATGTTGTTGTGAATGATTCTTGTGAATGTTTGCCTTGATTCTAAAGCTTTGTAAACTTTGTTTGCTACTTTTACAAGAAGAGACTCTTGCCAAATTTTCCCGAATTTACTGTAGCAACACTTGGATTTCAGCCCATTAACTCCATTAAGCATTCTTTTCATATATTTTTGGTTTGATGAAGCTTGTATGGTATTGTAGGGATGCCGACCAAGCATGTGGCTTCAAAGCGACCCCAGAGGAGCTCTCCATCGCCCGCATTTGATCTAAGATTCACCGATGATGCCCACAAGACCCGTTATGCCCTTTTGTCGAGGAAGAATTTTGGTGTTGTCCGAAAAATTGATTGGGAAACCTTGAGGGTTTTGAGCCTCGATCATACCATCCGGGAGTACATATCGCATGGCTTCACCACCTCCACCAGATCATTAGACTCATGACACCGACTTTCAGTCTTTATTTTTCTTTTCATGTTATTTGTCTTTTGTTTGTATGCACGTAGACTTATTTTGATGTATGTTGTACTATTTAGTTCGTGATAAATGCCTAAATGTACATATTATTCATGTATATGTACGTATAAAATGAGTATTTTTGTATGTGTGGATGCTCGTTTTCGGTCTAAATTGGTTTATTTCGTGTTATAGGTACAAAAGTTACCGTGGGGAGCTCGACAACATGATTTAAAGAGAAATTGGCAAGGAAAACACTATTTTCGAGCCACGGTACTATAGCACGAACACTTGAGGAAACGGCGTGGTCTGGAGGTTCATGCGGGCGCATTGCAGGCCGAACACGGCACTGTAGCATAATTACTGTAGCGGGCGTACTGTAGGGCACTGTAGTAACTTACGCACTTTTCGGGATTTCTCGGAAACTTTCTCTCCCCGCATGCTGGGCCGCATAGGAGGTCGCATAACTCACTGGAATTGGTTTTTAAGGGTTTTTTTGGATCATTTTGAGGGGGGACTTAGGGAGACTCTTGAGCCGCCATCCCACCCCTTTTGGCGGTGATTTCCGGCGATCTACGGCACAAAGCTTCACCAAGAGGGAGACAACATCGAAGGAGGAGAGTGGAGGGAAGATCCAAGACATTGAGGCATATTTTCAAGGTTTTCATCCATCCAAGGGGTTCCAAGGCTAGAGGGAGTATTTCTTGCTTCATTTCTTGTTTTGTTATTCCTTGGGGTTGTATGAGTTTTCCTCTTTCATGAGGAACTAACTTATTTGTGATTTGGACATGATGAACCTTGGGGTTGGATGTTTGTAATTTGGATGATCACCTTTATTGATGCATTGTTTGATGTTGTATTTCTTTTATGGAATCTTGTAGTTTGTGGTTCAAGCCTTGTGTACTTTGATGTGTTGATTTGCATGAGAACTCTGTATTTCAACTTCTAGGTTGTACTCGGTTGCGTGACCATCGCCCTTGTACTAGACACACTAGGCTTGGAAGGGATACATGTATGAATACGCCGTGACCATCGGGTATTTGTACCCCTCCAACCATTAGGGTTGAACCTAGATATTGTGTTTGACTCTAATTTGAGATTTTCCTAGGCGTAAGGCAATCGTGCAAGGATTTGGGCGGAAGTGATTCCGTATTCCAATACTCGTACCGGATTAGGGGTTATCACCGTGACCATCGGGGTGACCTAGTTTAGGAATCTCTTGGCCCAACTACCATCATAACATTTCATCCTAAATTCAAGGCTTAATGACAACCCTAGGGGGATTCGTTGTCCAAATCACGCCTTCGCACGTTTGATTCTCCATTGTTTGCTAAATGAGTGTAGTAGTGGTCCGGATTTCATTATAGTTATTTCTTTCTCCATTTTGTAATTATTGCTTGACAATCGAATTGCTAGGTTAGGAAATAGATGAAGGGGAAGTAATAGTAGTTCCTTGGCCCTTGGGAATACGACCCCCTCGTGCTCGCGCGAGGGATATTACTTGGCGACCCGTGCGCTTTCAGATAAGTCATCAAGTTTTTTGTCGCCGTTGCCGGGGACTCACAAGTGATACTAGGAAAACCTGTAGTCTATTTCTCTAGCCACTTTCCTCTTGTTGTACATACTATTTTATTGTCTATTTTGTTTGTTTAGGTTTGCTTTGTTTCACTTTGTGTTTTCTTTCTTATTGTGCGAGGTACACTGTTCTTGACAAATGCAAGCTCAAAATTGCCCTCCAAGTCCTAACCATGGATCATCACAAGGAAGGAGATATACTGTTGAGGAGGTCTTGGCCTGATTAATTAGCCATACTGAAGCAAAATTTCAGAATATAGACAAAAGGTTTGATGAATTTGGCACCGTATTGAGAAATGTCCAAGCCTCTATTCATTCCCTTGAGAGCCAGGTTGCACATCTTGCTAGGGCCCAATCTGAACAATACTCGTCCCTTGATGCCAAATATGAAGCTAGATTTGAGGCCATCGATGCCACACTTTCGGATGTGCAAGCTTCTCTTCACAAGCTAGAGAGCCGGGTTGAACAACAAATTCGTGAACCAATAATGGAAGGCCCAACTACAACCTATAATGAAAAGGAAGAGAACTTTGGTATTTTGGAGGTTAAGGGAGTCAAAAGAGCACCATTGATAGCACTTGAGGAAGCCAGTTGCATAAAAGCTAACAAGAAAACCAAGCACAAGAAAGAAGTATTTGGGACAAAAGTAATTGTGGGAAGGAGGTTCAAGCCATCCAATGACCCACCTATGTCGAGGTTAGACACATCCCAACCAAAACTATTTTCTTGGAGGCCCAAACGATTCTTGTGGGTAATTAAAGGAAGATTGACTTTGGTTGAAGAAGGAGATGTGGGTAGGAGGTTTACACCCCCCAAGGACCCACCCATGCCGAGTTTGAAATTTTTTCAACCTTACTTATTCTCTTGGAGGCCGAAACAAGCTTTGTGGATGCTCCAAGGAAATTCAGCCGGGAACAAAGTAGAGGCAGGAAGGAGGTTCAAGCCATCCAAGGATCCGCCAAAGTTTAGATTGTGCAATGCCCGGCCCAAGCTTTTTCCATGGAGGCCAAAAGGTAGCTCATGCTTGGTCTCCACTTTGACACCATCACGGAAGGTACGCTTCACTTTTCTTGGTAGTTCTTATGCCACATCTAGCCGAGAGGAACACACCGTCTTCAAGCCCCCTTGAAGTAAAACACGTCGAGCTAATGACATTAAACAAGCGCTTCTTGGGAGGCAACCCAAGCATTAAAATTCATAACATGTGTGTTTTCGTATTTTGGTGTGTTTGGTTGCTTGAGTGTTCCTTGTTTTCAAGTGTGTGATTGTGGTTAGCTAGTCATTTTTCATAATTTCTTTCCTTGTGTTTGTTCATAGTACTTGTGAGTTCTTTGTGTTATCATTCATCTTCATGCATCAAACACCATGTTTTGGGTGTTGTGGGTGGATTCGGTGTTGTTTTTATGTGATTTTGGGGTGTTTGGATGAGTATTTGATGCAAAAACTGGAAACCGCCCGGTTATTAACCACATAAGAGCCCACATACGCATCCAGTGAGTGATGTGGCCTGCTATGCAGCTGCATAGCAGGCCGCATAGGCATCCAGAGAGTGATGCGGCCTCCTATGCGGCCGCATAAGAGCCCGCATAGACTCTCGGGGCTGAACTTCATAAATGGTACCCCTTCACCATTTTCTTCATAACTTTCTCATTTCTCATCCGTTTTCCCTCATTCTTTCACCATTTTTCTTCCTCTACACGAATCTTCTACTTACAAAGACTCAATTTGCATGATTTATTGGGAGTTTTGCCATCATCTTCATCGATCTTTGCCGATTGAAGCTTTGAAGCCCTAACTTGTGTTTTGAAGAAAACTTGTTTCTTTTTCTTGATTTTCATGCTTATCTTGCTTCAAACTTTAGGGAATGATGTATGAATGTGTAATATTTGATTTATTTGTATTTTGAGACATTATTTGTAAATTTTTGGGCTTCAAAAACAAGGGGAAACTCTACCTCTTTCAAGACTGTGCTACAGTAACCTTGGGCTGAAATTTCTCTTGAATTTATTTGTTCACTTGTAGCATCATTGTAAATATCCTACAACACTTGAAATGAAAAGAATTGGATTTCATGATCTTGATTGTACAAAGAACTTGCTTGGATCATTTCTTGTTTAGTTGTTTAGTTGTTCTTGTGATGTTAGTTGTTTGTTTATTTGTGTGTTTTATTTTCTTTGTGTATGATGGATGCCTTGAGATGATGTTCTTGTCTACCTTTCAGGGTGGAATTTGGACATCAAGCACACTGTCCTTCTCCATTTTATACTTGAAGCTTTGGTGGTCACCCCAATCTCATGGACTTCAAGACTAATGTTTTGAGACTTGGGGAAGTTCACGAAATCCTCCTACTATGTTTTTATTGTCTATATTATTGCATCCTATCACTTAGGCACATTGAGGGCAATGTGCATATTTAAGTGGGGGGTGGACTTGGATTTTCGTGAACTTTGAAATTTTTTTTTTGCAATTGCATGCTTGAATTACCTATGATAGCTATGATTTTATTGTTAAGGACTTCCTAGCTTGGTAGAATGATAGTTGTGAGCTGTACTTTACCTGTGCTAGAATGTAGTTCTGTTTCATCTTTAGTGCACCCTTATACTTGTTCACGATCACTTCCACCTTGTACATTTGACACGACCTTTTGCGTGTGTACCGCATGTGCACGGCCTTGTCGAAGTAATAAAATTACCCTGGTGAGTGGGTAGTCGAATCCACAGGGAATAGGGATTTAGAACACAAGAATTCACTATTTAGTTATGCGGTGTACGAAAAGAAATAATCGGAGTGATGAGTGAATTTATGGAAGCAATTGGAATAAAATATAAGAAAGTAAATAGAGATATGGAAGACAAGAGAAAAGCAAGTAGAAGTTAAAAGAGAAGACTAGCAATGGATGAAATAGGGTATCCGGACAAGCTACCTCTAGGACTTATGCTTCTAGTGCAAGACTATGCTATTATACTTTCCTATTAATGTTAATTGAGTCGAGGATATCCTTAAACTCACGGTCCCAAAACTTAAGTTCAACCGTGACTAACCCCAACATTATGTCCCAGTATTAGGATTCACTACGACCCTTGACTCTCATTGACCTGTCAACTAAGCCCTAGGGGAGTCTATCTTCCTAACCCTAACACTATGTGGGAGTGCTTTAAGCTCTAGGGATTCCTAGTGATAAAACCTGTTCCTCTATGTAGTTCTAATCCTTTGGTCCAGGTGGAAGAACCCTAGTCTAGATTGAGCCCTAAAACTCTATCTCGACTGCTAATTAATCCAAGGAAATGGAGGTAGGGAGAAATTACACCGGAAGAGAAAGGGGTACATTGCTACCTCACAACTCTCCCTCTCAACCCTCTTCAATCTTAAGTAGTCTAATCCCATAGGAGTTGTCAAACCTCCAAAGGATAACCTAGATTGTTCTCAACCCTAGTGTCACGGCTAAGGAAGAACAATAGCAAAAGATAATTAAAACTGAAACTCAAATTTATTCATTAATAAAGGAAAAGCATAATAACAATGTCATAGAAACATAATGATCCTAGGGTTTTACAAGTCCGAATACCCACGAGGGTTTAGCTCCTCATGGAGCTATACATGTTCATCAAAGTTTAAAATAAATTGCAAAATAAGAACATCAATGAAAACCCCATCGCGTATGATGTGGTCGTGGTCTTGTGCTGCAGTCAGACGTTGATGACGATGCCAATGGCATGCTCCAATCCTCCACAAAGTCCTCTTCGAAACCCTAGCCGCACTCCCCCGAACTTGGAGAGAAAGATAGGTAAAAGATACTCAAAAAGTCTCCAAATCCGGTTTTAAATAGGCTGAGTGCGGCTTTAAATTTGAAGTTATCGGGGCTTCACACGGCCGTGTGGAAATTTCCACACGCCCGTGTGAAGTTTCTGTCTTCCTGAAAAATTACTTCACACGCCCGTGTGGAATTTCCACACGCCAGTGTGAAGTCTCTGGCTTGCTGCAAAATAATCCACACGGCCATGTGTTAATTCCACACGCTAGTGTGAATTCTCTAGAAACTTGATCTTCGGCAGAAATGCACAGTAACTTACTACAGTGAATTACTACAGTAACTTGCTACAGTGCTTATTGTAAAATGTATGCTTATTGTAAGATAATAACGCTTCGCGTTACTATAACACAAGCACTTATCAACATTCCAACCAACCCATTGCAATGTTTTTGGCATTAAATTATTAAAGTCTACTTTCAATGTTATTTTAAGAGCCTTTGAAGGTCCTTTGTTGTTTTCTTTGGCCTTAAGTGAGATTGTTTAACAGGTTTTATATAGGGGGGTACGAGATAAAAAAAAAGTGGAGTCTATGACAGTATTCCACTGCTAGTATAGCATGAATGTGTCTATGTGGACTGTAATCAAGTAGGATGGGTGGCTCTTGTGCCTAGCCAGTATGTGCATCCGTCTGAAAGATTTTTGTGCAGTCTACGTTAGTCGGACTCAGAAAATAAAATAAAAATAAAAAAATAAAGTAAAAGAATGTATTTATGTAAGTAAGGAATAAAGCATCTCGTATGTGTCCCCTGAAACCTGTTGCATGATCACTTAAGAGCCATAGTTTTATTTAGGACCCGAAGGACTCTTAACTGGGTATTGAGGGTGTCTTTAACAGTTTAATGCTGTCTTCATTGTGTGTGGGGTGAATGGTCATCCTGGGGTAATCCAGGGTGTGGAGGTCAAGGTGGGAGTTAGCACACACTCACGGGGGCACTCTAGGAGAAATAGAACTAATATTACTTGACTATTCATTGAGCAGCTCACTTCTTAATTTCTGTCCATTTGTGCTTGTGGAGTTCTTTACTATTGAGCTTGAGGTCGTACATTTAGCCATTTATCACCTTGCCCCTGTTCTTCATGTTTGTTTGCTTGGGGACAAGCAAACACTTAGGTGTGGGGATGTTTGATAAATGCCCAAATGTACGTATTATTCATGTATGTGTACATATAAAATGAGTATTTTTGTATGTGTGGATGCCCGTTTTTGGTCTAAATTGGTTTATTTAGTGTTACAGGTACAAAAGTTACCGTGGGGAACACGACAACATGATTTAAGGAGAAATTGGCAAGGAAAACACTATTTTGGAGCCACGGTACTGTAGCAGACTGTAGCAACCACTGTAGCACGAACACTTGAGGAAACGGCGTGGTCTGGAGGTTGATGCGGGCTACCATGCGGGCGCATTGCAGGCCGCATACGGTACTGTAGCATGATTACTGTAGCGGGGGTATTGTAGTGCACTGTAGTAACTTACGTGATTTTCGGGATTTCTCAGAAACATTCTCTCCCCGCATGCGGGGCCGCATGGGAGGTCACATAACTCGCTGGAATTGGTTTTTAAGGGTTTCTTTGGATCATTTTGAGGGGGGACTTTTGCGAGACTCTTGGGACGCCGCCCCACCCCTTTCGGCGGCGATTTCCGGCGATCTACGGCACAAAGCTTCACCAAGAGGGAGACAACATCGATGGAGGAGATTGGAGGGAAGATCCAAGACATTGAGGCATATTTTCAAGGTTTTCATCCATCCAAGGGGTTCCAAGGCTAGAGGGAGTATTTCTTGCTTCATTTCTTGTTTTGTTATTCCTTGGGATTATATGAGTTTTCCTCTTTCATGAGGAACTAACTTATTTGTGATTTGGATATGATGAACCTTGGGGTTGGATGTTTGTAATTTGGATGATCATCTTTATTGATGCATTGTTTGATGTTGTATTTCTTTTATGGAATCTTGTAGTTTGTGGTTCAAGCCTTGTGTACTTTGATGTGTTGATTTGCATGAGAACTCTGTATTTCAACTTCTAGGTTGTACTCGGTTGCGTGACCATCGTCCTTGTACTAGACACACTAGGCTTGGAAGGGATACATGTACGACTACGCCGTGACCATCGGGTATTTGTACCCCTCCAACCATTAGGATTGAATCTAGATATTGTGTTTGACTCTAATTTGAGATTTCCCTAGGTGTAAGGCAATCGTGCGAGGATTTGGGTGGAAGTCATTCCGTATTCCAATACTCGTACCGGATTAGGGGTTATCACCGTGACCATCGGGGTGACCTAGTTTAGGAATCTCTTGGCCCAACTACCATCATAACATTTCATCCTAAATTCAAGGCTTAATGATAACCCTAGGGGGATTCGTTGTCCAAATCACGCCTTCGCACGTTTGATTCTCCCTTGTTTGCTAAATGAGTGTAGTAGTGGTCTAGATTTCATAATAGTTATTTCTTTCTCCATTTTGTAATTATTGCTTGACAATCGAATTGCTAGGTTAGGAAATAGATGAAGGGGAAGTAATAGTAGTTCCTTGGCCCTTGGGAATACGATCCCCTCGTGCTCGCGCGAGGGGTATTACTTGGCGACCCGTGCGCTTGTGGATAAGTCATCAGTTACTTAGGGTTTTGGCCCTACTAAACTATTCATTTTTATTTAGTTAGTTTGGATTTTACCTATTCTCTCTCCTTATGTATTTGTTGAGTTGTGATGCATTCCCTGTTGCTTTCAGCACTGATCGTTGAGGATGCTTCACACTCCATGGCCCTAGTGACTTACCCCTGTCCGTGTTCACCTTGTATTCACTACATCAACTAATTGGGGAAGTGTCCTTTACTTCATCTCCTTATTTTTTATTGCATACATATCACCATGTTCTACTGATTCATGTACATTAGGGACAATGTACGATTCTAGGTGTGGGGATGGAGTGCTTTGCTTTTATTGCATGCTTGTTTTAGCTATGATAGCAATGACACCTAGTTTAGGACTTCCTAGCATGAAGGTTCGACAATTATGAGTTGTATTTCTTCACTGTGCCTAAATGAGGTTATGCTTTATCTTTAGTGCACCGACAGACTTTTGCACATTTACTTCCATCTCATACACTCCAACTGACCCATTGCAATGTTTTTGGCATTAAACTGTTAAAGTCTATTTTCATTGCACTTTTAAGAGCCTTTCAGGTCCTCTGTTATTTTCTTTGCCTCAAGTGAGATTGTTTAACAGGTTTTATTCTGGGGGATACGAGATAATTGTTTGAAAAAAAAAGTGGAGTCTATGACAGTATTCCTCTGCTAGTACAGCATGAATGCATCTATGCGGACTGTAATCAAGTAGGATGGGTAGCTCTTGTGCCTGGCCAGCATGTGCATCCGTTTGAAAGATGTTTGTGCAGTCTACGTTAATCGGACTCAGAAAAAAAAAGGGGGGTAGAAGATAGAATGTATATATGTAAGTAAGGAATAAAGTATCTTGTCTATATTCCTTTGAGCTTGTTACACAGCCACTCATGAGCCAGAGTTTCATTCAGGACCCGAAGGACCCTTAACTGGGTATTGAGGGTGTCTTTAACAGATTAATGCCAACTTCATTGTATGTGGAGTGAGTGGGCACCTTTGAGTGATCCATAGTACGAAGGGTGAGGTTGGAAGTATGCACACACTCACCGGTACACTTTAGATGAAACAGGACCATCCGTACCCAGTTGCCAACAGAACAACTTATTATCTGTCTTTCCTTCTATCTGTGCTAGTGGGGCCCTCTACTGTTGAGCTTGAGGTCATACAGTTAGTCGTTTTTCAGTTTGCCCCTGTTCTTCATGTTTGTTTGCTTGGGGACAAGCAAACGCTTAGGTGTGGGAATGTTTGATAAACGCGTAATTGTACGTATTTTTTATGTATGTTTGCGTATTTATTGAGTATTTTTATATGTGTGGATACCCGTTTTCTGTCTAAATTGTTTTATTTCGTGTTACAGGCACAGAAGTTACCGTGGGGAACTCGTCAATGAGATTTTTAGAAGAAATTGACAGGAAAAGGCCATTTTCAAGCCCGGTAATGCAGCAGCACTGTAGCACAAGAATTTTGGCGAAACGGCTAAGTCTGGAGTTTCATACGGTCACCCATACAGGCCCATGCTGGAATTGGGTTTTTAACTTGCTGGAATCTATTTCTGGATACGGACTAAGTCTGTAGCACTGTGCCCATATGCCTGCCTGTATGCCAGCCCGCATAACTTGCTGGAATTGGGTTTTTAAGGAGGAGAGTTCATTTGTTCTAAGGGGGGAAGCCCTAGGTCTTGAGCTCTCTTGCCACCATCTTCAAATCGGAGCTAGGAGATGCCGTCGGAGGCCATTTCTGGGGAGAGGATGACGAGGAGATCGACATACGATGAGATCCACCTTCTTGATCCACTCTTGAGAAGCCACCCCTTTGGTGGCGTCTTTGGAAGCGTCATTCGGCCTCTATTTTTCGAGGGGGTGTTCTTGTCTTTGTATTTGGTTGTTTCCATGTATTATCTTGTGTATTTTGTATTCATGAGCAACTAAACCCCAAGGTCACCGGGCGTAGGTGAACCTTGGGGGTGAACTCGTGTAGGATGCTTGCTTGACTTGATTTATGCATTTTGGGACTTGTTGGTGAACCTTGTTTGGTATTCTTGATTGCGTGGTATGCATGAGAACTCTGTGTATTAATGTTTAGAAAATACTAGGAAGCATGACCCTTGCCCTAGTATAAGGCTCACCAAGCTTGGTAGGGATACATGTACGAATATGCCGTGACCATCGGGTATTTGTACCCCTCCAATTGTTAGGGTTGACATAGGTTGTCTATTCGCCCTAACTTGAGAAACCTCTTGCTCCCTTTGCAATCGTGTAAGGATTCGAACGGAAGGAATTCCGTACTCGATACATATACCGGATTAGGGACCAATTTCCGTGACCATCAGGTTGGTCTAACTTCGGGTTTCTCAGTCCAAACTACCCATTTGCATGCTAGTTAAGGCAACTTCCGCACTTTAGTAGCCGCCTTGGTAATCCTCATTCGTGACCCTCTCTTTACATTGTTTTTACCCATCAATCATTCGTGCCTCCACCTTAGAGAATTTCACTTGCATGTTAATCACTTTTATTTTACTTTCTTTTGCACAACACTCGACTTGATCGGCAAAACAATCATACGAAGAGGTAGTAAGGGTAGATTCTCGGGCCCTTGGGAATACGACCCCCTCGCGCATGCGTGAGGGATATTACTTGATGACCCCGTGCACTTGCGGGCTGTATCATCTACTTGCTACAGTGTTTTGCTACAATAACAAGATACGGTGCTTCTACAGTACTCGCCGAAAAGCTCCCGAATCCATTGTTCTTCATCGAGGCCATTGATTTGGGCACACAATCAATGGTAGATTGTGCCAATTGCTTCAAGTCTCCTTCTTGGTGAAGTTCTCCTAAGCTACACGAGTTAGACTTGTTGTGAATGTGATGGTTATCACCGCCATTGATTTGGGCCAAGAGATTCCTAAACTACCATCATAACATTTCATCCTTTGAGGCCGCCGTCACCACACCTTCTTGAGGCCTTCCGGCCATCTTTTGGCGGCGATCTTTGTGGGAAACGAGCGCACATCATCATCAAGAGGGAGAGGAGCAAGGGAGAAGGAGTTGGAGTGAAGTTCTAAGGTACCATTGCATCATCATTCGAGGCTTCATCGATTCAAGGAGATCAAGATAGTAGAGGGAGTTATCTTGCTTCTTTATTGTCTTTCTTTGCCTTGTATATTGTATAAGTATCCCTTATCATGAGGGATTAACTTATTTTGGTGTTTGGATGTTGATGAACCCTAGGGTTTATTCTTATGTATGAACTTAGGATGTTGCTAAACATTTAACTTGATGGTTGTTTGAGATTCAATCTTTCTTGCTTTTATGTCTAGAATTACATTTGTGGAGAAATCTGTGATTCTTTTATGAGTTATACACGTAGACATGACCTACTCACGTGTACTAGATCTAGGAGAGATTGAAAGGGGATTCTCGTGCCGACAAGCCGAGGAATTGGGTGCCGGTAGCCCTCCATTGCTAGGTTTAAGCCGAAGGATACTAGGTTTACTCGTATTAGAGATTTCTTTGAACTCTTTGCGATCGTAGGTGGGTTAATACGGAGAGATTTCGATTAACACTCGTATGGGATTAGGGGTTAACCGCCGAGAAATTAGGGTTAACCTATTTATGAGATCGCTAGGTCTTAAATGCCATCAGCACATTTTAAACCATCCTAATTTGGACCTTAAAGACAACCCTAGGCGGATTCCATATCCAAACACTCCCTTCTCGTGCTTGATACTCCCTTGTTTATTTACATCCGTGTGCTAGTTACCAGGCCATAAGATTAGTTTAAATTAGTTAGTTTGTTTTATTTCTTTTCCGCTCATATTGAATTGTAGGCTACAAAATAGATGAAGTGTGAGTAATAGTACTTCCTTGGCCCCTGTGGAATACGACCCCTGTGTCACTCATAGGGTATTACTTGGCGATCCCGTACACTTGCGTGGAAGCAATCAAGTTTTTGGCACCGTTGCCGGGGAGATTCAAGGAATATTAGGAAAGCTTGTAGTCTATTGTTCTAATCATTTGCTTTGTAAATATTTGTTTTTGTATGTATCTTTTACCGTTTTGTGCATATTTATTTATTTTACTTCTTGCTAATTTTCTTTGTTAGCTTATTGTTTTTAGTTTTGATTATTTACACAGGGCCATGGATTTCCAAGAAAAGTTATTGGCCGCCAAAATTTTTGCACTTGAAGAGAAGGTAGAAAAGTTCCTTGCCATGAAATCATGCCAATCCAATCCACACCATAATGACTACTATTGATATTGGCAAGGGCACCAAAATTTTTTGACACATCATCATACTCAACAATGGGAGTACCCTTACCAAGGATTTCCACAAGAGCCCTCCTTTCAAGAATCATTGCATTACCACCCTCCAGTCTTTCAAAGTAGACCATTTATTGGATGGGATCTCAATACACAAGATGTGTTTGAAAGATTCATGATGAATACGGATGCTGAACTTGAAGCCTTGACTGCCGAAAATTTTAATGCCCAGTCTTCTCTTCAAAGCATGGAAAGCTAGATAGGAGTGTCTTCCAGTACATCGACCAAGTTGCCACACACTACAGAAGACCTATCTGAGAATGACACTTGAAGGGAAGAGAACAAAGGTGAGTTTGAGGTGGAAGTTGATATTGAGGTGTTGGAGGTTGAGGAAGCAATTGTGATACCCTCAATACCTTGTGAGCAAATGATAGATGTTCCAACTCAAGGTGAAGTTGAAGATGAAAGAGGGGAGGATGACAACATGGCCATAGAAAAATGTGAGGAAGTGGAAGAAGCTCAATCGACCACATTTGAAGACACTACTTGCCTCAGCATTGACCATTCCATCAACCAATCGATAATTTACAAGTGCAGAAAGAAAATTCCGGGAATTGTATTTGATGATGTGGGTAGGAAGCTAAGGCCATCCTTGAACCCACCAATACCGGGCTTGGACAATTCCTAACCAAAAATTTTTCCTTGGCAGCCTAAGCAAATTTTATGGGCAATTGAAGTTTATCACAACAAGGTTGAGAAAAAAATTGTGGATAGGATGTTGAAGCCTCCATTTGATCCACCTATGCAAGGCTTGAGAAGTTCTCAACCAAATTTGTTCCCTTGGAGACCCAAACAACACTTATGGGTAGTTCAAGGCAATTCTACATGGGTCAAGGAAGAAGATGTGGGTAGGAGGTGGAAACCATCCATGGACCCACTCGTGCCGAGCTTGAATAACTCTCGACCAAAGATTTTTCCATGGAGGCCCAAACAATCTTGTGGTGGGGTACTCAAAGGAATACTTGCCGGGACCAAAGAAGAAGCGGGCAGGAGGTTCAAGCTGTCTAAGGATCCGCCAAAGTTTAAATTGCACAACTCCCAGCCCAAGCTTTTTCCATGGAGGCCAAAAGGCGACTCATGCTTGACCTCCAAATTTGCATCATCTCGGAAGGTATGTTTCATATTTCTTGGTAGTGCTTATTCCACTTCTAGCCGGGATGAACACACCATTTTCAAGCCTCCCTAGGTAAGAAAGAGGTACGTCGAGCTAATGACGTTAAACAAGCGCTTCTTGGGAGACAACCCAAGCTTCAATTTCTTCATTTTTCTTCTTTTAGTGTTTTTAGTTGAGTGTGGTTTGTGTATGTTTATGTTTCTTTCATGTCTTTATTTGTTTGAATAAGTCCATGCTTGCTTGCCTTGTGTATTTTTCTCATCGTCTTTCTTGTGTTTTAATCATTAACCATCTTGAGAACTCATGTTTTTGATGTTATGTCATGCATTAGATCGAGTTTTTAAGCATTACTTTCAACTTGGAGGTGTTCTAAACCACTTCAAAGCCTTACATATTGAGTTGGAGAATCAATTTTTGGCCCAAGAACAATTTCCAGGTTCATACGGCCTCCATAGGGCCATTTGGGAGGCCGTCTGCCCCATCCAGTGAGGTTTGCCTAGGGCATACGGCCCCCCTCACAGCCCGTAATGGTGGTGGTATGGATACTGTAGCACATTAAGTCTTGCCGCTCTCTCTCTCTCTCTCTTCATTTCTCTTTCTTCCCACACGATTTTCTCTTTTCTTTCTCCACCAATTCTTGGCCAAATATTCTCATCTCTTCTCCTAGATCACCTCCTAACCACTTTGAGACTTCGATCTATTGGTTTTCTTCGAGCTTAACTCTAGTTTTCTCAAGTTTTCGTCGTTTAGCTCTTTGGTGCCCTAACTTTATGTTTTTCATTTTTCTTGCATTCTTGGAGCTTGTGTGTTGATGTTTTCAAGCATTTTGCTTTATTTTTGTGGTGTGATGGTTATGGATGAGTTTTCCATTGATTTTATGTAAAAATTTTTGGATTTTTATGTTTTTGGGGAGGTTCTTTCGGAGTGAGCAGTACCTATATGGCTCCCCATACGGCCGTATGGGTACTATTCATCATTTTACCCAACTTTTCTCCATATTTTGCACCACATTTTGGTTTATCTTGTTTTCCTCTATGCTTGATTAGTTTCTTTTATGGTTTGTAGGAATGTAGAGGAAGAAGGATTCGACAAGCAATCAACGACAAGGACTAGCATGGACACTTTGTTTTGTTGTCTTAGACTTTAGTTTATAGCTTTTGTGTTATTTTTCTGTTTTGTTTAATTCTTTGCATGATTACTCCCCATCTCTCCTTTATGAATTTTATGGATTGATGATGTTCCCTTTTTGCCTTGTAGGGCATTAAGGGAAATTTGGTGAGCTTCTCCGCATTCAATGGAGATTGGACCCGACATGTATAGCTCGCCGTACTCTATGTTCGGGTCACACATCTCTAGTTGCCCAAGATAAACCGGGGAAGTTCATTTTCACCCTCCTCTATTATTTTTATTGGTTATATTGCCATGTTATTCATGAATAGTGTACATTGAGGGCAATGCACAACACTAGGTGTGTGGATGGGTGTATTATATGTATTAGGGTCATTTTTACATGCTAGTGTTATAAATGATGGCTTTATAGATTCTTGTGAGATTCTTCAAGCATGAACTAATGATTGATGTGAGTTACATATATTTTGTGCTCTACTGAATCCTGTTTCACCTCTAATATTGTCTTATGCACTGAATTTTTTGTTGATGCCCTAGGAATAGCCAACTTGACTACTTTAACTCTCTTGTATGCTTAATACACAACCTTGAGTACTTGGCCTTAGAATACTAAGTTCTATCCTTCAATGAACTCTTAAGAACTTCTAAGCCTTGTTGAGATAGTCCTAGTTGTGTGAGTTGTAGTGCAGTCTAAAGACATGATCTAGGGTGAATATGAAAAAAAAAAAAAGTTTATGTCAGTATTCCTCTGCTAATAAAGCATGAATGCGTCTATGTAGACTGTAATCGAGTAGTTGGGTGGCTCTTGTGGCTAACCAGCATGTGCACCCTCCTGAAAGATTTTGGTGCAGTGTACATTAGGTGGACTCAAAAAAAAAAAAAGCATAAATAAAACCTAGTGATCACTTAGACTGCCTACTTGGTGTCTTGAGAAGAATGGAGATTTAGTTTCAAGTGTAAGACTTAGAAGGTTCTCATTTGTTCATTGAGGTGGCACTTAGCATTTTAAAACCTGGTATTCTTGTATGTGGAGTGATTAGCATCTAGAGCTATGCTGAGTGAAGTCAGAAGGCTAGACCAAGTTAGGGCAAATAAGATAAAAGATTCACTTACACTGCACAGACATACAAGAGGTGGGACAGGATCTTTTTGTTGTACTTATTGATTGTAACTCAACATCTATATATCATTATCCATTGCTTGTAGAATTTCATTTTATTCGAGCCGGAGATAGTAAATTTAGCCACTTATCTTTCCCTCTATTTTTCATGATTTGTTTGCTTGGGGACAAGCAAACGCTTAGTGTGGGGATGTTTGATAAGTGTCTAAATATATGTATTCTAGTTTACTTAATTAGTGCACTTTGCATGTATTTCGTTACGTTTTGTGCCTGTTTTTACGCTTAATCGAGTCATATTTTCTTTGTAGGGTAAGTAGAAGCCATGGAGATCGCGAGCACACATTTTGGGTAGAAAAGAGAAAAAAAAACCTGGTCGCGGTACTGTAGAACACCTACTATAGCTGAGGTACTGTAGCACCTGGGGGTCTTCGAGCAAGAAAAATCCTGAGAACTTTGCCCAAGCCTCACGGCCCCGTCTGCTACGCCGTGAGGATCTCACGACCCAGTAAAGAGTTTCCAGCAAGAGTTGCCTATCCTTCAATACCCAGTTAACCACCCAGTTAACTACCCAGTGAGGCTTTGGATTTGGGGTTTCCTTGATCTAATTTGCATCCTCACAGCCCTCCATATGGCCCGTACGTTTCAGGGGTATATATGGGGACTTCTAGGGCTTGTGAAGGGGACTTTTTCTCTTGGCCTTTGAGGCCGCCGTCACCACACCTTCTTCAGGCCTTCCGGCCACCTTTTGGCGGCGATCTTTGTGGGAAACGAGCACACATCATCATCAAGAGGGAGAGGAGCAAGGAAGAAGGAGTTGGAGTGAAGTTCTAAGGCACCATTGGATCATCATTAGAGGCTTCATCGATTCAAAGAGATCAAGATAGTAGAGGAAGTTTTCTTGCTTCTTTATTGTCTTTCTTTGCCTTATATATTGTATAAGTATCCCTTATCATGAGGGATTAACTTATTTTGGTGTTTGGATATTGATGAACCCTAGGGTTTATTCTTATGTATGAACTTGGGATGTTGCTAAACATTTAACTTGATGGTTGTTTGAGATTCAATCTTTCATGCTTTCATGTCTAGAATTACATTTGTGGAGAAATCCGTGATTCTTTTATGAGTTGTACACGTAGACGTGATCTACTCACGTGTACTAGATCTAGGAGAGATTGAAAGGGGATTCTTGTGCCGACATGCCGAGAAATTGGGTGCCGGTAGCCCTCCATTGCTAGGTTTAAGCCGAAGGATAGTAGGTTTACTCCTATTAGAGATTTCCTTGAACTCTTTGCGATCGTAGGTGGGTTAATACGGAGAGATTCTATTTAACACTCGTATGGGATTAGGGGTTAACCACCGAGAAATTGGGGTTAACCTATTTATGAGATCTCTAGGTCTTAAATGCCATCAACACATTTTAAACCATCCTAGTTTGGACCTTAACGACAACCCTAGGCGGATTCCTTATCCAAACACTCCCTTCTCGTGCTTGATACTCCCTTGTTTATTTACATCCGTGTGCTAGTTACTAGGCCATAAGATTAGTTTAAATTAGTTAGTTTGTTTTATTTCGTTTCCACTCATATTGAATTGTAGGCTAGAAAATAGATGAAGGGTGAGTAATAGTACTTCCTTGGCCCCAGTGGAATACGACCCCTGTGTCACTCACAGGGTATTACTTGGCGATCCCGTACACTTACGGGGAAGCAATCAGTTGGATACAAGTTATGCCCTAGTGAGAGAAAGGGCTATCTCATGGGAAAGAGCTACCTCCTCTAAAGTGTGAAAGCCACCTTTGGCGGTAGCCTAGGAAAGGGTTACCTTAGAGGTTGTGTGAAGCTAGTACCTCCCTACTTTATGTATATAAATAAGTCCTTGTAACAAGACTTTGAGGAGTACTCGTTGGTTTTCTTGAGTGAATTTACACACACTTACACAGTTTCGAGTTGTTGTCCTTTTTTATTCAGGTTTTTAGCTGGAGCAATGGTAACCTTATGCCAAGTTTTGATTTCCCCTTACTTGTAGAATGCTTCTTTTGCATACTTTTGGTGAACCTATGGCTGAGAACTTTCAATTGTTCTTCCCAAGTACTTTCACATTCTATTTTGCTTGAGGACAAGCAAAAGCTTAAGTGGGGGGGGGGGGGGGGGGGGGGGGGGGGGGGGGGGGGGGGGTTTTGATAAGTGCTCGTCTTATAGTAATGTGAAGTGTTATTATCTTACAATGAGCATTACTTTCATCAGATTTTATCACTAAAAAGTGTGCATTTATGTACTTTTGTGCATTGTAGGGTTGTGAAGATAATTTGGAGAAAAAAGAATGAAGTTAGATCTTGTTCACCATTGTTGGGGAGTTTTCGGACAAAGTAAGAAACAAGGCACGAGCCTAGACTTGTGGGTGTGTGCCAACCTCCTTTGGAGGGGCACAAAGGCAGTCACATTCACAATAAGTCTAGCTTATGTTAGCATAGAAAAATTTCGCCAATAAGGAGATTTGAAGCAATCGGCATGGTCTACCATTGATTGTGTGCCCAATTCAACGGCCTAGATGAAGAACAATGAATTCGGGAGTGTTTTGACACGAGTACTGTAGCAATAATGTAGTAATTTACGTCCCCTTTCCCCTCTAGTGTGATTCTCCCTACCTCCGTATTCCATTATTTTTCTTAGCGGTCGAGATAGAGTAAAGTGCTAGGTGATAAACTCCCCTGGGGCTTAGTTGCGCAAGCAACAGAGTGAAGGGTTGAAATGAATCTTAGTGCTGGGGCTTAATTTAGACTAGGGTTCTTTCACCTGGACCAAAGGGTTAGAACTATACATAGCAACAGGGTTTATCACTAGGAATCTCTAGAACTTAAAGCAATTCCACATAGTGTGAGGCTTAGGAAGATGAACTCCCCTAGGGCTTAGTTGACAGGTTAACAAGAGTCAAGGGTCATAGTGAAACCTTATGCCGGGGCATAGTGTTCTGGTTAGTCATGGTTGACATTAGATTTGGGATCGTGTGTTTAAGGATTTCCTCAACTCAATTAACATCAATAGGAGAGTATAATAGCATTATGTTGCACTAGAAGCATAAGTCCTAGCGGTAGCTTGTCCGGGTACCCAACTTTATTCATTGATTGTCCTACTCTATTTACCCTTTCTTATACTCTCTTGCTTTCCACACTTCTCTTGTATTTCTTGTTCTTTATAATTGTTTTTACACTCACTCATTGATTCTCTTTACACTCTTCACACATCGCATAGCTAAATAGTGAATACTTGTACCTTAAATCCCTATTCCCTATGGATATGACTACCCACTCACCAGGGTATTTTATTACTTCGACAACCCGTGCACTTTCAGGCCCCTGTCACTACAACTCAGCACTATTTAAAGGACTTTTTGGGACTTTTTGTGGATTTTTTTTGCCCATCTTCTGGAGGGTTGTGGCTAAGGTTTGGAGAGGAATTTGTGGAGGATTGGAGCGACTTCTCATCATCGACATCGAAACCGATTAAAAGATAGCTATTGGGGGAGCTTTCGTCGGTACCAATCCGGTGAGGTCTACCCTGGGCTTGACGAGGAGCTCGGTGGAAAGGACAGAGCAACCTCACCAGACCATCGCCATGCAACACAAGAGGGTTTCATCTATGTTTTCTATTCTTGTTATTTCATATACATTGATGGATTTGTATAGATCCATGGAGAGCTAAACCCCTTGTGGATATTCGACTTGTAAACCCTACGATGACATTGTTTCTATGACTTTTGTCATGCTTTCTTAATTTATGCTTTTAATTGAGTTCCAATCTTGATCGCTTGTTGTATTGATTTTATCTTAGCCGTGACACTAGGGTCGAGAATCATCTAGGTTATCTTTTGGAGGTGTGAAAACTCCTATAGGGTTAGACTACTTGAGATTTGAGAAGGTCGAGAGGCTAAGTCATGAGGTAGCGAAACGTCCCATTTCCCCTCCGGTGTGATTTTCCCTACCTCTGTGTTCTAAGAGTTCTTAGCGGTCGAAGTAGAATAAAGTTCTAGGAGATGAATTCCTGTGGGGCTTAGTTGCACAAGCAACAGAGTGAAGGGTTGTAGTGAATCCTAGTGCTGGGTCTTAACTGAGACTAGCGTTCTTTCACGTGGACCAAAGGGTTAGAACTACACGTAAGAATAGGGTCTATCACTTGGAATCCCTGAAACATAATGCAATTTCACATAGTGTGTGTCTTAGGAAGATGGACTCCCCTGAGCTTAGTTGACAGGTGAACAAGAGTTAAGAGTCGTAGTGAAACCTAATGCCGGGGCACAATATTGGGATTAGTCATGGTTGACCTTAGGTTCGGGACCGTGCTCTTAAGGATATTCACAACTCATGAAATTTAGGGAGCTACAGTACTAGTATACTGACCGCATGCCAGGCCATATGGCATCCCGTAAGTGGCTTTATATAGGGTTTTGTGTTCATTTCTTTGGGGGAGAGAAGCCCTAGTTCTTGACAACCACCTTCAAATCCGAGCTAGGAGAAGCCATTAGAGGCCATTTCCAGGGAGAGGACAATAAGGAGAGTGACATACGACGAGATCCACCTCCTTGATCCACCTTTGAGAGGAAGATCGACAAAGGAAGCCACTCTTTGGGTGGCGTTCTTGGAAGTGTCATTCGGCCTCTATTGTAGTATTTCGGGTTTTCCCTCTTTGTGTAGATCGATGTTTTTTGATCTTTCCTTGGTTGTTTGTTTGGTGATTTAGTTGAGTTCTCCTTTGTTTTGAGTTGGTGAGGCTTACCGAGGGTTTAGGGTCACGTTTTGAGGGTCTTAAAAGACGTTCGGGTTGTGTGTTGGCGCACAGGGGTGTGTGCGGGCTGTGCGCATTTTAGAGGCTTGTGCGGCCTCGTGTGTGGTCTCTGTGCGGCCTGCACACCCCAGGTAGAGGGGTGTGCGGCCACTGTGTGGGGCCGCACACCACCGTCACAACCCAGGCAGTGGGTTGTGTGGCCACTGTGCGGGGCCGCACACCACCCGCACACCGACCCGTTTTGCTTATAAAAGTCTCGTTTTAGCTCCTTTTTGCCTCATTCTTTCTCCCTAAAGCCCCTCATTCCTTCCTCCTCTCTTCCTCTACATTTCTTCAGAGCTTAGGGCTTGTTTTGGAGGAGATTTTGGGCTGATTTGTGGAGCTTTCAATTAATCCCTTGTTTCTTCAAAGTAAGTTCTTCTTCACTCCTTCCTTCTTCTTTGCTTGTTTGGATGAGGCTAGGGTTTGTTAGTTGGTTTGTTTTGGAGCTTGAGCTTTGTTCTTCTCCTTGTTCTTTGTTAGTGAAGCTTGAGGATCTCCTTCATCCTCCCTTGTGAAGATCTCCTTGGAGTTTTGAGAAGCTTGGAGGTATGGTTCTTCCTCTTCTTCTTCTTCCCTTCTCTCTTGTGGTTCTTCTTGAGTTCTTGGTGAGAAATCTTTAGTAGGTAGTTGTTCTTGAGTTTACATTCTTGATTGGTTGTATTTTCCATGGTTTGATGAAGGATTAAGAGAGATCCTTCATCTCCTAGGTTAGAGTTACTGTAGCTCCACTGAGCTTTCCTTGTTTTCTTGGTTTCCTTGGTTTAGAGAGAAGCTTAAACCCTTAGATTTTGTTTGGTACCTTGAGTTGTGAGTGGAGCAACCCTAGAGTTCATTAGGGTTGTTTGGTAGAAGAACTTAGGGTTCTTGCTTGACTTTGTCCTAACAATTTATTAGTGTTTCTTGTGCCTTCTCAAGGAGGAAAAGATTTAGATTGAAGCAAAGAGCTTGTCGAGGACTAGCGTTCAAGGGAGAAAAGTCATCAAAGTTGTGAGTGGGACTTATAAGCATAATACTATCCGAAAAATACCTATATTCGTATATTTATATATCCTTGTGCATTATGATGCTTGATTTGGGCTCTAAACGTTTTATGCTTCGGTTTAAGATTTAAACTTGATTTTGGAATGAGATATATATATCTATATATGTATATGCATTTATATTTTCTTACTTGAAAATATTACCGTTCAAAGGAATGGTTAGTTGAGTTGTTATGTGATTAGGAAATTGCAAGTGAAGATTTGATATTCTATGAGTTATAGATTGTATTATTTCACACACCTTTGTCATAATTAGTTTAGTTTCACTTGAATGATACCTTGCATTATTAGTGGCTTTGAATGTGTTTTGGCTAGTTGGAGCCATAACTAAATTGTGACTGGATTCATTTCCTAAGCATTATTAAAGTATTTTCATATGTTGTTGAGATTTGAAAATCCTATGTCTTGAAGTATATGTTTCAAATTGTGTATTCTTATGAGATTTGAGATGTTTGATTTGATGACCAAAAAGGCATATTTGAATAATGGTTAAGTTTATTTGCAAAGTTTGGCAATTGTTGTATTTATGTTCCGAAAGCTTTATTATGACTTCGTGGTTTCCAATCGAAGGTTTGAGACTTTTGTTATCGTATCCAAATGGATTCATGTAACCTATTTATGCTACACATTTCGTGTTATTGCGAAGGCTATGATTGGAGCAAGTGCTCAAGAAATCTTGTTTAGTTTTAAATGTTGTTTATTTGATCAAAGGCATGTGAAAATAAGTTGATTTTCATGGTATTGATGCAATGCTCAAAGTATATCTTCAAAAGACATCTTTGTATGATAATTTTGATGAAAGTGGTTTCATTATTATTGATATGATCAAATTGATCACTCTTGGAGTGAGTTTTGCCATTGCGAACATGTATTGTCTCTTATTGAGAATTATGCTATCATGATGTACTCATTGAGCCTACGGGCTGTGATAAGTACTTGTGTTATAGTATCGCGAAGCGCTATTATCTTACATTAAGCATACCTTTTATCAGGTTTTATCACTAAATGTGTGCATTTGTGTTCTCTTGTGCATTGAAGGTATTGTGGAGCCTAATTGGAGAAGAAGAATGAAATTAGGTCGCGTTCGCCAATGTTGGGATGTTCTCGGACCAAGCAAGGAACGAAGCACGTATTTGGACTTGTGGATGTGTGCCAACCTCCTTTGGAGGGGCACAAAGGCAGTCACATTCACAACAAGTCCAATCCGTGTTACTTAGGAGAATTTCGCGAAAGAAGAAGACTTGAAGCAATCGGCGCAACCTACCGTTGCTTGTGTGCCCAAGTAATGGCCTCGATGAAGAACAATGAACCCGGGAGGTGTTTCGGCAAGTTACAATCCTGTTCAGCTGAAGATTAGAGTTCCAGAGAAGTCACACGGGCGTGTGGAAATTCCACACGGCCGTGTGTTTGTGCAATTTCAGCCATCCAGTGAAGACACACGGGCGTGTGGAAATTCCACACGGCCGTGTGAAATTAATTTTTCACCCGAGACAGAAGCTTCACACGGGCGTGTGGAAATCCCACACGGCCGTGTGAAGCCCCTGATAAGTCTAATTTTAAAGCCGCGATTCAACATTATAAAAGGGGATTTTTGCAACCTCTTGAGGCATCTTTCGACCTATCTTTTCCCCAACTTTCTGGAGTGTGGCTAGGGTTTCGGAGAGGATTTCGTGGAGGTTCCAGCGCGTCGTCGGCATCGATTTCGAGGTTCGACGTTTACACAAGACCACGGCCACACCAATTCGAGGGGGTTTTTCATTGATGTCTATGTTTTATGCTTTATTTCTCACATTGATGAACATGTATAGCTCTATGAGGAGCTAAACCCCTCGTGGGGTATTCGGACTTGTAAACTTTAGGGTTTCTTATGTTTCTTTGACATTGATTATTATGCTTTCCATCGTTGATGAATAAAATTGAGTTTTTAATCTTGATTATCCTTTCATATTGTTTTCCCTTAAACGTGACATTAGGGTTGAGAGCAATCTAGGCTTTCCTTTGGAGGTGTGACAACTCCTATAGGATTAGACTACTCAAGATTAAAGAGGGTTGAGAGGGAGAGTTGTGAGGTAGCAATGTACCCCTTTCCCCTTCGATGTGATTTCTCCCTACCTCCGATTCCTTGATTTAATAGCGGTCAAAATAGAGTGAAGCAATAGGTAGATAAACTCCCCTAGGGCTTAGTTACGCAAGTAATATAGTGGAGGTTTGTAGTGAATCCTATTTGCTGGGGCTCAATCTAGACTAGGGTTCTTCCACCTGGACCAAAGGGTTAGAATTACGTATAGGAACAGGTTTAATCACTAGGAATCCCTAGAGCATAATGCAACTCCACATAGTGTGAGGTTTAGGCAGATGGACTCCCCTGGGGCTTAGTCATTTAGGTGACAGAGTGAAGGGTGTTGTGAATCCTAACACCGGAGCATAGTGTTGGAGTTAGTCACGGTTGTCCTTAGGTTTGGGACCGTGAGTCTTAGGATATCCTCGACTCAATTGACATCAATAGGAGAGTATAATATCATAGTCTTGCACTTGAAACATAGACCCTAGAGGTAGCTTGTCCGGATACCCCCCTTTTATTCATTGTTAGTCCTTCTCGATTTTCCTACTTGCACTTCTTTCTTCCATCTCTCTATTTAGTTTATTGCTTTGCATTATTTTCACTCATCAATCTTATTATCGATCTCCGTATTTTGCATAGCTTAATTAGTGAAACCTTATATTCTATCTCCCTATTCCCTGTGGATTCGACTACCTTCTCACCAAGGTAAATTTATTACTTCGACAAACCCGTGCACTTGTGGGATACACGCAAGGGGTCGTGTCAAGTTTTTGGCGCCGCTGCCGGGGAATAGGCGTTTTAGATATTTGTTTTTCACTAGTTTAGCTATTCACTTCGCATTCTATTTCATATTTTCTTTACCTATCATTGTTCTTATTTTTCTTTTCTTTGTTTTCGGCTCCAAGTTATGACCCGTGGGAACCCTTCAATACTTGTTGAAGGAGACCCAGACATTGGAAGAAGAACACATCGTAAAGGGAAAGAACCTGCACAAGAAGCATCAAATCAAGCCGATATTGAGATAGAAGGGTCAGAGACAATGGCAGAACAGAACGAGCAGCAGCGAACGTTGTCCGATTTTGCTAGACCTGCAGTTATGGGGACCCAATCAAGCATCGTGAGGCCCCCAATTACAGCAATGAATTTCGAATTGAAGCCGTCGTTCATTCAGATGTTGCAACAGTCCGCACAGTTTAATGGGTTGGCCGATGAAGACCCTAATAGTCACATAGAAAATTTCTTGGAAGTGTGTGACATGTTGAAGATAAATGGAGTGACGGACGATGCAATTCGATTGAGAGCCTTCCCATTTTCATTGAAGGGAAAAGCAAGGCATTGGTTGCACTCATTACCGAGAGCCTCCATTACTACGTGGAAGGAAATGGCCAAGGCATTCTTGGCTAGATACTTTCCACCGGGAAAATCTGCAAGACTCCGGAATGAGATATCATCCTTTGTTCAGATGGAATTGGAGTCTCTATTCAAGACATGGGACAGGTTCAAAGAGCTCCTTCGCAAATGTCCGCAACATGGATTTCCCGAGTGGATGATTATTCACACATTTTACAACGGGTTGAATCCGAGTACAAAGCAACTCTTAGATGCGGCGGCCGGAGGGACTCTTGGAAGCATGACTCCCGGTGAAGCTAGGCACCTTGTAGAAGAGATGGCTATGAATAGCTATCAATGGAACTCAAGGGATAGAAAGAAGGTTGCCGGACTTCATGAAATTGATGCGGTTACATCCTTAGCGGCACAAGTCGAGTCATTGAGTAAGAAGTTAGACTCCCTAACTTCACCAAGAGTTGCGGTAACTACATGTAACGGTTGTGGAGGAGGACATGCTTCAAGTGATTGTCCTATTGCCATAGGAGGTACTAGTGCGGTGGAGCAAGCCGACTTTGTTGGAAACACGTATAGAGGACAAGGCCAAGGCAACCCGTATAGTGGTACATACAATCCGGGATGGAAGAACCATCCGAACTTCTCTTGGAGCAATCAAGGACAGTCACAACAGAACAAAAATAGTGCACCACCGGGATTTCAAAGTCAACAAGCTCCGAATTTAGAAAGCCGAGTGACCGGGTTGGAGGGAAAGATGACTGACCTAGAGAGAGCCCTCACACGGTTCGTTTCCTCTTCGGATGCAAGGTTCCAATCGGTGGAAGCTACTCTTCGCAATCACACCGCCTCCCTACACAACTTGGAGAACCAAGTAGGGCAAATTGCGAAGACTTTGGCGGAGAGACCTTAAGGTAGTTTGCCTAGCAATACGGAGACCAACCCAAGAGAACAACTAAAGGCAATTACCTTGAGAAGTGGTAAGGAGGTTGAGGGGCATCTCCCTCTTGAAAAGACTAAAGACTCACTCGAAGTTGTGGGAGTAGAGGATGGAGCACCAAAGGAGAAAGAGGTGGCACCCCCACCTTACAAGCCGAGAATTCCCTATCCTTCACGATTGAAGAATGACCAAGACAATGAGCAATACAAGAAATTTCTGGGTGTCTTCAAGCAATTGCACATCAACATCCCATTCGCGGAAGCATTAGCCCAAATGCCCAAGTACGCGAAGTTCTTAAAAGACCTCTTGACCAATAAGAGGAAGTTAGAGGAAAGTGCATCCGTCATCCTCGATGCAAACTGTTCGGCAGTGCTACAGAAGAATATGCCAAGCAAGAGGAAGGACCCCGGAAGTTTTATCATACCGTGCAATATTGGTGATATGGGTGAGGAGATGGCACTAGCCGACTCGGGGGCAAGCATCAATGTCATGCCCTACACGTTCTTCCAAAAGCTAGGCTTGGGCGAGCCTAGACCTACCCGGATGACACTTCAGCTTGCGGATAGATCGGTGAGGCATTCGAGGGGTATTGTTGAAGATGTGTTGGTGAAAGTGGATAAGTACATTTTCCCGGTCGACTTTGTAGTGCTCGATGTAGACGAGGATGTCGAGGTGCCGCTGATCCTTGCGAGGCCGTTCTTGCGCACTTCCAAGGCTTTGATAGACATGGACGGTGGAGAGCTCACACTTAGGGTTGGAGACGACAAGCTCACTTACCACCTCGCCGAAGCCATGCGACATTCTCTTGATTTTGATGATGCTCTATATTATCTTGATGTCACTGATGATTGCATTGATGAATATATGCAGGATATGTTTAACCCGGATCCATATGAAGGGTGGCCAGACCAAGACATGGAGACTGAAGAGGAAGAAGTGCTCGCGCTTGGTTCAGTTGAAACAGACATCAAGAAGGAGAAGGAATTTAGGAAGAAAATCCTTCGGAGATTGAAGAGGTCGAGACGTCGCCACAAAAAGAACCCTAACAAGAAAGGGGATGAGCATTCACGGAGTAAGGGTGTTTCACCCGTGTGTGGTAACAAACTCGATAACTCTCCCTCTACCTTGCAACGATTATGCAATGCTTGTTTTCAAATTGTAGGGAAGAGGGCAAACTCCATTCATGAACCTCCGTAAGGTAAGACAGGTACGTCAAGCTAAGTGACGTTAAACAAGTGCTTCTTGGGAGGCAACCCAAGCATTTTATAGTTTTCTAGTACATAGTTTAGGTTCGGATTGAATAAAAGTCTTAGCAATGGTGTCCCAATTTTCATGTGCATATGCTGAGTTTTCATGTGGACTTTCGATTATTTACGTGTGCCTTAACGTTAATTGACGAAGTTTGAGTCGGTTGAGTGTGTTTTCTGTAGTTTCTGGTCGTATTTTTTATGTTGTACACAGGTTCTAAGTGTTCTAAAATCGTTTCTGAAATTTTTGCAGAGCCTGTAAATTTTTCTAAGTAAACCAGAGAAAACACACGGCCGTGTGGAATTTCCACACGGCCGTGTGTCACCATTCAGAACTCAACCAGAGAGGGCACAAGGGCGTGAACCTGCCCCTGTGAACACCCTCAGAAGGGGCACACGGCCGTGTGTTATTTCCACACGGCCGTGTGAAACCCTGCAGAACTCCAACTCTTTTTCCCGAGAGTCCACAGGGGCGTGTGTGTACCCCTGTGAGTGCTACTGTGTCAACTCTGCAGGAATTCCCTTTCATCCCGAGAAACCACAGGGGCGTGTGTGAGCCCCTGTGGGAGAGCTTGTCAAGGCACACGGCCGTGTGGATTATTCACACGGCCGTGTGAAACACTTAGGTTTTTCTCGGGCGAGTCAGAGAGGCCACAAGGGCGTGTGGGTACCCCTGTGGTGGGCCTTGTGTTCTTGGCCAGGTTGGGCACACGGCCATGTGGCTTGGTCACACGGCCGTGTGAATATTTTCAGAGATCGTCTGAACTTTCCCGTGAGCCCACAGGGACGTGTACCAGCCCCTGTGGATATCCCTGTGAAGGCACACGGCCGTGTGGAATTGTCACACGGCCGTGTGGGGTAGTTCAGAGAGTGACCAGAGTGCACACAGGGGCGTGTGTTGGCCCCTGTGAACCCTAATTTCACAGGCACACGGCCGTGTGGATGGTTCACACGGCCGTGTAAATTCCCAGAATTTCAAAAGCCGTGCGTTTCTCATTTAGTTTTCAGTTGTGCCTTTGAATGCTTTCACTCTAAACTCTCTTGGACTTTCTCCGTTGCTTTCCTGACTTTCTCTGAGGATTTTTGGGGATCGTATTCGAGTTTTCCGGCCGTATTACTTTGTTTTTCATCTTCACCGCCGGTGAGACCTTCAGTTTCTTTTTCTTCATCAATTCTTGATTCAATTCGTTCTTTTATACAATTTTGCTTGGTTTGAATGTTTACATTACATACGAGCATGCTTAGAATGAAATTAGAATGAATTTAGATGTAAATTGTGGATTTTTAGCCCCACGGCCGTGATGCTTTGCCCGTCAGAAACTCCTCACGGGCGTGTGGAATTAACACACGGCCGTGTGGATTTCTGCATATTGGTTATTTTGAACTGTTTTTGATTGTTTTCTTTTCCAATCTTACAGGAATGTCTTCTAGACCCAGGAAATCGACAGGGAAGCGTCCCCGTGAGTCCACACCTCCTCCGGCAGAGACAGAGTTCAGTATAACCGAGCATCAGGTTCGGTTCAAGCGTTTATCAGGACTCCGTTTTGGACAGACGAGATATTTGGATTTGAGTATAGTGAGGAATATTCAGGGGGGAGACAGCGTCGCAGATGAGATTGGCGAGCTGCTCTCAGTCGGTAGCTGGGAGAGATTGATGGTTATCAGGGACTCGGTGATCCGATCGCTCACGCTGGAGGTACTATCTTCATTTGAGTTTGACCGAGAGTACGACAGTTTCACCGAGGATACGACTATTCAGTTCAGAGCCCTCGGTCGACATTTCACGCTGAGTATGACCCAGTTCTCGGTGCGGATGGGTCTATATGATGAGGCATACACTGAGACAGAGGAGTACTCATTGCTCCCCACAGACTACCCGGGTACCTTGACACCGCAGCAGGCGTATAGCAGACTTTGTGGTCAGGGTCAGTACGAGTCGGGTGTCTCCAAGGCTTCATGCCTTTCTCGACCTGCCTATAGATGTCTACATGCAGTTATGAGCAGATCTATTAGTGGCAGGGGAGACAGTACTGGTGTTTTGAGTCGCCAGGAGCTTCTCTACTTGTATTCGATGGTGGAGAGTGAGCCACTCCACCTGGGGCACATTGTGGCCGACTACATTCGCCATCAGGGCCAGTACCCCAGGGTAGGAGTTATCTTTGCAGGCCCCTACATCACCAGACTTATCATTGGCATGGGGCTCAGAGATGGAGTCAGGGGAGCAGAGAAAACGAGTGTACCAGTTCCCCTGGGCACAGATACCTTGAGGATGATGGGTATGATCCGCAGAGGAGGATCAGGGACGTATACCTAGACCATACCCCAGACGGAGCAGACTCAGGGTACACAGGCAGCTTTAGAGCCACCCCCGACGGATACACAGACCGAGGTACCCCCCACCGCGCCGGAGCCACCTCCGGTGCGGATGTTTTCACCGTCTCGAGGTCAGGACAGACTGAAGCGCCTCGAGAGTGCAGTGGGGATCCTACAGACCGAGGTGGCCGAGGTTAGGGCCACACAGATTACACAGCACCAGGAGGTGATGGCGCAGTTCCAGAGCTTGCGACAGATCTTCGAGCAGATTGTCGCCTCCTCCTCCTTCGTGGTCCGACCTCGGGTTTCTCCTCCACCACCTTCTCCCCCGACATCAGCCTATCCACCAGCAGATCCAGAGCCTCCAGCAGCACCAGAGGCCACCACTCAGGACACCGACGCTGAGGCGTCTTAGATTTTAGATTCTTTTCTTTTATTTGTCATTTCTGTATATCTTTACTTTATTTTGGACTTGTAGTACTCAGAAAGGATTCTCCTTCTGAGTATAGCTTTTATTTTGCTTTTTATTTTTGTCTCGAGTTGTATTCATTGCTTTACATTTTATATACTCGAGTTTTATTGAGCTTTACTGAACCCTCGTTTATGTGTGCGCAGATGGTCTTGGATGTAAGGATTTTGAGGAATAGTCATTCACACGGTCATGGGATCGTGTGTGCTCCATAAACCATTGAGACTCAACTCTCAATGACCTAGCTCCATCAAACGCAACACTTGGAGTTCAGGGGAGTAATGTTTCAATTGCCACTTCCACACTAATTGCTTTTATCGTTTTCACTTATTATTGTGCTTATATGCGTACATTGAGGACAATGTACATCTTAAGTGTGGGGGGGAGTTCACATTGCACACACCTTTACTTGTGCGTTCAATTGTTTATGCTAATGTCGCCTATGGCGGTTCACCTTAGTTGTAATGGTTGTATTCTCATAGTTTAGGAGAATTCTCAACATTGTATCCTATCATGCTCTAGTTTTCACTTGAATTTTAGGGAATTTTTGCTCGAATCATCTTAGTACACAACTTACTCTTAGAATCTTTTGGAAACTCAATCTTGAAGTTTTTAAGGACAAGTTTATCATCGTTCTTAGTTTTACTTTGGAAAATGCATTTAATCTAAAAAAAAAAAAAAAAAAGGTATATGAGTTTGTAAATATTAGCTTTGTTTTGATTATGCATTTGGGGTGGAAAGAGCTACCTCCTATGATGTATGAAGCTACTCTCATAAGTCGGATACATGTTATGCCCTAATGAGAGAAAGAGCTATCTCATGGGAAGCATGAAAGCTACTACCCCGGTAGAAAGAGCTACCTCCTCGAAAGAGTGAAAGCCACCTTTGGCGGCCGCCTAGGAAAGGGCTACCTTCAAGGATGTGTGAAGCTACTACTTCTTCACTTATTTTTGATCTTTGTATATAAATAAGTCCTTTTTAATCAAAGTTTGAGGAGTACTCGTTGGTTCTCTTGAGTAAGACCGCACACACCAACACGTTTTCGAGTTTTCATCCTTTTTGATTCAAGTTTTTAGCTAGAGCATTGATAACCTTATGCAATGTTTTAATTTCCCCTTACTTGTAGAATGCTTCTTTTGCATACTTTTGGTGAACCTAAGGCCAAGCACTTTCAATTGTTCTTCCCAAGTACTTCCACGATCTATTTTGCTTGAGGACAAGCAAAAGCTTAAGTGTGGGGGGGTTTTGATAAGTGCTTGTGTTATAGTATCGCAAAGCGCTATTATCTTACATTAAGCATACCTTTTATCAGGTTTTATCACTAAATGTGTGCACTTGTGTTCTCTTGTGCATTGAAGGTATTGTGGAGCCTAATTGGAGAAGAAGAATGAAATTAGGTCGCGTTCACCAATGTTGGGATGTTCTCGGACCAAGTAAGGAACGAAGCACGTATTTGGACTTGTGGATGTGTGCCAACCTCCTTTGGAGGGGCACAAAGGCAGTCACATTCACAACAAGTCCAATCCGTGTTACTTAGGAGAATTTCGCGAAAGAAGAAGACTTGAAGCAATCGGCACGACCTACCGTTGCTTGTGTGCCCAAGTAATGGCCTCGATGAAGAACAATGAACCCGGGAGGTGTTTCGGCAAGTTACAATCCTGTTCAGCTGAAGATTAGAGTTCCAGAGAAGTCACACGGGCGTGTGAAAATTCCACACGGCCGTGTGTTTGTGCAATTTCAGCCATCCAGTGAAGACACACGGGCGTGTGGAAATTCCACACGGCCGTGTGAAATTAATTTTTCAGCCGAGACAGAAGCTTCACACGGGCGTGTGGAAATCCCACACGGCCGTGTGAAGCCCCCGATAAGTCTAATTTTAAAGCCGTGATTCAACATTATAAAAGGGGATTTTTACAACCTTTTGAGGCATCTTTCGACCTATCTTTTCCCCAACTTTCTGGATTACGGCTAGGGTTTCGGAGAGGATTTCGTGGAGGTTCCAGCGCGTCGTCGGCATCGATTTCGAGGTTCGACGTTTGCACAAGACCACGGCCACACCAATTCAAGGGGGTTTTTCATTGATGTCTATGTTTTATGCTTTATTTCTCACATTGATGAACATGTATAGCTCTATGAGGAGCTAAACCCCTCGTGGGGTATTCGGACTTGTAAACTTTAGGGTTTCTTATGTTTCTTTGACATTGATTATTATGCTTTCCATCGTTGATGAATAAAATTGAGTTTTAATCTTGATTATCCTTTCATATTGTTTTCCCTTAAACGTGACATTAGGGTTGAGAGCAATCTAGACTTTCCTTTGGAGGTGTGACAACTCCTATAGGATTAGACTACTCAAGATTAAAGAGGGTTGAGAGGGAGAGTTGTGAGGTAGCAATGTACCCCTTTCCCCTTCGATGTGATTTCTCCCTACCTCCAATTCCTTGATTTAATAGCGGTCGAAATAGAGTGAAGCAATAGGTAGATAAACTCCCCTAGGGCTTAGTTACGCAAATAATAGAGTGGAGGATTGTAGTGAATCCTATTTACTGGGGCTCAATCTAGACTAGGGTTCTTCCACCTGGACCAAAGGGTTAGAATTACGTATAGGAACAGGTTTAATCACTAGGAATCCCTAGAGCATAATGCAACTCCACATAGTGTGAGGTTTAGGCAGATGGACTCCCCTGGGGCTTAGTCATTTAGGTGATAGAGTGAAGGGTGTTGTGAATCCTAACACCGGAGCATAGTGTTGGAGTTAGTCACGGTTGTCCTTAGGTTTGGGACCGTGAGTCTTAGGATATCCTCGACTCAATTGACATCAATAGGAGAGTATAATATCATAGTCTTGCACTTGAAACATAGACCCTAGAGGTAGCTTGTCCGGATACCCCCCTTTTATTCATTGTTAGTCCTTCTCGATTTTCCTACTTGCACTTCTTTCTTCCATCTCTCTATTTAGTTTATTGCTTTGCATTATTTTCACTCATCAATCTTATTATCGATCTCCGTATTTTGCATAGCTTAATTAGTGAAACCTTATATTCTATCTCCCTATTCCCTGTGGATTCGACTACCTTCTCACCAAGGTAAATTTATTACTTCGACAAACCCGTGCACTTGCGGGATACACGCAAGGGGTCGTGTCAGGCTGAGTTATTGTTTAAATTCTTTGTTGGTGACATGGGAACTTGCTATCATGAGAACTTGCTGCAGTAAGAAGTGGATGGTTTCCACGGGCCGACCTATATAGAGGTGGCGTGGAATACTGTCAAAAACAGTTATACCATGTCAGGTGGGAGAGTAGATGCCTAATATGGTATAACCACACGAACTTCCCAGCTGCCAATGCCAAGATATGCACATCTTGGTAGTTCTAGACCTAACCAAGGCCATGGTTAGCGACGGAGAGTTTTCGAGGCCATTCTGGAAATCATTGTTGAATTGTGATCGATGAGTTAATTATTTCTAAGCATCTTGATATTTGAATTTATCGATAAGAATTGTGCTTATGCTAGGTCCAGGATGGCATGTGTTTTCTTGTTGATTTCTATGAAATTCTATTTGTATTTCAATGAGAAAGATGGTATTCTTATGTGATAATTGTTATCCTTATTACTCCCAACTTTTGAGGATTTTCATCATGTTACAATTGATAAACCTTGTGTTTTATAAATTGCTACACTTGTATTTGATTTGGTGTTGTATCGATTTATTGGTATCATAGTAAAGTTTGTTTAATGTCCAGTGTGTTTTATAGCTTGAACCTGTGTTTGGTTTTCCAAAGTTTTATTGTTTTAAACCCTAGTTGGCTATTAAGAATTTCTTGGTATTACTATATCTCGTTGTATTATGGTGAAGATTATTTATGTAAGTATGTTCTAAACCTAGTATATTACGAGCAAGTATCTTCACTGATTCATGTTTTGGTACTGTTTTCTTTTGGTATATTTTTGATGGATTTGTGCTAATCTCCTCACTTAGTAACTGTGGTTACTCATCCCCTCCTTCTCCTTCCCAGTTTTGTTGTAGGTAGTAGGTGAGGCGGTGCGGCTGCGTGCTGGGCATTTGTCGCCTTCTTTTGTCCTTGTATCACTTTTATTCGTGTATGTTATTTTTGGATCATGCATAAGTTATTTGAGTCTCGGGTCCATTAGTATGTCGAGAACTCCATTGTATGGTGTTGAATCTAAACTATCCTTAAACTTGTGTGTATCATCTTTTGCTATTATTGTCAGTGTCTTCTATCTTCTATCCTTATTGTTGATGTTGTCGTTATTGTTGTTGTTTATATTACTTCCGCCGGGCAGTGTTGTTTTTGAAACTTGGCATTTGTATTAATATTATTGATTCCAGGTTTATTGTTCAGCCTTGCGCTATCTCGAGGGTTGAGTTGGGGAGTATCCCTCCTCGAGCTTTTCATGGCGGTGTGTCGCATCCTGTGGACCTGCGGGTCGGGGCGTGACATCTACCTTTTGAGGGAGTGTTCTCATTGTATTATTTGGTTATTTGTATGCATTTTCTCGAGTATTTTATACCCATGAGCAACTAAACCCCCAAGGTCACCGGATGTAGGTGAACCTTGGGGGTGAACTTGTGTAGAATGATTGCTTGACTTGTTTTATGCATTTGGGCTTGTTTGTGAACCTTGTTTGGTGTATTTGATTGCTTGGTATGCATGAGAACTCAGTATATCAATTTCTAGAAAATGCTAGGAAACATGACCATTGCCCTAGTAATAGGCTCACCAAGCTTGGTAGGGATACGTGTATGAATACGCCATGACCATCGGGTATTTGTACCTCTCGACTGTTAGGGTTGACCTTGATTGTGTCTTAGCCCTAGCTTGAGAAACCTATCATTCTCATTGCAATTGTGCAAGGATTTGAGCAGAAGGAATTCCATATTCAATACTTGTACCGGATTAGGGACCAATTTCCGTGACCATCGTGTTGGTCTAATTTAGGGTTTCTCGATCCAAACTACCTATTTGCATGCTAGTTAGGGAAACCTTCACACTTTATTAGCCCCCTTGGGAATCCTCATCCGTGACCCTTTCCTTGTATTGCTTTACCCTTCGATTATTGTCTCCACCTCAGAGCATTTCATTAGCATTTTAATTGTGTTTAGATTTTTCTTTTCGCAGCACTTGAATTGATCGGCCAAATAATCATACAAAGAGGAAGGGTAGATTCTCAGGCCCTTGGGAATACGACCGCCTCGTGCATACGCGAGCGGTATTACTTGGCGACCCCCTGTGCTTGCGGGACCTACAATAGTACCCCTTTTTCATATTGATTGTCTCTCTTCCTCTTTGCTTACACGCTCTTATCTTCCATATTTCTCTTTCAATTTCATATTTCTCTTTTTACTTTCTTGCACACACATTGATTTTTGCTCTCGTGATTCATACTTCACACAAGCTAAATAGCAAGTTCTTGTGTCTACTGATAAGTGCTCATGTTATAATAATGCGAAGTGTTATTATGTGACATTGAGCATTACTTCTATCAGATTTTATCATTTAATTCTGTGTATTTGTGTATTTTTGTGCATTGTAGGGTTGTGAAGCTTGTTTGGAGAAAAAAAGCAAAGTTAGATCGTGCTTGCCAACCTCCAATGGAGGGGCACAAAGACAGTCACATTCACCATAACTCTAACTCATGTAGCATAGGAGAACTTCACCAATGAGGAGAATTGAAGCAATCGGCATGATCTACCATTGAATGTATGTCCAATTCAACGGCCTCTACGAAGAACAATGAATTTGGGAGCATTTCAACGAGAGTACTGTAGCAACACTATAGCAAAATACCGTAGCAAGTTACTGTTCACTGTTCGGCGAGATTTAGCGAAATCAAGACTTCACACGGGCGTGTAGAAATTCCACACGGCTGTGTGAAATCCCGATTTCAGTCGATTTGAAGCCCCGACTCAACACTATTTTAAGGTGCTTTTGAGACTTTTTCTAGATCTTTTCGCGTATCTTTTTGCTTATCTTCTAGAGGGCGGAGGCTAGGGTTTGGAGAGGACCTTGTGGAGGATCGAAGAGCGCCATCGGCATCCACATCAACGTCCGGCGGCCGCACAAGACAATGACCACATGCTACACAAGGGGGTTTTCATCTATGCTTTTGATTTGTCTTTATTCTCATAGTTTTATTGATTTGTATAGCTCCATGAGAAGCTAAACCCCTTGTTGGTATTCGGACTTGTAAACCATAGGATGATTATGTTTCAATGACATGTTATTATGCTTTATTTATTAATGAATAAAATTGAGTTTCAATCTTAATTGCATCTTGTGTTGATTTTCCCTTAGCCGAACACTAGGGTTGAGAATCTTCAAGGTTATCCTTTGGAGGTGTGACAACTCCTATAGGGTTAGACTACTTAAGATTGGAGAGGGTCGAGATGGTGAGTCGTGAGGTAGCAAAACGTCCCTTTCTCCTCTAGTGTGATTCTCCCTACCTCCATATTCCAAGAGTTCTTCACGGTCAAAATAGAGCTAAGTACTAGGAGATGAACTCCCCTGAGGCTTAGGTGTGCGAGCAACAGAGTGAAGGGTTGTAGTAAATCCTAGTGTTAGGGCTTAATTGAGACATTTATACGGGTTGCCTTGGCCTTGTCCTCCTTGGCCTTGGCCTTGTCCTCCTAAATTAAGCCCCAGTGCGTAGGATTCACGTCACCCCAAAGCCTTGGGGGAGTATGTCTTCCTAGCACTTCACTCTATCTCGACCGCTAATTAACCAAGGAAACGGAGGCAGGGAGAAATCACACCGGAAGGGAAAGGGGTACATTGCTACCTCACAATTCTCCCTCTTAACCCTCTTCAATCTTAAGTAGTCTAATCCTATAGGAGTTGTCACACCTCCAAAGGATAACCTAGATTGTTCTCAACCCTAGTGTCATGGCTAAAAAAGAACAATAGCAAAAGATAATTAAAACTGAAACTCGATTTTATTCATCAATAATGGAAAAGCATAATAACAATGTCATAGAAACATAATGATCCTAGGGTTTTACAAGTCCGAATACCCACGAGGGGTTTAGCTCCTCATGGAGCTATACATGTTCATCAAAGTGTAAATTAAAGCACAAACTAAAAACATCAATGAAAACCGCCTCACGTATGGTGTGGCCGTGGTCTTGTGCGGCCGTCGAACATCGATGTCGATGCCGATGGCGTGCTCCAATCCTCCACAAAGTCCTCTCCGAAACCCTAGCCGCCCTCTCCAGAAGTTGGGGAGAAAGATAGGTCAAAAGATGATAAAAAGTCTCCAAATCATGCTTTAAATAGGCTGAGTGCGACTTTAAATTTGAACTTATCGGGGCTTCACACAGCCATGTGGAATTTCCACACGCCCGTGTGACATTTCTGGCTTCCTGGAAAAATTACTACACACGGCCGTGTGGAATTTCCACACGCCCGTGTGAAGTCTCTGGCTCGCTGGGAATTAATTCACACGGCTATGTGTTAATTCCACTCGCTCGTGTGAACTCTCTGGAAACCTGATCTTCGACAGAAATACACAGTAACTTGCTACAGTGAATTGCTACATTACAAGCTACAGTGATTTGCTGCAGTAACAAAGCTACAGTGCTGCTACATTTCTTCAAGTCTCCTTCTTGGTGAAGTTCTCCTAAGCTACACGAGTTAGACTTGTTGTGAATGTGACTGCCTTTGTGCCCCTCCAAAGGAGGTTAGCACACACTCACAAGTCTAAGTTCGTGCCTTGTTCCTTGCTTGGTCCGAAAACCTCCCAACAACGGCGAATACGACCTAACTTTGTTCTTCTTTTCCAACTTGGCTCCATAAACCTCCAATGCACAAGAATACACAAATGCACACTATTTAGTGATAAGATCTGATAAAAGATATGCTCATTGTAAGATAATAACGCTTCACGTTACTATAACACAAGCACTTATCATGAGTTCAGTTGCTTATGCTCATGTAGCTGATAAACGTCTAAATGTATGTATTTTATACGTATTCTTGTGCATGCTTTTCATATTTTGTTAATGAATCGATGTCCTTTTGTGGTCTAAATTGGGTTATTTCGTGTTTCACATGCAAAAGATGCTTTGGTGAGCTCAACGACGCGATTTGAGAAGAAATCCACACCGAAATCGTCGTTTTAGGGTCCTGGGGTGCACTGTAGCAACACTGTAGTATCCTGAAGCACGCACATTTGGAGAAATTTTCAAAGTCTGGAAACCCTCACGGGCAAGCTCACGGCGGTGAGGTCAACCGCAAGGAATTTAGGGGCAGACAGTACTGTAGCAGTACTGTAGTAGTTTCGCAACTTTGCAGATTCTTTCATCCCACATTACAGGCTACCTCACGGGACATATATGGACTGTGAGGTCACTCTTCAAGAGGCACGAATTCACCCTTTTATGGGATTTGGAGGGTTTCTTTTAGGGTATCTTGTGTCTTCTTCTTGGAGCTTCTCACCACCACTTTTGATCTGAGGAAGAAGAAGGTTTTGGAGGGCAACTTCGTGGAGAATTTGGCGATGAGAGCAAGGTTTTGGGAAGGATATATGATCTAGAGCTTACAGTTGGAGGTTGAAGACTAGGGAAGCCACCCCTTTGAGTGGCGTCTTTGGAACTTCTTCGGTCTTCATTCTTTGAGAGAGTTCTTCTCATGCTTTTGTTGGTTGTTTTCATGTATTTCTTGTTGTACTTTGTGGACATGAGCAACTAAACCCCAAGGTCACCGGATGTAGGTGAACCTTGGGGGTGAACTTGTGATGTTTTGGATGTTTTGTTCTAATTAATGTTTGTGGCTTGTTTGTGATCCATTGTTTGGTGTTTTTACATGCTTGATATGTATGAAAACTCTATGTATCAAAAGACTTAGGAAATGCTAGGTTGCATGACCATTGCCCTACTATTAGACTCACCAAACTTGGAAAGGAAATACATATAAATACGCCGTGACCATCGGGTATTTGTACCCCTCCACTCCTAGGGTTAAATACTCCTTTGTATTTTAACTCTAGTTTGTGAAAATCACTTCACCCATTGCAATCGTAGGGGTAATATTGGGCGATAGATGTACCATATCTTATACTCGTACAGGATTAGGGGTCAGTTGCCGTGACCATCGGGTTGGCCTAGTATAGGGTTTTCTCGGTCCAATTAGCCACTTGCATGTTAGTTCAAGCATCCTACTCACCTTAGTAGCCCCTAAGGGAATCCTCATCCGTGACCACTCTTAGCCCTAATTTATCCCGTATCTTGTCCTCGTATGTTTGCACTGGTTACTTATTTGTTTAGTTTATTTACATCTTATTGGCTTTCTTAAATTATGTCAGTTGAACAACATTGTAAAAGGGAAGTAAGGGTAGCTTCTCGGGCCCAAGGAATACGACCCTTGTGTCATGCACAGGGTATTACTTGACGACCCGTGCACTTGTGGTAATCATCAAGTTTTTGGCACCGTTGCCGTGGATCCATGCGAAATACTCGGAAAACTTTGAGCGTGTTGATTTGATCATCATCGTGTTTCATTTTTACCATTTTTGTATATATTCCATCATTTCTTTGTTTGCATTTTATTTTCTTGTTTCTCTTTAGTTTCTGATTCTTGACTCCATTTTTTTTGCGAGGTACCCATCTTATGACAAGAGTGAGTCAAGCTATTTTGGTTAAGCCCGACGACGAAATTGAAAGGACATTACATCAGAGGTTGAAAGAAGTAGCTGAGAGTTCAAGGTAATAGGAGGTTAGAGTGGAATCGAGTGAACCTTCAGTCATGGCCAAACCTAAGAGGACTTTGTCGGATTATGAAAGGCCACAATTCACCGGTGACGAATTTAGTGTGCAAGCGCCTGCTGTGCCGACTAATAATTTCCAGATCGAGGCGAGTACAATTGGAATGATACAGAATTAAGTTCAGTTTGATGGGCTAGCTGATGAAGACCCACATGCCCACCTCTCTCGCTTCCTTCAAATTTGATCTACTTTCAAGATTAATTCAGTGTCAGATGATGCTATCAGACTGAGATTGTTTCCTTTCAGTCTAAGGGGAGCAGCATACAGATGTCTCACATCCTTAGCTCCTGGTTCCATCACCACATGGAAAGGCATGGTGGAGAAATTCTTGGCTAGGTATTTTCCACCTAGCAAGGCCGCAAGATTGAGGCAAGAGATTTCCTCTTTCAGACAGGTAGATGCGGGTACACTTTTTGAGGCACATGAACGATTCAAGGACTTGTTGCGTAGGTGCCCTCACCATGGGTTCCCAGCTTGGATGCGAGTGCAGATGCTCTGTAATGGCCTGAATTACGCTACAAGGCAACTCATAGATGCCCCAGCAGGTGGCTCCTTGAGTGACAAGCCTAATGAGGAAGCTGAGAAGTTGATTGAGAGCATGGAAAGCATTGAGTGCCATTGGAGTACTCGGCAGAAAGGACCAAGGGCTGCAGGCCTGTTTGAGGTGAATGAGAACACCGCATTAACTGCAAAAGTTGAGACCCTATCAAAAAATGTCACCAATAACAATGCGGCAGTCAGCGCTTTGACACAGAAACTTGATCAGTTCATGTTGGGGTCTAGTTCTACCCCTAAGGCAGTGATGTCCTGTGATACCTGTGGTGCTGGCCATGCAACTTCGCAATGCCCCATATTTGGGGCCCCTACTGCACCAGTGGAAACAGTGGATTATGTCGGCGGTGGACCTAGAGGGCCGAGGAACCAATATGGCAACACTTACAATCAGGGGTGGAGGAACCACCCAAACATGTCATGGGGCCAAGGGCAAGCACAACAGAGACCCTCGCCACCTCAAGCAAGCCAATATCATGCACCTCCACTGCAAGAAAAGAAGTACACCACCGAGAATGTATTAGCCAAATTCATGATAAATACTGAAGCAAGGTTTCAAACCAGCGAGAAAAGGCTTGATGAATTTGGCACCATACTGAGGAATATGCAAGCTTCCATCCAGTTACTTGTGAACCAGGTTAGACAGCTTGCCAGGAACCAGTCTGACCGACCCTCAAGCAGTTTGCCAAGTAATACCGAGAGTAACCCGAGGGAGCACTTAAAGGCTGTCACATTGAGAAGTGGAAAACAGTTGGAGGCAAGAGATGAGAGAATCCCAAGTGTCTCCAATAATAGGGTAGCCGTCTCGGATGACCCTGTTTTGAGCAAGGGTGCTAGTGAAGAGAATAAGAGCAAGCATAGGGAAGAAATTTCTTGTATTGCTCGTTATCTTGGTCACTCTTCAATGGTGAAGGATAGGGAATTCTTGGCTTGTAAGGTGGGGGTGCCACCTCTTTTTCCTTTGGTGCTTCATCCTCTACCTCCACAACCTCGGGTGATTCTTTCGTCTTCTCTAGAGGGAGATTCCTCTCAACCTCTTTCCCACTCCTCAAGGTGATCGCCTTTAGTTGCTCCCTTGGATTGGTCTCCGTATTACTAGGCAAGCTACCTTGAGGTCTTTCCGCCAATGTCTTCGCAATTTGCCCTACTTGATTTTCCAAATTGTGTAGGGAGGCGGTGTTATTGCGAAGAGTAGCCTCCACCGACTGAAATCTAGCATCCGATGAAGAAACAAACTGTGTAAGGGCTCTCTCGAGATCGGTCATCTTCCCTTCCAACCCGGTCACTCGGCTTTCTAAGTTCAGAGCTTGTTGGCCTTGAAATCCCGGTGGTGCATTATTTTCTGTTGTGACTGCCCTTGATTGCTCCAAGAGAAATTTGGGTGGTTCTTCCACCCCGGATTGTATGTTCCACTGTACGGGTTGCCTTGGCCTTGTCCTCTAAAAGCATTGCCAACAAAATCTGCCTGCTCCACCGCACTAGTACCTCCAATAGCAATCGGACAATCACTCGAAGCGTGACCTCCCCCACAACCGTTGCATGTAGTGATGGCCATAACTCTTGGTGAAGCTAAAGCATCAAGCTTCCTACTTAGTGACTCTACTTGTGCCGCCAATGATGTAACCGCGTCAACTTCATGAATTCCGGCAACCTTCTTTCTATCCCTTAAATTCCATTGATAGCTATTCATAGCCATCTCTTCTACAAGGTGCCGGGCTTCATCGGGAGTCTTGCTTCCTAGAGTCCCTCCGGCCGCCGCTTCTAAGAGTTGCTTGGTACTCAGATTTAACCCGTTGTAGAAGGTTTGAATGATCATCCACTCGGGAAATTCATGTTGCGGGCACTTGCGAAGGAGCTCCTTGAACCTATCCCATGTCTCAAATAGAGACTCCAATTCCATTTGCGCGAAGGATGATATTTCATTCCGGAGCCTTGCAGACTTCCCCGGCGGAAAGTATCTAGCCAAGAATGCCTCGGCCATCTCCTCCCACGTAGTGATAGATGCTCTCGGTAATGAATGAAGCCAGTGTCTTGCTTTTTCCTTCAATGAAAATGGGAAGGCTCTCAAACGAATTGCGTCATCCGTTACTCCATTCATCTTCAACATGTTGCACACTTCAAGGAAATTCTCTATATGACTGTTGGGATCTTCATCGGCCAATCCATTGAATTGTGCAGACTGTTGCAACATCTGTATGAACGATGGCTTCATCTCAAAGTTCATTGCCGTGATTGGGGGCCTCACAATGCTCGATTGGGTCCCCATGACTGCGGGTTTAGCAAAATCGGACAATGTCTGTTGTTGTTCATTCTGTTCTGCCATTATTTCTGACCCTTCTGTCTCAATCTCGGCTTGATTTGAAGCTTCTTGCACAGGTTCTTTACCCTTGCGATGTGTTCTTCGTCCAATGTCCGGGTCGCCTTCAACAAGAATCGAAGGGTTCCCACGGGTCATAACCTGTAACCAAAAACCACGAAAAGAAAAATAAGAACTATGGTAGATAAAGAAAATATGAAATAGAACGCGACGTGAATAGCTAAAATAGTGAAAAAAAAATATCTAAAACGCCTATTCCCCGGCAACGGCACCAAAAACTTGACACGACCCCTTGCGTGTATCCCGCAAGTGCACGGGTTTGTCAAAGTAATAATTTTACCCTGGTGAGTGGGTAGTCGAATCCACAGGGAATAGGGAATTAGAATATGAGATTTCACTAATAAAGCTATGCGGAGTACGAAAAAGCAATAGTGGGATCAATGAGTGAATATAAAATCAAACAGAATGGAAAGCAAGAAATTAAATAGAAAGATGGAAGATGAGAGAGTGCAAGTAAAAGAGAATAGAGAGGATTACTAATGAATGAAATAGGGCATCCGGACAAGCTACCTCTAGGGTCTATGTTTCTAGTGCAGGACTATACTATTATACTCTCATATTGATGTTTAATTAAGTCGAGGATATCCTAAGACTCACGGTCCCAAACCTAAGGACAACAGTGACTAACCCTTACACTACGTGGGATTGCTTTAAGCTTTAGAGATTCCTAGTGGTAAAACCTGTTCCTATGTGTAGTTCTAACCCTTTGGTCCAGGTGTAAGAACCGTAGTCTAGATTAAGCCCTAATGCGTAGGATTCACTTCAACCCTTCACTCAATTACTTGCGTAACTAAGCCCCAGGGGAGTTTATCTGCCTAGCACTTGACTCTATTTCGACCGCTGTGAAATCAAGGAAACGGAGGTAGGGAGAAACCACGTCGGAGGGGAAAGGGGTACATCGCTACCTCACAATTCTCCCTCTCAACCCTCTTAAATCTTAAGTAGTCTAACCCTAAGGAGTTGTCACACCACCAAAAGGCAACCTAAATTGTTCTCAATCCTAGTGTCACATCTAAGAGAAAACAATAGCAATATGAAACTAAGATTGAAACTCAATTTTATTCATCAATAATGGAAAAGCTTAATAACAATGTCAAAGAAACATAATAACCCTAGAGTTTGCAAGTCTGAATACCCTTAAGGGGTTTAGCTTCTCATGGAGCTATACATGTTCATCAATGTAGAAAAGAAAGCACAAAGTAAAGACATCAATGAAAACCCCCTTGCGTATGGTGTGGCCGTGGTCTTGTGCGGGCGTCGAACGTCGGTGATGATGCCGATGACGCGCGCTAAGCCTCCACGAAATCCTCTCCGAAACCCTAGCCGCAATCCCCCAAGTTGGAGAGAAAGATAGGTCAAAAGATATCCCAAAAGGTCTCCAAAATCGCCTTTTATAATGTTGAGTTGCGGCTTTAAAATCTGACTTATCGGGGGCTTCACACGGCCGTGTGGAATTAACACACGGGCGTGTGAAATACGGGCATGTGACTGTCTGCTGAAAAATTAATTCACACAGCCGTGTGTTAATTCCACACGGCCGTGTGAACTCTCTGGAATTCGGAATTTTGGCCGAAGTAAACAGTAACTTGCTACAATATTTTGCTGCAGTAACAAGCTACAGTGCTGCTGCAGTACTCGCCCGAAAACGCTCCCCGAGTCCATCGTTCTTCATCGAGGCCATTGAATTGGGCACACAATCAATGGTAGATCGTGCCGATTGCTTCAAGTCTCCTTCTTGGTGAAGTTCTCCTAAGCCACACGAGTTAGACCTGTTGTGAATGTGACTGCCTTTGTGCCCCTCCAAAAGAGGTTGGCACACACTCACAAGTCCAAGCTCGTGCCTTGTTCCGTGCTTGGTCCGAAAACTTACCAACATCGGCGAACACAAACTAATTTTGTTCTTATTCTCCAATTTAGCTCCACAAACCTTCAATGCACAAGAATACACAAATGCACGCCATTTAGTGATAAAAACTGATAAAAGATATGCTCAATGTAAGATAATAACTCTTCACGGTACTACAACACAAGCACTTATCAATTGTTGAGGTAAAACACGTCAAGCTAACGACGTTAACCAAGCGCTTCTTGGGAGGCAACCCAAGTTTAAATTCTTTGCAATTCTTTTTTTTTCTTGTAGTTTGAATGCATGTCATGTTTCTTTTCCGTATTCTTGAGTTGTGTTAGCATGTTAGTTGTCTAAGTTTTCTTCATGTGTAGTGAACCTTTCTTTAATTTTAGTTTCATTATTCATGCATGCTTGTGTGTTGTTGTGAGTTGTCTAATGATTAGATTTCATGAGATTCATGTTTTGAATGCTATCATGCTTTGTTCGGCTTAATGTTGAGTGTTTTTGAGCATTAGAGGAATATTCTTCAATGATAAATCGAATTAAGAGCTTTGTTGTACCCATGATTGAGCCTTTAAGCAAGGGAAAGAGTCCTTGCGGGCAAGTTCACGGCCGTGAGCTTGCCCGCAAGCAAACCCGAGGCCACTCACGGCCAAGCTCACGCCCGTGAGCTTGGCCCGTGAGCAAACCCGAGTCTACTCACGGGCTAGCTCACACCCGTGAGCTCCGCCCGTGAGCAAACCCGAGAGGGCTCACGACCATGAGCGTGGCCGTGAGCCAAATCGAGAGGGCTCACGGGTGCGCTCACGCCCGTGAGCCCACCCGTGAAGCCTCTCGGGCCTTAGGTTTTTAAACCCCATTTGGCCATTTTCTCTATTCATCATCTTCCCAACTTAACTCCCTCACTTCCCTCTCATTTCTCCTCCATTTTCTTACATTTTTCTTGCTTTAAAACACTCTCACTCTCCTCTAAAAACATTTGGTGCTTAAGATTTGAAGAAAAACCACTCTTTTGGCCGGATTCAACCCAAGGTTCACTCCATAAACCCTAGGTTTTGAGGTGAGCTTTTGATCTCATGAACTTGGTATTTCCGTGGTTGTTTGGGCTGATTTTCTCATGGTTTATTCTCTCCTTGGCCATTACAATCTTGTATTAATGTTTTGGAATGGTTGTATGTTGAGATCATCAAGTTTTTAAACAAGGTTCTTGAAAAAAAAATTTCGGAATTACTGTAGCACTGAACAATTTTCATGATTCCTTCTTTTTTTCAAGACTATTTTGCTTGTAACTTATCTAATTGAGCTTCCATTAACCTTGTAGGATGAGGACTAAGAAGGTTGCCTAAAAGAGAGCCCGGAATGACCCTCCTCCGCCTCACGAGCAACCTAAGTTTAAAAAAGAACACAAGAATCGATTCGCGCTCCTTTCGCGCAAGAATTTCGGGACGATCAAGAAGATTGATTGGGATGTTCTAAAAACTCTGGGTTTGGATGAAACAATCTTGGAGCTCATCGCACATGATGGTTGGGATAAATTATTCTCCATTGATGAACCCACATACAAGGAATTAACTCTTGAAGTGTTAAGCACCTTTGAAATCTATCACTTCAATCCCTTCTCTCGCCAACCCGGTTACGTGTTATTTCGTGCCTTCGGGAAGAGCCACCGAATCACTCAAGATCAATTGGGCATTTCCATGGGATTCTACACAGAAGCATTCAGCCAAAGGCCGGAGGAGTTCAAGGATTTAGGCAGGGATTTCCCTTATCCCGTGACTAATGCCACCTATTGGAACACCATTGCTAATCGGTCACAAACCAAGAAGGCCTCCCAGTTGAAAGACCCCGCCCACAGATACATTCACGCTCTACTGACTCGGAGCATTGGGGGTCGACTGGATTCCACCGGGGTGGTATCACGCACGGACTTACTGATGTTGTACAACATTATACAGCGGTACCTCCTCCACATGGGTCATTTGGTCGCCGATGTTTTTGCCCACCAAGGCAAGTTTGTCCACCTGGGATCCATTTACGCCGGGCCCTACATCACACGCATGATCAAGGGTATGGATCTTCTTGAGGGAACCCAGGGCATGACAGTTGTGGGTGCAGTCGTCCCACTCAGTTTGTAGACATTGGTATGCATCGGTATTGTTGAGCGGCGGGGCAGCACACATAGGATAGTGCGACGCCAGTATGACCCCGGCCCATCTCATGACACCGAGTCTGAGTCTCGATCCGAGTCCGAGTCGGACGATGTTGCTGCATCCAGGGCATCTCGGCATTCGCTGGAGGAGAGATTTGACACTTTCCGTGCTGAGGTCTGCGAGCAGTTGCAGATGCTGACTGCCTCCGTAAGCCGTCTTGAGACCGCCACGACCGACATTTTAGCGTTTTTGCGCAGCGCGTCATCGTCAGTCGGCACCACCTCGGCGGCCACCACCTGTGCAGCACCGTCATTTCCTTCAGGCCCTTAGACTCATGCTGCATGCTTGCCGTGTTACTTTGTTGTTTTTTTTTTATTTCTGTTCTCGCTGCTTTTCTGTTTTATGTTGTACTTTGTACTCTTGAGTTTGCTAGGGCTTCGCCCTGCTAAACTTTTTCTGATTGTTTTGAGGATTTTACCATTTGCTCTCTTCTGCTATTTTGATTTCTGGAGTTGTGATCTATGCTTCTTGTACTTTCAGGGAAATTGCTACTGGATTTCACACTCCACACCCTCAGTACACTTTTACCCCATCAACATAGAGGACCACATGACATACTTCATCCGCTGTTGGGGAAGTTTCTTTTACTCCATTTACTTACACTTACCATTTTGTCACACCCTGTTCTGCTGACTTATGTACATTGGGGACAATGTACAGCTTTAGGTGTTGGGATGGATTTTTGGAGTACTTTTATTCTGTGCATGCTTTGATTACCTATGATAGCTATGATTTGCATGTTTAGAATTTTCTGGCTTAGTAGAATGATAGTTGTGAGCTGTTCCTGTACATGTGCTTGAATGTAGTTCTATTTCACATTTAGTGCACCCCTATACCTGTACATGATTACTTCTACCTTCTACACTCCAACCAACCCATTATAATGATTTTGCCATTAAATTGTTAAACTCTATTTTCAATACTCTTTTAAGAGCTTTTGTGTTCCTTTATTATTTCTTTAGCCTATTGTGAACTTTTGTAGTGGGTTTAACCAGGGGATTTGAGAGCTAGTCTGTACATATATATTTATGTATATATATATATATATATATATATATATATATATATATATATATATATATATATATATATATATAAAGAGTCTATGACAGTATTCCTCTGCTAGTGTAGCATGAATGCGTCTATGTAGACTGTAATCAAGTAGGATGGGTGGCTCTTGTGCCTGGCCAGCATGTGCATCCGTCTGAAAGGTTTTTGTGCAGTCTATGTTAGTCAGGGACTCAGAAAAAAAAAAGTGTATATATGTATATATGTAAGAGTTAAGTATCTTGATTCCCTGGAGCTTGCTACATAGTCACCTCAGTGCTAGAGTCATGTTCAGGAACCGAAAGACTTTTAACTGAGTATTGAGGATGCTTTTAACATTTTTAATGCCATTCTCATTGTACGTGGGGTGAATGGTCATCCTGGGGTAATTCAGGGCGTGGAGGTCAAGGTGGAAGTTAGCACACACTCACGGGGCACTCTAGGAGAAATGGAACTAGTATTACTTGACTATTCATTGATCAGCTCACTTCTTGATTTCTGTCCATTCGTGCCTGTGGAGTTCTTTACTTTTGAGCTTGAGGTCGTACATTTAGCCGTTTATCTTCATGCCCCTGTTCTTCATGTTTGTTTGCGTGGGGACAAGCAAACGCTTAGGTGTGGGGATGTTTGATAAACGTCTAAATGTACGTATTTTATACGTATACTTGTGCATGCTTTTTGTATTTTGTTAATGAATCGATGCCCTTTTGAGGTCTAAATTGGGTTATTTCGTGTTTTAGGTGCAAAATATACTGTAGATGCTACTGTAGCGGTATTGTAGCAGTTTCGCAACTTTGCAGAATCGTTCGTCCCGCATTACAGGCTACCTCACGGGCCATATATGGACCGTGAGCTCACCCGTGAAAAGGCATGAACTCACCTTTTTATGGACTTGGAGACTTCTTTTTATTGCATCTTGAGTTTTCTTCTTAGGGCCTCTCATCACCACCTTCAAATTGAGGAAGAAGAAGCTCTTGGAGGGCGATCTAGGCAAGGATTTGGTGAGGAGAGCAAAGTTTTGGGAAGATTCTACGTTCTAGGGCTTACATTTGGAGGTTGAAGACTAGGGAAGCCACCCCTTGGAGTGGCATCTCATGCCTTTGTTGGTTGTTTCCATGCATTTCTTGTTGTATTTAGTGAACATGAGCACTTAAACCCCAAGGTCACCAGATGTAGGTGAACCTTGGGATTGAACTTGTGATGTTTTTGATGATCTTGTTCTATTTATTGTTTGTAGCTTGTTTGTGATCCATTGTTTGGTGGTTTTACATGCTTGGTATGTATGAGAACTCTATATATCAAAAGACTTAGGAAATGCTAGGTTGCATGACCATTGCCCTAGTGTTAGACTCACCAAACTTGGAAGGGAAATACGTATAAATACGCCGTGACCATCGGGTATTTGTACCCCTCCACTCCTAGGGTTAAGTAATCTTTTGTATTGTAACTCTAGTTTGAGAAAACCACTTCACCCGTTGCAATCGTAGGGGTAATCTTGGGCGGTATACGTACCATATCCAATACCCGTACCGGATTAGGGGTCGACTTCCGTGACCATCGGGTTGGCCTAATCTAGGGTTTTCTCGGTCCAATTAGCCACTTGCATGTTAGTCCAAGCTTCCTACTCACCTTAGTAGCCCCTAAGGGAATCCTCATCCGTGACCACTCCTAGTCCTATTTTACCCTGTAACTTGCCCTCGTATGTTTGCATTAGTTATTTACTTATTTAGCTTCTTTGCATTATATTCACTCTCTCTTGAATTGTATCGGTCAAACAACATTGTAAAAGGGAAGTAAGGATAGCTTCTCGGGCCCCAGGAAATACGACCCCTGTGTCACGCACAGGGTATTACTTGACGACCCGTGAACTTGCGGGATAGCAGTCATCACTGGTGGATCTGATGCTGATGGAGACGGAGGTGGATTCGGTGAAAGGACCTGTCGAGGTCGCACCAAAGATCGCTCGAACAACTGTATCACTGTGGCAAGCTGTGCCGATAACTGAGCGAACTGTGATGCCTGAGTGGCCCTCAACTCGACAAACCCTGCTGCCTTTGCGGCCCTCATCTCTACCAACTCCTGCTGCATGATACCCACAGTGCTCTCGAGGTGCTCAAATCTGTCCTGGCCTCGAGATGGAGAAAAGATGTCCACTAGAGGTGGCTCCAGTGCTGTGGATGGTGCCTCGGCCTCTGCCCCTGCCTCTGTATCCACTGGGGGTGGCTCTAACGCTGCATGGGACCCCTCGGCCTGATTTGGCTCTGTAGGCCCTGAATGGTGGATGATCAGGGTATAGACTCCTGGTATTGATCTGCGGACCATCCCCATCATCCTCAAAGTGTCTATGCCTAGAGGAGCTGGTACAGTCGTATTCTCGGGCTCCCGGATCCCATCTCTGAGCCCCAAACCCATGACCAACCTCGTAATGTACGGCCCTGTGAAAATAACTCCTACCCTAGGGTACTGACCCTTGTGGCGGATGTACTCGGCCACAATGTGCCCTAGGTGGAGTGGCTCGCTCTCCCCCATCGAATACAGGTACAGGAGTTCCTGGCGGCTCAGGACCCCTGTACTGTCCCCCCTGGCACTGATGGACCTGCTCATTCCTGGGTGAAGATCTCTGTAGGTAGGTCTGGAAAGGCATGATGTCTTAGAGACACCCGGGTCGTACTGCTCCTGACCGCATAACCTACTGTACGCACGCTGAGGGGTTAAAGCACCCGGATAGTCACTGGGGAGCAGTGCGTACTCCTCTGTCTCACTGTACGCCTCATCATAAAGTCCCATCCGCACTGAAAACTCGGTCATGATGTTGACCGAGGGCAAGGAACTGAATGGTGGAATTGTCAATGAAACTGTAGTACCCCCGGTCGAACTCAAACGAGGATAGCAACTCCAATGTAAGTGTCCTAATCGCCGGCTCGTGGATGGACAGTAGTCTACTCCACTTCCCACTTAGAGGAGTCCCTCAACCTCCTCTGCCAACTCAACTCCTCCCTGAACATCTCTTAAAATGCCCAAGTCATGGAAATGGCTCTGTCCAAAACGACGATCTGATAATCTCTTGAACCGCTCCGGATGCTCAGGGATAGTGAACTCGGTTTGCTCTGGAGGGGGTGAGGGCTCTCGAGGATGCTTGCCGACCGATTTCCTATGCCTAGAAGACATATCTGCAAGATTGAAAAAGAAAAAGGTCAAAAACAAGTTAAAATACTCAATCTGCAGAAATCCACACGGCCGTGTGTTAATTTCACATGCCCGTGTGGAGCTTCTTGCGGAGAGAGCATCATGGCCGTGGTGCTTAACATCCAAAATTTACAACTAAATTCATTCTAAAATCATTTTAAATACACTCGCATACATTATGGGCATTAAAAACGAGCGAAATAGTCCAAAAGAACGAATCAAATCAAGAATTAACGATGAAAAAAGGTTTGAAGTTCTTACCGATGGAGTGGATGAAGAAATACTAAGAATTGGCCATAAAACTCCAATAAAAACATCCAAAATCCTCTGAGAAGGTCGGGAGAACAAGGGAGGGAGTCGAAAAGTGAATTGGAGTGAGAAAGTAAAGAGACACAAGGGGAAAATCAAGGAAATCGCGAGAATTGTCTAAGTGTTCCACACGGCCGTGTCAAATTAACACACGGCCGTGTATCTTTCTCAAGTCCTCCCACAGGTGCAGCCACATGCCCCTGTGAAATCTCAGGAAAAAGAGGAGTTTCTGCAGAGTTTTCACACGACCGTGTGTTAATTCCACACTACCGTGTGCCGTAGCACAAGGTTTCTCACAGGGGCACCCACACACCCCTGTGGATTCTCTGGAATGAGAGCTTAAGTTCTGTAAAAATCCACACAGCCGTGTGCCCCTTCTGAAGTTTTTTTCACAGGGGCAAGGTCACGCCCCTGTGTCTCCTCTGGTTGAACCCTAATTGGTACCACACGGCCGTGTGTTAATTCCACACGGCCGTGTGTTTTCTCTGGTTTACTTAGAAAAATTCACAGACTTATGGAAAAATTCAGGAACTAAAATATGATACTTAGAGCCTGTAAAAACTATCAAAACACGACCAGATACCAAGCAAAACATGCTCAACCTACTTAAACTTCATCAATTATCATTTAAGCACACGAAAACATCAACACTCCACAAAAATTTTGCAGCTCAAGCATTAAAAATTTAGGACATCAATACTAAGACTTTTATTCCTGCTAAAAACTAAACTAGATTCTAGGAAAGCTGTAAAACTCTTGGGTTGCCTCCCAAGCAGCGCTTGTTTAACGTCACTTAGCTTGACGTACCTGTTTTACCATATGGAGGTTCATGAATGAAGGTTGACCTCTTTCCTACAACCTGAAAGCATGCATTACATAACCTTTGTAGAATAGAGGGAGAGTTAGTGATTCTGTTACCACACAAGGGTGAACCACCCTTATTCCGTTCTTGTTCATCCCCACTTTTCTTGGGTCTTTTTGTGTGGCGCCTCCTTGCTCTCTTCATCCTTCTCCTCATCTTCTTCGTGGCTCCCGGATCCTGCTTGGCTCCTTTCTCTATTAGACCTAGTGAAAGTACTTCTTCCTTGTTCTCCATGTCTTGATCCGGCCAATCTTCATACGGATCTGGGTTTAATATTTCCTGCACATAATCATCAATTAGTTCATTGGTAGTGTCAAGAAAATATATAGTATCATCAAAGTTAAGAGAGTGTCTCATGGCTTCGGCGAGGCAGTATGTAAGCTTGTCTTCTCCCACTCGCAATGTGAGCTACCCACCGTCCATATCAAGCAAGGCCTTAGAAGTGCGCAAGAACGGTCTTCCAAGGATCAATGGAACCTCGACATGCTCATCGACATCCAACACCACGAAGTCAACAGGAAATATGTATTTGTCGACTTTTACTAAAATGTCTTCCACAATTCCCCTCAGATGCCTCACCGATCGGTCCGCGAGTTGAAGTGTCATCCGCGTGGGTCTAGGCTCGCCCAAGCCTAGCTTTTGGAAGAACGTGTAGGGCATGACATTGATACTTGCCCCCGAGTCGGCTAATGCCATCTCTTCACCCAAGTTGCCTATGTTGCATAGCATTATGAAACTCCCGGGATCTTTTCTTTTGCTTGGCATGTTCTTTTGCAATACAGCCGAGCAATTGGCATCAAGAATTACAGACGCGCTCTCCTCCAATTTCCTCTTGTTGGTCAAGAGGTCCTTCAAGAACTTTGCGTACTTATGCATTTGGGCCAATGCCTCCGCGAATGGTATGTTGATGTGCAATTACTTGAAAATTCCCAGAAATTTCTTGTATTATTCGTTGTCTTGGTCATTCTTCAATCGTGAAGGATAGGGGATCCTTGTCTTGTAGGATGGGAATGCCACCTCTTTTTTCTTTGTCGCTCCTTCCTCTACCTCCACTACCTCGGGTGTCTCTAGGGTCTTCTCTAGAGGGAGATTTCTCTCGACCTCTTTTCCACTCATCAAGGTGATTGCCTTCAATTGTTCCCTCGGATTGGTCTCCGTATTACTAGGCAAACTCCCTTGAGGTCTTTCCGCCAATGTCTTCGCAATTTGCCTCATTTGATTCTCCAAATTGTGTAAGGAGGGGGTGTGATTGCGAAGTGTAGCTTCCACAGATTGGAACCTAGCATCCGATGAAGAAATAAACCGTGTGAGAGCTCTCTCTAGATCGGTCATCTTCCCTTCTAGCCCGGTCACTCGGCTTTCTAAATTCGGTGCTTGTTGACCTTGAAATCCCGGTGGTGTGTTGTTCTTTTGTTGTGACTGTCCTTGGTTGCTCCATGAGAAGTTTGGGTGGTTCCTCCACCCCGAATTGTAAGTGCCACTATACGGGTTGCCTTGGCCTTGTCCTCTATAGTTATTTCCCACAAAATCAGGTTGCTCTACCGTACTAGCGCCTCCAACAGCAATCGGACAATCACTTGAAGCATGACCTCCCCCACAACCGTTACAAGTAGTGATGGCCGCAACTCTTGGTGAAGTTAGAACATCCAATTTCTTACTCAATGATTCTACTTGTGCCGCCAAAGATGTAACTGCATCAACCTTATGAATTCCGGCCACCTTCTTTCGGTCCCTTGTGTTCCATTGATAGCTATTCATTGCCATCTCTTCAATAAGGTGCCGGGCTTCATCCGGAGTCTTACTTCCTAGAGTCTGTCCTACCGGCACATCTAAAAGTTGCTTGGTGCTTGGATTCAACCCATTGTAGAAGGTATGGATGATCATCCACTCGGGGAATCCATGTTGCGGGCACTTTCGGAGGAGCTCCTTGAACCTATCCCATGTCTCGAATAGAGACTCCAATTCCACTTGCATGAAGGATGAGATTTCCAGGGGGGAATACCTAGCCAAGAACGCCTCAGCCATCTCCTCCCATGTAGTAATAGATGCTCTCGGTAATGAATGTAACCAATGTCTCGCTTTTCCCTTCAACGAAAATGGGAAGCCTCTCAATCTGATTGCGTCGTCCGTTACTCCATTGATCTTCAACATGTCGCACACTTCAAGAAAGTTCTCGAGATGGTTGTTGGTATCTTCGTCGGCCAACCGATTAAACTATGCGGACTGTTGCAATATTTGAATGAACGACCGCTTCAACTCAAAGTTGTTCGCGGTGATTGGAGGCCTCACAGTGCTTGATTGAGTCTCCATTACCGCGGGTCAAGCAAAGTCGGACAATGTCCTTTGTTGTTCGTTCTATCCTGCCATAGCTTCCGACCCTTCTGAATCTATGCTGGCTTGCTTGAATTGTTCTTCTACAGGCTCTTTCACTTTACAGTGCGCTCTTCTACCAATATCCGGTTCTCCTTCAACAAGAATCGAAGCGTTCCCGCGGGTCATAACCTGAAGCCAACACAAAGAAAAGAAAAATAAGAACGATGATAGTCAAAGAAAGTGTGAAATAGGCAACGAAGTGAATTACTGAAGTAGCAAAAACAAGTATAAAAAATACGCCTAGTCCCCGGCAACGGAGCCAAAAACTTGACACGACCCCTTGCGTGTATCCCACAAGTGCACGGGCTTGTCGAAGTAATAAAATTACCCTGGTGAGTGGGTAGTCGAATCCATAGGGAATAAGGATTTAAAATACGAGAATTTGCTATTCAGTCGTGCGATGTACGAAAAATAATAATCGGAGTGATGAATGAATTTATAGAATCAATTAGAATAAAAGATAAGAAAGTAAATAGAGAGATGGAAGACGAGAGAAAAGCAAGTAGAAGTTAAAAGAGAAGACTAGCAATGGATGAAATAGGATATCCGGACAAGCTACCTCTAGGACTTATGCTTCTAGTGCAATACTATGCTATTATACTTTCCTATTGATGTTAATTGAGTCGAGGAAATCCTTAAACTCACGGTCCCAAAACTTAAGGTCAACCGTGACTAACCCCAACATTATGTCCCGGTATTAGGATTCACTACGACCCTTGACTTTCGTTGACCTGTCAACTAAGCCCCAGGGGTGTCTATCTTCCTAACCCTAACACTACGTGGAATTGCTTTAAGCTCTAGGGATTCCTAGTGATAAAACCTGTTCCTCTATGTAGTTCTAACCCTTTGGTCCACGTGGAAGAACCCTAGTCTAGATTGAGCCCTAAAACTCTATCTCGACCGCTAATTAACCAAGGAAACGGAGGTAGGGAGAAATCACACCGGAAGGGAAAGGGGTACATTGCTACCTCACAACTCTCCTTCTCAACCCTCTTCAATCTTAAGTAGTCTAATACTATAGGAGTTGTCACACCTCCAAAGGATAACCTAGATTATTCTCAACCCTAGTGTCACGGCTAAGGAAGAACAATAGCAAAAGATAATTAAAACTGAAACTCGAATTTATTCATCAATAATAGAAAAGTATAATAACAATGTCATAGAAACATAATGGTTCTAGGGTTTTACAAGTCCGAATACCTACGAGGGGTTTAGCTCCTCATGGAGCTATACATGTTCATCAAAGTGTAAAATAAAGCACAAACTAAAGACATCAATGAAAACCCCCTCGCGTATGGTGTGGCCGTGGTCTTGTGCGGCCGTTGAACGTCGATGTCGATGCCGATGGCGCGCTCCAATCCTCCACAAAGTCCTCTCCAAAACCCTAGCCGCACTCTCCAGAAGTTGGGGAGAAAGATAGGTCAAAGATGCCCAAAAAGTCTTCAAATCGGGCTTTAAATAGGCTGAGTGTGGCTTTAAAGTGGAAGTTATCGGGGCTTCACACGGCCGTGTGGAATTTCCACACGCCCGTGTGAAGTTTCTGGCTTCCTGGAAAAATTACTACACACGGCCGTGTGGAATTTCCACACGCCCGTGTGAAGTCTTTAGCTCGCTCGGAATTAATGATGAGTCGCCGCGCGACACGCTAAAGAAGCGAGCACGCGACTCCCCGGCCGCAAGTGCACGGGTCGTCAAGTAATAACCTCTCGTGCGAACACAAGAGGGTCGTATTCCCAAGGGCCCCAAGATCTGCTATTACTTCCTCCTAGGTATCACTATCTGGTCTACCAAATCAAGAGTTTAATATAAACACAAATAGGAAAATTAAATAAAAGAAAAGCTATAAACAAAATGGACTAAGGCACACCATACAAGCAATGTAAAGAACAAGTAGCAATGATAACTAGAGGCCTCGGGCGAGGATCCCCTAAGGAGAAGAACAAGTTAGGATGAATATAGGAAATTGAGCGCTAAGTTGGCTAGGTTTGATCCGCTAGACTCGGGAGTCGACTACCCCGGAACCTCCGTGGTGTAGCCCTAATCCAATACGGGTTCCTCTATCCAGAAGATACCCCTACGATGTCATTAGGAACATGGAGTCTCGATTAGGGTTATTCTAATGCGCGCTTTCGGCTAAAACAACCCTAACCACGCGGGGAGCTACCGGCACCCAGAACCTCCGGTGTACCGGCACATTGAATCCCCCTTCAATCTATGTGCGACCTAATACATGCAAGCATCCCGCCATACACATACAATTCAAGAATCAAAACCTACGGAATCCATCCATTGTAGGTTGAACATTAAAACAATAGATTGAAATCAAACAAACAAGCCAACAATCAATTATAAACAATTATCATCATCCATACAAGTTCTCCTCCCAAGGTTCACCGGAGCCCGGTGGCCTTGGGAGCCTAGTTTCACATCAAAGGAGATAATACACAAGATAATCAATGAAAATGCTCATAAGGAACTCCCTCAGATGTAGGCTAGAAGGTGGGGATGAAAGCTCGCCGGATCTGCGCCGATCAAGCTCCGTGATGACAACCTTGAGTGCTTCCTTCTTCTCCCCTTGAGTTTTGCTCTTCAAATTGCCTCTCCAATCCGGTGATGATGGTGGAAATGGGTGGAGATGATGGTGGAGAATGGAGGAGATGATGGTGGAGAAGGATGGAGAGGATGCTGGCCAAAGACAAGCTCTCCAAAGCCCTAGAAAGCCTTAAATAACCCAAACAAAGCCTCATCAGCCCGTGCGTGTTCGGGCACTGTGCGGGCCGCACAGTGCCCGCACACCCTTCTGTCTGTCCTGTGCGGGTACTGTGCGGCCGCACACTGGACGCACACAGCTACAGTAACGGTGCTACAGTGAAAATGCTACAGTAAAATCGCTACAGTAACTTCCTCAAATCCACTCTTTTCTTGCCCGAAACTTGAGGATACGTGTGAGCATCAATAAATTCTTCGATGATGCCAAAAGAAGCTCAAACACGCACTAGATGGTCTTCAGATGCCCTGAAACAATAACAACAAATAAAACACGTAAAGGGCATCGGAGTCATACAAAAAATGCATGAAAGTGTATAAAATGTAAATAATAAAAGTGATGTATTTAGACACTTATCAATTAATTCACACGGCCATGTGTTAATTCCATACGCCCGTGTGTACTCTCTGGAAACCTGATCTTCGGCAGAAAATGCACAGTAACTTGCTACAGTGAATTACTATAGTAACAAGCTACAGTGCTGCTGCAGTAACTTGCCGAAACACTCCCGAATACGTTGTTCTTCATCGAGGCCATTGAATTGGGCACACAATCAATGGTAGATCGTGCCGATTGCTTCAAGTCTCCGTCTTGGTGAAGTTCTCCTAAGCTACATGAGTTAGACTTGTTGTGAATGTGACTACCTTTGTGCCCCTCAAAAGAAGGTTGGAACACACTCACAAGTCTAAGTTCATGCCTTGTTCCTTGCTTGGTCCGAAAGCCTCCCAACAACAGCGAGCACGACCTAACTTTGTTCTTCTTTTCCAACTTGGCTCCACAAACCTACAATGCACAAGAATACACAAATGCACACTATTTAGTAATAAAATCTAATAAAAAATATGCTCATTGTAAGATAATAACACTTCGCGTTACTATAACACAAGCACTTATCAAATCACCCCACACTTAAGCTTTTTCTTGTCCTCAAGAAAAAAATAAAACATGAAAATACTTGGGAAGAACAATTGAAAGTGCTCGGCCTTAGGTTCACCAAAAGTATGCAAAAGAAGTATTCTATAAGTAAGGGAAAATCAAAACATTGCATATGGTTATCGTTGCTCTAGCTAAAAACTTGAATAAAAAAGGAGAACAACTCGAAAACGTGTAAGTGTGTGCGAATTCACTCAAGAGAACCAACGAGTACTCCTCAAACTCTTGTTACAAGGACTTATTTATATCCACTAAGTAAGGAAGTAGTAGCTTCACTCAACCTTTAAGGTAGCCCTTTCCTAGGCGGCCGCCAAAGGTGGTTTTCACACTTTCGAGGAGGTAGCTCTTTCTACCAGAGTGGTAGCTTTCAGCTTCCCGTGAGATAGCTCTTTCTCTCATTAGGGCATAACTTGTATCTGACTTATGAGAGTAGCTTCATACTTCATAGGAGGTAGCTCTTTCCATCCCAAATGAAAAACTTAAACTAATATTCACAAGCTAGTAGTTTTTTATTTATTTATTTATTTATTTTTATTTTTTGCTACGTAGAACTTCACAACTTACTAAAGTAATACTAAACTAGTCTTTACAACTTCAAGATCGAGTTTCCAAAAGATTCCAAGAGTGAGTAGTGCAATAAAGTGTAATCGACCAAAAATCCCTTAAAATTTAAGTGGAACTAGAACAAGATAGGATGTAATGTTAAAAATTCTCCTAAACTCTAAGAATACAACCGTTGCAACTAAGGTGAACCGCCATAGACTACATGAACATGAGCAATTGAACGCACAAGTAAAGGTGTGTGCAATGTGAATCCCCCCCACACTTAAAATGTACATTGTCCCCAATGTACGCATGCAAGCACTATAAAAAGTAAAACAATGAAAAACAATTAGTGTGGAAGTGGGCAATTGAAACATTACTCCCCTGAAATCCAAGTGTTGCGTTTGATGGAGCTAGGTTCATTGAGAGTTATGTCTCAATGGGTTTGTGGACACACACGGTCCCATGACCGTGCCTATGTTAATTCCTCAAATTCCTTAAATCCAAGACCATCTGCACACATACGCAAGGGTTCAGTATAGCTCAAGAAAAACCAAAATACAGCTCGAGTATATAAAGATATGAACATGAAATACAACTACGACGCCTCAGCACGAGAGTCCTTTCTTGGTACTATAAGTCCAACAGAATATAAAAATAAAAAGTGCAACATAAGTGAAAATAAAATAAAATAAAACTACGACGCCTCAGCGTCGGTGTCCTACTGTGGATCCTCTGGTGCTGGTGCTGGTGCTGGTGCTGGTGGATCTGATGCTGATGGAGACAGAGATGGAGTCGGTGAAGGGATCCGTCGAGGTCGCACCACAGATCGCTCGAACAACTGTATCACTATGGCAAGCTGTGCCGATAACTGAGCGAACTGTGATGCCTGAGTGGCCCTCAACTCGGTAAACCCTGTTGCCTGTGCGGCCCTCATCTCTGCCAACTCCTACTGCATGATACCCACAGCGCTCTCGAGGTGGCTCCGGTGCTGTGGGTGGTGCCTCAGCCTCTACCCCTGCCTTTGTATCCACTGGGGGTGGCTCTAACGCTGCATGAGACCCCTCGGCCTGATCTGGCTCTATAGGCCCTGAATGGGGGATGATCAGGGTATAAACTCCTGGTCCTGATCTGCGGACCATCCCCATCATCCTCAAAGTGTCTATGCCTAGGGGGACAGGTACCGTCGTCTTCTTGGCCCCTCGGATCCCATCTCTGAGCTCCAAACCCATGACCAACCTCGTAATGTACGGCCCTGCGAAAATAACTCCTACCTTGGGGTACTGGCCCTGGTGGCGGATGTACTCGGCCACAAGGTGCCCTAGGTGGAGCGGCTCGCTCTCCACCATCGAATACAGGTACAGGAGCTCCTGGCGGCTCAGGACCCCTGTACTGTCCCCCCTGCCACTGATGGACCTGCTCATCACTCCGTGAAGATATCTGTAGGCAGGTCTGGAAAGACATGATACCTTGGAGACACCCGGCTCGTACTGCCCCTGACCGCATAACCTACTGTACGCACGCTGAGGGGTTAAAGCACCCGGATAGTCACTGGGGAGCAGTGCGTACTCCTCTGTCTCACTGTACGCCTCATCATAAAGTCCCATCCACACTGAAAACTCGGTCATGCTCAGAGTAAAATGTTGACCGAGGGCATGGAAATGAATGGTGGAATTGTCAGTGAAACAGTCGTACCCCCGGTCGAACTCAAACGAGGATAGCTACTCCAATGTAAGTGTCCTGATCACCGGCTCGTAGATTGACAGTAGTCTACTCCAACTTCCCACTGAGAGGAGTCCCTCAACCTCCTCTGCCAACTCAACTGCTCCCTGAACATCTCTCAAAATGCCCAAGTCATGGAAACGGCTCTGTCCAAAACGACGATCTGATATTCTCTTGAACCGCTCTTGATGCTCAGGGATAGTGAACTCGGTCTGCTCTGGAGGGAGTGAGGGCTCTCGAGGATGCTTGCCGACCGATTTCCTAGGCCTAGAAGATATATCTGCAAGATTGAAAAAGAAAAAGGTCAAAAACAAGTTAAAATACTCAATCCGCAGAAATCCACACGGCCTTGTGTTAATTCCACACGCCTGTGTGGAGCTTCTGGCGGACAGAGCATCACGCCTGTGGGGCTAAACATCCAAAATTTACAACTAAATTTGTTCTAAATTCATTTTAAATACACTCGCATACATTATGGGCATTAAAAACTAGAGAAATAGTCCAAAAGAACGAATCAAATCAAGAATTAACGACAAAAGAAGGCTTGAAGTTCTTACCGATGGAGTGGATGAAGAAATACTAAGAATTGGCCGGAAAACTCCAATAAAAACCTCCAAAATCCTCTGAGAAGGTCGGGAGAACAAGGGAGGGATTCGGAAAGTGATTTGGAGTGAGAAAGTAAAGAGACATAAGTGGAAAATCAAAGAAATCGCCCGGCTTTTCAAGTTCTGGGAATCCACACGGCCGTGTGCCTCTGAAATTAAGGTTCACAGGGGCTAACACACGCCCCTATGTACACTCTGATCACTCTCTGACCTATACCACACGGCCGTGTTAGGAATCCACACTGGTGTGTGCCTTCACAGGAGACTCCACAGGGGCTGGTACACGCCCTTGTGGATTTTTGGAAAAATTCAGAAGGCCTCTGTAAATATTCACACGTCCGTGTGTTAATTCCACATGGCCATGTGCCCAACCTAGCAAAGAACACAGAGTCAGCGACAGGGGCTCCCACACGCCCCTGTGGTTTCTGTGGTTCAACCCGAGAATTGTCTTAGTGTTCCACACGGCCGTGTCAAATTAACACACGGCCGTGTGCCTTTCTCAAATCCTCTGACAGGGGCAGCCACATGCCACTGTGAATTCTCGGGAAAAAGAGGAGTTTCTGCAGAGTTTTCACACGCCCGTGTGTTAATTCCACACGGCTGTGTGCCGTAGCACAAGGTTTCTCACAGGGGCACCCACACGCCGCTGTGGAATCTCTAGAACGAGAGCTTAAGTTCTGCAAAAATCCACACGGCCGTGTGTTAATTCCACGCGGCCGTGTGCCCCTTCTGAAGTTTTTTTCACAGGGGCAAGGTTACGCCCCTGTGTCTCCTCTGGTTGAACCCTAATTGGTACCACACGGCCATGTGTTAATTCCACATGGCCGTGTGTTTTCTCTAGTTTACTTAAAAAAATTCACAGACTTATGGAAAAATTCAGGAACTAAAATATGATACTTAGAGCCTGTAAAAACTATCAAAACACGACCAGATACCAAGGAAAACATGCTCAACCTACTTAAACTTCATCAATTATCATTTAAGCAGACGAAAACATCAACACTCCACAAAAATTTTGCAACTCAAACATTAAAAATTTAGGACACCAATACTAAGACTTTTATTCATGCTAAAAACTAAACTAGATTCTAGGAAAGCTGTAAAACTCTTGGGTTGCCTCCCAAGCAGCGCTTGTTTAACGTCACTTAGCTTGACGTACCTATTTTACCTTATGGAGGTTCATGAATGAAGGTTGACCTCTTTCCTACAACTTGAAAGCATGCAGGACTAGTAAAAGAGAATAGATAGGACTAGTAAAAGAGAATAGAGAGGACTAGTAATGAATGAAATAGGGCATCCGGACAAGCTACCTCTAGGGTCTATGCTTCTAGTGCTGGACTCTGCTATTATACTTTCCTATTGATGTTTAATCGAGTCGAGGATATCCTAAGACTCACGGTCCCAAACCTAAGGACAACCGTGACTAACCCCAACACTATGCCTCGGTATTAGGATTCACGTCACCCTTCACTCTGTCGCTCGCACGACTAAGCCCCAGGGGAGTATATCTACCTAAACATCACACTACGTGGGATTTGTTTGAGCTCAAGGGATTCCTAGTGGTAAAACCTGTTCCTATGTGTAGTTCTAACCCTTTGGTCTAGGTGGAAGAACTCTAGTCTAGATTAAGCCCAAGCGCATATGATTCATTTCAACTCTTCACTCTGTTACTTGCGTAACTAAGCCCAAGGGGAGTTTATCTTCCTAGCACTTCACTCTATTTCGACCGCTATGAAATCAAGGAAACGGAGGTAGGGAGAAACCACGTCGGAGGGGAAACGGGTACATCCCTACCTCACAACTCTTCCTCTCAACCCTCTTCAATCTTAAGTAGTCTAACCCTAAGGAGTTGTCACACCTCCAAAAGGCAACCTAAATTGTTCTCAATCCTAGTGTCACATCTAAGAGAAAACATTAACAAGATGAAATTAAGATTGAAACTCAATTTTATTCATCAATAATGGAAAAGCATAATAACAATATCAAAGAAACATAATAACCCTAATGTTTACAAGTCTGAATACCCTTCAGGGGTTTAGCTACTCATGGAGCTATACATGTTCATCAATGTATGAAACAACGCATAAAATAAGGACATCAATGAAAACCCCCTTGCGTCTGATGTGGCCGTGGTCTTGTGCGGCCGTCGAACGTCGGTGATGATGCCGATGACGCAAGCTAAACCTCCACGAAATCCTCTCCGAAACCCTAGCCGCACTCCCCAAGTTGAAGATAAAGATAGGTCAAAAGATATCCCAAAAGGTCTACAAAATCGCCTTTTATAATGTTGAATCGCGGCTTAAAAATTTGACTTATCGTGGGCTTCACACGGCCGTGTGGAATTAACACACCGGCGTGTGAAGTTTCTATCGACTGAAAAATTAATTCACACGGCCGTGTGTTAATTCCACACGCCTGTGTGAATTCTCTGTAATTCTGAATTTCGGCCGAAAGTGATCAGTAACTTGCTACACACGGCGTTTCAATTGCTGCAGTACTCTCCCAAAACGCTTGCGAATCCGTCGTTCTTCATCAAAGCCATTGAATTGGGCACACAATCAATGGTAGATCGTGCCGATTGCTTCAAGTCTCCTTCTTGGTGAAGTTCTCCTAAGCCACACGAGTTAGACTTGTTGTGAATGTGACTGCCTTTGTGCCCCTCCAAAGGAGGTTGGTACACACTCACAAGTCCAAGCTCGTGCCTTGTTCCGTGCTTGGTCCGAAAACTTCCCAACATCGGCGAACACGACCTAATTTCGTTCTTCTTCTCCAATTTAGCTCCACAAACCTTCAATGCACAAGAATACACAAATGCACGCCATTTAGTGATAAAAACTGATAAACGATATACTCAATGTAAGATAATAACGATTCGCGGTACTATAATACAAGCACTTATCAAATCCCCCCACACTTAAGCTTTTGCTTGTCCTCAAGCAAAATAGAACGTGAAGTACTTGGGAAGAACAATTGAAATTGCTCGGCTTTAGGTTCACCAAAAATATGCAAAAGAAGCATTCTACAAGTCAGGGGAAATTAAAACAATGCATAAGGTTATCATTTCTCTAGATAAAAACTCGAATCAAAAAGGATAAAAACTCGAAAATGTGTTAGTGTGTGCGATTTCACTCAAGAGAACCAACGACTACTCCTCAAACTTTTGTTAGAAAGGACTTATTTATATATAAAAACAAAACTAAAGAGAGAAGGAAGTAGTAGCTTCACACATCCTTGAAGTAGCCGTTTCCTAGGCGGCCACCAAAGGTGGCTTTCACACTTTCGAGTAGGTAGCTCTTTCTACCGGGGTAGTAGCTTTCACGTATCCCATAAGATAGCTCTTTCTCTCATTAGGGCATAACTTGTATCCGTCTTATGAGAGTAGCTACATACTTCATAGGTGATAGCTCTTTCCACCCCAAATGCATACATAAAACAAAGCAACTATTCAAAAACTCATATATTTTTTCTTTTTCTCTTTTCCATATTTCTTTTTCCTTTTATATATGCATTTTCCAAAGTAAAACAAAGAACGATGATAAACTTGTCCTTAATAAACATCAAGATTGAGTTTCCAAAAGATTCCAAGAGTAAGTTGTGCAATATAAGATAATCAAGCAAAAATTCCCTAAAATTCAAGTAGAAACTAGAGCATGATAGGATACAATGTTAAAAATTCTCCTAAACTATAAGAATACAACCGTTGCAATTTAAGGTGAACTGCCATAGGCGACATGAGCATGAACAATTGAACGCACAAGTAAAAGTGTGTGCAATGTGAACTCCCCCCCACACTTAAGATGTACATTGTCCCCAATGTACGCATGCAAGCACAATTATAAGTAGCAAATAAAAACAAATAGTGTGGGAGTGGGCAATTGAAACATTACTCCCCTGAACTCCAAGTGTTTCATTTGATGGAGCTAGGTTATTGAGAGTTGAGTCTCAATGGTTTGTGGAGCACACACGGTCCTATGACCGTGCCAATGACTGTTCCTCAAAATCCTTACATCCAAGACCATCTACGCACACATACACAAGGGTTCAGTATAGCTCAATAAAACTCGAGTATATAAAATATGAAGCAATGAATACAACTCGAGATAAAAGAAAAGCAAAATAAAAGATAAACTTAGAAGGATAGTCCTTTCTGAGTACTACAAGTCCAAAATAAAATAAAAAATACAAAAATGAAAATCAAAAGCAATAAAAACTAAAACTAAGACGCCTCGACGTCGGTGTCCTTGATAATGGCCTCTGGTGCTGCTGGAGGCTCTGGAGATGTAGGTGGATCTACTAATGCTGGAGGAGATGGTGGTGGAGGAGTGGGGTCTCTGGGTCCGGCCACAGATGGTACTGACACGGCCTGCTTTAGAAGTCTCTGTATGGTGTCAAGTCGTGCCATAGTCTCTGCGTGCTGTGCAACCTGTGCGGCCCTGATCTCGGCCTGCTTTGCCTGTAGCACACCCACTGCGCTCTCGAGGCGCTCCAACCTGTCCTGGCCTCGAGAGGGCGAGAACATGTGATAAGTGCTCGTGTTATAGTAATGCGAAGTGTTATTATCTTGCAATGAGCATTAATTTAATAAGATTTTATCACTAAAAAGTGTGTAATTGTTTACTTTTGTGCATTGTAGGGTTGTGAAGATAAAATGAAGGAAAGGAACGAAGTTAGGTCGTGTTTGGCATTGTTGGGAAGATTTTCGGACCAAGCAAGGAGCAAGGCGTGAGCATAGACTTGTGAGTGTGTGCCAACCTCCTTTGGAAGGGCACAAAGGCAGTCACATTCACAATAAGTCTAACTCATGCCAACAATGAGAACTTCACCAATTAGCCGATTCGAAGCAATCGGCATGATCTACCGTTGATTGTGTGCCCAATTCAACGGCCTCGATGAAGACGACGAATCCGGGAGCGTTTCAGGACAATTACTACAGCAGTACTGTAGCAAAACACTGTAGCGAGTTACTGTTCGCATCGGCCAAAAATCGGAATTCCAGAAACTTCACACGGGCATGTGGAAATTCCACACGGCCGTGTGAAATCCCGTTTTCAGCAAATTTAAAGCCGCGACTCCACATTATAAAAGCCCGATTTGGAGACTTTTTGAGATATCTTTTGACCTATTCTTCTCCCCAACTTCTGGGAGTGCGGCTAGGGTTTTGGAGAGGACTTCGTGGAGGTTTAGAGCGCGTCATCGGCATCGTCACCGACGTTCGGCGGCCGCACAAGACCACGGCCAAACCATACGCAAGGGGGTTTTCATCTATGTCTTTACTTTGTGTTTTATTTCATACATTGATGAACATGTATAGCTCCATGAGGAGCTAAACCCCTTATGGGTATTCGGACTTGTAAATTCTAGGGTTATCATGTTTCTTTGACATTGTTATTATGCTTTTCCATTATTGATGAATAAGAATTGAGTTTCAATCTTGATTTTATTTTGCTATTGTTTTCCCTTAGATGTGACACTAGGGTTGAGAGCAATCTAGGTTTTCCTTTGGAGGTGTGACAACTCCTATAGAATTAGACTATTCAAGATTGAAGAGGGTTGAGAGGGAGAGTTGTGAGGTAGCGATGTACCCCTTTCCCTTCCGGTGTGATTTCTCCCTACCTCCGTTTCCTTGATTTATTAGCGGTCAAGATAAAGTGAAGTGCTAGGTAGAAAAACTCCCCTGGGGCTTAGTTACGCGAGTAACAGAGTGAAGGGTTGAAGTGAATCCTATGCACTGGGGCTTAATCTAGACTAGGGTTCTTCCTACTGGACCAAAGGGTTAGAACTACACATAGGAACAGGTTTAATCACTAGGAATCCCTAGAACTTAATGCAATCCCACGTAGTGTGAGGTTTAGGTAGATGTACTCCCCTGGGACTTAATCATGCGAGTGATAGAGTGAAGGGTTGTTGTGAATCCTAATACCGGGGCATAATGTTGGGGGTTAGTCACGGTTGACCTTAGGTTTGGGACCGTGAGTCTAAGGATTTCCTCGACTCAATTAGCATCAATAGGAAGGTATAATAGCATAGTCTTGCACTAGAAGCATAGATCCTAGAGGTAACTTGTCCGGATACCCCACTTCATTCATTGTTAAATAAGAAGAACATCAATTGGAGAATTGGGATTGCTTGAATAAAGATGGTGCTTGTGAGCGAGAAAATTTCAAGGGGATTTGCTAGTGACATGTTCCTTTCAAGATGAAGATACACAAGAAGAAGCAAACCCTAAGGTAATGGAACAAGTACCATTCTTTGGGATTGATCAACTCATAGAAAGCAAGAAAGAGACTTTGGGAAGGGAAAAAGATGTGGGGAGGATATTTAAACCATCCAATGACCTACCTATGCTAAGCTTGGACAATTCCCAACCCAAATTGTTTCCTTGGAGGCCAAAAGTAAGATGGTTGGACCCTCCAACAAATACTCCACTCTGGCAAGTAGATTTTTGGTTTAAAGGAAGTAGCTATGCAATGTCTTGTCGGGATGAATACACTCTTTTCAAGCCGCCATAAGGTAAAGATCAGGTACGTTAAGCTAAGTGACGTTAAACAAGCACTTCTTGGGAGGCAACCCAAGGTTTTACAGTTTTCCTAGGATCTAGTTTAATTAGGATGAATAAAAGTCTTAGTGTTGATGTCTTGAAGTTTCAATGCATGTGCTGCAAATTTGATCGTGGATTATTGATATTTTCGTGTGCCTTAATGATAATTGACGAAGTTTCAGTTGGTTGAGTGTGTTTTCTATGGTCTCTGGTCGTGTTTTTATGATTTGTACAGGCTCTAAGTGTTTTAAAAGAGTTTCTGAAATTTTTTGGAAGAGTCTGTGAATTTTTCTAAGTGAACCAGAGAAAACACACGGCCGTGTGGAATTAACACAAGGCCGTGTGTTACCAAATCAGAGCTCAACCAGTCAGGGCACAGGGGCGTGACCTTGCCTCTGTGAAAAACTTCAGAAGGGGCACACGGCCGTGTGGAATTAACACACGGCCGTGTGAAATCTCGCAGAACTTCAACTCTTTTCCAGAGAGTCCACAGGGGCGTGTTGGTGCCCCTATGAGTGCCACTGTGCTAAGGCACACGGCCGTGTGGAAATTCCACACGGCCGTGTGAAACTCTGCAGAGAAACCCTTTCTTCCCGAGAATACACAGGGGCGTGTGGGTGCCCCTGTGGATGAGCTTGTGAACGGCACACGGCCGTGTGGATTATTTACACGGCCGTGTGAAACACTTGGTATTTCTCGGGCAAGCCAGAGAGGTCACAAGGGCGTGTGATGTGCCCCTGTGGCCAGCCTTGTTCTTGGCCAGGTTGGGCACACGGCCGTGTGGAATTTTTCTGAGACTTGCTGTGTTTTCCCGTGAATCCACAGGGCCGTGTATCGGCCCCTGTGGATCTTCCTGTGTAGGCACACGGTCGTGTGGAATTTCCACACGGCCGTGTGGGGTAGCCCAGAGAGTGAACAAAATGCACACAGGGGCGTGTGTCAGCCCCTGTGAACCCTAATTCAGAGGCACACGGCAGTGTGGCATTATCACACGGCCGTGTGAATTCCCAGAACTTCAAAAGCCGCGCGATTTCTTTTTATTTTTCACTCGTGCCTCTTGACATTTTCATTCTAAACTCTTCTCCTACCCTCTGTACTACTTCCCCGACTGTCTCTGAGCTTTTTGGAGGATTTTATTGGAGTTTTCCGGCCGATTTCTCAATTGTATTCGTCCACACCGTCGGTAAGAACTCCAACCCCTTTTTCTTCGTCAATCCTTGATTTAATTCATTCTTTTTGTTTATTTCGCTTGTTTTGAATGAGTTATACTTATGCGAACATGTTTAGATTAGAATTAGAATGAATTGAAGTGTAAATTTTGGATTTTTAGCACACGGCCGTGATGCTCTGTCCGCCAAAAGCTTCACACAGCCGTGTGGAATTAACACACGGCCGTGTGGATTTCTGCAGAGTGAGTTTTTGAACTGATCTTTGAAAATTTTCTTTTGCAACTTTGCAGATATGGCTTTTAGGTCTAAGAAGTCGGCTGGGAAGCATCAGTGTGAGCCTACCCCACCTCCCGAAGAGGTAGATTTACCATCACCTGAGCATCGAGAACGGTTCAAGCGATTATCAGACCTCCGCTTCGGACAGAGCCGTTTCCCTGATTTGAGCATTCTACGAGACATTTATGGGGGAGCAGAGATGGTAGGTGAGGTCGAGGAGCTCCTCTCAGTGGGGAACTGGAGCAGACTCCTTTCCGTTCGAGAGCCAGCAATCAGATCACTTACGCTGGAGGTGCTCTCCTCATTCGAGTTTGACCGGGGGTACGACAATTTCACCGATGTTGATACCATTCAGTTCCAGGCCCTCGGTCGACACTTCGCTTTGAGCATGACCGAGTTTTCAGTACGGATGGGACTGTATGATCAGGCACACACCGAGACAGAGGAGTACGCATTGCTACCCACAGACTACCCGGGTACTTTGACCCCGCAGCGTGCGTACAGTAGGTTATGTGGCCAGGGACAGTACGAGCCAGGAGTGTCCAAGGCCACATATTTGACCAAGGCCTCGTACAGGTACCTCCATGCTATTCTCAGCCGATCAGTGAGCGGCAGGGGAGACAGTACGGGGGTTCTGAGCCGTCAGGAGCTTCTGTACCTATATTCGATGGTAGAGGGAGAGCCACTCCACCTGGGGCATATTGTAGCAGAGTACATCCGCCATCAGGGCCAGTACACCATGGTGGGAGTGATCTTCTCAGGCCCGTATATCACGCGACTGATTATGGGGTTAGGACTTCGAGACGGAGTACGTGGCGCTGAGAGGACTTCTACACCGGCTCCGTTAGGCATGGAGACCCTGAGGATGATGGGGATGGTCTGCAGATCAGGACCAGGAGTTTACACTTTGATCATTCCTCGTACAGATCAGGCGAGGGGTCACAGGCAACATTAGAGCCACCCCCAGCGGACACAGAGACCGAGGTACCACCCACCGCGCCAGAGCCACTTCCGGTGCGCATGTTCTCACCCTCTCGGGGTCAGGACAGGTTGGAGCGCCTCGAGAGCGTAGTGAGGATGCTACAGACAAAGGTGGCTGAGGTCAGGGCCACACAGGTAGCGCAACACACAGAGGTCATGGCTCGATTACACAGCATACAGCAGTTACTCGAGCGAGCCATGACTTCACCATTCGTGGTCCAACCCCGAGCTTCCACTCCTCCACTACCAGCATCACCAGCACCAGTAGCAGCAGATCCACCATCACCGACAGAGCCTTCAGCAGCACCAGAGGCTTCTATTCAGGACACTGACGCTGAGGCGTCTTAGATTTTATTTTTATTTGATTTTCATTCTTGTATTTTCTATTTTATTTTGGACTAGTATTACTCAGAAAGGACTCTCCTTCTGAGTTTATCTTTTATTTAGATTTTCTTTTATCTCGAGTCGTATTTCATTTTCATATTTTATATACTCGAGTTTTTATTGAGCTATACTGAACCCTTGTGTATGTGTGCGCAGATGGTCTTGGATGAAAGGAATCTAAGGAATAGTCATAAACACGGTCATGGGACCGTGTGTGCTTCACAACCCATTGAGACTCAACTCTCAATGCACCTAGCTCCATCAAATGCAGTACTTGGAGTTCAGGGGAGTAATGTTTCAATTGCCTACTTCCACACTAATTATTTTACAATTCTTAATTTTTAATTGTGCTTGCATACGTACATTGGGGACAATGTACATCTTAAGTGTGGGGGGGGGGGGGGGGGGGGGGGGGGGAGTTCACATTGAACACACCTTTACTTGTGCGTTTAATTGCTTATGCTCATGTAGCCAATGGCGGTTCACCTTAGTTGCAACGGTTGTATTCTTATAGTTTAGGAGAATTTTTAACATTGTGTCCTATCATGCTCTAGTTTCTACTTGAATTTTAGGAATTTTTTGCTCGATATTCTCATATTGCACAACTTACTCTTGGAATCTTTTGGAAACTCAATCTTGAAGTTTTTAAGGACAAGTTTATCGTCGTTCTTAGTTTTACTTTGGAAAATGCATAAAAAAAATGAAAAAAAATATGGAAAAGAGAAAAGAAAGAGCTATCTCATGGGATGCGTGAAAGCTACTACCTCGGTAGAAAGAGCTACCTCCTCGAAAGTGTGAAAGCCACCTTTGGCGGCCGCCTAGGAGAGGGCTACCTTCAAGGATGTGTGAAGCTACTACTTCCTCCCCTATTTTTGTTTTTGTATATAAATAAGTCCTTCCTAACCAAAGTTTGAGGAGTACTCGTTGGTTTTCTCGAGTGAGATTGCACACACTAACACATTTTCGAGTTTTCATCCTTTTTGATTCGAGTTTTTAGCTAGAACAATGGTAACCTTATGCAATGTTTTGATTTCCCCTTACTTGTAGAATGCTTCTTTTGCATACTTTTGGTGAACCTAAGGCCTAGGACTTTCAATTGTTCTTCCCAAGTACTTTCACGTTCTATTTTTGCTTGAGGACAAGCAAAAGCTTAAGTGCGAGAACATGTGATAAGTGCTCGTGTTATAGTAATGCGAAGTGTTATTATCTTGCAATGAGCATTAATTTAATCATATTTTATCACTAAAATGTGTGCAATTGTTTACTTTTGTGCAATTGTGAAGATAAAATGAAGGAAAGGAACGAAGTTAGGTCGTGTTTGGCATTGTTGGGAAGATTTTCGGACCAAGCAAGGAGCAAGGCGTGAGCATAGACTTGTGAGTGTGTGCCAACCTCCTTTAGAGGGGCACAAAGGCAGTCACATTTACAATAAGTCTAACTCATGCCAACAATGAGAACTTCACCAATTGTGAGTGTGAGCATAGACTGTAGCAAGTTACTGTAGCAAAAATTAATTCACACGGCCGTGTGTTAATTCCACACGCCCGTGTGAATTCTCTAGAATTCTGAATTTCGGCCGAAAGCGAACAGTAACTTACTACAGTGGTTTGCTACAGTAACAAACTACAGTGCTGCTGCAGTACTCGCCCGAAAAGCTCCCGAGTCCATCGTTCTTCATCGAGGCCATTGAATTGGGCACACAATCAATGGTATATCGTGCTGATTGCTTCCAGTCTCCTTCTTGGTGAAGTTCTCCTAAGCCACACGAGTTAGACTTGTTGTGAATGTGACTGCCTTTGTGCCCCTCCAAAGGAGGTTGGCACACACTCACAAGTCCAAGCTCGTGCCTTGTTCCGTGCTTGGTCCAAAAATTTCCAATATCGGCGAACACGACCTAATTTCGTTCTTCTTCTCCAATTTAGCTCCACAAACCTTCAATGCACAAGAATACACAAATGCATGCCATTTAGTGATAAAAACTAATAAACGTTATGCTCAATGTAAGATAATAACGCTTCGCGGTACTATAATAGAAGCACTTATCACATGTTCTTTTGCAATACAGTCAAGCAATTGGCATCAAGGATTACCGACGCGCTCTCCTCCAATTTCCTCTTGTTGGTCAAGAGGTCCATCAAGAACTTTGCGTACTTAGGCATTTGGGCCAATGCCTCCATGAATGGTATGTTGATGTGCAATTGCTTGAAAAGTCCAAGAAATTTCTTGTATTGTTTGTTCTCTTGGTCATTCTTCAATCATGAAGGATAGGGGATCCTTGGCTTGTAGGGTGGGGATGCCACCTCTTTTTCCTTTGTCGCTCCTTCCTCTACCTTCACTACCTCGGGTGTCTCTTAGGTCTTCTCTAGAGGGAGATTTCTCTCGACCTCTTTTCCACTCCTCAAGGTGATTGCCTTCAATTATTCCCTCGGATTGGTCTCCGTATTACTAGGCAAACTCCCTTGAGGTCTTTCCGCCAATGTCTTCGCAATTTGCCCCATTTGATTCTCCAAATTGTGTAAGGAGGTGGTGTGATTGCGAAGTATAGATTCCACTGATTGGAACCTAGCATCCGATGAAGAAATAAACCGTGTGATAGCTCTCTCTAGATCGGTCATATTCCCTTCTAGCCCGGTCACTCAGCCTTCTAAATTCGGTGCTTGTTGACCTTGAAATCCCGGTGGTGTGTTGTTCTTTTGTTGTGACTATCCTTGGTTGCTCCATGAGAAGCTTGGGTGGTTCCTCCACCCCGAATGGTAAGTGCCACTATACGGGTTGCCTTGGCCTTGTCCTCTATAGTTATTTCCCACAAAAACAGCTTGCTCCACCGTACTAGCGCCTCCAATAGCAATCGGACAATCACTTGAAGCATGACCTCCCCCACAACCATTACAAGTAGTGATGGCCGCAACTCTTGGTGAAGTTAGAACATCCAACTTCTTACTCAATGATTCTACTTGTGCCGCCAAAGATGTAACTGCATCAACCTCATGAATTCCGGCCATCTTCTTTCGGTCCCTTGTGTTCCATTGATAGCTATTCATTGCCATCTCTTCAATAAGGTGTCGGGCTTCATCGGGAGTCTTACTTCCTAGAGTCCCTCCTGCCGCCGCATCTAAAAGTTGCTTGGTGCTTGGATTCAACTCGTTATAGAAGGTATGGATAATCATCCACTCGGGGAATCCATGTTGCGGGCACTTTCGGAGGAGCTCCTTGAACCTATCCCATGTCTCGAATAGAGACTCCAATTCCACTTGCATAAACGATGAGATTTCATTCCGGAGCCTCGCTGATTTTCCCGGGGGGAAATACCTAGCCAAGAATACCTCAGCCATCTCCTCCCATGTAGTAATAGATGCTCTCGGTAATGAATGTAGCCAATGTCTCGCTTTTACCTTCAACGAAAATGGGAAGGCTCTCAATCTGATTGCGTCGTCCGTTACTCCATTGATCTTCAACATGTCGCACACTTCAAGAAAGTTCTCGAGATGGTTGTTAGGATCTTCGTCGGCCAACCCATTAAACTGTGCCGACTGTTGCAACATTTGAATGAATGACGGCTTCAACTCAAAGTTGTTCGCAGTGATTGGGGGCCTCACAATGCTTGATTGAGTCCCCATTACCGCGGGTCTAGCAAAGTCGGACAACGTCCATTGTTGTTCGTTCTGTCCTGCCATAGCTTCCGACCCTTCTGAATCTATGCTGGCTTGCTTGGATTGTTCTTCTACAGGCTCTTTCCCTTTACGGTGAGTTCTTTTACCAATGTTCGGGTCTACTTCAACAAGAATCGAAGGGTTCCCGCGGGTCATAACCTGAAGCCAACACAAAGAAAAGAAAAACAACAATTATGATAGTCAAAGAAAGTGTGAAATAGACAACAAAGTGAATAACTAAAGTAGCAAAAACAAGTATAAAAAATACGCCTAGTCCCCAGCAACGGCACCAAAAACTTTACACGACCCCTTGCGTGTATCCTGCAAGTGCACGGGCTTGTCGAAGTAATAACATTACCCTGGTGAGTGGGTAGTCGAATCCACAGGGAATAGGGATTTAAAATATGAGAATTTGCTATTCAGTCGTGCGATGTACGAAAAATAATGATCGGAGTGATGAATGAATTTATGGAATCAATTAGAATAAAAGATAAGAAAGTAAATAGAGAGATGGAAGACAAGAGAAAAGTAAGTAGAAGTTAAAAGAGAAGACTAGCAATGGATGAAATAGGGTATCCGGACAAGCTACCTCTAGGACTTATGCTTCTAGTGCAAGACTATGGTATTATACTTTCCTATTGATGTTAATTGAGTCGAGGATATCCTTAAACTCACGGTCCCAAAACTTAAGGTCAACCATGACTAACCCCAACATTATGTCCTGGTATTAGGATTCACTACGACCCTTGACTCTCGTTGACCTGTCAACTAAGCCCCAGGGGTGTCTATCTTCCTAACCCTAACACTACGTGGAATTGCTTTAAGCTCTAGGGATTCCTAGTGATAAAACCTGTTCCTCTATTTAGTTCTAACCCTTTGGTCCAGGTGGAAGAACCCTAGTCTAGATTGAGCCCTAAAACTCTATCTCAACCGCTAATTAACCAAGGAAACGGAGGTAGGGAGAAATCACACCGGAAGAGAAAGGGGTACATTGCTACCTCGCAACTCTCCCTCTCAACCCTCTTCAATCTTAAGTAGTCTACTCCTATAGGAGTTGTCACACCTCCAAAGGATAACCTAGATTGTTCTCAACCCTAGTGTCACGGCTAAGGAAGAACAATTGCAATAGATAATTAAAACTGAAACATGAATTTAATCATCAATAATAGAAAAGCATAATAATAATGTCATAGAAACATAATGATCCTAGGGTTTTACAAGTCCGAATACACACGAGGGGTTTAGCTCCTCATGGAGATATACATGTTCATCAAAGTGTAAAATAAAGCACAAACTAAACACATCAATGAAAACCCCCTCGCGTATGGTGTGGCCGTGGTCTTGTGCGGCCGTCGAACGTCGATGTCGATGCCGATGGCGCGCTCCAATCCTCCACAAAGTCCTCTTCGAAACCCTAGCCGCACTCTCCAGAAGTTGGGGAGAAAGATAGGTCAAAAGATGCCCAAAAAATCTCCAAATCAGGCTTTAAATAGGCTGAGTGCGGCTTTAAATTTGAACTTATCGGGGCTTCACACAGGCATGTGGAATTTCCACACGCTTTAAATTTGAACTTATCGGGCTTCACACGCCGTGTGGAATTTCCACACGCCCGTGTGAAGTTTCTGGCTTCCTGGAAAAATTACTACACATGGTCGTGTGGAATTTCCACACGACCGTGTGAGGTCTCTGGCTCGCTGGGAATTAATTCACACGGCCGTGTGTTAATTCCACATGTCTGTGTGAACTCTCTGGAAACCTGATCTTTGGCAGAAAATGCACAGTAACTTCCTACAGTGAATTACTACAGTAACAAGCTACAGTCTGACACGACCCCTTGTGTGTATCCCGCAAGTGCACGGGTTTGTTGAAGTAATAAAAGTTACCCCGATGAGAGGATAGTCGAATCCACAGGGAATAGGGAGTTAGAATACGAGATTTCACTATTAAAACTATGCGAAGTACGGAAAAGTGATCAATTGATTCGGTGAGTGAATTATGGAAAGAATTATACTGAAAGACGAGAAATTAAATAGAAAGATGGAAGATGAGAGAGTGCATGTAAAAGAGAAAAGAGAGGACTAGTAATGAATGAAATAGGGCATCCGGACAAGCTACCTTTAGGGTCTATGCTTCTAGTGCAGGACTATGCTATTATACTTTCCTATAGATGTTTAATCGAGTCGAGGATATCCTAAGACTCACAGTCCCAAACCTAAGGACAACCGTGACTAACCCCAACACTATGCCCCAGTATTAGGATTCACGTCACCCTTCACTCTGTCGCTCGCACGACTAAGCCCTAGGGGAGTATATCTATCTAAACCTCACACTACATGGGATTGCTTTAAGCTCTAGGGATTCCTAATGGTGAAACTTGTTCCTATGTGTAGTTCTAACCCTTTGATCCAGGTGCAAAAACCCTCGTCTAGATTAAGCCCCAATCCATAGGATTCATTTCAACCCTTCACTCTGTTACTTGCGTAACTAAGCCCCAGGGGAGTTTATCTGCCTAGCACTTCACTCTATTTTGACCGCTATGGAATTAAGATTGAAACTCAATTTTATTCATCAATAAAGGAAAAGCATAATAACAATGTCAAAGAAACATAATAACCCTAGAGTTTACAAGTCCGAATACCCTTAAGGGGTTTAGCTCCTCATGAAGCTATACATGTTCATTAATGTAGAAAAGGAAGCACAAAGTAAAGACATCAATCAAAACCCCCTTGCGTGTGGCATGGCTGTGGTCTTGTGCGGCCGTCGAACGTCGGTGACGATGCCGATGACGCGCGCCAAACCTCCAGGAAATCCTCTCCGAAACCCTAGCCGCACTGCCCCAAGTTGGAGAGAAAGATAGGTCAAAAGATATATCAAAAGGTCTCCAAAATCGCCTTTTATAATGTTGAGTCGCGGCTTTAAAATCTGACTTATCGGGGGCTTCACACGGCCGTGTGGAATTAACACAAGGGTGTGTGAAATTTCTGTCTGCTGAAAAATTAATTCACACGGCCGTGTCGTAATTCCACACGCCCGTGTGAATTTTCTGGAATTCTGAATTTCAGCCGAAAGCAAACAGTAACTTGCTACATTAGTTTGCTACAGTAACAAACTACAATGCTGCTGCAGTACTCGCCCGAAACGCTCCCGAGTCCATCGTTCTTCATCGAGGCCATTGAATTGGGCACACAATCAATGGTAGATCGTGCCGATTGCTTCAAGTCTCCTTCTTGGTGAAGTTCTCCTAAGCCACACGAGTTAGACTTGTTGTGAAAGTGACTGCCTTTGTGCCCCTCCAAAGGAGGTTGGCACACACTCACAAGTCCAAGCTCGTGCCTTGTTCCTGTGCTTGGTCCGAAAACGTCCCAACATCGGTGAACACGACCTAATTTTGTTCTTCTTCTCCAATTTAGCTCCACAAACCTTCAATGCACAAGAATACACAAATGCACGCCATTTAGTGATAAAAACTGATAAAAGATATGCTCAATGTAAGATAATAACGCTTCGCGGTACTATAACACAATCACTTATCAGTAACTCGCCGAAACGCTCCCGAATACGTTGTTCTTCATCGAGGCCATTGAATTGGGCACACAATTAATGGTAGATCGTGTCGATTGCGTCAAGTCTCCTTCTTGGTGAAGTTCTCTAAAGCTACACGAGTTATACTTGTTGTGAATGTGACTGCCTTTGTGCCCCTCCAATGGTGGTTCGCACACACTCACAAGTCTAAGTTCGTGCCTTGTTCCTTGCTTGGTCCGAAAAGCTCCCAACAACGGCGAACACAACCTAACTTTGTTCTTCTTTTCCAACTTGGCTCCACAAACCTACAATGCAAAAGAATACACAAATGCACACTATTTAGTGATAAAATCTGATAAAAGATATGCTCATTATAAGATAATAACACTTTGCGTTACTATAACACAAGCACTTATCACCCTCAATGTGCCAAAGCAATAGAATGCAACAATATAGACATTAAAAATATAGTAGGAGGTTTTCGTGAACTTCCTCGATTCTCAAAACATGAGTCTTAAAGTCCATGAGATCGGGGTGACCACCAAAGATTCTTTTACAAAATGGAGAAAGAAAGTGTGCTTGATGCCCCCATTCCACCTTGTGAGGTAGAAAGGAACATCATCTCAAGATATCCATTACACACAAGGAAAAATAAAATACACAAACAAGCAAGCAAATAATTAACATAACAAAAACCATTAACCAAGAGATAACCAAAGCAAGTTCTTTGTGCAATCAAAACCATGAAGTCCAATTCTCTTTATTGCAAGTGTTGTAAGGGATTTACAATGATGCTACAAGTGAACAAATAAATTCAAGGTAAATTGTAGCCCAAAGTTACTGTAGCACGGTCTTGAAAGAGGTACAATTTCCTCTTGTTTTTGCAGCCCAAAAATTTACAAAAAAATCAAATATTAAACATTCATACAACATTCCCCAAAGTTTGAAGCAAGATAAGCATGAAAATCAAGAAAAAGAAACAAGTTTGCTTCAAAACACAAGTTAGGGAGTCAAAGCTTGAATCGACGAAGATCGGTCAAGATTATGGTGAAACCTTGAATAAACCACTAGATTTAAGTTGCAATAGATAGTAGAGGAGTGTAGATGAAGAAAAATGAAGAAAAACAGTGAAAGAATGAGGGAAAACGGAGAAGAATGAGAGAGATATGAAGAAAACGGTGAAAAGGTGCGCAACTTAAAATGCAGCCCGTGGGTCATGCGGTCATCCATGCGGCCGCATGGATGGCCGCATGAGTTTCTAGATGATATCCAGAGCATAGATACGGTACATAAATGGGCATTTTCCAGATTTTTTACAAAATAATCATCCAAACACCCAAAAAAACACATAAAAACAAAGCCGAATGCACCCACAACAACAAAAACATGATATTTGATGCATGAAGATGAATGAAAACACAAAGAACTCACAACTACCATGAATGAACACAAGTAAAAAAATTATGAAAAATGACTAACTAACCACAATCACACATATGAAAATAAAGAACACTCAAGCAAGCAAACACACCAAAATACAAAAACACACATGCAATGAATTTTAATGCTTGGGTTATCTCCCAAGAAGTGCTTATTTAATGTCATTATCTCAACATATCTTTTTCTTACCTAAGGAGGCTTGAAAATGGTGTGTTCATCCCGGCTAGAGGTTGCATAAGAACTACCAAGAAAAGTAAAGCATACCTTCTGGGATGGTGTCAAATTGAAGACCAAGCATGAGTTACCTTTTGGTCTCCATGGAAAAAGCTTGTGCCCCGAGTTGTGCAATTTAAACTTGGCGGATCCTTATACGGCTTGAATCTCCTCCCCGCTTCTTCTTTGTTCACGGCAAGAATTCCTTTGAGTACCCCACTGACAGGGGCTCGAAAGTGCACGAGTTATCAAACTAATAAAATACCCTGGTGAGTGGGTACTCGTATCCACAGGGAATAGGGATTTAAGACACAAGAATTCACTATTTAGCTATGCGGTGTACGGTGAGTGTGAAGAGAATTAATGAGTGAGTGTAAAAGAAATTAATAAGAACAAGTATTAAAGAGAAGTCTGGAAGGTAAGCGAGTGCAAGTAAGGGTAAATAGAGAAGGACAATCAATGAGCAAAGTTGGGTACCCGGACAAGCTACCCCTAGGACTTATGCTTCTAGTGCAAGACAATGCTATTACACTCTCCTATTGATGTTAATTGAGTCGAGGATATCCTTAAACACACAGTCCCAAACCTAAGGTCAACCGTGACTAACCCTAACACTATGCCCCGGCATTAGGTTTCACTACGACCATTGACTCTTGTTGACCTGTCAACTATGCCCTAGGGGAATTCGTCTTCCTAAGCCTCACACTATGTGGAGTTGCTTTATGTTCTAGAGATTCCTAGTGATAAACCATGTTCCTATATATAGGTCTAACCGTCTGGTCTTGGTGAAAGAACCCTAGTCTAAATTAAGCCCCAGCACTAAGATTCAGTTCACACCTTCACTCTGTTGATCGCGCAATTAAGCGCCAAGGGAGTTTATCTCCTAGCACTTCACTCTATCTCGACCGCTAATAAATCATGGAACACGGAAATAGGGATAATTACACCGGAGGGGAAAGGGGACTACCTCACGACTCACTCTCTCGACCCTCTCCAATCTTAAGTAGTCTAACCCTATAGGAGTTGTCACACCTCCAAAGGATAACCTAGATTGTTCTCAACTCTAGTGTAATGGCTAAGGGAAAACCATTACAAGATGCAATTAAGATTGAAACTCAATTTTATTCATCAATAATGTAAAAGCATAATAACAATGTCAAAGAAACACAATCATCCTATGGTTTACAAGTCCGAATACCCACAAAGGGTTTAGCTCCTCATGGAGCTATACAAATCCATCAAAATATAAAAGTGAATACAAATTGAAAGCATAGATGAAAACCCCCTTGTGTAGAGTGTGGCGGTAGTCTTGTGCGGCTGCTGGACGTTGATGTCGATGCCGATGACGCACTCCACACCTCCACAAAGTCCTATTTGAAACCCTAGCTACAACCCTCTAGACGTTAGGTCAGAAGATAGCCAAAAAGATCTAGAAAATATCTCCAAAATGGGCTGTTATAATGCTGAGTCGCGGCTTTAAATCAGCTGAAATCAGGATTTTACACGGCCGTCTGAAGTTTTTGTTTTGCTGATTTTCGACAGACAGTGAATAGTAACTTGCTACAGTAATGCTACAATAATCTTGCCAAAACGCTTCCGAATTCATTGTTCTTCATCGAGGCCGTTGAATTGCGCATAGAATCAATGGTAGACCGTGCTGATTGCTTTAAATCTCCTTATTGGTGAAGTTCTCCTATGCTAACATGAGCTAGACTCATTGTGAATGTGACCGCCCTTGTGCCCCTCCAAAGGAGGTTGGCACACACTCACAAGTCTATGCTCGTGCCTTGTTTCTTACTTGGTCAGAAAAATCCCCAACAACAACAAACACGATCCAACTTTGCTCCTTTCCTCCAAATTATTTTCACAACCCTACAATGCACAAAAGCACGCAAATGCACACTATTTAGTGATAAAATCTGATGAAAGTAATGCTGATTGTAAGATAATACCACTTCTCATTAGTATAACATGAGCACTTATCACCCACCATAAAGTTGCTTGGGCCTCCAACAAAAAAGTTTTGGTCGAGAGTTATTTAAGCTCGGCACGGGTGGGTCCTTGGACGGTTTCCATCTCATACCCACATCTTCTTCCTCGACTCCTATTAAATGCCCTTGAACTACCCATAAGAGTTGTTTGGGTCTCCAAGGGAATAAGTTGGGTTGAGAACTTGTCAAGCTTGGCATGGGTGGATTAATTGGTTGCTTAGACATCCTGTCTACATTTCTTCTCTCAACATCTCTTGAATGATCAACAATTGCCAACAAAATTTGCTTCGCCGCCATGGAAATATTTTTGGTTGGAATTGTTGACACTACCCCTTGCGTGTATCCCGCAAGTGCACGGGTTTGTCGAAGTAATAAATTTACCCTGGTGATTGGGTAGTCGAATCCACAGGGAATAGGGGATTAGAATACGATATTTCACTAATAAAGCTATGCGGAGTACGAAAAAGCAATAGTGGGATCAATGAGTGAATATAAAATCAAACAGAATGAAAAGCTAGAAGTTAAATAGAAAGATGGAATATGAGAGAGTGCAAATAAAAGAGAATAAAGAGGATTACTAATGAATGAAATAGGGCATCCGGACAAGCTACCTCTAGGATCTATGTTTCTAGTGCAGGACTATACTATTATACTCTCCTATTGATGCTTAATTAACTCGAGGATATCCTAAGACTCACGGTCCCAAACCTAAGGACAACCGTGACTAACCCCTACACAATGCCCTGGTATTAGGATTCACATCACCCTTCACTCTGTCGCTCGCACGACTAAGCCCCAGGGGAGTATATCTACCTAACCCTCACACTACGTGGGATTGCTTTAAGCTCTAGGGATTCCTAGTGGTAAAACTTGTTCCTATGTGTAGTTCTAACCCTTTGATCCAGGTGTAAGAACCCTAGTCTAGATTAAGCCCTAATGCGTAGGATTCACTTCAACCCTTCGCTCAATTACTTGCATAACTAAGCCCCAGGGGAGTTTATCTGCCTAGCACTTGACTCTATTTTGACCACTGTGAAATCAAGGAAACGGAGGTAGGGAGAAACCACGTCGGAGGGGAAAGGGGTACATCGCTACCTCACAACTCTCCCTCTCAACCCTCTTCAATCTTAAGTAGTCTAACCCTAAGGAGTTGTCACACCTCCAAAAGGCAACCTAAATTGTTCTCAATCCTAGTGTCACATCCAAGATAAAACAATAGCAATATGAAATTAAGATTGAAACTCAATTTTATTCATCAATAATGGAAAAGCATAATAACAATGTCAAAGAAACATAATAACCCTAGAGTTTACAAGTCCGGATACCCTTAAGGGTTTTAGCTCCTCATGGAGTTATACATGTTCATTAATGTAGAAAAGGAAGCACAAAGTAAAGACATCAATCAAAACCCCCTTGCGTGTGGTGTGGCCGTGATCTTGTGCGGCCGTCGAACGTTGGTGACGATGCCGATGACGCGCGCCAAACCTCCAGGAAATCCTCTCCGAAACCCTAGCCGCACTGCCCCAAGTTGGAGAGAAAGATAGGTCAAAAGATATCTCAAAAGGTCTCCAAAATCGCCTTTTATAATGTTGAGTCGCGGCTTTAAAATCTGACTTATCGGGGGCTTCACACGGCCGTGTGGAATTAACACACGGGCGTGTGAAATTTCTGTCTGCTAAAAAATTAATTCACACGGCCGTGTGTTAATTCCACATGGCCGTGTGAATTTTCTGGAATTCTGAATTTCAGCCGAAAGCAAACAGTAACTTGCTACAGTGTTTTTGGTACGGTAACAGGCTACAGTGTTTTTGGTACGGTAACAGGCTACAGTGTCTTCAAATGTGGTTGATTGAGCTTCTTCCACCTCCTCACATTCTTCCATGGCCATGATATCATCCTCCTCCTTTTCTTCTTCAATGGAATCTATAGGTGGGACTTCTACCTCTAGTTCATTATTCTTTTCTTGATCCAAGGTTTCCTAGAGAAGTTCACCAAATTGATTCCCAATTCTTTGTATAGATGCTTGAAAGCATTCAACTGTGGCTTTTACAAGATTCAATCTGACTTCATTGGCTCTTAGTTCAAAGTTAATGGCTTTAAATCTTTCTTCAATATCCATCATGAAACTTGCCAAGAAATCCTTAGTATTGAAACCCCATTCATTTTATTGCTTACTATGAATGAACTGGAGGGTGGTAATGCACCTGATCTTGCTAGGGGGGTTCTTGTAGAAATTCATAGTGAGGATGCTCCTATTGTTGTCTATGATGATGTGAAGAAAAATTTGGGTGCCTTCCCACATATGGATTATGGGCATTGTGATGCGAATTGCTTGGGCTTGCTTTCATGGCAAGGAAATTTTCTATCTTTTCTTCAAGTGCATAAATTTTTGCGGCCAAAAGTTTTTCTTGAAAATCCATGGCTTTGTGTAAATGAATAAAACAAAAATCAATAAGATAACAAAGGACTTAAAAGAAAATGAAAACAAACGAGTATGCACAAAAGGATAGGAAACACATAGAAAGACAAATATTTACAAAAGGAAATAAAAATGACTAGATCAGTGAACTAAAGGTTTTCCTAGCATCCTTGGAATCCCCGGCAATGGCACTAAAAACTTGGTGAGAGATCCGCAAACGCACGGGCCGTCAAGTAATACCCCTCACGCAAGCGCGACGGGGTCGTATTCCCTGGGGTCCCAAGAGCTGCTATTACTCCCCACTAGATGACACTGTCTAGTCTACCAAATATAGTATTAAAACAAAATAAGAATAATAATAATGAGAAAACTATAAACACATGGACTAAGGCTCACCACATAAGCATAATAAGGAAGCAAGTAATAATGAAAGTTCGAGCTCACCGGGCGAGGATCCCCTCGGGACTAATAAAGCTATAAGGATACTCGAATTACACAAGCGAAGGTGGTTAGGCCAAGAGATGTCCAAAGGTAGGTTTCCCCGATGGTCACGGTGATAACCCCTAATCCGGTACGAGTATTGGAATACGGAATCACTTCCGCCCAAATCCTCCTACGATTGTATTATGCCTAGGGAAATCCCTAATTAAGGTCAAACATAATATTTAGTCTCAACCCTAATGGTTGGAGGGGTACGAAATACCCGATGGTCATGGCGTATTCATACATGAATCCCTTCCAAACTTGGTATGTCAAATACTAAGGTGATGGCCACGCAACCTCGTATAACTTAGAAATCGATACACAGAGTTCTCATACATACCAATACATCAAAGTTCACCAAGATTGAACCACAAACCACACAAATACCATACATGTAAATCAAGTATCCATACAAGCAAGTGCATCCCAATGTTCACTGGATGTTCGGCGACCTTAGGCAGTCTAGTTCAACATAAATAAGGAAGAGATCTCAAAATACATAACAAGCATGATCAAAACCAAAGAAAACCCCCATAGTGTTGACTAGAAGAAGATGGTGATGTGAATTCGCGTATTGGTGCCTATGAACACGTAGATGATCTCCCTTGTGTATGATCTTCTTCTCCATTTGATTTACTCCTTAAAAGTGCCTTCTCCTGCCCCTTAAAGCCCTTGAAACCCTAGATGGTGATGGAGGGGAGAAGATGGCCAAAAGACACCAAACAAAAGTGTCCTAGCCCCCTTTAAAAGGTGTTCTCGGGATGCAATGTGACCTGGCATGCGGTCAGTATATGGGCACTGTAGCTCCCTGGATTTCACGTAAGTTGCTACATTGGAGTGCTATAGTAGTATTGCTATAGCCCATGCTACAGTAACTCCGCTGTAGTAAAACTACTATAGTGCAACAGCTACAGGAGTCATGTGACCGTTTATGTACCCGTATGATTGCCCGCATGGAATTCTAGACTTAGCCATTTCTCTTAGTTTTCGTGCTACGGTGCTACTATAGTTCCACTACAGTATCGGAGCTCGAAAATGCTGTTTTCCTTGCCAATTTCTCCTTAAATCTTGTTGTCGAGCTCCCCATGGTACCTTTTGTACCTGTAACACGAAATAAACCAATTTAGACCAAAAACGGGCATCCACACATAAAAAAACTCTATTTATGTGCACACATATATGAATAATACGTACATTTAGGCATTTATCAGTTTGCTAATTAGCTAATGCGATGTGTGGAGAGTGAGAGCAAAATCAATGTGTGTATGCAAGAGTAATTAAAAGAAACAAGAAAATAAAAGAGAAGTATGGAAAATAGGAGAATGCAAGCAAAAGGTGAGAGAAGAACAATCAATATGAATAAGGGGTACCCGGACAAGCTTCCCCTAGGATTCATGCTTCTAGTGCAAGACAATGCTATTATACTCTCTGATTGATGTTTAATGAGTTGTGGACATCCTAAATCACACGGTCCCAAACTTAAGGTCAACAGTGACTAATCCCAACATTATTTCCCGGGATTAGGTTTCACTACGACCCTTGACTCTTGTTGACCTGTCAATTAAGCCCTAGGGGAGTCCATCTTCCTATGCCTCACACTACGTGGAATTGCAATACGTTCTAGGGATTCCAAGTTATAGATCATGTTCCTATGTGTATGATAAGTGCTCATGTTATAGTAATGCGAAGTGTTATTATCTTGCAATGAGCATTGATTTAATCAGATTTTATCACTAAAAAGTGTGCATTTGTTTACTTTTGTGCATTGTAGGGTTGTGAAGATATATTGGAGAAAAGGAACGAAGTAAGATCGTGTTCACTATTGTTGGGGAGTTTTTCGGACTAAGCAAGGAACAAGGCATGAGCATAGACTTGTGAGTGTGTGCCAACCTCTTTTGGAGGGGCACAAAGGCTGTCACATTCAATAAGTCTAGCTCGTGTTAACAAGGAGAACTTCACCAATAAGGAGATTTGAACCAATCGACACGTTCTACCATTGATTGTGTGCCTAATTCAAAGGCCTCAATGAAGAACGATGAATTCGGGAGCGTTTCGCACAATACTGTAGCAAGTTACTATTTACTGTCTGCCGTATGGAAATTCCACACCGCCGTGTGAAATCCCAATTTCAGCCGATTTAAAGCCGCGACTCAGCATTATAAAAGCCTATTTTGGAGACTGTTTTTGGATCTTTTTGGCTCTCTTCTGACCTAACTTATAGAGAGGCACGGCTAGGGTTTGTAGAGGACTTTGTGGAGGTTTGGAGCGCTTCATCGGCCTCGACATCAACGTCCGGCGGCCGCATAAGACCACGGCCACACCACACACAAAGGGGTTTTCATTTATGCATTCAATTTGTATCTCTTTTATTATTTTGATGGATTTTTATAGCTACATGAGGAGCTAAACCCCTTGTGGGTATTCAGACTTGTAAACCCTAGGATTATTATGTTTCTTTGACATTGCTATTATGCTTTTCCATTATTGATGAATAAAATTGAGTTTCAATCTTAATTTTATCTTGTAATGGTTTTCCCTTAACCGTGACACTAGGGTTAAGAGCAATCTAGGTTATCCTTTGGAGGTGTGATAACTTCTATAGGGTTAGACTACTTAGGATTAAAGAGGGTTGAGAGGGTGAGTCATGGGGTAGCGGAACATCCTCTTTCCCCTCCGATGGGATTCTCCCTACCTCCATGTTCCATGATTTATCCGCGGTCGAGATAGAGTGAAATGCTAGGAGATAAACTCCCCTGGGGCTTAGTTGCACGAGCAATAGAGTGAAGGGTTGAAGTGAATCTTAGTGCTGGGGCTTAATTTAGACTAGGGTTCTTTCACCTGGACCAAAGGGTTAGAACTACACATAGGAACAGGGTTAATCACTAGGAATACCTAGAACTTAAAGTAATTCCACGCAGTGTGAGGCTTAGGAAGATAGACTCCCTTAGGGCTTAGTTGACATGTCAACGAGAGTCAAGGGTCGTAGTGAAACCTAATGCCGGAGCATAGTGTTTGATAAGTGCCTAAATACATCATGCTTTAGCGATGATGTTCTTGTACTTTCATGCAACTTATGTGTATTTTCAATGGCATTTTGCGCACTTGATGTTTTTATTTTCGTTTCAGGGTTTCGAGGACCAAGTGCGCGTGATCGAACCATATTCGTGTCGTTTTGGGGAAGATTGAAAAAGAAATAAAGTTTAAACAAGGTCCGAACGTCACAAACCCGCAAACCACACTGTTCTGTGCGGCCACTATGTGGGCCGCACAGTGCCCGCACATCTCAGCCAGTGAGCTGTGCGGCCTAGTGTGCGGCCCGCACACTTAGCCGCACAGGGTGACCAGAGGAGCGTGCGGGCACATGTGTGCCCGCACACAGCCCGCACGGTCTCGGGAGTATATAGGCACTACTAAGGGTTTTGAGAAGTGGGTTGTTCTCATCCGACCTTCGCACACCCTAAACCTAGTTTCATCATTTTTGGAGGCGATTTCGGCTAGGATTGAAGGAGAGAAGAAGGGGAGAATGTTGACAAGCATCAAAGCGCTCGGCGGCGTGGATCCGACGAGCTACACCATCAATCCTTAGTCGACATTTCGAGGGGAGTTTTCTTCTTGTTTCCTTGATGAACCTTATGTATTATGAACTCCTCCACTTTGTAATGCCGAACTAAACTCGCAAGGCCACCGGGCTCCCGGTGAACCTTGGGAGGAGACTTTGTATGAATGATCTTTATTTGCTTTGAATGATTGAGTTGTTTTGGTTGTTTGGTTTTAATTCATCTTCTTGTTGTTCATTCTACAATGGATGGTTTCTGTAGAATTGATCTCGAATGATACTTGTTTGGCGAGATGCTAGCTTGTATTAGGTCACTTGATGAGTTTAAGAGGGTTTCATGTATTAATACACCGGAGGTTCCGGGTGTTAGTAGCCTCCCGGGCGTTTAGCCGAGAGTGTGCATTAGATTAACCCTAATCAAGACTCCTTGTTCTCATTGACATCGTAGGGGTATCTTCTGGATAGAGAAACCCATACTGGATTAGGACTACACTACGGAGGTTACGGGGTAGTCGACATCCGAGTCTAGCGGACCAAAACCAAGCCAACCCTAGCTTTTTGATTCCCATGATCATTCGTATTTAGTCTCCTCCCGGGGGAATCCTCGCCCGAGGCCTTCCCTAATTATTGCCTTCTTCGTCTCTAACTTTATTCCAGATTGAGCTTTATTTTATATGCATTTCTTTACTTGTTTTTATTATTTTAATATTGCTTCAACCTTGTTTTGATCGACTAGAAAGTGACTTCCCAAAGGAAGTAATATTAGATCTCGGGCCCTAGGGAATACGACCCTCCTTGTGAGGTTATTACTTGATGACCCATGCACTTGCGGCCGGGGAGTCGCGTGCTAGCTCCGTAGCTAGTCGCGCGCTAGCTCATCAAGTTTTTGGCGCCGTTGCCGGGGACATCCGAGAATACTAGAAAAACTTTTGGATCATTGATCTAGTCATTTCGCTTTCATTTGTAATTATTCATCCTTCCTCGCTTTTTATTTTCATCCTTTGTACATATCAACTAACATCCCATTTTAATTTTCGTTTTCCAGGTGCACTGTTATACTTCTCCGCATTGATGGATCGATACCTGAGTGAACCTGCATTACACTATTTGGATCAATGGGCAAGGCAGTTTTTGGTTCATGATGAGATCTTTAACTTAAGCATTCAGGATCAGAAAGGAAGAAACCTCAGCAACAACGAAATTTTCTCTTTGTTCATAAAGAAAGCCGAGTGTTTAGATTTTACAAGAGGTGGGACTCATGACCAACAGTTGAGTAGAGTTGATGAGTATACCAGCCCTATATAGTCTAAAGAGTTTGTGTATGAGATGAAAAGGGAATTAGAATCGGATAGCTCTAATGATGAATTGGAAGAATTCGAGAGGATACAACGCGATAGCATGAACAAGCTAAAGCCATCCATCGATGAACCACCGGAATTGGAGTTAAAAGAATTACCCCCTCATCTTGAGTACGCATTTCTTGAAGAGAATTCTAAGCTACCGGTAATAATTTCCTCCAGTCTTTCAACAAAAAAAAAGAATGAACTGTTAAAAGTACTGAAGAAACATAAGCAAGCCTTGGCATGGAAGATTTCAGACATCAGGGGAATAAATCCATCTTTCTGCACTCATAAGATTTTAATGGAAGACAACCATAAGCCGTCGGCCCTCCGACAAAGGAGGTTGAACCCGAATATGAAAGAAGTGGTGAAAGATGAAGTGATCAAACTGCTTGATGCCGGCATAATCTACCCAATCTCTGATAGTGCTTGGGGCAGTCCCACCCAGGTGGTACCAAAGAAAGGGGGCATGAAGATAGTGACCAACGAGAAGAATGAGCTCATCCCTACTAGGCATGTCACTGGTTGGAGAGTCTGTATTGATTACAGGAAACTCAATAACGCCACTCGCAAGGATCACTTCCCTCTTCTATTCATTGATCAGATGCTCGAAAGATTGGCCGGACACGAGTATTATTGCTTTCTAGATGGTTTTTCCGAATATTTCCAAATTCCCATAGCTCCTTAAGACCAAGAAAAAACTACCTTCACCTGTCCTTATGGTACGTTTGCTTATCGCAGAATGCCTTTCTGTATATGGGAGCTCATTTGACTTGTGTTTGAAGAACTTGGAGTGTGTTTTAGAATGATGTGAGGACACCAACTTAGTGCTGAGCTGGGAAAAATGCCATTTCATGGTAAAGGAAGGGATAGTTTTGGGACATAAAATTTCAGGTGATGGCATCGAAGTAGACAAGGCAAAAATCTCTGCCATTGAGAAGCTCCCTCCTCTGGCATCTTTCAAGGCAATTAGAAGTTTTCTGGGGCATGCCGGGTTTTACAGGAGATTTATAAGAGATTTTTCTAAGATTGCAAAACCATTGACTATGCTCCTTGAGAAGGATGTGCCGTTCAATTTCACCCCATAGTGCTTGACTTCTTTCACTACTCTAAAGAATCAACTTATCCAGGCACCTATCCTCGTCGCACCAAACTGGGAGCTACCATTTGAATTAATGTGTGATGCTAGTGATTTTCCAGTGGGAGCAACTCTGGGGCAAAGGAAAGACAATCATTTCCATCCTATTTATTATGCAAGCAAAACTCTCACCGAGGCTTAGGAAAATTATACTACCACTGAAAAGGAACTCCTTGCAGTGGTCATTGCTTTCAACAAGTTCAGGCCTTATTTGGTGCTTTCCAAAGTAGTGGTTTACACTGATCATTCAGCACTTCGATATCTCCTGAGCAAGACTAATACTAAGCCACGTTTGATCCGTGCTCCTGCTTCAGGAATTCAACTTGGAAATCAAAGACAAGCGGGGCGCTGAAAATTTAGCTGCTGATCATTTGTCTCGACTTGAGAACAACTACTCATCATCCACCACGGAGGTTGAGATCAATAACTCCTTTCCGGAGGAACTACTATTCCGTGTTCAGGTGACTCAAGAAGAAGATCAACTCTGGTTCACAGACATTGCTAATTATTTAGCAGCGGGCATTCTTCCGAACTGGTTCAGTGATAAATGCCTAACTGTACGTATTATTTATGTATGTGCACGTATTTTTTTTCTTTTTGAGTATTTTTATATATGCGGATGCCCGTTTTCGGTCTAAATTGGTTTATTTCGTGTTACAGCTACAAAAGATACCATGGGGAGCTCGACCACGGGATTTTAGAAGAAATCAGCAAAGGAAACACCATTTTTGAGTCTATGGTACTGTAGCAGTACTGTAGCAGCCCTGTAGGACGAGAGTTGGCGAAAAACGGCTAAGTCTGGAGTTTTATACGGGCACCCATACGGGCATATGACTGCCCGTATACGCTCTGTAGTAGCAGCACTGTAGTAGGTTACTGCAGCATCAGCATTGTAGCATAGCTACTGTAGCAAGTCTTGTAGCATTTTACTGTAGCACTCACTGTCGGCCCGTGTGCCAGCCCGCATAAGTTGCTGGAATTGGTTTTTAAAGAAAATGTTAGTTCATTTTGAAGAAAAGAGAGCTCTAGGTCTTGAGCCAACTTGCCACCACCTTCAAATCTGAGCTAGGAGCTGCCGTCGGAGGCCATTTTCGGGGAGAGAACGACGAGGAGAGCGACATACAACGAGATCCACCCTCTTGATCCTTAGTTTGGAGGAGAATCGACAAGGGAAGCCACCTCTTTGGTGGCGTCTTTGAAACGTCATTCGGCTTCTATCTTTTGAGGAGGTGTTCTCATCTATGTATTTGGTTGTTTTGATGTGTTTTCTTGTGTATTTTGTATTCATGGGCAACTAAACCCCAAGGTCACCGGATGTAGGTGAACCTTGGGGGTGAACTTGTGTAGGATGCTTGCTTGACTTGATTTATTCATTTGAGACTTGTTTGTGAACCTTGTTTGGTGTATTTGATTGCTTGGTATGCATGAGAACTCTGTGTATCATTGTTTAGATAATGCTAGGAAGCCTGACCATTGCCCTAGTATTAGGCTCACCAAGCTTGGTAGGGATACATGTATGAATACGCCGTGACCATCGGGTATTTGTACCCCTCCAATTGTTAGGGTTGACCTAGTTTGTGTCTTCTCCCTAACTTGAGAAACCTTTTGCTCCCTTTGCAATCGTGTGAGGATTCGAGCGGAAGGAATTCCGTATTCGATACTTGTACCGGATTAGGGACCAATTTCCGTGACCATCGGGTTGGTCTAACTTCGGGTTTCTCGGTCCAAACTACCCATTTGCATGCTAGTTAAGGCAAGCCCCACACTTTAGTAGCCCCCCTTGGTAATCCTCATCCGTGACCCTCTCTTCACATTATTTTACCCCTCGATTCTTGCCTCTACCTTAGAACACTTTATTTGCATGTTAATCATCTTTTTACTTTCTTTTGCACAACACTTGACTTGATCGGCCAAACAATCATACGAAGAGGAAGTAAGGGTAGTTTCTCGGGCCCTTGGGAATACGACCGCCTCGTGCGTGCGTGAGGGGTATTACTTGACGACCCGTGCACTTGCGGAAACCCACCATTCAGTTACCAACAGAAGAAGAAGTTTTTCACTGATCTTAAGCATCACATTTGGGAGGAACCCTACTTATTCCGCGTTTGTGCCGATCAAGTGGTTAGGCAGTGCGTGTCACAACAAAAGGGATGGACATTATTAAACATTGTCATGAAGGGCCAACTGGGGGCCACTACAGCACCAATCGAACAGCTAAAAAAATTCTTGATGCTCGGTTTTTCTGGCCCACTATCTTCATGGACACGCAGAAGCACATTCAGTCTTGTGACCGCTGCCAAAGAACTAGGAACATATCACGTCGGGATGAGATGCCTCAGAATGCCATTCAAGTCTGTGAGGTTTTTGATGTGTGGGGGATTGATTTTATGGGCCCGTTTCCAAATTCCCGTGGACACAAGTTTATTCTAGTCGTGGTGGACTATGCCTCTCGTTGGGTGGAAGCTCAATCGTTGCCATCTAGTGATACCCGAGTTGTTGTGCAATTCTTGAAAAAGTTGTTCTCCAGGTTTGGAACGCCGCGAACAATCATCAGTGATCGGGGAGCACATTTTTGTAATTCCCAATTTGCGAAAATTCTTAAGAGATATGGCGTCTCCCATTACACATCTACCGCCTATCATCCACAAACTAGTGGTCAAGCCGAAGTGTCCAACCGAGAAATCAAGAGAATCCTAGAAAAACCCTACTGGGAGATCACTTGGAAGATGCACTATGGGCCTATCGCACAGCATACAAAACACCTACTGGGAGTAGTCCGTATTGCTTAGTTTATGGCAAGGCATGTCACCTTCCAGTAGAGCTTGAGCACAAAGCATATTGGGCAACCAAATTCCTAAATCTTGATTTCAACTTGGTTTGGGAGAAGAGAAAACTGTAATTGAATGAACTTGATGAATGGAGGACCCTGGCTTATGAGAATTCGATAATATATAAAGACAAAGTGAAGCGGTACCACGATAAAAATAGTAAACATGGCAAGAAGTTTGAGGAAGGAGATCAAGTGTTGCTATACAATGCCCGACTTCGTCTACTTCCAGGGAAGCTTAAGTTACGATGGTCAGGACCGTACACAGTCACTAGTGTCTCACCCCAAGGCGTAATTGAAATCCATCACGCAGAAAAAGGTCAGTTCAAGGTTAACGGGCATCGCCTCAAGCCATATTTCGGTAAGAATTCATTACCTCCCGATGCGTCAGGTAAAATCTTCCCTTTTGAACCACCTTGATTTTGCTAGACTCAAACGTCAGGCTCGCGATGCTAAACAAGCGCTCATGGGAGGCAACCGAAAATTTTTACATTTCCGTACTCTTCCATTTCCGTATTTTAGTTTTTCTTGTGTTGTCGCTTGGATTTTGAGCTCTTTCTCTCATTTCTTCCAATGTTGCTAAATTCTTGTGTCCTTATTTCACCTTCATCTTGGTGATTTCTTTTATGTTTTGGGGTTTAAAACCCGTAATTTTTGTCCAAGTTAAGCTTGAGTTACATGTTCTTCATTGTTTACATGTTTGGAGGCTGAAATTGAGGTTTTTAGTAAGCAACAGTGCGCTGTGCGGGCTGTATGCAGCGCCCACAGCCTTACTAGAAGGGTGTGCGGGGTGATGTGCAGCCCGCACACCAGGCCACACGTCCCAGCCAGAAGGGTGTGTGGGCTGGTGTGCGGCCCGCACACCAGCTGCAGGCCTCAGCCAGAGGAGCGTGCGGCCTGGTGTGCGGCCCGCACACCAGGCCGCGCAAGGGCTTGCGGGTGGCATGCCACCCGCACACCATCGAGAGACAAGTGGCACAAACGTGCCACTTGTCCTCTTCTCCCTCTTTTTAAAACCCTTGACCTGATCTTATCTCTTCATATGCCCCCATTTTAGCCTTGAAAACCCTCTCTATCTCTCAAAAATTCTGAATTTCTTCAAGCTTTCAAGGAATTTTCTTGAGTTTCATCTTCTTGGTTGCTTTCAAGCTTTGGTCTACAACCTCCTCCTCTTATTTTTGCCAACCTTTTCTTGGTTATTTCGTCCATCCTTGCAAGGTATGATATCATCTCTTATCTTTTTGGTTTATTTTAACTTGAATGAATTTTCATATCCCTTGTTTGTGTGTTGTTTGGTGATGGATGTTGGAAATTTGTGGTTGTATCATTCTTGTAGCTATGAAACACTCATGAAACCGTGCTTGTATTTTCTTTGGCTTTTACTCCAAATTGTTTGACCCTTTGTTAAGCTTTAGATACTTGTGTGATTGTGCATTGGTTTCCATGGATGATTATGAATCCCATGTTTCATTGGGTTGTAGACATGAGTGGGACTTGTATGAATTGTTGCAATGCATTCTAATAACTCATGATCATGTTATCTTTGCATCCCATTCATTTTCAAAACTTGTTGCTTGACTCATACCTATTAGGCCATTATGAAGTTATACCATTGCTTGATTCGTATTTTTGTGGTTACTGGCTAGATGCCGAACAAACGTTCATCAAGCAAACGCGCTAAGACAAAAGCAGGGTCTTCATCGGAAATGCACTTTGACATTGAAACTTTCCAAGAGCGTTATGATATCCTAAAAACAAAACCATTTGCCCAAAACCGTATTATCGATTGGGAAGTGCTAGAACATGTGGGCTTGGCCGATGAAGTATGACAATTAGTGGGATTTGATCAATGGCTCGCCGTGTTTGACATTAATGAACCTGTGTATCGTTAACTCACATTAGAGGTCCTAAGTACATTTGAAGCCAATCAAGCCTTGCGATGATAAGTGCCTAAATACATTGATGATTACCGCAAGTGCACGGGTCGCCAAGTAATACCCCTCACGCACGCGCGAGGGGGTCGTATTCCCTAGGGTCCCAAGAGCTGCTATTACTTCCCCCTAGACGGCACTGTCTAGTCTACCAAATATAGATTTAAAACAAGATAAGAAAAATAACAAAAGATAAAACTATAAACAAGTGATCTAAGGCACACCAAACAAGCACATTAAGGAAACAATGAGCAATAAATGAACGAGGCCGCAGGCGAGGATCCCCTCGGGACTACTAAAGCTAGAAGAATACTCGAATCACACAGGCAAAGGTGGTTAGGCCAAGAGACATCCAAAGATAGGTCACCCCGATGGTCACGGTGATGACCCCTAATCCAGTATGGGTATTGGAATACGGAATTTCCACCGCTACGGTATTTCTACCGCCCAAATCCCCACACGATTGCTAAGGGCCTAGGGAAATCTCAAATTAGAGTCAAACACAATATCTAGGCTCAACCCTAATGGTTGGAGGGGTACAAAATACCCGATGGTCACGGCGTATTTGTACATGTATCCCTTCTAAGCTTGGTGAGTCTAACACTAGGGCAATGGTCATGCAACCTAGTATTACCTAAAAATTGATACACAGAGTTCTCATGCATACCAAGGCATTCAAATACACCAAACTTAAACCACAAACCACACAAATACCATACATATAAATCAAGTATTCATACAAGCAAGTTCATCCCAAGGTTCACCGGATGCCCGGCGACCTTGGGAGTCTAGTTCAACATAAATGAGGAAGAAATCCTAAAATACATAACAAGAATGATCAAAACCAAAGAAAACCCCCTTAGTGTTGACTAGATGAAGATGGTGATGGGAACTCGTGGATCGGTGCCGACGAACTCCTAGATGATCTCCATTGCGTGTGATCTTCTTCTCCCTTTGATTTGCTCCTTAAAAGTGCCTTCTCCAGCCCCTTGAAGTCCAAGAAGATGATGGAGGAGAATGGTGGCCAAAAGATCCTTCCAAATGATGCCCTAATCCCCTTTAAAAACAACTTTCGGGATGCTATGCGGCCTCCCATGCGGCCCCGTATGCGGGGGGAGAGAGTTTCCGAAAAAAGACCGAAAACCGCGTAAGTTGCTACAGTGCCGCTACAGTGAATTTGCTACAGTGCTGCTGCTACAGTAGAACACTACAGTCTCATGCGGCCTGCGATGCGCCCGCATGGTAGCCCGCATGAACCTCCAGACTTAGAAAATTCTTCAAATCTTCGTGCTTCAGGCTGCTACAGTATTGCTACAGTTCCAGGGAACCCAAAACGACGATTTCGGTGTCAATTTCTTCTCAAATTGCGTCGTTGAGCTCACCTAGGCCTCTTTTGTACCTGAAACACGAAATAAACCAATTTAGACCAAAAAGGGCATCGACTCATATAAAAATACTCGAAAAATACGCGAACATACATAAATAATACGTACAGTTAGGCGTTTATCATACATCATGCTTTAGCGATGATGTTCTTGTATTTTCATGCAACTTATGTGTATTTTTGATGACATTTTGCGCACTTGATGTTTTTATTTTCGTTTCAGGGTTTCAAGGACCAAGTGCGCATGATCGAACCGTATTCTTGCCGTTTCGGGGAAGATTGAAGAAGAAATATAGTTTAAATAAGCTCCGAACGTCACAAACCAGCAAACCACACTGTTCTGTATGGCCACTGTGCGGGCTGCACAGTGCCCGCACAGCTCAGCCAGTGAGCTGTGCGGCCTAGTGTGCGGCCCGCACACTTAGCCGCACAGGGTGGCAGAGGAGCGTGCGGGCACATGTGCGCCCGCACACAGCCCGCACGGTCTCTGGAGTATATAGGCACTATTGAGGGTTTTGAGAAGTGGGTTGTTCTCGTCCGACCTTCGCACACCCTAAACCTAATTTCATCATTTTTGGAGGTGATTTCGGCTAGGATTGAAGGAGAGAAGAAGGGGAAAATGTTGACAAGCATCAAAGGGCTCGGCGGTGCGGATCCGATGAGCTACACCATCAACCCTTAGTCGACATTTCGAGGGGAGTTTTCTTGTTGTTTCCTTGATGAACCTTATGTATTGTGAACTCCTCCATTTTTTAATACCGAACTAAACTCCCAAGGCCACAGGGCTACCGCTGAACCTTGGGAGGAGACTTTGTATGAATGATCTTTATTTGCTTTGAATGATTGAGTTGTTTTGGTTGTTTGGTTTTAATTCATCTTGTTGTTGTTCATTCTACAATGGATGGTTTCTGTAGAATTGATCTCAAATGATACTTGTTTGGCGGGAAGCTAGCTTGTATTAGGTCACTTGATGAGTTAAAGAGGGTCTCATGTATTAATACACCGGAGGTTCCGGGTGTTAGTAGCCTCCCACGCGTTTAGGGTTAATTTAGCCAAGAGTGTGCATTAGATTAACCCTAATCAAGACTCCTTGTTCTCATTGACATTGTAGGGGTATCTTCTGGATAGAGGAACTCATACTGGATTAGGACTACACTACCGAGGTTCCGGGGTAGTTGACATCCGAGTCTAGCGGACCAAAACCAAGCCAACCCTAGCTTTTTGATTCCCATGATCATTCGTATTTAGTCTCCTCCCGGGGGAATCCTCGCCCGAGGCCTTCCCTAATTATTGCCTTCTTCGTCTCTAACTTTATTCTGGATTGAGCTTTATTTTATATGCATTTCTTTACTTGTTTTTATTATTTTAATATTGCTTCAACCTTGTTTCGATCGACTAGAAAGTGACTTCCAAAAGGAAGTAATAGTAGATCTCGGGCCCTAGGGAATGCGACCCTCGTTGTGAGGTTATTACTTGACGACCCGTGCACTTGCGGCCGAGGAGTCACATGCTAGCTCTGTAGCTAGTTGCGCGCTCGCTCATCAGTATTGCGTTTAGTCATAGTTGACCTTAGGTTTGGGACCGTGTATTTAAGGATTTCCTCGACTCAATTAACATCAATAGGAGAGTATAATAGCATTGTCTTGCACTTGAAGCATAATTCCAAGGGATAGCTTGTCCGGGTATCCAACTTTACTCATTGCTTGTCCTACTCTTTTATTCCTGCTTGCACTCTCTCACCTTCCACACTTCTATTTTAATTCTTGTTTTTATTAATTGCTTTCACACTCACTCATTGATTTCTTTCCACACATCGCATTAGCTACATAGTGAATACTTGTATCTCAAATCCCTATTCCCTGTGGATACGACTACCCACTCACCAGGGTATATTATTACTTCGACAACCCGTGCACTTTCGGGCCCCTGTCAGTGTAGCTTTAACCCTTTGGTACAGGTGAAAAAACCCTAATCTCAATTAAGCCCCGGCACTAGGATTCACTACAACCCTTCACTCTATTATTCGCACAACTAAGCCCCAGGGGAGTTCATCTCCTAGCACTTCGCTCTATTCCGACCGCTAATAACTCGTGGAACACGGAGGTAGGGAAAATCACACCGGAGGGGAAAGGTGACGTCTCGCTAACTCACGACTCACCCTCTCAACCCTCTCCAATCTCAAGTAGTCTAACCTTATAGGAGTTATCACACCTCCAAAGGATAATCTAGGTGATTCTCAACCCTAGTGTCACGGCTAATGGAAAATCAATACAATAAGCAATCAAGATTGGAACTTAATTAAATCATAAATTAAGAAAGTATAGTCACATGTCATAGACACAAAATCATCCTAGGGTTTATAAGTCCGAATACCCACAAAGGGTTTAGCTCTTCATGGAGCTATACAACTCCATCAATGTAAATGAATAAACAAGAAAGAAAAACATAAATTAAAACCCCCTTGTGTAGCGTGGCTGTGGTCTTGTGCGGCCAATTCGTCTCTCCACCAAACTCCTCATCAAGCCTAGGGCATACCTCGCCGGATCGTTGCCGACGAAAGCTCCCCTAATAGCTATCTTCCAATGGGCTTCGATGTCGACGCCGTAACGTGTTCCAATCCTCCACAAAGTCCTTCCTAAACCTTAGTCGCGACCCTCCAGAGAATAGGTGAAAAGATACCGAAAAAGTCACCAAAATGTTCTTTAAATAGTCTGAGTCGCGGCTAGAAAACCGGCTAAAATTGGAAGTTCACACGGCCGTCTGGTTTTTCTTAATTCTAATATATGGCCCATAGTGAACAGTAACGGCTACAGTGTTTCTATAGTACTACTACAGTGTTTTTCTGGATTCAAATGCTCCCGATTTCCTCATTCTTCATCGAGGCCGTTGAATTGGGCACACAATCAATTGTAGATCATGTCGATTGCTTCAATTCTCCTCGTTGTCAAAATTCTCCTATGCCACACGAGTTAGACTTATTGTGAATGTGACTACCTTTGTTACCCTCCAAAGGAGGTTGGCACACACCCACAAGTCTAAACTCGTGCCTTATTTCTTTCTTGGTCTGAGAACTCCCCAACAATACCGAACATGACCTAACTTTGCTCTTTTTGTCCAAATTGGCTTCACAACCCTACAATGCACAAAAGCACACAATTTTATGATAAAATCTGATAAAAGTAGTGCTCAATGTAAGACAATAACACTTTGCATTATTATAACATGAACACTTATCATGGGCTAAACCCCTAGTGCATATTCAGACTTGTAAACCCTAGGATGACATTGTTTCTATGACTTTTATTGTGCTTTCTTAATTGATGCTTTTAATTGAGTTCCAATCTTGTATGATAATTACATTGATTTTTCCTTAACCGTGAGACTAAGGTTGAGAGTCATCTAAGTCATCCTTACAAGGTGTGATAACTTCTATACAATTAGACTACACGAGATTGAAGGTGGTCGAGAAGGTGAGTCGAAAAGTAGCGAAACGTCCCCTTTCCCCGTTGGCTTGATTTTTCCTACATCCATGTTCTAAGAGTTCTTTGCAGTCAAAGTATAGTGAAGTGCTAGGAGATGAACTCCCCTGGGGCTTAGTTGCGCGAGCACAGAGTGAAGGGTTGTAGTGAATCTTAGTGCTAGGGCTTAATTGAAACTAGGGTTCTTTCACTTGGAGCAAAGGGTTAGAACTATATTTAGGAATAGGGTCTATCACATAGAGTCCCTAAAATCCCAAGAAGTTGCACGTAGTGTGAGGCTGTAGGAGATGGACTACCCTATGCTTAGTTGAGAGATCAACAGAGTAAATAGTTTTTTATAAGTGCTCGTGTTAAAGTAATACACAGTATTATTTTCTTATATTGAGCATTACTTTTCTTAGATTTTATCATTGAATGATGTGCATTTGTGTTTTTTTGTGCATTTAGGGTTGTGGAGAAGAGTTAGAGTAAAAAAAACAGAATTAGGTCATGTTCGCCATTGTTGAGGAGTTCTTGGACCAAGCACAAATCAAGGCACGGGTTCTAAACTTGTGAGTGTGTGCCAACCTCCATTGTGTTCAAATGGTTCTATGATTTGGAGGGGCACAAAGACAGTCACACTCATAATGAGAAAATAAGTAAACAACATGATATATCGTGGGTTGTGTGCCCAATTCAACGGCCTCGATGAAGAACATGGAGTCGGGAACAATTTAGGCACGAGGCTGTAGCAGTTCCTGTAGTAGTTTATAGTTCATTACATGTCAGAAATTCGATTCCAGAGAATCCACAAGGGAGTGTGGAAATTCCACACTGCCTTGTGGATGCCCGATTTTAGCCTATTTAAAGCCACGACTTATATTTATTCGAAGACTTTTTGACCTATTTTTCTCCCAACTTTTGGAGAGCTTACAGCTAGGGTTTAGAGGGGATTTTGTGGAGGTTTGGAGCGAGTCTATGGTATCAACATCGATGTCCTTTGAAAGATAGCTATTGGGGGAGCTTTTGTCGGCACCGATCTAGCGAGGTGCGCCCTAGGGTTGAAAAGGGGCTTGGTGGAGAAGACGGAGAGGCCTCACAAGACCATTGCCACGCATCACAAGGGCGTTTGATCTATGATTTCTATGCTTGTTGATTCGTATACATTGATGATTTTGTATAGCCTCATGGAGAGCTAAACCCTAATGGGTATTTGGACTTGTAAACCCTAGGATGACATTGTTTCTATGACTTTTATTATGTTTTATTAATTGATGCTTTTAATTGAGTTCTAATCTTGTATGATTATTGCATTGAATTTCCTTAGGTGTGATGTTAGGGTTGAGAATCATCTAGGATATTCTCTGAAGGTGTGACAACTTCTATAGGATTAGACTACTCGAGATTGGAAACAGTTGAAAGGGTGAGTCGTGAGGTAGCGAAACGTCCCATTTCCCCCTTCGGCATGATTTTCCTTACCTCCGCGTTCCAAGAGTTCTTTTCAATTGAAGTAGAGTGAAGTGCTAGGAGATGAACTCTCTTGTGGTTTAGTTATGCGAGCAACAGAGTGAAGGGTTGTAGTGAATCCTAATGCTGGGGCTTAACTTAGATTAGGGTTCTTTCGCCTGGACAAAAGGGTTAGAACTATACTTACGGAAAGGGTCTATCACTTTGAATCCCTAGAATGTCAAGCAGTTCCACATAGTGTGAGGTTTAGAATGATGCACTTCCCTGGGCTTAGTTGAGAGATTTTTACGGAGTGAAGGATTGTAGTGAAACCTAATGTCAGGGCATAGTATTGGAGCTAGTCACGGTTGACCTTAGGTTTGGGACCGTGTGTTTAAGGATTTTCACGACTCACTAAACATCAATAAGGGAGTATAATACTAGTCTTGCATTAGAAACATTAGTCCTAGGTGGAGCTTGTCCGGGTACCCCATATTCGCATTGATTGTTTCCTCTCTACTCTTTACTTGCACTCTCTTGTCTTTCATTTTTCTCTTTCTTTAATTTACACACACATTGATTTCTTTCACCACCCATTTTTCGCACTAGCTAAGTAGCAATTCCTCTTGTCTTGAATCACTACTCCCTATGAATTCGACTATCCTCTCACCGGTGTACTTTATTACATCGACAACCAGTGCACTTTCGGGGCCCTGTCAGTTATAGTGAATCCTAGTGCTGGTTCATAGTGTTGGATCTAAGCACGGTAGATGTTAGGTTTGGGACTGTGTGCTTAAGGATTTCCAGGCACATTCTAGCTAAATATCTACACCATCAGGGCTAGTACCCTAGGGTCGGAGTCATCTTCTCAGGCCCGTACATCACGAGACTCATTATGGGGATGGGACTCCGGGACGAGATTAGAGGGGCTGAGAATACGATCATACCATCTCCCCTCAGCATTGAGACGATGAGAATAATGGGCATGGTCCGCAAATGCTGGCCAGGTGTTTAAGCTATGATCATGCCGTCATCTAAGAGAACCAAGGGGGAGGAGGGTGAGGCTGAGGGGTCGCAGTAGGCTTTGCAACCACCTCCAGCACAGACAGAGACGGAGGCACCACCCGCAGCGCAGGGCCACCTCTAGTGCGCATTTTCTCTTATATGTAGGCCAGCACAGGTTAAAGCACGTCGAGAGTGTTGTGGCGGTACTACAGACTGAGGTGGCTTAGATTAGAGCTACACAAGCTGCGCACCATGAGGAGGTGATGGCACGGTTCAATGTTTTACAACAGTTACTTGAGAAACCTTGACTTCACCATTCGTTATGTGACCTCAATCTTCCTCAGGACCAGCATCACCATCAGATCCACAAGTATCGACATCGACAGCACCAGCACTAAAGTTGACCGATCAAGACACTGACGCTATAGGCGTCTAGTTCTAGTTTCTTTTACTTTTTGTTATTTGTACTTTTGCATTTTATTTTGGAGTTGTATTACTTAGAAAGGACTTTCCTTCTGATTTGATCTCTTTATTTTCATTTCCTCGAGTTGTATTTCATTTCTATATTTTATATACTTGAGTTTATTTTACTTTTGTTAAGCTTCACTGAACCCCTTTTGTATATGTGTAGATGGTCTTGGATGTTTGGAAATTAAGGAATAGTAATGGACACGGTCTTGTGACCGTGTGTTCTCCATAACCCATTGAGACTCAACTCTCAATGAACATAGCTCCATCAAATGAAACACTAGGAGTTCAAGGGAGTATTATTTCAATTGCCCACCCCCACATACTTTTGTTTTTATTGCTATACTTTTTATTGTGCTTGCATGCCTACATTGAGGGCAATGTACAACTTAACTGTTGGGGGGAGTTCACATCACACATGCTTATATTTGCGCGTTCAATTGTTTATGCTCATGTAGCCCATTGCGGTTCACCTTAGTTGCAACGGTTGTATTCTTAAGTTTAGGAGAATTTTTAACATTGTATCTTATCATGCTCTAGTTTTTACTTGAATTTTAGGGAATATTTGCTCGATTATCTCATATTGCTTTAGTCACTTTTGAAACCTTTTGGAAACTCCAGCTCAATGTTTTAAGGACTAGTTTTGCATTGTTTTAGTTGAGTTTTCATTTTTTGTTTTGATATAGTTCTTCTAAAAAAAATATTCTGTGAGTTTGTGAATATTTGTTTAGATTAATTTGTGCATTTGGGGTGGAAAGAGCTACCACCTATGAGTATGTAGCTACTCTCATAAGTCGGATACTAGGTATGCCCTAATGAGAGAAAGAGCTATCTCATGGGATGCGTGAAAGCTACTACCTCGGTAGAAAGAGCTATCACCTCGAAAGTGTGAAAGCCACCTTTGGCGGCCGCCTAGGAAAGGGCTACCTTAGAGGATTTGTGAAGCTACTACCTTTTCCTTCTCTTGTTTATAAATAAGTCCTTATAATAAGAGCTTTGAGGAGTACTTTTTGGGTTGACTTCGGTAAGTTTACACACACTTACACATTATCGAGTTATTTCCCTTTTTCATTCAAGTTTTTAACTAGAGGAAAATTTTATGCAATGTTTTTATTTCCCTTTATTTGTAGAATGCTTCTTTTGAATAGTTTTGGTGAACATAAGGCTGAGCACTTTCAATTGTTCTTCCCAAGTATGTTCATTGATTGCTTCCGGTAAGTGTACGGGATCGCCAATTAATACCTCGCGCAAAGGCATGAGGATCATATTCCACGATGTTAAGGATCTACTATTACTCCTCCATCGCCTACTATCTAACCCTACAACTTAATCATGGTAGGTTACTCAATTAAATGCAATAAGGCGAATATGAGATAGATATACATATGCAAATTCAAGAACAAGTGAGATGGTTGCAAGTGCTACAGTGATGTGTGAAGGCCTATGTATGTGGATCCCCTTGAGGGGTCATCATGATGCATGGATGAACAGTAAAAAGATAGCTTGGGTGATTTAGACCTAAGGATCTCAAGCTTAGATCAACCCCAATTTCTCAGCGATTGTGTGGTGTTTCGGTCTCTTTGCCCTTGTTTGTTGTTTCTGTTGTCTTAGATGTTGTGGTTGTTTCCCCGTTGAGTTTTCTTTGAGTTTTCTTGTCGAGCCTTTGGAGTTGTTTCCCAAGTGTTTGAGAGATTATTGGAGAGTTTTAGAGTGAGTGTGGGCTGTGCACAGGCCACACAGGGGCCGCACACCTCAGGTAGAGGGGTGTGCGGCTGGTGTGTGGGGCCGCACACCACCCGCACACCCTTCTTCCTAGTGTGTGCGCATGGTGTTCGGGGCCGCACACAGCCCGCACACCGTCAAGTAATTGGTTATAAAAACCCGGTTCTAGCTTCATTTCTTCATTTCTTTCCTCTCTAACTTCTCTATCACCTTTTCCTCTCTTCTTCCATCATCTCTTTGAGGTTCTAAGTCTGATTTAGAGGGGATTTTAGAGCTTGAAACTTGGATCATCAAGTTGCTCATTCTTAAGATCAAGGTATGCTTTCATCCATTTGTTCCTTCTTCTTGGTTCTTCGATGAGAATGGTTAGGGTTGTTTGTGAATCCCTTCATGAGAGCTTTATTGTTGTCACTTTTTCCTCCTCTTTAATAGGTATTCTTGTGAGGATAGATTGTATGGAGAAGTATGGCCTTGAATTCATGAAATCCTAGAACCGTCATAACCCTAATCCCGGAATTACTGTAGCACCGACCATGTTAGGTCATTCTTGCATTCCTTGTTAGAACTTCTTGCTATGGTGTTTAGCAAACCCTAGAAGCAACCATTCCTCATTTTGAGCATTTTCCTTCATTTTAGTTAATCATATAATTGTTGATGTTTGGTTGCTTGTTTTGGATATTTAATGGTTTCTAGGAGGTGAGGCTTCAAGTAAGGGCAAAGAGCCAGTGGAGAAGTGACACTGAGGCATTTTGTTCGCCAAGTTTATGAGTGGGAATTTACCAAAGTGGACTATGACTAATGCATGATGTTTATTTTGATATTTTGAGTTGCTTGCTTTGAATTATGGATTTCTTATTGCTAAATTTCCTTGAAGGCTTTGATTGAAGGTTAGAGTTATGATGATTTACGAGATGGGCTTATTTCTTGAATTCTTGCAAAGTGTATATATGTTGCTTATGATTTGAAACTCTATGATTCAAAATATACGTTTCAAGATGTGTTTTCAAGAGATTGATGTTCTCAATATGATGACTGAAAAGCATGTGAAACCAAGTTCATTTTCATTGTGTTAAGACAATGTTTGATGTGTATCTTCAAAAGACACCTTTATATGATACTTTTGATGAAAATGGTTTCATTATTAATGTTTTGATCAAATTGATCACCCTTGGAGTGAGAAATGCCATTGTGAACACTTATTGTCTCTTATTGAGAATTATACTATCATGATGTATATATTCAGCCTATGGGCTAAGTTATTGTTTAAATTCTTGATGGTGACATGGGAGCCAAGCTCCAGTACTTGCTGCAGTAAGAAGTGGATGGTTTCCACTGGCTGACCTATATAGAGGTGGCGTGGAATACAGTCAAAACGGTTATGCCATGTCAGGCGGGAGCGTAGATCTCTGACATGGATATAGTTGGGTTGTTCCGAGTCACCACACGAACATCCCAGTGGCCAATGCCAAGATACGCGAATCTTGGTAGCTCCAGACCTAACCAAGGCCATGGTTAGCAAAGGAGATTTTTGAGCCAATTCTGGACATTATTATTTATTTGTGAATGTTGAATTACCTATTTCTAAGTATCTTGATATTTGAAATTATCTATAAGAATTGTGCTTATACTAGGTCCAGAGTGACATGTGTTTTCATGATGATTTCAAAGAACCTCTATTTGTATTTCAATGAGAAAAACTACATATACTAGGTCTAGTATTGAAATATTTTTATGATGTTTTATTTCGATTTGATCATGCTTGAACTATAATCCTATGACTAACCCCTGATAAACGGCTAAAGATATGTACTTTATACGTATTTGGGCATATGTATTGTGCATTTTTATATGAGTTGGCACCCGTTTTTGGTCTGAATTGGTTTCTTTCATGTTACAGGTACCAATAAGGCCCCAGCGAGCTCGATGACAGAATTGGAGAAGAAATCAGCATCGAAAATACTGTTTCTAAGCGCGGGGACACTGTAGCAGTACTGTAGCACGGAGACTTGAAGAATGGCTTGGTCAGGGAGTTCATGTGGGCAACTATGTGGGCGCAGTGGAGGCCACATGCATACTGTAGAAGCTTTACTGTAACAGTCACTGTAGCAACTTATGTGATTTTCTGGATTTCTCGGAAATCTTCTCTCCCCGCATACCGACCGCATGAGAGGCCGTATAGCTCGCTGAAATGGGTTTTTAAGGTTTTTTGGAGCAAATTGAGCTGGAAAACTTGTGTTGTTTGGATACTTGACCCCATGAGAGGCCTCTTGCTTATTTTGTGATCATAAGTAACTAAACCCCAAGGTCACCGGATGTAGGTGAACCTTGGGGGTGAACTTGTGTTGTTTGGATACTTGATCTAGTTTATGCATTTGCTTTGGTTTGTGATCCGTGTTTTGTGTATCTTGAATGTGTTGGTATGTATGAGAACTCTGTGTATCAATTCCTAGAAAATATTAGGTTGCATGACCATTGCCCTAGTATTAGGCTCACCAAGCTTGGAAGGGAATACATGTACGAATACATCGTGACCATCGGGTATTTGTACCCCTCCAATTGTTAGGGTTGTCCTTGATTGTGTCTCAACCCTAGCTTGAGAAATCCACCACACCCATTGTGATCGTAGAAGGATTTGGGCGGAAGCAATTCCGTATTCCAATACTTGTACCGGATTAGGGACCAAACATCGCAACCATCTGGTTGGTCTAATTTAGGATTTCTTGGTCCAAACCATCTACGCGCATGCTAGTTAGGGTATCCTTAGCACTTTAGTAACCCCCGAGAGAATCCTCATCTGTGACCATTTCATAGCCTTGATTTCGCTCCATATTAGTGTTTGCTATTTGCATGCTTTTTTACATCCCTATATTTTTTGTAGTTCTCTCTATCAATTAATTGCTTATGTTGGACAACATTGTGATAAGGAAGTAAGAATAGATTCTCGGGCACTTGGGAATACGACCCCCTCGTGCTCGCGCGAGGGGTATTACTTGGCGACCCCGTGCACTTGTGGGTGAGCGAATCAACCCCTCACTGAGTAACCAAGTTACTCACCCCCTCTTTCTTCCTCCAAGGTGATAGCATAGCGTAGGGGTGAAGGTGTGAAGTGCTTCGTAAGAGTCACCTTTATCCCCTTATTTTGAGTTGTGTATGTTCTTATTCCTTGGCATGTATTATTAGGGATCCACTATGAGTTGTAGGACCCTATTATGTCTTCTTTATCTAAAATACTTTGTATGCCAATCTAGTCCATGTTTTGTAAGAAGAGTGTATCCTCTATTTGGAGTGGTTGTTATTATCTTCCTTATGTACTTCTTGTTATGAGTATCAGTGTGTGCTACCTTGTATGAGTAATATAAGTAATTGTTGTTGATTTATGTATTGTGAATATAGATGTATTGTACAAGGAACAGGTTAGCCTTACTGCCATCTAGGGCTGAGGAAGTGTTGGACCTCCCCTGGGTTGTAGTGGTGGTATGTCGTGCGCAGGACCTACGGGTCGGGGCGTGACAGGTTGAAACCTAATCCCATATGAATGTCGATTGGAATTTCTTTCTAACCAACATTCCTACGATTGCATTAAGTACAAGGAGATCCCAAGATGAGGGTACACTAAACCCTAATTTACCCTTAAAGATCGGAGGGCTATTGATATCCAATTTCTTGATATATCAATACATAAAACCCCTTTTAGTTCATTAAAGATCCAACACACGCGAGTAGGTCACATCTACATGCACAACTCAAGAAAGAACTATGGATTTCACCTTTAAGTAGTTCTAGACATGAAGCATAATGAGCTAAATCATAAATCAACCCAAACATTGCAATGAAATATAAATCATCAAAAATACATGATGAACCCCCAAGATTCACTAATATCAGGTGGCCTTAGGGGTCTAGTGTGCCATCATCCAAACAACAACAACAAAACAAAAGATATTTGCCAATGAGTTCATAAATGACACTCTCTAGGTGAAATGACGAGGGAGAAGGTGGAGGTCCTACTGAATGATGCTTTCCCCCATCCAAGAGATACCGAATGACGCTTCCCTTAGGTTTGAACGTTGCTCCCTAATGGTGAAGCTTTCCCCCTTTTGATGATGATGCTTTTGCCTCCTCCTTTGGCTCAAAATCGTCATCTTCCAAGTGATATCATCATTCTTCTTCTTCTTCTTCTTCTCCTCTTCAAGGACTGGCCAAAAGTTCCCAAAACAAGCCCTAGAAGTGTGATTTTATACCCTTTAAGCATACGGGTCATATGGGGGCCGTATAGGGAGGTAAAGGGAAATGAAATCCTCAAAAATCAAAGGCATACAACATCAATGAAGGGGTCAATGAGGGGTGCATTGAGGCCAAATGAACTAGCACAAATTCTCTGGATGGGGGGCAGATGACCTCAATCCCAAGCACTATTCAAGCAGTATGAATCGAACCAACATTTTGTCCCAAAAATTCCCCATGTGCTACAGTACCCCCTATCTACATTGCAGATGCTACAGTAAATACGCTACAATACCACGACCTGCTTTCTTCTCTTTACTACCCTAATCATGTTCTCATGTTCTCCATGGCTCCTCTATGCACTACAATGCAAACAATACTCGATTAAGCGCAAAACGGGCATCCATTCCTATAGAAATACATGCAAATTGTATAAAATACATATACTGAAATATATACATTTAGACACTTATCGAACATCCCCACACTAAGCATTTGCTTGTCGCTAAGCAAACAAATCATGAGAAAATAGGAGAGAAAGATAAGTGGCTAAATGTACTATCTCTAGCTCAAATAAATATGAGATTCTACAAGCAATGGACAATGATGTCTAGATGTTGAGTTAAAATCAATAAGCACAACAGAAAGATCCTGTCTCACCTCTTATATGTCTGTGTCATGTAAGTGAATCTTTTATCTCATTTACACTGATTTGGTTTAGCCTACTGACTTCAATCAATACAGCTCTAGATGCTAATCACTCCATAAACAAAGAATACTGAGCCTTACAATGCTAAGTGTTACCTCAATGAACAAGTAAGATCTTTCTAACTCTTGAATTTGAAACTGAATCCATTTTCTCCTTAAACATCAAGTAGGCAGTAAAAAGATCACTAGGTTTTTTTTTTTCTTGAGTCCGACTAACTTAGACTGCACAAAAAATCTTTCTAGAAGGTGCACATGCTGGTTAGGCAGAAGGGCCACCCAACTACTCAATTACAGTCTACATAGATGCATTCATGCTTCATCAGCAGAGGAATACTGACATAGACTCATTTTTTTTTTCACATTCACCCTAGATCATATCTTTTGATTACACTACATGTTACACAATTAGGACTAGCTCAAAAAACTTAGAAGTTCTTAAGAGTTCATTTAAGGATAGAACTTAGTCTTCTAAGGCCAAGTGCTCAAGGTTGTGTGTTAAGCAAACAAGAAAATTAGAGTTGTCATGTTGGCTATTCCCAGGGCATCAATAAAAGATTCAGTGCATATGAAAAAATTGATGTGTTCTTCGTAAGTGTACGGGTCGCACACAAGTAATATAATGGTAGCCCGTAAGGAGTAAGGTTGTTGAACCACAGGGAAATGTAGTTAAAGTACTAATTTATCGTCTAATATCTAGTGAACACAAGTTAAAAAGAGATTGAATAATGAAACACTAAAGGAAAGGTAGAAATGATGGAGGTGGAAGAGATTAGACTCGAGTATTCAGCGGGACAAGAGCAATCCCTAAGACTAATGCATGCCGATTTACTCTAAATGTCTACCTGGTGCATTCCAAAGATAATGGCGTGTGTTCACAAGCAATGTTTCATCTATGGGTTCTCAGATACATTAAGTTTTGCTAGAATAGCTGCACGTCACTCACAAGAGAGCTACACACCAAGTTTTACACTAACAACTGTGTACATCCAACACATCGAGTTATGCAACACAAGATTAAACACAAATATCAAATAGAACTCGATAGAACAATCAGAGTAAATGTATAGGCATTACAGTTTGTCAAAGTCCACAACCATAGGCACTATGCACAGTTAGCCCCTCGTGGGCAGGTACAACTAAGAAGAATAATGAAAGAGCAAGAGAAAGAAGATATGACTCCCTTCTACACATTGGATGATCTTCCTCATCGAGACCTTGCGCTAACTCCACATCTTGATGTGCCTTCTTCTCATCCTTTATCTCCTTAAGTGGTTTGGTGATGTTTGATCTTCGATCTCATCAACGTCCTCCCGATGGAGAGAAAAATCCCCGAACAAAGATGAGATAGATGCCCTAAGTTATGGACTTAAAAAGGCAATATCGGGTCTTGACACGGTCTGGACAGGGTCGTGCTCAGACCTTATACTTTTTTGGGAAATACTTGGGTGAAACTCCTAAAATTTGCAGCAGCTCAGACATATGCATGTGATCCCCGTACCTTCTAGCACATGACCGTGTAATCAGCATTGTGCCCGTGTTGCTCTTGAGAAAGATTTTCCTAAGATTTGTACCAGCCCGGGTATGGGCATGAGATGACCATGTTCTACCTAGAACACTCCTGTGTCAGGATTTTCTCTATTTCACACTCCCGCCCGAGATCTTTAGTGGATCGGATATGACCATGTCTTGCTCGTGTCAACTAATTCTGATCCCTAGGTCAATGCACACACAGGAAACACACTCAGTTTCGCCCCAATATGACTCAGGCCCACGAATCTTACACAATGAACATAACACCATGAATAGCACCAATTCTACACAATAATTATGCTAAAGGCCAACAAAAAAGGATACAATAACAGGCATGAAAACATGATATAAAATGCACTCATCAATCCCCCCACGCTTGAACATTTGCTTGTTCTCAAGCAATTCACATAAGCATAATGAAAACACAGATGAGTGCAATACTTCTGATCTCAAATGATTGACAAGGCTTAAAACAAAGAAGGAATAATGAGGGTTAGGAAAACATTGTTAATTCGTATAAGGCTCCCCTCTACTTAAAAGACCATGCATGTGTGCAACACCCAAGAGTAGGAGCCCCACAATCCTGAGAATTCTCGACAATAAAACACTCTATTTAAAATTAAGAAGTGGGTAGTAGCTTCATTCACCCTAGTGGTAGCCTTTTCTCTCGGTAGGTCATCAAATGTACACTTGTAATGCCCAAAATTCAACTACTCAAGAGTGGCTTTCACTCGACTTAGGTGATAGCTCTTTCTACCATCTTTTCACAAGATTCAACACAAAATTGACTAGTAGGGCATCCCAAGACCAGAATCTAACTTTCTAGTCAATTTTTTTTTCATTTTTTTTTTTGAAAAGAAGATTAAACAAGATGAGTGACACCATACTTTGATTAAGGTGAACTGATGTTTAGTCTTAACAAGTAGGAATGAGTCTATGTTTAAGCTCAAATGCTTCCTAACACACCCATGTCCTCCTAACTTCAAGCCAAACCAAACAAACAAATCATAGATCATCACTATTAAAACACCCATATATACCAAGCATACAAGCATTCAAGCATGCAACCCTCCCCCACACATGAAATCCACATTGTCCCTAATGTAGAGGTGAATGACATATAGGAAATAATTGGGAACAAAAGTAAAGGAAGAGGGTGAAAAAAACTTCCCTGAACATGGAGAGTGATGGTGCTGCTCTCGCATGCGTACTATTCAACCAAAGTCCAGAAACACGGATAGTGATATGGCCACTCTCAACGTGTTGCCAATTTAACTCCAAGCAATCAACACACAACTGAGATATATGAAGGCACAGAAGTGAAGAGTGCAAATAGAACTGAGTCAAAAGAAATGTTCAAATAAACAATCCAAAATGCCAGTTAAGTAGAGGGGGGTCCACTTGCTATTGGACATACAAGTACAATGTTCAAAATGAAAACACCAACAAACAACTAAATATAAAAACAGAAATAAAGTCATGGTGGTAGGGATAGTGGTCGGTGCTCAAGGGATGGCGTTGTCATCCTAGGAATCACTGCTGGCCCAGGAATACTAACCATCCCCGGGCTGAGAGCCACCACCCGACTCTTGACTCACTGCCTGAATCAAAATATGAGGAAGCAGGAGCCTCAGTGTATGGAGCCGAAGGGCGAGCCCTATTGGTGATAGGGAACTGAGATGAATGGTTGGGGGACACAGGCTCAGGAGATAAACGGACCCCAAGGTGATCGGCTATGCACATCACACTCTGTTGCAGCCATCGAAATGCCTTGAATGAACAAATGATCTGTCTTGTCTGACGAGTGGAGGGGCCTAGCTGAGATGATGATGGGGCAGTAGACGCCTGGGTCGATGGATCAGTGCTCCGATGAACCTGGAACTCAATCCCGCTACCAGTCTTGACCCGGGGTAGCATCCCCATGGATCATAGAGTCTCAATAGAAATAGGGGCTACACTGCCAACCACGTGCATCCAACTAGTGATATTGCTCTGAAGAATGCCCATGCACGGAGAAAAACGTGTGATGTACAGGCCGAAGAGAGATAGACAGAGCGACCTCGTAGCCCAGATACAAGTGGAACCCATCCACCATGCTCAGTAAAAAGTCAAACTCTCTCAAACTAACGACCCCCGTACTATCCCCCACCCTGCCAAAGTGTGACTGAGCAGGAAGTTAATATACCGTTGATAAACGCCTAACTGTACGTATTATTTTATGTATGTTTGCGTATTAGTCGAGTATTTTTATATGTGTGGATGCCCGTTTTCGGTCTAAATTGGTTTATTTATTGTTACAGGCACAGAAGATACCGTGGAGAGCTCGACAACGAGATTTTAGAAGAAATCGATAAGAAAAGACCATTTTTGAGCCCAGCACTGTAGCAAAACTGTAGCACGAAAACTTTGGTGAAACGGCTAAGTCTGGAGATCCATACGGGCGCATGACTGACCGCATACAGTCATGTAGCAGAGTTACTGTAGCAGGGATATTGCAGTATTTTACTGTAGCACTCACTGCAGAAACTTACACGAAACTCTTTTGTGCTACAGTACCGTATGTCGGCCCGTATGCCAGCCCGCATAACTTGCTGGAATTAGGTTTTAAAGGCGTTTAGGGCATCATTTCTCTTGACTTTTGGCCACCACTTCTCCTTCACCACCATCTAGGGTTTCAAGGGCTTCAAGGCTGCGGGAGAAGGCTGATCTAGGGTGCAAATCAAAGGGGAGAAAAGGAGCGCGATCAAGGAGAAGATCTAGGAGCTTGTTGGCGTGGATCCATCAAGTTCTCATCACCACCTCTAGTCTTCATCTTAGGGGAGTTTGTTATGTGCTTTAGCTTGTATCTCTTGTTCTTTACACTTTCTCCTTTATTGATGTTGAACTAGACTCCCAAGGTCACGGGGCATCCGGTGAACCTTGGGATGAACTTGCTTGTATGGATACTTTGAGTATATTTTTGGTATTTGGTTTGGTTGTGGTCTAAGCTTTGTGTTCTTTATTGTATCAAATTGCATGAGAACTCTGTGGTTTGAATTCTAGGTTGTACTTGGTTGCGTGACCATCGCCCTTGTACTAGACATGTTTGGCTTAGAAGGGATACATGTACGAATATGCCGTGACCATCGGGTATTTTGTACCCCTCCAACCAATAGGGTTGAACCTAGACGTTGTGTTTGACCTTAATTAGGGATTTCCCTAGGCGCATTGCAATCGTGTGAGGATTTGGGCCGAAGTGATTCCGTATTCCAATACTCGTACCGGATTAGGGGTTATCACCGTGACCATCGGGGTGACCTATCTTTGGACATCTCTTGGCCTAACCACCTTTGCCTATGTTATTCGAGTATCCTTCTAGCTTTAGTAGTCCCGAGGGGATCCTCGGCCGGGGACCTCGAACATTCATTGTTATTTGCTTCCTTAGTATGCTTACGTGGTGAGCCTTAGTCCATGTGTTTATAGTTTTCTCTTTGTTATTCTTCTTATCTTACTTTTATCATATAATTGCTACATTAGGAAATAGATGAAGGGGAAGTAATAGTAGTTCCTTGGCCCTTGGGAATACGACCCCCTCATGCTTGCGTGAGGGGTATTACTTGGCGACCCGTGCGCTTGCGGACACTCATCAACCGTAGCGTGGGAGAGCGAAGTGTAGTGGCCTTTGTTCGGTGGGGGTTGTAGTGTGGTACAGTGCCCAGATGTTGCCACGCCATCTCAACAGGCTCCCCAGTCGGTCATGATGTCAACAAAGCATTATATTCTGGGGTCCGGGTGAACTCAGCATCATACAGTCCCAGATGATCGAGAACTTAGTGAGGCTCATCTGGTGTAGAGCGCCGAAAGCCTAAAACTGTATGAAGTTAGCTTGATGAAAAGCGATTAGACCATAGAACAACTCAAAGGTCGACAGAATCTCTAGCGCAAGCTGCTATAATGTAGTGTCAGTGGTCATGAACAGCTACCTGCATGCCTCGGTGCACAATAAGTGTTGAAAATCGGCCTCCAAACCAACCTCACGAAGCACATCCCAATGAATACCTCTAGACTCGCCGAACCAACAGTGAGAAAGTCACTCATAACGTCCTTGATGTGCCGGAGTATGGAAGTGAGGTCTCAAATCAGTGTCACCCGAGGAAGAATCAACCTTAGGTCACTCGAAGGCTTGGAAGTGGTGGATTTCCTTGGCATGATCTGAGAATAATGAACGAGACAAATTAAGTTCGAATGCCAGGAAACAGGGGATTGACATATCGTGTCAGTACAGATCCAACAGTGTCAACCAACAGGGAGAAATCCAACAGTGTCATAAACAGTCTTCATCCCCACTGAGGTTGCAATGACCTCATCTCACAAAATCACCCTATTATTAAAGCATACAATGAAGATTCATGTAAAAACAAGAATAATAGATGTAAATGTAAGCATGAGAGACAATATACACTTTATATCTACAAAACAGGCACCAAAACAATCCATACTTGGTGAAAGGAGATGAGAGAAAGGGAAAAGCCAAGAATGAAAGATTGGTGAAGAAGGCACCTTGATCCGTGAGGATTTAAAGGTGGAGGAGAAGGAAACGACCGGAGGTGAAGAGGCATCTGGGAATGAGGGGGTGCGGTGGTATGGTTTTCTTAAAAGTAACGGCCACGCATCAAAAGAGACGTGACTTTACACGCCACCGGCACGTCGTGTCCTATGGCATGTAGTGATTTCAATGTGAACATGCCGTTATGACTCCCGTGTCAGAACTGCTAAAGATCCCAAAAAAATTTTCCCAATTATAAAGGTTGTGACACGATCGTGAGACGGGTGCGCTGGTCGTGTCATCATCCGAACACGCTCGTGTCTGACTCGTGTCATCCTGGAAAACCAAAAAAATTGTACAACCTGTAATGATCAGCATCTTGAACATGGTTGTGTCGCGGCCGTGTCACGCTTGAGAGTGCTCAACATGAACAACTCCTCTCCTGAAAATGTGTCTAAGCAAATGCTATTAATCCCAACGCAAGTAATGTTCACCGGAGGGCCACATTAATGATTTTCCCTATGAGATCGACCACCAAAGTCTAAAACAAAGATTACAAAAATAGCAGAGCAACCAAAACCATCTAGTTATACAAAAAGGGAAATAGAAACAAACACAACTGAACAGAAAAAAAAAACACTTTTGTTGCCTCCAAAGACATACCTGTTTCACGCCTAGGGAGGCTTGCAGAATTGAGGCCCCACCCAGTCACCTGGGCAAAAAAAAAGAAACATATGGACGCAATGAATCAATTAAATTGCTTTCACCAAAGGTCTGAGGATGATTCATTTTAGGTATGTTGGGGTCCTTAAGTGGTGTTGCTGCCCTTTTCTCTTTAGTGAATGCCTTGCGCCACCTTCTTGCTACGCAGGAGAGCTTCTTCAAAGGAGATGTGGGAGGTGATACCCTCTTGACCACTACCAAATTTATACAATGCAGCTCTTCCTCACTAGCCTCATCGAACAGGGGATCGTTTCCTAAGAGTTTCGATAATTCATCCTTCACAAATGTCTCCTGCACAAAGTCAGACATAAAGTTGTCAATGATGTCTACAAAATAACATGTGTCATCAAAGTCGATAGTGTGCCTCATGGAGTCCTTCAGTTTGAAGGTGACAGCTTCATCCACCACACGGAGCGTCATCCGACTATGTTTCACATCAATCAATGCTTTCGACATTGCGAGGAATGGTCGGCCAAAAATTAATTGCACGTCGACTTTGTCATCAATGTCAAGTATAACAAATTCCACTGGAAAAATGAACTTGCCAACTTTGACTAACACATCTTCTATAATTCCTCTTGGTTGCCGGACAGATCTGTCAGCAAGCTGCAATGTCATGATGGTTGCCTTGACTTCCCCAAGCCCTAATTTCTGGAAGATCTTTGATAAGTGTCTAAATGTATGTATTCTAGTATACTTATTCATTGCACATTGCATGTATTTTTTCACGTTTGGTGCCCGTTTTTATGCTAAATCGAGTCATATTTGCTTTGTAGGGCAGGTAGAAGCCATGGAGATCCCAAAAACATATTTTGGGCAGAAAAGAGAAGAAAAACCAGGACGTGGTACTGTAGCAGGATTAATGCAGTAAAAGTACTGTAGCAAATGCACTATAGTAGTTATTGCAGCACCTGGGGGTTTTCGGGCAAGAAAATCCTGAGACTTTTGCCTAATCCTCATGGCCCCGTATGCTACCCCATGAGGAAATTCTAGAAGCCTTAGCCTAGTCTCACGGCCCAGTCTGCGACCAAGTGAAGAATTTCTAGAAAGTTCTACCTAGGCTTCACTCCCCAGTTAACTACCAAGTTAACCGTACACTCCAACGTTAACTACCCCGTGAGGCTTGGGATTTTGCGTTTTCCTTGACCTAATCTACATCCATACGGCCCCAAATACGGCCCGTATGCTTCGGGGGTATAAATGGGAATTTCTAGGGCTTTTGAGAGCAACTTTTCTCTTGGCCTTTGAGGCCGCCGCCACCGCACCTCCTTGGGGCCTTCCGGCCATCTTCCGGGGACGATCCTTGAGGGGAACAAGCACACATCATCACCAAGAGAGAGATGAGCGAAGGAGAAGGAGTTGGAGTGAAGATCTAAGCCATCATCGACAAAACTTGTGAAGCTTCATCCATTCAAAGGGATCACAATCTAGATGGAGTTTTCATTACTTCTTTTATGTATTTGTCTTCTTTGTATGTTGTATAAGTATCCCTTGTCATGAGGGATTAACTTATCATTGTGTTTGGATTTGGATTAAGCCTAGGGTTAATCTTTTGTACAAACTTTGGATGTTGTTATTTATCTAGTTTGATGGTTGTTTGAGATTCAATCTTTCATGCTTTCATGTCTAGAATTACATTTGTGGAGAAATCCATAATTCTTTTATGAGTTGTATGCGTAGATGTGACCTACTCACGTGTACTAGATCTAGGAGCGATTGAAAGGGGATTCTTGTGCCGACACGCCGAGAGATTGGGTGTTGGTAGCCCTCCATTGCTAGGTTTAAGCCAAAGGATAGTAGGATTACTCCTATTAGAGACTTCACGGAGCTCATTGTGATCATAGGTAGGTTAATACAGAGAGATTCCAATTAACACTCATATGAGACAAGGGATTAGTCACTGAGAGATCGGGGCTAATCTACTTAGGAGGTCTCTAGGTCTCAACTATCTTTAATGCATCTTTATATAATCCTAGTTTGTAACTAAATGACAACCCTAGGTGGATTCCTTGTCCAAACACACCCTTCTCATGCTTGATACTCCCTTATTTATTTACATCCGTGTGCTAGTTACCAGGCCATAGGATTAGTTTAAATTAGTTAATTTGTTTCATTTCCTTTCCACTCATATTGAATGGTAGGCTAGAAAATAGATGAAGAGTGAGTAATAGTACTTCCTTGGCCCCAGTGGAATAAGACCCCTGTGTCACTCACAGGGTATTACTTGGCGATCCCGTACACTTGCGGGGAAGTAATCAAGTTTTTTGGCACCATTGCCAGGGACATTCAAGGAATATTAGGAAAGCTTGTAGTCTATTGCTCTAGTCATTTGATTTGTAAATATTTGTCTTTGTATGTATCTTTTACCATTTTGTGCATATTTATTTATTTTACCTCTTGCTTATTTACTTTGTTAGCTTATTGTTTTTAGTTTTGATTATTTACACATGGCCATGGATTTCCAAGAAAATTTATTGGCCTCCAAAATCTTTGTACTTGAGAAGGTGATAGAAGAAGCTTCTGCCATGAAAGCACGCTAGTGCAATCCAAACCATGATGACTACTATCCATATTGGCAAGGGCACCAAAATGTTTCAACCCATCATTATACTCAACAATGGGAGCACCCTTACCAAGGATTGCCACAAGAACCCTCCTTTCAAGAACCATGGCATTACCACCCTCCAGTCTTTCAAAGTAGACCATTTAATGAATGGGGTTTCAATACACAAGATGTGTTTGAAAGATTCATGATGAATGCGGATGCTAAACTTGAAGCCTTAACTGCCACAAATTTTAATGCCCAACCATCTCTTCAAAGCATGGAAAGCCAGATAGGAATGTCTTCCAATACATCGACCAAGTTGCCACACACTATAGAAGACCTATCTGAGAATGACACTAGAAGGTAAGAGAACAAAGATGAATTTGAGGTGGAAGTTGATATTGAGGTGTTGGAGGTTGAGGAAGCAATTGAGATACCCTCAATACCTTGTGAGAAAATGATAGATGTTCCAACTCAAAGTGAAGTTGAAGAAGAAAGAGGGGAGGATGACAACATGGCCATAGAAAAATGTGAGAAAGTGGAAGAAGCTCAATCGACCACATTTGAAGACACTACTTGCCTCAACATTGACCATTCCTTGGATCAATCAATAATTTCAAGTGCAGAAAGAAAATTCTGGGAATTGTATTTGATGATGTGGGTAGGAAGCTAAGGCCATCCTTGAACCCACCAATGCCGGGCTTGGACAATTCCCAACCAAAAATATTTTCATGGCGGCCCAAGCACATTTTATGGGCAATTGAAGTTCATCACAGCAGGGTTGAGAAAAAGGATGTGGATAGGATGTTGATGTCATACAATGATGCACCAATGCCGATCTTAGATAACTCTCACCCAAAGCTTTTTCCATTGAGGCCCAAGCAACTTTGTGGTTGGGTACTCAAAGCAATTTTTGCCGGGACCAAAGAAGAAGTAGGAAGGAGGATAAAGCCATCTAAGGATCCGGCAAAATTGAAGTTGCACAATGCCCGGCCCAAGTTTTTCCCATGGAGGCCTAAAGGTAGCATGTTCTTGGTTTCCACAAGCTCATCATCCCGGAAAGTAATTCTTTTCTTTCATGGAAGTTGCTATGCTACATGTGGCCGGGATGAACACACCATTTTCAAGCCTCCTTAGGTAAGAAAGTGGTACGTCAAGCTAATAATGTTAAACAAGCACTTCTTGGGAGGTAACCCAAGCTTCAATTTCTTCATTTTCTTCTTTTAGTGTTTTTAGTTGAGAGTGGTTTGTGTATTTGTTGTTTATGCTTGTGTTTCTTTCATGTCTTTACTTGTTTAAATAAGTCCATGCTTGTTTGCCTTGTACATTTTTCTCATCGTCATTTTTGTGTTTTAATTGATAACCATCTTGAGAAACATGCTTTTGGTGTAATTTCATGCGTTAGATCGAGTTTTTTAAGCGTTACTTTCAAGTTGGATGTGTTTTAAACCACTTCAAAGCCATACTTATTGATTTGGAGAAGTAATTTTTTGCCTAAGAATAATTTCCAGGTTCATACGGCCTCCATAGGGCTGTTTGGGAGGCCGTCTGCCCCCATCCAGTGAGGTTTGCCTAGGGCATACGGCACCCCTAATGGGGGTGGTATGGATACTATAGCACATTAAGTTCTTGCCACCCTCTCTTTCTCTCTTCATTTATCCTTCTTCGCACACGATTTTCTCTTTTCTTTCTCCACTAAATCTTTGCCAAATCTTCTCATTTCTACTCCTAGATCACCTCCTAACCTCTTTGAGAAGTTGATCTAATGGTTTTCTTCGAGCTTAACTCTAGTTTTCTCAAGTTTTCGTCGTTAAGCTCTTTGGTGCCCTAACTTTATGTTTTTCATTTGTCTTGCATTCTTGGAGCTTTTGTGTGGATGTTTTCAAGTATTTTGCTTGATTTTGGTTGTGTGATGGTTATGGATGAGTTTTCAATTGATTTTAAGTTAAAATTTTTGGGGAGGTTCTTTCGGTGTGAACAGTATCCACACGGTCCCCCATACGGCCTTATGGTTACTATTCATCATTTTACCCATCCTTTCTCCTTCTTTTGCACCACATTTTGGTTTGTCTTGGATTCCTCAATGCTTGATTAGGTTTTTCATGATTTGTAGGAATGTGGAGGATGAAGAAATTCACAAGCGACCACGAAGTTATGTTTACACTATATGGAAGATCACATTTTCGACGAACCCAATACCAACGACAAGGGCTAGCATGGATACTTTATTTTGTTGTTTTAGAGTTTATTTTCTAGATTTTTTTTTCTTTTTGTGTTTCATTTTAGTTCTTGCATGATTACTCCCTATCTCTCCTTTGTGAATTTTGTCGAATGATGATGTCCACTTTTTGCCTTGTAGGGCATTAAGGGAAATTTGGTGAGCTTCTACGCATTCAATGGAGATTGGACCCGACATGTATAGCTCACCGTACCCTATGTTCACGTCACACATCGCTAGTTGCACAAGATAAACCGGGGAAGTTCATTTTCACCGTCCTCTATTGTTTTTATTGCTTATATTGCCATGTTATCCATAACTAGTGTACATTGAGGGCAATGTACAACACTAAGTGTGGGGATTGGTGTATTACATGTTTTAGGGTCATTTTTACGTGCTAGTGTTATCAATGATGGCTTTGTTCATTTTTGTGAAATTCTTTTAGCATGAATTAATGATTGATGTGAGTTACATATTTTTTGTGCCCTATTGAATCTAGTTTCACTTCTAGTATTGTCTTGTGCACTTAATTTTTTGTTGATGCCCTACGAGTAGCCAACTTGACTACTTTAACTCTCTTGCATGCTTAACAGACAACCTTGAGTACTTGGCCTTAGAAGACTTAGTTCTATCTTCAAATAAACTCTTAAGAACTTCTAAACCTTGTTGAGCTAATCCTAGTATTGTAGCTTGTAGTGCAATCTAAAGACATGATCTAGGGTGAATTTAAATAAAAAAAAGTGTATATACATATAAATAAAACCCTAGTGATCACTTAGACTGCCTACTTGATGTTTTGAGAAGAAAAGGATTTTAGTTTCAAATACAGGACTTAGAAGGATCTTACTTGTTCATTAAGGTAGCACTTATCATTTTAAGACCCAGTATTCTTGTATGTGGAGTGATTAGCATCGAGAGCTGTACTAATTGAAGTCAATAGGCTAGACTAAACAAGGGCAAATGAGATAAAAGATTCACTTACACTGCACAGACATATAAGAGGTGTGACACGACCCCTTGCGTGTATCCCGAGTGCACGGGCTTGTCGAAGTAATAAAATTACCCTGGTGAGTGGGTAGTCGAATCCACAGGGAATAGGGATTTAAAACACAAGATTTTGCTATTTAGTTATGCGGTGTACGAAAAGTGATAATCGAATTGATGAGTGGATTATGGAATCAATTAAAATAAAAGACAAGAAATTTAACAGAGAGATGGAAGACAAGAAAGTGCAAATAGAAGTTAAAAGAGAAAGACTAGCAATGGATGAAATAGGGTATTCGGACATGCTACCTCTAGGACTTATGCTTCTAGTGCAAGACTATGCTATTATACTTTCCTATTGATGTTGATTGAGTCGAGGATATCCTTAAACTCATGGTCCCAAAACTTAAGGTCAAACCGTGACTAACCCCATCATTATGTCCTGGTATTAGGATTCACTACGACCCTTCACTCTTTTTGACATATCAACTAAGTCCCAGGGGAGTCTATCTTCCTAACCCTAACACTACGTGGGATTGCATTAAGCTCTAGGGATTCCTAGTGATTAAACCTGTTCCTATATGTAGTTCTAACCCTTTGGTCCAGATGGAAGAACCCTGGTCTAAATTAAGCCCTAATACTCTATCTCAACCGCTAATTAACCAAGGAAATGGAGGTAGGGTGAAATCAAACCGGAAGGGAAAGGGGACGCTTCGCTACCTCACGATTTACCCTCTCAACCTTCTTTAATTTTAAGTAGCCTAACCCTATAGGAGTTATCACACCTCCAATGGGTAACCTAGATTGCTCTCAACCCTAGTGTCACGGCTAAGGGAGAACAATAGCACAAGATAATTAAAATTGAAACTCGAATTTATTCATCAATAATGGAAAAACATAATAGCAATGTCATAGAAACATAATAATCCTAGGGTTTTACAAGTCTGAGTACCCACGAGGGGTTCAGCTCCTCATGGAGCTATATATGTTCATCAAAATATAAAAGAAAGTGCAAATAAAAAGCATTGATGAAAACCCCCTTGCGTATGGTGTGGCCGTGGTCTTGTGCGGTCGCCGGATGTCGGTGACGATGCCGATGACGTGTTCCAAACCTCCACAAAGTCCTCTCCGAAACCCTAGCCGCCCTCTCCAGAAGTTGGGGAGAAAGATAGGTCAAAAGATATCTCAAAAGCCTCCAAAAATTGGCCTTTTATAATGTTGAAACGCGGCTTTAAAATTGGACTTATCAGGAGTTCACACGGCCGTGTGGAATTTCCACACGCCCTTGTGAAGTTTCTAGCTTGCTAAAAAATTAATTCACACGGCCGTGTGGAATTTCCACACGCCCGTGTGAAGTTTCTAGCTTGCTGAAAAATTAATTCACACGGCCGTGTGGAATTTCCACACGCCCGTGTGAATTCTCTGGAATCCTGAGTTTTGGCAGAAAGTGAACAGTAGCTTGCTACAGTTTTTTGCTAGAGTAACAAGCAACAATGCTACTACATTACTCGCCGAAATGCTCCCGAATCCATTGTTCTTCATCGAGGCCATTGAATTGGGCACACAATCAATGGTAGATCGTGCTAATTGCTTCAAGTCACCTTCTTGGTGAAGTTCTCCTAAGCTACATGAGTTAGACTTGTTGTGAATGTGACTGCCTTTGTGCCCCTCCAAAGGAGGTTGGCACACACTCACAAGTCTAATCTCTTGCCTTGTTCCTTGCTTGGTTCGAAAACTTCCTAACAACGGTGAACACGATCTAACTTCATTCTTCTTCTCTAAATTAGCTCCACAAACCTACAATGCATAAGAATACACAAATGCACACAATTTAGTGATAAAATCTGATAAAAGGTATGTTCATTATAAGATAATAACGCTTCGCGTTACTATAACACGAGCACTTATCAAGGTGAGACAGGATCTTTTTGTTGTAATTACTGATTGTAACTCAACATCTGTATGTCGTTATTCACTGCTTGTAGAATCTCACTTACACTGCCGGAGATAGTACATTTAGCCACTTATCTCTCACTCTATTTTTCATGATTTGTTTGCTTGGGGACAAGCAAACGTTTAGTGTGGCTTCGATAAGTGTCTAAATGTATGTATTCTAGTATACTTATTCATTGCACTTTACATGTATTTTATCATGTTTACTGCCAGTTTTTATGCTAAATCGAGTCATATTTGCTTTGTAGGGCAGGTAGAAGCCATGGAGATCGTGAAAACATATTTTGCGCAAAACAGAGAAGAAAAACCAGGTCGTAGTACTGTAACAGGATTGTTGTAGCGGAAGTGCTATAGTAGTACTGTATCACCTGGGGGGTCTTCGAGTAAGAAAATCCTGAGACATTTGCCTAAGCCTCACGACCCCGTCTGCTACCCTGTGAGGAAGTTCTAGGAGCCTTAGCCTAGTCTCACGGCCCAGTCTGCGACCTAGTGAAGAATTTCCAGAATTGCCTAGGCGTCACTCCCCAGTTAACTACCCAGTTAACCCTTCACTCCCCCGTTAAGTACCTCGTGAGGCTCGGGATTTTGGGTTTTCCTTGACCTAATCTACATCCATACGGCCCCCCATACGGCCCGTATGCTTCGGGGGTATAAATGTGGATTTCTAGGGCTTTTGAGGGGAACTTTTCTGTTGGCCTTTGAGGCCGCCACCACCGCACCTCCTTGGGGCCTTTCGGCCATCTTCCGGGGATGATCCTTGAGGGGAACAAGCACACATCATCACCAAGAGGGAGAGGAGCGAAGGAGAAGGAGTTAGAGTGAAGATCTAAGCCATCATCGACAAACTTGTGAAGCTTCATCCATTCAAGGGGATCACAATCTAGAGGGAGTTTTCATTACTTCTTTTATGTATTAATAAGTGCTTGTGTTATAGTAATACGAAGTATTATTATCTTACATTGAGCATTACTTTTCTCAGATTTAATCACTAATTAGTGTGTATTTGTGTTCTTTTGTGCATTGAAGGGTTGTGGAGACGATTTAGAGGAAAAGAAGCAAGAATAGGTTATGTTCGCCATTGTTGAGGAGTTCTCGGACCAAGCAAGGAACAAGGCACGAGTCTAGACTTGTGGGTGTGTGCCAACCTACATTGGAGGGGCACAAGGACAGTCACACTCACAAAAGTCTATAAATCGTGTGGCATTGGAGAACTTCGCCAATGAAGAGAAATGAAGTAATCGACATAATCTACTGTTGATTGTGTGTCCAATTCAACGGCCTTGATGAAGAACGATGAATTCGGGAGCATTTCGACAAATTACTGTAGCACCACTGTAGCTTTGTTACAGCAGCAACACTGTAGCAAGCTACTGTTTACTTTCTGCCGAAATTCAGAATTACAGAGAGTTCACACGGGCGTGTGGAAATTCCTGGTTTTTCACAGTCTGCCGAAAATCATTTCCACACGGTCGTGTGGAATTAAGACACGGGCGTGTGGAATTCCTGGTTTTTCACAGGGCCGTGTGGAAAATCCACAGGGGCGTGTGGAACTCCGATTTCAGCCTATAAATTGCCCGTTTTCAGATCTATTTGGGGACTCTCCCCTTCTATCACTTCGATATCTTTTGGGGGGCTTTCGGCTATGGTTTGGAGAGGTTCTTGGAGGTCTTTGGAGGCGATTAAACGGCATCGACATCGACTTCCTTTGGAAGAAAGCTATAGGGGAAGCTCTCATCAGCATCGATTCGGCGAGGTGTGCCTTAGGCTTGACAAGGGATTCGTTGGAGAAGACACGCGACTACACAAGACCATCAATACAATCTACAAGGGGGTTTTCTTTACGGTTTTCATGCATATGTTCTTAAACTCTTTATTGACTTTGTATTGCTCCATGGAGAGCTAAACCCTAGTGGGTATTCGGACTTGTAAACCCTAGGATGATATTGTTTCTATGACTTTTATTATGCTTTCTTTATTGATTAATTTAATTGAGTTTCAATCTTGATTTATTCTTGTATTGATTTTCCCTTAGATGTGACACTAGGGTTGAGAGTCATGTAGGTTATCCTTTGGAGGTGTGACAACTCCTATAGGGTTAGACTATTTAAGATTGAAGAGGGTTGAGAGGAAGAGTTGTGAGGTTGCGATGTACCACTTTCCCCTCCGGTGTGATTTTTCCCTACCTCCGTTTCCTTGATTTATTAGCGGTCGAGATAGAGTGAAGTGCTAGGTAGATATACTCCCCTGGGGCTTAGTTACGCGAATAACAGAGTGAAGGGTTGAAGTGAATCCTACGCACTGGGGCTTAATCTAGACTAGGGTTCTTCCACCTGGACCAAAGGGTTAGAACTACACATAGGAACAGGTTTTATCACTTGGAATCCCTAAAACTTCATGCAATCCCACGTAGTATGAGGCTTAGGAAGATAGACTCCCCTGGGACTTAGTTGACAGGTCAACGAGAGTTAAGGGTCGTAGTGAAACCTAATGCCGGGGTATAATGTTGGGATTAGTCACGATTGACCTTAGGTTTGGGACCCTGTGTTTAAGGATTTCCACAACTCAATAATCATCAATTGGAAGGTATAATACTTGTCTTGCACTAGAAGCATTAGTCCTACGGGGAGCTTTGTCCGGGTACCCCATCTCTATATCGATTACCTCTCCTACCTTTATTTCCCTTTTTTGCACTCTTTTACTTTTATATATATATATATATATATATATATATCTACGTAATGAATTCTCCTATCATCGATTCCATTTATAGCTAAAATAGTGATAACGTTTGTTTCTGAACACTATTCCCTGTGGATACGACTACCCACTCACCAGGGTATTTTATTACTTCGACAACCCGTGCACTTGCGGGTACACACGCAAGGGGTGTGTCATGTATTTGTCTTCCTTGTATGTTGTATAAGTATCCCTTGTCATGAGGGATTAACTTATCATTGTGTTTGGATTTGGATTGAACCTAGGATTAATCTTTTGTACGAACTTTGGATGTTGTTATTTATCTAGTTTGATGGTTGTTTGAGATTCAATCTTTTATGCTTTCACGTCTAGAATTACATTTGTGGAGAAATCCGTAATTCTTTTATGAGTTGTATGCGTAGATGTGACCTACTCACGTGTACTAGATCTAGGAGAGATTGAAAGGGGATTCTTGTGCCGACACACCGAGAGATTGGGTGTTGTTAGCCCTCCATTGCTAGCTTGAGGCCGAAGGATACTAGGATTACTGCTATTAGAGACTTCACGGAGCTCATTGCGATCGTAGGTGGGTTAATACGGAGAGATTCCGATTAACACTCGTATGAGATCAGGGATTAGTCGCTAAGAGATCGGGGCTAATCTACTCAGGAGGTCTCTAGGTCTCAACTATCGTCAATGCATCTTTATATCATCCTAGTTTGGGACTAAATGATAACCCTAGGTGGATTCCTTGTCCAAACACATCCTTCTCATGCTTGATACTTCCTTGTTTATTTACATCCGTGTGCTAGTTACCAGGCCATAGGATTAGTTCAAATTAGTTAATTTGTTTCATTTCCTTTCCACTCATATTAAATGGTAGGCTAGAAAATAGATGAAGAGTGAGTAATAGTACTTCCTTGGCCCTAGTGGAATACGACCCCTGTGTCACTCATAGGGTATTATTTGGCGATCCCGTACACTTGCGGGAAACAATCAATCTTGTAGGGCATAAGGTTGATACTTGCCCATAAATCAGCAAAAGCATTTTCATCCACAAGTCTCCCAATTGGACACGGAACAATGAACCCGCTAGGGTCCATCTCTTTTTTGGTAAGCTTGTTATAAATTTGGGCCGAACATTCTTCACTAAGCGTCACCGACGACACTTCTTCCATTTTCTTCTTGTTCGTGAGTAACTTCTTGATGAATTTAGCATACCTTGTCATTTGTACAAGGGCCTCAACAAATTGGACATTGATGTGAAAGGTCTTGAACATGTCAAGGAACTTTTTATATTGCTCATCTTGCTTGTCTCGCTTGAGTTTCACCGGGTAAGGAAGCTTAGGTTGATATTCTAACACTTGGTCCTTCTTCTCACGAGGCCCCTTAGCACTTTCTTCTTCATTCGGGGCCTCCAAATCCATTACTACAGTGGGGTTTGCTTGTTCCTATGTGGGCACCTTCTCTATAGGGTTTTGCATTTGTTTTCCACTCCTCATTTGTACACCGTTTACAGACTCCCAAGTGTTCACCTGTGGAGTTTCGGTCTCTTTGCCCTTGTTTGTTGTCCAATTGCCTCTGTTGTTGTTGTCGTTTCCCTATTTAGTTTTCTTTGAATCTTTTTGTTGAGTCTTTGGAGTTGGTTGCCGAGTGTTTGAGCGTGTTTTGGTCACGTTTTAGAGGAGTTTTAAGTGTGTACGGGTTGTGCATAGGCCGCGCAAAGTTGCGCGGGGCTGTGCACAAGCCGCACAGCCCCTCCTGAGGGCTGTGCGGCCTCTGTGCCGGGCTGCACAGAGGCCGCACACCCCAGGCAGAAGGGTGTGCGGCTGGTGTGCAGGGCCGCACACCACCCGCACACCCTTCTGCCTGTGGTGTGCGGCTGGTGTGCGGGGCCGCGCATAGCCCGCACATCTTCGTTGTTTTGCTTATAAAAACCCGAACTTGGCTTCTTTTCTTCATTTTCTTCTCTTCTAAACACCTCCATCTCCTTCTCCTCTCTTCCTCCATCATCTCTTATGGTTCTAAGTCCGGCTTAGAGGAGGTTTTAGGGCTTGAAACTTGGATCATCAAGTTAGTCCTTCACTTGATCAAGGTAAGCTCCAACCTTGTTTCCCTTCTTCCTTGTTCTTTGATGAGAATTGTTAGGGTTGCTTGTAAGCCCTTATAAGAGCTTGATTATGGTCTCTTTTCTCCCTCTTTGATGGCAAATCTTGTGAGGATTTATTGTATTGAATTGTATGACCTTGAATCCATGAAATCCATGAACCTCCAAAACCCTAATCCCGGAATTACTGTAGCACCGACCATGTTAGGTCATTCTTGGTTTCTTTGGTTGTTTTATGAGTTGTGAGAGGTCTCCTCCTTGCTATAACTTCTTGCCTTGGTGTTTAGCAAACCCTAGAAGCAACCATTCCCCATTATTGAGCATTTTCCTTCATTCTAGTTAATCCTATAATTATTGATGTTTGGATGCTTGTTTGGTTGTTTAATTGCTTCTAGGAGGTGAGGCTTCGAGTAAGGGCAAAGAACCGGTGGAGAAGTGACTTCGAGGGGTTTTGCTCGCCGAGTTTGTGAGTGGGAAATTTACCAAAATGGACTATGATGCATGCATGATATTTTCTTGTTATTGAGTTGCTTGTTTTGAGTTATAAAATCCTTATTGCTAAACTTCTACAAGACTTAAATTGATATTTAGAATCATGATGATTTATCAGATGAGCTTATTTCTTCAATTCTTGCAAAGTGTATATATATTGCTTATGGTTTGGAACTCTATGTTCAAATATATGTTTTAAACTATGTATTTTCAAAAGATTGATGTTCACATTTTGATGATCCAAAAGCATATGAAACAAAGTTGATTTTATTGTATTTAGTCAATGTTGACGTGTATTTTCAAAATACACCCTCCTATGATGTTTTTGATGAAGAATGGTTTCATTAGTCATGATTTGATCAATTGATCACCCTTGGGGTGAAAATTGTTATTGTGAGCACTTATTGTCTCTCATTGAGAATTATGTTATCATGATGTTTATATTGAGCCTACGGGCTAAGTTATTGTTTAAATTATTTGTTGGTGACATGGGAGCCGAGCTCCAGAACTTGCTGCAGTAAGAATTAAACGGTTTCCATGGGCCGACCTATATAGAGGTGGCGTGGAATACTGTCAAAAACGGTTATGCCATGTCAGGTGGGAGCGTAGAGTCCTGACATGGATATAGTTGGGTTGTTCGGAGTCACCACACGAACTTCCCAGCGGCCAATGCCAAGATACGCGCATCTTGGTAGCTCTAGACCTAACCAAGGCCATGGTTAGCGACGGAAGGTTTTGAGGCCATTCTGGACATTATTGTTTATTTGTGAATGTTGAATTTACTTATTTCTAGGTATCTTGATATTTGGAAACTATCAACAAGTATTGTGCTTATGCTAGGTCCAGGATGGCATGTATTTTCATGATGTTTTGAAAGAATCTCTATTTATATTTCAATGAGAAAAGCTATGTTCTTATGAGACATTTGCTACTCAAAGTATTTTTCATTCTTGTTATGCATTGAAATATTTTTATGATGTTTATCTCTATTTGATCATGTTCGAATTATAGTCCTGTGACTAACCCCTCACTGAGTAACCTAGTTACTCACCCCCCTCTTTCTTCTCCCAGGTGTTAGCACAGCGCAAGGGTGAAGATGTGCAGTGCTTGGCTAGAGTCTTCAGTGTCTTCTCATTTTGGGGTTATGTATGTTATTTATGTCTTGGCATGTATTGTTAGGGATCCACTATGTATTATTAAACCCTTTCATGTCTTCTCCATACTCATAATACTTGGTATGCTGGTGTAGTCCATATTTTGTAGGAGGAGTGTATCCTCTATCTGGAGTGGTTGATGTTATCTTTCTTATGTACCCCTTGTCATGAGTATCAGTGTGTGTGGTACCTTGTTGAGTTATGTTTTGTGAATATAGATATATTGTACAGGGAACAGGTTAGCCTTACGACTACCTAGGGTTGAGGCAGTGTTAGACCTCCCCTGGGTTGTCGTGGCAGTATGTCGTGCTTGGGACCCGCGGGTCGGGGCGTGACATCACCACTGTGTTACTTGGGAGGGAGCCGGGTAGTCTTTCTTCGACCAATGTGGACAATTGGCCCATTTGATGCTCCAAATTCCTAACCGTCGCATTCGTGTTCCTAATCATCTCTTCATGACAAGCAAAGTAGGATTTTGTGCTCTTGATAAACTTTGCCATCATGCTAGTAAGGTTGGGGGTCAGTTTCGAAGATGATGAGGAGGACTACTGATGTGCTTGCAATAGAGGAATAGTATGTTGCAGTTGTGGTACTCCTTGACCTTCTCCAGACTAACTCCACAAAAAAATTCTGATGATTCCTCCATCCTGGGTTGTAAGTGTTGCTATATGTGTTGGTTTGGAATCTCTGATTCTGCCCCACATAGTCAACTTGTTCCATTTGGCCCATACCCGAATCAGTTGAAGAAGGACAAATAATCTCACCATAAGGACCCCAACTACCACAAGAGGGTCCAGTGTTAGAGGAAGGCATGTGCATGGCATCAAGTAGTTTGGCAATTGCCTCAACTTGTACCGCAAGTGTGGTAACGGCATCCACTTGATAAATACTGCCAGATTTCACTGGCTTGCTGCGTTCAGCACTCCACTGGTAGATATTGCTTTCCATCTCCTCAATGAGAGTGAAGGCGGCACTTAGTTGCTTGTTGCACAATGATCCTCCCGTGACGGCATCCAGCATTTGTTTAGTAGCATTACTCAAACCATTATAGAAAATCTTAATCTACACCTACTCTACAATTTTGTGCGGTGGGCACTTCCTTTACAACTCCTTGTATCTCTCCCACATGTCATACAAAGACTCTGACTCACATTTCCAATAAGAGGAAATATCACTCCTCAACTTTGTGATCTTTGCAGAGGGAAATATCGTGCAAGTAAGCTGTCGATAACTTATTTCCAATCCCTGAGGGACCTTGCGGGTAATGAAGTGATCCATTGCTTAGCTCTTCCTCTCAAAGTGAATGAGGACAACCTCAAATGGATGACATCTTCAGTGACATTGTTCATCTTGCAAGTGTCACAAATCTCAAAGAACTTTCGGAGGTGCTGCAGCTAAGACATAGTCGTGTGATCCCCGTGCCTACTAGCACACAACCGTGTAATCAGCACCGTGTCCATGTCGCTCTTGAGAAAGTGTTCCTAAGTTTTGTAGCATCCCGGGCATGGGCGTGAGATAATTGTGTTCTACCTGGAACGCTTCTGTGTCAGGATTTTCTTTATTTCACTCTCCCGCCCGAAATCTTCAGTGGATCGGACACGACCATGTCTTGCCCATGTCAACTAATTCTGATCCCTAGGTCAATGCACACGCATGAAACACACTCATTTTTACCCAAAAAGTGACTCAATCCCACGAATCCTACACAATAAATATAACACCATGAATGGCACCAATTCTACACAATAACTATGCTGAAGGACAACAAAAAAGGATAGAATAATGGACATGAAAACATGATATAAAATGCACTCATCAAAAACTAGAGGTGAAACAGGATTCAATAGAGCACAAAAACTATGTAAATTACATCAATCATTAGACCATGCTTCAAGAATCTCATAACGATGCTAAAAGACATTATTGATAACACTAGCATGTAAAAATGACCCTAATACATGTAATACACCCATCCCCACATTTTGTATTGTATATTGCCCTTAATGTACATTAATCATGAAGAACATGGCAATATAAGCAATAAAAACAATAGAGGAGGGTGAAATTCAACAATTGAAGCAATCGGCACGGTCTACCATTGATTGTGTGCCCAATTCAACAACCTCGATGAAGAACGACGAATTCGGGAGCATTTCGGCACAGGTACTGTAGCAGCACTGTAGCAAGTTACTGTTTATTGTATGCCAAAAATTAGCAAAACAACAACTTCACACGAGCGTGTGGAAATTCGACAAGGCCGTGTGAAATCCCTATTTTAGCCGATTTAAAGCCGCAACTCAGCATTATAAAAGCCCGTTTTGGAGACTGTTTTTAGATCTTTTCGGCTCTCTTCTGACCTAACTTCTAGAGAGGCGCGGCTAGGGTTTGGAGAGGATTTCGTCGAGGTTTGGAGCGCATCATCACCGTCGACATCAATGTTTGACGACCACACAAGACCACGGCCATACCACACAGAAGGAGGTTTTTATCTATCCATTCAATTTGTATTTTTTTTTTCTTATTTTGATGGATTTGTATATCTCCATCAAGAGCTAAACCCCTTGTGGGTATTCGGACTTGTAAACCCTAGGATTATTATGTTTATTTGACATTACTATTATGTTTTTCCATTATCGATGAATAAAATTAAGTTTCAATCTTAATTTCATCTTGTTATTGTTTTTCCTTAGCCGTGACACTAGGGTTGAGAACAATCTAGGTTATCCTTTGGAGGTGTGATAACTCCTATAGGGTTAGACTACTTAGGATTAAAGAGGGCTGAGAGGGTGAGTCGTGAGGTAGCGTGATAAGTGCTTGAGTATACATGTTTTACCTACTTGTTTTACATACATTGAGCATCATTTTACCATTGATTATGTCTCATAAAGTGTATTTTGGTGTTCTTTTATGCAATTAGGTTGTGGAAGTGTTAAAGGAAGAAAAGGAAGCAAAGATGGGTTATAAAGACGTATTGTTGGGAGCTTTTATACAACACAAATGTCAAGGCACAAGAGGGGATCATGCACATGAGGGTGTGTGCTGATGAGTCGCCGCGCGACACGCTAAAGAAGCGAGCACGCGACTCCCCGGCCGCAAGTGCACGGGTCGTCAAGTAATAACCTCTCGTGCGAACGCAAGAGGGTCGTATTCCCAAGGGCCCCAAGATCTGCTATTACTTCCTCCTAGGTATCACTATCTGGTCTACCAAATCAAGAGTTTAATATAAACACAAATAGGAAAATTAAATAAAAGAAAAGCTATAAACAAAATGGACTAAGGCACACCATACAAGCAATGTAAAGAACAAGTAGCAATGATAACTAGAGGCCTCGGGCGAGGATCCCCTAAGGAGAAGAACAAGTTTGGATGAATATAGGAAATTGAGCGCTAAGTTGGCTAGGTTTGATCCGCTAGACTCGGGAGTCGACTACCCCGGAACCTCCGTGGTGTAGCCCTAATCCAATACGGGTTCCTCTATCCAGAAGATACCCCTACGATGTCATTAGGAACATGGAGTCTCGATTAGGGTTATTCTAATGCGCGCTTTCGGCTAAAACAACCCTAACCACGCGGGGAGCTACCGGCACCCAGAACCTCCGGTGTACCGGCACATTGAATCCCCCTTCAATCTATGTGCGACCTAATACATGCAAGCATCCCGCCATACACATACAATTCAAGAATCAAAACCTACGGAATCCATCCATTGTAGGTTGAACATTAAAACAATAGATTGAAATCAAACAAACAAGCCAACAATCAATTATAAACAATTATCATCATCCATACAAGTTCTCCTCCCAAGGTTCACCGGAGCCCGGTGGCCTTGGGAGCCTAGTTCCACATCAAAGGAGATAATACACAAGATAATCAATGAAAATGCTCATAAGGAACTCCCTCAGATGTAGGCTAGAAGGTGGTGATGAAAGCTCGCCGGATCCGCGCCGATCAAGCTCCGTGATGACAACCTTGAGTGCTTCCTTCTTCTCCCCTTGAGTTTTGCTCTTCAAATTGCCTCTCCAATCCGGTGATGATGGTGGAAATGGGTGGAGATGATGGTGGAGAATGGAGGAGATGATGGTGGAGAAGGATGGAGAGGATGCTGGCCAAAGACAAGCTCTCCAAAGCTCTAGAAAGCCTTAAATAACCCAAACAAAGCCTCATCAGCCCGTGCGTGTGCGGGAACTGTGCGGGCCGCACAGTGCCCGCACACCCTTCTGTCTGTCCTGTGCGGGTACTGTGCGGCCGCACACTGGCCGCACACTGCTACAGTAACGGTGCTACAGTGGAAATGCTACAGTAAATCGCTACAGTAACTTCCTCAAATCCACTCTTTTCTTGCCCGAAACTTGAGGATACGTGTGAGCATCAATAAATTCTTCGATGATGCCAAAAGAAGCTCAAACACGCACTAGATGGTCTTCCGATGTCCTGAAATGATAATTAACAAGAAAAGCGCGTAAAGTGCATCGGAGACATACAAAAATGCATGAAAGTAAATAAAATGTACATAATAAAAGTGATGTATTTAGACACTTATCATGTGCCAACTTTCTAAAGAATTCAAGATGATTTGTGCGATGGAAGGGCACAAAGGAAGTCACACCTTCATGTCCCAACTTGTGTGAAGATAGTTAAAGCTCTCAAATGATGATTTGAAGAAGAAGAAGTCTTATAACTGTTCACGCGACCACGTCAAAATCCCACGCGACCGCGTGGGATCTCACGTGGTCGCGTGAAGACACGTGACTGGCGCGTTTTCAGACTTATAAATACCCCGATTTGCCGATTTTTAGAGGACTTTTTGCGCACGTTTGAAGGCAAGAGCGGCTAGGGTTTCAAGGAGGAGGTCTTTGGCGATATTGGGAGTCGTTCTTCACCAACTTCGATAGATCTTTCGACGATATAGCATCGGGGAGCCATTGGCGACCTAGCTTCGGAGAAGGTTCCTTCGAGACGTTGAACGATTCATCAAGGCCATCATCACGAATTCGAGGGGGTTTATTTTCATGGATTACATTGTTTTTTTCTTCATTATCTTTTGCTTTGTAATAAGTCCTATGGAGGGCTAAACCCTAGTAGATACTTGGGCATGTGAACCCTAGGTTTCGATTCATGTATTGACTTTCTTTATGCTTTCTTTTAATTCCGAGTTTATTTGAGTTTTAATCTTGTTTAATCATTGCTTGCATGCCTTATTGATTCGTATGGTTGTTTGGTATGTTTGATTTGTTTCCTTGGTGAGAGAGAGGTCTCCATTAGGGATTAGAACATACAAGGTTAAAGAGGGTTGAGAGGGTGAGTCTTGAGATAGAGGAGTGTCCCCTTTCTCTTCCGATTGAGTGTTTCCTATCTCTGTATTCCCTAAGTTTTATGCAACCATATGGGGTGTGAGGCGTGAGATTGATAGATTTCTCCACCGGGACCTTTGTAGGGGGTTAGGGATCTTTCGCCTAGAAGTAGGGTTAGATCTAATTTTAGGAATCGGTTTCACTTTTAGGTATCCCTAGAACTCATTGCGTTCATATAGGGTGTGAGGTGTTGAGATTGAGCGATTTCTCCGCCGGGACCTTGTAGGGGACTAGTATCGGTGGCCAGGAAGCAGGGATCGATTGTTATTGGATTACCTCGACTCATAGAACTCGGTTTAGAAGCATTTAGTTAGTCTTGCATATCATGATAGAGTCTAGGGGGATCATTGCCCGGGTATCTCATCCTCATTGATTGAGATCTCCTTTGCCCTTTTCCTTTTATTTGTTTTTTTCTTGCGATTTTCTTATTTTACACATTACACCCATTGCTTCATATCATTGATTTGACTAGATAACTAAGAATCAGTTATTACTAGTACTTCCGTTCCCTGTGGATTCGACTACCCTACTCACCGGGGTAATTATTACTTCGACAACCCGTGCACTTGCGGTACACACACGCAAGGGGTGTGTCATAGCGGAACGTCTCCTTTCCCCTCCGATGTGATTCTCCCTACCTCCATGTTCCATGATTTATGAGCGGTCAAGATAGAGTGAAGTGCTAGGAGATAAACTCCTCTGGGGCTTAGTTGCACGAGCAACAGAGTGAAGGGTTGAAGTGAATCCTAGTGCTGGGGCTTAATTTAGACTAGGGTTCTTTCACCTGGACCAAAGGGTTAGAACTATACATAGAAATAGGGTTAATTACTAGGAATCCCTAGAACTTAAAGCAATTCCACGCAGTGTGAGGCTTAGGAAGATAGACTCCCTTAGGGCTTAGTTGGCAGGTCAAGGGTCGTAGTGAAACCTAATGTCGGGGCATAGTGTTGGGGTTAGTAACGGTTGACCTTAGGTTTGGGACCATGTGTTTAAGGATTTCCTTGACTCAATTAACATCAATAGAAGAGTATAATAGCATTGTCTTGCACTAGAAGCATAAGTCCTAGCATTGGCTTGTCCGGGTACCCAACATCACTCATCGCTTGTCCTACTCTTTTCACTGCAACTTGCACTCTCTCACCTTCCACACTTCTATTTTAATTCTTGTTTTTATTAATTACTTTTACACTCACTCATTGATTTCTTTCCACACATCGCATTAGCTACATAGTGAATACTTGTATCTCAAATCACTATTCCCTATGGATATGACTACCCACTCACGAAGCTATATTATTACTTTGACAACCTGTGCACTTTCTAGCTATTTCACTTTGTTTTCTATTTTACACTTCTTTTATATATCATCGTTCTTATTTGTTTTCTGTTTCTTGTTTTCGGTTCTAGGTTATAACCCGTGGGAACCCTTCAATTCTTGTTGAAGGAGACCCGGACATTGGTAGAAGAACACATTGTAAAGGGAAGGAACCTGTACAAGAATCTTTAAATCATGCCGATATTGAGATAGAAGGGTTAGAAACAATGGCAGAGCACAATGAACAACAGAGGACGTTGTCTGATTTTGCTAGACCTGGAGTCTTGGGGACTCAATCAAGCATAGTAAGGCCCCCAATCACGGCTCAAAATTTTGAGCTAAAGCCTGGTTTCATCCATGGTTGCAATAGACAGCACAGTTTAATGGATTGGCTAATGAGGATCCCAACAGCCATATCGAGAACTTCTTGAAGATGTGCGACATGTTGAAGGTCAGCGGAGTAACGGATGATGCCATCAGACTTAGAGCTTTCCCATTTTCCTTGGATGGGAGAGCGAAGCAATAGTTACACTCACTACCAAGGGCATTTATTACCACATGGGAGGAGATGGTTGAAGCATTCTTAGCCCGATATTTACCTCCTGGTAAATCAACAAAGCTTCGCAATGAGATCTCATCCTTCATGCAAACGGAATTGGAGTCTCTCTTTGAGACATAGGATAGGTTCAAAGAGCTCCTACGGAAGTGTCCACAACACAGATTCCCAGATTGGATGATAATTCATACCTTCTACAATGTGCTGAATATGAGCACTAAACAGTTATTAGATGCTGCAGTAGGGGGTACTCTTGGAAGCAAGACTCCGGGTGAGGCCCGGCAACTTATAGAGGAGATGGCTCTCAATAGCTATTAATGGAATTCAAGGGACACGCTAACGAGCGAGCATGCGACTCCCCGGCCGTAAGGGCACGGGTCGTTAAGTAATAACCTCTCATGCACGCACGAGAGGGTCCTATTCCCAAGGGTCCCGAGATCTACTATTACTTCCCTTTGGGGTTCACTGTCTAGTCGAACGAAATAGGTTTGAAGTGATTATAAGATCGAAAGTAAAAGAAATATCGAGAAAGTAAAAGTAAAAAAAAAATGTGATCTGGGCGGAAATGGGGATGAAGAATCCAATAATTGAGGAAGGCCACGGGCAAGAATTCCCCTTGGAGAAGACCGAGTACAGATGACGATAACAATTATAAAGATAGAGTTGGCTTAGTTTTGGTCGACTAGACTCAGATGTCGACTACTGCGGAACCTCCGTGGTGTAGCCATAATCCAGTACGGGTTCCCCTATCTAGAAGATACCCCTACGATATCAATGAGAACAAGGAGTCTTGATCAGGGTTATTCTAATGTCCACTCTTGCCTAAAATAACCCTAATTGCGCAGGAGGCTACTAACACCCAAAATCTCAGGTGTATTAATACAATGAACCACTCTTTAATTATCATAAAACCTAATACAAGCTAGCATCCCGCCAAACGAGTATTTTTCACAATCAATTCTATGGAATCCATCCATTATAGAATGAACAAGATAATGATGAATTAAAACCAAACACACAAGCCAAACACATTCATTCAAAAAGAAATAAAGTCATCCATACAAAAGTCTCCTCCCAAGGTTCACCGGGAGCCCGGTGGCCTTGGGAGTTTAGTTCGACATAACAAAATGGGATAGTTCACAATGCATATAGTTCATCACACAAATAATAAGAAAACTCCCTTTGAAATGTTGACTAGAAGGTAATGATGGTAGCTCGTCGGATCCGCGCCGGCGAGCCTTTGATGCTTCTCTACGTTCTCCCCTTCTTCTTTCCTATAATTCCCACTGAATTCACCCCAAGAATGACAGAGAACGGCCTGATGGAGTGTGGGGGTCGGATGAGAAACAACATCCCAAGAATGCCCTCCAAAACCCTTGAAGAGCAGCTTAAATACCCCGAGGCTGTGAGGGCACTGTGCGGGGCCGCACAGTGGTTGCACAGCTTTCTGGTGATGCTATGCGGCTAGTGTGCGGGGCTACGCACTAGCCGCACAGGCTTCTGGCCATGGTGTGCGGCCAGTGTGCGGCCCTGCGCACTAGCCGCACAGGCTTCTGTAAAGTGCATGTGGCCACTATGTGGGGCCGCACAGTGGCCGCACAAATGCTTCACTATAAGCATCACGCGCGTCCCTTGGCGTCCGGGGCATGTAACGACTTTCTTTCTTCCTCTTTTCCCTCTGGAATGACTCAAATACGTATCTTTATCGCGATAATGGTCCATGAATCCCTGAAATAAAAATAAATGCATTAAGCTCACCTAATGTCGTCGAAGTAAATATAAGTTGCATGAAAGTAAACAAATTTTATAACTACAACATGATGTATTAAGGTAATTCACGCCACTAAGTGGAATTCAGCCTTGAGATGGTAGGGATGCTCCTAGTAAAATCCCAAAGATCTTTCCTCTTCTATTCGAGTAAATACCGATCATAAAACATTATTTTGCTGTACACACATGTTTTTATTTTTCTTCGAGACTAACATGAACTGCAAATCCACATTACCTGGAGCTTTGCACATTCATATATACGCGCTAATGCCTTTATAGCTTTTGGCCAGAGGAACACTCTGGTTAGGAGCAAGAACCCCAGGTTAGTTTGCTAGCAAGGCATAGGAGCACTGTCCCTTATCTTTATTAGATTTCCCACATTTTTTTGGACTATATTGCAAGAAAAATGAAGAGGAAAGTCCTTAAGAGTTTATTAGAAAGCATGCCTAACACATCAAGCCAGGAAACAATGAGAATGGGTTAGCAACTTTGAGGGTCACGAAGGTAACTATTGTTCCTCACCTAGGTGTCCAAGACAACTTTCAAATTCAATTCCTATATGCAACATTGCTACATGCTCAACTCTAACTGGATCCACTAGTTACTAAAGAAGACTATCAACAACAAGAACATGCTACGGTTATCAATCTAAACCAATAGCTCTGATACCAATAGAATTATCACGGCCCGACCCGTGGGCCCAAGGGACGTGACAACCGCCGCAACAATCCCGAAGAGGGATGCTCCGCCACTCAACCCTCAGGACAGCGCAAGGCTGAACAACAACATGGAATTCACAATATTCAACACGAAGATACTGGAAAGAGATGTAACTATGCACAGCCAGAATAACAACATCAACTATGACAATGATGATGAAATACAATATTAAACAAGATTACAAATGCACAGGGTAACTATAACAGCAACAACAAGTCTTAATACATCAGAGTTTGAGTGTTGGGATAGATACAAAACATACAACAGGATTTAATACAAACTAGTGGATCCATAAGTCAAGACTACATGTCCATGTCTAAAAGAAACATATATGAAATAGAAAGATACATAGAAGATAGAGCAGCAACAAATGCCCAGCACAGTGCGCACCGCTTCACCTACTACCTGCAATGGTCTAGGAGAGGAAATGGGGGTGAGTAACTAACGTTACTCAGTGAGGGAAGACTAGCACAACCTCACCAGAAAATGCAATTAACAAGAATAATAATAAAGCATCAAAGTAAGTATTTGATAAGTGCTTGTGTTATAATAATACGAAGTATTATTATCTTACATTGAGCATTACTTTTCTCAAATTTAATCACTAATTAGTGTGTATTTGTGTTCTTTTGTGCATTGAAGGGTTGTGGAGAAGATTTATAGAAAAAGAAGCAAGAATAGGTTATGTTCGCAATTGTTGAGGAGTTCTCGGACCAAGCAAGGAACAAGGCACGAGTCTAGAGTTGTGGGTGTGTGCCAACCTCCATTGGAGGGGCACAAGGGCAGTCACACTCACAAAAGTCTATAACTCATGTAGCATTGGAGAACTTTGCCAATGAAGAGAAATGAAGTAATCGACATAATCTAACGTTGATTGTGTGCCCAATTCAACGGCCTCGATGAAGAACGATGAATTCGGGAGCATTTCGGCGAGTACTGCAGTAGCACTGTAGCAAAATCAATGTAGCAAGCTACTGTTCACTTCTGCCGAACATCAGGATTTCAGAGAGTTCACACGGGCGTGTGGAAATTCCACACGGACGTGTACTGTAGGGAAACACTGCAGCAAGTTACTGTTCACAGCCCGACGAAAATCAGCAAAACAGAATTTCCACAAGGCCGTGTGGAATTAACACACGGGCGTGTGGAAATTCTGCAGCCCGTGTGGAAAATCCACAAGGGCGTGTGGAACTCCGATTTCAGCCCGATTTCAGCCTATAAATAGCCCGTTTTCAGATCTATTTGGGGACCCTCCCCTGCTATATTTTGACCTATCTTTCTCTTCAACTTGGGGAGTGCGGCTAGGGTTTCGGAAAGGATTTCATGGAGGTTTAGCGCGCGTCATCGGCATCGTCACCAACGTTCGACGGCCGCACAAGAGCACGGCCACACCATACGCAAGGGGTTTTCATTGATGTCCTTATTTTGTGCTTTCTTTCATACATTGATGAACATGTATAGCTCCATGAGAAGCTAAACCCCTTAAGGTTATTCGGATTTGTAAAGTCTAGGGTTATTATGTTTCTTTGACATTGTTATTATGCTTTTCCATTATTGATTAATAAAATTGAGTTTCAATCTTAATTTCATCTTGTTAATGTTTTCTCTTAGATATGACTCTAGGATTGAGAACAATTTAGGTTGCCTTTTGGAGGTGTGACAACTCCTTAGGGTTAGACTACTTAAGATTGAAGAGGGTTGAGAGGGAGAGTTGTGAGGTAGCGATGTACCCCTTTCCCCTCCGACATGGTTTCTCCCTACCTCCGTTTACTTGATTTCATAGCGGTCGAAATAGAGTGAAATGCTAGGTAGATAAACTCCCCTGGGGCTTAGTTACGCAAGTAACAGAGTGAAGGGTTGAAGTGAATCCTATGCATTGGGGCTTAATCTAGACTAGGGTTCTTCCACCTGGACCAAAGGGTTAGAACTACACATAGGAATAGGTTTCACCATTAGGAATCCCTAGAGCTTAAAGCAATCCCACCTAGTGTGAGGTTTAGGTAGATATACTCCCCTAGGGATTAGTCGTGCGAGCAATAGAGTGAAGGGTGGCGTAAATCCTAATACCGGGGCATAGTGTTGGGGTTAGTCACGGTTGTCCTTAGGTTTGGGACCGTGAGTCTTAGGATATCCTCGACTCAATTAAACATCAATAGGAAAGTATAATAGCATAGTCCTGCACTAGAAACATAGACCCTAGAGGTAGCTTGTCCGGATGCCCTATTTCATTCATTACTAGTCCTCACTATTCTCTTTTACTTGCACTCTCTTATCTTCCATCTTTCTATTTAATTTCTTGTCTTTTAGTATAATTGTTTCCATAATTCACTCATTGAATCAATTGATCATTTTTCCGTACTTCGCATAGTTTTAATAGTGAAATCTCGTATTCTAACTCCCTATTCCCTGTGGATTTGACTACCCACTCACCAGGGTAAATTTATTACTTCGACAAACACGTGCACTTGCGGGATACACGCAAGGGGTCGTGTCAGTATTTTAACAAAAACAAGATAACCTTTTGAACATAATTATATGCGACATCAAACTTAACATAGCATAATAAAAATAGGGTCAAGAAACCCTTCTTAGTTCAACAAAATTATAACAACCTTGAAACTGATAAAGTACTGAACATCGGTTCAATAATAAGAAGGATAAGTTAAACCTCAAACCAAACATCAACCTTAACTCATAAAACCCAAAATATTACGAAACATCGGCAACTCGATTAGAAATGCGAATATCAAGTATATGATGCCAAACTGAATTTATGGGAGACTGTCATTCCGTGGAATAATAGCTGGGCTTCGCCCCTCACCATGCATTCAAGATGACGACAAAGTAAAATAAAATAGATTAAAGTTCAGATCAAATACAAGAAACATCAATTCGAGAATACTCAACTCTTGAGTCAAGTCTAGCTTACGGGAGACTGATCTCCTACAAGTGACAGTTGGGCTTCGCCCACTCACCACAAGTTTGAAATGACCCAGGGTAAGTAACTCTATAGAAATAAATCTCAACTACAGTATAAAAACAATATCGAACAACTCACCCAGCATGAAGTGGTCTAAAAACATCCCTTATCCTTCACCGTGGCCACAACAAGATTCAGGGCCGTCAAAGTACTCATGCCCTTGACGTTGACCCATTGGTTCACCGTTTGGTCACTCCAGCTACCCGATGAATATCCAGTCAGGGCTCTTCACTCCCACCTGAACTGGCCCTCATAGCAAATAATCCGGTCTACCACTCCACCTCAACAGGCTGGCCATGGAGACCACCTACCGTAGTAGGGCATCCCCACACAAACCCAATAATAACACAACTCCACGAGAAACACTATTGCCAACAAATACTCAACAATTAACAACACCTTCACATTTCCATGAGGAAATGATAAAAGAACACAAAGGAAGCTCAAGCTTTAAAACACCAAGCGATGAACAAAACTCAATACAAGAAACACCATGGAACACCTCTCGACAATTCAAAATTGAGTTTCAAGCCTTAAATTCCACAAAACAAAACATTTCACAACCAACCCCAAGTTTCATACAAAACAAGGATTTCAAATTCAGTGAAGCGTGTTAATCACAAATCGGGCGATCACAATAATAATAATACCACATAAAGCATTCAAGATCTTTCTCAGTAATAATTATCATTCATCAACAAGCCAATCAAGTATAATCAATAAAACCATACTTGAAACATGATATAAGTGTAGATAGATGTATATGTGAGTGATACGATTACCGCAAGCGCACGGGTCGCCAAGTAATACCCCTCACGCACGCGCGAGGGGGTCGTATTCCCAAGGGCCAAGGAACTACTATTACTCCCCCTTTATCTATTTCCTAGCCTAACAACTCGATTGTCATGCAATACTTACAAAATGGAGAAAGAAATAACTATAATGAAATCCAGGCTACTACTACACACATTTAGCAAACAAGGGAGAATCAAACATGCGAAGGCGTGATTTGGACAACGAATCCCCCTAGGGTTGTCATTAAGTCCTGAATTTAGGATGAAATGTTATGATGGTAGTTGGGCCAAGAGATTCCTAAATTAGGTCACCCCGATGGTCACGGTGATAACCCCTAATCCGGTACGAGTATTGGAATACGGAATTACTTCCGCCCAAATCCTCGTACGATTGCCTTACGCCTAGGGAAATCTCAAATTAGAGTCAAACACAGTATCTAGGTTCAACCCTAATGGTTGGAGGGGTACAAATACCCGATGGTCACGGCGTACTCGTACATGTATCCCTTCCAAGCCTAGTGTGTCTAGTACAAGGGCGATGGTCACGCAACCAAGTACAACCTAGAAGTTGAAATACAGAGTTCTCATGCAAATCAACACATCAAAGTACACAAGGCTTGAACCACAAACTACAAGATTCCATAAAAGAAATACAACATCAAACAATGCATCAATAAAGATGTTCATCCAAATTACAAGCAACCAACCCTAAGGTTCATCATGCCCAAATCACAAATAAGTTAGTTCCTCATGAAAGAGGAAAACTCATACAACTACAAGGAATAACAAAACAAGAAATGAAGCAAGAACCACTCCCTCTAGCCTTGGAATCCCTTGATGGATGAAAACCCTAAAAATATGCCTCAATGTCTTGGATCTTCCCTCCAAACTCCTCCTTCGACGTTGTCTCCCTCTTGGTGAAGCTTCGTGCCGTAGATCGCCGGAAATCGCCGCCAAAATGGGTGGGGCGGCGGCCCAAAAGTCTCCCCAAAAGAATCCCCTTCAAAAGTGACAAAAAAGCCCTTATAACCAATTCCAGCGAGCTATGCGGCCTCCCATGCGGCCCCGCATGCGGGGAGAGAAAGTTTCCGAGAAATCCCGAAAATCGCGTAAGTTGCTACAGTGCCGCTACAGTAATGTTGCTACAGTAACACTGCTACAGTAGAATTGCTACAATACGTATGCGGCCTCTGCAGTGCCCGCATGGTAGCCCGCATGATCTTTCAGACTTAGCCGTTTTGCCAAAGGTTTCGTGCTACAGTGCTGCTACAGTGTTCACGCTACAGTGCCGGAGCTCAAAAATGGTCTTTTCCCTGCCGATTTCTTCTAAAATCATGTTATTGAGCTCCCCACGGTATCTTCTGTGCCTGTAATACGAAATAAACCAATTTAGACCAAAAACGAGCATCCACACATACAAAATTACTCTAGAAATATGCAAACATATATAAATAATACGTACAGTTAGGCGTTTATCAGTGAGTGTGTATGTGTGTTTATATATAGATATCGGCATTCTTCCAATAAAGCTATGCATAATGATCCCACTCATAGAATTAGCGATCCACCTTCCTCGCAAGCTATTCTTTGGCTACTCCCTTGCCTCGAGCCCACGCATCTTCTCCTTGGCAAAGCACCACATACACCATGTTAGCACAAGCAACACAAGGAAACCCTAGGTTTCCTGCCAACGACTCCAACCGGCTCTAGGGTTTACTCCTCTAACCCTAGCAGCTACCAAAGGGATCCTAAGGGTTAAAGCCTCACTCTCTAACCCAAAGAAACCAAGAAAACAAGAGGAAAGGGCCGGAGCTACAGTGATTCATAGATCAAGGTGAGGAAAGTTCAAGGATTTCATGAAGCCAAAGCCAAACAACTCAATACAATCCATCCTCACAAGATTAACCATCAAAGAGGAAGAAGAAGATGTAAGTATCAAGCTCTCACAAGGGTTCACAACAAACCCTAATCATTCTCATCAAAGAACAAGGAAGAAGGAACAAGAGAATGGAAGCTTACGTTGATCAAAAGAATGAGCAAGTTGATGATCCAAGATCCAAGCTCCAAAACCTCCTCTAAGTCAGCCTTAGAACCTCATGAGAAGATGAAGAAAGAGAGGAGAAGAAGATAGAGGAGTTTGGGAGAAAAGAAATGAAGAGAAAGGGCAACAAATGAGGTTTATAAAGGGAAAAACGAAGGGTTGTGCGGCCGGTGTGTGGCCTCGTGCAGTGGCCGCACACCCCACAGCCTGGGGTGTGCGGCCAGTGTGCGGCCCCGCACACTGCCCACACAGTGGCCAAGGGTGTGCGGGCGCTGTGCGGCCCCGCACACAGGGCGCACAGGCCAAAAAATGGCCTGTGTGGGCTGTATACAGCCCGCACACCCCATGTGCGGCCTGTACACGGCCCGAACCCCCTCTAAAACCCTTAAAACTCGACTTAAAACCCTCAGCAAGCCTCACCAACTCAAAACAAAGAGGAACTCACCCAAAACTACGAGTAATTAAACAAGGAACGATCGAAAACACCGATCTACACAAGATGGAAAAACCCAAAATACTACAAATGTACCTAAGTTAGCAGCAAAGAACAAATATGCAATGAAAATAAAGAAGGTGGATTCGTAAACTTCCTCGAAACATGAGGTGTGATTCATGTGGATGGTGAGTTCATGGTGGACTTGCAAAAATATCTCAGAAGTTGGAGAGAAGAAAACATATGACGTCTAGTTCATCCTACAAGGAGAAGAGATGCCGAATCAAGCATCCATCAAACCCATAAAAGTGGCAGGGATAGGCCCAATTCCATGAGACGACAACAAAACAAACAACACACAAAAGCACACCAAAAGCAAGAAAAGAAAACTAAAGGAAAGTGAGCTCAAAAGCAAGAGAATAAAACAATGTGAATGGTAAACCGGTCAAGAGACGAAGGATCAAAATAACATAATTCAAAAGCGCGAAGAAAATCAGAGTTAGTGTACCCTCTGCCAAAGGTGTGCGGGTGGTGTGCAGGCCGGCACACCAGGCGCACACGCTTCTGGTAGGGGTGTGCGGGTAGTGTGCGGGGCTTCACACCAACCGCACACGGTTTTGCCAATGTTGCGAGGCCACTGTGCGGGGCCGCACAGTGGCCGTACACATGCCGTGATAGTGTGCGAAAACCAGCTCTCACCTCCCAAAACAAGCAAACAAGTGTGCAGATGAATCATAAGCTCACTTTGGGCATCTAGTACAAGCTTTTAAAACTAAAAACACAACCAAGTTTGCCAGAAAGAAAAAGAAACGATGATACACAAATTACGAAACAAAAAGAACAAAAGGGGGAAAGAGCTCACAATACAAACACAACACAAATGCAACTAAAATACGAAAATAAACGAGTACGGAAATGTAAAAATTTTTGGTTGCCTCCCAAAAGTGCTTGTTTAGCATCATGAGCCTAATGTTAAAGTCTCACATGATCAAGGTGGTTCAAATTAAGGGACTTTACCTGAAGTGGTCATGGATGCAAATGATGACCCGGCCGGTAAATTTAATGAGAGGAGAGAATCGATGTTGTTCATACCTAGGTCGATGAAGCATGCCGTTTGTGCCTTATCCTTAGAGTTTTTGCTCACTTTGCTGACCTTAGGACTCACCTTTTTCCATGCTCATTTCCATGATCATTCTCCTTTGCTATTTCCCTGCATCTTGTCCGGTGGTATTGGAGGAGGGGCATCCTGTGATTTCATCGGTACAATTTCACCTTCATCATCAATCTCTTACAGGTAATCATCCAATGTACCCATCATAAGCAACTTTTGCACACAATCTTCCACTAGCAATTCTGTATCATCGAGTGCATAGGAAGTGTCATCAAGCTCCATGGGGTACTTCATGGCCTCGTGGATTTTGAAAGTAGATTCCTCATCGCGGGCGCGCAAAGTCATTTTCCCATCTTCAATACCGAAAAGTGCTCGAGAGGTGGCAAGGAATGGTCTCCCAAGAATAATGGGGACCTCAGTGTGTTCATCCACATCCAGAATGACAAAATCAGCCGGGAAGACCAAGCCACCCACTTTGATGATAACATCACTCACGAGACCACGTGGGCGTCTAACAGTTCGATCAGCAAGTTAGATGATGATTTGTGTTGGCTCCAAATTTTAAAGACCCAGTTTGAGAAAAAGCTTGTAGGGCATTAAATTAATACTTGCACCGGAGTCGGCGAGGGCTTTCTCAACAATCGAATCCCCAAAGTAATACTCTACAATTAGACCACCCAGGTCCTTGATCTTTCTGCGTAGCTTGCTTTAAATAATGGCCGAGCAATTCTCACCAAGGGAAACTGTGGAAGTTTCTTCATGTTTTTTACGGTTCGTGAGCAACTCCTTCATAAACTTTACATACTTTGGCATTTGAGCGAAGGCTTTGACTAGCGGTACATTGATATGAAGTTGTTTAATCAGTTCTAAGAACTTTTTGAATTTTGTGTCATCCTTGTCCCTTTGAAGTCTCGACGGATAAGGAATTTTTGGTTGATGCTCGCGCAATTGTTTCTCTTTGTCATGAGGTTCACTTATCTCATCATGGCTGTCATTAGCTTCATACTGATAAGTGCTTGTGTTATAGTATCGCGAAGCGCTATTATCTTACATTAAGCATACCTTTTATCAGGTTTTATCACTAAATGTGTGCATTTGTGTTCTCTTGTGCATTGAAGGTATTGTGGAGCCTAATTGGAGAAGAAGAATGAAATTAGGTCGCGTTCGCCATGTTGGGATGTTCTCGGACCAAGCAAGGAACGAAGTACGTATTTGGACTTGTGGATGTGTGCCAATCTCTTTTGTAGGGGCACAAAGGCAGTCACATTCACAACAAGTCCAATCCGTGTTACTAGGAGAATCTCGCGAAAGAAGAAGACTTGAAGCAATCGGCGCGACCTACCGTTGCTTGTGTGCCCAAGTAATGGCCTCGATGAAGAACAATGGACCCGGGAGGCGTTTCGGCAAGTTACCAAGCCTGTTCAGCTGAAGATTAGTGTTCCAGAGAAGTCACACGGGCGTGTGGAAATTCCACATGGCCGTGTGAGCCATTTTCCAGCCAGACAGAGAAGTCACACGGGCGTGTGGAAATTCCACACGGCCGTGTGTTTTGCAATTTCAGCCATCCAGTGAAGACACACGGGCGTGTGGAAATTCCACATGGCCGTGTGAAATTAATTTTTCAGCCGAGACAGAAGCTTCACACGGGCGTGTGGAAATTCCACACGGCCGTGTGAAGCCCCCGATAAGTCCAATTTTAAAGCCGCGATTCAACAATATAAAAGGGGATTTTTACAACCTTTGGAGAGATCCTTTGACCTATCTTTTCCCCAACTTTCTGGAGTGCGGCTAGGGTTTCGGAGAGGGTTTCGTGGAGGTTCTAGCGCGTCGTCGGCATCGATTTCGAGGTTTGACGTTTGCACAAGACCACGGCCACACTAATTCGAGGGGGTTTTTCATTGATGTCTATGTTTTATGCTTTATTTCTCACGTTGATGAACATGTATAGCTCTATGAGGAGCTAAACCCCTCGAGGGGTATTCGGACTTGTAAACTTTACGGTTTCTTATGTTTCTTTGACATTGATTATTATGCTTTCCATCATTGATGAATAAAATTGAGTTTTTAATCTTGATTATCCTTTCATATTGTTTTCCCTTAAACGTGACATTAGCGTTGAGAGCAATCTAGGCTTTCCTTTGGAGGTGTGACAACTCCTATAGGATTAGACTACTCAAGATTAACGAGGGTTGAGAGGGAGAGTTGTGAGGTAGCAATGTACCCCTTTCCCCTTCGATGTGATTTCTCCCTACCTCCGATTCGTTGATTTAATAGCGGTCGAAATAGAGTGAAGCAATAGGTAGATAAACTCCCCTAGGGCTTAGTTACGTAAGTAATAGAGTGGAGGGTTGTAGTGAATCCTATTTGCTGGGGCTCAATCTAGACTAGGATTCTTCCACCTGGACCAAAGGATTAGAATTACGTATAGGAACAGGTTTAATCACTAGGAATCCCTAGAGCATAATGCAACTCCACATAGTGTGAGGTTTAGGCAGATGGACTCCCATGGGGCTTAGTCATCTAGGTGACAGAGTGAAGGGTGTTGTGAATCCTAATACCGGGGCATAGTGTTGGAGTTAGTCACGGTTGTCCTTAGGTTTGGTACCGTGAGTCTTAGGATATCCTCGACTCAATTGACATTAATAGGAGAGCATAATATTATAGTCTTGCACTTGAAACATAGACCCTAGAGGTAGCTTGTCCGATACCCCCCTTTACTCATTGTTAGTCCTTCTCGATTTTCCTACTTGCACTTCTTTCTTCCATCTCTCTATTTAGTTTATTGCTTTGCATTATTTTCACTCATCAATCTTATTATCGTTCTCCGTATTCTGCATAGCTTAAGTAGTGAAACCTTATATTCTATCTCCCTATTCCCTGTGGATTCGACTACCTTCTCACCAAGGTAAATTTATTACTTCGACAAACCCGTGCACTTGCGGGATACACGCAAGGGGTCGTGTCACATACCTAGCAATGGATGTGTGGCCTCTCACCATGTTCTTCATTTTATCCTCATTTGGCGTAGTGTTCGGCCGAACCTCGACCTCCTTACCGCTCCGTAGTGTGATGGCTTTGCAAGTGTTCCCGTGGGTTGGTTTCAGTGTTACTAGGCAGGCTATCTTGTGACCTCTCTGCCATTGATGCCGCGATTTGTCCCAAATGTTTGTCAATGCCCTGAATTGAAGCTTGCATGTTCCTCACTGTTGTTTCTAATGCGTTCAATCTGACATCGGTTATTTGCATGTATTTTGCTAGGACATCCTCAGTGGTAAATTTATGTTCTGTTGGGGTTGTTTGATGTTATTGTGCTTGAAAACCTGGTGGTTGTGAAAACTTTTATTGCCTTTGATTCCCCGAATTGAAGTTCAGGTGATTCCTTGACCCGGGGTTGTATGTTCCACCATAGGGGTTTCCTTGAAATTTCTGCCCTTGGTTCACATAATCAACATGTTCGACCGGGATGGCGTCGGGCACTGCAATTGGCCAATTAATGGCATTGTGCCCTCCGCCACAAGTTCGGCAGCTCATAACTTGATTTACAGTTGAGCTTGCACGATCAGTTCTCTCAGACAAAAGCAGACTCACTTGCTTTGCTAATGCCTCAAGCTTAGCATCATGGGCTGTTTTGCTATCCACTTCATGAACTCCTCACGATTGAGTCATCTTTGCCCTGGAGCCCTGACACGACCCCTTGCGTGTATCCCGCAAGTGCACGGGTTTATCGAAGTAATAAAATTACCTTGGTGAGTGGGTAGTCGAATCCACAGGGAATAGGAATTTAAAACACAAGATTTCGCTATTTAGTTGTGGGGTGTACGAAAAGTGACAATCGAATTGATGAGTAGATTATGAAATCAATTACACTAAAAGACAAGAAATTAAACAGAGAGATGGAAGACAAGAGAAAACAAGTAGAAGTTCAAGGATAAAGACTAGCAATGGATGAAATAGGGTATCTGGACAAGCTGCCTCTAGGACTTATGCTTCTAGTGCAAGACTATGCTATTATACTTTCCTATTGATGCTAATTAAGTCGAGGATATCCTTAAATACACGGTCCCAAACTTAAGCTCAACAGTGACTAACCCCCAACATTATGTCCCGGCATTAGGATTCACTACGACCCTTGACTCTCGTTGAACTGTCAACTAAGTCCCAGGGGAGTCTATCTCCCTAAGCCTAACACTACGTGGGATTGCTTTAGGCTCTAGCGATTCCTAGTGATAAAACCTGTTCCTATATGTAGTTCTAATCCTTTGGTCCAGGTGGAAGAACCCTAGTCTAGATTAAGCCCTAACACTCTATCTCGACCGCTAATTAACCAAGGAAACGTAGGTAGGTAGAAATCACACCGGAAGGGAAAGGGAACGCTTCGCTACCTCACGATTTCCCTCTCAACCCTCTTCAATCTTAAGTAGTCTAACCCTATAGGAGTTGTCACACCTTCAAAGGGTAACCTAGATTGCTCTCAATCCTAGTGTCACGGCTAAGGGAAAACAATAGCACAAGATAATTAAAATTAAAACTCAAATTTTATTCATCAATAATGGAAAAGCATAATAGCAATGTCATAGAAACATGATAATCCTAGGGTTTTACAAGTCTGAATACCCACGAGTGGTTTAGCTCCTCATGGAGCTATACATGTTCATCAAAATATAAAAGAAAGTGCAAATAAAAATAATTGATGAAAACCCCCTCGCGTATGATTTGGCCATGGTCTTGTGCGGCCGTCGGACTTCGGTGAAGATGCCGATGACACGCTCCAAACATCCACGAAGTCCTCTCCGAAACCCTAGCCACACTCTCCAGAAGTTGGGGAGAAAGTTAGGTTCCAAGATATCTCAAAAGCCTCCTAAGTCGGCCTTTTATAATGTTGAGTGCGGCTTTTAAATCTGAACTTATCGGGACTTCACACAGCCTTGTGGAACTTCCACACGGGCGTGTGAAGTTTCTGGCTTGCTGGAAAATTAATTCACACAGGCGTGTGGAATTTCCACACGCCCGTGTGAATTCTCTGGAATTCTGAATTTCGGCAGAAAGTGAAAAGTAGCTTGCTCCAAGTCTCCTCTTTGGCGAAGTTCTTCTAAGTAACACGAGTTAGACTTATTGTTAATGTGACTGCCTTTGTGCCCCTCCAAAGGAGGTTGGCACACACTCACAAGTCTAGGCTTGTGCGTTGTTCCTTGCTTGGTCCGAAAACCTCCCAACAACGGCGAACACGATCTAACTTCGTTCTTTTTCTCCAAATTATCTCCACAAACCTACAATGCATAAGAATACACAAATGCACACAATTTAGTGATAAAATCTGATAAAAAAATATATTCATTGTAAGATAATAACGCTTCGCTTTACTATAACACGAGCACTTATCAAGCCCCAATGTGACTTGTTTCTCGTCATGTTTTCAATCAACTCTTCTGCATCTTCGGGGAATTTACTACTCAAGGAGTCTCCAACTGCGGCATCAATGAACTGATGGTTCTGGTAACTCAATCCATTATATAGTATCTGCACTCGCATCCATGCCTTGAACCCGTGATGTGGACATTTTCGCAAGAGATCTTTAAATCTCTCATGAGCTTCAAAGAGTGTTTCAGAATCTCTTTGACTAAATGCTGACATCTCTTGTCTCAATCTTGCAACCTTACTTGGGGGAAAGTATCTGCCCAAGAACTTGCTCACCATGTCTTCCCAAGTCTTGATGGACACCGAGGCAAGTGACGTAAGCCATCTATAAGCGGCTCCCCGTAAACTGAATGGGAATAAGCGAAGTCTTGCTGCGTCATTAGATAACCCATTGACCTTGAATATCGAGCACATCTGAAGAAACCGGGATAAGTGCTCATTCGGGTCCTCATCGGCTAGCCCATCAAATTGTACTGTGTTCTGTATCATACCAATTGGTCTAGCCAAATCAAAGTTTCCTGCACTGACAGCCGGTGCTTTCACACTGAATTCTCCTCCTGTAAATTGTGGCCTCTCATAGTCTGATAGTGTCCTTCTCTCTTCGGCCATTGCAATAGAAATTTCCTCCGGTACCTCAACTGATCTTGAAAGTGAACCAACTTGGGTTTCTCTCAATCTTTGGTGTACGACACACTCAATTTCTTCATTTGGTTCCACAAACCCTGTGCGATTTGCGTGAGTAATGCACAAAGTACCTAGAAGAACAGAAGAAATGTAGATAAATTAGTTGGTATGTACACAAAAAATTATAACTGAAAATAAGAGATTTGTGAATAAATACAAATGGAAGTGAAGTGACTAGATCATTGATCCAAAAGTTTTCCTAGTATTCTCAGGGAGTCCCTGGCAACGGCGCCAAAAACTTAATGGACGCTGCGCGACATGCTAAAGAACGAGCACGCGACTCCCCGGCCGCAAGTGCACGGGTCGTCAAGTAATAACCTCTCGTGCACGCACGAGAGGGTCGTATTCCCAAGGGTCCCGAGATCTACTATTACTTCCCTTTGGGGTTCACTGTCTACTCGAACAAAACAGGTTTGAAGTGATTATAAGATTGAAAATAAAAGAAATAATGAGAAAGTAAAAGTAAAACAAAATGCGATCCGGGCGGAAATGGGGATGAAGAATCCAATAATCGAGGAAGGCCACGGGCAAGGATTACTGATAAGTGCCTAAATACATCATGTTTTAGCGATAATGTTCTTGTACTTTCGTGCAACTTATGTGAATTCTCGATGACATTTTGCGCACTTGATGTTTTTATTTTCGTTTCAGGGTTTCGAGGACCAAGTGCGCGTGATCGAACCGTTTTTGTATCGTTTCGGGGAAGATTGAAGAAGAAATGAAGACTTGGAGTACCCTGGAAGCCGACGCACCACAGACGGAGCCATTTCTCTCGGCCGTGTGCGGCGACTGTGCGGCCCGCACAGTGGTCGCACGCCTTAGCCAGTGAGCTGTGCGGCCTAGTGTGCTGCCACACACCTGGCCGCACGCCCTGGCCAGAGAGCCGTGCGGCCTAGTGTGCGGCCCGCACACCAGGCCGCACAAGGTGGCCAGAAGAGCGCTCAGGCGCGCGTGCGGCCCCCACGTCCGCCGCACGCTCTCGGGTTTATATAAGGTTTCTTCAAGGGTTTTTGAGGGAGTTGTTCTCTATCCGGCCTCCATTCCACTATACACCATTCTCATCACCTTTGGAAGGATTTGGAGTGATTTTTGGGATGATTTGAAGGAGAGAAGAAGGGGAAAACGTGGAGAAGCTTCATAGGGCTCACCAGCGCAGATCCGACGAGCCACACCATCAACCCTAGTCGACATCTTTGAGGAAGTTTTTCTTGTTTTTTTTATTTGATGGATCCTTTGTATGATGAGCTCCTTAGCTTTGTGATGTCGAACTAAACCTCCCAAGGCCACCGGGCTCCCGGTGAACCTTGGGAGGAGACTTTGTATGAATGACCTTTATGTTGTTTTAAATGAATGTGTTGGTTTGCTTGTTTGGTTTTAATTCATCATCTTGTTGTTCATTCTACAATGGATGGATTCCGTAGAATTGATTCTGAATGATACTTGTTTGGCGGGATGCTAGCTTGTATTAGCTCACGTGGTGAGTTAAAGAGGGATCCCTGTATTAATACGCCGGAGGTTCCGGGTGTTAATAGCCTCCCGCGCGTTTAGGGTTAATTTAGCCGAGAGAGTGCATTAGATTAACCCTAATCAAGACTCCTTGTTATCATTGACATCGTAGGGGTATTTTCTGGATAGAGAAACCCGTATTGGATTAGGGCTACACTACGGAGGTCCCGGGGTAGTCGACGTCCGAGTCTAGCGGATCAAAACCAAACCAACCTTAGTTTATTGAATTCCATGGTCATTCGTTCTTAGTTTCCTCCCAGGGGAATCCTCGCCCGAGGCCTTTCCCAATTATTGGCTTCTTCATCTCTATCTTTATTCCGGATTGAGCTTTATTTTACTTGCATTTCTTTACTTGTTTTTATTATTTAAATTTGCATCAACCCTGTTTCGATCGACTAGAAAGTGACCTCCAAAAGGAAGTAATAGTAGATCTCGGGCCCTAGGGAATACGACCCTCCTTGTGAGGTTATTACTTGACGACCCGTGCACTTGTGGCTGGGGAGCCGCGTGCTAGCTTTTTAGCCTATCGCGCGGCCACTCATCTAGTTTTTGGCGCCGTTGCCGGGGAGCATCGGAGAATACTAGGAAAAATTTTGGATCATTGCTCTAGTCATTTCGCTTTCATTTGTAATTATCCATCTTTTTTTGTTTTTGTTTTCATCGTTTGTATACATATTCCCTAATATCTCTTATTACCTTTTGTTTTCTCAGGTATTCTGTATATGACTCGCGCAAATCCTAAGGTGTTGGTGGAACCGAACGAAGAAATTGAGCGCGTCGTATATCAAAGATTGAGAGAAACTCAAGTTGGGTCACCCTCAGGATCAGTTGAAGCACTAGAGGAAATTTCAGTTGCAATGGCCGAGGAAAGGAGAACACTGTCAGATTATGAGAGACCACAGTTTACTGGTGGAGAATTTAGCGTGAAAGCACCGGCCGTTAGTGCTGGAAATTTTGATTTGGCCAGACCAATCGGCATGATACAGAACACAGTACAGTTTGACAGTTTGGCCGATGAGGACCCGAATGAACACCTATCTCGATTCCTCCAAATGTGCTCGACATTTAAAGTCAATGGCCTATCTGACGATGCAGCTAGACTCTGTCTTTTCCCATTCAGTTTGTGGCGCGCCTCTTACAGGTGGCTCACATCACTTGCCCCGGGATCCATCAAGACATGGGAGGAAATGGTGAACAAATTTATGGGCCGATACTTCCCCCCGAGCAAAGCTGCAAGATTAAGGCAAGAGATCTCTGCCTTTAGTCAAAGAGACTCTGAAACCCTCTTTGAAGCCCATGAGAGATTTAAACATCTCTTGCGAAAATGTCCACATCATTAATGCCAGAATGGTGCGAGTACAGATACTGTATAATGGTTTGAGCTACCAGAATCGTCAACTCATTGATGCCACAGCCGGTGGATCCTTGAGTGGTAAATACCCCGAAGATGCCGAAGAATTAATTGAGAACATGGCACGAAATGAATCACATTGGGGTTCGAGGGCAAAAATGACTCAAGCTCGAGGAGTTCATGAAATAGACAGTAAGACCGCTCAAGATGCGAAGCTCGAAGCACTAGCGAAGTAAGTGAGTTTGCTTATGTCCGAAAGAACCGAGCGTTCGAGCACAAGTGTCAAGCAAGTAATGAACTGTGGAACTTGTGGATGGGGGCATGATGTTGCTAGTTGCCCCATTGCAGTCCCTGATGTCTCCCCAGTTGAACATGTTGACTATGTGAATCAGGGACAGAAATTTCAAGGAAACCCCTATGGTGGGACATACAACCCCGGGTGGAGAAATCACCCAAATTTCAATTGGGGAAATCAAGGCCAACAGAAATTTTCACAACAGCCAGGGTTTCAGGCACAGTCATCACAAGCACCTCCGGCGGAAAGGAAATTCACTACTGAAGATGTCCTAGCTAAATACATGCAAATCACCGATGCAAGGTTGAACACACTTGAAACAACAGTGAGAAACATGCAAGCTTCAATCCAGGGCATCAAAAAACACTTGGGACAGATTGCGGCATCCATGGCAGAAAGAACACCGGGTAGTCTCCCTAGCAACACTGAGACTAACCCATGAGAACATGTACAAGCTATCACTTTGAGGAGTGGTAGAGAGGTTGAGGTTCGGCCAACTCCTAGGCCAACTGAAAACAAGGAAAAGAACATGGTGATAGGCACTCCCTCCGTGGGTGGGGATGAAGCTAATGACAGCCATGACAATTCGATTGAACCTCAAAACAAAGAAAAAAAATTGTTAGATCACCGACCAAAGATCCCCTATCCGGCGAGACTCAATAGGGATAAGGAGGACACTCAATTCAAAAAATTTTTGGAGATGATCAAGCAACTTCACATTAATCTTCCACTTGTCGAGGCCTTTGCTCAAATGCCAAAATATGCCAAGTTTATGAAGGAGTTGCTTACAAATAGGAAGAAACTTGAAGAAGCATCTACGGTGTCTCTTGGTGAGAGTTGTTCGGCAATTATCCAAAGCAAATCGCCCGAGAAAATCAAAGACCCGGGTGGTCTAGTTGTGGAATGTCATTTTGGGGACTCGCTTGTAGAAAAAGCCCTCGCCGATTCCGGTGCAAGCATAAATGTTATGCCCTACAAGCTTTTCTTAAAACTGGGCCTTCAAGACTTAGAGCCGACACGGATCACCATACAACTTGCGGACCGGACTGTTAGACGCCCGCGTGGCATTGTGAGCGATGTGATTGTGAAAGTTGGTGGTCTAGTCTTTCTGGCTGATTTTGTTATCCTTGATGTTGATGACGCTACTGAGGTCCCCATCATACTTGGCCGGCCTTTCCTCGCCACATCCCATGCCTTGCTGGATATCCAAGATGGGAAAATGACCTTGCGAGCCGGGGATGAGCAAGCCACTTTTACAATTCCTGAGGCAATGAAGCACCCCAAGGAGCTTGATGACACTTCCTATGCACTAGATGATACAGAGCTACAAGTTGCAGATTGTGTGCATGAAGTCCTTATGATGAACCCCCTTGATGAATTATTACAAGATGTTGATATTGAGGAGGAAGAAGCACCAAAGAAGGCACAAGAAAACCCTCCTCACAGATATCCGGACAAGGCACAAGGGAGAAGCAAAGGAGAGCATTCATGGAAGCGAGCATGGAAAAAAGTGACTCCTAAGGTTAGCAAGGCAAGCATGAACTCTCATGAAAAAGTACACATGGCCTGCTTCGTCGGCTTAGGTATGCATAATGTTGATTCTCTCCTTTACTTGAATTTGCCGGCGGGGTCATCATTTGCTTCCATGGGAAATTCAGGTAAAATCTCTGCCTTTGAACCACCTTGATGATGAGAAAATTGAACGTCAGGCTCGTGATGCTAAACAAGCGCTTGTGGGAGGCAACCCATGATTTTTACAATTCCGTACTTTTTCATTTTCGTATTTTGGTTATGCATGAATTTGGTTTGAATTGTGAGCCCTCCTCTTCATTCGTTCTTGGTATGCTTTATTGTGTATGTCTTTGTTTCCTTCCCATCTCTGTGAAATCCCATTTGTTTTGTATTTTTCAACATGTATCGATTGTCCGAGATGAGTTTCCTTGCGTTTGTATTGTCGAAGAATCATTTTGGTGTGGAGATAGCTTTTCTCTGAGATTTTTCAGGGGCTCTGTGCGGCCACTGCACGGGCCGCGCCTCTGCCAGAAGAGCGTGCGGCCTTGTGTGCGGCCCGCACACCAGCCACACGCCCCTGCCAGAGATGCGTGCGGCCTGGTGTGCGGCCCGCACACCTGGCCGCACAAGGGCGTGCGGATGGTCTGCCACCCGCATGCTGGCCCCAGTTTTCCTGCAACAATGCTTTTTTTTCCGGCTTTTCTCCACCTTTTGGCTCGCATTTTGATCGTATCACCTCCCTCGCATCGTTTCAACGTTAAAAACATTTTCAAAACCCCATTTCCTTTCATATTTTTGAGGTGATTTCTTGGAACTTCGCGGGAGTTGTTATGTTCCACCCCTTCTTTTGAAGTCATTGCTCGCACATTTCAGATATTTTGCCATTGCTTGATCTTTATTTTTGAAGATGTAGGCCAACTGCCCGATCAAGCCACTTGGAGGACACCGAAGACCTTGTGTGACTCCACCAGTCCTTTCCTTCCGAGAGCTCACTTTCCTTTTCACTTTCTATTTCTTTTCGCTATTTTTCTTGGTTGATGGATGCTTCACTCGACGTCGTTTCTCCTTGTAGGTAGAACATGACGTCCATTTTTCTTCCTCTCCGCATTGTATGCTGCCATGGTGATGGCCACCCCGAGCTCATGCCCTACACGTTTTGCCACTAATATCTCGGGGATGTTCACGAAACCATCCTCCTTATTTTCAATGCATTAATTATTTCTATACTGCTGATCCCTGTACATTGAGGGCAATGTACTGCTTTAAGTGGGGGGTGGGTATGCATGTCTTAGTCTCATCACTTTTCTCGTGAACTTGTATGAAAATTCGTGAAATTTCTGAATTGTTGCATGATTGTAAAACCTAGGATGGCGTATTTAATTGTGATTATATTGTAGCTCGAAACCATGATAAATGCTAAGCTTCTTATGACCTTGCACACTTGAGATTTTCGTGTCATTCTAGGCATATCTCGCACTATTCCCCTAGGTAGAAGCCTGGACATCTAGGCGAGGGACCACAACACCTTCGTGACCCTCTTAGTTGCTAACCCATTCTAGTGGATTCGCGCCTTGGCATGTTAGAATGTCTTCTAATAGAGTTTTAAGGACCTTCTTCGTGTTTTTTTTGCAATGCGGTCAAAAAAAAAAAAAAAAACTTGGACAGTGCTCCTCTGCCCTACTAGCGAAATAACTTGGGGTTCTGGCTCCTAACCAGAGTGTTCCTCTCGCCAAAAGCTATAAGGACATGAGCTCATTTACATGAATGTGCAAAGCTCCAGGTAATGTGGATTTGCAATTCATGTTAGTCCCGAAAAAAGAAAAAAAAAAAAAAAGTTAAGAAATTGTGTACAGAAAATTAAAATTTGACCGGTGCTTGTTCGATAATAAGAGGAAGGATCCTTAGGACTCTACTAGAAGTATTTCTACCACCTCAAGGCCGTATTCAACTAAGTGGCGTGAATTGCTTCAAGAAGTGGTCCTCGGGGTCCTGTTTACCTCGTTTGGACTACAGGGCTTCGAACTAGGGAATTTGCACACACACAGCACAACACGGGCAATGAATGCGTGAATGATCTCAAATGGTCTTTGCTTAGTATTTTTGAGTTTCATTTTGGCTACGATATTTTCATCTCTTGCCTGAGGTTGGGTATTTAGTCACTTATCAGTATCCCTTGTTTGCATGTCCGTTTGCTTGGGGACAAGCAAATGCTTAAGTGGGGGGTATTTGATAAGTGCCTAAATACATCATGTTTTAGAGATAATGTTCTTGTACTTTCGTGCAACTTATGTGAATTCTCGATGACATTTTGCGCACTTGATGTTTTTATTTTTGTTTCAGGATTTTGAGGACCAAGTGCGCGTGATCGAACCGTTTTCGTGTCGTTTCGGGGAAGATTGAAGAAGAAATGAAGACTTGGAGTACCTCGGAAGCCAACGCGCCGCTGACACACCCCTTTGCGTGTGTGTACCGCAAGTGCACGGGTTGTCGAAGTAATAATTACCCTGGTGAGTAGGGTAGTCGAATCCACAGGGAACAGGGCTACTAGTACTAACTTCTTCTCTGCAATCTAGCCTAATAACCAATGTGATTTTATGGTGATCTAGTGTGCATAGAAATTAATACCAGAGATGAATAGGCAAAAGGTAAATAAAGGGAGATCTCAATCAATGAAGATGAGATACCCGGGCAATGCTCCCCCTAGGTTCTATCATGAAGTGCAAGACTAACTAAATGCTCCTAAACCGAGTTCTATGAGTCGAGGTAATCCAAGAATAATCAGTCCCTGCTTCCAGGCCACCGATACTAGTCCCCTACAAGGTCCCGGCGGAGAAATCGCTCAATCTCAACACCTCACACCCCATATGACCGCAATAAGCTTTAGGGATACCTAAAAGTGAAACCGATTCCTAAAATTAGATCTAACCCTACTTCTAGGCGGAAGATCCCTAACCCCCTACAAGGTCCCGGCGGAGAAATCTCTCAATCTCACACCTCACACCAAATATGGTTGCATAGATCTTAGGGAATACGGAGATAGGAAACACTTAATCGGAAGGGAAAGGGGACACTCCACTATCTCATGACTCACCCTCTCAACCCTCTTCAATCTCATATGTTCTAACCCTAATGGAGACCTCTCTCTCACCAAGGCAACAAATCAAGCATACCAAACAACCATACGAATCAATAAGGCATGCAAGCAATGATAAAACAAGATTGAAACTCAAATAAACTCGGATTTAAAAGAAAGCATAAAGAAAGTCAATACATGAATCGAAACCTAGGGTTCACATGCCCAAGTATCTACTAGGGTTTAGCCCTCCATGGGGCTTATTACAAAGCAAAACATAACACAATGAAAAGCAATGTAAACCATGGAAATAAACCCCCTTGAATTCGTGATGATGGCCTTGATGGGTCGCTCAACGTCTTGAAGGATCCTTCTCCGAAGCTAGGTTGCCAATGACTCCCTCGATGCTATGACGGAGGAAAGAACTATCAAAGTTGGTGAAGAACGGCCCTCCAATTCGGCAAAGACCTCCTCCTCCAACCCTAGCCGCTTCCTCTCTCAAAAGCCACACAAAAGATATCAAAAGAATCGGCGAAACGGCCTATTTATAAGTCTGAATCGCGCCAGTCACGTGTCTTCACGCGACTGCGTGAGATCCCACGCGATCGCGTGGGCTGCAGAATTCCCACGCGGTCGCGTGGGATTTTGATGCGGTCGCGTGAACAGTAATTCCGCTACAGTACTGCTACAGAGAAATGAGCAGTTTTTTGCTACAGTACTCTTCATAACCATGATCCAAACTCTCTCGTCTTGAGGCCACATGATCGGGCACACGTCCATATGGTGAGTTATAAGACTTCTCCTCCTTCGAATCATCATTTGAGAGCTTGAACTATCTTCACACAAGTTGGGACATGAAGGTGTGACTGCCCTTGTGCCCTTCCATCACACAAATTATCTTGAATTCTTCAGGAAGTTGGCACACACCCTCATGTGCATGATCCCCTCTTGTGCCTTGACACTTGTGTTGTACAAAAGCTCCCAACAATACGTCTTTATAACCCATCTTTGCTTCCTTTTCCTCCTTTAACACTTCCACAACCTAATTGCATAAAAGAACACCAAAATACATTTTATGAGACATAATCAATGGTAAAATGATGCTCAATGTATGTAAAACAAGTAGGTAAAACATGTATACTCAAGCACTTATCAGCCGCACACGGAGCCATTTCTCTCGGCCGTGTGCGGCGACTGTGCGGCCCGCACAGTGGCCGCATGGCTCAGCCAGTGAGCTGTGCGGCCTAGTGTGCGGCAGCACACCTGGCCGCACGCCCTGGCCAGAGAGCCGTGCGGCCTAGTGTGCGGCCCGCACACCAGGCCGCACAAGGTGGCCAGAAGAGTGCGCGGGCGCGCATGCGGCCCGCACGCTCTCGGGTTTATATAAGGTTTCTTCAAGGGTTTTTGAGGGAGTTGTTCTCTATCCGGCCTCCACTCCACCATACACCATTCTCATCACCTTTGGAAGGATTTGGAGGGATTTTTGGGCTGATTTGAAGGAGAGAAGAAGGGGAATACGTGGAGAAGCTTCATAGGGCTCACCGGCGCGGATCCGACGAGCCACTCCATCAACCCTAGTCGACATCTTTGAGGAAGTTTTTCTTGTTTTTCTTATTTGATGGATCCTGATTGAATCGATCCGCAAGCGCACGGGTCGCCAAGTAATACCTCGCACAAAAGCACGAGGGTCGTATTCCACGGGGTTAAGGAGCTACTCTTACTCCTCCATCGCCTATTATCTAACCTAACAACACAAGCATGGATGTTTGTTCTACTAAAGCAAAGAGATAAATACGATATGATTAAACAAATTTAAAAGCATACAATGTGGTTGCAAGTGCTACAATGAAGAGTAAAGGCCTATGGATGTGGATCCCCTTGAGGGGTCATCATGATACATGGATGAAGGATGAAAGGTAGCTTGGTTGATTTAGACCGAAGGATCTCAAGATTAGATCAACCCCAATTTCTCGGCGATTGAACCCTAATCCCATACGGATATTGGTTGGAATCTCTTCCTAACCAACATCCCTACGATTGCATTAAGTATAAGGAGATCCCAAAATAAGGATACACTAAACCCTAGTCTATCCTTAAAGCTCGGAGGGCTATCGACACCCAATTTCTCGGTGTGCCAATACAAGTAACCCCTTTTAATTCATTAATGACCTAATACACGTGAGTAGGTCACGTCTACGTGTATAATTCAAGAAAGAACTACGGATCTCTCCATGTGGTAGTTCTAGACATGAGGCACAATGAACTAAATCTTAAACCAAACCAAGCTTGCAATTAAGTAAAGATCATCCAAAATACATGATAAACCCCCCAAGGTTCACCAACATCCGGCGGCCTTGGGGGTCTAGTGTGCCATCAAGCAAGTAACAACAAAAATACAAAGTAAATCACTTAAGAAGCTCATAAATGACACTCCCTAGATGAAATGATGAAGGAGGAGGTGGAGGTCCGGCCAAATGACGCTTTCCTCCGTCCAAGAGATGCCGAATGACGCTTCCCCTTGTCTTGGATCCTTGCCTCCTTGATGGTGAAGCTTTTCCCCTTCAAAATGATGTTCTTGCCTCCTTCCTTGGCTCCAAATCGTCGTCTCTTCAAAGATTTCTTCGTTTCTTTCCTTTAGATGCCGGCCAAGAAGTCCCCTTTGTGTGCCCTAAAAACCTCTATATATACTCCCGCAGGATCCCGGGGTGGATAGATCCATCCCGGGGTGGATAGATAGGCAAAAATAGGGCAAAACCTGTCTCATGTGGGGGTGCATCCCGGGGTGGATGAATGGATCCCGGGGTGGATAGGGGGCCGTGAGGGCTAGTTGAAAACTACTGTCTTTTGATGCTCACGGCCCCTTATACGGCCCCGTATGCTGCAGTACTCCAGCACCCTGATTCTTCATCCTTTTTTCGCCCAAATCGTATTATCATGTTCCTCATGGCTCCTCCATGCCCTACAACATAAATAATGCTCAATTAAGCATAAAACGGGCATCCATTCATATAAAAACACATGCTAAGTGAACAAAATATGTATGTTAAAACACATACATTTAGACACTTATCAAACATCCCCACACCTAAGCGTTTGCTTGTCCCCAAGCAAACAAATCATGAAAAACAAAGGGAATGATAAGTGGCTAAATGTACATCTCCGGCTCAAACAAATACGAGATTATACAAGTATAGAAAAATGATATACAGATGTTGAGTTACAGTCAATACGTACAACAAACAGATCCTGTCTCACCTCTTATATGTCTGTACAGTGTAAGTGAATCTTTCATCTCATTTGCCCTGACATGGTCTAGCCCTATGACTTCAATCAGTACAGCTCTATATGCTAATCACTCCACAAGTACAGAGTACTAAGTCTTAAAAAGCTAAGTGCCACTCCAATGAACAATTAAGATCCTTCTAATTCTACAACTTGAAACTAAATCCCATTTCGACTCACAAACTCAACTCAAGTAGGCAGTCTAAGTGATCACTAGGGTTATTTTTATTTATATGTATAAACACTTTTTTTTTTTTTTTTTTTTCGGGTCCGCCTAACGTAGACCGCACAAAAATCTTTCTGGAGGATGCACATGCTGGTTAGGCACAAGAGTCACCCAACTACTCGATTACAGTCTACATAGACGCATTCATGCTCCATTAGCAGAGGAATACTGACATAGACTCTTTTTTTTTTTTTTTTTTTTTTTTTTTTTTTTTTTTTTACATACCCTAGATCACACCTTTAGACTGCACTACAAGTAACAAACCTAGGATTAGCTCAACAAGACTTAGAAGTTCTTAAGAGTTCATTGAAGGATAGAACTTAGTAGTCTAAGGCTAAGTACTCAAAATTGTGTGTTAGGCATACAAGAGAGTTAAGGAAGTCAAGCAGGCTATTCCCAGGGCATCAACAAAAGACTCAGTGCACAGAACAATACTAGAGGTGAAACAGGATTCAATAGAGCACAACAAAAAATATAACTCCCATCAATCATTAATTCATACTTGAAGAATCTCACAAGAAAGTAACAAGCCATCATTGATGACACTAGCATGTAAAGTTGACCTAATACATGAAGATACACCCATCCCCACACTTAGTGTTGTACATTGCCCTCAATGTACACTAATCATGAAAATAGAGGCAATATACACAATAATAACAAAGGAGGAGGGTGAAAACGAACTTCCCCGGTTTATTTGGTAAAAATGGCGAAGTGTGACCCGACAAAAGTGTACGGCGAGCTCTACATGTCGGGCCCGGCTTCCACAAAATGTGGGGAGGCTCACCAAACTACCCTCAATGCCTGCAAGGCAAAAAAAAAGCAAAAAAAAAAAAAAAAAAAAAAAAAAAAAGGCACATCATCATTCCACGAAATTTAGAAAGGAGGGACGGGGAGTAATCAAGCAAAAACTAAAACCAAACACAAAAAGAACACAACAAGAATAAACACAAACACAACAAACAACTAACAAAAGAAAAACAATGGAACAAAAACATCATCCAAGCAAATCCATGTTCGTTCAATATCATGATGTCCAATTCACTCATATTGCAAGTGTTGCTATTGGATAACAAAGATGATACAATAATAGGCCCAAATACAATAAAATCAAGGGTGCTCATGGAGGAGTGTGAAAGAATTAAAAAAAAAAATGCTACAGTAACTCCCAAAAAAAATTTTGCAAGAGCTTCCCTTGTACATGGAGCATAAAAATTTTTACAAAGCTTTCAAATTACTCCAAAAACTGACAAAAACAACACACAACCAAACTCCCACAACATTGGCATCCATTCAACTTGAAAAATAGGGGAGAGGAAGAAGAAACATTCATGCTCAACACCTAGGGTTTAGAAAGGGGTACCTTAAAGGATAGGCGAAGATGATGGCAAAACTCCCAATAAATCATGCAAATTAGGTCCTTGGAAGTAGTAGATTCGTGTAGAGGAAGAAAAATGAAGAAAAATGGCGAAATAATGAGGGAAAACGGATGAGAAATGAGAGAGTTATGAAGAAAATGGTGAAGATATAGGTCCAGGACCCGTGGCATACGGCCCCTCTCACGGCCGTGAAGGGGACCGTGAGCCCTAGGCCATTTTCACTGGAAATTTGTCACGGCCCCATGTACGGCCGTGAGGGGGGCCGTGAGACACAAGCCAAACTCACTGGAATCGTCTCATGGCCCTCCAAACGGCCCCCTTAGGCCGTGAGGACCTGGAAATCACTCAAAAGTTGGAATTTTTCTTCTCCAAATGGCTAAGGATGACATTGAAACATTATAGAACACCACCAACTTGAACGAAACATGAAACAAATCGATCTAATGCACAAAATGACAACAAAAACAAGCAACACTCAACAAATAAAATGATTACACCACTCTTAAGATGACAAGAGAATAGCTAGCATGGACTTATTCAATTTCAAAGCTAGTAAAGAAAAACGGTGACTACAACAATAAGATGAACATCCAAAATACGAAAAGTGAACTAAAGACCCCCGAATGCTTGGGTTGCCTCCCAAGAAGCGCTTGTTTAACGTCACGAGCCTGACGTACCTTTTTTTCTTACCTCAAGGGGGTTCGAAGAGTTTGAAGTTACCCCCGGTTCCCTTTGAATTATTATTGTTGAAGTAGTATTTCAGTCTCTGCCCATTCACCTTGAAAATGCCTTTTTCTGGGTGAGCTACCTCCACTGCTCCATGCGGGAAGACTTGAGTGACAGTGTATGGGCCCGACCAACGTGATTTTAGCTTCCCGGGAAATAGTTTCAACCTTGAATTGAAAAGTAACACTTGGTCTCCTTCTTGAAATTGTTTTGGATGCTTGATGTGCCGGTCATGGTACTCCTTCACTTTTTCTTTGTAAAGCTTTGAATTCTCATATGCATTAAAACGCCATTCATCCAGCTCGTTCAGTTGTAGCTTCCTCTTGATTCCTGCAAGAGTAGAATCAAGATTCAGAAATTTAATTGCCCAATAAGCTTTGTGCTCAAGTTCAACGGGTAAATGGCATGCTTTCCCATAGACTAGCCTATAAGGAGTAGTTCCTATAGGTGTCTTGTATGCAGTTCTGTATGCCCAGAGTGCGTCATCTAAGTGTTCTGCCCAGTCTCTTCTATTTTGGGCAACCATTTTCTCCAGGATTCGCTTTAAGTCTCTGTTGGATACTTCTACCTGCCCACTGGTTTGTGGGTGATACGGTGTCGCCATTTTGTGGTGCACACCATAACGCTTCAAGATTTTTGCGAATTGAGCATTGCAAAAGTGAGTGCCCCTGTCACTAATGATTGCTCGTGGCGTGCCGAATCTGGAAAACAGTTTCTTCAAAAATTTCACCACCACCCTAGCATCATTTGTCTGCAAGGCCTGTGCTTCCACCCATTTGGATACATAATCAACTGCCACAAGGATGAACTTGCACCCATGGGAGCTAGGGAATGGTCCCATGAAGTCAATCCCCCACACATCGAAGACTTCACATGCTTGATTCCAATTCTGGGGCATCTCATCCCGGCGAGAAATGTTGCCTACCCGTTGACAACGATCACAAGACTGTATAAATTTCTGGGTGTCTTGAAATAGTGATGGCCAATAAAAACCGGCATCAAGAATCTTCTTGGCTGTTCGGTTTGCATTGTAGTGGCCTCCAGTGGGTCCTGAATGACAATGTCTCAAGATACTTAGACCCTCAGGTCGGGAAACACATCTTCGAACAACTTGATCGGCACACACTCTGAACAAGTAGGGCTCTTCCCATATGTAGTGCTTGACATCTGAAAAAAATTTCTTTCGTTGTTGATATGTGAACCATTTCGGGGTGATCCCTCCAACCAAATAGTTGGCAATGTCGGCAAACCATGGTGGCTCTTTTTCCTCCGTGACTTGAATGTTGTATAAGTGCTCTTCAGGAAATGAATCATTGATGTCCTTCTCTGTTAGGGTTTCCCTGCTAGGGTTCTCCAATCGAGATAAATGATCTGCTGCAAGGTTCTCTGCCCCACGCTTATCCTTGATTTCAAGATCAAACTCCTGAAGGAGCAACACCCATCTAATCAACCTTGGTTTGGCATCTGACTTGCTCAGCAGGTATCTCAAGGCTGAATGATCAGTGTACACCACAACTTTAGACAAAACTAAGTAGGAACGGAATTTATCAAATGCGAACACCACGGCAAGTAATTCTTTTTCAGTTGTAGTGTAATTCTCCTGAGCTCCAGTCAATGTTTTGCTCGCATAATAGATGGGATGGAAATGTTTGTCTCGTCGCTGTCCAAGGACTGCACCCACTGCAAAATCACTTGCATCACACATTAGTTCAAATGGGGAGTCCCAATCTGGAGCTACCATAATAGGTGCTTGAACTAGCTTTTCCTTGAGTGTAAGAAAAGATCTCATGCAATCATTGTCAAACTCAAATGGAACATCTTTTTCCAATAACTTTGTCAAGGGTCTAGCAATTTTGGAGAAATCCTTTATGAATCTTCTATAGAAACCTGCATGTCCCAGAAAACTTCTGATGGCCTTCACTGACCCCGGAGGAGGTAGCTTCTCTATGACGGAAATTTTTGCTTTGTCCACCTCAATTCCCTCCTTTGAGATTTTGTGGCCCAAAACTATCCCTTCTTGGACCATAAAGTGGCATTTCTCCCAACTTAGCACAAGATTAGTTTCTTCACATCAGATGAGAACACGCTCAAGATTCATGAGGCAAGACTCGAATGAGTCACCAAAGACGGAGAAGTCATCCATAAACACCTCCATAAAGTCTTCCACCATGTCCTCAAAGATTGCCATCATGCATCTCTGGAAGGTAGCGGGAGCATTGCATAATCCGAAAGGCATGCGGCGATAAGCAAATGTCCCATAAGGACAAGTGAATGTAGTCTTTTCCTGATCCTCCGGTGAAATTGGAATTTGGAAATAGCCAGAGAAACCATCCAAGAAACAATAGTAGGGATGCCCAGCTAGTCGTTCAAGCATTTGGTCAATGAAGGGTAACGGGAAGTGATCCTTCCGAGTAGCGTCATTCAACTTTCTGTAATCAATGCAAACACGCCATCCAGTGACTGTACGGGTGGGGATTAACTCGTTTTTCTCATTGGTGATCACAGTCATCCCCCCCTTTTTAGGGACAACTTGCACTGGGCTCACCCATTCGCTATCGGAAATCGGATAAATAATGCCTGCATCAAGAAGTTTTATGACTTCAGCTCTAACCACTTCCTTCATATTCGGGTTGAGTCTTCTTTGAGGCAGGACTGAAGGTTTGTGATCATCCTCCATCAGAATTTTATGAGTGCAAAAAGACGGGTTTATCCCCTTGATGTCAGCTATTTTCCAGGCAATTGCTTCCTTGTGCTTCCTCAGGACACTCACCAAGTCTTCCTTTTGTCCAGCTGTTAGATTTGCCGCAATGATAACTGGTAGCTTCATCCCATCACCCAAAAAGGCATACTCAAGATGGTCAGGTAACTCTTTCAACTCTAGCTCGGGTGCTTCATCTATTGAGGGCTTCAAATATTTATTTTTTTGCTTTTCACATTGTTCTGACACCTCCCCTTCAGTTGATCCCAAGTTTCCATCTGCACTGTCATCAATGATGTACACTTGTTGCGCAACACAATTCACTATCTCTCTTCGCTGTTCACTCAGTTCAACACTCTGGTTTTGATGAGGTGCAAGCTGTTTCTCCATGATGTTCATGTGCAGAAAAGTGGGGCTATCAACATCATCTTCTGGTGGGACTCTCCCAAAATTCATGTAGTCTGTGAAAAATTTCTTCCAAGCCACATCCTTATCGGCCATACTTGAACCTTCCCAAGGTTTAAATCTATAGAAGGAATTGTCTTGAATATACGACAAGTGTTGTATAGGCGGCATCCATTCCTGCCAGATATCAGTCATGATACCGTTAACTGTTGGTACAAAATTCGTGTTGGCCATGATGTATGGATCCCACATGATGTATAGTACCTAGCACAATCAAGAAAGATAGAAAAAATTAAGCTCAAAAGAAACAAAAACAAAAGGAAATAAAAGAAACAATAAATAAATAAATGAATGGCTAGAGCAATAGGCTAGAAGTTTCTCAGAATTCCTTAGATGTCCCCGGCAACGGCGCCAAAAACTTGATTGAATCGATCCGCAAGCGCACGGGTCGCCAAGTAATACCTCGCACAAAAGCACGAGGGTCGTATTCCACGGGGTTAAGGAGCTACTCTTACTCCTCCATCGCCTATTATCTAACCTAACAACACAAGCATGGATGTTTGTTCTACTAAAGCAAAGAGATAAATACGATATGATTAAACAAATTTAAAAGCATACAATGTGGTTGCAAGTGCTACAATGAAGAGTAAAGGCCTATGGATGTGGATCCCCTTGAGGGGTCATCATGATAGATGAAGGATGAAAGGTAGCTTGGTTGATTTAGACCGAAGGATCTCAAGATTAGATCAACCCCAATTTCTCGGCGATTGAACCCTAATCCCATACGGATATTGGTTGGAATCTCTTCCTAACCAACATCCCTACGATTGCATTAAGTATAAGGAGATCCCAAAATAAGGATACACTAAACCCTAGTCTATCCTTAAAGCTCGGAGGGCTATCGACACCCAATTTCTCGGTGTGCCAATACAAGTAACCCCTTTTAATTCATTAATGACCTAATACACGTGAGTAGGTCACGTCTACGTGTATAATTCAAGAAAGAACTACGGATCTCTCCATGTGGTAGTTCTAGACATGAGGCACAATGAACTAAATCTAAAACCAAACCAAGCTTGCAATTAAGTAAAGATCATCCAAAATACATGATAAACCCCCCAAGGTTCACCAACATCCGGCGGCCTTGGGGGTCTAGTGTGCCATCAAGCAAGTAACAACAAAAATACAAAGTAAATCACTTAAGAAGCTCATAAATGACACTCCCTAGATGAAATGATGAAGGAGGAGGTGGAGGTCCGGCCAAATGACGCTTTCCTCCGTCCAAGAGATGCCGAATGACGCTTCCCCTTGTCTTGGATCCTTGCCTCCTTGATGGTGAAGCTTTTCCCCTTCAAAATGATGTTCTTGCCTCCTTCCTTGGCTCCAAATCGTCGTCTCTTCAAAGATTTCTTCGTTTCTTTCCTTTAGATGCCGGCCAAGAAGTCCCCTTTGTGTGCCCTAAAAACCTCTATATATACTCCCGCAGGATCCCGGGGTGGATAGATCCATCCCGGGGTGGATAGATAGGCAAAAATAGGGCAAAACCTGTCTCATGTGGGGGTGCATCCCGGGGTGGATGAATGGATCCCGGGGTGGATAGGGGGCCGTGAGGGCTAGTTGAAAACTACTGTCTTTTGATGCTCACGGCCCCTTATACGGCCCCGTATGCTGCAGTACTCCAGCACTCTGATTCTTCATCCTTTTTTCGCCCAAATCATATTATCATGTTCCTCATGGCTCCTCCATGCCCTACAACATAAATAATGCTCAATTAAGCATAAAACGGGCATCCATTCATATAAAAACACATGCTAAGTGAACAAAATATGTATGTTAAAACACATACATTTAGACACTTATCAGATCCTTTGTATGATGAGCTCCTTAGCTTTGTATGATGCTTCTAGGCAGTTGAAGCAACATGAGTTGAACTACCCTACCCATGACTTGGAGTTGGCAGCGGTGGTCTTTGCTTTGAAGATTTGGAGGCATTATCATTTTGGAGAAAAGTGTCGGATTTTCACAAACCATAAAAGCTTGAAGTATCTCTTCACTCAGAAGGAGTTGAATTTGAGGCAACGACGATGGTTGGAATTAATCAAGGATTATGATTTGATCATTGACTATCATCCTGGAAAAGCCAATGTGGTAGCCGATGCCTTGAGTAGAAAGTCTACTTCAGTGTCCTCCATGAGAGTGTCTTACTTGCAGCTACTTTCAGCAATGAAGAGTTTGAGATTGGAATTTGAGACTAAAGACAGTGGAGCTTTAGTAGCCAGCTTTGTGGTGAGACCTTCACTGTTGGAGTGTATTAAGGAACTTCAGAGCAAGGATGAAGAGTTATTGATAGAAACACAGAAGTTGCAAGCAGGTGAGCCTAGTGAGTTCAAATTGAGAGAAGATGGAATCCTAGAGCTTCGAGGACGTGTTTGCGTTCCAGCAGATTCAGAGCTCAGGAAAGCTATATTGGAAGAAGCTCATTCTTCAGCTTATGCAGTTCATCCTGGAAGTACCAAGATGTACAGAACAATCAAGGAAAGCTATTGGTGGTCAGGGATGAAGAGAGAGATAGCAGAGTTTGTGGCTAAGTGTTTGGTATGTCAACAAGTCAAGGCAGAGCACCAGAGACCTTTAGGACTTTTACAACCTCTTCCAATCCCAGAGTAGAAGTGGGACCATATCACCATGGATTTTGTGATGGGTTTACCCCGAACACCTCGTGGTTTCGATGCAGTGTGGGTGATAGTGGACAGACTAACCAAGTCAGGGCATTTTCTAGCAGTGCATACTAAGTATTCTTTGGAGAAATTGGCAAAGTTGTACATTGATGAGATAGTGAAGTTGCATGGAGTGCCAGTCTCTATAGTTTCAGATCGAGACCCCAGATTCACTTCTCGTTTTTGGCCAAGATTTCAAGAATCTTTGGGTACAAGTTTGAAGTTCAGCACCGCTTATCATCCTCAGACAGATGGCCAGTCCGAGAGGACCATTCAGACTCTTGAAGACATGTTGAGAGCTTGTGTTATGGATTTCCAAGGGAGTTGGGATCAACACCTAGCCTTGGTGGAATTCGCCTACAACAACAGTTTCCAAGCAAGCATCGGCATGACTCCATATGAAGCTTTGTATGGAAGAAAGTGCAGGACTCTTTGTTCGAATGAAGTTGGAGAAAGGAAACTTCAGAGTGTGGAACTGATAGATCAGACTGTTGAGAAAGTGAAAGTGATTAAAGACAGATTGAAAACAGCCCAAGATCGTCAAAAGAGCTATGCTGACAACCGCCGAAGATTCTTGGAGTTTGAGGTTGGGGATAGAGTGTTCTTGAAGATCTCTCCATGGAAAGGGGTGATTCGGTTTCGAGGTAGGGGAAAGTTGAATCCCCGGTTTATAGGTCCATTTTTGATCCTAGAGAGGATTGGACCGGTAGCTTATCGTTTGGAATTACCGCCTGAGTTGGAGAAGATTCACAACGTGTTCCATGTGTCCATGCTGAAGAAGTATATCCCCGACCCATCTCATTGTCTTGAAGTGCCACCAGTTGAGTTGAGAGAAGACTTAAAGTTTGAAGTGCAACCCGTGATGATTCTTGATCGCCAAGAGAAGATGCTTCGCCGAAAGGTCATTCGTTTGGTCAAGGTGTTGTGGAGGAATGATGTGGTAGAAGAGGTTACTTGGGAGCCGAAAGAGGCAATGTTGAGCAAGTACCCTCATTTGTTTGAAGTTAGAGGTATGTGAAATTTCGGGGTCGAAATTTCTGTAAGGGGGGTAGGATGTGGAGTTTCGGTCTCTTTGCCCTTGTTTGTTGTCCAATTGCCTCTGTTGTTGTTGTCGTTTCCCTATTTGGTTTTCTTTGAATCTTTTTGTCGAGTCTTTGGAGTTGGTTGCCGAGTGTTTGAGCGTGTTTTGGTCACATTTTAGAGGAGTTTTGAGTGTGTAAGGGTTGTGCATAGGCCGCGCAAAGTTGCGCTGGGCTGTGCACAAGCCGCACAGCCCCTCCTGAGGGCTGTGCGGCCTCTGCGCGGGGCTGCACAGAGGCCGCACACCCCAGGCAGAAGGGTGTGCGGCTGGAAAATATCTTGCAAGGAAAGCTTTGCCGAACATAAGAGGATATCTCATTTCGAAGCTTTGCCGATTTCCCCGGTGGAAAATATCTTGCAAGGAAAGCTTCGACCATCTCATTCCATGTTGTGATGGAAGCTCTTGGCAAAGAATGGAGCCACTGTTTGGCTTTTCCTTTTAATGAGAATGGAAAAGCCCTCAAGCGAATTGCATCATCCGAAACCCCATTGATTTTCAGCATGTCACACACTTCAAGGAAACTCTCGATATGACTATTCGGATCTTCATCTATTAATCCATTGAACTGTGCGGACTGTTGAAGCATTTGAATGAAGCCCGGCTTCAACTCAAAATTCTGGGCTGCGACTGGTGGCCTAACAATGCTTGATTGTGAACCACGAATCATAGGACGAGCAAAATCTGAAAGTGTTCTTTGCTGCCCTGCTTGTTCTGCCATGTTTTCAAACTCTTCAATTTCTATTTCTGCAGGAAAATTTTGTGCTACTGCAGATTCCTTTCCTTTTCTCCGCAATCTACGCTCAATTTCAGGATCTTCTTCAACGAATGTCGAAGGATTTCCTCAGGTCATAACCTGTAGAAAGAATGAAGAAAAGAAATAATGAGAACGATGTAAGAACGAAATATGGAATAGAAAAGAAATAAAATGATGAATGACTAAAGTAACCAAGTCCTAGCGTTCCTAATATCCCGTTCCCCGGCAACGGCGCCAAAAACTTGACACACCCCTTGCGTTTGTGTACCGCAAGTGCACGGGTTGTCGAAGTAATAATTACCCTGGTGAGTAGGGTAGTCGAATCCACAGGGAACGGAAGTACTAGTAATGACTGATTCTCATTTATCTAGTCGAATCAATAATAAGAAGCAATGGATGTAATGTGTAAAATAAGAAAATCGCAAGACAGAAAGCAAGTAAAAGGGAAAGGTAAAGGAGATCTCTATCAATGAAGATGAGATACCCGGGCAATGCTCCCCCTAGGCTCTATCATGAAGTGCAAGACTAACTAAATGCTTCTCAACCAAGTTCTATGAGTCGAGGTAATCCAAGAATAATCGATCCCTGCTTCCAGGCCACCGATACTAGTCCCCTACAAGGTCCCGGCGGAGAAATCACTCAATCTCAACACCTCACACCCTATATGACCGCAATGAGTTTTGGGGATACCTAAGAGTGAAACCGATTCCTAAAATTAGATCTAACCCTACTTCTAGGTGAAAGATCCCTAACCCCTTACAAAGGTCCCGGCGGAGAAATCTATCAATCTCACACCTCACACCCCATATGGTTGCATAAAACTTAGGGAATACGGAGATGGGAAACACTCAATCGGAAGGGAAAGGGGACACTCCTCTATCTCAAGACTCACCCTCTCAACCCTCTTTAACCTTGTATGTTCTAATCCCTAATGGAGATCTCTCTCTCACCAAGGAAACAAATCAAGCATACCAAACAACCATACGAATCAATAAGGCATGCAAGAAATTATTAAACAAGATTAAAACTCAAATAAACTTGGAATTAAAAGAAAGCATAAAGAAAGTCAATACATGAATCGAAACCTAGGGTTCACATGCCCAAGTATCTACTAGGGTTTAGCCCTCCATGGGACTTATTACAAAGCAAAAGATAATGAAGAAAAAAGCAATGTAATCCATGAAAATAAACCCCCTCGAATTCGTGATGATGGCCTTGATGAATCGTTCAACGTCTCGAAGGAACCTTCTCCGAAGCTAGGTTGCCAATGGCTCCCAGATGCTATATCGTCGAAAGATCTATCGAAGTTGGTGAAGAACGACTCCCAATATCGCCAAAGACCTCGTCCTTGAAACCCTAACCGCTCTTGCCTTCAAACGTGCGCAAAAAGTCCTTTTAAAATCGGCAAATCGGGGTATTTATAAACCTGAAAACATGCCAGCCGCGTGTCTTCACGTGACTGCGTGAGATCCCACGCGATCGCGTGGGCTGCAGAATTCCCACGCGGTTGCGTGGGATTTTGACGCGGTGCGTGAACAGCAATTCTGCTACAGTACTGCCACAAGGAATAAACAGTGTTTTTGCTACAGTACTCTCCATAACCATGATCCAAACTCTCTCATCTTGAGGCCACATGGTCGGGTACACGTCCATGTGGTGAGTTATAAGACTTCTCCTTCTTCGAATCATCATTTGAGAGCTTTAACTATCTTCACACAAGTTGGGACATGAAGGTGTGACTGCCTTTGTGCCCTTCCATCACACAAATCATCTTGAATTCTTCAGGAAGTTGGCACACACCCTCATGTGCATGATCCCCTCTTGTGCCTTGACACTTGTGTTGTACAAAAGCTCCCAACAATACGTCTTTATAACCCATCTTTGCTTCCTTTTCCTCCTTTAACACTTCCACAACCTGATTGCATAAAAGAACACCAAAATACACTTTATGAGACATAATCAATGGTAAAATGATGCTCAATGTATGTAAAACAAGTCGGTAAAACATGTATATTCAAGCACTTATCACTTATAAAAACCCGAACTTGGCTTCTTTTCTTCATTTTCTTCTCTTCTAAACACCTCCATCTCCTTCTCCTCTCTTCCTCCATCATCACTTATGGTTCTAAGTCCGGCTTAGAGGAGGTTTTAGGGCTTGAAACTTGGATCATCAAGTTAGTCCTTCACTTGATCAAGGTAAGCTCCAACCTTGTTTCCCTTCTTCCTTGTTCTTTGATGAGAATTGTTAGGGTTGCTTGTAAGCCCTTATAAGAGCTTGATTATGGTCTCTTTTCTCCCTCTTTGATGGCAAATCTTGTGAGGATTTATTGTATTGAATTGTATGACCTTGAATCCATGAAATCCATGAACCTCCAAAACCCTAATCCCGGAATTACTGTAGCACCGACCATGTTAGGTCATTCTTGGTTTCTTTGGTTGTTTTATGAGTTGTGAGAGGTCTCCTCCTTGCTATAACTTCTTGCCTTGGTGTTTAGAAAACCCTAGAAGCAACCATTCCCCATTATTGAGCATTTTCCTTCATTCTAGTTAATCCTATAATTATTGATGTTTGGATGCTTGTTTGGTTGTTTAATTGCTTCTAGGAGGTGAGGCTTCGAGTAAGGGCAAAGAACCGGTGGAGAAGTGACTTCGAGGCGTTTTGCTCGCCGAGTTTGTGAGTGGGAAATTTACCAAAATGGACTATGACGCATGCATGATATTTTCTTGTTATTGAGTTGCTTGTTTTGAGTTATAAAATCCTTATTGCTAAACTTCTACAAGACTTAAATTGATATTTAGAATCATGATGATTTATCAGATGAGCTTATTTCTTCAATTCTTGCAAAGTGTATATATATTGCTTATGGTTTGGAACTCTATGTTCAAATATATGTTTTAAACTATGTATTTTCAAAAGATTGATGTTCACATTTTGATGATCCAAAAGCATATGAAACAAAGTTGATTTTATTGTATTTAGTCAATGTTGACGTGTATTTTCAAAATACACCCTCCTATGATGTTTTTGATGAAGAATGGTTTCATTAGTCATGATTTGATCAATTGATCACCCTTGGGGTGAAAATTGTTATTGTGAGCACTTATTGTCTCTCATTGAGAATTATGTTATCATGATGTTTATATTGAGCCTACAGGCTAAGTTATTGTTTAAATTATTTGTTGGTGACATGGGAGCCGAGCTCCAGAACTTGCTGCAGTAAGAATTAAACGGTTTCCATGGGCCGACCTATATAGAGGTGGCGTGGAATACTGTCAAAAAAGGTTATGCCATGTCAGGTGGGAGCGTAGAGTCCTGACATGGATATAGTTGGGTTGTTCAGAGTCACCACAGGAACTTCCCAGCGGCCAATGCCAAGATACGCGCATCTTGGTAGCTCTAGACCTAACCAAGGCCATGGTTGGCGACGGAGGGTTTTGAGGCCATTCTGGACATTATTGTTTATTTGTGAATGTTGAATTTACTTATTTCTAAGTATCTTGATATTTGGAAACTATCAACAAGTATTGTGCTTATGCTAGGTCCAGGATGGCATGTATTTTCATGATGTTTTCAAAGAATCTCTATTTATATTTCAATGAGAAAAGCTATGTTGTTATGAGACATTTGCTACTCAAAGTATTATTCATTCTTGTTATGCATTGAAATATTTTTATGATGTTTATCTCTATTTGATCATATTCGAACTATAGTCCTGTGACTAACCCCTCACTGAGTAACCTAGTTACTCACCCCCCTCTTTCTTCCTCCCAGGTGTTAGCACAGCGCAGCGGTGAAGACGTGAAGTGCTTGGCTAGAGTCTTCAGTGTCTTCTCATTTTGGGGTTATGTATGTTATTTATGTCTTGGCATGTATTGTTAGGGATCCACTATGTATTATTAAACCCTTTCATGTCTTCTCCATACTCATAATACTTGGTATGCTGGTGTAGTCCATATTTTGTAGGAGGAGTGTATCCTCTATCTGGAGTAGTTGATGTTATCTTTCTTATGTACCCCTTGTCATGAGTATCAGTGTGTGTGGTACCTTGTTGAGTTATGTTTTGTGAATATAGATATATTGTACAGGGAACAGGTTAGCCTTACGGCTACCTAGGGTTGAGGCAGTGTTAGACCTCCCCTGGGTTGTCGTGGCGGTATGTCGTGCTTGGGACCCGCGGGTCGGGGCGTGACAGTGTTGGTTTGCTTGTTTGGTTTTAATTCATCATCTTGTTGTTCATTCTACAATGGATGGATTCCGTAGAATTGATTCTGAATGATACTTGTTTGGCGGGATGCTAGCTTGTATTAGGTCACGTGGTGAGTTAAAGAGGGATCCCTGTATTAATACGCCGGAGGTTCCGGGTGTTAATAGCCTCCCGCGCGTTTAGGGTTAATTTAGCCGAGAGAGTGCATTAGATTAACCCTAATCAAGACTCCTTGTTCTCATTGACATCGTAGGGGTATTTTCTGGATAGAGAAACCCGTACTGGATTAGGGCTACACTACGGAGGTCCCGGGGTAGTCGACGTCCGAGTCTAGCGGATCAAAACCAAACCAACCTTAGTTTATTGAATTCCATGGTCATTCGTTCTTAGTTTCCTCCCAGGGGAATCCTCGCCCGAGGCCTTCCCCAATTATTGGCTTCTTCATCTCTATCTTTATTCCGGATTGAGCTTTATTTTACTTGCATGACTTTACTTGTTTTTATTATTTAAATTTGCATCAACCCTGTTTCGATCGACTAGAAAGTGACCCCCAAAAGGAAGTAATAGTAGATCTCGGGCCCTAGGGAATACGACCCTCCTTGTGAGGTTATTACTTGACTACCCGTGCACTTGCGGCCGGGGAGCCGCATGCTAGCTTTTTAGCCTGTCGCGCGGCCACTCATCAATTACCCTGGGAGAAGACCGAGTACATATGACGATAACAATTGTGAAGATAGAGTTGGCTTGGTTTTGGTCCGCTAGACTTGGACGTCGACTACCCCGGAACCTCCATGGTGTAGCCCTAATCTAGTACGGGTTCCCCTATCCAGGAGATACCCCTACGATGTTATGAGAACAAGGAGTCTTGATCAGGGTTATTCTAATGCACACTCTTACCTAAAGTAACCCTAATCGCGCAGGAGGCTACTAACACCCGGAACCTCCGGTGTATTAATACAATAAAACCCTCTTTAATTATCATAAGACCTAATACAAGCTAGCATCCCGCCAAACGAGTATTTTCACAATCAATTCTACGGAATCCATCCACTGTAGAATGAACAAGATAATGATGAATTAAAACCAAACACACAAGACAAACACATTCATTAAAAAAGAAATAAAGTCATCCTTACAAAAGTCTCCTCCCAAGGTTCACCGGGTGCCCGGTGGCCTTGGGAGTTTAGTTTGACATAACAAAATGGGAGAGTTCACAATACATATAGTTCACCATACAAACAACAAGAAAACTCCCCTTGAAATGTCGACTAGAAGGTAATGATGGTAGCTCATCGGATCCGCACCAGCGAGCCCTTGATGCTTTTCTATGTTCTCTCATTCTTCTCTCCTACAATTCCCACCGAATTCACCCCAAGAATGATAGAGAATGACCTGATGGAGAGTGATGATAACCACAAGCGCAAGGGTCGCCAAGTAATACCTTGTGCATCACACAGGGGTCGTATTCCCTGGGGTCCCAAGAGCTGTTATTACTTTCCCCTAGACGGCACTATCTAGTCTACCAATTATGTGATGAAAACAAGATAAGAAGAATAATAAAGAAGAAACAATGAACAAGTGGACTAAGACACACCAAACAAACACATTAAGGAAACAATTAGCAATAAAAGTGCGAGGTCCCCGGGCGAGGATGCCCTCGGGACTACTAAAGCTAGAAGGATACTAGAGTAATGAAGGCAATGGTGGTTAGGCCAAGAGACGTCGAAGGATAGGTCACGGCGATAACTCCTAATCCGGTACGAGTATTGGAATACGGAATCACTTCCGCCCAAATCCTCCTACGATTGCATTACGCCTAGGGAAATCTCTAATTAGGGTCAAACTCAATATCTAGGTTCTCCCCTAATGGGTGGAGGGGTATGAAATACCCGATGGTCACGGCATATTCGTACACGTATCCCTTCTAAGCCAAGTGTGTCTAGTACAGGGGCGATGGTCACGCAAACAAGTACAACCTATAAATCAAACCACAGAGTTCTCATGCAATTTGATACAATAAAGAACACAAAGCTTAGACCACAACCAAACCAAATACCAAAAGTGTACTCAAAACAACCATACAAGAAAGTTCATCCCAAGGTTCACCGGATGCCCGGCGACCTTGGGAGTCTAGTTCAACATCAACAAAGGAGAATGTATACAAAACAAGAAATGCAAGATGAAGCTCATAACAACTCCCCTCGAATGAAGACTAGAAGGTGGTGATGAGAACTTGTCGGATCCGCCACAGCAAGCTCCTAAATGCTCTCCCTCGAGTATGATCTCCTTCTCCCTTTGCTTTGCTCCTCAAAAATGCCTTCTCACTCAGCCTTGATGTCATAGATGATGATGGAGGAGAAGAGGTGGCCAAAGACAAGCAAGATGATGCCCTAGAAACCCTTTTAAAGATGATCTCGTGCCTCTTCACGGGTGAGCTCACGGTCCATATGTGGCCCGTGAGGTAGCCTGTAATGTGAGTCAAAAGAATCCGCAAAGTTGTAAAATTGCTACATTACTGCTACAGTCACATACTACAGTATCATCTCTACAGTACGCTACTACAGTACTGTCTGCCTTTGAATTGCTTGCTACAGTACCCCCCTACTACATATTAGCAGAGGAATACTGTCATAGACTTTTTTTTTTAATAAATATATGTACAGACTAACTCTCAAATCCCCTGGTTAAACCCACTACAATAGTTCACTTTAGGCTAACGAAAAAACGAAGAAACTCAAAAGCTCTTAAAAGAGTATTGAAAATAGAATTTAACAATATAATGCCAAAATCATTATGATGGGTTTATTGGAGTGTACAAGGTAGAAGTGATCGTGTACAGGTATAGGGGTACACTGAAGGTGAAACAGAACTACATTCAAGCACAGGTAAAGTACAGCTCATGCTATCATTCTACCAAGCTAGGAAGTCCTTAACAATAAAATCATAGCTATCATAGGTAATTCAAGCATGCAATTGCAAAAATTTTCAAAGTTCACGAAAATCCAACTCTACCCCGCACTTTAAGATGCACATTGCCCTCAATGTGCCTAAACAATAGAGTGCAGCAATATAGACAATAAAATCATAGTAGGAGGGTTTCATGGACTCCCCCGAGTCTCAAAGCATGTGTCTTGAAGTCCATGAGATCGGGGCGACCACCAAAAATCTTGATAGATATCGGAGAAGAAAGCTCACTTGATGTCCTAATTCCACCCTACAAGGTAGAAAAGCACATCACCTCAAGGCATCCACTCACACACCCAAAAAGAAAATACAAAAAGAAACAAGAACAAACACAAACACAACAAACACAAACACAAGAAAAACAATGGAACAAAACATCATCCAAGCAAGTCCATGTGCATTTAATATCTTGATGTTCAATTCTCTCTTATTGCAAGTGTTGCCAAGAGGTAACATAGATGATAGAAGATCAGTCCAACATACAAGAAAATCAAGGGCATCTCATGATGGAGTGTGAAAGAATTCAAGAAATGCTACAGTACTCCCAAAAAAATTTGCAAGAGCTTCCCTTGGACATGGAGCGTAAAAATTTTTATAAAGCTTTCAAATTACCCCAAAAACTCACGAAAACAACAAAAAAACATTCTCCCATAACATTGGCATCCATTCAACTTGAAAAATAGGAGAAAGGAAGAAGAAACATTCATGCTCAACAACTAGGGTTTAGAAAGGGATACCTTGAAAAGTCGGTGAAGATGATGGAAAATCTGCAAATACATGCAAATTAAGTCCTTGGAAGTAGGAGATTCGTGTAGAGGAAGAAAAATGGAGAAAAACGGTGAAAGAATGATGGAAAATGGATGACAAATGAGAGAGATATGAAGAAAATGGTGGAGAGGTACACTAATGTAATGTTCAGCCCAAGCACCCATGCGAGTGGGATCACGGCCGTGAGCCTGCCCGTGAGGGTTTCCAGACTTAGAAAATTCCTCAAATGTGTGTGCTTCAGGATGCTACAGTGTTGCTATAGTGCCCGGGACACTAAAATGATGATTTTGGCGTAGATTTCTTCTCAAATTGCGTCGTTGAGATCTCCTAAGCATCTTTTGCACCTGAAACACAAGATAAACCAATTTAGACCTAAAAGGGCATCGATTCAACAACAAAATATGGAAAGAATGCGCAAATATACGTATAAAATACATACATTTAGACGTTTATGAAAGAATGGGGGTCGGATGAGAACCAACAGCCTAAGAATGCCCTCCAAAACCCTTGAAGAGCAGCTTAAATACCTAGAGGCTGTGTGGGCACTGTGCGGGGCAGCACAGTGGCCGCACAGCCTTCTGGTTGTGTTGTGCGGCGAGTGTGCGAGGCTGCGCACTAGCCGCACAGGCTACTGGCCATGGTGTACGGCTAGTGTGTGGCCCTGCGCACTGGCCGCACAGGCTACTGGAGGGTGCATGCGGCCACTGTGCGGGGCCACGCAGTGGCCGCACAAATGCTTAAGTATAAGCATCACATGCGTCCCTTGGCGTCCGAGGCATGTAATGACTTTCTTTCTTCCTTATTCCCCTCCTAAATGACTCAAATACATATCTTTATCGCGATAATGGTCCACGAAGCCCTGAAATGAAAATAAATGCATTAAGCGCACAAAATGTCGTCAAAGTAAATATAAGTTGCATGAAAGTAAACAAATTTTATTACTACAACATGATGTATTTTGGCACTTATCAGTAATCAAGGGCAGTCACAACAAAAGAACAATGCACTACCGTGATTTCAAAGTCAACAAGCACCGAACTTAGAAAGCCGAGTGACCGGGCTTGAAGGGAAGATGACCGATCTTAAGAGAGCCCTCACGAGGTTTGTTTCTTCATTGGATGCTAGATTTCAGTCGGTGGAGGCTACACTTCGCAATCACACCGCCTCTCTACATAATTTTGAAAATCAAGTAGGGCAAATTGTGAAGACATTGACGGAAAGACCACAAGGTAGTTTGCCTAGTAATACGAAGACCAATCCGAGGGAGAAATTGAAGGTAATTATCTTCAGAAGTGGAAAAGAGGTCGAGAGGAATCTGCCTCTAGAGAAGACAAAGGAAGCACCCAAAGTTGAAGAGGTAGGGGGAAAAGCACCAAAGGAGGAAGAGGTGGCACCACCACCCTACAAGCCGAGGATCTCCTATCCTTCAAGATTGAAGAATAACCAAGAAAATGAGCAATACAAGAAATTTCTGGGTATTTTCAAACAGTTGCACATCAATATACCATTCGCAGAAGCATTGTCCTACATGCCTAATTATGAGAAGTTCTTGAAGGACCTCTTGACCAACAAGAGGAAGTTGGAGAAGAGTGCAGCTGTAGTTCTTGAAGCCAATTGCTCGGCCGTCTTGTAAAAGAACATGCCGAGTAAGAGAAAAGATCCCGGGAGTTTTATTATACCTTGCAACATTGGCAACTTGGGTAAAGAGATGGCGTTGGCCGATTCTGAGGCAAGCATCAATATCATGCCCTATTACTTCTTCCAAAAGCTAGGCTTGGGTGACCCTAGACCTACCCGGATGACACTTCAACTTGCGGATCGATCGGTGAGGCATCCGAGGGGAATCATGGAAAATGTGTTGGTGAAGGTGGACAAGTACATATTTCCTGTCGATTTTGTGGTATTAGACGTCGATGGGGATGTCGAGGTGCCACTAATCCTTGGAAGGCCATTTTTGTGCACTTCCAAGGCTCTTACTGACATGGACGGTGGGTAGCTCACGTTGCGAGTGGGAGATGACAAGCTTACATATCGCCACGCTGAAGCCATGAGACACTCTCTTGACTTTGATGATACTTTATATTTTCTTGACACCACCGATGAACTAATTGATGATTATATGCAAGAAATGTTGAACCTAGATCCATATGAAGGGTGGCCGGACCAAGATATAGAGATTGAAGAAGAAGTGCTATCACTTGGTCTAGTCGAGAAGCAAATCAAGCCAGAACCTGGACTCATAAAGAAGATGAGAAAGAAGATCAAAAGAGCGAGGAGGCGCCACATGGAAAGCCCTAAGTTCAATGGGGATGAGCAAACACAGAGTAAGGGTGTTTCACCCTTGTGTGGTAACAAAATCACTAACTCTCCCTCTAGACTACATAAGCTATGTCTTGCATGTTTCCAGGTGGTAGGAAAGAGGGCAACATCCATTCATGAGCCCCCGTGAGCTTAAACAGGTATGTCAAGCTTAATGACGTAAAACAAGTGCTTCTTGGGAGGCAACCCAAGGTTTTAAAGTTTTTCTAGGACTTAGTTTAGTGTTAGCATGAATAAGAGTCTTAGTTTTGGTGCCCTGAATTTTTAATGCATGTGCTGCGATTTTATTGTGGATTGTTGATGTTTTCGTGTGCCTTAATGTTGTTTGACGATGTTTGAGCCGGTTGAGCATGTTTTCTATGATATATGGCCGTGTTTTTATGGTATTTACAGGCTCTAATTATTGTGTCAACATTTCTGAATTTTTCTGGAGAGTCTGTGAAATTTTCTAAGTAAATCAGAGAAAACACAAGGCCGTGTGGAATTTCCACACGGGCGTGTGTTACCAATAAGGGCTTAACTAGAGAGGACACAGGGGCGTGATCTCGCCCCTGTGAAAAACCTCAGAAGGGGCACACGCCCGTGTAGAATTTCCACACTGTTGTGTGGAATACTGCAGAACTTGAACTCTTTTTCCCGAGAGTCCACAGGGACTTGTAGCTGCCTGATAAACGTCTAAATGTACATATTTTATACATATACTTGCACATGATTTCCATATTTTGTTGATGAATTGATGCCCTTTTTGGTCTAAATTGGGTTATTTCGTGTTTTAGGTGCAAAAGATGCTTAGGTGAGCTCAACGACGCGATTTGAGAAGAAATCCACGCCGAAATCGTCCTTTTAGGGTCTTGGGCACTGTAGCAGCCTAAAGCACAGACATTTGAAGAATGTTCTAAGTCTGGAAACCCTCACGAGCAAGCTCACGGCCGTGAGGTCAACCGCAAGCAATTCAGGGGGTAGACAGTACTGCAGCAGTCAGTACTGTAGTAGTTTCACAACTTTGCGGTTTCTTTTGACTCACATTATCGGCTACCTCATGGGCCGTATATGGACCGTGAGCTCACCCGTGAAAAGGCATGAATTCACCCTTTTATGGGACTTTTAGTGTTTCTTTTGGGCATCTTGTGTCTTCTTCTTGTAGCCTCTCACCACCACCTTTGATCTGAGGTTGAAGAAGCTTTTGGAGGGCAACTTCATGGAGAATTTGGCGAGGAGAGCAAGTTTTTGGGAAGGATCTATGACCTAGAGCTTGAATTTAGAGGGTTGAAGACAAGGGAAGCCACCCCTTTGTGTGGCGTCTTTGGAACTTCTCCGGCCTTCATTCTCTGAGGGAGTTCTTCTCATGCTTTTGTTGGTTGTTTTCATGTATTTCTTGTTGTATTTAGTGAACATGAGCAACTAAACACCAAGGTCACCGGATGTAGGTGAACATTGGGGGTGAACTTGTGTTGTTTTGGATGTTTTGTTCTAATTAATGTTTGTGGCTTGTTTGTGATCCATTGTTTGGTGTTTTTTGAATGCTTGATATGTATGAGAACTTTATGTATCAAAAGACTTAGGAAATGCTAGGTTGCATGATCATTGCCCTAGTGTTAGACTCACCAAACCTGGAAGAGAAATACGTATAAATACGCTATGACCATCGGGTATTTGTACACCTCCACTCTTAGGGTTAAATACTCATTTGTATCTTAACTCTAGTTTGAGAAAATCACTTCACCTATTGCAATCATAGGGGTAATCTTGGGTGGTAGACGTACTGTATCCAATACCCGTAATGGATTAGGGGTCAATTGACGTGACCATCGGGTTGGCCTAGTCTAGGGTTTTCTCGATCCAAATAGCCACTTGCATATTAGTCCAAGCATCCTACTCACTTTAGTAACCCCTAAGGGAATCCTCATCCGTGACCACTTTAGTAATCTACTCACGAGGTCTCTTGGTCTCAACTATCATCAATGCATCTTTATATCATCCTAGTTTGGGACTTAATGACAACCCTAGGTGGATTCCTTGTCCATACACACCCTTCTCATGCTTGATACTCCGTTGATTGTTTACATCTGTGTGTTAGTTACCAGGCCATAGGATTAGTTTAAATTAGTTTGTTTGTTTTATTTCTCTTCTATTCATATTGAATGGTAGGCTAGAAAATAGATGAAGGGTGAGTAATAGTACTTCCTTGGCCCCAGTGGAATACGATCCCTGTGTCACTCACAGGGTATTACTTGGCGATCCCGTACACTTGCGGGGAAGCTATCAACTTTTTGGCGCCGTTGCCAGGGACATTCAAGGAATATTAGGAAAGCTTGTAGTCTATTGCTCTAGTCATTTGATTTGTAAATATTTGTCTTTGTATGTGTCTTTTATCATTTTGTGCATATTTATTTATTTCGCTTCTTGCTTGTTTTCTTTGTTAGCTTATTGTTTTTAGTTTTGATTGTTCACACAGGGCCATGGATTTTCAAGAAAAACTTTTGGCCGCAAAAATTTTTGCACTTGAAGAGAAGATAGAAAAGTTCGTTGCCATGAGACCACGCCAAAACAGTCCACACCATAATGATTACTATGCATATCGGCAAGGGCAACAACAACAAAAAGTTGGCCCCGCTCTGAATCCTCAAGTACAACCACCATTGCAAGAGAAGAGGTTCACCACTGAAGATGTGCTTGCTAAGTTCATGATTTGCACCGAATCAAGATTTAACAGTGTGAATTCTCAACTCAATGAGTTTGGGTCCATCTTGAGAAATCTTCATGCTTCAGTACAATCACTTGAGCATCAGGTGGGGTAACTTGCTAAATCAAACTCAGAACGACCTTCAGGAAGTCTTCCTAGCAACACAAGAGGGGAAGAGAACAAAGGTGAATTTGAGGTGGAAGTTGATATTAAGGTGTTGGAGGTTGAGAAAGCAATTGAGATACCCTCAATACCTTGTGAGCAAATATTTGATGTTCCAACTCAAGGTGAAATTGAAGAAGAAAAAGAGGAGGATGATTTCATGGCCTTAGAAAAATATGAGGAAGTGGAAGAAGCTCTATCGACCACATTTGAAGACGCTACTTGCCTCAACATTGATCATTCAAGGAACCAGTCAATAATTTTCAAGTGCGGAAAAGAGAAAATTCCGGGAATTGTGTTTGATGATGTGGGTAGAAAGCTAAGGTCATCCTTGAACCCACCAATGCCAGGATTGGACAATTCCCAACCAAAAATATTTCCATGGCGGCCCAAGCAAATTTTGTGGGCTATTTGTGATCATTCAAGAGTGGTTGAGACAAGAAATGTGGATAGGATGTTTAAGCAACCAATTAATCCACCCATGCCAAGCTTGACAAGTTCTCAACCCAACTTGTTCCCTTGGAGACCCAAACAACACTCATGGGTAGTTCAAGGCCATCTAATAATAAGTGTCGAGGAAGAAGATGTGGGTAGGAGGTGGAAACCGTCCATGGACCCACTCGTGCCGAGCTTAAATAACTCTTGACCAAAACTTTTTCCATGGAGGCCCAAGCAACTTTGTGGTGGGGTACTCAAAGGAATTCTTGCCGAGAACAAAGAAGAAGCGGGGAGGAGGTTCAAGCCGTCTAAGGATCCGCCCAAGTTTAAATTGCACAACTCCCGGCCCAAGCTTTTTCCATGGAGGCCAAAAGGTGACTCATGCTTGACCTCCAAATTTACATCATCCCGGAAGGTATGTTTCGTATTTCTTGGTAGTGTTTATGCCACTTCTAGCCGGGATGAACACACCATTTTCAAGCCTCCCTAGGTAAGAAAGAGGTACGTCGAGCTAATGACGTTAAACAAGCGCTTCTTGGGAGGCAACCCAAGCTTCAAATTTCTTCATTTTCTTTTTGTGTTTTTAGTTGAGTGTGTTTTGTGTATTTGTGTTTCTTTCGTATTTTTGTTTGTTTGAATAAGTCCATGCTTGTTTGCCTTGTACATTTTTCTCATCGTCGTTCTTGTGTTTTAATCGATAACCATCTTGAGAAACACATATTTTTGATGTTATGTCATGCATTAGATTGAGTTTTTAAGCATTTCTTTCAAGTTGGAGGTGTTCTTAATCACTTCATGGCCTTCATTGGGTGTTTTGGGTTGCATTTGAAAGGTTTCCAGATTTTTCCAGGTCCTCACGGCCTCAAGGGGCCGTGTGGGAGGCCGTCTGCCCCCATCCAGTGAGGTTTGCCTAGGGCATACTACCTCCCTCACGGGGTAAGGGGGGTAGTATGGATACTGTAGCACATTAAGTTCTTGCCACCCTCTCTTTATCTCTTCATTTCTCCTTCTTCCCACACGATTTTTTTCTTTTCTTTCTCCACCAAATCTTGGCCAAATCTTCTCATTTCTTCTCCCAGATCACCTCCTAACCACTTTGAGAAGTCGATCTAATGGTTTTCTTCGAGCTTAATGATAAGTGCCTAAATACATCATGTTATAGCTATGATGTTCTTGTACATTCATGCAACTTATGTGTATTTTCGATGAGTTTTTGCGCACTTGATGTTTTATTTTTCATTTCAGGGTTTCAAGGACCAAGTGCGCAAGTTTTGACCATATTCGTGTCATTCCGGGGATGATTGAAGAAGGAACGAAGAGTTGGAGCACCCTGGAAGCCGACGCGCCGCACACGAGCACATTTTTCTCGGCCGTGTGCGGCCACTGTGCGGGCTGCGCAGTGGCCGCACACCCTGGCCAGAAGGGTGTGCGACCACTGTGCGGCCCGCACAGTGACCGCACAGGAGAGACAGAGAAGTGTGCGGCCAGTGTGCGGCCCGCACACTGGCCGCACAGCACAGCCAGAAGGCTGTGCGGGCACTGTGCGGCCCGCACAATGCCCGCACACCTTCGGGCTATATATGCTTGTTCTGAAGAGTTTTTGAGAGATCTTTTTTTTCTCATCCGGCCTCCACTTGTCCTAGACTTCATTTCACCATTTCTTGAGGGATTTTGGGAGGATTTTCGGCTAGATTCGAAGGAGAGAAGAAGGGGAAGACGTTGAGAAGCTTCATAGGGCTCGCCGGCGCGGATCCGACGAGCTACGCCATCAACCCTAGTCGACATCTTCGAGGGGGTTTTTCTTGTTTTTATTGGATGGAATTGTTATATGATGAGCTCCTTAGTTTTGTGATGTTGAACTAAACCTCCCAAGGCCGCCGGGCTCCCGGTGAACCTTGGGAGGAGACTTTGTATGAATGACCTATATTTTGCTTTAAATGAATGTGTTAGTTTGATTGTTTGGTTTTAATTCATCATCATGTTGTTCATTCTACAATGGATGGATTCCGTAGAATTGATTTTGAATGATACTTGTTTGGCGGGATGCTAGCTTGTATTAGGTCCTTTGATGAGTTAAAGAGGGTAACATGTATTAATACACCGGAGGTTCCGGGTGTTAATAGCCTCCCGCGCGATTAGGGTTAATTTAGCCGAGAGCGTGCATTAGATTAACCCTAATCAAGACTCCTTGTTCTCATTGACATCGTAGGGGTATTTTCTGGATAGAGAAACCCGTACTGGATTAGGGCTACACTACGGAGGTTCCGGGGTAGTCGACATCCGAGTCTAGCGGACCGAAACCAAGCTAACCCTAGTTTTATAATTATCTTGGTCATTCGTATTTAGTCTTCTCCCGGGGGAATCCTCGCCCGAGGCCTTCCATAATTATTGGATTCTTCATCTCTATTTTATTCCGGATTGAGTTTTATCTTATTTGCATTCCTTTACTTGTTTTTATTATTTTAATATTGCTTCAACCCTGTTTCGATCGACTAGAAAGTGACTCCCAAAAGGAAGTAATAGTAGATCTCGGGCCCTTGGGAATACGACCCTCCTCGTGAGGTTTATTACTTGACGACCCGTGCACTTGCGGCCGGGGAGTCGCGTGCTAGCTCTGTAGCTAGTCGCGCGCTCGCTCATCAAGTTTTTGGCGCCGTTGCCGGGGAACATCCGAGAATACTAGGAAAACTTTTGGATCATTGCTCTAGTCTTTTCGCTTTCATTTGTAATTATCCATCTTTTATTGTTTTTGTTTTCGTCATTTTTATATATTCACTAATATCTCTTTTGTCTTTTGTTTTCTCAGGCGTCCTGTGCATGACTCGTGCAAACCCCACTGGGTTTGTAGAGCCGAACGAAGAAATTGAACGCGTCATACACCAACGGTTGAGAGAAACTCAAGTGGGTTCCTCCTCGGGATCAGTTGATGCACCTGAATCAGTTCCTATAGCTATGGCCGAAGAGAGAAGAACTTTGTCTGACTATGAGAGGCCACAGTTTACTGGGGGAGGGTTTAGTGTGCAAGCTCCGGCTGCCAGTGCAAGTAATTTTGATTTGGCTAGACCAATCGGCATGATACAGAATTCAGTGCAGTTCGATGGCTTGGCCGATGAGGACCCGAATGAGCACCTATCCCGATTCCTCCAAATGTGCTCAACTTTCAAAGTCAATGGCCTATCTGATGATGCAGCTAGACTCCGTCTTTTCCCATTCAGTTTGCGGGGCGCCGCTTACAGGTGGCTCACATCACTCGCCCCGGGTTCCATAAAGACATGGGAGGAGATGGTAAACAAGTTTATGGGCCGCTATTTTCCTCCAAGCAAGGCTGCTAGATTAAGGCAAGAGATCTCGGCCTTCAGTCAAAGAGATTCCGAAACCCTCTTTGAAGCTCATGAGAGATTTAAAGACCTCTTGAGAAAATGCCCACATCATGGTTTCGAAGCTTGGATGCGAGTACAGATACTGTATAATGGCTTGAGCTACCAGAATCGTCAACTCATTGATGCCGCAGCCGGTGGATCCTTGAGTAGCAAATACCCCGAAGATGCCGAAGAATTAATTGAGAACATGGCACGAAATGAATCACATTGGGGTTCAAGGGCAAAATTGACTCAAGCTCGAGGGGTTCATGAAATCGATAGTAAATCCGCTCAAGATGCGAAGCTCGAAGCACTAGCGAAGCAAGTGAGCTTGCTTATGTCCGAACGAACCGAGCGTTCGAGCACAAGTGTCAAGCAAGTGATGAATTGTGGAACTTGTGGAGGGGGGCATGATGTTGCTAGTTGCCCCATTTCAGTCCCCGATGTCACCCCACTCGAACATGTTGACTATGTGAATCAGGGGCAAAAATTTCAAGGAAACCCCTATGGTGGAACATACAACCCCGGGTGGAGAAATCACCCAAATTTCAATTGGGGAAATCAAGGCCAACAAAAATTTACGCAACCACCAGGGTTTCAGGCACAATCATCACAAGCACCTCCAACGGAAAGGAAATTCACTACTGAGGATGTCCTAGCTAAATACATGCAAATCACCGATGCAAGGTTGAACACACTTGAGACAACAGTGAGGAATATGCAAGCTTCAATCCAGGGCATCGAAAAACACTTGGGACAGATCGCGGCATCTATGGCGGAAAGGACACCGGGTAGTCTCCCTAGCAACACTGAGACTAACCCACGAGAACATGTGCAAGCTATCACTTTGAGGAGTGGTAGAGAGGTTGACGTTCGGCCGACTCCTAGGCCAATTGATAACAAGGAAAAGAACGTGGTGAGAGGCACTTCCTCCGTAGGTGGGGATGAAGCTAATGACAACCATGACAATTCAATTGAACCTCAAAACAAAGAAAAAAAATTGCTAGAGCACCAACCGAAGGTCCCCTATCCGGCAAGACTCAATCGGGACAAGGAGGACACTCAATTCAAAAAATTTTTGGAGATGATCAAGCAACTTCACATCAATCTTCCACTTGTAGAAGCCTTTTCTCAAATGCCAAAATATGCCAAGTTTATGAAGGAATTGCTTACAAACAGGACGAAACTTGAAGAAGCATCTACAGTGTCTCTAGGGGAGAGCTGTTCGGCAATTCTCCAAAGCAAATTGCCCAAAAAAATCAAAGACCCGGGTGGTCTAATTGTGGAGTGTCATTTCGGGGACTCGCTTGTAGAGAAAGCCCTTGCCGATTCCGGTGCAAGCATAAATGTTATGCCCTACAAGCTTTTCTTAAAACTGGGCCTTCAAGACTTAGAGCCGACGCGGATCACCATACAACTTGCGGACCGAACTGTTAGACGCCCGCGTGGCATTGTGAGCGATGTGATTGTGAAAGTTGGTGGTCTGGTTTTTCCGGCTGATTTTGTCATTCTTGATGTTGATGATGCTACTGAGGTCCCCATCATTCTTGGCCGGCCTTTCCTTGCCACATCCCGTGCCCTGCTGGATATTCAAGATGGGAAAATGACCTTGCGGGCCGGGAATGAAGAAGCCACTTTTAAAATTCCCGAGGCAATGAAACACCCCAAGGAGCTTGATGACACTTCTTATGCACTTGATGATACAGAATTACTAGTTCAAGATTGTGTGCATGAGGTCCTTATGATGAACCCCCTTGATGAATTCTTACAAGATGTTGTTCTTGAGGAGGAAGAGGCACCAAAGAAGGCACAAGAAGACCCTCCTCCTATATCCCCGGTCAAGTCACAAGGGCGAAGCAAAGGAGAGCGCTCGTGGAAGCGAGCATGGAAAAAGATAACCCCCAAGGTCAACAAAGCAAGCAAGAATTTTCATGACGAGGTACACACGGCATGCTTCGTCGACCTAGGTATGCACAACATCGATTCCCTCCTCTCCTTAAATTTGCCGGTTGGATCATCATTTGCATCCATTGGGACCTCAGGTAAAACTTCTTCTTTTAAACCACCATGAGTTGAGAAACTTGAACGTCAGGCTCGTGACGCTAAACAAGCGCTTATGGGAGGCAACCCATAAATTTTTACAATTATGTACTTTTCAATTTTCGTATTTTGGTTATGCTATGTTTGGGTTGTGAGCTCTTCACTTCATTCGTTCTTGGTATGCGTTTATCGTGTATGACATCGTTTCCTCCCCACCTCGGTGAATTCCCATTTGTTTTGTGTTTATATATGTGTATCCTTTGTCCGAGATGAGTTTTGTAACGTTTTTAATGTCGGAGACTTGCTTTGGTTTGAAGAAAGCCATTTTCTGAAAATTTACAGGGCTCTGTGCGGCCACTGTGCGGCCGCACAGAGGCCGCACACCCCTGGCAGAAGGGTGTGCGGCTGGTGTGCGGCCAGCACACCACCCGCACACCCCAGACAGAGAGGTGTGCGGCTGGTGTGCCGCCCGCACACCATCCGCACACTGGCCCCAGTTTTGCTGCTGTAATGCTCTTCCTTCCGGCTTTTCTCCACATTTTCGCGCTTGTTTTGATCATACCACATCCCTCGCATCATTTCAACATTAAAACTATTTTCAAAACTCAATTTATTTGCATACCTTCGAGGTGATTTCATGGTTTTTAATTTCCTATCCGAATTGGATCTTCGGGGGATTATCGATGGCTTTCGATTTTGATCGCGATCGCGTTGTTTCCACTTCACTCATTTTTTCTAAACTCGTGTTCGCGCGTCTTAGCGTGTTGCCATGACTTGATCTTTATTTTTCGAGACGAAGGTCACCGTTGGAGGAGACACAGAAGACCTTGAGCGGCTTCATCAGTCCTTTCACTCCGAGAGCTCACTTTCTCTTTCATTCCTTGTTTCTTTTCTTTATTTTTTTTTTTGTGTGGTTGATGGATGCTTGACTCGACGTCTTTTCTCCTTGTAGGTAGAACAAGACGTCCATTTTTCTTCCTCTCCACTTCGCTTGTAGCCATGGTGATGGTCACCCCGAGCTCGTGCCTTGCAAAGCTCATTACCAATTTCTCGGGGAAGTTCATGACACCACCCTCTTTATTTTCCATGCATAAATTTTTCTGTACTGCTGATCAATGTACATTGAGGGCAATGTACTGCTTTAAGTGGGGGGTGGCTATGCATGTCTGATCTTCGTTACTTGTGTCGTGAACTTGTATGAAAACTTTTGGTAATTCTTGACTTGTTGCATGATTGTAAACCTAGGATGGCGTACTTAATTGTGATTGTATTATAGCTCGAAATCATGATAAATGCTAAGCTTTTTATGACCCTGCACACTTGAGATTTTCATGTCATTCTAGGCAATTCTCGCACTATTCCCTTAGGTAGAACCCTGGACATCTAGGCGAGGAACCACAGCACTTTCGTGACCCTCTTAGTTGCTAACCCATACTAGTGGTTTCGCGCCTTGACGTGTTAGAATACCTTCTAATAGGGTTTTAAGGACCTTCTTCTTGTTCTTTTTTGCAATACGGTCGAAAAAAAAAAAAAAAAAAAAAAAAAAAAAAAAAAAAAAAGGGGCAAAGTGAATAAAAACGTGGACAGTGCTCCTCTGTCCTAATAGCGAAGTAACCTGGGGTTCTGGCTCCTAACCAGAGTGTTCCTCTCGCCAAAAGCTATAAGGACATGAGCGCGTTTACATGAATGTGCAAAGCTCCAGGTAATGTGGATTTGCAGTTCATGTTAGTCCCGGAAAAGAAAAAAAAAAAAGATAAACATATTGCGTACAGAAAAATAATTTTCGACTGGTTATTGTTCGAAAATAAGAGGAAGGATCCTTACGACTCTACAAGAAGTATTTCTACCACCTCAAGGCCGTATTCCACTAGGTGGCGTGAATTGCTTCAAGAAGTGGTCCTCGGGGTCCTGTCTACCTTGTTTGGACTACAGGGCTTCGAACTAGGGGATTTGCACATACACAACACGACACGGCCAATGAATGCGTGAATGATCTCAAGTGGTCTTTGCTTAGTATTTTGAGTTTCGCTTTGGCTATGATACTTTCATCTCTTGCCCGAGGTTGTGTATTTAGTCACTTATCAGTATCCCTGGTTTTCCATGTCCGTTTGCTTGGGGACAAGCAAATGCTTAAGTAGGGGGTATTTGATAAGTGCCTAAATACATCATGTTATAGCTATGATGTTCTTGTACATTCATGCAACTTATGTGTATTTTCGATGAGTTTTTGCGCACTTGATGTTTTATTTTTCATTTCAGGGTTTCAAGGACCAAGTGCGCAAGTTTTGACCATATTCGTGTCATTCCGGGGATGATTGAAGAAGGAACGAAGAGTTGGAGCACCCTGGAAGCCGACGCGCCGCACACGAGCACATTTTTCTCGGCCGTGTGCGGCCACTGTGCGGGCTGCGCAGTGGCCGCACACCCTGGCCAGAAGGGTGTGCGACCACTGTGCGGCCCGCACAGTGACCGCACAGGAGAGACAGAGAAGTGTGCGGCCAGTGTGCGGCCTGCACACTGGCCGCACAGCACAGCCAGAAGGCTGTGCGGGCACTGTGCGGCCCGCACAGTGCCCGCACACCTTCGGGCTATATATGCTTGTTCTGAAGAGTTTTTGAGAGATCTTTTTTTTCTCATCCGGCCTCCACTTGTCCTAGACTTCATTTCACCATTTCTTGAGGGATTTTGGGAGGATTTTCGGCTAGATTCGAAGGAGAGAAGAAGGGGAAGACGTTGAGAAGCTTCATAGGGCTCGCCGGCGCGGATCCGACGAGCTACGCCATCAACCCTAGTCGACATCTTCGAGGGGGTTTTTCTTGTTTTTATTGGATGGAATTGTTGTATGATGAGCTCCTTAGTTTTGTGATGTTGAACTAAACCTCCCAAGGCCGCCGGGCTCCCGGTGAACCTTGGGAGGAGACTTTGTATGAATGACCTATATTTTGCTTTAAATGAATGTGTTAGTTTGATTGTTTGGTTTTAATTCATCATCATGTTGTTCATTCTACAATGGATGGATTCCGTAGAATTGATTTTGAATGATACTTGTTTGGCGGGATGCTAGCTTGTATTAGGTCCTTTGATGAGTTAAAGAGGGTAACATGTATTAATACACCGGAGGTTCCGGGTGTTAATAGCCTCCCGCGCGATTAGGGTTAATTTAGCCGAGAGCGTGCATTAGATTAACCCTAATCAAGACTCCTTGTTCTCATTGACATCGTAGGGGTATTTTCTGGATAGAGAAACCCGTACTGGATTAGGGCTACACTACGGAGGTTCCGGGGTAGTCGACATCCGAGTCTAGCGGACCGAAACCAAGCTAACCCTAGTTTTATAATTATCTTGGTCATTCGTATTTAGTCTTCTCCCGGGGGAATCCTCGCCCGAGGCCTTCCATAATTATTGGATTCTTCATCTCTATTTTATTCCGGATTGAGTTTTATCTTATTTGCATTCCTTTACTTGTTTTTATTATTTTAATATTGCTTCAACCCTGTTTCGATCGACTAGAAAGTGACTCCCAAAAGGAAGTAATAGTAGATCTCGGGCCCTTGGGAATACGACCCTCCTCGTGAGGTTTATTACTTGACGACCCGTGCACTTGCGGCCGGGGAGTCGCGTGCTAGCTCTGTAGCTAGTCGCGCGCTCGCTCATCACTTAACTCTAGTTTTCTCAAGTTTTCGTCGGTTAGCTCTTTGGTGCCCTAACTTTATGTTTTTCATTTTTCTTGCATTCTTAGAGCTTGTGTGTGGATGTTTTCAAGCATTTTGCTTGATTTTGGTGGTGTGATGGTTATGGATGAGTTTTCCATTGATTTTATGTAATTTTTTTTTTTGGATTTTCATGTTTATGGGGAGGTTCTTTCGGAGTGAACAGTACCCATACGGCCGTATGGGTACTATTTATCATTTTACCCAACTTTTCTCCATCTTTTGCACCACATTTTGGTTTATCTTGGTTTCCTCTATGCTTGATTAGTTTTTTTTTATGATTTGTAGGAATGTAGAGGAAGAAGGAATCGACAAGCAATCAACGACAAGGACTAGCATGGACACTTTGTTTTGTTGTCTTAGACTTTCGTTTATAGCTTTTGTGTTATTTTTGTGTTTTGTTTGATTCTTTACATGATTACCCCCCATCTCTCCTTTATGAATTTTGTGGAATGATGATGTGCCCTTTTTGCCTTGTAGGGCATTAAGGGAAATTTGGTGAGCTTCTCCGCATTCAATGGAGATTGGACCCGACATGTATAGCTCGCCGTACCCTATGTTCGGGTCGCACATCGGTAGTTGCACAAAATAAACCGGGGAAGTTTGTTTTCACCCTCCTCTATTGTTTTTATTGAATATATTTCCATGTTATCCATGATTAGTGTATATTGAGGGCAATGTACAACACTAGCTGTGGGGATGGGTGTATTAGATGTATTAGAGCCATATTTACATGCAAGTGTTATCAATGATGGCTTTGTTCATTCATGTTAGATTCTTCAAGCATGAACTAATGATTGATGTGAGTTACATATTTTTTTGTGCTCTAGTGAATCCTATTTCACTTCTAGTATTGTCTTGTGCACTGAATTTTTTGTTGATGCCCTGGGAATATCCAACTTGACTACTTTAACTCTCTTGTATGCTTAACACACAACCTTGAGTACTTGGCCTTAGAAAACTAAGTTCTATCCTTCAATGAACTCTTAAGAACTTCTAAACCTTGTTGAGATAGTCCTAGTTTTATAACTTGTAGTGCAGTCTAAAGACATGATCTAAGGTGAATATAAAAAAAAATGAAAAAAAAAATGAAAATGAGTCTATGTCAGTATTCCTCTGCTAATGAAGCATGAATGCGTCTATGTAGACTGTAATCGAGTAGTTGGGTGGCTCTTGTGCCTAACCAGCATGTGCACCCTCCAGAAAGATTTTTGTGCAGTCTATGTTAGGCGGACTCGAAAAAAAAAAAAAAAAGTGAATATACATGTAAATAAAACCCTAGTGATCACATAGACTGCCTACTTGACGTATTGACAAGAAATGGGATTTAGTTTCAAATTCAGGAGTTAGAAGGATCTTACTTGTTCATATTTGCTTTGTAGGGCAGGTAAAAGCCATGGAGATCGCGAGCACACATTTTGGGCAGAAAAGAGAAGAAAAACCTGGGCGCGGTATTGTAGCAGATCTACTGTAGCTGAAGACGGGAGCATAATTACTGTAGTGGGTACTGTAGCACCTGGGGGTCTTCGAGCAAGATAAATCCTGAGAACTTTGCCTAACCCTCACGGCCCCGTCTGCTACCCCGTGAGGAACTCGCGGCCCAGTCTGCGACCCAGTGAAGAAATTCCAGAGCTTTTTGCCTAACCTTCACTACCCAGTTAACTACCCCGTTAACTACCCCGTGAGGCTCGGGATTTGGGGCTTTCTTGACCTAATCTACATCCATACGGCCCTCCATACGGCCCGTATGCTTTGGGGGTATAAATGGGGACTTCTTGGGCTTTTGAAGGGAACTTTTCTCTTGGCCTTTGAGGCCGCCGCCACCGCACCTCCTTGGGGCCTTCCGGCCATCTTTCGGCGGGGATCTTTGTGGGAAACAAGCACACATCATCACCAAGAGGGAGAGGAGCAAGGGAGAAGGAGTTGGAGTGAAGATTTACGCCACCATTGCATCATCATTTGAAGCTTCATCCATTCAAGGAGATCACAACCTAGAGGGGGTTTTCATTGCTTCTTTTATGTTTTTGTCTTCCTTGTATGTTGTTTAAGTGTCCCTTGTAATGAGGGATTAACTTATCATTGTGTTTGGATTTGGATGAACCCTAGGGTTAATCTTTTGTATGAACTTTGGATGTTGTTATTAATCTAGTTTGTTGGTTGTTTTGAGATTCAATCTTTCATGCTTTCATGTCTAGAATTACATATGTGAAGAAATCCGTGATTCTTTTATGAGTTGTAAACGTAGACGTGACCTACTCACGTGTACTAGATCTAGGAGAGATTGAAAGGGGATTCTTGTGCCGACACACCTAGAAATTGGGTGTCGGTAGCCCTCCATTGCTAGGTTTAGCCGAAGGATAGTAGGTTTACTCCTATTAGAGACTTCCTTGAACTCTTTGCGATCGTAGGTGTGTTAATACGGAGAGATTCTGATTAACACTCGTATGGGATCAGGGGTTAGTCGCTGAGAAATCGAGGCTAATCTACTCACGAGGTCTCTTGGTCTCAACTATCATCAATGCATCTTTATATCATCCTAGTTTGGGACTTAATGACAACCCTAGGTGGATTCCTTGTCCGTACACACCCTTCTCTTGCTTGATACTCCCTTGATTGTTTACATCCGTGTGTTAGTTACCAGGCCATAGGATTAGTTTAAATTAGTTTGTTTGTTTTATTTCTCTTATACTCATATTGAATGGTAGGCTAGAAAATAGATGAAGGGTGAGTAATAGTACTTCCTTGGCCCCAGTGGAATACGACCCCTATGTCACTCACAGGGTATTACTTGGCGATCCCGTACACTTGCGGGGAAGCTATCATACTCCATTTTCTTGTACTTAGCATGTTTGTCCCACCATGTTCTGCTGACTTATATACATTGGGGACAATGTACAACTTTAGGTGTGGGGATGGATTTTTGGAGTACTTTTTATCAGTGCATGTTTTGATTACCTATGATAGCTATGATTTCTCTGTTTAGAACTTTCTGGCTTGGTAGAATGATAGTTGTGAGATGTACTTTACCTGTGCTTGAATGTAGCTTTGTTTCACCTTTAGTGTACCCCTATACCTGTACATGATCACTTCTGCCTTGTGCACTCCAACCAACCCATCATGATGATTTTGGCATTAGACTGTTAAATTCTATTTTCAATACTCTTTTAAGAGTTTTTGTGTTCCTTTATTGTTTTCTTTTGCCAAAAGTGAACTGTTGTAGTGGGTTTAACCATGGGATTTGAGAGGTAGTCTGTACATATATATTTCTAAAAAAAAAAGTCTATGACAGTATTCCTCTACTAGTATAGCATGAATGCGTCTATGTTGACTGTAATTAAGTAGGATGGGTGGCTCTTGTGCCTGGCCAGCATGTGCATCCGTCTGAAAGATTTTTGCACAGTCTATGTTAGTCGAGGACTCAGAAAAAAAAATAGAGTGTATGTTTGTATATATGTGAGAAGTAATAAAGTATCTTAATCCCTTGGTACTCGCTGCATAGTCACTTAGGAGCTAAAGTTTTCTCTAGGAACCGAAGGACTCTTAACTGAGTATTGAGGGTGACTTTAACATTTTAATGCCATTTACATTGTGTGTGGTATGAATAGTCATCTTGGGATAATCTAGGGTATGAAGGTCAAGGTGGGAGTTAGCACACACTCACGGGGCACTCTAGGGGAAATAGAGCGAGTATTAGTTAACTATTCATTGAACAACTCATTTCTTGATTTCTGTCCATTTGTGCTTGTGGAGTTCTTTACTTTTGAGCTTGAGGTCGTACATTTAGCCGTTTATCTTCTTGCCCCTAGTTTTCATGTTTGTTTGCTTGGGGACAAGCAAACGTGTAGGTGTGGAGATGTTTGATAAACGTCTAAATGTACATATTTCTTACGTATACTTGTGCATGATTTCCATATTTTGTTGATGAATCGATGCCCTTTTTGGTCTAAATTGGGTTATTTCGTGTTTCAGGTGCAAAAGATGCTTAGGTGAGCTCAACGACGTGATTTGAGAAGAAATCCACGCCGAAATCATCGTTCAAGGGTCTCGGGCACTGTAGCAACACTGTAGCAACCTGAAGCACTGCTACAATATGCAACTCTTCACTTAAGTGTGGAAACCCTCAGGTGAGCTCAATGACGCAATTTCCATATTTTGTTGATGAAATGTGACCATCGGGTTGGCCTAGTCTAGAGTTTTCTCGGTCCAAATAGCCACTTGCATATTAGTCCAAGCATCCTACTCACTTTAGTAACCCATAAGGGAATCCTCATCCATGACCACTCCTAGCCCTAGGTTATCCCGTATCTTGTCCTTGTAAATTTGCTTTAGTTAATTATTTGTTTAGTTTCTTTACATTCAATTCACTCTCTTAAATCTTGTCGGTTGAACAACATTGTAAAAAGGAAGTAAAGGTAGCTTCTCTGGCCCCAGGGAATACGATCCTTTCGTGTTTGCGCGAGAGGTATTACTTGACGACCCGTGCACTTGCGAGTATAGTAAACAAAGCTCATCACTGCCCCTGTGGGAGATCTTGTATTAAGGCACACGACCATATGGAAATTTCAGACGTCCGTGTGAAAACTCTGTAGAGACAACATTGCTTCCCGAGAATACACAGGGGTATGTGACTGCCAATGTGAAGAGCTTGTGCGAGGCCAACGGCTGTGTGGATGTTTCACATGGCCGTATGAGATACTTAGGGTTTCTCCGGCAAGTTAGAGAGGCCACAGGGGCATGTGAGGTGCCCCTGTGGCAAGCCATCTGTTCTTGGCCAGGTTGGGCACACAGCAGTGTGGAATTTCCACACTGCCGTCTGAAAGTTTACAAAGACTTTAGAGAATTCCCATGAGCACACAGGGGCTTGTGCTGGCCCTTGTGAAGCTTCACTGTGAAGGCACACGGCCGTGTGGGGTAGTCTAGAGAGAAACCAAAGTGCATACAGGGGCATGTGCTGGCCCCTGTGAACCGTAATTTCAGAGGCACACGGCCGTGTGGATTCCCAGAACTTCAAAAGTCGCGTGTTTTCTGTTAGATTTCACTTGTGCCTCTTTATCTTTCCACTCTAAACAAGTCACTAACCATCTCTTTATCTCTTCCGACCATCTTTAAGCTTTTTAGAGGTTTTATTTGGAGTTTTCTGGCCGATTTCAAAGTTTTCCCTATCCACACCGTCGGTAAGAACTTCAAACCGTTTTGCTTTCGTCAATTCTTGATTCAATTCATTCTTCTTAGTTATTTCTCATGTTTTGAATGTTTAATGTGTATGCGAACATGTTTACAATGAATTTAGAGCAAATTAAGATGTAAAAATGAAATGTTAGTCCCATGGCTGTGGGGCTCTGTCAGCCCGACGATCCACACGAGCGTGTGGAATTTCCACACAGCCGTGTGGATTTCTGCTGATTGTGTTTTTGAACTATTTTTTATCATTTTCTTTTCTATCTTGCAGATATGTCTTCCAAGTTGAAGAAGTCAGCAAGAAAGCAACCCCACAAGCCCTCACCTTATTAAGTGCTCGTGTTATAGTAACACGAAGTGTTATTATCTTACAATGAACATACCTTTTATCAGATTTTATCATTAAATTGTGTGCATTTGTGTATTCTTATGCATTGTAGGTTTGTGGAGCTAATTTGGAGAAAAAGAATGAAGTTAGATCGTGTTCACCATTGTTGGGAAGTTTTCGGACCAAGCAAGGAACAAGGCATGAGATTAAACTTGTGAGTGTGTGCCAACCTCCTTTGGAGGTCCACAAAGGCAGTCACATTCACAACAAGTCTAACTTGTGTAGCTTAGGAGAACTTCACCAAGAAGGAGACTTGAAGCAATTGGTACAATCTACCATTGATTGTGTGCCAATTCAATGGCCTCGATGAAGAATAACGGATTCGGGAGCATTTCAGCAACTTACTGATAAGTGCTCGTGTTATAGTAACGCGAAGCGTTATTATCTTACAATGAACATACCTTTTATCAGATTTTATCACTAAATTGTGTGCATTTATGTATTCTTATGCATTGTAGGTTTGTGGAGCTAATTTGGAGAAGAAGAATGAAGTTAGATCGTGTTTACCGTTGTTGGGAAGTTTTTGGACAAAGCAAGAAACAAGGCACGAGATTATACTTGTGAGTGTGTGCCAACCTCCTTTGGAGGACCACAAAGGCAGACACATTCACAACAAGTCTAACTCATTTAGCTTAGGAGAACTTCACCAAGAAGGAGACTTGAAGCAATTGGCACGATCTACCATTGATTGTGTGCCAATTCAATGGCCTCGATGAAGAACAACGGATTCGGGAGCGTTTCAGCAAGTTACTGATAAGTGCTCGTGTTATAGTAATGCGAAGCGTTATTATCTTACAATGAACATACCTTTTATCAGATTTTATCACTAAATTGTGTGCATTTGTGTATTCTTATGCATTGTAGGTTTGTGGAGCTAATTTGGAGAAGAAGAACGAAGTTAGATCCTGTTCGCCGTTGTTGGGAAGTTTTCGGACCAAGGAAGGAACAAGGCACGGGATTAGACTTCTGAGTGTGTGCTAACCTCCTTTAGAGGGGCACAAAGGCAGACACATTCACAACAAGTCTAACTCATGTAGCTTAGGAGAACTTCACCAAGAAATAGACTTGAAGCAATTGGCACGATCTACCATTGATTGTGTGCCCAATTCAATGGCCTCAATAAAAAACAACGGATTCGGGAGCATTTCTTCGAGTTACTGCAGCAGAAACGCAGCTTGCACTGTAGCAAGCTACTGTTCACTTTCTGCCGAAATTCAGGATTCCAGAGAATTCACACGGGCGTGTGGAAATTCCACACGGCCGTGTGAATTAATTTTTCAGCAAGCCTGAAACTTCACATGGGTGTGTGGAAATTCAACACGGCCGTGCGAAATCCCGATAAGTCCGATTTTAGAGCCGCGTTTCAACATTATAAAAGGCCGATTTTGGAGGCTTTTGGGGGATCTTTTGACCTATCTTTCTCCCCAACTTCTGGAGAGGGCGGCTAGGGTTTCATAGAGGACTTCATGGTGGTTTGGAGCGCGTCATCGGCATCGTCATCGACGTCCGGCGGCCGCACAAGACCACGGCCACACCATACGCAAGGGGGTTTTCATCAATGTCTTTAATTTGTGCTTTTTTCATATTTTGATGAACATGTATAGCTCCATGAGGAGCTAAACCCCTCGTGGGTATTCGGACTTGTAAACTCTAGGATTATTCTGTTTCTATAACATTGCTATTATGCTTTTCCATTATTGATGAATAAATTCGAGTTTCAATTTTAATTATCTTTTGTAATTGTTTTCCCTTAGCCGTGACACTAGGGTTGAGAACAATCTAGGTTACCCTTTGGAGGTGTGACAACTCCTATAACGTTAGAATACTTAAGATTGAAGAGGGTTGAGTGGGTGAATCATGAGATAGCGAAGCGTTCCTTTTTCCCTCCGGTGTGATTTCTCCCTACCTCCGTTTGCTTGATTTATTCGCGGTCGAGATAGAGTGTTAGGGCTCAATTTAGACTAGGGTTTTTCCACCTGGACCAAAGGGTTAGAACTATACATAGGAATAGGTTTTATCACTAGGAATCCCTAGAGCTTAAAACAACCCCACGTAGTGTTAGGCTTAGGAAGATAGACTCCCCTGGGGCTTAGTTGACAGGTCAACGATAGTCAAGGGTCGTAGTGAATCCTAATGTTGGGGCATAATGTTGGGGTTAGTCACAGTTGACCTTAAGTTTGGGAACTCGTATTTAAGGATATCCTCGACTCAAGTAACATCAATAGGAAAGTATAATAGCATAGTCTTGCACTAGAAGCATAAGTCCTAGAGGTAGCTTGTCCGGATACCCTATTTCATCCATTGCTAGTCTTTCTCTTTTAACTTCTACTTGCACTTTCTTATCTTCCATCTCTCTATTTAATTTCCTATCTTTTATTCTAATTGCGTGCATAATTCACTCATCACTTCTATTATCACTTTTCATACACCGCATAGCTAAATAACGAAATCTTATCTTTTAAATCCCTATTCTTGTGGATTCGACTACCCACTCACCAGGGTAATTTTATTACTTCGATAAGCCCGTGCACTTGTGGGATGCACGCAAGGGGTCGTGTCAAGTTTTTGGCGCAGTTGCAGGGGAATAGGCGTATTTTTTATACTTGTTTTTGCTATTTTAGTTATTCACCTTGTTTTCTATTTCACACTTTCTTTATCTATCATTGTTCTTATTTTTCTTTTCTTCGTGTTGGCTTCAGGTTATAACACGTGGGAACCATTCGATTCTTGTTGAAAGAGACCCGGTCATCGGTAAAAGAACGCAGCGTAAAGGGAAACAACCTGTGGAAGAACAGTCTAATTAAGCCAGTATAGATTTAGAAGGGTTAGAAGCAATGGCAGAACAGAATGAACAACAAAGGACATTGTTCGATTTTGCTAGACCCACGGTGATGGAGACCCAATCAAGCATTGTGAGGCCCCCAATTGCCGCAAACAACTTTGAGTTGAAGCCGTCGTTCATTTAGATGTTGCAATAGTCCGCACAATTTAATGGGTTGGCCGACGAAGATCCCAACAACCATCAAGAGAACTTCCTTGAAGTGTGCGACATGTTGAAAATTAATGGAGTAACAGACGACGCAATTTGGTTGAGAGCCTTCCCATTTTCATTGAAGGAAAAAGCAAGGCATTGGCTACATTCATTACCGAGAGCATCTATTACTACATGGGAGGAGATGGCCGAGGAGTTCTTGGCTAGGTATTTCCCTCCGGGAAAATCGGCGACGCTCCGGAATGAGATCTCATCCTTCATGCATCTGGAATTGGAGTCTCTATTCGAGACATGGGATAGGTTCAAGGAGCTCCTTTGAAAGTGTACGCAACATGGATTCCCGGGATTGTAGGTGGAGCTGTAAGGGTTTCCTTGTGGTCTTGGACCCCCAATGTAGTCAACAGTTTCAATGGGTGCCACAGAGGAACTAGCAATAGGGCATTGAGTGGTGACATGTCCACCTCCACAAGTGCTACAACTCATGACGGTTTCCGACTTGGAACTGCTACCCATGAGCGTATCAATCTTCCTGGACAACATCTCGACCTTTGCGGCTAGAGCATCATCGGCCTTAACTTCATAAATTCTGGCCCCTTTCTGTGGTGTTCCTCTTGAGGCCCAATGAGATTCATTACTTGCCATATTCTCAAGTAGTTGTTCGGCTACCTCGGGGTACTTGTTGCTAAGGGATCCACCTGCTGCGGCATCAATTAATTGGCGGGTTGAATAGTTCAGTCCATTGTAAACAATTTGTACCCGCATCCACGAAGCATAACCATGATGAGGACATCTTCTAAGGAGATCCTTGAATCTTTCATAAGCTTCAAATAAAGTCTCGGACTCCCCTTGTTTAAAAGCTGAAATTTCTTGCCTCAACTTCGCCGCCTTACTTGGGGGAAAGTATCTCCCAAGGAATTTCTCTACCATGTCTTTCCAAGTTTTAATCGACCCCGGGGGTAGAGATGTGAGCCACCGATATGCACCATCCCTTAGGCTGAATGGGAATAGTCGCAATCGAATTACATCATCCGTCACTCCATTTATCTTGAAAGTAGAGCAAATTTGGAGAAAACGGGCAAGGTGATCGTGTGCGTCTTCATTTGCAAGACCATTGAATTGCACCGAATTTTGAATCATGCCAATTGTGCTTGCTTTTATTTCAAAATTGTTGGTGGCGATGGTAGGTGCTTGGACACTAAATTCTTCACCCGTGAATTGTGGCCTCTCGTATTCGGATAAAGTTTGTCTCTCTTCGGCCATGATTGACGATTCACTAGTCTCAACTTGAACGCCTTGTTCAATCGGGTCTTCACCAATTTCTCTCAACCTCCGATGCAAGGTCCTTTCAATCTCACTATAAGGCTCCACCAAGTTTGATGGATTTCCACGTGTCATACACAGTACCTTGCACAAATCAAGAAAGATAGAACAAGTCAAGCTCAAAAGAAATGAAAATAAGAGAAAAGAAAAGAGACAAAAAGTAAATGGCTAGAGCAATAAGCTAGAAGTTTCTCAGAATTCCTTAGAAAGTTCCCCGGCAATGGTGCCAAAAACTTGATAGATTCCCCGCAAGTGTACGGGATCGCCAAGTAATACCTTGTACAAAAGCACGAGGATCGTATTCCACGGGGCTAAGGGGCTACTCTTACTCCTCCATCGCCTATTATCTAACCTAACAACACAAGCATGGATGTATATTCTACTAAAGCAAAGAAATAAATACAATATGATTAAACAAATTTAAAGACATACAATGTTGTTGCAAGTACTACGATGAAGAGTGAAGGCATGTGGATGTGGATCCCCTTGAGGGGTCATCATGTTACATGGATGAAAGATAAAAGGTAGCTTGGTTGATTTAGACCGAAGGATCTCAAGATTAGATCAACCCCAATTTCTCGGCGATTGAACCCTAATCCCATACGGATACCGGTTGGAATCTCTTCCTAGCCAACATCCCTACGATTGCAATAAGTACAATGAGATCCAAAATAAGGAAAACAGTAAACCCTAGTCTATCCTTATAGCTCGGAGGGCTATCGACACCCAATTTCTCGGTGTGCCAATACAAGTAACCCCTTTTAGTTCATTAACGACCCAATACACGTGAGTAGGTCACATCTACGTGTATAATTAAAGAAAGAACTACGGATCTCTCCATATGGTAGTTCTAGACATGAAGCACAATGAACTAAATCTTAAACCAAACCAAGCTTGCAATTAAGTAAAGATCATCCAAAATACATGATAAACCCCCCAAGGTTCACCAACATCCGGTGGCCTTGGGGGTCTAGTGTGCCATCAAGCAAGTAACAACAAAAATACAAAGTAAATCACTTAAAAAGCTCATAAATGACACTCCCTAGATGAAATGATGAAGGAGGAGGTGGAGGTCCGGCCGAATGACTCTTTCCCCCATCCAAGAGATGCCGAATGACGCTTTCCTTGACTTGGATCCTTGCCTCCTTGATGGTGAAGCTTCTCCCCTTCAAAATGATGCTTTTGCCTCCTTCCTTGGCTCCAAATCGTCGTCTCTCCAAAGATTTCTTCGTTTCTTCCCTTTAGATGCCGGCCAAGGAGTCCCTTTGTGTGCCCTAAAAAACATCTATAAATACTCCCGCAGTATCCCGGGGTGGATAAATAGGCAAAAATAAGGCAAAACTTGTCTCATGTGGGGGTGCATCCCGGGGTGGATAGGTGGCCGTGAGAGCTAGTTGAAATCCACTGTCTTTTGATGCTCACGGCCCCTTATACGGCCCCGTATGCTGCACTGTTCACTCTTATGCACTTCCATCATTTCCAGCCCAAAACTCCTCAGGTGCAACAGCAACTGCTACAGCGAATCCACTACAGTACTCCAGCTACAGTGATATGCTCCAGTACACCAGCACCCTGATTTTTCATCCTTTTTTCGCCCAAATCGTATTATCATGTTCCTCATGGCTCCTACATGCCCTACAACATAAATAATACTCAATTAAGCATAAAACGGGCATCCATTCATATAAAAATACATGCTAAGTGAACAAAATATGTATGTTAAAACATATACATTTAGACACTTACCAAACATCCCCACACCTAAGCGTTTGCTTGTCCCCAAGCAAACAAATCATGAAAAACAAAGGGAATGATAAGTGGCTAAATGTACATCTCCGGCTCAAACAAATACGAGATTATACAAGTATAGAATAATGATAAATAGATGTTGAGTTACAGTCAATACGTACAACAGACAGATCCTGTCTCACCTCTTATATGTTTGTACAGTGTAAGTGAATCTTTCATCTCATTTGCCCTGACATGGTCTAGCCCTATGAGTTCAATCAGTACAGCTCTATATGTTAATCACTCCACGAGTACAGAGTACTAAGTCTTAAAAAGCTAAGTGCCAGTCCAATGAACAATTAAGATCCTTCTAATTCTACAACTTGAGACTAAATCCCATTTCTACTCAAAACTCAAGTAGGCAGTCTAAGTGATCACTAGGGTTATTTTTATTTATATGTACATACACATTTTTTTTTCCGAGTCCGCCTAACGTAGACTGCACAAAAATCTTTCTGGAGGATGCACATGCTGGTTAGGCACAGGAGTCACCCAACTACTCGATTACAGTCTACATAGACGCATTCATGCTCCATTAGCAGAGGAATACTGACATAGACTATTTTTTTTTTCTTTTTTTTTTTTACCCTAGATCAAACTTTTAGACTGCACCACAAGTAACAAACTAGAACTAGCTCAAAAAGACTTAGAAGTTCTAAAGAGTTCATTGAAGGATAAAACTTAGTAGTCTAAGGCTAAGTACTCAAAATTGTGTGTTAGGCATACAAGAGAGTTAAGAAAGTCAAGCAGGCTATTCCCAGGGCATCAACAAAAGACTCAGTGCACAGAACAATACTAGAGGTGAAACGGGATGCAATAGAGCACAACAAAAAATGTAACTCACATCAATCATTAATTCATACTTGAAGAATCTCACAAGAAAGTAACAAGCCATCATTGATAACACTAGCATGTAAAGTTGACCTAATACAGGTAAATACACCCATCCCCACACCTAGTGTTGTACATTGCCCTCAATGTACACTAATCAGGAAAATAGAGGCAATATACACAATAATAACAAAGGAGGAGGGTGAAAACGAACTTCCCCGGTTTATCTTGTACAAATGGCGAAATGTGACCCGACAAAAGTGTACGGCGAGCTTTACGTGTCGGGTCCGGCTCCCACAAAATGTGGAGATGCTCACCAAATTCCCCTCAATGCCCTGCAAAGCACAAGGGCAAAACTATCATTCCAAAAAAATAAAAAAAAAAGGAAAGATTAATACTAGGGAGCGGTCAAACACACAACTAAATAAAAGCAACCAGAGTTCTACAAAGTGTTGTTAAGGGTATAACCCTTCCCAACTTATTCAAAACAAACAAACACACGTGCAGAAAATAAAGAAAACAACAATAAATAGAAACAACATGCTGCTAAAAGAGAAATAAGTGTCCATGCTCAAGAATGAAACAGCTCGTCGATAACAGGTGGGACAGGTGTGTCGGTGCAGGATGCGGTGCCAGTCCGTGAAGATGAACCGCGAGCAGAGATGGTAAACTGGCGAAAGTCCTCGGTGAGTAGGCGCTGACCCTCTATGATCTGGTACAGCTGTCCGCGCATCTCACGCTGCTCATGACGGATGGCTTGAATATCGCTCTCCATTCCTCGCAACCTAGCTTCGAAGCCCGATGATGATGTGGTGCCAGGAGTGGGAGTGGGCGTGTCATCAGGATCGGAGTCAGTGTCTGCTGGCAAACTGGACTCCCCGGACGATGACTGTCGGGAAAGTCGGTAGCGGGCACCTCTCTTTCCAACTAGACCAACAGCAAGCAAGACATTCGCGCCAAGGGCCGCAGCACCACCCACAATCGTCATATCACGAGCGTGGTCCAACAATTTCATACCGCGAATCAACCTAGTGATGTACGGACCCAAGAAAATAACACCTAACCGCGCGCACTGTGCGTGATGAATAAATGCTTCAGCCACAAGATGCCCAAGGTGAAGGGGGCATTGCTCAAAAATCCCAAACAAAATCAGTAGATCAGAGTTAGACACTACTCCAATACTATCCTTTCGGCCCCCTATGGAACGAGTAATTAGGGCATGCACATATCTCATGATAGGATCAGCAATCCGGGACGCCTTGTGAGTGTTTTTAGTGTCGCCTGAGGCTATGGTGGCCCAATATTGATTCGCATTCACATGCGGTAGAAAATCGACTCGGATTTGGCCGATCGGAATGGAGTTCATGTATTCCTCGTCATAGACCGCCAAGTAACTTGCAAATTCGACGTGAGTCAACTCGCGAAGCCTTCCAAAAGCTTGGAAGCGGATAGTCCCCTGTTTCTGACAAATGATGCGTCGCCGGTCTTGTTGTGCCTTAAAGGTGCTTAAAACCTCCAAAGTGAGCTGCTGGCATGTTGGTCCATCGATAGTAAATAAATTCACCCAACCATTTTGAGATAGAATCTCCCTCACTTGGTCGGCAATTCCAAGCTCTTCCAAAAAATTCCAATCAATACGTCGGATGGTGCCAAAGGGTTTAGTCTTCAATATTTCGTAATGTGCCATGTGAAGGGGGTGCGTGAACGTAGGCTCCTCGGGATTTTGTGTTGAAGCTCGTGGACGTTTTGAAGCAACCCTCTTGATGTTTGGCATCTCTACAACACAAAAGATCTTCATCAAGCCTAAACCAATCCAATACAATCACCAAAAATAACACAAGAAGCAAGAAAAAAATGAGAAATGGCCATGAATAGGGTCCATACGCCCGTATAGGGGGCCGTATGGACACTATTCATGGTGTAGCATTTCATTACCATCATGAAGATCGCAAAAATTTTTACAAGAATTTAATGGAAATTGAACAAACAACAATCACACCACCAACACATGATAAAAGCATGAATTTATCCACCAAAAAGCTCCATGAACTCAAGAGAAAATGAGAAAGAGAAATCTAGGGCATCAAAAGGCTTACCGGTGAATCCTTGGTGGAACTTGCTTGAAGCTCTTGGTAAATCACTAGATCGATGTCACAAAATGTCTAGGAGGTGATCTAGAACAAAAAATGGAGAGATTTGGTTGAGAAATGATGAAAAGAGGAAAGGAGAAATGATGGAGATGAAGGGAGAATGGAGAAGAAGACCCAAAGAACCAAAGAGTGGGGGGTATAAGCTACTCGGCCGAGCCTCACGGCCCCTCATACAGCCGTGAGGAGGGCCGTGAATCCTAGTGTAAAATCCCAGCCCGCACTTGATTCCCACTAGCCCGCATCTCACGGCCCCCTATACGGCCGTTAGGGGGGCCGTGAACCCTAGTATATTTTCACTGGTGATTTGTTCACGGCCTCTCTCACGGCCCCCTTAGGGCCGTGAGGACCTGGGGAGGCTGGTAAAGGGTCTCAATGCATTCTAAAACTCTCCGGGAAGTCGATAGCATGATCTAAAACACCTCCTACTCGATAGAAATACGCAAAAGACTCGAATAAACGCATGTATTGACAATAGAACAAGTAAGCACAACAAGGAAAAATATAAAACAACACACATGACGATAACAAAAAATTTTGAACACGGACTTATTCAAATGTAAAACAAATAAGGAAACTAACACGTTGCAAATTAGATATGAACAACTAAAATACAAAAATTGAATTTAAAACCCCCGAACGCTTGGGTTGCCTCCCAAGAAGCGCTTGTTTAACGTCACGAGCCTGACGTACCTTCTCACTTACCTCACGGGGGTTCGAAGAGTTTGAAGTGACCCCCGGTCCCCTTTGAATCATTATTGTTGCCCGGTAAGTTCAATGACATCAAAGAAAATACATTACACTTTTCATGAGTAAAGAGGGGCTCGAACTTTACCTTCCCTCCTAGAGATTTTGAACAATGAGGGTTGGTACCTTTTCTTTTCTTTCCTCAGACCTCCCTCCAAATTTTCTTCAACATTGAATCTTTTTGCTCTTTTTCCTTGGTATTGGTACATATCACTTCCTCCTTTGGTTTTTTCAAATTGTGACTTGGAGGGGAATTGTGGGGTTCTTCTTGTTCTTTGTCCTCCACTTTTTCTAAGTATTCATCCAAAGGATTTAATGATAACACCTCCTGTACACAAGTAGAAATTAACCGATCAGTTTCATCAACAAAATACAATGTGTCATCATGGTCAAGGGAATGTTTCATGGCCGCCGGCAACGTGTAAATTACTTCTTCCTCCCCAACCCTTAAAGTCAATTTTCCTCCTTTTAAATCGATGAGAGCTCCAGAAGTGGTTAGAAAGGGGCGACCAAGGATCAGAGGTATCTCCACATCTTCATCTATGTCCATGAACACAAAGTCTACAGGAAACACCAATTTGTCCACCCGGATAATCACATCTTCCACAATCCCACGGGGTTTTCTTGTTGATCGATCCACTAATTGCAAAGTCATCCTTGTAGGTCTGAGCTCTTCCAAACCAAGCTTCAAGTACATGGTGTAAGGCATAATGTTGATGCTTGCCCCCGAATCCGCTAGTGCATTTTCCTTCACTCCCCCCTCAAGCACACATGGGATTATAAAGCTACCCGGATCTTTCAATTTTTGTTGGAGCTTCTTTTCCAAAATGGCCGAGCAATTTCCCGAGAGTGCCACGGTGCCTTCATCTTCAAGCTTTCTTTTATTTGTGAGGAGCTCTTTCAGAAACTTGGCATACTTCGGCATTTGTGTCAAAGCCTCGACGATTGGGATATTGATGTGGAGTTGCTTGAAAATGTTGATGAATTTTCTGAATTGGACATCCTCCTTGTCTTGCTTCAATCTCACCGGATAAGGAATTTGGGGCTTGTACTCCGGTGGCTTTGAGTGTTCCCGAGAGTGAGCTTCATTATTTTCCTTTCGAGCAACCTCCTTAGCAATTTTTTTAGCTGGATGGGGATCTTCCTCAACGGCTATCCCGGTTTCTTTGACACTTGGGTTAACTTCAACCCTTGTCTCAATTTGTTTTCCGCTTCTAAGGGTAATGGCCTTTAAGTGCTCCCTTGGATTCTCCTCGGTGTTGCTAGGGAGACTACCGGAAGGTCGTTCTGAATTTGCCTTAGCAAGCTGCCCCACCTGATGCTCAAGTGATTGTACAGAGGCTTGAAGATTTCTCAAGATGGAACCAAAATCATTGAATTGAGCATTCACCTTCCCAAATTGTGTGTCCATGTTGCTAGTTACAGTGTTGAACCTTGATTCGGTGTTAATCATGAACTTAGCAAGCACATCTTCTGTAGTGAACCTCTTCTCTTGTACAGGTGGTTGAACTTGAGAACTTTGCGGAGGGGCCACTTTTTGTTGCTGCCCCTGATTCCAAGAAAAATTCGGGTGATATTTCCACCCCGGATTGTAGGTGGAGCTGTAAGGGTTTCCTTGTGGTCTTGGACCCCCAATGTAGTCAACAGTTTCAATGGGTGCCACAGAGGAGCTAGCAATAGGGCATTGAGTGGTGACATGTCCACCTCCACAAGTGCTACAACTCATGACGGTTTCAGACTTGGAACTGCTACCCATGAGCGTATCAATCTTCCTGGACAACATCTCGACCTTTGCGGCTAGAGCATCATCGGCCTTAACTTCATAAATTCCGGCCCCTTTCTGTGGTGTTCCTCTTGAGGCCCAATGAGATTCATTACTTGCCATATTCTCAAGTAGTTGTTCGGCTACCTCAGGGTACTTGTTGCTAAGGGATCCACCTGCTGCGGCGTCAATTAATTGGAGGGTTGAATAGTTCAGTCCATTGTAAACAATTTGTACCCGCATCCACAAAGCATAACCATGATGAGGACATCTTCTAAGGAGATCCTTGAATCTTTCATAAGCTTCAAATAAAGTCTCGGACTCCCCTTGTTTAAAAGCTGAAATTTCTTGCCTCAACTTCGCCGCCTTACTTGGTGGAAAGTATCTCCCAAGGAATTTCTCTACCATGTCTTTCCAAGTTTTAATCGACCCCGGGGGTAGAGATGTGAGCCACCGATATGCACCATCCCTTAGGCTGAATGGGAATAGTCACAATTGAATTGCATCATCCATCACTCCATTTATCTTGAAAGTAGAGCAAATTTGGAGAAAACATGCAAGGTGATCGTGTGCGTCTTCATTTGCAAGACCATTGAATTGCACCGAATTTTGAATCATGCCAATTGTGCTTGCTTTTATTTCAAAATTGTTGGTGGCGATGGTAGGTGCTTGGACACTAAATTCTTCACCCGTGAATTGTGGCCTCTCGTATTCGGATAAAGTTTGTCTCTCTTCGGCCATGATTGGCGATTCACTAGTCTCAACTTGAACGCCTTGTTCGATCGGGTCTTCACCAATTTCTCTCAACCTCCGATGCAAGGTCCTTTCAATCTCACTATCCGGCTCCACCAAGTTTGATGGATTTCCACGTGTCATACACAGTACCTTGCACAAATCAAGAAAGATAGAACAAGTCAAGCTCAAAAGAAATGAAAATAAGAGAAAAGAAAAGAGACAAAAAGTAAATGGCTAGAGCAATAAGCTAGAAGTTTCTCAGAATTCCTTAGAAAGTTCCCCGGCAACGGCGCCAAAAACTTGATAGATTCCCCGCAAGTGTACGGGATCGCCAAGTAATACCTCATACAAAAGCACGAGGATCGTATTCCACGAGGCTAAGGAGCTACTCTTACTCCTCCATCGCCTATTATCTAATTTAGCAACACAAGCATGGATGTATATTCTACTAAAGCAAAGAAATAAATACAATATGATTAAACAAATTTAAAGACATTCAATGTTGTTGCAAGTACTACGATGAAGAGTGAAGGCATGTGGATGTGGATCCCCTTGAGGGGTCATCATGATACATGGATGAAAGATAAAAGGTAGCTTGGTTGATTTAGACCGAAGGATCTCAAGATTAGATCAACCCCAATTTCTCGGCGATTGAACCCTAATCCCATACGCATACCGGTTGGAATCTCTTCCTAACCAACATCCCTACGATTGCATTAATTACAAAGAGACCCAAAATAAGGAAAACACTAAACCCTAGTCTATCCTTATAGCTCGGAGGGCTATCGACACCCAATTTCTCGGTGTGCCAATACAAGTAACCCCTTTTAGTTCATTAACAACCTAATACACGTGAGTAGGTCACATCTACGTGTATAATTCAAGAAAGAACTACGGATCTCTCCATATGGTAGTTCTAGACATGAAGCACAATGAACTAAATCTTAAACCAAACCAAGCTTGCAATTAAGTAAAGATCATCCAAAATACATGATAAACCCCCCCAAGGTTCACCAACATCCGGTGGCCTTGGGGGTCTAGTGTGCCATCAAGCAAGTAATAACAAAAATACAAAGTAAATCACTTAAAAAGCTCATAAATGACACTCCCTAGATGAAATGATGAAGGAGGAGGTGGAGGTCCGGCCGAATGACGCTTTTCCCCGTCCAAGAGATGCCGAATGACGCTTCCCTTGACTTGGATCCTTGCCTCCTTGATGGTGAAGCTTCTCCCCTTCAAAATGATGCTCTTGCCTCCTTCCTTGGCTCTAAATCGTCGTCTCTCCAAAGATTTCTTCGTTTCTTCCCTTTAGATGCCAGCCAAGGAGTCCCTTTGTGTGCCCTAAAAAACACCTATAAATACTCCCGCAGTATCCCGGGGTGGATAGATGGATCCCGGGGTGGATAGATAGGCAAAAATAAGGCAAAACTTGTCTCATGTGGGGATGCATCCCGGGGTGGATAGGGGGCCGTGACAGCTAGTTGAAATCCACTGTCTTTTGATGCTCACGGCCCCTTATACGGCCCCGTATGCTGCACTGTTCACTCTTATGCACTTCCATCATTTCCAGCCCAAAACTCCTCAGGTGCAACAGCAACTGCTACAGCGAATCTGCTACAGTACTCCAGCTATAGTGATATGCTCCAGTACACCAGCACCCTGATTTTTCATCCTTTTTTCGCCCAAATCGTATTATCATGTTCCTCATGGCTCCTCCATGCCCTACAACATAAATAATACTCAATTAAGCATAAAACGGGCATCCATTCATATTAAAATACATGCTAAGTGAACAAAATACGTATGTTCAAACATATACATTTAGACACTTATCACATCAATGTCATGCCCTAAACGTTTTTCCAAAAGCTAGGCTTGGGCGAGCCTAGACCAACTCGGATGACACTTCAACTAGCGGATCGATCAGGGAGGCATCCGAGAGGGATTGTGGAAGACGTGTTGGTGAAAGTCGGCAAATACATATTTGCTGTTGACTTCGTGGTGTTAGATGTCGATGAAGATGTCGAGGTTCCATTCATCCTTGGAATGCCATTCTTGCGCACTTCCAAGGCTTTGATTGACATGGACGGCGGGGAGCTCACGTTGCGAGTGGGAGATGACAAGCTGACATACCGCCTCGCCAAAGCCATGAGACACTCTCTTGACTTTGATGATACTTTATATTTTCTTGACACCACCGATGAACTAATTGATGATTATGTGCAGGAAATGTTTAACCCGGATCCGTATGAAGGGTGGCCAGACCAAGACGTGGAGATCAAAGAAGAAGTGCTTTCACTTGGTCTAGTCGAGAAGGCAGACAAGCCAGACCCGGGACTCACGAAAAAGATGAGGAGAAAAATGAAGAGAGCGAAGAGGCGCCACATGAAAAGACACAAGAACAATGGGGATGAGCAAGAGCGGAGTAACGGTGGTTCACCCTTGTGTGGTAACAAAATGGCCAACTCTCCCTCTATTCTATAAAGGTTATGTAATGCATGCTTTCAGATTGTAGGAAAGAGGCCAACCTTCATTTATGAACCTCCGTAAGGTAAGACAGGTACATAAAGCTAAGTGACATTAAACAAGCGTTTCTTGGGAGGCAACCCAAGGTTTTATATGCTTTTCTAGAATCTAGTTTAGCCTAGTTTAGTTTCACATGAATAAAAGCGTTAGTTTTGTTGTCCTAAATTTTTAATGCATGTGCTGCGATATTTCTGTGGATTGTTGATGTTTTCTTGTGCGTAAACGATAATTGATGAAGTTTGAGTTGGTTGAGCATGTTTTCCATGGTATATGGTAATGTTTTTATGGTTTTCACAGGCTTCAAGCATCGTATTTATATTTATGAGTTTTTCTGTTAGTCTGTGAATTTTTCTAATTAAACAAGAGAGAACACACGGTCGTGTGGAATTTCCACACCGCCGTGTGTTACCAATTAGGGCTCAACCAGAGAGGGCACAGGGGCGTGACCTAGCCCCTGTGGAAAACCTCAGAAGGGGTACACGGCCGTGTGACATCGTGCAGAACTTAAGCTCTCGTACCAGAGAGTCCACAGGGGCGTGTGGGTACCCCTGTGAGAAATACTATGTTAGGGCACACGGGCGTGTAGAAATTCCACATGGTCGTGTGAAACTCTGCAGAAACCCACTCTTTTTCCCTAGAAACCACAAGGGCATGTGGCTGCCCCTGTGGGAGGGCTTGTGAAAGGCACACAGTCGTGTGGAGTATGCACACGGCCGTATGGAACACTTAGATAATTCTCGGGATGAACCAGAGAAGCCACAGGGACATGTGGGTGTCCCTGTGGCTGGCCTTGTGTTCTTGGCTAGGTTGGGCACACGGCTGTGTGGAATTTCCACACGGCCATGTGATAATTTTACAGAGACCTATGTTTTCCCGTGAATCCACAGGGGTGTGTACCAGCCCCTGTGGAGTCCCTTGTGAAGGCACACGGCCGTGTGGGGTAGTCCAGAGAGGAACCAGAGTCTGCACAGGGACGTGTGCGGGCCCCTGTGAACCCTAATTTTCAAGGCATACCGCCGTGTGGTATTTCCACACGACCGTGTGAATTCCCAGAACTTCAAAAGCCACGCGATTTCTTAGAGATTTCACTCGTGCCTCTTCATCTAATCACTCAAAAACTCTTTTCGAACGTCTCTACTATTTTCCCGACCTTCTCATCGTATTTTTGGGGGATTTGGACAAGTTTTTCCAAGCGATTTCTTAGATTTCTCGCTCCACACCGTCGGTAAGCTCTCTCCCCTCTATTTTCATCACCAATTCTTAATTCAATTAATTCTTTTCAATTATTTCACTTTTTTTTAATGCTTAACATATATGCGAACATGTTTATAACGCATTTAGAATGAAATTTGATGTAAATTTGGAATTTTAGCCCCATGGCCGTGAGGCTCTATCCACCAGAAGCTCCACACGGGCATGTGTAATTTTCACATGGCCGTGTGGATTTTAGCAGAATATGTTCTTGAACTATTTTTAACTGTTTTCTTTTGCAACTTTACAGATATGACGTCCAGGTCCAAGAAATCGGCAGGGAAGTGCCCACGAGAGCCCACCCCACCCCCCGAAGAGATGGATTTTGATTTACCGGAGCACAAGGAAAGATTCAATAGATTATCGGCGCTCCGATTTGGACAGTCGCGCTACCCAGACCTGAGCGCACTAAGAGAGATACAGGGCGTGGCACTATAGCCACAGAGGTGGAGGAGTTCCTGGCAGTAGGTAGTTGGGATCAGCTGCTATCTATCCGAGAGGCAGTGACTCGAGCACTAACACTCGAGGTCTTATCGACCTTTGAGTTCGACCGAGGGTACGATAGCTTTACAAATGACGAGACGATCAAGTTCTGTGTACTCAGTCGACATTTTAGCTTGAGATTACACAGTTTGCGGTTATGATGGGCCTCTACGATGAGGCATTTACTGAGACCCAGGGACCCTGACACCTCAGAGGGTCTACAGGACGTTGTGCGGGGATAGGCAGTACGAGCCGGGTGTTTCAAAGGTGACATTCCTTTCCCTGCCAGCATATAGGTACATCCATGCCGTATTGAGTAGGTCAGTGAGCGGTAGAGGAGATAGCATAGGGGTGCTAAGTAGACAGGAGCTGCTCTACCTACACTCCATGGTACAGAGCAAGCCACTTCATCTGGGGCACGTTCTAGTTGAGTACATGCGCCACCAAGGCCAGCACCCCAGGGTTGGAGTCATCTTTGCAGGCCCCTACATCACATGTCTCATCATAGGCTTGGGACTTAGAGACGGGGTGCGCGGGTCCGAGAAGATTTCTACACCAGCTTCGCTTACTAGAGATACACTGAGACTGATGGGTATGGTCCACAGATCAGGACCAGGAGTATATACCATGATCATACCCCAGTCAGATCAGGCCGAGGGTTCTCAAGGGGCATTGGGGCCACCCCCAGATCAGGCAGAGCCCGAGGCACCACCAACAGCACCGGAGCCACCACCAGAGTGCCTCGAGAGTGCTGTGGGTGTTCTACAGACAGAGTTGGCCGAGGTCAAGACTGCACACGCGGTACAGCATTCAGAGACGATGGAACGGCTTGATACTATACAACGATTACTTGAGCAGGCCGTATCATCACCATTTGTGGTCCAGCCTTGGGCCACTACTCCACCTACAGATCAACCAGCAGTAGTAGCAACACTAGAGGGTCTACAGCAGGACACCGACGCTGAGGCGTCATAGTTTTATTTTGATGTTCAGTTGTATTTTCTTTTATTCTATTGGAGTTGTAGTACCCAGAAAGGACTCTCCTTCTTGGTTTGCTTTTATTTTTCTTTTATTTTGTCTCTAGTTGTATTTCAGTTTCATATCTTTATATACTCGAGCGTTATTTTGGTTTTTCTTGAGCTATACTGAACCCTTGCGTATGTGTGCAGATGGTCTTGGATGTAATGAATTTGAGGAATAGTTATAGGCACGGTTATGAGACCGTGTGTACTCCACAAACTATTGAGACTCAACTCTCGATGAACCTAGCTTCATCAAATGCAACACTTGGAGTTCAGGGGAGTAATATTTCAATTGCCAACTTCCACACTAATTGTTTTCATTGTTTTATTTTTATTGTGCTTACATGCGTACATTGGGGATAATGTACATCTTAAGTGTGTGCGTGTGTGTGTGGGGAGGGGGGGGGAGCGGATTCACATTGCACACACCTTTACTTGTGCGTTCAATTGTTTATGCTCATGTAGCCTATGGCGGTTTACCTTAGTTGCAATGGTTGTATTCTTAGAGTTTAGGAGAATTTTTAACATTGTATCCTACCATGCTCTAGTTTTACTTGAATTTTAGGGGATTTTTGCTCGATTACACCTTATTATACTACTCACTCTTGAAATCTTTTGGAAAATTGAACTTGAAGTTTTAAGGACAAGTTTAGCATTACTTTAGTAAGTTGTGAAGTCCTATGTAGCTAAAAGAAAAATTTGTGAGCTTATGAATATTATTCTAGCTTTTATTTGTGCATTTGGGGTGGAAAGAGCTACCACCTATGAAGTATGAAGCTACTCTCATAAGTCGGATACAGGTTATGCCCTAATAAGAGAAAGAGCTATCTCATGGGAAGCGTGAAAGCTACTACCCCGGTAGAATGAGCTACCTCCTCGAAAGTGTGAAAGCCACCTTTGGCGGCCGCCTAGGAAATGGCTACTGATACACTCGTCGAGCTATACCCGCAAGTGCACGGATCGTCAAGTAATACCCTGTGCGTGACACAGGGGTCATATTCCCTGGGGCCCGAGAAGCTACCCTTACTTCCCTATTACAATGTTGTTCAACCGATATAATTTAAGAGGGTGAATAAGATGTAAATAAACCAAACAAATAAGTAACCAATGCAAACATACGAGAACAAGATACGGGATAAATTAGGGCTAATAGTGTTCACGAATGAGGATTCCCTTAGGGACTACTAAAGTGAGTAGGATGCTTGAACTAACATGCAAGTGGCTAATTGGACCGAGAAAACCCTAGACTAGGCCAACCCGATGGTCACGGCAATTGACCCCTAATCCGGTACGGGTGTTGGATACGGTACGTCTACCGCCAGAGATTACCCCTACGATTGCAATGGGTGAAGTGATTTTCTCAAACTAGACTTAAGATACAAAGGAGTATTTAACCCTAGGAGTGGAGGGGTACAAATATCCGATGGTCACGGTGTATTTATACGTATTTCCCTTCCAAGTTTGGTGAGCCTAACACTAGGGCAATGGTCATGCAACCTAGCATTTCCTAAGTCTTTTGATACATAGAGTTCTCATACATATCAAGCATGTAAAAACACCAAACAATGGATCACAAACAAGCCACAAACAATAATTAGAACAAAACATCCAAAACATCACAACTTCACCCCCAAGGTTCACCTACATCCGGTGACCTTGGGGTTTAGTTGCTCATGTTCAACAAATATAACAAAGAATACATGCAAACAACCAACAAAGGCATGAGAAGAACTCCCTCAAAGGATGAAGGCCGGAGAAGTTCCAAAGATGCCACTGACAGGCGGCCCGAAAGTGCACGGGTTTGTCGATGTAATAAAAGTTACCCCGGTGAGAGGGTAGTCGAATCCACAGGGAATAGGAGGTTAGAATACGAGATTTCACTATTAAAAATATGCGAAGTACAGAAAAGTGATCAATTGATTTGATGAGTGAATTATGGAAACAATTATACTAAAAGAAGAGAAATTAAATAGAAAGATGGAAGATGAGAAAGTGCAAGTGAAAGAGAATAGAGAGGATTTAACAATGAATGAAGCGGGGTATCCAGACAAGCTACATCTAGGATCTATGCTTCTAGTGCAATACTATGCTATTATACTCTCCTATTGATGCTAATTGAGTCGAGGAAATCCTCAGACTCACGGTCACAAACCTAAGGACAACCGTGACTAACACCAACATTATGCTCCCGGTATTAGGATTCACATCGACCCTTCACTCTATCGCTCGCACGATTAAGCCCCAGGGGAGTACATCTACCTAAACCTCACACTACGTGGAATTGCATTAAGTTCTAGGGACTCCTAGTGATAAAACCTGTTCCTATGTGTAGTTCTAACCCTTTGGTCCAGGAGGAAGAACCCTTTCTCGATTAAGCCCCAGTGCGTAGGATTCACTTCAACACTTCACTCTGTTACTCGCGTAACTAAGCCCCAGGAGAGTATATCTACCTAGTACTTCACTCTATCTCGATCGCTAATAAATCAAGGAAATGGAGGTAGGGAGAAATCACACCGGAGGGGAAAGGGGTATGATAAAAGCCTAAATGTATGTATTATTCATGTATGTGTACGTATAAAATGAGTATTTTTGTATGTGTGGATGCCTGTTTTCAGTCTAAATTGGTTTATTTCATGTTACAGGTACAAAAGTTACCGTGGGGAGCTCGACAACATGATTTAAGGAGAAATTGGCAAGGAAAACACTATTTTCGAGCCCGGTACTGTAGCAGAACTGTAGCAACCGTTGTAGCACGAACACTTGAAGAAATGGCGTGGTCTGGAGTTTCATGCGGGTTACCATACGGGCGCATTGCAGGCCGCATACGGTACTGTAGTAGTTTACTTTAGCGTGGTACTGTAGCGATACTGTAGCAACTTACGCGGTTTTCAGGATTTCTCGCAAATTTTCTCTCCCCGCATGCGGGGATGCATGGGAGGCCGCATAGCTCGCTGGAATTGTTTTTTAAGGGTTTCTAGGGCATCATTTTGAAGGGTCTTTGGCCACCATTTCTCCACCATCATCTTCCTAGGCTTCAAGGGGTTGGAGAAGGCAGATCTGAAGGGCAAATCAAGGGGAGAAGAGGGATCTATCAAGGAGCACATCTTGGAGTTCTTCGGCGTCGATCCGTCGGATTCTCATCACCACCTCCTAGTCTTTATCTTAGGGGAAGTTTTATGAGCTTTTTGTTGTATTTCTTGTTTTCTATACTCTCTCCATTGTTGATGATGAACTAGACTCCCAAGGTCACCGGGTATCCGGTGAACCTTGGGATGAACTTGCTTGTATGAATACTTGATTTACATGTATGGTATTTGTGTGGTTTATGATTCAAGCTTGGTGCACTTTGATGTATTGGTATGCATGAGAACTCTGTGTATCAATTTCTAGGTTATACTAGGTTGCGTGACCATCGCCTTAGTATTAGACACACCAAGTTTGGAAGGGATACATGTACGAATACACCGTGACCATCGGGTATTTGTACCCCTCCAACCATTAGGGTTGAGCCTAGATGTTGTGTTTGACCTTAATTCGGGATTTCCCTAGGCGCATTGCAATCGTGTGAGGATTTGGGCGGAAGCAATTCCGTATTCCAATACTCATACCGGATTAGGGGTTATCACCGTGACCATCGGGGTGACCTAACTTTGGACATCTCTTGGCCTAACCACCTTTACCTGTGTAATTCGAGTATCCTTCTAGCTTTAGTAGTCCCGAGGGGATCCTCGCCCGGGGACCTCGAACTCTCATTGTTACTTGCTTCCTTAGTACGCTTATGTGGTGAGCCTCAGTCCATGTGTTTATAGTTTTCTCTTTTATTTGTTTTCTTATCTTGTTTTAAATCTATATTTGGTAGGCTAGACAGTGTCATCTAGAGGGGAGTAATAGCAGCTCTTGGGACCCCAGGAAATACGACCCCCTCGAGCGTGCGTGAGGGGTATTACTTGGCGACTCGTGCACTTGCGGATCGATTCAACCAAGTTTTTGGCGCCGTTGCCGGGGACTTTCCAAGGATGCTAGGAAAACCTTTAGTTCACTGATTTAGTCATTTTTATTTCGTTTGGTAAATATTGGTCTTTGTATGTGTCCTTTACCATTTTGTGCATATTTATTTATTTTACTTCTTTCTTGTTTTCTTTGATAGCTTATTAATTTTAATTTTTGTTTCCTTACACAGGGCCATGGACCACAAAGAAAGACTATTGGCCACAAGAAACTATGCATTTGAGAAAGCAATGGAAGAATATTCTGCCATGATAGAAAACCAGTGCAATCCACACCCTAATGACTACTATCCATATTGGCAAGGGCACCAAAATTTTTCTACACAACATTATACTCAACATTGGGAGCACCCTTGCCAAGGATTGCCACAAGAACCCTCATTTCAAGAACCATGGCATTACCACCCTCCAGTCATTCAAAGAAGGCCACTTAATGAATGGGGTTTCAATACACAAGATGTGTTTGAAAGATTTATGATGAATTATGATGCTGCACGTGAAGCCCTGAATTCCACAAATTCTAGTGCCCATCTATCTCTTCAAAGCATGAAAAACAAGATAGGAGTGTCTTCCAATATATCGACGGAGTTGCCACGCACTAGAGAAGACCTACCTCAGATTGACATTAGTTTGGAAGAGAACATAGGTGAAATTGAGGTGGAAATTGATGTTGAGGTGTGGGAGATTGAAGAAGCGGTTGAGGTATCATCTATACCTTGTAAGCAAATGATAGATGTTCCATCTCAAGGTGAAGTTGAAGAAGAAAGAAAGGAGGATGACATCATGGCCATGAAAAATGTGAGGAAGTGGAAGAAGCTCCATCGACCACATTTAAAGATGCTACTTGCCTCAACATTGATCATTCAACAAACGAATCAATAATCTTCATGTGCCGAGATAAAATTCCGGGAATTGTATTTGAAGATGTGGGTGAGAGGCTAAGGTCATGCTTGAACCCACCAATGCCGGGCTTGGATAATTCCCAACCAAAAATATTTCCGTGGCGGCCCAAGCAAATTTTGTGGGTAATGGTTGACTATTCAAGAGGGGTTGAGAAAAAAATTGTGGAAAAGATGTTAAAGCCACCAATTGATCCACCTATGCAAAGATTGACAAGTTCTCAACCTAACTTGTTCCCTTGGAGACCCAAACAACACTTATGGGTAGTTCAAGGGCACTTCATAGGAGCCGGGAACAAAGAAGAAGCGGGGAGGAGGTTCAAGCCGTCTAAGGATCCGCCCAAGTTTAAATTGCACAACTCCCGGCCCAAGCTTTTTCCATGGAGGCCAAAAGGTAGCTCATGCTTTGCCTCCAAATTTGCATCATCCCGAAAGGTATGTTTCATATTTCTTGGTAGTTCTTATGCAACCTCTTGTCGGGATGAACATACCGTTTTCAAGCCTCCTTAGGTAAGAAAAAGGTATGTCGAGCTAATGATGTTAAACAAGCGCTTCTTGGGAGGCAACCCAAGCATAAAAATTCATTGCATGTGTGTTTTTTGTATTTTTGGTGTGTTTGCTTGCTTGAGTGTTCCTTGTGTTCAAGTGTGTGATTGCTGTTAGTTAGTCATTTTTCATGATTTATTTACTTGTGTTTGTTCATGATTCTTGTGAGTTCTTTGTGTTATCATTCATCTTCATCCATCAATTATCATGTTTTGGGTGTTGTGGGTGAATTTGGCATTGTTTTTATTTGATTTTGGGGTGTTTCGATGGGTATTTGATGCAAAAACTGGAAACCGCCCGTTTATTGGCCGCTCATGAGCCCGCATGTGCATCCAGAGAGTGGTGCGGCCTGCTATGCGGCCGCATAGCAGACCGTATAGGCATCCAGACAGTGGTGCGGCCCCTTGTGCGGCCGCACAAGACCCCGCATGACCGTCGGGCAGAACTTTAAGTTTGGTACCTCTTCACCATTTTCTTCATATCTCTCTCATTTCTCATCCGTTTTTCCTCATTCTTTCACCATTTTTCTCCATTTTTCTTCATCCACATGAATATCCTACTTCCAAGGACTTAATGTTCATGATTTTGTGGGAGTTTTGCCATCATCTTCACCGACTTTCCTAGGTACCTTTCTCTAAACCCTAGTTTTGAGCATGATTGGTTCTTCTTCCTTTCTCCTATTTCTCATGTTGAATGGATGATAATGTTGTGGGAGATCGGTTGTTTGTTGTTTTTGTGGGTTTTTGGATCAATTTGAAAGCTTTGTAAAAATTTTTATGCTCCATTTACAAGAGAAGCTCTTGCAAAATTTTTTTGGAAATTACTGTAGCACTTATTGAACTCATTCATATCCCATCATGAGAAACCATTTCTTCTCTTGTATTTGTCCTGATTTTGTTGCATCCTTGTAAACTCTTATCCCCCACAAAACTTGCATAAAAGAAAATTGGACTTCATGTTTTTGATTGCACAAAGGACTTGCTCGGATCATTTCTTGTTTAGTTGTTCTTGTGATGTTAGTTGTTTGTTTATTTGTGTGTTTTATTTTCATTGTGTGTGATGGATGCCTTGGTTTGATGTTCTTGTCTACCTTTCAGGGTGGCATGGGGGCATCAAGCGCTTTCTTCTCCATTATCTATCATAAGCTTCGGTGGTCACCCGATCTCATATACGTCAACACTCATGTTTTGAGACTCGGGGAAGTTCACGAAACCCTCCTATGATGTATTAATTGTCTATATTGTTGCATTTCATTGCTTTGGCACATTGGGGGCAATGTGCATCTTTAAGTGGGGGTGGAGTTGGATTTTCGTGAACTTTTAAAATTCTTAGCAATTGCATGCTTGAATTACCTATGATAGCTATGATTTTATTGTTAAGGACTTCCTAGCTTGGTAGAAGGATAGTTGTGAGATGTACTTTACCTGTGCTTGAATGTAGTTCTGTTTCATCTTTAGTGCACTCTTATACTTGTTCACGATCACTTCCACCTTGTACATTCCAACCAACCAATTACAATGTTTTTGGCATTAAAATGTTAAATTCTACTTTCAATGCTCTTTTAAGAGCTTTTGAGGTCCTTTTTTGTTTTCTTCGTCATTAAGTGAGATTGTTTAACAGGTTCTATTTCAGGGGGTACGAGATTTATATATATATATTTATATATAAAAAAAATGGAGTCTATGACAGTATTCCTTTGCTAGTACAGCATGAATGCGTCTATGTGGACTGTAATCAAGTAGGATGGGTGGCTCTTGTGCCTAACCAGCATGTGCATCCGTCTGAAAGATTTTTGTGCAGTTTATGTTTGTCGGACTCAGAACAAAATAGAAAAGGGAATGTATATATGTAAGTAAGGAATAAAGCATCTCGTATGTGTCCCCTGAAACCTGTTGCATGATCACTTAAGAGCCAGAATTTTATTTAGGACCCGAAGGACTCTTAATTGAGTATTGAGGGTGTCTTTAACACTTTAATGCTGTCTTCATTGTGCATGGGGTGAATGGTCATCCTGGGGTAATCCAGGGTGTGGAGGTCAAGGTGGGAGTTAGCACATACTCACGGGGGCACTCTAGGAGAAACAGAATTAATATTACTTGACTATTCATTGAATAGCTCACTTCTTTATTTCTATCGATTTATGCTCGCGGAGTTCTTTACTATTGAGCTTAAGGTCGTACATTTAGCCATTTATCTTCTTGCCCTTGCTCTTCATGTTTGTTTGCTTGGGGACAAGCAAACGCTTAGGTGTGGGGATGTTTGATAAAAGCCTAAATGTACGTATTATTCATGTATGTGTACGTATAAAATGAGTATTTTTGTATGTGTGGATGCCCGTTTTCGGTCTAAATTGGTTTATTTCGTGTTACAAGTACAAAAGTTACCGTGGGGAGCTCGACAACATGATTTAAGGAGAAATTGGCAAGGAAAACACTATTTTCGAGCCCGGTACTGTAGCAGAACTGTAGCAAAACCGCTGTAGCACGAACACTTGAAGAAACGGCGTGGTCTGGAGTTTCATGCGGGTTACCATACGGGTGCATTGCAGGCCTCATATGGTACTGTAGCAGTTTACTTTAGCGTGGTACTGTAGCGACACTGTAGCAACTTACGCGGTTTTCGGGATTTCTCGGAAATTTTCTCTCCCCGCATGCGGGGCCGCATGGGAGGCCGCATAGCTCGCTGGAATTATTTTTTAAGGGTTTCTAGGGCATCATTTTGAAGGGTCTTTGGCCACCATTTCTCCACCATCATCTTCCTAGGCTTCAAGGGGTTGGAGAAGGCAGATCTGAAGGGCAAATCAAGGGGAAAAGAGGGATCTATCAAGGAGCACATCTAGGAGTTCTTCGGCGTCGATCCGTCGGATTCTCATCACCACCTCCTAGTCTTCATCTTAGGGGAAGTTTTATGAGCTTTTTGTTGTATTTCTTGTTTTCTATACTCTCTCCATTGTTGATGATGAACTAGACTCCCAAGGTCACCGGGTATCCGGTGAACCTTGGGATGAACTTGCTTGTATGAATACTTGATTTACATGTATGGTATTTGTGTGGTTTATGGTTCAAGCTTGGTGCACTTTGATGTATTGGTATGCATGAGAACTCTGTGTATCGATTTCTAGGTTATACTAGGTTGCGTGACCATCGCCTTAGTATTAGACACACCAAGTTTGGAAGGGATACATGTACGAATACACCGTGACCATCGGGTATTTGTACCCCTCGAACCATTAGGGTTAAGCCTAGATGTTGTGTTTGACCTTAATTCGAGATTTCCCTAGGCGCATTGCAATCGTGTGAGGATTTGGGCGGAAGCAATTCCGTATTCCAATAGTCATACCGGATTAGGGGTTATCACCGTGACCATCGGGGTGACCTACCTTTGGACATCTCTTGGCCTAACCACCTTTACCTGTGTAATTCGAGTATCCTTCTTGCTTTAGTAGTCCCGAGGGGATCCTCGCCCGGGAACCTCGAACTCTCATTGTTACTTGCTTCCTTAGTACGCTTATGTGGTGAGCCTCAGTCCATGTGTTTATAGTTTTCTCTTTTATTTGTTTTCTTATCTTGTTTTAAATCTATATTTGGTAGGCTAGACAGTGTCATCTAGAGGGGAGTAATAGCAGCTCTTGGGACCCCAGGGAATACGACCCCCTCGCGCGTGCGTGAAGGGGGGTATTACTTGGCAACCCGTGCACTTGCGGATCGATTCAACCAGGGTACATCGCTACCTCACAACTCTCCCTCTCAACCCTCTTCAATCTTAAAATGTCTAATCCTATAGGAGTGGTCACACCTCCCAAGGAAAACCTAGATTGTTCTCAACCCTAGTGTCACATCTAAGGGAAAACAATAGCAAGATAAAATCAAGATTGAAACTCAATTCTTATTCATGAATAATGGAAAATCATAATAACAATGTCAAAGAAACATAATAACCCTAGAGTTTTCAAGTCCGAATACCCACAAGGGGTTTAGCTCCTCATGGAGCTATACATGTTCATCAAAGTATATAAGAAAGCACAAAATAAAGACATCGATGAAAACCCCCTTGCGTATGGTGTGGCCGTGGTCTTGTGCAGTCACTGGACGTCGGTGACGATGCCGAAGACACGCTCTAAACCTCCACGAAGTTCTCTCCAAGACCCTAGCCACACTCCAGAAGTTGGAGAGAAAGATAGGTCAAAAGATCCTTCAAAAAGTCTCAAAATCGGGCTTTTATAATGTTGAGTTGCGGCTTTAAAATTGCTGAAATCGGGATTTCACACGGCCGTGTGGAATTTCCACACGCCTGTGTGAAATTTCTGGAATGCATAATTTCGGTCGACGGAGAACAGTAACTTTCTACATTGTTTTTGTTACAGTAATTTGCTACAGTGCTGTGCCGAAACGCTCCCGAATTCGTTGTTCTTCATCAAGGCCGTTGAATTGGGCACACAATCAACGGTAGATCGTGTCGATTGCTTCGAGTCTCCTAATTGGTGAAGTCTTCATTGTTAGCATGAGCTAGACTTATTGTGAATGTGACTGCCTTTATGCCCCTCCAAAGGAGGTTGGCACACACTCACAAGTCTATGCTCATGCCTCGTTCCTTGCTTAGTCCGAAAATCTTCCCGACAATGGCAAACACGATCTAACTTCTTTCATTTCCTTCATTTTATCTTCACAACCCTACAATGCACAAAAGTAAACAATTGCACACTTTTTAATGATGAAATCTGATTAAATCAATGCTCATTGCAAGATAATAACACTTCGCATTACTATAACACGAGCACTTATCAAATCGCCCCACACTTAAGCTTTTGCTTGTCCTCAAGCAAAAATAAAACGTGAAAGTACTTGGGAAGAACAATTGAAAGTACTCGGCCTTAGGTTCACCAAAAATATGCAAAAGAAGCATTCTACAAGTATGGGGAAATCCAAACAATGTATAAGGTTATCATTGCTCTAGCTAAAAACTCGAATCAAAAAGGATAAAAACTCGAAAATGTGTTAGTGTGTGCGATTTCACTCAAGAGAACCAACGAGTACTCCTCAAACTTTTGTTAGAAAGGACTTATTTATATACAAAAACAAAACTAAAAAGAGAAGGAAGTAGTAGCTTCACACATCCTTGAAGGTAGCCCTTTCCTAGGCGGCCGCCAAAGGTGGCTTTCACACTTTCGAGGAGGTAGCTCTTTCTACCGGGGTAGTAGCTTTCACGCATCCCATGAGATAGCTCTTTCTCTCATTAGGGCATAACTTGTATCCGACTTATGAGAGTAGCTACATACTTTATGGGTGGTAGCTCTTTCCACCCCAAATGCATATATAAAACAAAGAAACTATTCAGAAACTCATATATATACTTTTTTCATTTTCTCTTTTCCATATATATATATTCAATTTTAATATATGCATTTTCCAAAATGAAACTAAGAATGATGATAAACTTGTCCTTAAAAACTTCAAAGATTGAGTTTCCAAAAGATTCCAAGAGTAAGTTGTGCAATATAAGATAATGGAGCAAAATTTCAATAAAAATTCAAGTAGAAACTAGAGCATGATAAGATATAATGTTAAAAATTCTCCTAAACTATAAGAATACAACCATTCCAACTAAGGTGAATTGCCATAGGCTACATGAGCATAAGCAATTGAACGCACAAGTAAAGGTGTGTGCAATATGAACTCCCCCCCCACACTTAAGATGTACAGTGTCCCTAATGCACGCATGCAAGCACAATAAAAGTTAAGAATTATAAAACAATTAGTGTGGAAGTAGGCAATTGAAACATTACTCCTCTGAACTCCAAGTGTTGCGTTTGATGGAGCTAGGTGCATTGAGAGTTGAGTGTCAATGGGTTGTGAAGCACACACGGTCCCATGGCCGTGTCTACGACTATTCCTTAGATTCCTTTCATCCAAGACCATCTGCGCACACATACACAAGGGTTCAGTATAGCTCAATAAAAACTCGAGTATATAAAATATGCAGCAATGAATGCAACTCGAGATAACAAGAAAAGCAAACTAAAAGATAAACTCAGAAGGAGAATCCTTTCTGAGTACTACAAGTGCAAAATAGAATAAAAAGTACAAGAATGAAAATCAAAAACAAGTAAAAGCTAAAACTAAGATTCCTCAGCGTCGGTGTCCTCAGTGGCGGCCTCTAGTGCTGCTGGAGGCTCTGAATACGTCAGTGGATCTGCTGCTGCTGCTACTGGTGCTAGGGGAGATGGTGGTGGAGGAGTGGGGGCCCAGGGCTGGACTACGAAAGGTGATCACACGGCCTGCTCGAGTAGTCTCTGTATGGCATCGAGCCGTGTCATCGTCTCTAAGTGCTGTGCAGCTTGTGGGGCCCTCACCTCGGCCACCTCGGTCTGTAGCACCCCCACTGCGCTCTCGAGGCGCTCCAACCTGTCCTGGCCTCGGGAGGGAGAGAAAATGTGAACCGGGGGTGGCTCCGGTAATGTGGGTGGTGCCTCGGCCTCTGTGTCTGTCGAGGGTGGCTCCAAGGCTGCCTGGGACCCCTCTGCCTGATCTAACTGGGGTATGATCCAAGTATAGGTCCCTGATCCCACTCTGCGGATCATCCCCATCATCCTCGGTGTATCTGCGCCCAGACGAGCAGGTACACTGGTCTTCTCTGCCCCTCACACTCCGTCTCTGAGACTCGTCCCGATCAGAAGTCTCGAAATGTAGGGTCCTGCGAAGATCACTCCCACCCTAGGGTACTGGCCCTGATGGCGCAAATACTCTGCTAGGATGTACCCTACGTGGAGTGGTACCCTCTGAGCCATAGAGTATAGATAGAGAAGCTCCTGCCGGCTCAGAACTCCAGTGCTATCACCCCGGCCACTCACTGATCTACTCAGAATGGCATGTACGTATCTGTAGGCCGGCTGGGATAAGCACGTGGCCTTCGAGACCCCTGGCTCATACTGGCAATCTCCGCACAAATCCCTGTAGGCCCTCTGCGGAGTAAGACTGCCCGGGTAGTCTTTAGGAAGACCCTCATACTCCTCTGTCTGTGTATAGGCCTCGTCATATAACCCCATATGGATCGAAAACTGGGTCACGTTGAGGCTAAAATGCTGGCCTAATACTGACACACCCCTTTGCGTGTGTGTACCGCAAGTGCACGGGTTGTCGAAGTAATAATTACCCTGGTGAGTAGGGTAGTCGAATCCACAGGGAACAGGGCTACTAGTACTAACTTCTTCTCTGCAATCTAGCCTAATGACCAATGTGATTTTGTGGTGATCTAGTATGCATAGAAATTAATACCAGAGATGAATAGGCAAAAGGTAAATAAAGGGAGATCTCAATCAATGAAGATGAGATACCCGGGCAATGCTCCCCCTAGGTTCTATCATGAAGTGCAAGACTAACTAAATGCTCCTAAACCGAGTTCTATGAGTCGAGGTAATCCAAGAATAATCAGTCCCTGCTTCCAGGCCACCGATACTAGTCCCCTACAAGGTCCCGGCGGAGAAATCGCTCAATCTCAACACCTCACACCCCATATGACCGCAATAAGCTTTAGGGATACCTAAAAGTGAAACCGATTCCTAAAATTAGATCTAACCCTACTTCTAGGCGGAAGATCCCTAACCCCCTACAGGGTCCCGGCGGAGAAATCTCTCAATCTCACACCTCACACCAAATATGGTTGCATAGATCTTAGGGAATACGGAGATAGGAAACACTTAATCGGAAGGGAAAGGGGACACTCCACTATCTCATGACTCACCCTCTCAACCCTCTTCAATCTCATATGTTCTAACCCTAATGGAGACCTCTCTCTCACCAAGGCAACAAATCAAGCATACCAAACAACCATACGAATCAATAAGGCATGCAAGCAATGATAAAACAAGATTGAAACTCAAATAAACTCGGATTTAAAAGAAAGTATAAAGAAAGTCAATACATGAATCGAAACCTAGGGTTCACATGCCCAAGTATCTACTAGGGTTTAGCCCTCCATGGGGCTTATTACAAAGCAAAACATAACACAATGAAAAGCAATGTAAACCATGGAAATAAACCCCCTTGAATTCGTGATGATGGCCTTGATGGGTCGCTCAACGTCTTGAAGGATCCTTCTCCGAAGCTAGGTTGCCAATGACTCCCTCGATGCTATGACGGAGGAAAGAACTATCAAAGTTGGTGAAGAACGGCCCTCCAATTCGGCAAAGACCTCCTCCTCAAACCCTAGCCGCTTCCTCTCTCAAAAGCTACACAAAAGATATCAAAAGAATCGACGAAACGGCCTATTTATAAGTCTGAATCGCGCCAGTCACGTGTCTTCACGCAACCGCGTGAGATCCCACGCGATCGCGTGGGCTGCAGAATTCCCACGCGGTCGCGTGGGATTTTGACGCGATCGCGTGAACAGTAATTACGCTACAGTACTGCTACAGTGAAATGAACAGTATTTTTGCTACAGTACTCTTCATAACCATGATCCAAACTCTCTCATCTTGAGGCCACATGGTCGGGCACACGCCCATGTGGTGAGTTATAAGACTTCTCCTTCTTCGAATCATCCTTTGAGAGCTTTAACTATCTTCACACAAGTTGGGACATGAAGGTGTGACTGCCTTTGTGCCCTTCCATCACACAAATTATCTTGGATTCTTCAGGAAGTTGGCACACACCCTCATGTGCATGATCCCCTCTTGTGCCTTGACACTTGTGTTGTACAAAAGCTCCCAACAATACGTCTTTATAACCCATCTTTGCTTCCTTTTCCTCCTTTAACACTTCCACAACCTAATTGCATAAAAGAACACCAAAATACACTTTATGAGACATAATCAATGGTAAAATGATGCTCAATGTATGTAAAACAAGTAGGTAAAACATGTATAATCAAGCACTTATCAAATACCCTGAACTGAATCGCGTCAGGAGTAGAGAAGTCCCTGTGCGATCTGTCAAACTCGAACGAAGCCAAGAACTCAAGTGTCACTTCCCGAATGGCTGGACTCTGATCCTCAGTAATCTCCTCCAACTACCCACCGAGAGTAGCTCCTCAACCTCGTCGGCAATACAATCACCCCCCTGAATCTCTCTAATAATGATCAGGTCGGGGTATCGTGACTGGCCAAACCGCAGTGTAGATAACCGCTCCAACCTGGCCTGGTGCTTAGGTATACTGAACTCGGTCTCCTCCGGAGGGGGCGTGGGCTCACGGGGTCGCTTCCCAGCCGATTTCTTGGACCTGGAAGCCATATGTACAAGATTGAAAAGAGAATCGATTAAAAACAGTTAAACAGAACAATCTGCAGAAATCCACACGGCCGTGTAGAATTTCCACATGCCCGTGTGGAGCTTCTGGCGGACAGAGCCCACGGTCGTGGGGGCTAAAAATCCGAAATTTACATTGTAATCCGTTCTAATTCATCTCTAAACATGTTCGCACACATAATAAGCATTCAAAACCAGCAAAATTACCCAACAGAATGAATCAAATTAAGAATTGACGAAGAAGAAGGCTTTGAAGTCCTTACCGACGGAGTGGATGAAGGAATACTTAGAATCGGCCGGAAAAACTCCAATAAAACCTCAAAAATCCTCTGAGACGGTCGGGAAAGTAGTAGAGAGGGTAAGAGAGGAGTTTAGAGTGGAAGAATCAAGAGGCACAAGTGAAATATGAATGAAAACGCGCGGCTTTTGAAGTTCTGGGAATTCCACATGGCCGTGTGCCTCTGAAATTAGGGTTCACAGGGGCCAACACAAGCCCCTGTGCGCACTCTGGTCGCTCTCTGAACTACCCCACACGGCCGTGTGCCTTCACAGGGGGATCCACAGTGGCACGCACACGACCCTGTGGATTCACGGGAAAAATTCGAAAGTCTCTGAAAAATTTCCCACGGCCGTGTGCCAAACTTGGCCAAGAACACAAGGCCAGCCACAGGGGCACCCATACGCCCTTGTGGCCTCTCTCACTCGCCCGAGAAGGCTAAGTATTCCACACGGCCGTGTAAATAATCCACACGGCTGTGTACCTTTCACAAGTTCTCCCACAGGGGCACACACACGCCCCTGTGTATTCTCGGGAAGAAGGGTTTTCTCTACAGAATTTCACACGGCCGTGTGCCTTAGCACAGTGGCACTCACAGGGGCACCCACACGCCCCTGTGGACTCTCTGGAAAAAGAGTTGAAGTTCTGCGAGATGTCACACGGCCGTGTGCCCCTTCTGAGGTTGTTCACAGGGGCATACACACGCCCCTGTATCCTCACTGATTGAGTTCTAATTTGGTAACACACGCCCGTGTGGAATTTCCACACGGCCGTGTGTTTTCTCTGGTTTACTCAGAAAAATTCACAGACTCTTCCAAAAATTCAGAAACTCTTTTAAACCACTTAGAGCCTATACAAATCATAAAAATACGACCAGAGACCATCGAAAACACACTCAACTGACTTAAACTTCGTCAATTAACATTAAGGCACACGAAAACGTCAACAATCCACACTAAAAATCGCAACACATGCAATAAAACTTCAGGACACCAAAACTAAGACTTTTATTCAACCTAAAACTAAACTAAGTCCTAAAAAAACTGTAAAGCTTTGGGTTGCCTCCCAAGAAGCGCTTGTTTAACATCACTTAGCTTGACGTAACTGATCTTACCTTACGGAGGTTCATGAATAGAAGTTGCCCTCTTCCCTACACCCTGAAAGCATGCATTACATAATCTTTGTAGAGTAGAGGGAGAGTTGTCGAATTTGTTACCACAAACGGATGAAACACCCTTACTCCATGAATGTTCATCCCTTTTCTTGTTGGGGTTCTTCTTGTGGCATCTTTTTGACCTCTTCAACCTCCGAAGCATCTTCTTCATACGCCCCTTCTCCATCTTGATGTCTGTCTGGACTTGACCAAGCAAAAGTACCTCTTCTTCTTCGATCTCCACATCTTGGTCCGGCCATCCTTCATATGGATCCGGGTTTAACATTTCCTGCACATATTCATCAATACACTCATAAGTAGCATCAAGATAATATAGAGTGTCATCAAAATCAAGAGAATGTCTCATGGCTTCGGCGAGGCGATAGGTGAGCTTGTCATCTCCAACTCTAAGTGTGAGCTCTCCACCATCCATGTCTATCAAAGCTTTGGAAGTGCGCAAGAACGGCCTTCCAACAATCAGCGGTACTTCGACATCCTCATCCACATCAAGCACAACAAAGTCCACTGGAAAGATGTACTTGTCTACTTTTACCAAGACGTCTTCCACAATTCCCCTCGGATGCCTCACTGATCGATCCGCAAGTTGAAGTGTCATCCTAGTGGGTCTAGGCTCGCCCAAACCCAGTTTTTGGAAGAAGGTATAGGGCATGACATTGATGCTTGCCCCCGAATCGGCCAATGCCATCTCTTCACCTAAATTGCCGATGTTGCAAGGTATGATGAAACTCCCGGGATCTTTTATCTTACTCGGCATGTTTTTTTGTAAGACGGCCAAGCAATTAGCATCAAGAACTACAGCTGCACTCTCCTCCAACTTCCTCTTATTGGTTAAGAGGTCCTTTAGAAACTTCACGTACTTGGGCATTTGGGCTAATGCTTCCACGAATGGTATGTTGATGTGCAATTGTTTGAAGATGCCCAGGAATTTCTTGTATTGCTCATTATCTTGGTCATTCTTCACCCTCGAAGGGTAGGGGATCCTTGGTTTGTAGGGTGGTGGTACCACCTCTTTTTCTTTTGGTTCTTCTCCAACTACTTCTTCCACTTCGGATGCTTCTTTTGTCTTCTCTAGAGGGAGAGTTCTCTCAACCTCTTTTACACTCCTCAAGGTGATTGCCTTTAGTTGCTTCCTTGGGTTAGTCTCCGTATTGCTAGGCAAGCTACCTTGAGGCCTTTCTGCCAATGTCTTCGCAATTTGCCCCACTTGATTTTCCAAATTATGTAGGGAGGTGGTGTGATTACAAAGAGTAGCCTCCACCGACTGAAATCTAGCATCCGATGAAGAAACAAACCGTGTGAGTGCTCTCTCAAGGTCGGTCATTTTTCCTTCTAGCCCGGTCACTCGGCTTTCTAAATTCGGAGCTTGTTGACTTTGAAATCCCGGTGGTGCACTATTTTTCTGTTGTGACTGTCCTTGATTGCTCCAAGAGAAATTCGGATGGTTCTTCCACCCCGGGTTATCTGTTCCACTGTACGGGTTGCCTTGGCCTTGTCCTCTATAAGAGTTTCCAACAAAATCGGCCTGCTCCACCGCACTAGTGCCTCCAATGGCAATAGGACAATCACTCAAAGCATGTCCTCCCCCACAACCGTTACAAGTAGTGATGGCTGCAACTCTTGGTGAAGCTAGTGCATCTAGCTTCTTACTCAAAGATTCCACTTGTGCCGCCAAAGATGTAACTGCATCGACCTCATGAATTCCACCAACCTTTTTCCTATCCCTTGAGTTCCATTGATAGCTATTCATAGCCATCTCCTCTACAAGGTGCCTGGCTTCACCGGGAGTCTTGCTTCCTAGAGTTCCTCCGGCCGCCACATCTAGGAGTTGTTTGGTACTTGGATTCAACCGGTTATAGAAGGTGTGAATAATCATCCACTCGGGAAATCCATGTTGCGGGCACTTGCGAAGGAGCTCCTTGAACCTATCCCATATCTCGAATAGAGACTCTAATTCCATTTGCACAAAGGATGATATCTCACTCCGGAGCCTCGCTGACTTTCCCGGCGGAAAGTATCTGGCCAAGAATGCCTCGGCCATCTCCTCCCACGTAGTGATGGAAGCTCTCGGTAATGAATAAAGCCAATGTCTTGCTTTTCCCTTCAATGAAAATGGGAAGGCTCTCAAACGAATCGTGTCGTCTGTCACTCCATTAATCTTCAACATGTCGCACACTTCAAGGAAATTCTCTATGTGACTATTGGGATCTTCATCGGCCAACCCATTAAATTGTGCGGACTGTTGTAACATTTGGATGAACGACGGCTTCAATTCGAAGTTCATAGCCGTGATTTGGGGCCTCATAATGCTCGATTGGGTCCCCATGACTGTGGGTTTAGCAAAATCGGACAACGTCCTCTGCTGTTCATTCTGTTCTGCCATTGTTTTTGACCCTTCTGTCTCAATATCGGTCTGATTCGAAGCTTCTTGCAAAGGCTCTTCACCCTTGCGATGTGCTCTTTTTCCAATGTCCGGGTCTCCTTCAACAAGAATCGAAGGGTTCCCACGGGTCATAACTTGAAACCAAAGCAAAGGAAAGAAAAGTAAAAACAATGATAGATAAAGAAAGTGTGGAATAGAAAGTGAAGTGAATAGCTAAAATAGTGAAAAACAAATATCTAAAACGCCTATTCCCCGGCAATGGCGCCAAAAACTTTGACAGGCGGCCTGAAAGTGCACGGGTTTGTCGAAGTAATAAAAGTTACCCCTGTGAGAGGGTAGTCGAATCCACAGGGAATAGGGGGTTAGAATACGAGATTTCACTATTAAAACTATGCGAAGTACGGAAAAGTGATCAATTGATTTGATGAGTGAATTATGGAAACAATTATACTAAAAGACGAGAAATTAAATAGAAAGATGGAAGATGAGAAAGTGCAAGTGAAAGAGAATAGAGAGGATTTAACAATGAATGAAGCGGGGTATCCAGACAAGCTACATCTAGGATCTATGCTTATAGTGCAAGACTATGCTATTATACTCTCCTATTGATGCCAATTGAGTCGAGGAAATCCTCAGACTCACGGTCCCAAACCTAAGGACAACCGTGACTAACCCCAATATTATGCCAAGGTATTAGGATTCACATCGACCCTTCACTCTATCGCTCGCACGATTAAGCCCCATGGGAGTACATCTACCTAAACCTCACACTACGTGGAATTGCATTAAGTTCTAGGGACTCCTAGTGATAAAACATGTTCCTATGTGTAGTTCTAACCCTTTGGTCCAGGAGGAAGAACCCTAGTCTCGATTAAGCCTCAGTGCGTAGGATTCACTTCAACCATTCACTCTATTACTTGCGTAACTAAGCACCAGGGGAGTATATCTATCTAGCACTTCACTCTATCTCGACCGCTAATAAATCAAGGAAACGGAGATAGGGAGAAATCACACCAGAGGGGAAAGGGGTACATCGCTACCTCACAAATCTCCCTCTCAACCCTCTTCAATCTTAAAGAGTCTAATCTTGTAGGAGTTGTCACACCTCCCAAGGAAAACCTAGATTGTTCTCAACCCTGGTGTCACATCTAAGGGAAAACAATATCAAGATAAAATCAAGATTGAAACTCAATTCTTATTCATCAATAATTGAAAAGCATAATAACAATGTCAAAGAAACATAATAACCCTAGAGTTTACAAGTCCGAATACCCACAAGGGGTTTAGCTCCTCATGGAGCTATACATGTTCATCAAAGTATATAAGAAAGCACAAAATAAAGACATCAATGAAAACCCCCTTGCGTATGGTGTGGCCGTGGTCTTGTGCGGTCGCTGGACGTCGGTGACGATGCCGAAGACGTGCTCTAAACCTCCACGAAGTCCTCTCCAAAACCCCAGCGGCACTCCAGAAGTTGGAGAGAAAGATAGGTCAAAAGATCCTTCAAAAAGTCTCAAAATCGGGCTTTTATAATGTTGAGTCGCGGCTTTCAAATTGCTAAAATCGGGATTTCACACGGCCGTGTGGAATTTCCACATGCCCGTGTGAAATTTCTGGAATGTTGAATTTCGGCTGACAGTGAACATTAACTTGCTACAATGTTTTTTTGTAGTAATTTGCTACAGTGCTGCTACAGGGGTTGTATTCCCTGGGGCCCGAGAAGCTACCCTTACTTCCCTATTACAATGTTGTTCAACCGATACACTTTAAGAGAGTGAATAAGATGTACATAAACCAAACAAATAAGTAACCAATGCAAAAATACGAGAACAAGATATGGGATAAATTAGGGCTAGGAGTGGTCACGAATGAGAATTCCCTTAGGGGCTACTAAAGTGAGTAGGTGATAGCTAACCCGCAAGTGTACGGGGTCGCCAAGTAATACCTAGTGCAAAAGCACCAGGATCGTATTCCACGGGGCTAAGGGTCTACTATTACTCCTTCATCACCTATTTTCTAACCTAACATCTCAACATGGTTTTGGTACTCTAATTAAAGCAAGAAACAAGAACAATATGTAAGAACAACTTAAAGACAAACGCAATGGTTGCAAGTGCTACAATAATGTGTAAAGGCCTATGGATGTGGATCCCCTTGAGGGGTCATCATGAGACATGGATGAACATAAAAAAAAAGATAGTTCGGGTGATTTAGACCGAAGGATCTCAAGATTAGATCAACCCCAATTTCTCGGCGATTGAACCCTAATCCCATACGAATACCTAGCGGAATTTCTTCCTAACCGGTATTCCTACGATTGCATTAAGTACAAGGAGATCCCAATATAAGGGTACCCTAAACCCTAGTTTACCCTTATAGATCGGAGGGCTATTGATACCCAATTTCTCGGCAATACCAATACAAGAAACCCCTTTTTGTTCACGAACGATCTAGTACACGCGAGTAGGTCACGTCTACGTGTACAACTCAATAAAGAGCTATGGATTTCTCCTTCAAGAAGCTCTAGGCATGAAATACAATGAACAAAATCATAAATCAACCCAAATATAGTATTAAGTTCTAATCATCCAAGATACATGATAAACCCCCCCCCCCCCCCCCCCCCCCCCAAGGTTCACCGACATCCGGTGGCCTTGGGGGTCTAGTGTGCCATCATCCAAATAACAACAACAAAGTATGATAAATCACTCAAAAAGCACATAAATGACACTCCCTAGATGAAATAATAAAGGTGAAGGTGGAGATCCGGCCGAATGACGCTTTCCCTCGCCCAAGAGGTTGCCAAATGACGCTTCCCCTCGGCTTGGCACCTTGCTACCTTGATGGTTAAGCTCTCCCCTTGTTGATGATGCTCTTGCCTACTTCTCTTGCTCCAAATCGTCGTCTTCCAAAAGATATCTTCGTTCTCTCCTTCAATGTGCCGGCCAAAAGTTCACTTCTTGAGCCCTAGAACTCCCAATTTATACCCCCGAGGCATACGGGCCGTGAGGGGGCCGTATGGATGTATATTGGATCAAGAAAACCCCAAATCCCGAGCCTCACTGGGTAGTTAACTGGGTAGTTAACTGGGTAGTGAAGCATAGGCAAAAGGTACTGAAAAATCAATACTGGGTCGCAGACTGGGCAGTGAGGATTTATGTTGCGATCTCTGGAGGTGCCTCACGGGGTAGCATACGGGGTCGTGAGGGTCATGGCAAAAACTTAGAGTTTTCTTGCCCGAAAACCCCAGCTGCTACAGTAACTGCTACAGTGTTTATATGTTGCAGTATTTCATCTACAGTAGATCTGCTACAGTACTACGACCCGGCTTTTCTTCTCTTTTCCGCCCAAATTGTGTTCTCCATGTTCTCCATGGCTCCTACATGCCCTACAAAGGGAATAATACTCGATTAAGCATAAAATGGGCATCAAAATATAGTGAAATACATGCTAAGTGTATAAAATATGTATGCTAAAGTACATACATTTAGACACTTATCAGTAGGATGCTTGAACTAACATGCAAGTGGCTAATTGGACCGAGAAAACCCTAGACTAGGCCAACCCGATCGTCACGGCAATTGACCCCTAATCCGGTACGGGTGTTGGATACGGTACGTCTACCGCCCAAGATTACCCCTACGATTGCAATGGGTGAAGTGATTTTCTCAAACTAGACTTAAGATAAAAAGGAGTATTTAATCCTAGGAGTGGAGGGGTACAAATACCCGATGGTCACGGCGTATTTATACGTATTTCCCTTCCAAGTTTGGTGAGTCTAACACTAGGGCAATGGTCATGCAACCTAGCATTTCCTAAGTCTTTTGATACATAGAGTTCTCATACCTATCAAGCATGTAAAAACACCAAACAATGGATCACAAAGAAGCTACAAACAATAATTAGAACAAAATATCCAAAACATCACAAGTTCACCCCCAAGGTTCACCTACATCCGGTGACCTTGGGGTTTAGTTGCTCATGTTCAACAAATATAACAAAGAATACATGCAAACAACCAACAAAGGCATGAGAAGAACTCCCTCAAAGGATGAAGGCCGGAGAACTTCCAAAGATGCCACTCAAAGGGGTGGCTTCCCTCGTCTTCAACCTCCAAATGTAAGCCCTAGGATGTAGATTCTTCCCAAAACCTTGCTCTCCTCGCCAAATTCTCCACGAAGTTGCCCTCCAAAGCTTCTTCTTCTTCAGATCAAAGGTGGTGGTGAGAGGCTCTAAGAAGAAGACACAAGATACCCTAGAAGAAACCCTGCAAATCCCATAAAAGGGTGAATTCGTGCCTCTTCACGGGTGAGCTCACGGTCCATATATAGCCCGTGAGGTAGCCTGTAATGTGGGACGAAAGAATGTGCAAAGTTGCGAAACTGCTACAGGTAATGCTACAGTGACGCTGCTACAGTAACACTCCTATAGCCAATCTGCCCCCAAATTCCTTGCGGTTGACCTCACGGCCGTGAGCTTGCCCGTGAGGGTTTCCAGACTTAGAAAATTTGTCCAAATGTGCGTGGTTCAGGCTGCTACCGTATTGCTACAATGCCGGGACCCTAAAACGACGATTTCGGTGTGGATTTCTTCTCAAATCGCGTCGTTGAGCTCACCAAAGCATCTTTAGCACCTGAAACATGAAATAACCCAATTTAGACCGAAAAAGGGCATCGACTCATCAACAAAGTTCAGAAACCATGCGCAAGTATACGTATGAAATACGTACATTTAGACGTTTATCAAACATCCCCACACCTAAGCGTTTGCTTGTCCCCAAGCAAACAAACATGAAGAACAGGGGCAAGAAGATAAACGGTTAAATGTACGTCCTCAAGCTCAACAGTAAAGAACTCCACAAGCACGAGTGGGTAGAAATCAAGAAGTGAGCTGTATAGTGAATAGCCAGGTAATACTAGCTCTATTTCTCCTTGAGTGTCCCGTGAGTGTGTGCTAACTCCCACCTAGACCTCCACATCCTAGATTACCATAGGATGACCATTCACCCCACACACAATGAAAATGGCATTACAGTGTTAAATGCACCTTCAATACTCAGTTAAGAGTGCTTCGGTTCCTAGATAAAACTTTAGCTCATAAGTGACTACGTAGGAAGCACCAGGGGATCAAGATACTATATTACTTCTCACATATACACAGACATACACTCTATTATTATTTTCTTTTTTAATTTTTTTTTTGAGTCCCCGACTAACATAGACTGCACAAAGATCTTTCAGACTGATGCACATGCTGGCCAGGCACAAGAGCCACCCATCCTACTTGATTACAATCTACATAGACGCATTCATGCTATACTAGCAGAGGAATACTATCATAGAATTTTTTTAATTATTATTATATATATATATATGTACAGACTAACTCTCAAATCCCCTTGTTAAACCCACTACAATAGTTCACTTTAGGCTAAAGAAAACAATGAAGGAACACAAAAGCTCTTAACAGAGTATTGAAAATAGAATTTAACAATCTAATGCCAAAATCATCATGATGGGTTGGTTGGAGTGCACAAGGTAGAAATGATCATGTACAGGTATAGGGATGCACTAAAGGTGAAACAGAACTACATTCAAGCACAGGTAAAGTACAGCTCATAACTATCATTCTACCAAGCCAGGAAGTCCTTAACAATAAAATCATAGCTATCATAGGCAATCAAAACATGCATTAATGAAGAATACTCCAAAAATCCATCCCCACACCTAAAGTTGTACATTGTCCCCAATGTACATAAATCAGCAGAACAGGGTGGGACAAACATGCTAAGTACAAGAAAATGGAGTAAAAGAAACTTCCCCAAACAGTTGATGAAGTATGTGATGTGATCCTCTAGTCGGTTGGGGCAAACAATGTAATGAGGGCATGGAGTGTGAAACTCAGTACAAAAGTCCTGAAAGTACAAAAGAAAAGCGCAGATCACAACTCCAGAAATCAAAATAGTGGAAAAGAGCAAGTAGACAAAAAGCTCAAAAACAACCATAAAAAGTTTAGTAGGGCGAAGCCTGACTAACTCAAAAGTGCACAATACAACAAAACATAAGAAATGTAGCTAATACAGAAATAAAAGCAACAGAGTAAAGAAACAAGCTTGCAGAGTGAGTCTAGGGGCGTGAAGGAAATGATGGTGCTGCGCAGGTGGTGGCCGCAGAGGTGGTGCCGACTGACGATAAAGAATTGCGCAAGAACGCTAAAATGTCGGCAGTGGTGGTCTCAATGCGGCTCACCGAGGCAGTCAGCATCTGCAACTGCTCGCAGACCTCAGCACGAAATGCGTCAAATCTCTCCTTAAGTGAATGTATACGCTCCCTAGGTGCAGCAACATCGCCCGGCTCTGACTCGGACTAAGACTCAGACTCGATGCCATAAGATGGGCCGGGGTCAGTATGGTGTCGCACCAACCTGTGGGTGTTACCCCGCCCCTCAACCATACCAATACACACCAGTGTCTGCATACTGAGTGGAACAACTCCACCCACAACTGTCATGCCTTGGGTTCTATCAATAAGCTCCATACCCTTAATCATGCGAGTGATGTAGGGCCCGGCATAAATGGATCCATGGCGCACAAACTTCCGCTGATGAGCGAAAACGTCGGCGACCAAGTGGCCTAAATGTAGGGGTTACCGCAGTATGATACTGTATAACATGAGTAGGTCAGTGCGTGATACTAGCCCGGTGGAATCCAGTCGACCCCCAATGCCACATGTCAAGAGGGCATGGATATATCTTTGGGTAGGGTCCTTCATCTGGGAGGCCTTCTAGGTGCGCGAACTGGTGGCAATGGATTTCCAGTAGGTTGGACTAGTCACGGGATAGGGGAAATCCTTGCCCAAATCTTTAAATTCCGGCCTTTGGGTGAATGCTTCCGTATAGAATCCCATGTAAACTCCCAATTGATCTTGAGTTACTCTATGGCTCTTCCCAAAAGCACAAAATGTGACGTAGCCAGGTTGGCGAGAGAAGGGATTGTAGTTAAAATTTTCGAAAGTGCTCAACACTTCGAGAGTCAATTCTTTATATGTCGGTTCGTCAATGGAGAATAACTTGTCCCAACCGCCATGTGAGATGAGTTCAAAGATTGCTTCGTCCATGCCTAGGGTTTTCAAAACATCCCAATCGATTTTCTTGATCGTCCCAAAACTCTTGCGCGAGAGTAGTGCGAATCGGTTCCTATGTTCTTCTTTTTTGAACCTAGGTTGCTCGGGGGGCGGAGAAGGTTCCCTCCGGGCTCTTTTGTATGCTACCTTCTTCACCCTCATCCTACAAGATCAAAGGAACAACCATTAAACAAGTTACAAGCAAAGCATAAGTGAAAAAAATGAAAGATTGATGAAATATATGCAGTGCTAAAGTAATTCCGAGAAATTTTGGCAAGAGTCTTGCTTGAAAACTTGATAATCTAAAGATACAACCATTCCAAAACATCATTACAACATTGTAGTAACCAAGGAGAGAAGAAACCATGCAAAATTCAGCCCAAACAACCATGAAAATACCAAGATCAAGAGAAACCATGCTCACCTCAAAACCTAGGGTTTATGGAGTGATCCTTATGTTAAATCCGGCTAAAAGAGTGGTTTTTCTTCAAAACTTCAGGACAAAATTATTCTAGAGGAGATGGAGAGTGTTTTAAAGCAAGAAAATTGAAAGAAAATGGAGGAGAAATGAAGTAGAAGTGAGGGGTGGAAGTGGGGAGATGATGAATACAAGAAGGGCCCAAAAGCCCTTAAAAACTCCAAGGCACGAAAGGCCTCACGGGTGAGCTCAGGGGCGTGAGCTCACCCGTGAGCCCTCTCGGTTTGGTTCACGGCCAAGCTCACGACCGTGAGCTTGGCTATGAGGCCTCTCGGGTTTGCTCACGGGCCGAGCTCACGGGCGTGAGCTCGCCCGTGAGTAGCCTCTGTTTGGCTTGCGGGAAAGCTCACGGCCGTGAGCTTGCCCGCAAGGGCTCTTTCCCTCGCATAAAGACTCAATCATGGGCATTAAAAAGCTCTCAACTCGATTTAGCATTGAAGAACACTCCTCTAAGTCATAAAGACACTCAAAATAAAGCCGAACAAAGCATGAAAGCATTCAAAACATGAATCTCATGAAATCTAATCATTAAAGAACTCACGACAACACTCAAGCATGCATGAATGATGAAACAAAAATTGATGAAAAGATGACTACAACATGAAGAAGACTTAGACAACTAACATGCCAACACACTTCAAGAATATGGAAAAGAAAACAAGACATGCATTCATACTACAAGAAAAAGGAAATTGCAATGAATTTAAAACTTGGGTTGTCTCCCAAGAAGCGCTTGGTTAACGTCATTAGCTTGACGTGTTTTACCTCAAAGTTCATGGTGGGACAAAAGGAGGGAATTTAGCTCCATTCTTTAGTGATGCATTGTTACCCGAAAAATAGTGCTTCAAGCGGTGACCATTGACTTTAAAGGTTCCATTTTGTGGATGAATTATCTCGACGGTGCCATGAGGAAACACTTGAGTCACGGTGTAGGGGCCATGCCATCGTGATTTTAATTTCCCGGGGAATAACTTCAATCTTGCATTGAACAGTAATACTTGGTCCCCGGGCTGGAAGCACTTGGCTTGCTTAATGTGCTGGTCATGATATTCCTTCATCCTCTCTTTATATTTCACCGATGTGTCATAAGCCAAGGATCGCCATTCCTCTAACTCGTTTAATTGGAGTTTTCTTTTTCGACCACAAAGGTGAGGATCAAAATTGAGTTGCTTTATGGCCCAATAAGCTTTTTGTTCTAATTCAACCGGTAGATGGCATGCTGATAAGTGCTTATGTTATAGTAATACGAAGTATTATTATCTTACATTGAGCATTACTTTTCTCAGGTTTAATCACTAATTAGTGTGTATTTGTGTTCTTTTATGCATTGAAGGGTTGTGGAGAAGATTTAGAGAAAAAGAAGCAAGAATAGGTTATGTTCGCCATTGTTGAGGAGTTCTCAGACAAAGCAAGGAACAAGGCATGAGTCTAGACTTGTGGGTGTGTGCCAACCTCCATTGTAAGGGCACAAGGGCAGTCACACTCACAAAAAGTCTATAACTCGTGTGGCATTGGAGAACTTCGCCAAAGAAGAGAAATGAAGTAATCGACATAATCTACCATTGATTGTGTGCCCAATTCAATGGCCTCGATGAAGAACGATGAATTCGGGAGCATTTCGGCTAAGTACTGTAGTACTCACTGTAGCAAAATACTGTAGCGAAAAGTACTGTAGCAAACTACTGTTTACTGTTGCCGAAAATCTGGATTTCAGAGAGTTCACACGGGCGTGTGGAAATTCCACACGGTCGCGTACTGTAGCGAAAGTACTGTTCACATTGCCTAAAAATCACGATTTCAGAATTTCGACACGGCCGTGTGGAATTAAGACACGGGCGTGTGGAATTCCTTGTTTTTCACAGGGCCGTGTGGAATTAACACAGGGGCGTGTGGAACTCCGATTTCAGCCCGATTACAGCCTATAATTAGCCCGTTTTCAGATCTATTTGGGGACCCTCCCCTTCTATCACTTGGATATCTTTTGGGGGGCTTTCGGCTAGGGTTTGGAGAGGTTCTTGGAGGTCTTTGGAGGCGATTAAACGGCATCGACATTGACATCCTTTGGAAGAAAGCTATTGGGGAAGCTCTCATCGGCATTGATTTGTCGAGGTGTGTCTTAGGCTTGACAAGGGATTCGTTGGAGAAGACACACGACTACACAAGACCATTGATACGATCTACAAGGGTGTTTTCTTTATGGTTTTCATGCATATGTTCTTAAACTATTTATTGACTTTGTATTGCTCCATGGAGAGCTAAACCCTAGTGGGTATTCGGACTTGTAAACCCTAGGATGATATTGTTTCTATGACTTTTATTATGCTTTCTTAATTTAATGTTATATTATTGAGTTCCAATCTTGCATGCCGATTGTATGAGATTTTCCCTTAGCCGTGACACTAGGGTTGAGAATCTATTAGGTTATCCTTTGAGGGTGTGACAACCTCTATAGGATTAGACTACACAAGGTTGGAGAGGGTTGATTGCTTCCCCGCAAGTGTACGGGATCGCCAAGTAATACCCTGTGAGTGACACAGGGGTCGTATTCCACTGGGGCCAAGGAAGTACTATTACTCACCCTTCATCTATTTTCTAGCCTACCATTCAATATAAGTGGATAAGAAATAAAACAAATAAACTAATGTAAACTAATCCTATGGCCGGGTCACTAGCACACGGATGTAAGCAAACAAGGGAGTGTCAAGCATGAAAAGGGTGTGTTTGGATAAGGAATCCACCTAGGGTTGTCATTAAGTCCCAAACTAGGATGATATAAAGATGCATTGATGATAGTTGAGACCTAGAGACTTCATGAATAGATTAGCCCCAATTTCTCGGCAACTAACCCCTAATCCCATACGAGTGTTAATCGGAATCTCTTCCGGATTAACCCACCTACGATCGCAATGAGTTCAAGGAAATCTCAAATAGGAGTAAACCTACTATCCTTCGGCTTAAACCTAGTAAAGGAGGGCTACCAACACCCAATCTCTCGGCAATGTCGGCACAAGAATCCCCTTTCAATCTCTCCTAGATCTAGTACACGTGAGTAGGTCACATCTACGCGCACAACTCATAAAAGAATCACGGATTTCTCCACAAATGCGATTCTAGACATGAAGCATGAAAGATTGAACCTCAAACAACCATCAAATTAGATTAACAACAACAATCCAAAGTTCATGCACAAGATAAACCCTAGGGTTCATCCAAATCCAAACACAACAATAAGTTAATCCCTCATGATAAGGGACACTTATACAACATACAAGGAAGATAAAAACATAAAAGAAGCAATGAAAACCCCCTCTAGGTGATGATCTCCTTGAATGGATGAAGCTTCACAAGATTGTCGATGATGGCTTAGATCTTCACTCCAACCCCTTCTCCCTTGCTCCTCTCCCTCTTGGTGATGATGTGTGCTCGTTTCCTATGAAGATCGCCGCCGAAATGTGGCCGGAAAGCCTCAAGAAGGTGTGGTGGCGGCGGCCTCAAAGGCCAAGAGAAAGTCCCCCTTGTGTGCCCTCAAAATAACCTTAAATATGCCCGCAATATCCCGGGGTGGATAGATCCATCCCGGGGTGGATAGGTAGGCAAAACTTGGCTTATGTGGGGGTGTATCCCGGGGTGGAAGAATGGATCCCGGGGTGGATAGGGGGCCGTGAACCCTAGTATAAAATCACTGTCTTTTGATGCTCACGGCCCCTTATACGGCCCCGTATGATGCACTGTTTACACTTATACACTTCCATCATTTCCAGCCCAAAACTCCTCAGGTGCAACAGCAACTGCTACAGTAAGAATGCTACAGTGCTCCAGGTACAGTAAATACGCTACAGTGCTGCGACGCCTGAATTTCATCCTTTTTCGCCCAAATTGTATTCTCGTGCTACTCATGGCTCCCCCGTGTCCTACAACATAAATAATAGTCGATTAAGCACAAAACGGGCATCAATTCTTAACAAAATACATGCTAAGTGTACAGAGTACGTATATTAAAACATTTACATTTAGACACTTATCAAATATCCCCACACCTAAGCGTTTGCTTGTCCCCAAGCAAACAAATCATGAAAAATAAAGGGAATGATAAGTGGCTAAATGTACATCTCCGGCTCAAATGAATACAAGATTATACAACTATAGAACAATGATATACAAATGTTGAGTTACAGTCAATACGTACAACAAATAGATCCTGTCTCACCTTTTATATGTCTGTACAGTGTAAGTGAATCTTTCATCTCATTTGCCCTGACATGGCCTAGCCCTATGACTTCAATTAGTACAGCTCTAGATGCTAATCACTCCACAAGTACAGAGTACCAAGTCTTAAAATGCTAAATGCCACTTCAATGAACAAATAAGATGCTTCTAAGTCTATACTTGAAACTAAATCCCCTTTCTTCTCAAAACACCAGGTAGGCAGTCTAAGTGATCACTAGGGTTTTATTTACATGTATGAACAATTTTTTTTTTTTTTTTTTTTTTTTTTTTTTTTTTTTTTTTAAGTCCGACTAACGTAGACTGCACAAAAATAATCTTTCAGACGGATGCACATGCTGGCCAGGCACAAGAGCCACCCATCCTACTTGATTACAGTCTACATAGACGCATTCGTGCTATACTAGCAGAGGAATACTGTCATAGACTCTTTTTTTTTTTTTTTTTTTTTTTCATTTCATTTTTTTTTTTTTTCATTTTCACCATAGATCATGTCTTTAGACTGCACTACAAGTCACAAAACTAGGACTAGCTCACCACGCTTAGAAGTTCTTAAGAGTTCATTGAAGGATAGAACTTAGTCTCCTAAGGCCAAGTACTCAAGGTTGTGTGTTAAGCATACAAGAGAGTTAAGAAAGTCAAGCAGGCTATTCCCAGGGCATCAACAAAAGACTCAGTGCACAGAACAATACTAGAGGTGAAACAAGATTCAATAGAGCTCAAAAATATGTAACTCACATCAATCATTAGTTCATGCTTGAAGAATATAACAAGAATGAACAAAGCCATCATTGATAACCCTAGCATGCAAATATGGCACTAAACATGTAATACACCCATCCCCACACTTAGTGTTGTACATTGCCCTCAATGTACACTATTCATGAATAACATGGCAATATAACCAACAAAAACAATAGAGGAGGGTGAAAATGAACTTCCCCGGTTTATCTTGTGCAACTAGCGATGTGTGACCCGAACATAGAGTACGGCGAGTTATACATGTCGGGTCCAATCTCCATTGTTTTCGGAGAAGCTCACCAAATTTCCCTTAATGCCCTAGGGAGGCTTGAAGAGGGTGTGTTCATCCCGGCCACATGTAGCATAGCTTTAGGCCTCCATGGGAAAAGCTTGGGCCGGGAGTTGTGCAATTCAAACTTGGGCGGATCCTTAGACGGCTTGAACCTCCTCCCCGCTTCTTCTTTGTTCCCGGCAAAAATTCCTTTGAGTACCCAACCACAAAGTTGCTTGGGCCTCCATGGAAAAAGCTTTGGTTGAGAGTTATCTAAGCTCGGCATTGGTGGATCATTGTGTGACATCAACATCCTATCCACATCCTTTTTCTCAACCCTTTGTAAATGGCCTTGAACTACCCATAATAATTGTTTGGGTCTCCAAGGAAACAAGTTTGGTTGAGAACTTGTTAATTTTTGCATAGGTGGATCAATTGAAGGCCTCAACATCCTATCCACAATTTTTTTCTCAACCCCTCTTGAATAGTCACAAATAGCCCATGAAATTTGCTTGGGCCGCCATGGGAATATTTTTGGTTGGGAATTGTCCAAGCCCGGCATTGGTGGGTTTAAGGATGACCTTAGCCTTTCCCCCACATCTTCAAATACAATTCCCGGAATTTTCTCTCGGCACTTGAAGATTATTGATTCGTTCGTTGAATGATCAATATCGAGGCAAGTAGCGTCTTCAAATGTTGTCGATGGAGCTTCTTCCACTTCCTCACATTCGTCCATGGCCATGATGTCATCCTCCTCTCTTTCTTCTTCAACTTCACCTTGAGATGGAACATCTATCATTTGCTCACAAGGTATTGATGCAACATCATTTGCTTTAACGTCCAATACCTCAAAATACAATTCCACCTCAAGTTCACCTTTGTGCTCTTCCCTTCTAGTGTCATTCTCAGATAGGTCTTCTAAAATGTATGGCAACTTGGTTGATGTACTAGAAGACACTCCTATCTGGCTTTCCATGCTTTGAAGAGATGGTTGGGCATTAAAATTTGCGGCAGTCAAGGCTTCAGGTTCAGCATCCGCATTCATCATGAATCTCTCAAGCACATCTTGTGTATTGAGATCCCATCCAATAAATGGTTTACTTTGAAATACTGGAAGGGGGTGATGCCATGGTTCTTGAAAGGAGGGCTCTTGTGGCAATCCTTGGTAAGGGTGCTCCCATTGTTGAGTATGATGATGTGTCGAAAAATTTTGGTACCCTTGCCAATATGGATTGTAGTCATTTTGGGGTGGATTGCATTGGCGTGCTTTCATGGCAATGAACTTTTCTATCTTCTCTTCAAGTGCAAAGATTTTGGCGGCCAAAAGCTTTTCTTGGAAATCCATGGGCCTGTATAAATAATCAAAACTAAAAACAATAAGCTAACAAAGAAAATAAGAAAGAAGTAAAATAAATAAATATGCACAAAATGGTAAAAGATACATACAAAGACAAATATTTACAAAGCAAATGACTAGAGCAATAGACTACAAGCTTTCCTAGTATTCCTTGATGTCCCCGGCAACGGCGCCAAAAACTTGATTGCTTCCCCGCAAGTGTACGGGATCGCCAAGTAATACCCTGTGAGTGACACAGGGGTCGTATTCCACTGGGGCCAAGGAAGTACTATTACTCACCCTTCATCTATTTTCTAGCCTACCATTCAATATAAGTGGATAAGAAATAAAACAAATAAACTAATGTAAACTAATCCTATGGCCGGGTCACTAGCACACGGATGTAAGCAAACAAGGGAGTGTCAAGCATGAAAAGGGTGTGTTTGGATAAGGAATCCACCTAGGGTTGTCATTAAGTCCCAAACTAGGATGATATAAAGATGCATTGATGATAGTTGAGACCTAGAGACTTCATGAATAGATTAGCCCCAATTTCTCGGCAACTAACCCCTAATCCCATACGAGTGTTAATCGGAATCTCTTCCGGATTAACCCACCTACGATCGCAATGAGTTCAAGGAAATCTCAAATAGGAGTAAACCTACTATCCTTCGGCTTAAACCTAGTAAAGGAGGGCTACCAACACCCAATCTCTCGGCAATGTCGGCACAAGAATCCCCTTTCAATCTCTCCTAGATCTAGTACACGTGAGTAGGTCACATCTACGCGCACAACTCATAAAAGAATCACGGATTTCTCCACAAATGCGATTCTAGACATGAAGCATGAAAGATTGAACCTCAAACAACCATCAAATTAGATTAACAACAACAATCCAAAGTTCATGCACAAGATAAACCCTAGGGTTCATCCAAATCCAAACACAACAATAAGTTAATCCCTCATGATAAGGGACACTTATACAACATACAAGGAAGATAAAAACATAAAAGAAGCAATGAAAACCCCCTCTAGGTGATGATCTCCTTGAATGGATGAAGCTTCACAAGATTGTCGATGATGGCTTAGATCTTCACTCCAACCCCTTCTCCCTTGCTCCTCTCCCTCTTGGTGATGATGTGTGCTCGTTTCCTATGAAGATCGCCGCCGAAATGTGGCCGGAAAGCCTCAAGAAGGTGTGGTGGCGGCGGCCTCAAAGGCCAAGAGAAAGTCCCCCTTGTGTGCCCTCAAAATAACCTTAAATATGCCCGCAATATCCCGGGGTGGATAGATCCATCCCGGGGTGGATAGGTAGGCAAAACTTGGCTTATGTGGGGGTGTATCCCGGGGTGGAAGAATGGATCCCGGGGTGGATAGGGGGCCGTGAACCCTAGTATAAAATCACTGTCTTTTGATGCTCACGGCCCCTTATACGGCCCCGTATGATGCACTGTTTACACTTATACACTTCCATCATTTCCAGCCCAAAACTCCTCAGGTGCAACAGCAACTGCTACAGTAAGAATGCTACAGTGCTCCAGGTACAGTAAATACGCTACAGTGCTGCGACGCCTGAATTTCATCCTTTTTCGCCCAAATTGTATTCTCGTGCTACTCATGGCTCCCCCGTGTCCTACAACATAAATAATAGTCGATTAAGCACAAAACGGGCATCAATTCTTAACAAAATACATGCTAAGTGTACAGAGTACGTATATTAAAACATTTACATTTAGACACTTATCAAGGGTTGAGAGGGATAGTTGTGAGGTAGCGATGTACCCCTTTCCCCTCCGATGTGGTTTCTCCCTACCTCCGTTTCGTTGATTCATTAGCGGTCGAGATAGAGTGAAGTGCTAGGTAGATAAACTCCCCTGGGGCTTAGTTACGCGAGTAACAGAGTGAAGGGTTGAAGTGAATCCTACGCACTGGGGCTTAATCTAGACTAGGGTTCTTCCACCTGGACTAAAGGGTTAGAACTACACATAGGAAAAGGTTTTACCACTAGGAGTCTCTAGAACTTAATGCAATCCCACGTAGTGTGAGGCTTAGGTAGATATACTCCTCTAGGGCTTAGTTGACAGGTCAACGAGAGTCAAGAGTCGTAGTGAATCCTAATGCCGGGGCATAGTGTTGGGGTCAGTCACGGTTGACCTTAGGTTTGGGACCGTGTGTTTAAGGATATCCTCGACTCAATTAGACATCAGTTAGAGGGTATAATACTAGTCTTGCACTAGAAGCATTAGTCTTAGAGGGAGCTTTGTCTGGGTAACCCATCGTTATATCGATTACCTCTCCTACCCTCATTATTCTTCTTGCACTCTTTCATTTTCTTTTTACATCTATACATATATACTTTTCTCATCATCGATTCCCATCATAGCTAAATAGCGATAACACTTGTTTCTGAACACTATTCCCTGTGGATACGACTACCCACTCACCAGGGTATTTTATTACTTCGACAACCCGTGCACTTGCGGGGTACACACGTAAGGGGTGTGTCACATGCCTTCCCATAGACCATTCGATAGGGAGTGGACCCAATAGGTGTCTTGAAAACGGTTCTATATGCCCACAGTGCATCGTCAAGTTGGTCAGCCCAATCCCGTCGGTGATAATTGACTGTTTTCTCTAGGATTCGCTTCAACTCTCTATTCGAAACTTCAACCTGGCCGCTAGTTTGGGGATGATAAGCAGTTGAAACACGGTGCGAAACCCCATATCGTTTCAAGACTCTCTCGAACTGAAAGTTGCAGAAGTAGGTGCCCCGGTCACTAATGATCGTTCTGGGTGTCCCGAACTGGGAAAATAATTTTTTTAAGAATTTCACCACAAGTCTTGCATCACATGACGGAAAAGCATGCGCTTCCACCCACTTGGAGACATAATCCACTGCTACAAGAATATACTTGTTTCCCTGAGAACTAGGGAATGGGCCCATGAAATCGATGCCCCAGACATCAAATACTTTGCATGCTTGATTCCATGGCTGTGGCATTTCTTCTCTTTTTGAGATGTTTCCCGTACGCTGGCATCTATCACAATGTTGTACCAATGCCTGAGCATCCTGAAATATTGTTGGCCAATAAAACCCAGCATCGAGTGCCTTCTTAGCTGTTCGGCATCCACTATAGTGGCCTCCTGTCGGCCCAGAATGACAATGCCTCAAGATGTCAAGACCTTCCACTTTCGAAACACATATCCTGACAATCTGATCAGAGCAAACCCTGAACAAGTGGGGGTCCTCCCAGATATTGTATTTCAAATCCGCAAAGAACTTTTTCCTTTGTTGTTGAGTGAGCCACTTGGGAAAAGTTTTCGCCACAAGATAGTTTGCAATATCGGCGAACCATGGAGTCTCATCTTCTCCTATCACTTGAATACTACAAAGTTGCTCCCCCGGAAATGTATCATTTATCTCTCTTCTTTCTAGCTTGTCATCATTGGGATCCTCAAGGCGGGAGAGGTGGTCAGCAGCCAAATTTTCTGCCCCCTTCTTATCTCTTATCTCCAAATCGAAATCTTGAAGAAGTAGCACCCAGCGGATCAGTCGAGGCTTGGCATCCGACTTGCTCAACAGATATTTTAGGGCAGAATGGTCTGTGTAAACAATTACCTTGGACAACACCAAATACGACCTGAATTTGTCAAATGCGAAGACTACCGCTAGTAATTCCTTCTCGGTAGTAGTGTAGTTTTCTTGAGCATCATTCAAAGTTTTGCTTGCATAATAGATAGGATGAAAGTGTTTGTCCCTTCGTTTCCCAAGAACTGCACCAAAAGCATAGTCACTTGCATCACACATCAGCTCGAATGGCAGATTCCAGTCAGGCGAAACCATGATAGGAGCTTCAATTAGTCTCTGTTTGAGAGTTAAGAAGGCGTGCATACAATCACTAGTGAATTCAAAAGGGGCATCCTTCTACAACAGCTTTGTTAATGGTCGGGTAATGGATGAGAAATCTTGCACAAATCTTCTGTAGAAGCCGGCATGTCCCAAAAAACTTCTGATTGCCTTTACTGAAGTTGGGGGTGGAAGTTTCTCAATAGTGGCGATTTTTGACCTGTCTACCTCAATCCCATGTTTCAAAATTTTATGCCCGAGAACTATACCGTCCTTGACCATAAAATGACATTTCTCCCAAGTAAGCACTAGATTTGTCTCCTCACATCTGCTTAGGAACGTTTAAGGTTTTTGTGGCAAAACTCAAATGAATCATCCTGAGAAGTCGTCCATGAATACTTCCATAATGTGTTCCACCATGTCCTTGAAAATATCCATCATGCATCTTTGGAAGGTGGCCGGTGCATTACAAAGCCCAAAAGGCTTCCGCTGATAAGCAAAGTTGTCGTAAGGACAGTGAAAGTAGTCTTCTCCTCATCTTATGGGGCAATAGGAATCTGAAAATATCCAGAGAAGCCGTCTAAAAAGCAATAATAAGAGTGTCCTGCAAGCCGCTCAAGCATCTGATCGATGACAGGTAAAGGGAAATGATCTTTCCTTGTGGCATCATTAAGTTTCCTATAGTTAATGCAGACCCTCCAACCTGTTACTGTTATAGCCGGGATAAGTTCATTTTTTTCATTAGTCACAACTGTCATACCTCCTTTTTTAGGTACCACCTGGACTAGACTCACCCATGCACTGTCGGAAATGGGGTAGATGATACCCGCATCAAGAAGCTTAATGACTTCATTCTTTACTACCTCCTTTATGTTAAGATTCAGTCTTCGTTGGGGTATTGCCATCGGCTTGTGATTGTCTTCCATAAGAATTTTGTGAGTACAGAATGAAGGACTGATCCCTTTGATATCCGTGATTTTCCAAGCAATTACCTTCTTGTGTTTCTTGAGTACATCCAAAAGTTTATCTTTCTGTTGCCCTATCAAATCTGATGCAATGATAACCGGGAGTGTAGAGTCTTCCACCAAGAAGGCATATTCCAAATGATCAGGTAGTGGCTTCAGCTCCAGCTCAGGAGGTTCTTCAAGTGATGAAATCAATCTTCCATAATTGCTTAAATCATGCTTCTCAATTGTTTGATCTTCCAAACCAGATGAACTATCACTCCCTGAGCTATCTTCCATCACATGTATCTCTGCTTCAACAGAATTCAAGTCCTCCTCCTGTACATAATCCGTTCCGTCGGTGCTGTATGATCCTGTTTGATCTGTCCCTTTTTCAACTTGAGTCGATGACCCAAAGTATCCATTTGAATTTTTTTTTGAACATTCATTGATGGGGGCACACTGAAAGCTCGGTGGATAAGATTTCGCTACAAGATTCACCTTTTCTGACTGTAAATATTGCCGGAGTAGAGAATCAGTGCTGTGATTTTCTACAGTTAAGTTGGTTGAATCATCACAAAACTTCCTTCTCCACTGGTCATCATAAAAGCTGGGAGGAATCGATGCAGCACCGGAGTTAAGATCACCAAGACGGGGTTTGATGAGTGCTCGTGTAGTAATGATGCGAAGCATTATTATCTTGCAATAAGCATTAATTTAATTAGATTTTATCACTAAATAGTGTGCATTTATTTACTTTTGCGCATTGTAGGTTTATGGAGCTAATTTGGAGAATAGGAACGAAATTAGATCGTGTTCGCCATTGTTGGGGAGTTTTCGGACCAAACAAGGACAAGGCACAAGCCCGGACTTGTGAGTGTGTGCCAACCTCCTTTTGGAGGGGCATAAAGGCAGTCACATTCACAACAAGTCCGACTTGTGTAGCTTAGGAGAACTCTACCAAAGAGAAGACTTGAAGCAATCGACACGATCTACCATTGATTGTGTGCCCAATTCAATGACCTCGGTGAAGTACAACGTATTTGGAAGCATTTCGGCAAGTTACTGTAGCAGCAATGTAGCTTATTACTGTAGCAATTTACTGTAGCATGTTACTGTGCATTTTCAGGAAAGACAGAAGCTTCACACGGGCGTGTGGAAATTCCACACGGCCGTGTGAAGCCCCGATAAGTTCAAAATTAAAGCCGCACTCAGCCTATTTAAAGCCCGATTTGGAGACTTTTTCGGCATCTTTGGACCTATCTTTCTTCTCAACTTCTGGAGGGTGCGGGTTTCGGAGAGGATTTTGTGGAGGATTGGAGTGCGCCATCGGCATCGTCACCGACGTTCGACGGCCGCACAAGACCACGGCCACACCATACGCGAGGGGGTTTTCATTGATGTCTTTAGTTTGTGCTTTCTTTCATAAATTGATGAACATGTATAGCTCCATGAGGAGCTAAAGCCCTCGTGGGTATTCGGACTTGTAAAACTCTAGGATAATTATGTTTCTATGACAATGTTATTATGCTTTTCCAATTTTGATGAATAAATTCGAGTTTTTATTTTAATTATCTTTTGCTATTGTTTTCTCTTAGCCGTGACACTAAGGATTGAGAACAATCTAGGTTATCCTTTGGAGGTGTGACAACTCCTATAGGATTAGACTACTTAAAATTGAAGAGGGTTGAGAGGGAGAGTTGTGAGGTAGCACCGTACCCCTTTCCCTTCCGATGTGATTTCTCCCTACCTCCGATTCCTTGATTTATTAGCGGTCGAAATAGAGTGAAGTGCTAGGTAGACATACTCCCCCAAGGCTTTGGGGTGACGTGAATCCTATGCACTGGGGCTTAATTTAGACTAGGGTTCTTCCACCTGGACCAAAGGGTTAGAACTACTACACATAGGAACAGGTTTTATCACTAGGAGTCCCTAGAACTTAAAGCAATTCCACGTAGTGTTAGGCTTAGGTAGAAATACTCCCTTGGGGGTTAGTTGAGCAATCAACAGAGTGAAGGGTTGACGTGAATCCTATTGCCGGGACATAGTGCTGGGGTTAGTCACGGTTGACCTTAGGTTTGGGACCGTGTGCTTAAGGATTTTCCTCGACTCCATTAACATCAATAGGAAAGTATAATAGCATAGTCTTGCACTAGAAGCATAAGTCCTAGAGGTAACTTGTCCGGATACCCTATTTTCATTCATTGCTAGTCTCTCTCTTTTACTCTTTACTTGCACTTTTCTTTCCTTCATCTTTCTATTCATTTCCCTTGCTTTTATTCTAATTTCCATAAATCCACTTATCACTCTGATTATTGTTTTCTCATATATCGTACGACTGAATAGCAATTTCTCGTATTTTTAATCCCTATTCCCTGTGGATTCGACTACCCACTCACCGGGGTAATTTTATTACTTCGACAAGGCCGTGCACTTGCGGTACACACGCAAAAGGTCGTGTTAGGGTTCCTGTGGCTGAACAAAATTATCCCAGTTAACTGTTGAACCCATGGTAAAAAGAATATGTACACACTAAGAGGAAAATTATCACAAAAATTTTTAAGCAAACAAAGAAATGATGGAGTATAAACAAAAATGGTAAAAAAATAAAACACGAAGATGGTTAAATCAACACGCTGAAAGTTTTCCGAGTATTTCTCGTGGGTCCCCGGCAACGGCGCCAAAAATTTGATACGCTCGTCGAGCTATACCCGCAAGTGCACGGATCGTGAAGTAATACCCTGTGCGTGACACATGGGTCGTATTCCCTGGGGCCCGAGAAGCTACCCTTACTTCCCTATTACAATGTTGTTTAATCGATACAATTTAAGAGAGTGAATAAGATGTAAATAAACCAAACAAATAAGTAACCAATGCAAAAATACGAGAACAAGATACGGGATAAATTAGGGCTAGGAGTGGTCACGAATGAGGATTCCCTTAGGGGCTACTAAAGTGAGTAGGATGCTTGAACTAACATGCAAGTAGCTAATTGGACCGAGAAAACCCTAGACTAGGCCAACCCGATGGTCACGGCAATTGACCCCTAATCCGGTACGGGTGTTGGATACGGTACGTCTACCGCCAGAGATTACCCCTACGATTGCAATGGGTGAAGTGATTTTCTCAAACTAGACTTAAGATAAAAAGGAGTATTTAATCCTAGGAGTGGAGGGGTACAAATACCCGATGGTCACGGTGTATTTATACGTATTTCCCTTCCAAGTTTGGTGAGTCTAACACTAGGGCAATGGTCATGCAACCTAGCATTTCCTAAGTCTTTTGATACATAGAGTTCTCATACATATCAAGCATGTAAAAACACCAAACAATGGATCACAAAGAAGCTACAAACAATAATTAGAACAAAACATCCAAAACATCACAAGTTCACCCCCAAGGTTCACCTACATCCGATGACCTTGGGGTTTAGTTGCTCATGTTCAACAAATATAACAAAGAATACATGCAAACAACCAACAAAGGCATGAGAAGAACTCCCTCAAAGGATGAAGGCCGGAGAACTTCCAAAGATGCCACTCAAAGGGGTGGCTTCCCTCGTTTTCAACCTCCAAATGTGAGCTCTAGGATGTAGATTCTTCCTAAAACCTTGCTCTCCTCGCCAAATTCTCCACGAAGTTGCCCTCCAAAAGCTTCTTCTTCTTCAGATCAAAGGTGGTGGTGAGAGGCTCTAAGAGGAAGACACAAGATACCCTAGAAGAAACCCTCCAAGTCCCATAAAAGGGTGAATTCGTGGCTCTTCACTGGTGACCTCATGGTCCATATATGGCTCGTGAGGTAGCCTGTAATGTAGGACAAAAGAATCTGTAAAGTTGCGAAACTGCTACAGTAACACTGCAGCAGTCAGCTGAAAGCTGTTGCATGATCACTTAAGAATGTATATATGTAAGTAAGGAATAAAGCATCTCGTATGTGTCCCCTGAAAGCTGTTGCATGATCACTTAAGAGCCAGAGTTTTATTTAGGACCCGAAGGACTCTTAACTAAGTATTGAGGGTGTCTTTAACACTTTAATGCCGTCTTCATTGTGCGTGGGGTGAATGGTCATCCTGGGGTAATTCAGGGTGTGGAGGTCAAGGTGGGAGTTAGCACACACTCACGGGGGCACTCTAGGAGAAACAGAACTAATATTACCTAACTATTCATTGAACAACTCACTTCTTAATTTCTGTCCATTTGTGCTTGTGATGTTCTTTACTATTGAGCTTGAGGTCGTACAGTTAGTCGTTTATCTTCTTGCCCCTGTTCTTCATGTTTGTTTGCTTGGGGACAAACAAACGCTTAGGTGTAGGGACAAGCAAACGCTCAGCGGAACTGTAGCAACCACTGTAGCACGAAAACTTTGGCGAAACGGCTAAGTCTGGAGGTTCATGCGGGCTACCATGCTGGCACTGCAGAGGCCGCATACGGTACTGTAGCACATCTGCTGTAGCAATTCACTGTAGCGGCATTGTACCAACTTACACGATTTTCGGGATTTCTCGGAAACTTTCTCTCCCCGCATGCGGGGCCACATAGGAGGCCGCATAGCATCCCAAAAGTTATTTTTAAAGGGGATTAGGGCACTTTTCTTTGGGTCTTTAGCCACCTCTTCTCCTCCATCATCACCTAGGACATCAAGGCTGCGGTAGAAGGCATTTTTTAGGAGCAAATCAAGGGGAGAAGGAGATCATACTCGAGGGAGAGCATCTAGGAGCTTACCGGCGCGGATCCGACAAGTTCTCATCACCACCTTCTAGTCTTCATTCGAGGGGAGTTGTTATGAGCTTCATCTTGTATTTCTTGTTTTGTATACATTCTCCTTTGTTGATGATGAACTAGACTCCCAAGGTCACCGGGCATCCGGTGAACCTTGGGATGAACTTGTTTGTTTGTATGTTTTGAGTATATTTTTGGTATATGGTTTGTGACACACCCCTTTGCGTGTGTGTACCGCAAGTGCACGGGTTGTCGAAGTAATAATTACCCTGGTGAGTAGGGTAGTCGAATCCACAGGGAACAGGGCTACTAGTACTAACTTCTTCTCTGCAATCTAGCCTAATGACCAATGTGATTTTGTGGTGATCTAGTGTGCATAGAAATTAATACCAGAGATGAATAGGCAAAAGGTAAATAAAGGGAGATCTCAATCAATGAAGATGAGATACCCGGGCAATGCTCCCCCTAGGCTCTATCATGAAGTGCAAGACTAACTAAATGCTTCTAAACCGAGTTCTATGAGTCGAGGTAATCCAAGAATAATCGGTCCCTGCTTCCAGGCCACCGATACTAGTCCCCTACAAGGTCCCGGTGGAGAAATCGCTCAATCTCAACACCTCATACCCCATATGACCGCAATAAGCTTTAGGGATACCTAAAAGTGAAACCGATTCCTAAAATTAGATCTAACCCTACTTCTAGGAGGAAGATCCCTAACCCCCTACAAGGTCCCGGCGGAGAAATCTCTCAAACTCACACCTCACACCAAATATGGTTGCATAGATCTTAGGGAATACGGAGATAGGAAACACTTAATCGGAAGGGAAAGGGGACGCTCCACTATCTCATGACTCACCCTCTCAACCCTCTTCAATCTCATATGTTCTAACCCTAATGGAGACCTCTCTCTCACCAAGGCAACAAATCAAGCATACCAAACAACCATACGAATCAATAAGGCATGCAAGCAATGATAAAACAAGATTGAAACTCAAATAAACTCGGATTTAAAAGAAAGCATAAAGAAAGTCAATACATGAATCGAAACCTAGGGTTCACATGCCCAAGTATCTACTAGGGTTTAGCCCTCCATGGGGCTTATTACAAAGCAAAACATAACACAATGAAAAGCAATGTAAACCATGGAAATAAACCCCCTTGAATTCGTGATGATGGCCTTGATAGGTCGCTCAACGTCTTGAAGGATCCTTCTCTGAAGCTAGGTTGCCAATGACTCCCTCGATGCTATGACGGAGGAAAGAACTATCAAAGTTGGTGATGAACGGCCCTCCAATTCGGCAAAGACCTCCTCCTCAAACCCTAGCCGCTTCCTCTCTCAAAAGGCACACAAAAGATCTCAAACGAATCGACGAAACGGCCTATTTATAAGTCTGAATCGCGCCAGTCACGTGTCTTCACGCGACCGCTTGAGATCCCACGCGATCGCGTGGGCTACAGAATTCCCACGCGGTCGCGTGAACAGTAATTCCGCTACAGTACTGCTACAGTAATTCCTTCGAATCATCATTTGAGAGCTTGAACTATCTTCACACAAGTTGGGACATGAAGGTGTGACTGCCTTTGTGCCCTTCCATCACACAAATTATCTTGAATTCTTCAGGAAGTTGGCACACACCCTCATGTGCATGATCCCCTCTTGTGCCTTGACACTTGTGTTGTACAAAAGCTCCCAACAATACGTCTTTATAACCCATCTTTGTTTCCTTTTCCTCCTTTAACACTTCCACAACCTAATTGCATAAAAGAACACCAAAATACACTTTATGAGACATAATCAATGGTAAAATGATGCTCAATGTATGTAAAACAAGTAGGTAAAAACATGTATAATCAAGCACTTATCAGTTTGGTTGTGGTCTAAGCTTTGTGTTCTTTATTGTATCAAATTGCATGAGAACTCTGTGGTTTGAATTCTAGGTTGTACTTGGTTGCGTGACCATCGCCCTTGTACTAGACATGCTTGGCTTAGAAGGGATACATGTACGAATACGCCGTGACCATTGGGGAAGAACCTAGATATTGAGTTTGACCCTAATTAGAGATTTCCCTAAGCGTAATGCGATCGTAGGAGGATTTGGGCGGAAGAGATTCCGTATTCCAATACTCTTACCGGATTAGGGGTTATCACCGTGACCATCGGGGTGACCTACTTTTGGACGTCTCTTGGCCTAACCACCATTACCTTCATTACTCTAGCATCCTTCTAGCTTTAGTAGTCCCGAGGGGATCCTCGCCCGGGGACCTCACACTTTTATTGCTAATTGTTTTCTTAATGTGCTTGTGTGGTGTGCCTTAGTCCACTTGTTTATAGTTTTCTCTTTTGTTATTTTTCTTATTTTGTTCCAAAGCTATATTTGGTAGACTAGACAGTGTCATCTAGAGGGGAGTAATAGCAGCTCTTGGGACCCCAGGGAATACGACCCCCTCGCGCGTGCGTGAGGGGTATTAGTTGGCGACCCGTGCGCTTGCGGATCGATTCAATCACTGTTGACCTCACGGCCGTGAGCTTGCCCGTGAGGGTTTCCAGACTTAGAAAATTTCTCCAAATGTGCGTGGTTCAGGCTGCTACAGTATTACTACAGTGCCGTGACCCTAAAACGACGATTTCGGTGTGGATTTCTTCTCAAATTGCATCGTTGAGCTCACCAAAGCATCTTTTGCACCTGAAACATGAAATAACCCAATTTAGACCGAAAAAGGGCATCAACTCATCAACAAAGTATGGAAACCATGCGCAAGTATACGTATGAAATACGTACATTTAGATGTTTATCAGCTACCTTAGAGGTTGAGTGAAGCTACTACTTCCTTACTTTGTGTATATAAATAAGTCCTTGTAACAAGAGTTTGAGGAGTACTTCTTGGTTATCTTGAGTGAATTCGCACACACTTACACATTTTTGAGTTGTTATCCATTTTGATTCAAGTTTTTAGCTAGAGCAATGATAACCTTGTGCAATGTTCTGATTTTCCCTTGATTGTAGAATGCTTCTTTTGCATATTTTTGGGGAACCTAAGGCCGAGCACTTTCAATTTCTCCTTCCAAGTACTTTCACGTTCTATTTTGCTTGAGGACAAGCAAAAGCTTAAGTGTTATGTGATTTGATAAGTGCTTGTGTTATAGTAACGCGAAGCGCTATTATCTTACAATGAACATACCTTTTATCATATTTTATCACTAAATTGTGTGCATTTGTGTATTCTTATGCTTTGTAGGTTTGTGAAGCTAATATGGAGAAGAAGAACGAAGTTAGATCGTGTTCGCCGTTGTTGGGAAGTTTTCGGACCAAGTAAGGAACAAGGCACGAGATTAGACTTGTGAGTGTGTGCCAACCTCCTTTGGAGGGGCACAAAGGCAGTCATATTCACAACAAGTCTAACTCATGTATCTTAGGAGAACTTCGCCAAGAAGTAGACTTGAAGCAATTGGCACGATCTGCCATTGATTGTGTTCCCAATTCAAAGTCCTCGATGAAGAACAACGGATCGGGAGCATTTCGGCGAGTTACTGCAGCAGCAATGCAGTTTTGTACTGTAGTTAAACACTGTAGCAAGCTACTGTTCACTTTCTGCCGAAAATCAGGATTCCAGAGAGTTCACACAGCCGTGTGGAAATTCCACACGGCCGTGTGAAGTCCCGATTAGTCTGATTTTAAAGCCGACTCAACATTATAAAAGCCTGACTTTTTAGACTTTTGATCTATCTTTTGACCTAATTTTCTCCCCAACTTCTGGCGAGTGCGGCTAGGGTTTCGGAGAGGACTTCATGGAGGTTTGGAGCGCATCATTAGCATCATCATCGACGTCCGGCGGCCGCACAAGACCACGGCCACACAATACGTAGGGGGGTTTTCATCAATGTCTTTAATTTGTGCTTTCTTTCGTATTTTGATGAACATGTATAGCTCCATGAGGAGCTAAACCCCTCGTGGGTATTCAGACTTGTAAACTCTAGGATTATTATGTTTCTATGACATTGCTATTATGCTTTTCCATTATTGATGAATAAATTCGAGTTTCGATTTTAATCATCTTTTGCAATTGTTTTCCCGTAGCCGTGACACTAGGGTTGAGAACAATTTGTAAACGCGTAACTGTACGTATTACTTATGTATGTTTGCATATTTATCGAGTATTTTTATATGTGTGGATGCCTATTTTAAGTCTAAATTGTTTTATTTCATGTTACAGGCAAAGAAGTTACCATTGGGAGCTCGTCAACGAGATTTTTAGAAGAAATCTACAAGGAAAGACCATTTTTGAGATGGCACTATAGCAGCACTGTAGCACAGGAACTTTGGTGAAACGGCTAAGTCTGGAGATCCATACGGGCACCCATACGAACGCATGACTAACCACATACAGTCTTGTAGCAGTATCACTGTAGCAGAGTTACTTGAGAAGGGGTGGTACGCGTTTGAATCGCTCATCCGCAAGTGCACGGGGTCGCCAAGTAATACCCCCCGCGCGAACAAGAGGGGGTCGTATTCCCAAGGGCCCGAGAATCTATTCCTACTTCCTTATCACACTGTTGTCCAACCTAATCAATTACTTGGAAGAAGAACTACAAATAATCTACTAGAGCAAAGAGCATGCAAATAGTAAAAATAAATACGGAGGGAAGTATCAAGGCGAGGAAATGGTCACGGATGAGGATTCCCTCGGGGGCTACTAAAGTGTTAAGGATGCCCTAACTAGCATGCACGTGGGTGGTTTGGACCGGGAAACCCTAAATTAGACCAACCCGATGGTCACGGTGTTGGTCCCTAATCCGCTACGAGTATTGGAATACGGAATTACTTCCGCCCAAATCCTTGTACGATCGCAATGGGTTTAGTGGATTTCCCCAAGCTAGGGTTGAAACACAATCAAGGACAACCCTAACAATTGGAGGGGTACAAATACCCGATGGTCATGGCGTATTCGTACATGTATTCCCTTCCAAGCTTGGTGAGCCTAATACTAGGGCAATGGTCATGCAACCTAGCATTGTCTAGGAATTGATACATAGAGTTCTCATACATATCAAGGCAATCAAGAATTACCAAACAAGGATCACAAATCAATCTAAATGCATAAAACTAGAACAAGCATCCGAAATACACAAGTTCACCCCCAAGGTTCACCTACATCCGGTGACCTTGGGGTTTAGTTACTCATGATCACAAAATAGGCAAGAAAATACATGAAAACAACCAAAAGCATAACAAGAACACTCCCTCAAAGGATCAAGGCCGAATGACGCTTGCAAGGACGCCACCCAAGGAGTGGCTTCCTTTGTCAATCTTCCTCTCAAATGTGAATCGAAGGTGTGGACTCGTCATGTCGTGCTCTCCCCGTCGTCCTCTCCTCAAGAATTGCCTCCAAAACCTGGCCTCAAGCTCCCAAAGAAGGTGGTGAAGTCAAGTTCTCCCCAAGACCTAGGTTCCTCTCTCAAAATGCTCTCAAAACCCCTTAAAAACGAATTCCAGAGAATTATGCGGCCTCCAATGCGGCCCCGCATGCGGGGAGAGAAAGTCTCCGAGAAATCCCGAAAGTCACGTAAATGCTACAGTGCCGATACAGTAAAAGTGCTACAGTACGTATGCGTCCTATACAGCGCCTGCATGGTAACCCGCATGAATCTCCTGACCAAGTTCTTCAAGTTTTCGTGCTACAGTGATTTGCTACAGTGCCCCCGGCTTAGAAACAGTGTTTCCGACGCCGATTTCTTCTCCAATTCTGTCATTAAGCTCGCCGGGGCCTCATTGGTACCTGTAACATGAAAGAAACCAATTCAGACCAAAAATGGGCATCAACTCATATAAAAATACGCAATACATACACCCAAATACATAGAAAATACGTATGTTTAGGCATTTATCAAGGGGGGTACTGTTGCACTCCACTCCAGCAACGTACACAAAATTCAGGGTGCTATAGTGCCCGTATACGGACCGTATGCTAGCCAGCATGACTTGCTCGAAATGAGTTTTTAAAGGGGAGAAGTTCATTTTCTTGAAGAGAGGAAGCCCTAGGTCTTGAGCACACTTGCCACCATTTTCAAATTGGAGCTAGGAGCTACCGTTAGAGGCTATTTCCGGGGAGAGAACGACAAGGAGAGCGACATACGACGAGATCCACCTTCTTGACCTATAATTGAGAGGAGAATCGACAAGGGAAGCCACCTCTTTTATGGCGTCTTTGGAAGCGGCATTCGGCCTCTACCTTTTGATGCGGTGTTCATGTCTTTGTATTTGGTTGTTTCCATGTATTATCTTGAGTATTTTGTATTCATGAGCAACTAAACCCCAAGGTCATCAGATGTAGGTGAACCTCGGGGGTGAACTTGTGTAGGATGTTTGCTTGACTTGATTTATGCATTTTAGAATTTTTTTGTGAACCTTGTTTGGTGTATTTGAATGCTTGATATGCATGAGAAATCTGTGTATCAATGATTAGAAAATGCTAGGAAGCATGACCATTGCCCTAGTATTAGGCTCACCAAGCTTGATAGGTATACATGTACGAATACGACGTGACCATCAGGTATTTGTATCCCTCCAATTGTTAGGGTTGACCTAGATTGTGTCTTCTCCCTAACTTGAGAAACCTACCATGCCCTTTGCAATCGTGTGAGGATTCGAGCGGAAGGAATTCCGTACTCGATACTTGTACCGGATTAGGGACCAATTTCCGTGACCATCAGGGTTGGTCTAATTTAGGGTTTCTCGGTCCAAACTACCCATTTGCATGCTAGTTAAGGCAACTTCCGCACTTTAGTAGCCCCTTTGGGAATCCTCATCCGTGACCCTCTCTTACATTATTTCTATCCCCGCTTATTGCCTCCACCTTAGAGTAATTCTCTTGCATGTTAATTATCTTTTTACTTTTCTTTGCACAACACTTGTATTGATCGGCCAAACAATCATACGAAGAGGAAGTAAGGGTAGATTCTTGGGCCCTTGGGAATACGACCCCCTCACGCGTGCGTGAGGAGTATTACTTGACGACACCATGCACTTGCGGGTCGATGACCAAGTTTGTGGCGCCATTGCCGGGGACCCACGAGAAATATACAGAAAACTGGTTGATTTGGTCATTGTTTTGTTCCTTGTTTTTCATCATTGTATATATTTCATCATTTTAGTTGGTAAATATCTGTTATCTATTGTTTAATCATGTTTTCACCTGGTGATTGGAATAATTATTATCATTCTCAGGAGGCGCATCTTCACCATTCAAGTATGGGGACTGCATTAAACTCTCCATGCTTTTATGAGGCTCAGTGGAGGAAGCAGTACTATGAAGACTCAACCAGTTATACCATGGAAAATTTTGATACTGGATCCTTTCTCCAACAGTACATGCAGCCAGAAAGGGTGAATTTTGTACGGTATTCTAGACCATATAGCTGTCAACTTGATCCCGTCAGTAATTGGCCGGAGAATAATTCAAACGGACACTTAGGGTCATGGACCCTAGTTGACAATGGGACAGATCAAACAGAGTCAGAAAGCTCAGAAGAAAAGGATTATGTGCAGGAAGAGAAGTTGAATTCTGTTGAAGTAGAGATACAAGTAATGAAAGACAACTCTGGGAATGATAGTTCACCTAAATTGAAGATCAAAGAATTGACAAGCATGGTTTAAGCAATTACGGGAGATTAAAATCATCACTTGAAGAACCTCCTGAACTGGAGTTGAAGAAACCTGATAAGTGCTTGTGTTATAGTACCGCGAAGCGTTATTATCTTACATTGAGCATATCTTTTATCAGTTTTTATCACTAAATGGTGTGTATTTGTGTACTCTTGTGCATTGAAGGTTTGTGGAACTAAATTGGAGAAGAAGAACGAAATTAGGTCGTGTTCGCCAATGTTGGGAAGTTTTCGGACCAAGTAAGGAAGAAGGCACGAGCTTGACTTGTGATTGTGTGCCAACCTCCTTTGGAGGGGCACAAAGGCAGTCACATTCACAACAAGTCTAACTCGTGTAGCTTAGAAGAACTTCACAAAGAAGGAGACTTGAATTAATCGGCACGACTTACCATTGTTTGTGTGCCCAACCAATGGCCTCAATGAAGAACAATGGATTCGGGAGCATTTCAGCAAGTTACTGTAGAAGCCCTATAGCTTGTTACTATAGCAAAATACTATAGCAAGCTACTGTTCAATTTCTGCCGAAAATCAGGGTTTCAAAGAATTCACACGGGAGTGTGGAAATTCCACACGGCCGTGTGAATTGATTTTTCAGCCAGACATAAACTTCACACGGGTGTGTGGAAATTCCACATGGCCGTGTGAATCGATTTTTAAGCCAGACATAAACTTCACACGGATGTGTGGAAATTCCACACGGCCGTGTGAAGCCACCAATAAGTCTTATTTTAAAGCCGCGATTCAACAATATAAAAGGCAATTTTGGAGACCTTTTGAGGGATCTTTTGACTTATCTTTCTCCTCAACTTGGGGAGTGCAGCTAGGGTTTTGGAGAGGATTTCATGGAGGTTTAGCGCGCATCATCGGCATCGTCACCAACCTTCGACGACCGCACAATACCACGGCCACACCATATACAAGGGGGTTATCATCAATGTCTTTGATTTGTACTTTCTTTTCTATTTTGATGAACATGTATAGCTCCATGAGGAGCTAAACCCCTTGTGGGTATTCGGACTTGTAAACTCTAGGGTTTTTATGTTTCTTTGACATTGTTATTATGCTTTTCCATGATTGATGAATAAAAATTGAGTTTTAATCTTAATTTCATCTTGTTAATGTTTTCCCTTAGATGTGACACTAGGGTTGAGAACAATTTAGGTTACCCCTTAGAGGTGTGACAACTCTTTGAGGGTTAGACTACTTAAGATTGAAGAGGGTTGAAAGGGAGAGTTGTGAGGTAGCAATATACCCCTTTCCCTTCCGACGTGGTTTCTCCCTACCTTCGTTTCCTTGATTTCACAGCGGTCGAAATAGAGTGAAGTGCTAGGCAAATAAACTCCCCTGGGGCTTAGTTACGCAAGTAACAGAGTGAAGGGTTGAAGTGAATCCTACGCGTTGGGGCTTAATCTAGACTAGGGTTCTTCCACCTGGAGCAAAGGGTTAGAACTACACATAGGAATAGGTTTTACCATTAGGAATCCCTAGAGCTTAAAGCAATCCCACGAAGTGTGAGGTTTAGGTAGATATACTCCCCTGGGCTTAGTCGTGCGAACGACAGAGTAAAGGGTGACGTGAATCCTAATACCGGGGCATAATGATGGGGTTAGTCACGGTTGTCCTAAGGTTTGGGACCGTGAGTCTAAGGATTTCCTCGACTCAATTAACATCAATAGGAAAGTATAATAGCATAGTCTTGCACTAGAAGCATAGATCCTAGAGGTAGCTTGTCCGGATACCCTATTTCATCCATTGCTAGTTCCTCTCTATTCTCTTTTACTTGCACTCTCTCATCTTCCATCTTTCTATTTAATTTCTTGTCTTTCATTCTGTTTGATTCTATATTCACTCATTGATCCAGATATTGCTTTTCCATACACCGCATAGCTTAATTAGTGAAATCTCGTATTCTAAATCCCTATTCCCTGTGGATTCGACTACCTTCTCACCAGGGTAAATTTTATACTTCGACAAACCCGTGCAATTGCGGGATACATGCAAGAGGTCGTATCAAGTTTTTGGCGCCGCTGCCAGGGATTAGGCGTTTTAGATATTTGTTTTTCACTATTTTAGCTATTCACTTCGCATTCTATTTCATACTTTCTTTATTTATCATCATTCTTATTGGTTTGCGTTATTTTGATTTCAGCTTCAGAAAAGAAGAAATGTTTCATACAACTGAGATGTTTGATACACTTACAGGATTAGTGGAGGAAGTGGAACAGAAATTTCATTCGTTCACAGCACAATCGATTATAAACTGCATTGAGTATGGGCAACCAGTTAACACTCCTTCCATAAAAGAAGATACCGATGTTGATCATTTTTGTGAAGAACAGCTCATGGGTTGTGAATTGGATGAGGTGTTAGATGAATTTGAAAGATCAGCCCTAGCTTCTTCAGGGGAGGATGCAGAAGAAAATCTAGAGAGAGTTCTTGCTCAGTTTGAATCATACTATCAAGAGTAGAGACTAGAAATCTTTTCAGTGGGGATAATAGACTTAACCAGGGAAGCATGTGAGATAGGAGTTAGAATAGAATCTCAAGATCATCTTAACAGCCAGGTTTCACAGAACAACGCAGAAAGTGTTGAGGAACGAGAACCTTTTCAGTTTGAGAAGATTGATCGATTGAAGCAAAGCCATTTGCGCCCGTCTATTGAAGAACCACCTAATTTGGAGTTAAAAACCCTGCCAACACACTTGGAGTATGCATATCTGGCAGAAGGAAGGAAACTCCCCGTTATCATAGCTTCCGATCTCTCCCTGGATCAGAAGAAGAAGTTGGTGAGCATGCTGAAGAAGCACAAATCTGCCATTGCTTGGAAAATTTCAGATTTGAAGGGAATAAATCCTTCATTTTGTACACATAAAATATTGATGGAGGATAATTTCAAGTCGGTGATTTAACCTCAAAGGAGACTGAACCATAATATGAAGGAGGTTGTCAAGGTAGAGGTGGTGAAGCCGTTGGACGCAGGGATTATCTATCCCATCTCTGATAGCGCTTGGGTGAGCCCAACGCAAGTGGTCCTAAAGAAAGGAGGAATGATGGTGATCAAAAATGAAAAGAATGAACTCATTCCAACTAGAACAGTCACAGGTTGGAGGGTGTGCATTGATTACAGGAGGTTGAACGATGTGACCCAGAAGGACCATTTCCCATTGCCTTTTATTGATCAGATGTTGGAGCGGCTGGCCGGGCATCAGTTTTACTGCTTTCTAGATGGGATGTCAGGGTATTTCCAGATTCCTATAGCCCCAGAAGATCAAGAGAAGACTACCTTCACTTTCCCCTATGGAACATTTGCATATAGACGAATGCCATTTGGACTGTGTAATGCACCCGCAACGTTCCAACGGTGCATGACTGCTATTTTTTATGACCTTTTGGAAGATATAATGGAGGTGTTCATGGATGACTTTTCGGTGTTTGGCGACTCATTTGATCTGTGTTTGAAAAATTTGGAGAGAGTACTAATGAGGTGTGAGGAAACAAACCTTGTTCTTAATTGGGAGAAGTGTCATTTCATGGTGCAAGAGGGTATTGTTCTAGGGCACAAGATCTTCCGGAAGGGTTTGGAGGTGGACAAAGCCAAGATTGAAGTTATAGACAAGCTTCCTCCATCAACAAATGTAAAATGGATTAGGAGTTTCTTGGGTCATGCGAGGTTTTATAGACGGCTTATCAAGGAATTTTCGAAAATCACACAACCGTTGACCAAACTCCTTGAAAAAGATGCTTCGTTCGACTTTGGGGAAGCATGTACGGTGGCTTTCAATATGTTAAAAGAAAAACTGGTTCAAGCTCCAATTTTGATCACACCCAACTGGAATGAGCCATTTGAGCTCATGTGCGATGCAAGCGACTATGCTATCGGAGCGGTGTTGGGGCAAAGAACGGGTAAACAGTTTCAACCCATTTATTATGCTGGCAAGACTCTCACGGGTACACAAGAGAATTACACCACGACAGAGAAGGAGTTATTAGCAGTTGTGTTTGCTATAGACAAATTCAGGCCATATCTTATCTTGTCGAGAGTCACTGTTTATACAGACCATTTAGCTCCTTGTTACCTCTTAAACAAAGCCGATGCAAAGCCAAGGTTGATTAGGTGGATATTGCTACTGCAAGAGTTTGATATGGAGATAAAGGACAAGAAAGGGACTGAAAATGTGGTGGCAGACCATTTATCTCGGTTAGAGGGGAGTATCGGACAAGAGCCATCGAGTAGGGAAATCAATGATTCTTTTCCGGAAGAACATCTATACTCGATCAAGGATTCAGACTCATCATCAGGTGATGCCCCATGGTTTGCAGACTTTACAAATTACTTATTCGGGAAGGTGCTCAAACAAGGACTTACACTCCAACAGAAGAAGAAATTCTTTAGTGATCTGAAGCATTACTTCTAGGATGATCCATTTCATTTTCGTATTTGTGCAGACCATGTGGTTCGGAGATGTGTCTCAAGGGAGGAAGGATGGGATATTATTGCTCATTGTCATTCCGGACCGGTTGGAGGCCATTATGCATCAAGTAGAACTGCAGAAAAGGTCTTGGCCGTAGGGTTCTATTGGCCGACTCTATTCCAAGATGCACACCAATTTGTTCTTCGATGTGATAGTTGCCAAAGGGCAGGAAATTTGTCGTGACGAGACGAGATGCCTCAGAATCCTATGTAATTCTACGAGGTTTTCGATTTTTGGGGCATTGATTTCATGGGGCCGTTTTCGAAGTCCAATGGGAACCAATACATATTGGTAGCAGTCGATTATATCTCTAAATGGGTCGAAGCTCAAGCATTGCCAACAAATGATGCGAGGACGGTGGTAAAATTTTTTAAAGGTTGTTTGCTCGGTTTGGTACTCCACGAGTTATCATTAGTGGACAAGTTGAGGTGACCAATAGAGAGCTCAAGAGAATTTTTACGAAATCTGTAGAGCAAGGAAAGCGGGATTAGTCTGAACGGTTGGATGATACACTTTGGGCCCATCGAACAACATAAAAGACTCCTATAGGAACTACAACATACAATTTGGTTAATGGGAAATAATGTCACTTACAAGTGGAGCTCGAACACAAAGCGTATTGGGCAATTAAGGCGATGAACCTTGATTTGAGAAAGGCCGGTGAGCAAAGATTACTCCATCTTAATGAGCTTGATGAGTGAAGATTGAAAGGGTATGAGAATGCTAGAATCTATAAGGAGAAGATCAAAAGGTGGCATGACAAACACATTAAGCCACCGAAAGAATTCAAAGTGGGTGACAAAGTGCTGTTGTTCAACTCACGGTTACAGCTCTTCCCAGGAAAACTCAAATCAAGATGGTTTGGCCCATATACAATCACGCACATTTCAACCCATGGGGCAGTCGAGATTACTCATCCGGAGAAGGCTACGTTCAAATTGAATGGGCATCGGCTGAAACCGTACTTTGGTGGTGAAGTTGGTGATGATGACAAGGAGGTATTTTTTTCTCAAACCACCGTAAGGTAAGATAGGTACGTCAAGCTCAGTGACGTTAAACAAGCGCTTCTTGGGAGGCAACCCAAGGCTTTACAGTTTTTCTAGGACCTAGTTCAGTTTTAGATTGAATAAAAGTCTTAGTTTTGGTGTCCTAATTTTCATGTGCTTATGCTGCATTTTTCTTGTGGATTATTGATGTGTTTCGTCTGCCTTAATGTTAATTGACGAAGTTTAAGTCGGTTGAGTGTGTTTTGTATGGTCTCTGATCGTGTTTTCATGATTTGCATAGGTTCTAAGTGTTTTAAAAGAGTTTCAGAATTTTTTTTGTAGAGCCTGTAAATTTTTCTAAGTAAACCAGAGAAGACACACGGCCGTGTGGAATTTCCACACGGCCGTGTGTTACCATTTAGGGCTCAACCAGAGAGGGTACAGGGGCGTGTCCATACCCCTGTGAACAACCTCAGAAGGGGCACACAGCCGTGTGAGATCTCGCAGAACTTAAACTCTTTTCCAGAGAGTCCACAGGGGCGTGTGGGTGCCCCTGTGAGTGCCACTGTGCTAAGGCACACGGCCGTGTGGAAATTCCACACGGCCGTGTGAAACTCTGCAGAGATAACCCTTCTTCCCGAGAATACACAGGGGCGTGTGTGCGCTCATGTGGGAGAGCTTGTGAAAGGCACACGGCCGTGTGGTTTATTCACACGGCCGTGTCAAATACCTAGGGTTTCTCGGGCAAATCAGAGAGACCACAGGGGCGTGTGGGGTGCCCCTGTGGCCGGGCTTGTGTTCTTGGCCAGGTTGGGCACACGGCCGTGTGGAATTTCCACACGGCAGTGTGAAATTTTTCAGAGACCATCTATGTTTTCCTGAGATATCACAGGGGCGTGTACCAACCCCTGTGGATTACCATGTGAAAGCACACGGCAGTGTGGGGTAGTTCAGAAAGTGACCAGAGTGCACAGAGGGGTGTGTGTTGGCCACTGTGAACGCTAATTTCAGAAGCACACGGCCGTGTGGAATATCCACACAGCCGTGTGAACCCTCAGAACTTCGAAAGCCGAACTGTTTCTTTTGGAATTCACTCGTGTCTCTTTCGTTTTCACTCCAAAACACTCTCCGACCTTATCAAACTACTTCCCCAACTATTTCCTACATTCTTCGAGGTTTCTGGTCGAGTTTTTCGACCGACTCTGAATTTTTTCCCATCCACACTGTCGGTGAGAACGACAAACCCTTCTTCTTTATCAATCTGGATTTAGATCGTTCATGATAAGTATTTTGGCTATTTTTACATGATTAACCTGGTTACCAATGAGTTTACAAGGGTTTCGAAGCGAATTTTTGTATGAATATGAAGTTTTGATTCTACAACCTTGCAGCCATGTCCGCCCAACAATCCACACGGGCGTGTGGAATTTCCACACGGCCGTGTGGATGCAAATTATTAAAACAAAGTGACTGACTTTCTTTAAATTCTTTTAAGGAATGGCACCTATGAAAGAAACCAATAAAAGGGCACGAGAACATTCTCCAGAGCCAATCAACTTCGTCACGTCTGAACACCGAGAAATATGTAGAAGATTGGCGAAACTCAAGATCGGACAATCTCGGTACTTGGACATAGATTGTTTAAGACCAGCTGATTGGGGTAATGATATGACAGACGAGATTGAAGAGCTTATTGCGGTCGGAAGTTGGAAGAGCTTGCTATCTATTTGAGATCCAGCAAACCGTCTGCTTACTTTGGAGGTGCTCTCATCATTCAAGTTTGACAAAACAAGTAGAGAGTTGACGAATGCAAATTCTATACAGTTTCGGGCATTTGAGCATGAATACAATATGTCAGTGATACAGTTTTCCATTTATATAGGGTTATACATGAGGTGTTCACTAAGACAGAGGAGTACAAGAGCCTTCCAACTGACTATCCCGGTAGTTTGACTCCTCAAGGAGCTTACAGAGTATTGTGTGGACAAGGGAACTATGAACCAAGTATATCAAAAGCTACTTGTCTATCACGACCGGCCTATAGATACATTCACGCTATTCTGAGTAGGTCAATAAATGGCCGGGGCGATAGTACAGGGGTCCTTAGTCGGCAAGAACTCCTTTACTTACATTCAATGATACAGAAGGAGCCGCTCCATCTTGGGTATATACTCGCCGAATCCATGCGTCATCAAAGTCAGTACCCCAGGCTTGGAACGATTTTTTTAGGGCCATATATTACAAGACTTATGAAGGGAATGGGTCTTTGGGCAGCAATCAGAGGGATAGAAAGGACGATCACACCTTCCCCAATCAACATGGAGATGTTGAGACAGATGGGCATGGCTTGGAAACATTGCCAGCAGTATGTACTGAACTGGCCCGATGCCTACCCAACTGAGGGGTCTCAGGCAGCCTTGGAGCCACCCGCAGCAGAGACAGAGACACAGGCACCACCCACCGCGCCGGAGCTACCTCCGGTGTGCATGTTCTCACTCTCTCGAGGCCATGATCGACTAGAGCGCCTCAAGAGCGCAGTGGGTGTGCTACAGGCAGAGCAGGTAGAGATTAGTGCTACACAGGCTACGCAGCACTTAGAGACCATGGCACGGCTTGACACTATACAGAGACTCCTAGAGTAGGCTGTGTCATCACCTTTCGTGGTCCGACCCCGAGCTTCTACACCTCCACCACCATCTCCTCCAGCAGCAACAGATCCACTTGCATCTTCAGAGCCTCCAGCAGCACCATAGGCCACTACTCAGGACACCGACGCGGAGGCGTCTTAGTTTTTATTTTGATTTTTTGTTGAACTTTTATTTTCTATTTCTGTTGGACTTGTAGTTCCCAGAAAGGACTCTCCTTCTGGGGTTGCTTTTATTTTCCGTCTATTTTTATTTTATCTCGAGTTGTATTTCATTTTCATATATTTATATACTAGAGCTTTGTTTTGGTTTTTCTTGAGCTATACTGAACACTTGTATATGTGTGCGCAGATGGTCTTGGATGTAAGGATTTTGAGGAACAGTTATTGCCACGGTCATGGGACCATGTGTGCTCCACAAACTATTGAGACTCAACTCTCCATGACCTAGCTCTATCAAACGCAATACTTGGAGTTCAGGGGAGTAATGTTTCAATTGCCCACTTCCACACTAATTGTTTTTATTTGTTACTTATTATTGTGCTTTGATAAGTGCTCGTGTTATAGTAATGCGAAGTTTTATTATCTTGCAATGAGTATTGATTTAATCAGATTTCATCACTAAAAATGTGCAATTGTTTACTTTTGTGCATTGTAGGGTTGTGAAGATAAAATGAAGGAAAGGAACGAAGTTAGATCATATTTTCCATTGTTGGGAAGATTTTTAGACTAAGCAAGGAACGAGGCATGAGCATAGACTTGTGAAGATAAAAATTGCTGTAGCAAAAAACACTGTAGCAAGTTACTGTTCACTGTCGCCCGAAATTCAGCATTCCAGAAATTCCACACAGCCGTGTGAAATCCCGATTTCAGCAATTTTAAAGCCGCGACTCAACATTATAAAAGCCCAATTTTGAGACTTTTTGAAGGATCTTTTGACCTATCTTTCTCTCCAACTTCTGGAGTGCGGCTAGGGTTTTGGAGAGGACTTCGTGGAGGTTTAGAGCGCGTCTTCGGCATCGTCACCGACGTCCAGCGACCGCACAAGACCACGGCCACACCATACGCAAGGGGGTTTTCATTGATGTCTTTATTTTGTGCTTTCTTATATACTTTGATGAACATGTATAGCTCCATTAGGAGCTAAACCCCTCGTGGGTATTCGGACTTGTAAACTCTAAGGTTATTATGTTTCTTTGACATTGTTATTATGTTTTTCCATTATTGACGAATAAGAATTGAGTTTCAATCTTGATTTTATCTTGCTATTGTTTTCCCTTAGATGTGACACTAGGGTTGAGAACAATCTAGGTTTTCCTTGGGAGGTGTGACAACTCCTATAAGATTAGACTCTTTAATATTGAAGAGGGTTGAGAGGGAGAGTTGTGAGAAAGCGGTCGAGATAGAGTGAAGTGCTAGGTAGATATACTCCCCTGGGGCTTAGTTACGCGAGTAACAGAGTGAAGGATTGAAGTGAATCCTATGCACTGGGGCTTAATCGAGACTAGGGTTCTTCCTCCTGGACCAAAGGGTTAGAACTACACATAGGAACAGGTTTTATCACTAGGAGTCCCTAGAACTTAATGCAATTCCCTGTAGTATGAGGTTTAGGTAGACGTACTCCCCTAGGGCTTAATCGTGCGAGCGATAGAGTGAAGGGTCGATGTGAATCCTAATACCGGGGCATAATGTTGGTGTTAGTCACGGTTGTCCTTAGGTTTGGGACCATGAGTCTGAGGATTTCCTCGACTCAATTGCCATCAATAGGAGAGTATAATAGCATAGTCTTGCACTAGAAGCATAGATTATAGAGGTAGCTTGTCCGGATATCCCGCTTCATTCATTGTTAAATCCTCTCTATTCTCTTTCACTTGCACTTTCTCATCTTCCATCTTTCTATTTAATTTCTCGTCTTTTAGTATAATTGTTTCCATAATTCACTCATCAAATCAATTGATCACCTTTCCGTACTTCGCTTAGTTAGTGAAATCTCGTATTCTAACTCCCTATTCCCTGTAGATTCGACTACCCTCTCACCGGGATAACTTTTATTACTTTGACAAACCCGTGCACTTTCGGGCCGCCTATCATGCTTGCATGCATACATTAGGGACAATGTACATCTTAAGTGTGGGGGGGAGTTCACATTGCACACACCTTTACTTGTGCGTTCAATTGCTCATGCTCATGTAGCCTATGGCGGTTCACCTTAGTTGCAATGGTTGTATTCTTAGAGTTTAGGAGAATTTTTAACATTGTATCCTATCATGCTCTAGTTTCTACTTGAATTTTTAGGCAATTTTTGCTCGATTATCTTATATTGCACTACTCACTCTTGAAATCTTTTGGAAACTCAATCTTGAAGTTTTTAAGGACAAGTTTATCATCGTTCTTAGTTTTACTTTGGAAAATGCATATATATATATATGAAAAAGATAGAAAAAATGAAAAAAAAAAATGAGTTTGTGAATAGTTGCTTTCTTTTATGTATGCATTTGGGGTAGAAAGAGCTACCACTCATGAAGTATGTAGCTACTCTCATAAGTCGGATACAAGTTATGACCTAATGAGAGAAAGAGCTATCTTATGGGATGCATGAAAGCTACTACCCCGGTAGAAAGAGCTACCTCATCGAAAGAGTGAAAGCCACCTTTGGCGGCCGCCTAGGAAAAGGCTACCTTCAAGGATGTGTGAAGCTACTACTTCCTCTCTTACTTTTTGTATATAAATAAATCCTTTTTAATAAGAGTTTGAGGAGTACTCGTTGGTTCTCTTGAGTGAATTCGCACACACTTTCACGTTTTCGAGTTGTTATCCTTTTTTATTCGAGTTTTTAGCTAGAGCAATGATAACCTTGTGCAATGTTTTGATTTCCCCTAACTTGTAGAATGCTTCTTTTGCATACTTTTGGTGAACCTAAGGCCGAGCACTTTCGATTGTTCCACCCAAGTATTTTCACGTTCTATTTTGCTTGAGGACAAGCAAAAGCTTAAGTGTGGGGGGGGGGGGGGGGGGGGGGTTTGATAAGTGCTTGTGTTATAGTACCGCGAAGTGTTATTATCTTACATTGAGCATATCTTTTATCAGTTTTTATCACTAAATGGTGTGTATTTATGTACTTTGTGCATTGAAGGTTTGTGGAGCTAAATTGGAGAAGAAGAACAAAATTAGGTCGTGTTCACCGATGTTGGGAAGTTTTCGGACCAAGTAAGGAACAAGGCACGAGCTTGACTTGTGAGTGTGTGCCAACATCCTTCGGAGGGGCACAAAGGCAGTCACATTCACAACAAGTCTAACTCGTGTAGCTTAGAAAAACTTCACAAAAAAGGAGACTTGAAGTAATCGGCATGACTTACCATTGTCTGTGTGCCCAACCAATGGCCTCAATGAAGAACAACTGATTCGGGAGAATTTCGGCAAGTTACGGTAGCAGCACTGTAGCTTGTTACTGTAGCAAAACACCGCAGCAAGCTACTGTTCAATTTCTGCCGAAAATCAGGGTTTCAGAGAATTCACATGGGCGTGTGGAAATTCCATACGGCCGTGTGAATTAATTTTTCAGCCAGACAGAAACTTCACACGGGAGTGTGGAAATTCCACACGGCCGTGTGAAGCCCCCGATAAGTCCGATTTTAAAGCCTCGATTCAACAATATAAAAGGTGATTTTGGAGACATTTTCAGGGATCTTTTGACCTATCTTTCTCCTCAACGTGGGGAGTGTGGGTAGGGTTTTGGAGAGGATTTCGTGGAGGTTTAGCGCGCGTCATCGGCATCGTAACCGACGTTCGACGTTCGACACCATATACAAGGGGTTTTTCATCAATGTCTTTGATTTGTACTTTCTTTTCTATTTTGATGAACATGTATAGCTCGATGAGGAGCTAAACCCCTTCTGGGTATTCGGACTTGTAAACTCTAGGGTTTTTATGTTTCTTTGACATTGTTATTATGCTTTTCCATGATTGATGAAAAAAATTGAGTTTCAATCTTAATTTCATCTTGTTAATGTTTTCCCTTAGATGTGACACTAGGGTTGAGAACAATTTAGGTTACCCCTTAGAGGTGTGACAACTCTTTGAGCGTTAGACTACTTAAGATTGAAGAGGGTTGAGAGGGAGAGTTGTGAGGTAGCAATATACCCCTTTCCCTTCCGACGTGGTTTCTCCCTACCTTCGTTTCCTTAATTTCACAGCGTCGAAATAGAGTGAAGTGCTAGGAAGATAAACTTCCCTGGGGCTTAGTTACGCAAGTAACAGAGTGAAGGGTTGAAGTGAATCCTACGCGCTGGGGCTTAATCTAGACTAAGGTTCTTTCACCTGGACCAAAGGGTTAGAACTACACATAGGAATAGGTTTTATCACTAGGAATCCCTAGAGCTTAAAGCAATCCCATGAAGTGTGAGGTTTAGTTAGATATACTCCCCTGGGCTTAGTCGTGCGAACGACAGAGTGAAGGGTGACGTGAATCCTAATACCGGGGCATAATGATGGGGTTAGTCACGGTTGTCCAAAGGTTTGGGACCGTGAGTCTAAGGATTTTCTTGACTCAATTAACATCAATAGGAAAGTATAATAGCATAGTCTTGCACTAGAAGCATAGATCCTAGAGTTAGCTTGTCCGGATACCCTATTTCATCCATTGCTAGTTCCTCTCTATTCTCTTTTACTTGCACTCTCTCATCTTCCATCTTTCTATTTAATTTCTTGTCTTTCATTCTGTTTGATTCTATATTCACTCATTGATCCAGATATTGTTTTTCCATACACCGCATAGCTTAATTAGTGAAATCTCGTATTCTAAATCCCTATTCCCTGTGGATTCGACTACCCTCTCACCAGGGTAAATTTTATTACTTCGACAAACCCTTGCACTTGCGGGATACACGCAAGGGGTCGTGTCAAAACTACCGGATCATTTAGAGTATGCCTTCTTGGGGGAAAATTCTACACTTCCTATTATTATCGCAGCAGACTTGACCGGACAACAGAAAGATAAGCTTTTGGATGTACTAAAGAAACACAAGAAGGCAATTGCTTGGAAAATCACTGATATTAAGGGGATCAGTCCGTCATTCTGTACTCACAAAATTCTTATGGAAGACAATCACAGGCCTGTGGGGATACCCCAACGAAGACTGAACCCTAACATGAAAGAGGTAGTAAAGAATGAAGTCATCAAGCTCCTTGATGCGGGCATTATTTACCCTATTTCTAACAGTGCATGGGTGAGTCCAGTTCAGGTAGTACCGAAGAAAGGAGGTATGACAGTTGTGACCAATGAGAAGAATGAACTCATACCTACCAGAACGGTAACAGGATGGAGGGTTTGCATAGACTACAGAAAGCTTAATGATGCCACAAGGAAGGATCATTTCCCCCTACCCTTCATTGATCAGATACTTCAGCGACTTGCCGGCCACTCCTACTATTGCTTCTTGGACGGTCTATCCGGATATTTTCATATTCCTATAGCTCCAAAAGATCAAGAGAAGACTACTTTCACTTGCCCCTATGGTACTTTCGTTTACTGGCGGATGCCTTTTGGGCTTTGCAGTGCGCCAGCCACTTTTAAGATGTGTATGATGGCCATCTTTGAAGACATGGTAGAAGACATTATGGAAGTGTTTATGGATGACTTCTCCGTGTTCGATGACCCATTTGAGCTATGCCTCAAAAACCTTGAACGGGTCCTGAGTAGGTGATAAACGCCTAAACATACGTATTTTCCATGTATTCGGGTGTATGTATTACGTATTTTTCTATGAGTTGACACCCGTTTTTGGTCTGAATTGGTTTCTTTCGCGTTACAGGTACTGATGTGACCCCTTCGAGCTGATTGATAGAATTTGAGAAGAAATCGGTGACGAAAACACTATTTCTGAGGGGGGGGTTACTGTAGCAACTTACACGATTTCGGGACTTTCTTGGAATTCTTCTCTCCCCGCATGCGGGGCCGCATATGGGGCCGCATAACCCACTGGAAAAGGTTTTTAAGGATTTTGGGGGTTCATTCTTGAAAGGGAGCCCTAGGCCTTAAGCAAGCTTGACTTCACCACCTTCTTTAGGAGCTTGAGGCCGGCTTTTGGAGGCTATTCTTGAGGAGAGGACGACGGGGAGAGCACGAGACGATGACTCCACATCTTTGATTTGGATTTGAGAGGAAGTTTGACAAGGGAAGCCACTCCTTGGGTGGCGTCCTTGGAAGCGTCATTCGGCCTTGATCCTTTGAGGGAGTGTTCTTATTATGCTTTTGGTTGTTTCCATGTATTTATTTGCATACTTTGTGATCATGAGCAACTAAACGCCAAGGTCACCGGATGTAGGTGAACCTTGGTGGTGAACTTGTGTATTTTTGGATGATTCCTTTCTAGTTTATGCATGTGTGTTGGTTTGAAATCCTTGTTTGGTGGTTCTTGAATGCCTTGATATGTATGAGAACTCTATATGTCAATTCGTAGACAATGCTAGGTTGCATGACCATTGCCCTAGTATTAGGCTCACCAAGCTTGGAAGGGAATACATGTATGAATACGCCGTGACCATCGGGTATTTGTACCCCTCCAATTGTTAGGGTTGTCCTTGATTGTGTTTCAACCCTAGCTTGGGGAAATCCATTAAACCCATTGCAATCGTACAAGGATTTGGGCGGAATAAATTCCGTATTCCAATATTTGTACCGGATTAGGGACCAAACACCGTGACCATCGGGTTGGTCTAATTTAGGGTTTCCCGGTCCAAACCACCCACGTGCATGCTAGTTAGGGTATCCTTAGCACTTTAGTGGCCCCCGAGGGAATCCTCATCCGTGACCATTCCCTCGCCCTGATTTCCCTCAGTATTTGTATTTATTATTTGTATGCTTTTCATACATCCGTAGATTATTTGTAGTTATCTTCTTTGAGTGATTGCTAGGTTAAACAACATTGTGATAAGGAAGTAAGAATAGTTCCTCGGGCCCTTGGGAATACGACCCCCTCGTGCTCGCACGAGGGGTATTACTTGGCGACCCCGTGCACTTGCGGGTGAGCGATTCAAACGCATTCTCACCAAGTTTTTGGCGCCGTTGCCGGGGACCCACGAGGAATATTCGGAAAACTTAAAACGTGTTGATTTGATCATTTCATTTTGTTTGTTTTTACTAGTCCTGTATATATTCTGTCAATTCATTTTTATTTTGTTTCTCTCTCTAAACCATGGCTTCGACTAACACTTGGGTCTACGATCATTATCCACAGGAACCATTCTACCCTTACTCGAATGCACCATATTGGTTGGATGAGTTGTGCCCCAACACTGAACAGTGGATAAGAACGGCGGATGATGCCAGTGCCGCTACATTTGTTAAAGAACATGGGGCTCAGTTTGTGTTTGACAAATACTTCGAATCTATCGGGGAACAATCGGTCATAGAAACCTGCTCTCCAAACCACCAACCTGAATCCTTTCATCATGAGTTAAGAAGAGATGTTGAGTATCCTGCTGATTCTTTGTTGCCTCTTGAGGGTGTGTCTGATCAAACTCGAACTGGATATTCAGAGGCAAATCCCCATGTGCCAGAGAACAATGCAGGTGTGATTGAAAATGCTCTTCAGTGTGTGGAAGAAGTGTTAGGCGTTGTTGCCCCAGGTACGGGGGACTACAGTGACACCGAACAGTTTGATCTCGGGAATTATGGGAAGTAGAAGTCATCAATCGAGGAACCCCCAGAATTAGAGTTGAAGCCTCTCCCCGAACATTTGGAATATGCTTTCTTGGAAAAGGGGTCCAAGCTTCCAGTCATTATTGCCTCAGATCTCACTGTTAGGCAGAAGGTGCAACTTCTCGAGGTGCTTAAGAGACACAAAAAGGCTATTGCATGGAAAATCTCCGATATTAAGGGGATTAGCCCATCTTTCTGCACTCATAAGATCCTCATGGAGGACAACCATAGGCCTCGAGCAATTCCCCAACGGAGACTCAACCCTAACATGAGAGAGGTGGTAAGGAACGAAGTCATCAAACTTTTGGATGCAGGCATTATTTATCCCATCTCTGACAGTGCATGGGTAAGCCCAGTGCAGGTGGTACCAAAGAAAGGGGGGATGACGATTATTGCTAATGAAAAGAATGAGCTTGTTCCTACCAGGACTGTCACAGGTTGGAGGGTATGCATTGACTACAGGAAACTCAATGATGCCACGAGAAAAGATCACTTTCCCTTACCCTTCATTGATCAGATGCTTGAGCGACTGGCGGGACATTCTTATTACTGTTTCCTGGATGGTCTCTCCGGGTATTTTCAGATTCCCATTACCCCAGAAGATCAAGAGAAAACAACCTTCACTTGTCCCTATGGCACATTCGCATACCGTCGTATGCCTTTCGGGTTATGCAATGCACCGGCGACATTTCAGAGATGCATGATGGCAATTTTTGAGGATATGGTGGAGGATATCATGGAAGTGTTTATGGATGATTTCTCGGTCTTTGGTGACTCATTCGAGCTTTGCCTTAGAAATCTGGAACGGGTTTTGATCCGATGCGAAGAAACCAATTTGGTGCTCAGTTGGGAAAAATGTCACTTCATGGTCAAGGAAGGCATAGTGCTCGGGCATAAAATCTCACAAAAAGGGATTGAGGTGGATAAGGCCAAAGTTGCAACCATCGAAAAACTTCCTCCTCCTACCTCAGTTAAAGCAATCAGAAGCTTTTTGGGGCACGCTGGGTTTTATCGAAGATTTGTGAAAGACTTCTCATCAATTGCTCGACCGCTTACAAAACTTCTTGAGAAGGATGCCCCTTTTGAGTTCAATAACGATTGTATGAATGCCTTTCTCACCCTGAAGCAGAAGCTTGTGGAGGCACCGATCATGGTCTCCCCGGACTGGAATCTGCCGTTTGAGTTAATATGTGATGCAAGTGACTTCGCAGTGGGGGCCGTACTTGGGCAGCGACGAGACAACCATTTCCATCCTGTCTATTATGCAAGCAAAACTTTGAACGATGCTCAGGAAAACTACACCACCACTGAGAAGGAAATGCTCGCGGTTGTTTTCGCATTTGACAAATTCCGGTCATATCTAGTACTATCCAAGGTGATTGTGTACACTGATCATTCGGCATTGAAGTACCTGTTGAGTAAGCCCGACGCCAAGCCTCGTCTAATCCGTTGGGTTCTACTGTTGCAAGAATTTGATTTGGAGATAAGAGATAAAAAGGGGGCAGAGAACCTAGCAGCTGATCACCTCTCACGCCTTGAGAACCCATATGAGGGTGTCTTGCAAAAAGGAGAAATAAATGACACCTTCCCTGGGGAGCAACTCTGCAGCATAAGAGTGATTGAGCAGGATGAGGCTCCGTGGTTCGCTGACTTTGCGAACTATTTGGCGGCAAGAACCTTCCCAAAGTGGCTCACACCTCAACAACGAAAAAAATTCTTCGCCGACCTGAAACACTATACATGGGAGGATCCATTCCTATTCAGGACTTGCTCCGACCAAATTGTGAGAAGGTGTGTCTCAGTGGACGAGGGGCATGATATCTTGTTACATTGTCATTCGAGTCCTACTGGGGGCCACTACAGTGGGACCAGAACAGCTAAAAAGGTACTTGATGCGGGGTTCTACTGGCCTACAATGTTCCATGATGCGCAGTCAGTGGTGCAACATTGTGATCGGTGTCAGAGAGCGGGTAATTTATCAAAACGTGATGAAATGCCTCAAAATTGGAACCAAGCTTGCGAAGTGTTCGATGTGTGGGGGATAGATTTCATGGGTCCATTCCCTAGTTCCCAGGGCAACAAGTATATCTTGGTCGCAGTGGACTATGTCTCCAAGTGGGTGGAGGCCCTGGCCTGCTCATCTTGTGATGCTAGGGTGGTTGTGAAATTTTTAAAAAAATTGTTCTCTCGGTTTGGAACTCCTAGGGCAATCATAAGTGACCGGGGAACACATTTTTGCAACTCTCAGTTCGAAAAAGCCCTTAAACGATACGGGGTATCTCACAGGACGTCAACCGCCTATCACCCTCAAACAAGTGGTCAAGTTGAAGTGTCGAATAGGGAGTTGAAGAGGATCCTGGAAAAAACTGTCAGCCACCACCGGAAAAATTGGGCAGACCAGCTCGAGGATGCGTTTTGGGCGTACAGAACTGCATTCAAGACCCCTACTGGATCAACACCCTACCGACTGGTCTATGGAAAAGCATGTCATTTGCCGGTGGAACTTGAGCACAGAGCATATTGGGCGATAAAGCAACTCAATTTCGACCCCCATCTTTGTGGTCATAAGAGAAAATTTCAACTAAACGAGTTAGAGGAGTGGCGTGCTTTGGCATACGAAACTTCAGTCCGGTACAAAGAGAAGATGAAGGAACACCATGACAGACACATAAAGCAACCTAAGTGCTTCCAAAATGGGGATCATGTACTTCTTTTCAATGCGAGGTTGAGACTTTTCCCGGGGAAATTAAAATCACGGTGGCACGGGCCATATACGGTCACGCAAGTATTCCCTCATGGCGCCGTCGAGATTTCTCATCCACAACATGGGACATTTAAAGTCAATGGACACCGGTTGAAACATTACTTTCCGGGTAACAATTCTTCACCAAAAAATGGAGGTATCTCTCACCCCTTTGTTCCACCTTGAGTTGAGGTAAATCATGTCGAGCTAAAGACATTAAAAAAGCGCTTCTTGGGAGGCAACCCAAGTCTTTCAATTCATTGCAGTCATTCTTTCTTTTTATTCTTTGTTGTTGTGTTTAGTTTCTTTTTCGTATTTTTTATGTGGTGCTTATGAGTTTGAGTCTTGTTGATTTTTGTGCTTGTGGTTGTTGTTTAGCCGAATTCCATAATTTATTTCATCTTGTTGCACCATAGATTTCATGATCTTTGTATTTTTTTCTTGAGTGTTGGTGCCTCATTCTCCATGTTTTTAATGATTTTTGAGTGTTTTCGGCTTTGTTTTCATGTGATTTTTGAGTGCTAGGTTGAGTTCTTGAGCTAAATATTTCCTGGGCCTTATGCGGCCTACCATGCGGCTGCATGGGGGGCCGCACAAAAATTCCAGAGCCTTGTGCGGCCTGTCATGCGGCCGCACAAGGGGCCGCACAAAAATTCCAGAGAAGTATGCGGCCTGCTATGCGGCCGCATAGCAGGCCGCATGGTTTTTCCCGAGAGCCATGCGGGCAACCATGCGACCGCATGGGGGGCCGCATGGTCTCCCGGCCCTTATCACCCTCTCTTCACCTCACTCCCTCACTATTCACTCAACTTTCATCAAACTTCTCTTCTTTTCTCCTTCATCTCTCCACCATTCTTCTTCATTCTTTTTACATCCAAACACTCTCTCCATCCTAGCAAGCAAATTTGTGGAAGATTTTCAAGGTTTTATCAAGCTTTTAGCCGATTTTCACTTCATCTCCTCATTGGTGCCTAGTTCAAGGTTTGTTTTCTTATCACTCACTCTATGGATTTTGATGGTTGAAATGTTGGGAATGCATGATGTTTTACATGGTGAATGCTTCTTGTAATTATTTCTCTTGAATTCCAAGCTTTGTATTTTTGGATCATCACTTTTGCAAGAAGAAACTCTACCAAAATTTCCCCGAAATTACTGTAGCACTAGCATAAAAATCAGCCTTTGTCTTCATTAAGCAATTCTCTCATAATTTTTTTTGCTTGATGATGTTTCTCTTGTCTTGTAGGGATGCCGATCAAACGCGTGGCCGGCAAGCGAGTTAGGAGAAGCTCTCCACCACCCGTTTGCGAGCCCACCTTCAAGAACAATGCCCACAAAACAAGATTTGCTTTCTTGTCGAAGAGGAGGTTTGGCACGGTGCTTCATCTTCTGTCGGCACCTCCTCCACAGCTACCACATGCCTTGCGCCATCACTCCCGCCAGATTTCTAGACTCGCAGCACCACTTTAGTTTTTTCTGTTGTTTGTTCTGGTTTTTATTTCTAGACTTGTTGGTTTGTATTATTGTACTTTTCAGTTAGTGAGGGCCCTCACCCTCCTAAACTGTACTTTCCCGTTTTTGATTCGTGCTTGCTTGCCCTGCTCTCTATTGTTCTTGGGGGGTGATTTGCTTTTTCTCTATTTTCAGGACTGATCACTGTAGAAGCTCCGCACCCCTTGCGCCCCTCAGCTTTCCCCAGTTCATGCATATTTGGATGTTCCTTTCATCAACCACTTGGGGAAGTTTCTTTACCTCATTCCTTTCTTTTTTCTGGCATATCTCGCACCTTATTCTGCTGATTTATGTACATTGAGGGCAATGTACAACTTTAGGTGTGGGGATGGAGTACTTTACTAGTTTTGCATGCATGAATACCGATGATAGCCATGATTTTAATGTTTAGCACTTCCTAGCTTAAAAGAATGATAGAAATGAGCTGTATTTTTATACTGTGCTTGAATGATGCCCTGTTTTATTTTTAGTGCTTTCTCATGCTCTATCATGATTGCTCCTACCTTATACATTCCAACCAACCCATTATGATGATTTTGGTATTGGACTCTTAAATTCTTTCTTCAATATTCTTTTAAGAGCTTGTGAGTTCCTGTTTTGTTTTCTGCAGCCTTAAGTGAACTTGTGTGACAGGTGTCCAAGGGACTGAGATACAGTGTGTACAGTTAAAAAAAAAAGTGGAGTCTATGGCAGTATTCCTCTGCTGGCACAGCATGAATGCGTCTATGTAGGCTGTAATTGAGTAGGTTGGGTGGCTCTTGTGCCTAATCAGCATGTGCATCCTTCTGAAAGATTTCTTGTGCAGCCTATGTTAGCCGGACTCAGAAAAAAAAAAAAAGAAATGTATATTTGTAAATAGGTAAATAAGTATCTCTGTTGCGTCCCCTGGAACTTCTTACACAGTCGCTTAAGTGCTAGAGTTTTATTCAGGAACTCAAAAGACTTTTAACTGAGTATTGAAGAGGTCTTTAACTGCCTAATACCACTCTCACCATATGTGGGGTGAATGGACCCCTGGGGTAATCCAGGGTGTGGAGGTTAAGGTTGGGAGCCGGCACACACTCACGGAAGCACTTTGAATAAACCAGGGCTACCATTACTCGATCACTCACTATACAGCTCACTTTCTAGATTTCTTTTCACTTGTGCTAGTGGAGTGCTTTACCGTTGAGCTTGAGGTCGTATGTTTAGTCGTTTATCACCGTGCCCCTTTTCTTCATGTGTGTTTGCTTGGGGACAAGCAAATGCTTAGGTGTGGGGATGTTTGATAAACGCCTAAACATACGTATTTTCCATGTATTCGGGTGTATGTATTACGTATTTTTCTATGAGTTGACACCCGTTTTTGGTCTGAATTGGTTTCTTTCGCGTTACAGGTACTGATGTGACCCCTTCGAGCTGATTGATAGAATTTGAGAAGAAATCGGCGACGAAAACACTATTTCTGAGGGGGGTACTGTAGCGACTACTGTAGCAGATCCTGTAGCACGAACCCTTTGGCGAAATGACTAAGTCTGGAGGTCCATGCGGGCTGTCATGCGGGCACTGCAGAGGCCGCATACAGCACTGCAGCAGTTTACTGTAGCGATACTGTAGCAACTTACACGATTTCGGGACTTTCTTGGAATTCTTCTCTCCCTGCATGCGGGGCCGCATAGGGGGCCGCATAACCCACTGGAAAAGGTTTTTAAGGGTTTTGGGAGTTCATTCTTGAAAGGGAGCCCTAGGCCTTGAGCAAGCTTGACTTCACCACCTTCTTTGGGAGCTTGAGGCCGGCTTTTGGAGGCGATTCTTGAGGAGAGGACGACGGGGAGAGCACGAGACGACGACTCCACATCTTCGATTTGGATTTGAGAGGAAGTTTGACAAGGGAAGCCACTCCTTGGGTGGCGTCCTTGGAAGCGTCATTCGGCCTTGATCCTTTGAGGGAGTGTTCTTATTATGCTTTTGGTTGTTTCCATGTATTTATTTGCATACTTTGTGATCATGAGCAACTAAACCCCAAGGTCACCGGATGTAGGTGAACCTTGGGGGTGAACTTGTGTATTTTTGGATGATTCCTTTCTAGTTTATGCATGTGTGTTGGTTTGAGATCCTTGTTTGGTGGTTCTTGAATGCCTTGATATGTATGAGAACTCTATATGTCAATTCCTAGACAATGCTAGGTTGCATGACCATTGCCCTAGTATTAGGCTCACCAAGCTTGGAAGGGAATACATGTATGAATACGCCGTGACCATCGGGTATTTGTACCCCTCCAATTGTTAGGGTTGTCCTTGATTGTGTTTCAACCCTAGCTTGGGGAAATCCATTAAACCCATTGCAATCGTACAAGGATTTGGGCGGAATAAATTCCGTATTCCAATACTTGTACCGGATTAGGGACCAAACACCGTGACCATCGGGTTGGTCTAATTTAGGGTTTCCCGGTCCAAACCACCCACGTGCATGCTAGTTAGGGTATCCTTAGCACTTTAGTAGCCCCCGAGGGAATCCTCATCCGTGACCATTCCCTCGCCCTGATTTCCATCAGTATTTGTATTTATTATTTGTATGCTTTTCATACATCCGTAGATTATTTGTAGTTATCTCCTTTGAGTGATTGCTAGGTTAAACAACATTGTGATAAGGAAGTAAGAATAGCTCCTCGGGCCCTTGGGAATACGACCCCCTCGTGCTCGCGCGAGGGGTATTACTTGGCGACCCCGTGCACTTGCGGGTGAGCGATTCAAACGCATTCTCACCAGTAGGTGCGAGGAAACGAATCTGGTACTTAGTTGGGAGAAATGTCATTTTATGGTCAAGGATGGCATAGTCCTAGGACACAAAATTTCAAAACAGGGGATTGAAGTGGATAAGGCAAAGGTCGCTACTATTGAAAACCTTCCTCCTCCAACTTCAGTGAAGGCAATCAGGAGCTTCCTTGGACATGCTCCTTTTGAATTCAATAGTGATTGCATGAATTCCTTCTTAACCCTCAAGGTCAAAGTGATTGAAGCACCAATTATTGTTTCCCCTGACTGGAGTTTGCTGTTTGAGCTGATGTGTGATGTGAGTGATTATGCTGTTGGTGTAGTGCTTGGGCAACGAAGGGACAAACACTTCCATCCTACCTACTATGCAAGTAAAACTTTGAATGATGCTCAAGAGAACTATACCACTACCGAGAAGGAGTTGTTGGTAGTAGTTTTTGCATTTGACAAGTTCCGGTCATATTTGGTGTTGTCCAAGGTAATTGTCTACACTGACCATTTTGCCCTAAATTATTTGTTGAGCAAGTCAGATGCCAAGCCTCGATTGATCCGCTGGGTGCTACTTCTTCAGGAATTCGATTTGGAGATAAGAGACAAGAATGGGGCAGAAAACTTAACTGCTGACCACCTTTCCTGCCTTGAGGGTCCCAATGACAACTTATTGGAAAAGAGAGAAATCAATGACTCATTTCCTGGGGAACAATTATGTAGTATTCAGGTGGTAGCAACAGATGAGACCCCGTGGTTCACCAACTTTGCTAACTATCTACCTGCGAAAACATTCCCTAAGTGGCTCACTCACCAACAACGGAAGAAGTTCTTTGCCGACCTGAAGTATTATATTTGGGAGGATCCCCATTTATTCAGAGTCTGCTCGGATCAGATTGGCAGAAGGTGTGTTTCACTAGGGGAAGGGCAAGATATCTTGAAGCATTGCCAATATCGGGCGACTGGTGGTCACTATAGTGGGAACCAGACTGCTAGGAAGGCCCACGGTTAGGGTTTTATTGGCCTACTATGTTCCAAGATGCACAAACACTGGTGCAACATTGTGACAGGTGCCAAAGAACGGGTAATATCTCAAAAAGAAAGGAAATGCCTCAATCATGGAATCAAGCATGCGAAGTATTTGATGTTTGGGAAATCGACTTCATGGGACCGTTTCCTAGCTCGCAGGGCAACAAATATATCCTGGTGGCAGTGGACTATGTCCCCAAGTGGGTGAAAGCACAGGCCCTCCCATCGTATGATGTATATGTTGTTGTGAAATTCTTAAAAAAAAAGGTTTTCCTGGTTCGGGGCACCCAGGACAATCATTAGTGAACGGGGCACTCATTTCTACAACTCTCAGTTTGAGAAGGTTTTGAAACGATACGGTGTGTCTCACAAAATCTCAACCGCTTATCGCCCGCAAACCAGTGTTCAAGTGGAGGTATCAAATAGGGAATTGAAGCGCATCCTTGAGAAAATAGTTAGCCACTGACACGACCTTTTGCGTGCGTACCGCAAGTGCACGGCCTTGTCGAAGTAATAAAAGTTACCCCGGTGAGTGGGTAGTCGAATCCACAGGGAATAGGGATTTAAAATATGAGAAATTGCTATCCAGTCGTGCGATATATGAAAAGAAACAATGATCGGAGTGATAAGTAAATTTATGAAAATTAGAGTAAATGCAAGGCAAGTAAATAGAAAGATGAAAGAGAGAAAAGTGCAAGCAACGAGTAAAAAGAGAGAGACTAGGAATAAGTGAGAATAGGGTATCCGGACAAGTTACCTCTAGAACTTATGCTTCTAGTGCAAGACTATGCTATTATACTTTCCTATTGATGTTAATTGAGTCGAGGAAAATCCTGAAACACACGGTCCCAAATCTAAGGTCAACCGTGACTAACCCCAATACTATGTCCCGGCAATAGGATTCACGTCAACCCTTCACTCTGTTGATTGCTCAACTAAGCCCCAGGGGAGTATTTCTACCTAAGCCTAACACTACGTGGGGATGCTTAAAGCTCTGGGACTCCTAGTGATTAAACCTGTTCCTATGTGTAGTAGTCCTAACCCTTTGGTCCAGGAGGAAGAACCGTAGTCTAAATTAAGCCCCAGTGCGTAGGATTCACGTCACCCCAAAACCTTGGGGGAGTTTGTCTACCTAGCACTTCACTCTATTTTGACTTCTGATAAATCAAGGAATCGGAGGTAGGGAGAAATCACAATGGAAGGGAAAGGGGTATGGTGCTACCTCACAACTCTCCCTCTCAACCCTCTTCAATTTTAAGTAGTCTAATCCTATAGGAGTTGTCACACCTCCAAAGGATAACCTAGATTGTTCTCAATCCTTAGTGTCACGGCTAAGAGAAAACAATAGCACAAGAAATCTAAAATTGAAACTCGAATTTATTCATCAATTAATGGAAAAGCATGATAACAATGTTAAAGAAACATAATTATCCTAGAGTTTTACAAGTCCGAATACGCACGAGGGGTTTAGCTCCTCATGGAGCTATACATGTTCATCAATGTATGAAATAAAACACAAACTAAAGACATCAATGAAAACCCCCTCGTGTATGGTGTGGCCGTGGTCTTGTGCGGCCGTCGAACGTCGGTGACGATGCCGATGGCGCGCTCCAATCCTCCACAAAGTCCTCTCCGAAACCCTAGCCGCACTCTCCAGAAGTTGGAGAGAAAGATAGGTCAAAAGATGTCTCAAAAAGCCTCACAATCGGGCTTAAAATAGGCTGAGTGCGGCTTTAAATTTGAAGTTATCAGGGCTTCACATGGCCGTGTGGAATTTCCACACGCCCGTGTGAAGTTTCTGTCTTCCTGAAAAATTAATCCACACGGCCGTGTGTTAATTCCACACGCCCGTGTGTTAATTCCACACGCCTGTGTGAAGTCTCTGGCTTGCTGGAAAATTAATTCACACGGCCGTGTGTTAATTCCACACGCCCGTGTGAAGTCTCTGTCTTGCTGGAAAATTACTTCACACGGCCGTGTGTTAATTCCACACGCCCGTGTGAATTCTCTGGAATCATGATTTTTGGCAGAAGTGCACAGTAACTTGCTACAGTGATTTGCTACAGAAACAAACTACAGTGCTTCTACAGTAACTCTCCGAAATGCTCCCGAATACTTTGTTTCTTCATCGAGACCATTGAAATGGGCACACAATCAATGGTAGATCGTGCCTATTGCTTCAAGTCTCCTTCTTGGTGAAGTTTTCCTAAGCTACACGAGTTGAACTTGTTGTGAATGTGACTACCTTTGTGCCCCTCCAAAGGAGGTTGGCACACACTCACAAGTCTAACCTCGTGCCTTGTTCCTTGCTTGGTCCGAAAACCTCCCAACAATGGCGAACACGACCTAACTTCGTTCTTCTTTTCCAACTTAGCTCCACGAACCTACAATGCACAAGAATACACAAATGCACACTATTTAGTGATAAAATCTTATAAAAAGTATGTTCAATTGTAAGATAATAACGCTTCGCGTTACTACAACACAAGCACTTATCAGCCACCAAAGGAGGGATTTGGCCGACTAGCTTGATGATGCACTCTGGGCGTATAGAACAGTGATAAACGCCTAAACATACGTATTTTCCATGTATTCGGGTGTATGTATTACGTATTTTTTCTATGAATTGACACCCGTTTTTGGTCTGAATTAGTTTCTTTCGTGTTACAGGTACTAATGTGATCCCTTCGAGCTCGTTGATAGAATTTGAGAAGAAATCGGCAACGAGAACACTGTTTCTGAGCGGGGATACTGTAGCATACGGTACTGTAGTAGTTTACTGTAGCGTAACTGTAGCAACTTACACGATTTCGGGTTTTCTCGGGATTTTCTCTCCCCGCATGCGGGGTCGCATACGGGGCCGCATACGGGCCCGCATGACGCTCTGGATGATGTTTTTAAGGGTTTTGGGAAGTCATTTTGGGGGAGAGCTAGACCTTGAGCAAGCTTGACTTCACCACCTTCTTTGGGAGCTTGAGGCCGGCTTTTGGAGGCGATTCTTGAGGAGAGGACGACGGGGAGAGCACGAGACGACGACTCCACACCTTCGATTTGGATTTTAGAGGAAGTTTGACAAGGGAAGCCATTCCTTGGGTGGCGTCCTTGGAAGCGTCATTCGGCCTTGATCCTTTGAGGGAGTGTTCTTATTATGCTTTTGGTTGTTTCCATGTATTTGTTTGCATACTTTGTGATCATGAGCAACTAAACCCCAAGGTCACCGGATGTAGGTGAACCTTGGGGGTGAACTTGTGTATTTTGGATGATTCCTTTCTAGTTTATGCATGTGTGTTGGTTTGAGATCCTTGTTTGGTGGTTCTTGAATGTCTTGATATGTATGAGAACTCTATATGTCAATTCCTAGACAATGCTAGGTTGCATGACCATTGCCCTAGTATTAGGCTCACCAAGCTTGGAAGGGAATACATGTACGAATACGCCGTGACCATCGGGTATTTGTACCCCTCCAATTGTTAGGGTTGTCCTTGATTGTGTTTCAACCCTAGCTTGGGGAAATCCATTAAACCCATTGCAATCGTACAAGGATTTGGGCGGAAGAAATTCCGTATTCCAATACTTGTATCGGATTAGGGACCAAACACCGTGACCATCGGGTTGGTCTAATTTAGGGTTTCCCGGTCCAAACCACCCACGTGCATGCTAGTTAGGGTATCCTTAGCACTTTAGTAGCCCCCGAGGGAATCCTCATCCGTGACCATTCCCTCGCCCTGATTTCCCTCAGTATTTGTATTTATTATTTGTATGCTTTTCATACATCCGTAGATTATTTGTAGTTATCTCCTTTGAGTGATTGCTAGGTTAAACAACATTGTGATAAGGAAGTAAGAATAGCTCCTCGGGCCCTTGGGAATATGACCCCCTCGTGCTCGCGCGAGGGCTATTACTTGGCGACCCCGTGCACTTGCGGGTGAGCGATTCAAACGCATTCTCACCAAACAGCATACAAGACACCTATTGGGACAACACCATATAGATTGGTCTATGGAAAAACATGTCACTTGCTGGTTGAACTAGAGCACAAGGCTTATTGCCCCATAAGGCAACTCAACTTTTATCCTCATTTATGTGGCCGCAAGTGAAAACTACAATTATATGAGTTAGAGGAATAGTGATTCTTGGCGTATGACACATCGATAAGTTATAAGGAGAGAATGAAGGAATACCATGATCGGCATATTAAACGAGCCAAGTGTTTCCAACCTGGGGACCAAGTATTACTATTCAATGCAAGATTAAAATTATTCCCCAGGAAGTTAAAATCACGATGGCATGGCCCCTACACCATCACTCATGTGTTTCCTCACGGCGCCATTGACACGACCCCTTGCGTGTATCCCGCAAGTGCACGGGCTTGTCGAAGTAATAAAATTACCTTGGTGAGTGGGTAGTCGAATCCACAGGGAATATGGATTTAAAATACGAGAATTTGCTATTCAGTCGTGCGATGTACGAAAAATAATGATCGGAGTGATGAATTAATTTATGGAATCAATTAGAATAAAAGATAAGAAAGTAAATAGAAAGATGGAAGACGAGAGAAAAGCAAGTAGAAGTTAAAAAAGAAGACTAGCAATGGATGAAATAGGGTATCCGGACAAGCTACCTCTAGGACTTATGCTTCTAGTGCAAGACTATGCTATTATACTTTCTTATTGATGTTAATTGAGTCGAGGATATCCTTAAACTCACGGTCCCAAAACTTAAGGTCAACCGTGACTAACCCCAACATTATGTCCCGGTATTAGGATTCACTACGACCCTTGACTCTCGTTGACCTGTCAACTAAGCCCCAGGGGAGTCTATCTTCCTAACCCTAACACTACGTGGGATTGCTTTAAGCTCTAGGGATTCCTAGTGATAAAACCTGTTCCTCAATGTAGTTCTAACCCTTTGGTCCAGGTGGAAGAACCCTAGTCCAGATTGAGCCCTAAAACTCTATCTCGACCGCTAATTAACCAAGTAAACGGAGGCAGGGAGAAATCACACTGGAAGGGAAAGGGGTACATTGCTACCTCACAACACTCCCTCTCAACCCTCTTCAATCTTAAGTAGTCTAATCCTATAGGAGTTGTCACACCTCCAAAGGATAACCTAGATTGTTCGCAACCCTAGTGTCATGGCTAAGGAAGAACAATAGCAAAAGATAATTAAAACTGAAACTCGAATTTATTCATCAATAATGGAAAAGCACAATAACAATGTTATAGAAACATAATGATCCTAGGGTTTTATAAGTCGGAATACCCACGAGGGGTTTAGCTCCTCATGGAGCTATACATGTTCATCAAAGTATAAAATAATGCACAAACTAAAAAAATCAATGAAAACCCCCTCGCGTATGGTGTGGCCGTGGTCTTACGCGGCCGTTGAACGTCGATGTCGATGCCGATGGCGCGCTCCAATCCTCCACAAAGTCCTCTCCAAAACCCTAGCCGTACTCTCCAGAAGTTGGGGAGAAAGATAGGTCAAAAGATGCTCAAAAAGTCTCCAAATCGTTCTTTCAATAGGCTGAGTGCGGCTTTAAATTTGAACTTATCGGGGCTTCACACAGCCGTGTGGAATTTCCACACGCCCGTGTGATGTTTCTGGCTTCCTGGAAAAATTACTACACACGGCCGTGTGGAGTTTCCACACGCCCTTGTGAAGTCTCTGGCTCGCTGGGTATTAATTCACATGGCTGTGTATTAATTCCACACGCCCGTGTGAACTCTCTGGAAACCTGATCTTCGGCAGAAAATGCACAGTAACTTGTTACAGTGAATAGCTACAGTGCTGCTACCGTACTCGCCGAAACGCTCCCGAATACGTTGTTCTTCATCGAGGCCATTGAATTGGGCATACAATCAATGGTAGATCGTGCCGATTGCTTCAAGTCTCCTTCTTGGTGAAGTTCTCCTAAGCTACACGAGTTAGACTTGTTGTGAATGTGACTGCCTTTGTGCCCCTCCAAAGGAGGTTGGCACACACTCACAACTCTAAGTTCGTGCCTTGTTCCTTACTTGGTCCGAAAACCTCCCAACAATGGCGAACACGACCTAACTTTGTTCTTCTTTTCCAACTTGGCTCCACAAACCTACAATGCACAAGAATACATAAATGCACACTATTTATTGATAAAATCTGATAAAAGATATGCTCATTGTAAGATAATAACGCTTCGCGTTACTATAACGCAAGCACTTATCAGCCGTCAAGATATCTCATTCACAAATGGGAACCTTTAAGGTCAATAGTCACCGGTTGAAACATTATTTCTCGGGGAACAACATTTCACACAAGGTTGGCGGTAATTCGACTTCCTTTGATCCACCATGATGACGAGGTAAGAGACGTCGAGCTAAAGACGTTAAACAAGCGCTCCTTGGGAGGCAACCCAAGCATTTGAATTCCTTGCAAGTTCATTTTCGTACTTTTAGTTTGTGTGTTTGTGTGTTTTTCGTATTTTTGAAGTGTTAGTGCTTGTTGTTTTGTTGAATTTAAAGTGTGTCATTGTGGTTGTTTAGCTATCTTTCTCAATTTTTTTGATCATGATCTTCAATGGTTGTCATGTGTTCTTTAATTTTTGATTCATTATGACGCATCAAATTCCATGTTTTCAATGGTTGTTAGTGGTTTCGGCTTTGTTTTCCATGAGCTTTTAGGGTGTTTTGGTGAGTCCTTGATGAAAAATCGGGAAAACGGCAGTTTGTTGAGCATATGAACGCCCATATACCGATCCAGAAAGCTATGCTGGCATGCATGCGAGCATATGCACGCCCATATACCAATCCAGAAAGCTATGCGGGCAACCATATGCCCGCATGACCACTCGGCATTGTAATCTAGCAAGCTATGTGGCCAGCCATACGGGCATATGTGATAAACGCCTAACTGTACATATTATTTATGTATGTTCGAGTATTTTTATATGTGTGGATGCCCGTTTTCTGTCTAAATTGGTTTATTTTGTGTTACAGGCACAGAAGATACCGTGGGGAGCTCGACAATGAGATTTTAGATGAAATTGGCAAGAAAAGACCATTTTCGAGCCCGGTACTGTAGCAGCATTGTAGCAGCACTGTAGCACGGGAACTTTGGTGAAACGGCTAAGTGTGGAGATCCATACGGGCGCATGACTGACCGCAGCAGTCCTGTAGCAGTGGCACTGTATTAGTACTGTAGTGAAGGTACTGTAGCAGAGATACTGTAGCGTTTTCACTATAGCTCTCCACTGCAGCAACTTACACAAAACTCGGGGTGCTACTGTGCCCGTATGCCTTCCCGTATGCCAGCCCGCATAACTTGCTGGAATTAGTTTTTAAAGGCCTTTAGGGCATCATTTCTCTTGACTTTTGGCCACCACTTCTCCTCCACCACCATCTAGGGTTTCAAGAGCTTCAAGGCTGCGGGAGAAGGCTGATCTAGGGTGCAAATCGAAGCGGAGAAAAGGAGCGCGATCAAGGAGAAGATCTAGGAGCTTGTTGGCGTGGATCCATCAAGTTCTCATCACCACCTCTAGTCTTCATCTTAGGGGAGTTTGTTATGTACTTTTGCTTGTATCTCTTGTTCTTTACACTTTCTCCTTTATTGATGTTGAACTAGACTCCCAAGGTCACCGGGCATCCGGTGAACCTTGGGATGAACTTGCTTGTATGGATACTTTGAGTATATTTTTGGTATTTGGTTTGGTTGTTGATAAGTGCTCGTGTTATAGTAATGCGAAGTGTTATTATCTTGCAATGAACATTAATTTAATCAGATTTTATCACTAAAAAGTGTGCAATTGTTTACTTTTGTGCATTGTAGGGTTGTGAAGATAAAATGAAAGAAAGGAACGAACTTAGGTCGTGTTTGGCGTTGTTGGGAAGATTTTCGGACTAAGCAAGGAGTAAGGCGTGAGCATAGACTTGTGGGTGTGTGCTAACCTCCTTTGGAGGGGCACAAAAGCAGTCACATTCACAATAAGTCTAACTCATGCCAACAAGGAGAACTTCACCAATTACGCGATTCGAAGCAATCGACATGATCTACCGTAATTGTGTGCCCAATTCAACGGCCTTGATGAAGAACGACGAATTCGGGAGCTTTTCAGCACAATTACTGTAGCAGGTTGTAGTAAAAACACTGTAGCAACACTGTAGCGCTGGAACTTTGGTGAAACGGCTAAGTGTGGAGATCCATACGGGCGCATGATTGACCACATGCAGTCCTGTAGCAGTGGCACTGTATTAGTACTGTAGCGAAGGTACTGTAGCAGAGATACTGTAGCGTTTTCACTATAGCTCTGCACTGCAGCAACTTACACAAAACTCGGGGTGCTACAGTGCCGTATGCCTGCTCGTATGCCAGCCAGCATAACTTGCTGGAATTAGTTTTTAAAGGCCTTTAGGGCATCATTTCTCTTGACTTTTGGCCACCACTTCTCCTCCACCACCATCTAGGGTTTCAAGAGCTTCAAGGCTGCGGGAGAAGGCTAATCTAGGGTGCAAATCGAAGCGGAGAAAAGGAGCGCGATCAAGGAGAAGATCTAGGAGCTTGTTGGCGTGGATCCATCAAGTTCTCATCACTGCCTCTAGTCTTCATCTTAGGGGAGTTTGTTATGTGCTTTAGCTTGTATCTCTTGTTCTTTACACTTTCTCCTTTATTGATGTTGAACTAGACTCCCAAGGTCACCGGGCATCCGGTGAACCATGGGATGAACTTGCTTGTATGGATACTTTGAGTATATTTTTGGTATTTGGTTTGGTTGTTGATAAGTGCTCGTGTTATAGTAATGCGAAGTGTTATTATTTTGCAATTAGCATTAATTTAATCAGATTTTATCACTAAAAAGTGTGCAATTGTTTACTTTTATGCATTGTAGGGTTGTGAAGATAAAATGAAGGAAAGGAACGAAGTTAGGTCGTGTTTGGCGTTGTGGGGAAGATTTTCGGACTAAGCAAGGAGTAAGGCGTGAGCATAGACTTGTGGGTGTGTACCAACCTCGTTTGGAGGGGCACAAAGGCAGTCACATTCACAATAAGTCTAACTCATGCCAACAAGTAGAACTTCACCAATTAGGCGATTCGAAGCAATCGACACGATCTAACGTTGATTGTGTGCCCAATTCAACGGCCTCGATGAAGAACGACGAATTCGGAAGCGTTTCGGCATAATTACTGTTGCAAAACACTGTAGCAAGTTACTGTTCAAAGTCGGCCGAAAAACAGTTTTCCAGAATTTTCACACGGGCGTGTGGAAATTCCACACGGCCGTGTGAAATCCCGATTTCAGCAAATTTAAAGCCGCGACTCCATATTATAAAAGCCCGATTTGGAGACTTTTTGAGACACCTTTGGACCTAATTTTCTCCTCAACTTTGGAGAGGGCGGCTAGGGTTTTGGAGAGGACTTCGTGGAGGTTTGGAGCGCGTCATCGGCATCGTCATCGACGTCCGGCGGCCGCACAAGACCACGGCCACACCATACGCAAGGGGGTTTTCATCTATGTCTTTACTTCTTGTTTTATTATATACATTGATGAACATGTATAGCTCCATGAGGAGCTAAACCCCTTGTGGGTATTCGGACTTGTAAAAGTCTAGGGTTATTATGTTTCTTTGACATTGTTATTATGCTTTTCCATTATTGATGAATAAGAATTGATTTTCTATCTTAATTTTATCTTGCTATTGTTTCCCTTAGATGTGACACTAGGGTTTAGAGCAATCTAGGTTTTCCTTTGGAGGTGTGACAACTCCTATAGGATTAGACTCTTTAAGATTGAAGAGGGTTGAGAGGAAGAGTTGTGAGGTAGCGATGTACCCCTTTCCCCTCCGGTGTGATTTCTCCCTACCTCTGTTTCCTTGATTTAATAACGGTCAAGATAGAGTGAAGTGTTAGGTAGATAAACTCCCCTGGGGCTTAGTTACGCGAGTAACGGAGTGAAAGGTTGAAGTGAATCCTATGCACTGGGGCTTAATCTAGACTAGGGTTCTTCCTCCTAGACCAAAGGGTTAGAACTACACATAGAAACAGGTTTAATCACTAGGAGTCCCTAAAACTTAATGCAATCCCACGTAGTGTGAGGTTTAGGTAGATGTACTCCCCTGGGACTTAATCGTGCGAGCGATAGAGTGAAGGGTTGTTGTGAATCCTAATACCGGGGCATAGTGTTGGGGTTAGTCACCGTTGACCTTAGGTTTGGGACCGTGAGTCTAAGGATTTCCTCGACTTAATTAGCATCAATAGGAAGGTATAATAGCATAGTCTTGCACTAGAAGCGTAGATCCTAGAGATAACTTGTCCGGATACCCCACTTCATTAATTGTTAAATCCTCTTTAATATCTTTTCTTGCGATTTCTAATCTTTCACCTTTCTCTATTTAATTTCCTGTCTTTAGTATAATTGTTCTCGCAATTCACACACAAATCGATTACTACTTTTCCGTACTTCGCATAGTTTTAATAGTGAAATCTCGTATTCTAACTCCGTATTCCCTGTGGATTCAACTACCCTCTCACCGGGGTAACTTTTATTACTTCGACAAACCCGTGCACTTTCGGGGATCCTGTCACTAACCCTAACACTACGTGGAATTGCTTTAAGCTCTAGGGATTCCTAGTGATAAAACATGTTCCTCTATGTAGTTCTAACCCTTTGGTCCAGGTGGAAGAACCCTAGTCTAGATTGAACCCTAGTCTCAAGGTAGCTTGCCTAGCAATACGGAGACTAACCCAAGGGAGCAACTAAAGGCAATTACCTTGAGGAGTGGGAAAGAGGTCGAGAAAACTCTCCCTCTAGAGAAGACAAAAGAAGCAACCGGAGTAGAAGAAGTAGGGAAAGAAGCTCCAAAAGAAAAGGAGGTGGCACCACCATCCTACAAACCAAGGATCCCCTACCCTTCAAGGTTGAAGAATGACCAAGACAATGAACAATACAAGAAATTTCTGGGTATCTTCAAGCAATTGCACATCAACATACCATTCGCGGAAGCATTAGCCCAATTGCCCAAGTACGCAAAGTTCCTAAAGGACCTCTTAACCAATAAGAGGAAGTTGGAGGAGAGTGCAGCTGTAGTACTTGATGCAAATTGCTCGGCCGTCTTGCAAAAGAACATGCCGAGTAAGAGAAAAGATCCCGGGAGTTTTATCATACCTTGCAACATTGGTAATTTGGGTGAGGAGATGGCATTGGCCGATTCGGGGGCAAGTATCAATGTCATGCCTTATACCTTCTTCCAAAAGCTAGGCTTGGGCGAGCCTAGACCCACTCGGATGACACTTCAACTTGCGGATCGATCGGTGAGGCATCCGAGGGGAATTATGGAAGACGTTTTGGTGAAAGTGGACAAGTACATCTTCCCGGTGGACTTTGTCGTACTTGATGTGGATGAGGATGTCGAAGTACCGTTGATTCTTGGGAGGCCTTTCTTGTGCACTTCCAAGGCTTTGATAGACATGGACGGTGGAGAGCTCACACTTAGAGTCGGAGATGACAAGCTCACCTATCGCCTCGCCGAAGCCATGAGGCATTCTCTTGATTTTGATGACACTCTATATTATCTTGATGCTACTGATGAGTGTATTGATGAATATGTGCTGGAATTATTAAACCCGGATCCATATGAAGGATGGCCGGACCAAGATGCGGAGATCGAAGAAGAAGAAGTACTTATGCTTGGTCCAGTTCAGACGGATGTCAAGATGGAGAAAGAACGTATGAAGAAGATGCTTCGGAGGTTGAAGAGGTCGAGAAGACGCCACAAGAAGAACCCCAACAAGAAAGGGGATGAACATTCACGGAGTAAGGGTGTTTCACCCGTTTGTGGTAACAAACTCGACAACTCTCCCTCTACTCTACAAAGGTTATGTAATGCATGCTTTCAGGTTGTAGGGAAGAGGGCAACTTCTATTTATGAACCTCCGTAAGGTAAGACCAGGTACGTCAAGCTTAGTGACGTTAAACAAGCGCTTCTTGGGAGGCAACCCAAGGTTTTACAGTTTTCCTAGGATCTAGTTTAGTCTTAGGATGAATAAAAGTCTTAGTGTTATGTCTTGAAGTTTCAATGCATGTGCTGCAAATTCGATCGTGGATTATTGATATTTTCGTGTGCCTTAATGATAATTGACGAAGTTTGAATCGGTTGAGTGTGTTTTCTACGGTCTCTGGTCATGTTTTTATGGTTTATACAGGCTCTAAGTGTTTTAAAAGAGTTTCTGAATTTTTTGGAAGAGTCTGTGAATTTTTCTGAGTAACCAGAGAAAACACACGGCCGTGTGGAAATTCCACACGGCCGTGTGTAAATTCCACACGGCCGTGTGTAAATTCCACACGGCCGTGTGTTACCTAATCAGAGTTCAACCAGTGAGGGCACAGGGGCGTGTGTGTGCCCCTGTGAACAACCTCAGAAGGGACACACGGCCGTGTGGATTCTCGCAGAACAACAACTCTTTTCCAGAGAGTCCACAGGGGCGTGTGGGTGCCCCTGTGAGTGCCACTGTGCTAAGGCACACGGCCGTGTGAAACTCTGCAGAGAAAACCCTTTCTTCCCGAGAATACACAGGGGCGTGTGTGAGCCCCTGTGAGAGAACTTATGAAAGGCACACGGCCGTGTGGAGTATTCACACAGCCATGTGAAACACTTAGTGTTTCTCGGGCGAGTCAGAGAAGCCACAGGGGCGTGTGGGTGCCCCTGTGGCCGGCCTTGTGTTCTTGGCCAAGTTGGGCACACGGCCGTGTGAAATTTTTTCAGAGACCTTCTGTGTTTTCCCGAGAATCCACAGGGCCGTGTGGGTGCCCCTGTGGATCCCACTGTGAAGGCACACGGCCGTGTGGTTGTCTCACACGGGCGTGTGGGGTAGTTCAAAGAGCAACCAGAGTGCACACAGGGGCGTGTGTTGGCCCCTGTGAACCCTAATTTCAGAGGCACACGGCCGTGTGGAATTTCCACACGGCCGTGTAAATTTCCAGAACTTCAAAAGCCACGCGTTTTTCTTATAGAAATCACTTGTGCCTCTTCATTCTTCACTCTGAACTTCTCCTCTACTCTCTCCACCAATTTCCCGACGTTCTCCGAGCTTTTTGAGGGATTTTGCGAGTTTTTCCGGCCGATTTATCTCGTTTTCACTTCACACCGTCGGTAAGCTCTCCCTTCCTCTTTTCTCCGTCAATTCTCAATTTAATTCATTCTTTTGATGATTTCGCCTATATTGAATGATTAATGAGTATGTGAGTATGTTTAGGAAAGAATTAGAATGAATTAGATTGTAAATTTTGGATTTTGAGACCCACGGCCGTGATGCTCTGTCCGCTAGAAGCTCCACACGGGCGTGTGGAAATTCCACACGGCCGTGTGGATTTCTGCAGAATGAGTTTTTGAACTGATCTTTGAAACTTTTCTTTTGTAACTTTGCAGATATGACTTCTAGGTCTAAGAAGTCAGCTGGGAAACGTCAGCATGAACCTACCCCACCTCCCGAAGAGATAGATTTCCCATCACCTGGGCATTGGGAACGGTTCAAGCGATTATCAGACCTCCGCTTTGGACAGAGCCGTTTCCCCGATTTGAGCATTCTACGGCACATTCAGGGGGGAGCGGAGATGGTAGATGAGGTCGAGGAGCTCCTCTCAGTGGGGAACTGGAGCAGACTCCTTTCCATTCGAGAGCCAGTGATCAGATCACTTACGCTGGAGGTGCTCTTCTCATTCGAGTTCGACCGGGGGTACGACAGTTTTACCGATGTTGATACCATTCAGTTCCAGGCCCTCGGTCGACACTTCGCTTTGAGCATGACCGAGTTTTCAGTACGTATGGGACTGTATGATCAGGCACACACCGAGATAGAGGAGTACGCATTGCTACCCACAGACTACCCGGGTACTTTGACCCCGCAGCGTGCGTACAGTAGGTTATGTGGCCAGGGACAGTACGAGCCAAGAGTGTCCAAGGCCACATATTTGACCAGGGCCTCGTACAGGTACCTCTATGCTATTCTTAGCCGATTAGTGAGCGGCAGGGGAGACAGTACGGGGGTTCTGAGCCGTCAGGAGCTCCTGTACCTATATTCGATGGTAGAGGGAGAGCCACTCCACCTGGGGCATATTGTAGCAGAGTACATCCGCCACCAGGGCCAATACCCCAGGGTGGAGTGATCTTCTCAGGCCCGTATATCACGCAACTGATTATGGGGTTAGAGCTTCGAGACAGAGTACGTGGCGCTCAGAGGACTTCTACACCGGCTCCGTTAGGCATGGAGACCCTGAGGATGATGGGGATGGTCCGCAGATCAGGACCATAGTTTACACTTTGATCATTCCTCGTACAGATCAGGCAGAGGGGTCACAGGCAGCATTAGAGCCACCCCCAGCGGACACATAGACCGAGGTACCACCCACCGCGCCGGAGCCACCTCCGGTGCGCATGTTTTCACCCTCTCGAGGCCAGGATCAACTGGAGTGCCTCGAGAGCGCAGTAAGGGTAATACGATCCGAGGTGGCTGAGGTTAGGGCCACACAGGATGCACAGCACACAGAGGTCATGGCTCGATTACACAGCATACAGCAGTTACTCGAGCGAGCCATGACTTCACCATTCGTGGTCCGACCCCGAGCTTCCACTCCTACACCACCAGCATCCCCAGCTCCAGCATCACCACCAGCAGCAGCGGCAGATCCACCAGCACCGACAAAGCCTCTAGCAGCACCAGAGGCTTCTATCCAGGACACCGACGCTGAGGCGTCTTAGATTTAGTTTTTCTTTATTTTTATTTGATTTTCATTCTTGTACTTTTCTATTTTATTTTGGACTTGTAGTACTCAGAAAGGACTCTCCTTCTGAGTTTATCTTTTATTTAGCTTTTCTCTCCAGTTGTATTTCATTTTCATATTCTATATACTCGAGTCTTTATTGAGCTATACTGAACCCTTGTGTATGTGTGCGCAGATGGTCTTGGATGAAAGGAATCTAAGGAATAGTCATAAACACGGTCATGGGACCGTGTGCTCTTCACAACCCATTGAGACTCAACTCTCAATGCACCTAGCTCCATCAAACGCAACACTTGGAGTTCAGGGGAGTAATGTTTCAATTGCCTACTTCCACACTAATTGTTTTACAATTCTTAATTTTTATTGTGCTTGCATGCGTACATTGGGGACAATGTACATCTTAAGTGTGGGGGTGAGTTCACATTGCACACACCTTTACTTGTGCGTTCAATTGCTTATGCTCATGTAGCCTATGGCGGTTCACCTTAGTTGCAAACGGTTGTATTCTTATAGTTTAGGAGAATTTTTAACATGGTGTCCTATCATGCTCTAGTTTTTACTTGAATTTTAGGAATTTTTTGCTCGATATTCTTATATTGCACAACTTACTCTTGGAATCCATTGGAAACTCAAATCTTGAAGTTTTTAAGGACAAGTTTATCATCGTTCTTAGTTTTGCTTTGGAAAATGCATAAAAAAAAAGGAAAAGAGAAAAAAAAAGTATAAAAATATATAGGAGTTTCTGAATATTAGCTTTGATTTAATTATGCATTTGGGGTGGAAAGAGCTACCGCCTATGAAGTATGTAGCTACTCTCATAAGTCGGATACAAGTTATGCCCTAATGAGAGAAAGAGCTATCTCATGGGATGCGTGAAAGCTACTACCCCGGTAGAAAGAGCTACCTCCTCGAAAGTGTGAAAGCCACCTTTGGCGGCCGCCTAGGAAAGGGCTACCTTCAAGGATGTGTGAAGCTACTACTTCCTCCCCTATTTTTTTTGTTTTTGTATATAAATAAGTCCTTTGTAACCAAAGTTTGAGGAGTACTCGTTGGTTCTCTTGAGTGAGATCGCACACACTAACACATTTTTTGAGTTTTCATCCTTTATGATTCGAGTTTTTAACTAGAGCAATGGTTAACCTTATGCAATGTTTTTATTTCCGCTTACTTGTAGAATGCTTCTTTTGCATACTTTTGGTGAACCTAAGGCCGAGTACTTTCAATTGTTCTTCCCAAGTACTTTCACGTTTTATTTTCCTTGAGGACAAACAAAAGCTTAAGTGTGGGGGGATTTGATAAGTGCTCGTGTTATAGTAATGCGAACTGTTATTATCTTACAATGAGATTTTATCACTAAAAAGTGTGCAATTGTTTACTTTTGTGCATTGTAGGGTTGTGAAGATAAAATGAAGGAAACGAACGAAGTTAGGTCATGTTTGGCGTTGTTGGGAAGATTTTCGGACTAAGCAAGGAGTAAGGCGTGAGCATAGACTTGTGGGTGTGTGCCAACCTCCTTTGGAGGGGCACAAAGGTAGTCACATTCACAATAAGTCTAACTCATGCCAACAAGGAGAACTTCACCAATTAGGCGATTCGAAGCAATCGACACGATCTACCGTTGATTGTGTGCCCAATTCAACGGCCTTGATGAAGAACGACGAATTCGGGAGCGTTTCAGCAAAAAATACTGTAGCAGTACTATAGTAAATTGATGTAGTAAAAACACTGTAGCAACACTGTAGCACGGGAACTTTGGTGAAACGGCTAAGTGTGGAGATCCATACGGGCGCATGACTGACCGCATGTAGTCCTGTAGCAGTGGCAGTGTATTAGTACTATAGCGGAGGCACTGTAGCAGAGATACTGTAGCGTTTTCACTATAGCTCTCCACTGCAGCAACTTACACAAAACTCGGGGTGCTACAGTGCCCGTATGCCTGCCCGTATGCCAGCCAGCATAACTTGCTGGAATTAGTTTTTAAAGGCCTTTAGGGCATCATTTCTCTTGACTTTTGGCCACTACTTCTCCTCCACCACCATCTAGGGTTTCAAGAGCTTCAAGGCTGCGGGAGAAGCCTGATCTAGGGTGCAAATCGAATCGGTGAAAAGGAGCGCGATCAAGTAGAAGATCTAGGAGCTTGTTGGCGTGGATCCATCAAGTTCTCATCACCACCTCTAGTCTTCATCTTAGGGGAGTTTCTTATGTGCTTTAGCTTGTATCTCTTGTTCTTTACACTTTCTCCTTTATTCATGTTGAACTAGACTCCCAAGGTCACCGGGCATCCGGTGAACCTTGGGATGAACTTGCTTGTATGGATACTTTGAGTATATTTTTGGTATTTGGTTTGGTTGTTGATAAGTGCTCGTGTTATAGTAATGCAAAGTGTTATTATTTTGCAATTAGCATTAATTTAATCAGATTTTATCACTAAAAAGTGTGTAATTGTTTACTTTTGTGCATTGTAGGGTTGTGAAGATAAAATGAAGGAAAGGAACGAAGTTAGGTCGTGTTTGGCGTTGTTGGGAAGATTTTCGGACTAAGCAAGGAGTAAGGCGTGAGCATAGACTTGTGGGTGTGTGCCAACCTCGTTTGGAGGGGCACAAAGCCAGTCACATTCACAATAAGTCTAACTCATGCCAACAAGGAGAACTTCACCAATTAGGCGATTCGAAGCAATCGACACGATCTAACATTGATTGTGTGCCCAATTCAACGGCCTCGATGAAGAATGACGAATTCGGGAGCGTTTCGGCACAATTACTGTTGTGAAAACACTGTAGCAAGTTACTGTTCAAAGTCGGCCGAAAATCAGTTTTCCAGAATTTTCACACGGGCGTGTGGAAATTCCACACGGCCGTGTGAAATCCCGATTTCAGCAAATTTAAAGCCGCGACTCCACATTATAAAAGCCCGATTTGGAGACTTTTGAGACATCTTTGGACCTAATTTTCTCCTCAACTTTGGAGAGGGCGGCTAGGGTTTTGGAGAGAACTTCGTGGAGGTTTGGAGCGCGTCATCGGCATCGTCATCGACGTCCGGCGGCCGCACAAGACCACGGCCACACCATACGCAAGGGGGTTTTCATCTATGTCTTTACTTCTTGTTTTATTATATACATTGATGAACATGTATAGCTCCATGAGGAGCTAAACCCCTTGTGGGTATTCAGACTTGTAAAACTCTAGGGTTATTATGTTTCTTTGACATTGTTATTATACTTTTCCATTATTGATGAATAAGAATTGAGTTTCGATCTTAATTTTATCTTGCTATTGTTTTCCCTTAGATGTGACACTAGGGTTGAGAGCAATCTAGGTTTTCTTTTGGAGGTGTGACAACTCCTATAGGATTAGACTCTTTAAGATTGAAGAGGGTTGAGAGGGAGAGTTGTGAGGTAGCGATGTACCCCTTTCCCCTCCGGTGTGATTTCTCCCTACCTCCGTTTCCTTGATTTAATAGCGGTCAAGATAGAGTGAAGTGCTAGGTAGATAAACTCCCCTGGGGCTTAGTTACGCGAGTAACGGAGTGAAAGGTTGAAGTGAATCATATGCACTGGGGCTTAATCTAGACTAGGGTTCTTCCTCCTGGACCAAAGGGTTAGAACTACACATAGGAACAGGTTTAATCACTAGGAGTCACTAAAACTTAATGCAATCCCACGTAGTGTGAGGTTTAGGTAGATGTACTCCCCTGGGATTTAATCGTGCGAGCGATAGAGTGAAGGGTTGTTGTGAATCCTAATACCGGGGCATAGTGTTGGGGTTAGTCACGGTTGACCTTAGGTTTGGGAACGTGAGTCTAAGGATTTCCTCGACTTAATTAGCATCAATAGGAAGGTATAATAGCATAGTCTTGCACTAGAAGAATAGATCCTAGAGATAACTTGTCCGGATACCCCACTTCATTAATTGTTAAATCCTCTTTAATCTCTTTTCTTGCGATTTCTAATCTTTCACCTTTCTCTATTTAATTTCCTGTCTTTAGTATAATTGTTCTCGCAATTCACACACAAATCGATTACTACTTTTCCGTACTTCGCATAGTTTTAATAGTGAAATCTCGTATTCTAACTCCCTATTCCTTGTGGATTCGACTACCCTCTCACCGGAGTAACTTTTATTACTTCGACAAACCCGTGCACTTTCAGGGATCCTGTCATACACCCTTTTGTGGTAACGAATTCGACAACTCTCCCTCTACACTACAGAGATTATGTAATGCATGATTTCAGATTGTAGGGAAGAGGGCGACTTCAATTTATGAACCTCCGTAAGGTAAGACAGGTACGTCAAGCTAAGTGACGTTAAACAAGCGCTTCTTGGGAGGCAACCCAAGCTTTTATTGCTTTTCTAAGGTTTGGTTTAGTTTAGTTTTAGCATGAATAAGAGTCTTAGTGTTGGTGTCTTGTTCATACATGCTTGCGTTATGATTTTCTTGTGGATCTTTGATGATTTCGTTTGCCTAAATGATTATTGATGAAGTTTGAGTTGGTTGAGCATATTTTCCATGGTATCTGGTCGTGTTTTGATGGTTTTCACAGGCTCGAACATAACGTAGTTGTGTTTTTGAATTTTTGCGAGAGTCTGTAAATTTTTCTAAGTAAACCAGAGAAAACACACGGCCGTGTGGAATTAACACACGGCCGTGTGGTACCAAATAGGGCTCAGCCAGAGAAGACACAGGGGCGTTACCTTGCCCCTGTGAAAAACTTCAGAAGGGGCACACGGCCGTGTAGAAATTCCACACGGCCGTGTGAAATCTCACCGAACCTAAACTCTTTTCCAGAGAGTCCACAGGGGCGTGTGAGTGCCACTGTGCCAAGGCACACGGCCGTGTGGTAATTCCTCACGGCCTTGTGAAACTCTGCAGCGACCCCCACTTCTTCTCGAGAATACACAGGGGCGTGTGGCAGCCCCTATGAAAGAGCTTGTGAAGGCCCACGGCCGTGTGGAATTGCCACACGGCTGTGTGGAATACTTAGAGTATTCTCGGGTAACTCCAGAATAGCCACAGGGGCATGTGGCTGCCCCTGTGACTGGTCTTGTTCTTGGCCAGGATGAACACACGGCATGTGGAATTAACCCACGCCCGTGTGGGGTAGCTCAGGGAGCAAACTGAGTGCACACAGGGGCATGTACCGGCCCCTGTGAACCCCAATTGTATAGGTACACGGCCGTGTGATATTGCCACACGGCCGTGTGAACCCCCAGAACTTCAAAAGCCGCGCATTTTCATTTAGGATTCACTCGTACCTATTCATTCTATCACTCCAAATGACTTTCCGACTTTCTCCTGTGATTTCCCGATCTTCTCTGGGTTTTTCAAGGGTTTTATTTGAACTTTTCTGGCCGATTCAAAGGTTTTCTTCATCCACACTGTCGGTAAGAACTTCAAGCCATAAATCTTCTTCAATTCTTGATTTAGTTCGTTCTTATTGATTATTTTGCTTGTATTAAATGATTAAACTATAGGCGAACATTCTTAGAAGAAATCTAGAACGAATTTGAGTGTAAAACAAAAATTTTTTTTAGACCCACGGCCGTTAGGCTCAGTCCGCCCGATGATCCACATGGGCGTGTGGAATTAACACACGACCGTGTGGATTTTTGCAGAATGAGTTTTTGAACTGATCTTTGAAAATTTAATTTTGCAACTTTGCAAATATGACTTCTAGGTCTAAGAAACCTACAGCGAAGCACCCACGGCAGGCTACTTCACCTCCAGAGGAGATGGAGTTTGATATACCAGAGCACAAGGAACGGTTCAAGAAACTCTCGGCACTTCATTTTGGACAGTTGCGCTACCCTGACTTGAGCACATTAAGAGAGATACAGGGGGGCGACACTATAGCTACTGAGGTTGAGGAGCTATTAGCAGTTAGCAGTTGGGGCCGTCTACTGTCTATCAGAGAGCCAGCGATTCGAGCACTCACACTCAAGGTCTTATCGACTTTTGAGTTCGACCGAGGATACGATAGCTTCACACATGGCGAGACGATCCAGTTTCGTACCCTTGGTCGACACTTCAGCCTGAGTATCACCCAGTTCTCGATTATGATGGGCCTCTACGATCAGGCATTTACCAAGATAGAGGAGTATGCGCTGCTGCCCACTTATTACCCAGGGACCCTGACACCTCAGGTGATTTACAGGATATTGTGCGAGGATGGGCAGTACGAGCCGGGGGTTTCGAAGGCGACATTCCTTTCCCGGCCAGCGTACAGGTACATTCATGCCATACTGAGCAGGTCAGTGAGTGACAGAGGGGATAGTACAGGGGTATTGAGCAGATAGGAGTTGCTATACTTATACTCCATGGTGCAGAGCGAGCCACTCCACCTGGGGCACATTCTAGCCGAGTACATGCGCCACTAGGGCCAGTACCCAAGGGTTGGAGTCATCTTTGTAGGTCCCTATGTCACACGCCTCATCATAGGCTTCAGACACAGAGATGGGGTGCGCGGGGCCGAGAAGATTGCTACACCATCTCCGCTCAGCAGAGATACATTGAGACTGATGGGTAGGGTCCGCAGATCAGGGCCAGGAGTCTAACTATGATCATACCCCAGTCAGAGCAGGCCGAGGGTTCCCAGGCAGCCTTCGAGCCACCCGCAGCAGAGACAGAGACACAGGCACCACCCACCGTGCCGGAGCTACCTCCGGTGCGCATGTTCTCACCCTCTCGAGGCCAGGATCGACTGGAGCACCTCGATAGCGCAGTGGGTGTGCTACAGTCAGAGCAGGCCGAGATTAGGGCTACACAGGCTACGCAGCACTTAGAGACCATGGCACGGCTTGACACTATACAGAGACTCCTATAGCAGGCCGGGTCAGCACCATTCGTGGTCCAGCCCCGAGCTTCTACCTCTCAACCACCATCTCCTCCAGTAGCAGCAAAGGCCACTATTCAGGACACCGGCGCTGAGCGTCGTAGTTTTAGTTTTTATTTGCTTTTGATTTTCATTTTTTGTACTTTTTATTCTATTTTGGACTTGTAGTACTCAGAAAGGATCGACCTTCTGAGTTTATCTTTTATTTTGTTTTTCTTTTATCTCGAGTTGTATTCATTGCATCATATTTTATATACTCGAGTTTTATTTTATCTTTGTTGAGCTATACTGAACTCTTGTATATGTGTGCGCAGATGGTCTTGGATGTAAGGAGAATTCACATTACACACACCTCTACTTGTGTGCTCAATTGTTTATGCTCATGTAGCCCGTCGCGGTTCACCTTAGTTGCAATGGTTGTATTCTTAGAGTTTAGGAGAATTTTTAACATTGCATCCTATCATGCCCTAGTTTTCACTTGAATTTTTAGGAAATTTTTGCTCAATTACATTTTATTGGACTACTCACTGTTAAAATCTTTTGGAAACTCAATCTTGATGTTTTTAAGTACAAGTTTATTGACGTTTTTAGGTTTACTTTGGAAAATGCATATAAAAAAATGATGAAAATGAAAAAGATGTAAAATTGAAAAATTATGAAAAAGAAAAAAATAGAGAAAAATATGAGTTTGTGAATAGTTGCTTTCTTTTATGTATGCATTTTGGGTGGAAAGAGTTACCACATATGAAGTATGAAGCTACTCTCATACTTTTGATATATAAATAAGTCCTTTTTAATAAGAGTTTGAGGAGTACTCGTTGGTTCTTTTGAGTGAATTCGCACACACTTTGACGTTTTCGAGTTGTTATCCTTTTTTATTCGAGTTTTTATCTAGAGCAATGATAACCTTATGCAATGTTTTGATTTCCCCTTACTTGTAGAATGCTTCTTTTGCATACTTTTGGTGAACCTAAGGCCGAGCACTTTCGATTGTCCCTCCCAAGTACTTTCACGTTCTACTTTGCTTGAGCACAAGCAAAAGCTTAAGTGTGGGGGGATTTGATAAGTGCTTGTGTCATAGTACCGCGAAGCGTTATTATCATACATTGAGCATATTTTTTATCAGTTTTTATCACTAAATGGTGTGTATTTGTGTACTCTTGTACATTGAAGGTTTGTGGAGCTACTTGGAGAAGAAGAATGAAATTAGGTTGAGTTCGCCGATGTTGGGAAGTTTTCAGACCAAGTAAGGAACAAGACACGAGCTTGACTTGTGAGTGTGTGCCAACCTCCTTTGGAGGGGTACAAACGCAGTCACATTCACAACAAGTCTAACTCGTGTAGCTTAGAAGAACTTCACAAAGAAGGAGACTTGAAGTAATCGGCACGACCTACCATTGTTTGTGTGCCCAACCAATGGCCTTGATGAAGAACAAAAAAAGATTCGGGAGCAGTTTGGCAAGTACTGTAGCAGCATTGTAGCTGTTACTGTAGCAAAACAATGTAGCAAGCTACTGTTCATTTTCTGCGAAAAATCAAGGTTTCAGAGGATTCACACGGGTGTGTGGAAATTCCACACGGCCGTGTGAATCGATTTTTCAACCAGACAGAAACTTCACACGGGCTTGTGGAAATTCCACACGGCCGTGTGAAGCCCCCGATAAGTCCGATTTTAAAGCCGCGATTCAACATTATAAAAGGGGATTTTGGAGACCTTTTGGGATATCTTTTGACCTATCTTTCTCCTCAACTGGGGGAGTGCGACTAGGGTTTTGGAGAGGATTTCATGGAGGTTTAGCGTGCGTCATGGGCATCGTCACCGACGTTCGACGGCCGCACAAGACCACGGCCACACCATATATAAGGGGGTTTTCATCAATGTCTTTGATTTGTACTTTCTTTTCTATTTTGATGAACATGTCTAGTTCCATGAGGAGCTAAACTCCTTGTGTGTATTCGGACTTGTAAACTCTAGGGTTTTTATGTTTCTTTGACATTGTTATTATGCTTTTCCATGATTGATGAATAAAAATTGAGTTTCAATCTTAATTTCATCTTGTTAATGTTTTTCCTTAGATGTGACACTAGGATTGAGATTAATTTAGGTTACCCGTTAGAGGTGTGACAACTCTTTGAGGGTTAGACTACTTAAGATTGAAGAGGGTTGAGAGGGAGAGTTATGAGGTAGCAATGTACCCCTTTCCCTTCTAACGTGGTTTCTCCCTACCTTCGTTTCCCTGATTTCACAGCGGTGGAAATAGAGTGAAGTGCTAGGCAGATAAACTCCCCTGGGGCTTAGTTACGCAAGTAACAGAGTGAAGGGTTGAAGTGAATCCTACGCGTTGGGGCTTAATCTAGACTAGGGTTCTTCCACCTGGACCAAAGGGTTAGAACTACACATAGGAACAGGTTTTACCACTAGGAATCCCTAGAGCTTAAAGAAATCCCACCCAGTGTAAGGTTTAGGTAGATATACTCCCCTGGGGCTTAGTCGTGAGAGCGACAGAGTGTAGGGTTGACGTGAATCATAATACCGGGACACAGTGTTTTGATTAGTCACAGTTGTCCTTAGGTTTGGGACCGTGACTTTTAGGATATCCTCAACTCAATTAACATCAATAGGGAAGTATAATAGCATGGTCCTGCACTACAAGCATAGATTCTAGAGTTAGCTTGTCCGGATAACCTATTTCATCTATTGCTAGTTCCTCTCTATTCTCTTTTACTAGCACTTTCGTATCTTCCATCTTTCTATTTAAATTCTTGTCTTTTATTCTGTTTGATTCTATATTCATTCATTGATCCTATTATTACTTTTCCATACGCCGCATAGATTTATTAGTGAAATCTCGTATTCTAAATCCCTATTCCCTGTGGATTCGACTACCCTCTCACCAGGGTAAATTTTATTACTTCGACAAACCCGTGCACTTGCGGGATACACGCAAGGGGTCATGTTAGGTACACAAGGTGATGTAAAAGATAGAACAAAGAAAGAGAGAAGGAACCCCCTTCAATACTCAAGATGTCCTCCCTTGTAGTGTCCTTGCGCCAACTCTCCATCTCTTACAATACCTCTTACTAGTCTTTGATCTCCTTAGACGGTTTGGTGAAGCTTGATCTTCGATCTCATCAACGTCCTCCCGGTGGAGAGATGAATCCCCAAACAAAATATGAGAAAGAACCCTAATTTCTGGAGTCAAAAAGGCTGAATCGGGGCCCGACATGGTCTGGACACGGGCGTGTTCGTACCATGTACTTTTATAGGAAATCATGTGGTGACACTCTTGAGGTTTGCAGCAGTTGGGACACAAGCATGCATCCCCCGTGTTACCTAGCACACGACCGTGTACTGGGTAACGTGCCCACGTCGTTCTTTGAGAAAATGTCTCCTGAGATTTACAGCGCTTGGAATTCGGGCATGTGGTGACCGTGTCCGGATTTTAGCTCTTCTACACTCCAGGCTAGGACTAACAGCATTAGGGGCATGGGCATGTCATGCTCATGTCAGTTAGTTCTAAACCTTTGGCCAATGCACAAGCAGAAAATGCCCTCAGTTTCATATCAATTTGACTCGGGCCCAAGATTCCTACACAAGGAGTGAAATGCCTTAAATAGCACCAATTCCAATCAGTAAATATGCTTAGGGATAGAGAAAAGACTATGATAGAAGGCATGAAACAAGATATAAAATGCACTCATCAGTTTTGCTACCCCGCAAGTGCACGGATCGTCAAGTAATACCTCTCATGCGAACACAAAGGGTCGTATTACCTAGGGCCCGAGAAGCTCCCTTACTTTCTGCTTACAATGTTGTTCAGCCGACAGGATTTAAGAGAGTGAATTGAATGCAAAGTAACTAAACAAATAATTAACTAATGTGAATTGATGAGGACAAGGTACGAGATAACTTAGGGCTAGGAGTGGTCACGGATGAGGATTCCCTTAAGGGTTACTAAAGTAAGTAGGATTCTTGGACTAACATGCAAGTGGCTAATTGTACCGAGAAAACCCTAGACTAGGCCAACCCGATGGTCACGCCAATTGATCCCTAATCCAGTACGGGTATTGGATACGGTACGTCTACCACCCAAGATTACCCCTACGATTGCAATGGGTGAATTGGTTTACTCAAATTAGGGTTAAAGTACAAATGAGTATTTAACCCTAGGAGTGGGGGGTACAAATACCCGATTGTCACGGCGTATTTATATGTATTTCCTTTCCAAGTTTCATGAGTCTAACACTAGGGCAATGATCATGCAACCTAGCATTTTCTTAAATCTTTTGATACATAGAGTTCTCATACATATCAAGCATGTAAAAACACTAAACAATGGATCATAAACAAGCCACAAACATTAATTAGCACAAAATCATCCAAAACATCAAAAGTTCACCCCCAAGGTTCACCTACATCGGGTGACCTTGGGGTTTAGTTGCTCATGCTCAAGAAATACAACACAAACTCCATAGAAGCAACCAAAGGAAACATGAGAAAGACTCCCTCAAAGATGAAGTCCGGAGAAGTTCCAAGAACCTCACTTGTAGGGGTGGCTACCCTTGTCTTCAACCTCCAAAATGCAAGCTCTAACTTGAAGATCTTTCCCAAGGACTTGCTCTCCTAGCCAAATTGTACACAGAATCGCCCTCCAAAAGCTTCTTCAACTTCCGATCAAAGCTGGTGATGAGAGGCTCCAAGAAGAAGACACAAGATGCCTCAAAAGAAACCCTAAAATTCCCATAAAATGAGTGAATTTGTGCCTCTTCACGGGTGAGCTCAAGGTCCATATATGGCCCGTGAGGTAGCCTGTAATGTGACTCGAAAGAATCCGCAAAGTTGTGAACTGCTACAGTACTGCTACATTAAACCTCTATAGTGACACTGCTATAGCACTGTCTGCCCCTAAATTGCTTGCGGTTGACCTCACGGCCGTGAGCTTACCCGTGAGTTTTTCCAGACTTAGAAAATTCTTCAAATGTGCATGCTCCAGGCTGCTACAGTGTTGCTACAGTGCCATTGACACTAAAACACCGACTTCGGCGTGGATGTCTTCTCAAATCGCGTCGTTGAGCTCACCTGAGCATCTTTTGCACTTGAAACACAAAATAACCCAATTTAGACCACAATAGGGCATCTATTCATTAACAAAATATGAAAACTATGTGCATGCATATGTAGAAAATACGTACATTTACACGATTATCACCTTTGGTCCAGGTGAAAGAACCCTTGTCTAAATTAAGCCCTAGCACTAAGATTCACTTCAATCCTTCACTCTGTTGCTCGTGCAACTAAGCCCCCGGGGAGTTTATCTCCTAGCACTACACTTTATCTCTACCGTGAATAAATCATGGAACATGGAGGTAGGGAGAATCACAGCAGAGGGGAAAGGGGACATTCCGCTACCTCACAACTCACCCTCTCAACCCTCTTCAATCCTAAGTAGTCTAATCCTATAGGAGTTGTCACACCTCCAAAGGATAACCTAGATTGTTCTCAACACTAGTGTCACGGCTAAGGGAAAACAATAACAAGATGAAATTAAGATTGAAACTCAATTTTATTCATCAATAATGGAAAAACATAATAGCAATGTCAAAGAAACATAATAATCCTAGGGTTTATAAGTAGGAATACCCACAAGGGGTTTAGCTCCTCATGGAGCTATACAAATCCATCAAACTAATAAAAGAAATACAAATTAAATGCATAGAAGAAAACCCCCTTGTATGTGGTGTGGCCATGGTCTTGTGCGACCACTGGACGTTGAGGTCGACGCCGATGACGCACTCCAAACATCCACGAAGACCTCTCCAAACCCTAGCCGCGACTCTCCAGAAGTTAAGTCAGAAGAGAACCAAAAAAGATCCAAAAATAGTCTCCAAAATGGGCTTTTATAATGTTGAGTTGCGGATTTAAATCGGCTGAAATCGGGATTTCACACAGCCTTGTGGAATTTCCACACACCCGTGTGAAGTTGTTGTTTTGCTGATTTTTGGCTGACAGTGAACATTAACTTGCTAGAGCATTTTGCTACAGTAACTTGCTACAGCGTCGGTACAGTGTTTGTCCCGAAACGCTCCAGAATTCGTCGTTCTTCATCAAGGCTATTGAATTGGTCACACAATTAACAGTAGTACCGTGCCGATTGCTTCAAATCTCCTTATTTGTAGAGTTCTCCTTGTTAACACGAGTTAGACTTATTGTGAATGTGACTGTCTCTGTGCCCCTACAAAGGAGGTTGGCAGACACTCACAAGTCTATGCTCATGCCTTGTTCCTTGCTTAGTCCGAAAACTCCCCAACAACGAAGAACATGATCTAACTTCATTCCTGTTCTCCAATTTATATTCATAACCCTACAATGCACAAAAGTAAACAAATGCACACTTAGTAGTGATAAAATCTGTTTAAATCAATACTCATTGCAAGATAATAACACTTCGCATTACTATAACATGAGCATTTATCAAACCCTCACACACTTAAGCTTTTTCTTGTCCTCAAGCAAAATAGAACGTGAAAGTAGTTGGGAAGAACAATTGAAAGTGCTCCTCCAACTCTTGTTACAAGGACTTATTTATACCCAAACATTGGGAAGTAGTAGCTTCACACAACCTCTATGGTAGCCCTTTCATAGGTGGCCGCCAAAGGTGGCTTACACGCTTTCGAGGAGGTAGCTCTTTCTACCGGGGTAGTAGCTTTCACGCTTCCCATGAGATAGCTCTTTCTCTCATTAGGGCATAACTTGTATCCGACTTATGATAGTGGCTACATACTTCGTAGGAGGTAGCTTTTTCCACCCCAAATGCACAAATAAAAGCTAAAATAATATTCACAAGCTCACAAGTTTTTTTTTTTTTTTTTTGCAATATAGAACTTAAAAACTTACTAAAACGATACTAAACTAGTCCTTACAACTTCGAGCTTGAGTTTCCAAAAGATTTCAAGAGTGAATAGTGCAATAAGAGATGATCGAGCAAAAATCCCCTAAAAATTCAAGTAAAACTAGAACATGATAGGATACAATTTTAAAAATTCTCCTAAACTCTAAGAATACAACCATTGCAACTTAGGTGAACCGCCATAGGCTACATGAGCATAAGCAATTGAACGCATAAGTAAAGGTGTGTGTAAAGTGAACTCCCCCCCACACTTAAGATGTACATTGTCCACAATGTACGCATGCAAGCACAATAAAAAGTAAAGAGTTATAAAACAATTAGTGTGGAAGTAGGCAATTGAAACATTACTCCCCTGAACTCCAATTGTTGCGTTTGATGGAGCTAGGTACATTGAGAGTTGAGTCTCAATGGGTTGTGAAGCACACACGGTCCCATGAATGTGCCTATGACTATTCCTCACATTCCTTACATCCAAGACCATCTGCGCACACACACACACAAGAGATTCAGTATAGCTCAATGAAAAACCAAAATAAAGCTCGAGTATATAAAGATATGGAAATAAAATACAACTCGAGACAAAATAAAGCAACATAAAGATAAACTCAGAAGGAAGTTCCTTTCTGAGTACTACAAGTCCAAAATATAAAAGAAAAGTACAACTAAAAATCAAAATAAAAATAAAACTATGACGCCATAGCGTTAGTGTCCTGATCGAGAGCCTTTGGTGTTACTGAAGGCTCTGAAGGTGCTGGTGGATCTGTTCCTACTGGAGACGGTGGTGGGGTGGAGGCTCGAGGCTGGGCCACAAATGGTAACGACACAGCCTGCTCGAGTAGTCGACTGATGATATCTAGCCCTGCCATCACCTATGAGTGTTGTGCGGTCTGGGTGGCCCTGATCTCGGCCACCTCAGTCTGGAGGATGCCCATGGCACTCTCGAGGCGCTCTATCCTGTCCTGGCCTCGAGATGGTGAAAAGATCTGCACCGGAGCTGGCTCCGGTGCTGTGGTCGAATTTCAGAATTCCAGAGAATTCACACGAGCGTGTGGAATTAACACATGGCCGTGTGAATTAATTTTTCAGCAGACAGAAACTTCACACGCCCGTGTGTTAATTCCACACGGCCGTGTGAAGTCCCGATAAGTCCAAAATTTAAAGCCGCACTCAGCATTATAAAAGCCCGATTTGGAGGCTTTTGAGATATCTTTTGACCTATATTTCTCCCCAACTTCTAGAGAGTGCAGCTAAGGTTTCGGAGAGGACTTTGTGAAGGATTGGAGCGTGTCATCGGCATCAACATCGACGTACGACGGCGGCACAAGACCACAGCCACACCATACGCAAGGGGGTTTTCATCAATGCTTTCGTTTTATTCTTTCTTTCATATTTTGATGAACATGTATAGCTCCTTGAGGAGCTAAACCCCTCGTGGGTATTCAGACTTGTAAACACTAGGATTATTATGTTTCTATGACATTTTTATTATGTTTTTCCATTATTGATGAGTAAATTCGAGTTTCAATTTTAATTATCTTTTGCTATTGTTTTCTCTTAGTCGTGACACTAAGGATTAAGAACAATCTAGGTTATCCTTTGGAGGTGTGACAACTCCTATAGGGTTAGACTACTTAAGATTGAAGGAAGTTGAGAGGGAGAGTTGTGAGGTAGCGATGTATCCCCTTTCCCTTCCGGTGTGATTTCTCCCTACATCTGTTACCTTGATTTGTTAGCGTTCGAGATAGAGTGAAGTGCTAGGTAGATAAACTCCCCTGGGGCTTAGTGGCGCAAGCGACAGAGTGAAGGATTGACGTGAATCCTATGCACTGGGGCTTAATTTAGACTAGGGTTCTTCCACCTGGACCAAAGGTTTAGAACTATACATAGGAACAGATTTATCACTAGGAATCCCTAAGTGTGGGGGGGAGTTCACATTGCACACACCTTTACTTGTGCGTTCAATTGCTCATGCCCATGTAGCCTATGGCGGTTCACCTTAGTTGCAACATTTGTATTCTTAGAGTTTAGGAGAATTTTTAACATTGTATTCTATCATTCTCTAGTTTCTACTTGAAGTTTTAGGGAAATTTTGTTCGATTATCTTATATTGCATAACTTACTCTTGGAATCTTTTGGAAACTCAATCTTGAAGTTTTTAAGGACAAGTTTATCGTTGTTCTTAGTTTTACTTTGGAAAATGCATATATAAGGAGAGAAAAATATGAAAAAATATATATGAAAAAAAAAAGTGGAAAAAAAGAAAAAAAAAGAGAAAAATATGAGTTTGTGAATAGTTGCTTTATTTTATGTATGCATTTGGGATGGAAAGAGATACCACCTATGAAGTATGTAGCTACTCTCATAAGTCGGATACAAGTTATGCCCTAATGAGAGAAAGAGCTATCTCATGGGATGCGTGAAAGCTACTACCCGGGTAGAAAGAGCTACCTCCTCTAAAGTGTGAAAGCCACCTTTGGCAGCCGCCTAGGAAAGGGCTAACTTCAAGGATGTGTGAAGCTACTACTTCCTTCTCTCTTTAGTTTTCTTTTTGTATATACATAAGTCCTTTCTAACAAAAGTTTGAGGAGTACTCGTTGGTTCTCTTGAGTGAAATCACACACACTAACACATTTTCGAGTTTTTATCCTTTTTGATTAGAGTTTTTAGCTAGAGCAATGATAATCTTATGCAATGTTTTGATTTCCCCTTACTTGTAGAATGCTTCTTTTGCATACTTTTGGTGAACCTAAGGCCGAGCACTTTCAATTGTTCTTCCCAAGTACTTTCACGTTCTATTTTGCTTGAGAACAAGCAAAAGCTTAAGTGTGGGGGGATTTGATAAGTGCTTGTGTTATAGTACCGCGGAGCGTTATTATCTTACATTGAGCATATCTTTTATCAGTATTTATCACTAAATGGCGTGCATTTGTGTATTCTTGTGCATTGAAGGTTTGTAGAGATAAATTGGAGAAGAAGAACGAAATTAGGTCGTGTTCACCGATGTTGGAAAGTTTTCGGACCAAGCACAGGAACAAGGCACGAGCTTGGACTTGTGAGTGTGTGCCAACCTCCTCTGGAGGGGCACAAAGGCAGTCACATTCACAAAAAGTCTAACTCGTGTGGCTTAGGAGAACTTCACCAAGAAGGGGACTTGAAGCAATCGGCACGATCAACCATTGATTGTGTGCCCAATTCAATGGCCTTGATGAACAACGACGGATTCGAGAGCATTTCGGGCGAGTACTATAACAATACTGTAGCTTGTTACTGTAGCAAAACACTAGGATTGAGAACAATTTAGGTTGCATTTTGGAGGTGTGACAACTCCTTAGGGTTAGACTACTTAAGATAGAAGAGGGTTGAGAGGGAGAGTTGTGAGGTAGCGATGTACCCCTTTCCCTTCCGACATGGTTTCTCCCTATCTCTGTTTCCTTGATTTCATAGCGGTCGAAATAGAGTGAAGTGCTAGGCAGATAAACTCCCTTGGGGCTTAGTTACGCAAGTAACAGAGTGAAGGGTTGAAGTGAATCCTATGCACTAGGGCTTAATCTAGACTAGGGTTCTTCTGATAAGTGTCTAAATACATCACTTTTATCATGTACATTTTATTTACTTTCATGCATTTTTGTATGACTCCGATGCCCTTTACACGCTTTTCTTGTTAATTATCATTTCAGGACATCGGAAGATCATCTAGTGCGTTTTGAGCTTCTTTTGGCATCATCGAAGAATTTTTTGAAGCTCACACGCATCCTCATATTTCGGGTAATAAAAGAGTGGATTTTCAGGCATTGTTCACTGTAGCAGAGTACTGCAGCACCAACACTGTAGCAGATTCACTGTGGCGATGTACTGTAGCGGTGTGCGGGCTGGCGTGCGGCCCGCACGTAGCCCGCACACTTACGGGCAGAACAAGGTTTTCTTGTTATTTAAGGTCTTTCTAGGGCTTGGGAGAGGTAACTTGAAGCGCAAAACTCAAGGGGAGAAGAAAGGAAGCACTCAAGGAGGTCATCACGGAGCTCAACCGGTGCGGATCCGGCGAGCCTTTGTCACCACCTTCTAGCCTACATCTAATTGAGATTTATATGAGCATTTTCATTGTTTATTTTGTGTTTTCTCTCTTTTGATGTGGAACTAGCCTCCCAAGGCCACCGGGCTCCGGTGAACCTTGGGAGAGGAACTTGTATGGATGATATTTATTTATAGATGTTTGTTGGCTTGTTTGTTTGATTTCAATCTATTGTCTTATTGTTCAACCTACAATGGATGGATTCCGTAGGTTTTGATTCATGAATTGTATGTGTATGGCAGGATGCTTGCATGTATTAGGTCGCACAATGATTGAAGGGGGATTCAATGTGCCGGTACACCGGAGGTTCCGGGTGCCGGTAGCTCCCCGCATGGTTAGGGTTGTTTTAGCCAAAAGCACGCATTAGAATAAGCCTAACCAAGACTCCCTGTTCCCAATGACATCGTAGGGGTATCTTCTGGATAGTGGAACCCGTATTGGATTAGGGCTACACCACGGAGGTTCCGGGGTAGTCGACTCCCGAGTCTAGTGGATCAACCCTAGCCAACTTAGCACTCAACTTCCTATATTCATCCTAACTTGTTCTTCTTCCGAGGGGATCCTCGCCCGAGGCCTCTAGTTTTCATTGCTACTTGTTCTTTATATTGCTTGAATGGTGCGCCTTAGTCCATTTTGTTTATAGCTTTTCTTTTATCTATATTTTCGTATTTGTGTTTTATACAACAACTCTTGAATTGATCGACTAGATAGTGACATCTAGGAGGAAGTAATAGCAGATCTTGGGGCCCTTGGGAATACGACCCTCTTGTGTTCGCACGAGAGGTTATTACTTGACGACCCGTGCACTTGCGGTCGGGGAGTCGTGTGCTCGCTTCTTTAGCGTGTCGCGCAGCGCCCATCATCTTCCACCTGGACCAAAGGGTTAGAACTACACATAGGAACATATTTCACCATTAGGAATCCCTAGAGCTTAAAGCAATCACACGTAGTGTGAGATTTAGGTAGATATACTCCCCTGGGGCTTAGTCGTGCGAGCGATAGAGTGAAGGGTGACGTGAATCCTAATACCGGGGCATAGTGTTCGGGTTAGTCATGGTTGTCCTTAGGTTTGGGACCGTGAGTCTTAGGATATCCTCGACTCGATTAAACATCAATAGGAAAGTATAATAGCATAGTCCTGCACTAGAAGCATAGACCCTAGAGGTATCTTGTCCGGATGCCCTATTTCATTCATTACTAGTTATCTCTATTCTCTTTTACTTGCACTCTCTCATCTTCCATCTTTCTATTTAATTTCTCGTATTTTAGTATAATTTTTTCCATAATTTACTCATCGAATCAATTAATCACTTTTCCGTACTTCGCATAGTTTTAATAGTGAAATCTCGTATTCTAACTCCCTATTCCCTATGGATTCGACTACCCTCTCACCGGAGTAACTTTTATTACTTCGACAAACCCTTGTGATAAACGTCTAAATGTACGTATTTTATATGTATACTTGTGCATGCTTTTCGTATTTTGTTGATGATTCGATGCCCTTTTGTGGTCTAAATTGTTTTACTTATCTAGCTTCTTTGCATTATATTCACAATCTTGAGTTGTATTGGTCAAACAACATTGTAAAAGGGAAGTAAGGGTAGCTTCTCGGGCCCCAGGGAATACGACCCCTGTGTCACGCACAGGGTATTACTTGACGACCCGTGCACTTGCGGGATAGCACTCATCACCGTGCACTTGCGGGATACACGCAAGGGGTCGTGTCAATGCTCTAGCTTCACCAAGAGTTGCGGCCATCACTACTTGTAACGGTTGTCGGGAGGTCAATCTTCGAACGATTGCCCTATTGCTATTGGAGGCACTATTGTGGCGGAACAGGTCGATTTTGTTGGTAATTCTTATATAGGACAAGGCCAAGGCAACCCGTACAGTGGAATTTACAATCCGGGATGGAAGAAACACCGAATTTCTCATAGAGCAATCAAGGGCAGTCACAACATAAGAACAATGAACCACCGGGATTTCAAGGCCAACAAGCACCGAACTTAGAAGGCCGAGTGACCAAGCTAGAGGGAAAGATGACCGATCTTGAAAGAGCCCTCACGAGGTTTGTTTCTTCATCCGATGATAGATTTCAGTCGGTGGAGGCTACACTTCACAATCACACCGCCTCCTTACATAATTTGGAAAATCAAGTGGGGCAAATTGCGAAGACTTTGGCCGAGAAACCTCAAGATAGTTTGCCTAGTAATACGGAGACCAATCCGACGGAGCAATTAAAGGCGATTACCTTGAGAAGTGGAAAATAGGTCGAGAAAATCTCCCTCTAGAGAAGACAAAGGAGAAACCCGAAGTTGAGGAGATAGAGGAAGAAGCATCAAAAGATAAAGAGGTGGCACCCCCACCCTATAAGCCGAGGATCCCCTATCCTTCGAGATTAAAGAATGATCAAGACAATGAGCAATGCAAGAAATTTCTGGGTATGTTCAAGCAGTTGTACATCAACATAGTCATTGGCCCAAATGCCCAAGTATGCGAAGTTCTTGAAGGACCTTTTAACCAACAAGAGGAAATTCGAGGAGAGTGCAACTGTAGTTCTTGATGCCAATTCCTCGGCCGTTTTACAAAAGAACATGCTTAGTAAGAGAAAAGATTCCGGAAGTTTTATTATACCTTGCAACATTGGCAAAAATGGGTTAAGAAATGGTGTTGGCCGATTCTGAGGCAAGCATCAATGTCATGTTCTATGATAAACGCCTAACTGGACGTATTATTTATGTATGTTTGCATATTTTTTAAGTATTTTTATATGTATGGAAGCCCGTTTTCGGTCTGAATTGGTTTATTTCGTGTTACAGGCACACTAGAGCATGAGAACTTTGGTGAAACGGCTAAGTCTGGAGGTTCATGCGGGCACCTATACGGGTGCATAACTGACTGCATACAGCCCTGTAGCAGCAGCACTGTAGCAGGTTTACTCTAGCAGAGTTACTGTAGCAGAGGGGAGGAATCCTTAGTTCTTGTTCTACTTGTCACCACATCAATTTTGGCTAGGAGTAGCCGTTGGAGGCCATTTCCTTTGATATAACATCGAGGAGAGCGACATACGATGAAATCCACCTCCTTGATCCGCATTTGAGGGGAAGAAAAACAAGGGAAGCCATCCCTTTGGTGGCGTCTTTGGAAGCATCATTCGGTCACTATGTTTTGAGGGAGTGTTTTCTTTGTATTATTGGTTGTTTCCATGTATTTTATTGAGTATTTTATATTCATGAGCAACTAAACCCCAAGGTCACCGGATGTAGGTGAACCTTGGGGGTGAACTTGTGTAGGATGTTTGCTTGATTAGTTTTATGCATTTGGAATTTATTTGTGATCCTTGTTTGTTGTATTTGAATGCTTGGTATGCATGAGAAATCTGTGTATCAATGTTTAGAAAATGCTAGGAAGCATGACCATTGCCCTAGTATCAGGCTCACCAAGCTTGGTAGTGATAAATGTACGAATACGCCGTAACCATCGGGTATTTGTACCCTTCCACTGTTAGGGTTGACCTTGATTGTGTCTTCTCCCTAACTTGAGAAATCTATCATTCTCATTGCAAACGTGTGAGGATTCGGGCGGAAGGAATTCCGTACTCGATACTTGTACCGGATTAGGGACCAATTTCCGTGACCATCGGGTTGGTCTAATTTAGGGTTTCTCCGTCCAAACTACCCATTTGCATGCTAGTTAAGGCAACTTCCGCACTTTAGTAGCCCCCTTGGGGATCCGCATCCGTGACCCAATCTTTACATTGTTCATATCCTCCGATTATTGCCTCCGCCTTAGAGTAACTTTCTTGCATGTTAATTGTCTTTTTACCTTTCTTTGCACAACACTCGAATTGACCGGCCAAACAATCATACGAATAGGAAGTAAGGGTAGATTCTCGGGCACTTGGAAATACGACCCCCTCGCGCGTGCGGGAGGGGTATTACTTGGTGACCCCGTGCACTTACGGGTTGTTCATCACCCTATATCTTCTTCCAAAAGCTAGGCTTGGGCGAGCCTAGACCGACTCGAATGACACTTCAACTTGCGGATCGATCGGTGAGGCATCCGAGGGGTATTGTGGAAGATGTGTTGGTGAAAGTGGACAAGTGCATATTTCCTATTGACTTTGTGGTGTTAGATGTTGATGAGGATGTTAAGGTGACGTTGATCTTTGGAAAGCCATTCTTGCGCACTTCTAAGGCCCTTATTAACATGGACGGCGGGGAGCTTACATTGAGATTGGAGATGACAAGCTTACATACCGCCTCGCCGAAGCCATGAGACACTCTCTTGACTTTGATGATACTTTATATTTTCTTGACACCACTGATGAACTAATAGATGATTATGTGTAGGAAATGATGAACCCGGATCCATATAAAGGATGGCCGGACCAAGATGTGGAGATCGAAGAAGAAGTACAATCTTTCGGTCTAGTCGAGAAGAAAGTCAAGCCGGAACCGGGACTCATGAAGAAGATGAGAAGGAAGATAAAGAGAGCGAGGAGGCACCACACGAAAAGCCCTAAGGTCAAAGGGGATGAGCAAGCAAGGAGTAAGGGTGTTTCATCTTTGTGTGATAACAAAGTTGCTAACTCTCCCTCTAGACTACATAAGCTATGTCATGCATGTTTCCAGGTGGTAGGAAAAAGGGCAACATCCATTCATGAGCCCCCATGAGCTTAAATAGGCATGTCAAGCTTAATGACATTAAACAAGCGCCTAGTGGGAGGCAACCCAAGGTTTTACAGCTTTTCTAGGATTTAGTTTAGTTCTAGAATTAATAAGAGTCTTAGTTTTGTTGTCCTGATTTTTAAACGCAGGTGTTGTGATTTTTACTGTGGATCATTGATAAGTGCTCGTGTTATAGTAATGCGAAGTGTTATTACCTTGCAATAAGCATTGATTTAATCAGATTTTATCACTAAAATGTGTGTATTTGTGTTCTTTTGTGCATATAGGGTTGTGGAGATGAATTAATGAGAAAAGAAGCAAGAATAGGTTATGTTCGCCATTGCTGAGGAGTTTTCGGACTAAGCAAGGAACAAGGCACGAATCTAGACTTGTGGGTGTGTGCCAACCTCCATCTGAGGGGCACAAGGGCAGTCACATTCACAAAAGTCTAACTCGTGTAGCATTGGAGAACTTCGCCAATGAAGAGAAATGAATAATCGACATAATCTACCGTTGATTGTGTGTCCAATTCAACGGCCTCGATGAAGAATGATGAATTCGGGAGCATTTTGGCTAGTACTGTAGCAGCACTGTAGTTTGTTACTGTATCAAAAAACACTGTAGCAAGCTACTGTTTATTTTCTGCTGAAAATCAAGATTTCAGAGAGTTCACACGGCCGTATACTGCAGCAAAAGCACTATAGCAAGTTACTTTTCACACGCCCGAGAAAACCCGAGAATTCACACGCCTGTGTGGAAATTCTGCAGGCCCAAGGGGGTTTTTCTTTATGGTTTTTATGCATATATTCTTAATCTCTTTATTGATTTTGTATTGCTCCATGGAGAGCTAAACCCTAATGGGTATTCGGACTTGTAAACCCTAGGATGAAATTGTTTCTATGACTTTTATTATGCTTTCTTTATTGATGAATTTAATTGAGTTTCAATTTTAATTATCTTCTGCTATTGTTTTCCCTTAGCCGTGACACTAAGGTTGAGAGCAATCTAGGTTATCTTTTGGAGGTGTGACAACTCCTATAGGGTTAGACTCCTTAAGATTGAAGAGGGTTGAGAGGGAGAGTTGTGAGGTAGCGACGTACCCCTTTCCCTTCCGATGTGATTTCTGCCTATCTCCGTTTCCTTGGTCAATTAGCGGTCAAGATAGAGTGTTAGGGCTCAATCTAGACTAGGGTTCTTCCACCTGGACCGAAGGATTAGAACTACATAGAGGAACAGGTTTTATCACTAGGAATCCCTAGAGCTTAAAGCAATCCCACGTAGTGTTAGGGTTAGGAAGATAAACTCCCCTGGTGCTTAGTTGACAGGTCAACAAGAGTCAAGGGTCGTAGTGAATCCTAATACCGGGACATAATGTTGGGGTTAGTAACGGTTGATCTTAAGTTTTGGGACCGTGAGTTTAAGGATATCCTCGACTTAATAGGCATCAATCGTAGAGCATAATACAAGTTTTGCACTAGAAGCATTAGTCCTAGGGGGAGCTTTGTCTGGGTACCCCATCGTTATATCGATTACCTCTCCTACCCTCATTATTCTTCTTGCACTCTTTTATTTTCTCTTACATCTATACATACATACTTTTCTCATCATCGATTCCCATCATAGCTACATAGCGATAACACTTGTTTCTGAACACTATTCCCTATGGATACAACTACCCACTCACCAGGGTATTTTATTACTTCGACAACCAGTGCACTTGCGGGATACACGCAAGGGGTCGTGTTAATCATTGATGTTTTTGTGTGCCTAAACGATGATAGACAAAGTTTGAGTTGGTTGAGCATGTTTTCTATGGTCTTTGGTCGTGTTTTTATGATATTTACAGGCTCTAGTTATTGTACTGATGCTTCTAAATTTTCCTGAAAGTCTATGAATTTTTCTAAGTAAACAAGAGAAACCACACGGCCGTGTGGAATTTCCGCATGGGTGTACATTACCAATTGGGGCTCAACCATAGAGGGCACAGGGGCGTGACCTTGCCCCTATGAAAAAAACATCAGAAGGGGCACACGCCCGTGTGGAATTTCCACACGCCCGTGTGAAATCTTACAGAACTTTAACTCTTTTTTCCGAGAGTGCACAGGGGCGTGTGGGAGACCCTGTGTTAAGTTACACGGCCATGTGGAATTTCCACACGGCCGTGTGAAACTCTGCAGAGACCCCCCTTTTTTCCTGAGAATACATAAGGACGTGTGGCAGCCCCTGTGAGTGAGCTTGTGAATGGCACACAGCCGTGTGGGTGTTTCACACGGCCGTGTGGAACACTTAGGGTTTCTTGGGCAAGCCAGAGAGGCCACAGGGGTGTGTGTGGTGCCCTTGTGGCCGGCCTTGTGTTCTTGGCCAGGTTGGGCACATGGCCGTGTGAAATTTCCACACAGCGGTGTGAAATTTTTCATAGACCTTAAGAATTTTCTCGAGATCACACAGGGGCGTGTGGGTACCCTTGTGAAGCTCCCTTGTAAAGGCACATGGTCGTGTGGAAGTATTCCAGAGAGCAACCAGAGTGCACACGGCCATGTGAAATTTCCACACGCCCGTGTGGATTCACAGAACTTCAAAAGTCATGAATTTCTTTTGGTTTTCACTCGTGCCTCTTGATCTTTCAACTCTAAAAAACTCTCTAACCCTCTCTTTCACTTCCCCGATCCTCTCTAAACATTTTTGAGGTTTTATTTGTAGTTTACCGGCCGATTTTAAATCTTTATTTATCCACACCATCGGTAAGAACTTCAAACCCTTTTTTTTCGTCAAATCTTGATTTAATTCGTTCTTTTTGATGATTTCGCTTGTTTTGAATGATTAAAGTATAGGCGAACATGTTTAAAAAGAATTTAGAGCGAATTAAGATGTAAAAATGAAATTTTATCCCCCACGGCCGTAAAGCTCTGTCCGCCTAACGATCCACACGTGCGTGTGGAATTTCCACACAGCCGTGTGGATTTCTGCAGATTGTGTTTTTCAATTGTTTTTGATCATTTTTCATTTCAATATACCATGACCCTAGGGTTGAGAACAATCTAGGTTATCCTTTGGAGGTGTAACAGCTCCTGTAGGGTTGGACTACTTAATATTGTAGAGGGTCGAGAGGGTGAGTCGTGAGGTAGCGAAACGTCCCATTTCCCCTCCGGTGTGATTCTCCCCTAACTACGCATTCCATGATTTCTTAACGGTCGAGATAGAGTGAAGTACTCGGAGATAAACTCCACTAGGGCTTAGTTGTGCGAGCAACAGAGTGAATGGTTGAAGTGAATCTTTGTACTCGGGCTTAATTTAGACTAGGGTTCTTTCACCTGGACAAAAGGGTTAGAACTATACATAGGAACAGGGTTTATCACCAGGAGTGATAAACGCCTAATTATACATATTATTTATGTATGTTCATGTATATTTTGAGTATTTTCATATGTGTGGATGCCCGTTTTCGGTCTAAATTGGTTTATTTCGTGTTACAGGTACAAAAGGTACCGTGGGGAGCTCGACAACGAGATTTTAGAAGAAGTAGGCAAAGAAAACACCATTTTCGAGTCCCTGGTACTGTAGCAGAACTGTAGCATGAGAACTTTGGCGAAACGGCTAAGTCTGGAGATTCAAACGGGTGTCCGTACGGGCACATGACTAACCTCATATAGTTCCTGTAGCAGCAGCACTGTAGCAGTTGTACTGTAGCATTTTCAATGTAGCACTCCACTGCAGCAACTTACACAAAACTCGGGGAGCTACAGTGCCCGTATGCCTGCCCGTATGCCAGGCCGCATGACTTGCTGGAATTAGGTTTTAAAGGCCTTTAGGGCATTTTTCTTGTGGACTTTTGGCCACCACTTCTCCTCCACCACCATCTAGGGTTTTAATAGCTTCAAGGCTACAGGAGAAGGCTGATCTAGGGTACAAATTGAAGGGGAGAAGAGGAGCGCGATCAAGGAGAAGATCTAGGAGCTTGTTGGCGCGGATCCATCAAGTTCTCATCACCACCTCTAGTCTTCATCTTAGGGGAGTTTGTTATGTGCTTTAGCTTGTATCTCTGGTTCTTCACACTTTCTCCTTCATTGACATTGAACTAGACTCCCAAGGTCACCGGGCATCCGGTAAACCTTGGGATGAACTTGCTTGTATGGATACTTTGAGTATATTTTTGGTATTTGGTTTGGTTGTTGTCTAAGCTTTGTGGTCTTTATTGTATCAAATTGCATGAGAACTCTGTGGTTTGAATTCTAGGTTGTACTTGGTTGCGTGACCATCGCCCTTGTACTAGATATGCTTGGCTTAGAAGGGATACATGTACGAATACGCCGTGACCATCGGGTATTTCGTACCCCTCCAACCATTAGGGTTGAACCTAGACGTTGTGTTTGACCTTAATTAGGGATTTCCCTAGGCGCATTGCAATCGTGTGAGGATTTGGGCGTAAGTGATTCCGTATTCCAATACTCGTACCGGATTAGGGGTTATCACCGTGACCATCGGGGTGACCTATCTTTGGACATCTCTTGGCCTAACCACTTTTGCCTATGTTATTCGAGTATCCTTCTAGCTTTAGTAGTCCCGAGGGGATCCTCGCCCGGGGACCTCGAACTTTCATTCCTACATGCTTCCTTTGTATGCTTATGTGGTGAGCCTTAGTCCATGTGTTTATAGTTTTCTCTTTGTTATTCTTCTTATCTTACTTTTATCATATAATTGCTAGGTTAGGAAATAGATGAAGGGGAAGTAATAGTAGTTCCTTGGCCCTTGGGAATACGACTCCCTCGTGCTTGTGCGAGGGGTATTACTTGGCGACCCGTGCACTTACGGACACTCATCAAGTTTTTGGCGCCGTTGCCAGGGAGTCACAAAGAATACTAGGAAAACCTGTAGTCTATTGCTCTAGCCACTTTTCTCTTGTGTACATACTATTTTATTATCTATTTTGTTTGTTTTGTTTTGCTTTGTTTCACTTTGTGTTTTTTTTGTGCGAGGTACACTATTCTTGTCAAATGTAAGCTCAAAATTGCCCTCCAAGTCCTGACCATGGAACATCGCAAGAGAGGAAGTACACTACCGAGGATGTATTGGTCAAATTCATGATCAATACTGAAGCAAGGTTTCAGGGTGTAGAATAAAAGTTAGATGAGTTCGGTACTGTATTGAGAAATGTCCAAGCCTCTATTCATTCTCTTGAGAACCAGGTTGGACACCTTGCTAGGGCCCAATCTGAACAATACTCGGTCCTTGATGCCAAATATGAAGCTAGATTTGAGGTCATCCATGCCACACTTTCGGTTGTGCAAGCATCTCTTCACAAGCTAGAGAGCCGGGTTGAAAAACAAATTCGTGAACCAATAATGGAAGGCCCAACTACAACCTATAATGAAAAAGAAGAGAACTTTGGTATATTGGAGGTTGAAGGAGTCGAAAGAGCACCATTGATAGCACTTGAGCAAGCCAATTGCATAAAAGCTAACAAGAAAGCCAAGCACAAGAAAGAATTATTTGGGACAAAAGAAATTGTGGGTTGGGGTTGAAGCCATCCAATGACCCACCTATGCCGACGTTAGACACATCCCACCCAAAACTATTTCCTTCGAGGCCCAAATGATTTTTATGGGTAATTAAAGGAAGATTGACATTGGTTGAAGAAGGAGATGTGGGTAGGAGGTTTACGCCCCCCAAGGACCCACCCATGCCGAGTTTGAAATTTTTTCAACCTTACTTATTCCCTTGGAGGCCAAAACAAGCTTTGTGGATGCTCCAAGGAAATTCAGCCGGGAGCAAAGTAGAGGCGGGGAGAAGATTCAAGCCATCCAAGGATCCGCCAAAGTTTAAATTGTTCAATGTCCAGCCCAAGCTTTTTCCATGGAGGCCAAAAGGTAACTCATGCTTGGTCTCCACTTTGACATCATCCCGGAAGGTACGCTTCACTTTTCTTGGTAGTTCTTATGCCACTTCTAGCCGGGAGGAACACACCGTCTTCAAGCCCCCTTGAGATAAAACACGTCGAGCTAACGACGTTAAACAAGCGCTTCTTGGGAGGCAACCCAAGCATTAAAATTCATTGGATGTGTGTTTTCGTTTTTTTGGTGTGTTTGCTTGCTTGAGTGTTCTTTGTTTTCAAGTTTGTGATTGTGGTTAGTTAGTCATTTTTCATAATTTATTTACTTGTGTTCATTCATGGTACTTGTGAGTTCTTTGTGTTATCATTCATCTTCATGCATCAAATATCATGTTTTGGTTGTTGTGGGTGAATTCGGCTTTGTTTTTATGTGATTTTTGGGTGTTCGGATGAGTCCTTGATGAAAAATCTGGAAACAGGCCAGTTCTTGAGCATATGCATGCCTATATACAAATCCAAAACTTTATACAAGCATGCATTTGGGCATATGCCTGCCCATATGGAATATCAGCAGGTCATGCGGGCATGTATACGGGCATATGCTTGCCCGCATGGATGCTCGGGCTGAACTTTAAAGTGTGTACCCCCTCACTATTTTCCTCATATCTCTCTCATTTCTCATCCGTTTTCCCTCATTCTTTCACCAGTTTTCTCCATTTTTCTTCCTCTACACGAATCTCTTACTTCCATGGACTTAATTTGCATGATTTATTGGGGGCTTCACCATCATCTTCACCGATCTTCGCCGATTCAAGCTTTGAAGCCCTAACTTGTGTTTTGAAGCAAACTTATTTCTTTCTCTTGATTTTCATGCTTATCTTGCTTCAAACTTTGGAGAATGATGTATGAATGTGTAATATTTGATTTATTGGTATTTTGAGACATTATTTGTAAATTTTGGGCTTAAAAAACAAGGGGAAACTCTACCTCTTACAACACTGCGCTACAGTAACTTTGGGCTGAAATTTCTCTTGAATTTATCTGTTCACTTGTAGCATAATTGTAAATTTCCTACAATAATTGCAATGAAAAGAACTGGACTTCATGATCTTGATTGCTCAAAGAACTTGCTTGGATTATCTCTTGTTTAATTGTTTTTGTTATGTTAGTTGTTTCCTTGCATGTTTGTGTGTGTTCTTGTTTTTTGTTGTATCTTCTTTTTGGGTGTGTGATGGATGCCTTGAGATGATGTTTCTTTCTACCTTGCAGGGTGGAATGGGGGCATCAAGCACACTCTCTTTCTCCATTTTGTACAAGAACCTTTGGTGGTCACCCCCGATCTCATGAACTTCAAGACACATGCTTTGAGACTCGGGGAAGTTCACGAAACCCTCCTACTATGTTTTATTGTCTATATTATTGCATTTTATTGCTTGGGCACATTGAGAGCAATGTGCATCTTTATGTGGGGGATGGAGATGGATTTTTGTGAACTTTTAAAATTTTGTAATTGCATGCTTGAATTACCTATGATAGCTATGATTTTATTGTTGAGGACTTCCTAGCTTGGTAGAATGATAGTTGTGAGCTGTACTTTACCTGTGCTTGAATGTAGTTCTATTTCATCTTTAGTACACCCATATACTTGTTCACGATCACTTCCACTTTGTACACTCCAACTAACACATTGCAATATTTTTGGCATTAAATTGTTAAAGTCTACTTTCAATGCACTTTTAAGAGCCTTTGAGGTCCTCTATTGTTTTCTTTGGCCTCAAGTGAGATTGTTTAACAGGTTTTATTCCGGGGGATACGAGATACTGGTCTAAAAAAAAAAGTTTGGAGTCTATGACAGTATTCCTCTGCTAGTACAGCATGAATGCGTCTATGTGGATTGTAATCAAGTAGGATGGGTGGCTCTTGTGCCTGGCCAGCATGTGCATCCGTCTGAAAGATTTTTGGTGCAGTTTATGTTAGTCAGACTCTCAAAAAAAAAAAAGAAGTAAAAGTATGTATTTATGTAAGTAAGGAATGCAGCATCTCGTTGGTGCCTCCTGAAACCTGTTGCATGATCACTTAAGAGCCAGAGTTTTATTTAGAACCCAAAGGACTCTTAACCAGGTATTGAGGGTATCTTTAACACTTTAATGCCGTCTTTATTGTGCGTGGGGTGAATGGTCATCCTGGGGTAATCCAGGGTGTGGAGGTCAAGGTGGGAGTTTGCACATACTCACGGGGGCACTTGAGGAGTAACAGAACTAATATTACCTAACTATTCATTGAACAGCTCACTTCTTAATTTCTGTCCATTCGTGCTTGTGGAGTCCTTTACTATTGAGCTTGAGGCCGTACAGTTAGTCATTTATCTTCTTGCCCCTGTTCTTGATGTTTGTTTGCTTGGGGACAAGCAAACGCTTAGGTGTGGGGATGTTTGATAAACGCCTAACTGTACGTATTATTTATGTATGTTCACATATTTTTCGAGTATTTTCATATGTGTGGATGCCTGTTTTTGGTAGCATTGGTACTCATCAACTCTCTACTTGATTTGTCAAACTAAAACGATGAGAGCACCTCCAAAGTAAGCAAACGGTTAGCTGGGTCTCGAATAGACAGCAAGCTCTTCCAACTCCCTACTGCGACAAGCTCTTCAATCTCGTCCGCCATATCATTACCCCACTCAGCTTTTGATAAACAGTCCACGTCCAAGTATCGAGATTGCCCAATCTTGAGTTTCGCCAATCTTTTATACCTGTCTCGGTGCTCAGACGTGACGAAGTTCATCGGCTCTGGCAAGTGTTCACGTATCCTCTTTTTGGTTTCTTGCTTTGACCTAGGTGCCATTCCTGAAAAAATTTAAAGGAGAATCAGTCAATCCATCATAAAAATTCATTCTGCTGGGATCCACACGGCCGTGTGGAAATTCCACACGCCCGTGTGGATTGTCGGGCGGACATGCCTACAAGGTTAAGGAATCAAAGCTCCATATTCACACAAAAATTCATTCTAAAACCTTTGTAAGTGCATTCACAAATAGTTTAATCATTCAATACAAGCAAAATAACTAAGAAGAACGAGTTAATTCAAGAATTGATGAAGAAAAAGGGTTCGAAGTTCTTAGCGACGGTGTGGATGAAGAAAACTTGAAATCGATTGAAAAACTCTAAATTAAACCTCTAGAAAATTCAGAGAAGATCGAGAAATCGATAAAGAGAGTTGGAGACTGTCTAGAGTGGAAAGGTAAAGAGGCACAAGTGAAATCCAAAAGAAAATGCGCGGTTTTTAAAGTTCTGGGAATCCACACGGCCGTGTGCCTTTGAAATTAGGGTTCACAGGGGCTCACACACGCCCCTGTGTGCACTCTAATCACCGTTTGGCCTACCCCACACAGCCGTGTGAGATACCCATACGGCCGTATGCCTTCACGGGGGAGCTCCATAGGGGCTTATACACGCCCCTGTGAATTCACGGGGAACACAGAAGGTCTCTAGAAAATTTCACTCGGCCGTGTGGAAATTCCACACGGCCGTGTGCCCAACCTGGCCTAGAACACAAGGCCAGCCAGAGGGGCACCCACATGCCCCTACGGCTTCTCTGGATTAACCCGAGAATCTCCAAGTGTTCCACATGGCCGTGTGAATGCTCCACACGGCCGTGTGCCTTTCACAAGTTCTCTCACAGGGGCAGCCACATTCCCCAGTGTATTCTCGGGAAAGAAGAGGACTCTCTGCAGAATTTTACACGACCGTGTGGGACACCCACATGGCCATGTGCCTTAACACATGGACACTCACAGGGGTATCCACCCGCCCTTGTGGATTCTCTGGACCAAGAGCTTAAGTTCTGCAAGATTTCACACGGCCGTGTGGAAATTCCACACGGCCGTGTGGCCCTTCTGAGGTTTTTCACAGGGGCAAGGTCACACCCCTTTGCCCTCTCTGGTTGAGCCCTATTTGGTAACACACGCCCATGTGTTTTCTCTAGTTTACTTAGAAAAAATTCACAGACTCCCAGAAAAATTTAGAAACACAAATGCGATACTTAGAGCCTATGAAAACCATAAAAACACAACCAGATACCATGGAAAACATGCTCAACCGACTCAAACTTCATCGATAATCATTTAGGCACATGAAAACATCAATAATCCACAATAATATCATATCACATGCATTAAAAATTCAGGACACCAAAACTAAGAATCTTATTCATGATAACAATAAACTAAGTCCTAGAAAAACTGTAAAACCTTGGGTTGCCTCCCAAGAAGCGCTTGTTTAACGTCACTTAGCTTGACGTACCTGTTCTTACATTACGGCGGTTTGAGAAAGAATACCTCTTTATCGTCAGTGCCAACTTCGCCGCCAAAGTATGGCTTTAACCGATGCCCATTTACCTTAAACGTACCCTCTCCGGATGAGTGATCTCGATTGCCCCATGGGGTGATACTTGAATAACCTTATATGGGCCAAACCATCTAGATTTTAACTTCCCGGGGAAAAGTTTCAATCGAGAATTGAAGAGTAGAACTTGATTGCCCACTTTGAACTCTTTGGGTAGCTTGATGTGCTTGTCGTGCCACCTTCTAATCTTTTCTTTGTAAATTCTCACATTCTGATATGCCTTCAACCTCCATTTATCTAGTTCATTAAGATGAAGTAATCTTTGTTCACTGGCTCTTTTCGAATCAAAATTCATTGCCTTAATTGCCCATTATGCCTTATGTTCGAGCTCCACCGGTAAATGACATGACTTTCCATAGACAAAATTGTATGGAGCAGTTCCGACAGGAGTCTTGTATGCTGTTCGATAGGCCCAAATTGTATCATCTAAACGCTCAGACCAATCTCGTTTCTCTTGTTCTACAGATTTTGTCAGGATCCTCTTGAGCTCTCTGTTGGTTACCTCTACTTGGCCACTAGTTTGAGGATGGTACGGAGTAGCTAGGCGATGACGTACCACATACCTTTTCAACACTTTTTCCAGTTGGTAATTATAGAAATGAGTTCCTCGATCACTAATGATAACTCGCAGAGTTCCAAACCGAGTGAACAACCTCTTCAAGAATTTTACCACCGTTCTAGCATCATTAGTCAGTAGTGCCTGAGCTTCAACCCATTTGGATACATAATCAACCGCCACTAGTATGTACTAGTTCCCATTGGACTTTGGAAACAGCCCTACGAAGTTAATACCCCAAACATCAAATACCTCGCAGAATTGCAACGGGTTCTGAGGTATCTCATCTCGCTGAGATAGATTTCCTGCTCTCTGACAATTATCATATCAAAGAACAAACTGATGCGCATCTTGGAAGAGAATTGGCTAATAAAACCCCGTAGCCAAGACCTTTTCTACGGTCCTCCCTGATGCATAATGGTCTCCAACTGGTCCTAAATGACAATGGGCAAGGATATCCCATCTTTCCTCTCGCGATACAGATCTCCGAACTACATGGTTTGCACAGATGTGGAAGAGGAATGGATCATCCCAAAAATAATTCTTCAAATCAATAAAGAATTTCTTCTTTTTCTTGAAGGTAAGCCCTTGTTTCAGGACCTTTCCTGATAGGTAGTTGGCAAAATCAGCAAACCATGGAGTATTATCTGCTGATGCTAGATTCTGTATTGAATACAAGTGTTCCTCTGGAAAGGAATCATTGATTTCCTTACTCGATGGTTCTTGTCCAATGCTATTTTCTAACCGAGATAAATGATCCGCCACCACGTTTTCAGTTCCTTTCTTATCCTTTATCTCCATGTCAAACTCCTGTAACAGTAATATCCAATGGATTAATCTTGGTTTTGCATCAGCCTTGCCCATGAGGTAACGGAGAGCTGAATGGTCTGTAAAGACAATGACTCTCTATAGGATGAGATACGGTCTGAATTTATCGAGGGCGAAAACAACTGCCAATAACTCCATTTCTGTAGTAGTGTAATTTTCTTGCGCACCTGTGAGCGTCTTACTGGTATGATAAATAGGTTGGAATTACTTGCCCTTCCTCTGTCCCAGAACTGCTCCGATAGCATAGTCACTTGCATCACACATGAGCTCAAATGGTTCATTCCAATCTGGTGTGATCAAAATTGGGGCTTGAACTAGTTTTTCTTTGAGCACATTAAAAGCTACCGTACATTCTTCCCCAAAATCAAATGGAGCATTTTTTCAAGAAGCTTAGTCAATGGTTGTGTGATCTTCGAAAAGTCCTTGATGAACCGCCTATAAAAACCTCCATGTCCCAAGAAACTCCGAATTCCTTTAACATTGGTTGGCAGAGGGAGTTTATCTATGACTTCGTTTTTTGCCTTGTCCACATCCATAACCATCGGAGAGATCTTGTGCCTCAGAACAATGCCTTCTTGAACCATGAAGTGGCACTTTTCCTAATTTAGAATAAGGTTTGTCTCCTCACATCTCCTCAACACTCTCTCCAAATTCTTCAAACATACGTCGAAAGAATCATTGAAAACAGAGAAATTATTCGTGAACACCTCCATTATATCCTCCAACAGGTCATCAAAGATAGCCGTCATACAGCGTTGGAATGTAGCGGGTGCATTACATAGTCCGAATGGCATCCGTCTATATGCAAAAGCCCCGTAGGGGCAAGTAAATGTTGTCTTTTCTTGAACTTCCGGAGCTATAGGAATCTGAAAATATCCTGACATCCCATCGAGGAAGCAGTAAAACTGATGCCCTGCTAATCGCTCTAATATTTGATTAATAAAAGGTAACGAGAAGTGATCTTTCCGGGTTGCATCGTTTAATCTTCTGTAATCAATACACACCCTCAATCCTGTGACTGTCCTAGTTGGGATGAGTTCATTCTTTTCATTTTTTATCACTGTCATACAACCTTTTTTTGGAACCACTTGTGTCGGGCTCACCCAAGCACTATCAGATATAGGATAGATAATCCCCACATCTAGTAGTTTCACCACTTCTGCCTTGACAACTTCCTTCATATTCGGTTTTAGTCTCATTTGAGGTTGGATCACTGACTTGAAGTTATCCTCCATCAAAATCTTATGCGTACAGAATGAGGGGTTTATTCCTTTTAAATCTGCAATTTTCCATGCAAGGGCGGACTTATGTGAATTCAACATATTCACCAATTTAGCCTTTTGATCCCCAGAAAGATCTGATGCTATGATCACGGGCAGCTTCATCTCTTCTGCCAAGAATGCATACTCCAGGTGTTCTGGAAGTGTTTTCAACTCCAACTCAGGTGGTTCTTCAATGGATTGTCGAAGTCGGTTCTCCTTTAATCTGTCAATTTCTTCAAATTGATTTGTTCGCTATTCAGTAACACAGTCTAAAATCTTCTCCGAACCCTACAAATCAAGTTGTCCTTGAGACTCTATTGCAATTCCTGAGTCACAGGTTCCCTTTGTCACATCAACAATCCCCACTGAAAAGACTTCTTGCCTGTGTTTCTGATAACATGATTTGAATTGAGCAAGAACTTTCTCTAGACTTTCTTCCGAGTCATTACTCGAAAAGGCTAAGGCTGATTTCCCAAATTCATCCAATACACTGCCCAGTTCACAATTCATGAGCTGCTCCCATATGAATAATCAACATTTGTTTCTTCTTCTATAAAAAGAATGGCCACTGGTTGCTCATACTCAAAGTAATTAGTCGCTGATTGTGTTGTGAACAACTGCATTTTCTGCTCCACCTCCTTAACTACTCTTGTAAGTGTATCAAACATTTCAATTGTGTCAAACATCATTTCTGAGCTGAAATCCATGGAAAGAGATCAAGTAAGAATGATGATAGATAATAGAATTGTGAAATAGAAAACGAAGTGAAATAGCTAAAATAGCAAAAACAAGTATAAAAACTACGCCTACTCCGTGGCAATGGCGCCAAACACTTTGACAGGGGCCCGAAAGTGCAAGGGTTATCGAAGTAATAAAATACCCTGATGAGTGGGTAGTCGTATCCACAGGGAATAGGGATTTGAGATACAAGTATTCAATATGTTGCTAATGCGATGTGTGGACAGAAATCGATAAGTGAGTGTGAAAGAAACTAATAAAAACAAGAATTAAAATAGAATTGTGGAAGGTGAGAGAGTGCAAGTAGGAGTAAAAGAGTAGGACAAGCAATGAGAAGAGATGGGTACCCGGACAAGCTACCCCTAGGACTTATGCTTCTAGTGCAAGACAATGGTAATATACTATCCTATTGATGCTAATTGAGTCGAGGAAATCCTTAAACACACGGTCCCAAACCTAAGGTCAACTGTGATTAACCCCAACACTATGTTCCGGTCATTAGGTTTCACTACGACCCTTGACTCTCGTTGACCTGTCAACTAAGACCTAGGGGAGTCTATCTACCTAAGCCTCACACTATATGGAATTGCTTTAAGTTCTAGGTACTCCTAGTGATTAACCCTGTTCTTATGTATAGTTCTAACCTTTGGTCTAGGTGAAAGAACCCTAGTCTAAATTAAGTCCTGGCACTAACATTCACTTCAACCCTTCACTTGGTACATTATTTTCTATAGTACTGCTACAGTAATTGTGCCGAAACGCTCCCGAATTCGTCGTTCTTCATTGAGGCCGTTGAATTGGGCACACAATCAACGGTAGATCCTGCCGATTGCTTCAAATCTCCAAATTGGTGGAGTTCTCCTTGTTGGCACAAGATAGACTTATTGTGAATGTGACTGCCTTTGTGCCCCTCCACACGAGGTTGGCACACACTCACAAGTCTATACTCATGCCTTGTTCCTTGCTTAGTCTGAAAATCTCCCCAACAACGGCAAACACGATCTAACTTCGTTCCTTTTCTCCATTTTGTCTTCACAACCCTACAATGCACAAAAGTAAACAAATGCACACTTTTTAGTGATAAAATATGATTAAATCAATACGCATTGCAAGATAATAACACTTCACATTACTATAACACGAGCATTTATCAACACGCAAGGGGTGTGTCAAGTTTTTGGCGTCGTTGCTGGGGAGTAGGCGTATTTAGATATTTGTTTTTCGCTATTCTAGCTATTTCACTTCGTTTTCTATTTCAAACTTCTTTTATCTATCATCATTCTTACTTATTCTCTTTTCTTGGATTTCAGCCTCAGAAGGGATGCTTGATACAACTGAAATCTTTGATACACTTACATGAGTAGTTAAAGATGTGCAGCAGAAAATGCAGTTGTTCACAACACAATCAGTGACAAACTACTTTGAGTATGAGCAACCAGTGAGCACTCTTTTTATAGAAGAAGAGACTAGTATTGATTATTCTTGCATGGAGCCACTCATGAATTGTGAATTGGGCAGTGTATTGGATGAATTTGAGAAATCAGCCCTAGCCTTTTTGAATGGTAATACAGAAGAAAGTCCAGGGGAAGTACTTACTCAATTCTAATCATGTTACTAAACAGCTAACAAATAAATTTGAAGAAATTGATAGATTAAAGGAGAATCAACTTTGACCATCCATTTAAGAACCACCTGATTTGGAGTTGAAAACACTTCCAGTACACCTAGAATATGCATTTTTGGCAAAAGAGATGAAGTTTCCCATGATTATAGCATCAGATCTCTCTGTGGATCAAACGGCTAAGTTGGTGAATATGCTGAAGACACACAAGTCCGCCCTTGCGTGGAAAATTGTAAATTTAAAAGGAATAAACCCTTCATTCTATACGGACAAGATTTTGATGGAGGATAACTTCAAGTCAGTGATCCAACATCAAAGGAGACAAAACCCGAATATGAAGGAAGTTGTCAAGGCAGAGGTGGTGAAACTACTAGATGTGGGGATTATCTATCCTATATCTAATAGTGCTTGGGTGAGCCCTACGCAAGTGGTTCCAAAGAAAGGGGGAATGACTGTGATAAAAAATGAGAAGAATGAACTCATCCCAACTAGGACAGTCACAGGATGGAGGGTGTGTATTGATTACAGAAGATTGAACGATGCAACCCGGAAGGATCACTTGCCATTGTCTTTTATTGATCAAATGTTGGAGCGATTAGTAGGGCATCAGTTTTACTACTTCCTCGATGGGATGTTAGGATATTTCCAAATTCCTATAGCTCCAGAAGATCAAGAAAAGACAACATTTACTTGTTCCTACCGGACTTTTGCATATAGACGGATGCCGTTTAGACTATGCAACGCACTCGCTACATTGTAACGCTGTATGACGGCTATTTTTGATGACCTTTTGGAGGACATAATGGAGGTGTTCATGGATGATTTTTCCATGTTTGGTGACTCATTTGACATATGTTTGAAGAATTTGGAGAGAGTGCTGATGAGATGTGAGGAGATAAGCCTTATGCTAAATTGGGAAAAGTACCACTTGATGGTTCAGGGAGGCATTGTTCTAGGGCATAAGATCTCTTGGATGGGTATGGAGGTGGACAAGGCGAAAATCGAAGTCATAGATAAACTCTCTCCGCCAACAAATGTTAAAGGAATTCGGAGTTTCTTGGGGCATGCAGGTTTCTATAGGCGGTTCATTAAGGGATTTTCAAAAATCAAACAACCATTGGCTAAGCTCCTCGAAAGAGATGCTTCATTTGATTTTGTGGAAGAATGTACAGCAACTTTTAATGTGCTAAAAGAAAACTAGTTCAAGCTCCAATTTTGATCACACCAGATTGGAATGAACCATTCGAGCTCATGTGTGATGCAAGTGACTATGCTATCGGAGCAATTCTGGGGCAGAGGAAGGACAAGAAGTTCCAACCTATTTATTATGCCAGTAAGACTCTCACAGGTGCGCAAGAGAATTATACTAATACAGAGAAGGACTTATTAGCCGTTGTGTTCACCCTCAATAAATTCATACCATATCTCATCCTATCGAGAGTCATTGTCTTTACAGACCATTCAACTCTCCGTTACCTCATGAATAAGGCTGATGCAAAACCAAGATTGATCTGTTGGATATTATTCTTACAAGAGTTTGACATGCAGATAAAGGACAAAAGAGGAACTAAAAACATGGTGGCTGATCATTTATCTCGGTTAGAGGATAGCATTAGACAAGAAACATCGAGCAAGGAGATCAATGATTCCTTCCCAGAGGAACACTTGTATTCGATCCAGAACTCAGCATCATTAGGTGATACTCCATGGTTTCCCGATTTTGCCAACTACTTATCAGGGAAGGTCCTAAAACAAGGGCTCACATTCCAGCAAAAGAAGAAATTCTTTAGTGATTTGAAGAACTATTTTTGGCATGATTCGTTCCTCTTCCACATCTGTGCAAACCATGTATTTTGAAGATGTGTATCGCTGGAGGAAGGATGGAATATCCTTGCTCATTGTCATTTTGGACCAGTTGGGGGCCATTATGCATTAAGGAGGACAGTAAAAAAGGTCTTGGATGCGTGGTTTTATTGGCCGACCCTCTTCCAAGATGCACACCAGTTTGTTCTTCGATGTGATAGTTGTCAGAGAGCAGGAAATCTATCTCGGCGAGACGAGATGCCTAGAACCGGATGCAATTCTGTGAGATATTCGATGTTTGGGGTATTAACTTTATGGGGTCATTTCCAAAGTCCAATGGGAACCTATACATACTAGTGGCGGTTGATTATGTATCTAAATGGGTTGAAGCTCAGGCGCTACAGACGAATGATGCTAGAACGGTGGTAAAATTCTTCAAGAGGTTGTTTACTCGGTTTGGAACACCGCGAGTGATCATTAGTGATCGAGGAACTCATTTCTGCAATTACCAACTGGAAAAAGTGTTGAAGAGGTATGGGGTATGACACACCCCTTGTATGTGTGTACCGCAAGTGCACGGGTTGCCGAAGTAATAATTACCCCGGTGAGTGGGTAGTCGAATCCACAGGGAACAGAAGTACTAGTAATGACTAATTCTCGGTTATCTAGTCGAATAGATAATGTGAAGCAATGGATGTAATGTGTAAAATAAGAAAATCACAAGCAAACAAGTAAAGGGAAAGGTAAAGGAGATCTCTATCAATGAAGATGAGATACCTGGGCAATGCTCCCCCTAGGCTCTATCATGAAGTGCAAGACTAACTAAATGCTTCTAAACCGAGTTCTATGAGTCGAGGTAATCCAGGAATAATCGATCCCTGCTTCCAGGAAACCGATACTAGTCCCCTACAAGGTCCCAGTGGAGAAATCACTCAATCTCAACACCTCACACCCCATATGACCGCAATAAGCTTTAGGGATACGTAAGAGTCAAACCGATTCCTAAAATTAGACGTAATCCTACTTGTAGGTGAAAGATCCCTAACCCGCTACAAAGGTCCCGGCGGAGAAATCTATCAATCTCATGCCTCACACCCCATATGGTTGCATGAAACTTAGGAAATACGGAGATAGGAAACACTTAATCGGAAGGGAAAGGGGACACTCCTCTATCTCAAGACTCACCCTCTCAACCCTCTTTAACCTTGTATGTTCTAATCCCCAATGGAGACCTCTCTCTCACTAAGGCAACAAATCAAACATACCAAACAACCATATGAATCAATAAGGCATGCAAGCAATGATTAAACAAGATTAAAACTCAAATTAACTCGGAATTAAAAGAAAGCATAAAGAAAGTCAATACATGAATTGAAACCTAAGATTCACATGGCCAAGTATCTACTAGGTTTTAGCCCTCCATGGGGCTTATTACAAAGCAAAAGATAATGAAATAAAGAGCAATGTAATCCATGAAAGTAAACCGCCTCGAATTCGTGATGATGGCCTTGATGAATCGTTCAACGTCTCGAAGTAACCTTCTCTGAAGCTAGGTCGCCAATGGCTCCCCAATGCTATCTCATCAAAGGATCTATCGAAGTTGGTGAAGAACGACTCCCAATATCGCCAAAGACCTCATCCTTGAAACCCTAGCCGCTCTTGCCTTCAAACGTGCACAAAAAGTCCTCTAAAAATAGGCGATATGGGGTATTTATAACTTTGAAAACGCGCCAGTCACGTGTCTTCACGCGACCACGTTAGATCCCACGTGGTCGCGTGGGCTGCAGAATTGCCACGCGGTCGCGTGAGATTCTGACGAGGTCACGTGAACAGTGATTTCTGCCACATTATTGCTACAGCGGAATGAGCAGTGTTTTGCTACAGTACTCTTCATAAAACGCGATCCAAACTCTCTTGTCTTAAGGCCACATGGTAGGGCACACATCCATGTGGTGAGTTATAAGACTTCTCCTCCATCGAACCATCATTTGGAAGCTTTGGCTATCTTCACATAAGTGGGGACATGAAGGTGTGACTGCCTTTGTGCCCTTCCATCACACGAATCAGCTTGAATTCTTCCGGAAGTTGGCACACACCCTCATGTGCATGATCCCCTCTTGTGCCTTAACATTTGTATTGTACAAAAGCTCCCAACAATATGTCTTTATAACCCATCTTTGCTTCCTTTTTCCTCCTTCAATGCCTTAACAACCTAATTGCACAAAAGAACACCAAAATACACTTTATGAAACATAGTCCATGGTAAAATGATGCTTAATGTGTGTAAAACTAGTAGGTAAAACATGTATACTCAAGCACTTATCAAACTCCCCCACACTTAAGCCTTTACTTGTCCTCAAGCAAAATTAACCATAAACTCATGAAAAGCAAAGAGAAGTGCTTGGCCTTAGGTTCACCAAGGGGGTACAAGAATAAAATTCTAAAATCACGGAGAGAAACAAACACTAGATGAAACAATCAATACTCTAGCAAATAATCCAATAAAAAATGAAAGTACAAAAGTCCGAAAGCGTGTGTGGGTGAAAGCTCAACTCATGTCAACACTATATCCATTTCTCAAAGTCCTTATTAGCAATGGTTCTTATTTATAAACAAAAAGAATAGGTAGTAGCTTCACACATCCTCTAACGTAGCCCTTTCCCGGGATGCACCCCGAGTGGCTTTCACACTTTGGAGGTGGTAGCTCTTTCTACCGAAGATGGTAGCTTTCACGCATCCTATGAGATAGCTCTTTCTCTCATTAGGGCATAACAAGTATCTGACTTATGAGAGTAGCTTCATACAACATAGGTGGTAGCTCTTTCCACCCCCTATATAGAAAACACAACTACAATACTGATTTTTGTGAATTTTCTGAATTTTCTGAATTTTTTTTTATTTTCAAATTAAACTAACACTAGAAAATCCCACAATAATCAACTAGAGTAAATTTCCATAGGTTTAATGAGTGAGAAAAGTGCATTAAAGAGCAATCGGACAAAAATTTCAAGAAAATTGGATAAAAACTAGAGCATGATAAAACCTAATGTTTACAACCTCCAAAAACTAAGAATTAAACTCTCAACCTTAAGGTGAACCTTCATGGGTAACATGAGCATGATCATGAAAACACAAGTAAAGGCCATGTATAAGGTGAACCCTCCCCCACACTTAAGATGTACATTGTCCTCAATGTACACATGTAAGCACAATAAAAATATAAGCAATAAAAGCATGATGTGGATGAAAATGCAATTGAAACAATACTCCCCTGAACTCATTAGTGCTCGATTGGTGAAGCTAACTCATTAGTGCACAGATTCAAGGGGTTCAGTAAAGCTTAACAAAATATAAAAGATACATGAGTTCATAAAGATACAATACTAAAGCATAAACTCGCAACAAAAGCTAAGATATGAAGATAACTCTCAGAAGGCAAAACCTTTCTGAGTAAACAAGTCCACAAAATAAGATAATGCAAGTAAAATGAAAAACGAAAACTAAAAGATAGTCCCATAAGTGAAAACGCCTCAAGCATCGGCGCCTGGTGCTGCTGGTGTCACTGGTGAATCTGACTCAGTATCAGCGTCCAATGTTTGCTGAATGCGGTCCAGGCGCTCCATGATCCGCGCTTGGTTCTCGAGAATTATGGCGACGGCAGCTTCGACTCGAGCCAGTCGCTCGTGTACTCGATCAGAAGATGTGCCAGGATCGACCGATGAACTCGGCGCTGCCAGAGAGACTGTGGGCTCTGCGGGAGATGGTGCGTCTGGACTATCAGCAGACTCGTCATCGTCGGATGACACCTCTCCTAGTGCATATCCACCTAATGCTGTACATCACACTACTCCCATCAGTCGAAGAGTGACTAGCCCCAAAGGTGACAGACTACTAACTCTCTCCTCGCCTCTCACTAAATGCATGAGGCGCATCTAGAACATGAGTCGAGTAACATACGGTCCCACAAATAGCGCGCCAATGCGTAAATACTAACTTTGATGCCGAAAGAAGTCTGTGACGACATATCCAAGAAGAATGGGAACTCGCTGAGTCATGGAGTACAAGTAGAGTAGATTTGCACGGCTAAGTGCACCTGTACCATCTCCCCGTCGAGTGATCGACCTGCTGAGCACAGCATGTACATACCTATGTGCGTAACGTATGAGAGAAGAACCATTCAACTCACACGGAACATACCGAGCAACTCCGCATAAATCGTGGAAGACTGGCTCAGAGTAATGTCTGGAGGAAAATCAGTCAAGAGCTCCCGGTACTCCATTGTGTCCACATAATTCTGATCATATAGTCCAAGCCCTGAATTAGTGACATCCCGTGAAACTCACAAAAACCCCTGAATCGAATGACATTCTCTGCATCAAAACTCGCATATGGTCGCTCACGATCAAAAGAGAAAGTTAACAAAACCTCCAAGGTAATATCTCGTCGGACAGGCTCATAAATAGATAAGAGTCGGTCCCAACCCCCAACCTGTATCAATCCTCAAACCTCCTCTTTAAGGCCAACTGTGTCGAGTGTCTCAAAACAAATGTAACGTGACTACCTAATCTTAAGTCTCTGTAGACGCTCAAACCTCTGCCTATGTGTAAGCTCAGTAAACTCAACCTCAGGTGGTGGTGTCGGCTCCCATTCTTGACGAGGGCATTTGTGTGCTACTTTCTTTGTGCTAGGTGCCATACCTGCAAAAAAAAACATCAAATAAATCAGTTCAGCATGATTTCTATGAGTGCAGGGGAAAACTTGAGTGCAAAAGTGTGAAAATAGCAAAACCAAGTGTGTTACCAGCCCACGCACCCCCATGGGCGCGTGATTGCGCGGCAGAGAATCCACGCAACCGCGTTGACTGGCCACGTGGTCGCGTGGGTTCTGGGTTGGCACTCTCGGCAGGCGACGCGGTCGCGTGGCCTGCTCCACGTGACCCCGTGGTCGCAGGCTGAGACTCGCTGAGTTTCGGCCGAGGGCCATGCGACCGCGTGACCCCAGCCACGCGGTCTCGTGGGCTAGTCCACGCACGCGCGTGGGCGGTCGTCCATGCCAAAAATGAGCATGGGTGACCTCCAACGCCATATTCGACCTTTGTTCTACAAAATCTAACTGATTTCGACATAAAAATAGCCATGAAAAATAAAATCTAAGAACTAGAAACACCATGGATATGGAAATTGGAGACTAGGGAAAGAGTGGGAAGAGAAAAGCCTTACCGATGCGAATCAATATATGAAACTCGATGCAAATGCCGGCAAAACTATTTTGAATCCACAAAGAATCGAAGAAAAATGGATTTGAGACTTTATGGATGAGAAATTTGGAGAGGAGAAGATGAGGAAATGAAGGTCTCAAGGTAAAGGATGATGAATAGTGACCCCTCAAGTCATTATATAAGTCACATGGGGGTGTGTGATGAGCGAGCGCGTGACTAGCTACAGAGCTAGCACGCGACTCCCGGGCCGCAAGTGCATGGGTCGTCAAGTAATAACCTCACAAGGAGGGTCGTATTCCCTAGGGCCCGAGATCTACTATTACTTCCTTTTGGAAGTCACTTTCTAGTCGATCAAAACAAGGTTGAAACAATATTAAAATAATAAAAACAAGTAAAGAAATCCAAATAAAATAAAGCTCGATCCGGAATAAAGTTAGAGACGAAGAAGCCAATAATTAGGGAAGGCCTCGGGCGAGCATTCCCCCGGGAGGAGACTAAATACGAATGATCATGGTAATAAAAAAGCTAGGGTTGGCTTGGTTTTGGTGCGCTAGACTCGGATGTCGACTACCCCGGAACCTCCGTAGTGTAGTCCTAATCCAGTACGGGTTCCTCAATCCAGAAGATACCACCACGATGTCAATGAGAACAAGGAGTCTTGATTAGGGTTAATCTAATGCACACTCTCAGCTAAATTAACCCTAAATGTGCGGGAGGCTACTAACACCCGGAACCTCCGGTGTATTAATACATGAAACCCTCTTTAACTCATCAAGTGACCTAACACATGCTAGCATCCCACCAAACAAGTATCATTCGAAATCAATTCTAGGGAAACCATCCATTGTAGAATGAACAACAAGATGATGAATTAAAACCAAACAACGAAAACAACTCAATCATTCAAAGCAAATAAAGATCATTCATACAAAGTCCCCTCCCAAGGTTCAGCGGGAGCCCGGTGGCCTTGGGAGTTTAGTTCGGCATTACAAAATGGAGGAGTTCATCAGACAAAGATTCCATAAAAAAAAAACAAGAAAAACTCCCTCAAAGGTGTCAACTAGGGTTGATGCTGTAGCTCGTCGGATTCGCGCCGGCGAGCCCTTTGATGCTTCTCTATATCTTTCCCTTCTTCTCTCCTTCAAATCTGACCGGAAATCCCTACAAAGCCCTCCAAAGATGAAGAAAGTGGTGTATGGTGGAGTGGAGGTCGGAAGAGAGCAACAATCCCGAAAGAATACCTCTCAAAAGCCCTCAGAACTTCTTAAATACCCCGAGATTGTGCGGGCACTGTGCGCGTCGCACAGTGCCCGCACAGCCTTGTGTCTGTGGTGTGCGGCCACTGTACGGACCGCACAATCGCCGCATACCCTTCTGGCCAGGGTGTGCGGCCACTGTGCGGCCCGCACAGTGGCCGCACACGGCCGAGAAGATCGGCTCCGTGTGCGGCGCGTCGGCTTTCGGGGTGCTCGAACTCTTCGTTTCTTCTTCAATCATCCCCTAAACGACACAAATATGGTTTAATCTTGCGCACTTGGTCCTCAAAACCCTGAAATGAAAATAAAAACATCAAGTGGGCAAAATGTTATCGAAAATATACAAAAGTTGCACGAAAGTACAAGAACATCATCGCTAAAGCATGATATATTTAGGCACTTATCAGTGTGGAAATTCCATACCCCCGCGTGGGTACTTTACATGGTCGCGTGAGAATCTCAAGCGACCAAGTGAGCTACAAAAATTCTGCAGACAGTCCACGCGGCTCTCCAAACTTCAAAATTAACCCATTTCGTCAACAATTATCATGAATTAAAACCCGTAACATGCCCAACATGTGAAAAACACTTATAATCACCAAAAATTGCTCATGAAAACTCGGAGGAAAGTAGCGGCCCATAAACTTGTTCACCATCTCCTCCCATGTCTTTATGGAACCTGATAAGTGCTTGTGTTATATTAATACGAAGTATTATTGTCTTACATTGAGCATTACTTTTCTCAGATTTAAAAACTAATTAGTGTGTATTTGTGTTCTTTCGTGCATTGTAGAGTTGTGGAGAAGATTTAAAGAAGAAGAAGCAAGAATAGGTCATGAACGCGATTATTGAGGGAGTTCTTGGACCGGTCAAGGAACAAGGCATAAGTTGTGGTCAAAGACATGTGAGTGTGTGCCAAAATCCAATTGGGGTCAAGTGAATACGTGATTTGGAGGACACAAAGGCAGTCACACTCACATGTTCCGACTTGTGCAACATTATCAAGAACAACGTCAATGTGTTTCAAGTGAAGATGCGACGTGATTTACCCTTGATTGTGTGTCCAATTCAACGGCCTTGATGAAGAACGATGAATTCGGGAGCATTTTGGCGAGTACTGTAGCTTTGTTACGGTAGCAACACTGTAGCAAAGCAACTGTTCACTTTCTATCGAAAATCAGGATTTCAGAGAGTTCACACTAGCGTGTGGAAATTCCACACGGCAGTGTATTGTAGCAAAAACACTGTAGCAAGTTACTGTTCACGGTCCGCCGAAAATCATCAAAACAGAATTTCCACACAGCCTTGTGGAATTAACACACGGGCGTGTGGAAATTCTGTAGCCCGTGTGGAAAATCCACAGGGGCGTGTGGAACTCCGATTTCAGCCCGATTTCAGCCTATAAATAGCCCATTTTCAGATCTATTTTGGGACCCCCTTCTATCTCTTGCCTATCTTTTGGGGGGCTTTCGGCTAGGGTTTGGAGAGGTTGTTGGAGGTCTTTGGAGGCAAATATACGGTATCGACATCGACATCCTTTGGAAGACAGCTATTGGGGGAGCTTTCGTCGGCATCGATTCGGCGAGGTGTGCCCTAGGCTTGACAAGGGATTCGTGGAGAAGACTAGGCGGCTCCACAAGACCATTTATACGATCTACAAGGGGGTTTTCTTTATGGTTTTTATGCATATGTTCTTAATCTCTTTATTGATTTTGTATTGCTCCATGGAGAGCTAAACCTTAGTGGGTATTCGGACTTGTAAACCCTAGGATGACATTGTTTCTATGAATTTTATTATGCTTTCTTTATTGATGAATTTAATTGAGTTTCAATTTTAATTATCTTGTGCTATTGTTTTCCCTTAGCCGTGACACTAAGGTTGAGAGCAATCTAGGTTATCCTTTGGAGGTGTGACAACTCCTATAGGGTTAGACTCCTTAAGATTGAAGAGGGTTGAGAGGGAGAGTTGTGAGGTAGCGACGTAACCCTTTCCCTTCCGGTGTGATTTCTCCCTACCTCCATTTCCTTGGTTAATTAGCGGTCAAGATAGAGTGTTAGGGCTCAATCTAGACTAGGGTTCTTCCACCTGGACCAAAGTGTTAGAACTACATAGAGGAACAGGTTTTATCACTAGTAATCCCTAGAGCTTAAAGGAATCCCACGTAGTGTTAGGGTTAGGAAGATAGACTCCCCTCGGGCTTAGTTGACAGGTCAACAAGAGTCAAGGGTCGTAGTGAATCCTAATACCGGGACATAATGTTGGTGTTAGTCACGGTTGACCTTAAGTTTTGGGACCGTGAGTTTAAGGAATTCCTCAACTTAATAGGCATCAATTGTAGAGCATAATACAAGTTTTGCACTAGAAGCATTAGTCCTAGGGGGAGCTTTGTCCAGGTACCCCATCGTTATATCGATTACCTCTCCTACCCTCATTGTTCTTCTTGCACTCTTTTATTTTCTCTTACATCTATACATACATACTTTTCTCATCATCGATTCCCATCTTAGGTAAATAGCGATAACACTTGTTTCTGAACACTATTCCCTGTGGATACGACTACCCACTCACCAAGGTATTTTATTACTTCGACAACCCGTGCACTTGCGGGATACACGCAAGGGGTCGTGTCAGACCCCGGGGCAAGTGAGGTGAGCCACTTGTAAGCGGCGCCCCGCAAACTGAATGGGAAAAGAAGAAGTCTAGATGCATCATCGGATAGGCCATTGACTTTAAATGGCGAACACATTTGGAGGAATCGGGATAGGTACTCATTCGTGTCCTCGTCGGCCAACCATCGAACTGCACGGTGTTCTGTATCATCCCTATTGGTCTGGCCAAATCAAAATTACCGACACTGGCAGCCGGAGCTTTCACAGTAAACCTTCCCCCGGTAAACTGTGGCCTCTCATATTCAGACAATGTTCTTCTTTCTTTGGCCATAGCAATAGGAATTGATTCAGGTGCTGCAACTGATCCTGAGGAGGAACCCACCTGAGATTCCTACAACCGTTGGTGTATGACGCGTTCGATTTCTTCGTTTGGCTCTACAAACCCAGTGGGGTTTGCACGAGTCATGCACTGAACGCATGAGAAAACGAAAAGCAAAAAGAGATATTAGTGAATATATATATACAAACGATGAAAACAAAAACAATAAAATATGGATAATTACAAATGAAAGCGAAATAACTAGAGCAATAATCCAAAAGTTTTCCTAGTATTCTCGGATGGTCAACGGAAGCGGTGCCAAAAACTTGATGAGCGAGCGCGCGACTAGCTACAGAGCTAGCACGCAACTCCCCGGCCACAAGTGCACGGGTCGTCAAGTAATAACCTGACAAGGAGGGTCGTATTCCCTAGGGCCCGAGATCTATTATTACTTCCTTTTGGAAGTCACTTTCTAGTCGATTGAAATAAGGTTGAAGCAATATTAAAATAATAAAAACAAGTAAAGAAATGCAAATAAAATAAAGCTCGATCTGGAATAAAGTTAGAGACGAAGAAGCCAATAATTAGGGAAGGCCTCGGGCGTGCATTCCCCCGGGAGGAGACTAAATACGAATGATCATGGTAATAAAAAAGCTAGGGTTGGCTTGGTTTTGGTGCGCTAGACTCGGATGTCGACTACCCCGGAACCTCCGTAGTGTAGTCCTAATCCAGTACGGGTTCCTCAATCCAGAAGATACCCCCACGATGTCAATGAGAACAAGGAGTCTTGATTAGGGTTAATCTAATGCACACTCTCGGCTAAATTAACCCTAAACGCGCGGGTGGCTACTAACACCCGGAACCTCCGGTGTATTAATACATGAAATCCTCTTTAACTCATCAAGTGACCTAACACATGCTAGCATCCCACCAAACAAGTATCATTCGAAATTAATTCTACGGAAACCATCCATTGTAGAATGAACAACAAGATGATGAATTAAAACCAAACAACCAAAACAACTCAATCATTCAAAGCAAATAAATATCATTCATACAAAGTCCCCTCCCAAGGTTCACCGGGAGCCCGGTGGCCTTGGGAGTTTAGTTTGGCATTACAAAATGGAGCAGTCCATCACACAAAGATTCCATCAAACAAAAACAAGAAAAACTCCCTCAAAGGTGTCGGCTAGGGTTGATGCTGTAGCTCGTCGGATCCGCGCCGGCGAGCCCTTTGATGCTTCTCTATATCTTCCCCTACTTCTCTCCTTTAAATTTGACCGGAAATCCCTCCAAAGCCCTCCAAAGATGAAGAAAGTGGTGTATGGTGGAGTGGAGGCCGAAAGAGAGCAACAATCCCCAAAGAATACCTCTCAAAAGCCCTCAGAACTGCTTAAATACCCCGAGGGTGTGCGAGCACTGTGCGGGCCGCACAGTGCCCATACACCCTTCTGTCTGTGGTGTGCGGGCACTGTGCAGGTGATAAGTGCTTGAATATACATGTTTTACCGACTTGTTTTACATACATTGAGCATCATTTTACCATTGATTATGTCTCATAAAGTGTATTTTGGTGTTCTTTTATGCAATTAGGTTGTGGAAGTGTTAAAGGAGGAAAAGGAAGCAAAGATGGGTTATAAAGACGTATTGTTGGGAGCTTTTGTACAACACAAGTGTCAAGGCACAAGAGGGGATCATGCACATGAGGGTGTGTGCCAACTTCCTTAAGAATTCAAGATGATTTGTGTGATGGAAGGGCACAAAGGCAGTCACTCCTTCATGTCCCAACTTGTGTGAAGATAGTTAAAGCTCTCAAATGATGATTCGAAGAAGAAGAAATCATATAACTCACCATATGGACGTGTGCCCGACCATGTGGCCTCAATATGAGAGAGTTTGGATCATGTTTATGAAGAGTACTGTAGTAAAACATTGTTCATTTCACTGTAGCAGTACTGTAGTAGAATTACTGTTCACGCGACCGCGTCAAAATCTCACGCGACCGCGTGGAAATTCTGCAGCCCACGCGATCGCGTGGGATCTCACGCGGTCGCGTGAAGACACGCAGTTGGCGCGATTCAGGCTTATAAATAGCCCTTCTCGCCGATTCTTTTATAACTTTTTTCGCACGTTTGAAGGCAAGAGCGGCTAGGGTTTCTAGGACGAGGTCTTTGGCGATATTGGGAGTTGTTCTTCACCAACTTCGATAGATCTTTCGACGAGATAGCATCGGGGAGCCATTGGTGACCTAGCTTCGGAGAAGGTTCCTTCGAGAAGTTGAACAATTCATCAAGGCTATCATCACGAATTTGAGGGGGTTTATTTTCATGGATTACATTGCTTTTTACTTCATTATCTTTTGCTTTGTAATAAGTCCCATAGAGGGCTAAACCCTAGTAGATACTTGGGCATGTGAACCTTAGGTTTCGATTCATGTATTGACTTTCTTTATGCTTTCTTTTAATTCCAAGTTTATTTGAGTTTTAATCTTGTTTAATCATTGCTTGCATGCCTTATTAATTCGTATGGTTGCTTGGTATGCTTGATTTGTTTCCTTGGTGAGAGAGAGATCTCCATTAGGGATTAGAACATACAAGATTAAAGAGGGTTGAGAGGGTGAGTCTTGAGATAGAGGAGTGTCCCCTTTCCCTTCCGATTGAGTGTTTCCTATCTCCGTATTCCCTAAGTTTTATGCAACCATATGGGGTGTGAGGTGTGAGATTGATAGATTTCTCCGCCGGGACTTTTGTAAGGGGTTAGGGATCTTTCGCCTAGAAGTAGGGTTAGATCTAATTTTAGGAATCGGTTTCACTCTTAGGTATCCCTAAAACTCATTGCGGTCATATAGGGTGTGAGGTGTTGAGATTGAGTGAATTCTCTGCTGGGACCTTGTAGGGGACTAGTATCGGTGGCCTGGAAGCAGGGATCGATTGTTCTTGGATTACCTCGACTCATAGAACTTGGTTTAGAAGCATTTAGTTAGTTTTGCACTTCATGATAGAACCTAGGGGGATCATTGCCCGAGTATCTCATCTTCATTGATTGAGATCTCCTTTATCTTTTCCTTTTACTTGTTTTCTTTCTTGTGATTTTCTTATTTTACATATTACATTCAATTGCTCCATATTATTGTTTCAACTAGATAACTAAGAATCAGTCATTACTAGTACTTCCGTTCCCTGTGGATTCGACTACCCACTCACCGGGGTAATTATTACTTCGACAACCCGTGCACTTGCGGTACACACACGCAAAAGGGTGTGTCAGCAGGCCACACAGTCGCCGCACACTATTCTGGCCATGGTGTGCGGCCACTGTGCGGCCCGCACAGTGGCCGCACACGGCCGAGAAGATTGGCTCCGTGTGTGGCGCGTCGGCTTCCGGGGTGCTCCAACTCTTCGTTTCTTCTTCAATCATCCCCAAAACCATGCAAATATGGTTTAATCTCGCGCACTTGGTCCTCGAAACCCTGAAATGAAAATAAAAACATCAAGTGCACAAAATGTTATCGAAAATATACAAAAGTTGCACGAAAGTACAAGAACATCATCGCTAAAGCATGATGTATTTAGGCACTTATCAGTGTGGAAATTCCATACCCTTGCGTGGGTACTGTACACGGTCGAGTAAGAATCTCAAACGACCAAGTGAGCTACAAAAATTCTGCAGACAGTCCACGCGGCTCTCCAAACTTCAAAATTAACCCATTTCGTCAACAATTATCATGAATTAAAACCCAAAACATGCCCAACATGTGAAAAACACTTATAATCCCCAAAAATTGCTCATGAAAACTCAGCACTAAGAAGAATTTCATCAAAACGCACACTCATGACTTTATTACTACAGAACTTAAAAACTAAGGCTAGAAAACAAATAAACACTTGGGTTGCCTCCCAAGAAGAGCTTGTTTAACGTCACTAAGCTTGACATACCTGTTCTTACCTCATGGTTGCTCATGTAGATGGAAAATTTCCTTCTTTGCAACCTGCACACACGAGGGACAGAATTGTTTCATGTTTAAGAAAAATTGCTCATATATGTTACCAATTAAGGAAGTATGACTCTTTTCTTCTGTGTGCTTGTCTCCAACTGCACATCAATGCTTCCTATGATGACGCCTTGCTCTTTTGACATGACGGAAAATCTGTTTAAGCACCCCTCTTTTTGATTGATCCTTGAAAAGACATGGCGCTTGATTATGAAGTTTCTCCTCCTCAATAACCAGCCATTCTTCATATGGGTCCGGGTGTGCCATTTCTTGCAAATACTCATTAGCAATCTCATCATTAACATCTAAAAAATAACATGAATCATCAAAGTCTAGAGAATGCTTCATTGCTTCGGTGAGGCGGTATGTAATCTTTTCTTCTCCAACCCGAAGTGTCATCTCGCCTCCATCCATGTCGATGAGCGCCTTGGAGGTTCGTAGAAATGGTCTTCCCAAAATTAATGGAACCTCTACGTCTTCATCCACATCGAGCACCACGAAATCTGCAGGAAAAATATATTTGTCAACCTTTACCAAAACATCTTCAATTGTACCTCTAGGATGACGAACATAACGATCGGCTAATTGTAAAGTCATGCGGGTTGGCCTTGGCTCTCCCAACCCCAATTTCTGAAACAAAGTGTACGGCATGACTAGCCCTCAAATCGGCCAATGCTTTTTCTTCCCCCAAACCTCCGATCACACATAATATGATGAAACTTCCCGGATCTTTCATCTTGTTCAGCAAATTCTTTTGAAGCAATGTCGAACAATTTCCCTCTAAGACCACAACCACACTTTCTTCCATTTTCTTCTTGTTGGTCAAGAGATCCTTTAAGAATTTTGCATACCTAGGCATTTGAGACAACGCCTCCACAAAAGGTATATTGATGTGTAGTTGCTTAAATAGATCCAGAAATTTTTTGTTTTGCTCATCATTTTGATCTTTTTTGAAATGTGCTGGATAAGGAATTCTTGGAGTAAATGATGGGGATGGTGTAGCTGCCCTCTTCTCCTTGTCATGTACGTTACTCATCGGCTTCTCTTGAGGATTTTCAGCTGTCTTCTTAGTGGGGGGTAACTCATGAGGAATTTGAGAATTATTTTCAGCAGTGAGCTTTTCTTGGAGCTCCTGACCACTCCTCAAAGTGATTGCCTTTACATGCTCTCTTGGATTTGTGTCGGTGTTACTCGGTAAGCTTCCTTGAGGTCTCTCCGCTAACGACTTCGCTATTTGTCCTACTTGATTCTCCAAATTATGCAACGAAGCGGTGTGATTTCGGAGTGTTGCCTCAATATTCTGAAATCTTGTGTCAGTTGATTGAATGAACTTTGACAAAACCTTCTCTAATTCTGAAACTCTCTCCGGAATCGGAGGTGGTTGCTGAAATCCTGGTGGGGCAGTAGGCCTTTACTACCCTTGATTACTCCATGAGAGATTGGGTTGGTTTCTCCACCGTTGGTTATAAGTGTTGCTAAAAGGATTACCTTGTCCTCTACCCGAATTCCCAACAAAGTCAACTTGTTCAATTGGGGCTGAAGTAGTAATCGTGATAGGACAATCAGTTGGCAGATGTGAACCCCCACAACCATCACAACTAGTGACTGCGGTAACTCTAGAAAAAGTCAAAGCATCCAGTTTCTTACTCATTGCCTCAACTTGGGCTGCCAATGACGTAACTGTGTCAATTTCATGAATCCTGGCCACTCTCTTCTTCTCTCTTGCATTCCATTAATAACTATTGAGTGCCATCTCTTCGATTAGTTGTCGGGCCTTTTTCGGAGTCTTGTTTCCCAATGTTCCTCCCGCAGCGGCATCAAGTAACTGTTTGGTTCCCGGGTTCAACCCATTGTAAAATGTGTGAATAATCATCCATTTGGGGAAGCCGTGTTGAGGATACTTCCACAAGAGGTCCTTAAATTGCTCCCATGTCTCAAACAATGATTCTAACTCAATCTGAACATAAGAGGAGATCTCGTTCCGAAGCTTTGCCGATTTCCCCGGTGGAAAGTATCTTGCAAGGAAAGCTTCTACCATTTCATTCGATGTTGTGATGGAAGCTCTTGGTAAAGAATGGAGCCACTGTTTGGCTTTTCCTTTTAGTGAGAATGGAAAAGCCCTCAAGCGAATTGCATCATCCGAAACACCATTAATTTTTAGCATGTCGCACACTTCAAGGAAACATTCGATATGACTATTCAGATCTTCATCTGTCAATCCATTGAACTGTGCGGACTGTTGAAGCATTTGAATGAAGCCCGACTTCAACTCAAAATTCTGGGCTGCGAAGCTTGGCCTAACAATGCTTGATTGTGAACCACGAATCGTAGGACGAGCAAAATCTGAAAGTGTTCTATGCTACCTTGCTTGTTCTGCCATGTTTTCAGACTCTTCAATTTCTATTTCTGCAGGGAAATTCTGTGCTACTATAGATTCCTTGCCCTTTCTACGTAATCTGTGCTCAATTTCAGGACCTTCTTCAATGAATGTCGAAGGATTTCCTCGGGTTATAACCTGTAGAAAGAATCAAGAAAAGAAGTAATGAGAACGATGAAAGAAAGAAATAAGGAATAGAAAAGAAATAAAATGATGAATGACTAAAGTAACCAAGTCCTAGCGTTCCTAATATCCTGTTCCGCGGCAACGGCGCCTGACACGACCCCTTGCGTGTATCCCACAAGTGCACGGGTTTGTCGAAGTAATAAAAGTTACCCCGGTGAGAGGGTAGTCGAATCCACAGGGAATAGGGAGTTAGAATACGAGATTTCACTATTAAAACTATGCGAAGTATGGACAAGTGATTAATTGATTCGATGAGTGAATTATGGAAACAATTATACTAAAAAACAAGAAATTAAATAGAGAGATGGAAGATGAGAGAGTGCAAGTAAAAGAGAATAGAGAGGACTAGTAATGAATGAAATAGGGCATCCGGACAAGCTACCTCTAGGGTCTATGCTTCTAGTGCAGGACTATGCTATTATACTTTCCTATTGATGTTTAATCAAGTCAAGAATATCCTAAGACTCACAGTCCCAAACCTAAGGACAACCGTGACTAACCCCAACATTATGCCCCGGTATTAGGATTCACATCACCCTTCACTCTATCGCTCGCAGGACTAAGCCCCAGGGGAGTATATCTACCTAAACCTCACACTACATGGGATTGCTTTAAGCTCTAGGGATTCCTAATGGTGAAATCTGTTCCTATGTGTAGTTCTAACCCTTTGGTCCAGGTGGAAGAACCCTAGTCTAGATTAAGCCCCAATACAAAGGATTCACTTCAACCCTTCACTCTGTTACTTGCGTAACTAAGCCCTAGGGGAGTTTATCTGCCTAGTACTTCACTCTATTTCAACCGCTATGAAATCAAGGAAACGGAGGTAGGGAGAAACCATGTCGGAGGGGAAAGGGGTACATCGCTACCTCACAACTCTCCCTCTCAACCCTCTTCAATCTTAAGTAGTCTAACCCTAAGGAGTTATCACACCTCCAAAAGGCAACCAAAATTGTTCTCAATCCTAGTGTCACATCTAAGAGAAAACATTAACAAGATGAAATTAAGATTGAAACTGAATTTTATTCATCAATAATGGAAAAGCATAATAACAATGTCATAGAAACATAAGAACCCTAGAGTTTACAAGTCCGAATACCCTTAAGAATTTTAGCTCCTCATGGAGCTATACATGTTCATCAATGTATGAAAGAAAGCACAAAATAAGGACATCAATGAAAACCCACTTGCGTATGGTGTGGCCGTGGTCTTGTGCGGCCGTTGAACGTCGGTGACGATGCCGATGACGCGCGCTAAACCTCCACCAAATCCTCTCCGAAACCCTAGCCGCACTTCCCAAGTTGAAGAGAAAGATAGGACAAAAGATATCCCAAAATGTCTCCAAAATCGCCTTTTATAATGTTGAATCGCGGCTTTAAAATTTGACTTATCGGGGGCTTCACACGGGCGTGTGAAATTTCTGTCTGCAGAAAAGTTAATTAACACGGCCGTGTGTTAATTCCACACGCCCGTGTGAATTCTCTGGAATTCTGAATTTCGGCCGAAAGTAACAAGCTACAGTTCTGCTGCAGTACTCACCCGAAACACTCCCGAATCCGTCGTTCTTCATCGAGGCCATTGAATTGGGCACACAATCAATGGTAGATCATGCCGATTGCTTCAAATCTCCTTCTTGGTGAAGTTCTCCTAAGCAACACGAGTTAGACTTGTTGTGAATGTGACTATATTTGTGCCCCTCCAAAAGAGGTTGGCACACACTCACAAGTCCAAGGTCCTGCCATATTCCTATGCTTGGTCCGAAAACTTCCCAACATCGGTGAACACGACCTAATTTCGTTCTTCGTCTCCAATTTAGCTCCACAAACCTTCAATGCACAAGAATACACAAATGCACGCCATTTAGTGATAAAAACTGATAAAAGATATGCTCAATGTAAGATAATAACGCTTCGCGGTACTATAACACAAGCACTTATCAAATCCGCCCACAATTAAGCTTTTGCTTGTCCTCAAGCAAAATAGAACGTGAAAGTACTTGGGAAGAACAATTGAAAGTGCTAGGCCTTAGGTTCACCAAAAGTATGCAAAAGAAGCATTCTACAAGTAAGGGGAAATCAAAACAATGCATAAGGTTATCATTGCTCTAGCTAAAAACTCGAATCAAAAAGGATAAAAACTCGAAAATGTGTTAGTGTGTGCGATTTCACTCAAGAGAACCAATGAGTACTCCTCAAACTTTTGTTAGAAAGGACTTATTTATATACAAAAACAAAACTAAAGAGAGAAGGAAGTAGTAGCTTCACACATCCTTGAAGTTAGCCCTTCCCTAGGCGGCCGCCAAGGGTGGCTTTCACACTTTCGAGGAGGTAGCTCTTTCTACCGGGGTAGTAGCTTTCACGCATCCCATGAGATAGCTCTTTCTCCCATTAGGGCATAACTTGTATCCGACTTATGAGAGTAGCTACATACTTCATAGGTGGTAGCTCTTCTCACCCCAAATGCATACATAAAAGAAAGCAACTATTCACAAACTCATATTTTTCTCTTTTTTTTTTTCATATTTTTCTCTCCTTATATATGTATTTTTCCAAAGTAAAACTAAGAACAACGATAAACTTGTCCTTAAAAACTTCAAGATTGAGTTTCCAAAAGATTCCAAGAGTAAGTTGTGCAATATAAGATAATCGAGCAAAAATTTCCTAAAAATTCAAGTAGAAACTAGAGCATGATAGGACACAATGTTAAAAATTCTCGTAAACTCTAAGAATACAACCGTTGCAACTAAGGTGAACCGGCATAGGCTACATGAGCATGAGCAATTGAACGCACAAGTAAAGGTGTGTGCAATGTGAACTCCCCCCCACACTTAAGATGTACATTGTCCCCAATGTACGCATGCAAGCATAATTATAAGTAGCAAATAAGAACAAATAGTGTGGAAGTGGGCAATTGAAACATTACTTCCCTGAACTCCAAGTGTTGCGTTTGATGGAGCTAGGTCATTGAGAGTTGAGTCTCAATGGTTTGTGGAGCACACACGGTCCTATGACTGTGCCAATGACTGTTCCTCAAAATCCTTACATCCAAGACCATCTGCGCACACATACACAAGGGTTCAGTATAGCTTAATAAAACTCGAGTATATAAAATATGAAGCAATGAATACAACTCGAGATAAAAGAAAAGCAAAATAAAAGATAAACTCAGAAGGATAATCCTTTCTGAGTACTACAAGTCCAAAAATAAAATAAAAAGTACAAAAATGAAAATCAAAAGCAATAAAAACTAAAACTAAGACGCCTCGGCATCGGTGTCCTGGATAGTGGCCTCTGGTGCTGCTGGAGGCTCTGGAGATGTAAGTGGATCTACTGATGCTGGAGGAGATGGTGGTGGAGGAGTGGGGTCTCTGGGTCGGGCCACAGATGGTACTGACACGGCCTGCTCTAGAAGTCTCTGCATGATGTCAAACCGTTCTATAGTGTCTGCGTGCTGTGCAACCTGTGCGGCCCTGATCTCGGCCTGCTCTGCCTGTAGCACGCCCACTACGCTCTCGAGGCGCTCCAACCTGTCCTGGCCCCGAGAAGGCGAGAACATGCGCACCGGAGGTGGCTCCGGCATGGTGGGTGGTGCCTGTGTCTTTGTCTGCTCTGGTGGTTGCTCCAACGCTGCCTGGGACCCCTCAACCTGCTCTGTCTGGGGACTGATCCAAGTATAGGTCCCTGATCCTGCTCTGCGGTTCATCCCCATCATCCTCAATGTGTCTGTACTCAGAGGGGCTGGTATACTAGTCTTCTCTACCACGCGAACTCCTTCTCTGAGCCCTAATCCAATAACCAAGCGCGTGATGTAGGGGCCTGCAAAAATAACTCCTACCCTGGGGTACTAGCCCTGGTGGCAGATGTACTCGGCCACAATGTGCCCCAGGTGGAGTAGCTCGCTCTCCATCATCGAGTGTAGGTATAAAAGCTCCTGGCGGCTCAGCACCCCTGTACTGTCCCCTCTACCACTCACTGACCTGCTCAGTATGGCGTGGATATATCTGTGAGATACTCTGGTCAGGCAAGTGGCCTTGGTGACCCCATGCTCGTACTGGCCCTGACCGCATAATCTACTGTATGCCCGCTGGGGAGTCAGTTACGCCTCATCATACAGCCCCATCCGTAGTGAGAACTGGGTCATGCTCAAGGTACAATATCGACCGAGGGCCCGAAACTGGATAGTGGTGTCGTCAGTGAAACTCTGGTATCCTCGGTCGAACTAGAATGTCGATAGGACCTCTAGAGCTAGTGATCGGATCACTGGGTCTCTGATCGATAGTAATCTGCCCCAGCTACCGACCGCGAGCAGCTCACTGATCTCCTCTGCCACACTGTCGCCCCCCTGAATACCTCTCACTGCACTCAGGTCTATATACCTCGTCTGTCCAAAACGAAGTGTGGACAATCTATCAAACCTGGTATGGTGCTCAGGTATACTAAACTCTGCCTCCGCTGGTGGGGGTGTGGACTCACGGGGGCCTCTTCCTAACCGATTTCCTAGTCCTGGAAGACATGTCTGCCTGATTGAAGAAGAAAATGATCAATAAACAGTTAAGAAACACACTCTGCAGAAATCTACATGCCCGTGTGGAATTTCCACACGCCCGTGTGGAGCTTCTGGCGGACAGAGCCTCACGGCCGTGGGTCTAGAAATCCAAAATTTACATTCTAGTTTGTTCTAATTCATCCCTAAGCATGTTTGCATACATAATAAACATTTAAAACAAGCAAAATCATCCAAAGAATGAATCAAATTAAGAATTAACGAAGAAAAGAGGGAGGGAGAGCTTACCGACGGTGTGAAGTGAAAAATCAAGGAAATCGGCCGGAAAACTCCAATAAAATCCTTCAAAAGGCCTAGAGAAAGTCAGGGAAGTAGTAGAGTGGGTAGGAGAACAGTTTGGAATGAAAACGTAAAGAGGCACGAGTGAAAACTAAAAGAAATCGCGCTGCCTTTGAAGTTCTGGGAATTCACACGGCCGTGTGCCTCTGAAATTAGGGTTCACAGGGGCTAACACACGCCCCTGTGTGCACTCTGGTCACTCTCTGAACTACCCCACACGGCCGTGTGAACAATCCACACGGCCGTGTGCCTTCACAAGGGGATCCACAGGGGCTGGTACACGGCCCTGTGGATTCACGGGAAAACACAGAAGGTCTCTGAAAATTTTCACACGGCCGTGTGGCAATTCCACACGGCCGTGTGCCCAACCTGGCCAAGAACACAAGGCCAGCCACAGGGGCACCCATACGCCCCTATGGCCTCTCTGACTCGCCCGAGAAACGCTAAGTATTCAACACGGCCGTGTGAATAATCCACACGGCCATGTGCCTTGCACAAGTTTTCCCACAGGGGCACACACACGCCGCTGTGTATTCTCGGGAAGAAGGGTTTTCTCTGCAGAGTTTCACACGGCCGTGTGGAATTTCCACACGGCCGTGTGCCTTAGCGCAGCAGCACTCACAGGGGCACCCACACGCCCCTGTGGACTCTCTGGAAAAGAGTTGAAGTTCTGCGAGATTTCACACGGCCGTGTGGAATTTCCACACGGCCGTGTGCCCCTTCTGAGGTTGTTCACAAGGGCACACACATGCCCCTGTGCCCTCACTGGTTGTGCTCTGATTTGGTAACACACGGCCGTGTGGAATTTCCACACGGCCGTGTGGAATTTCCACACGGCCGTGTGTTTGCTCTGGTTTACTTAGAAAAATTCACAGACTCTTCAAAAAAAATTCAGAAACTCTTTTAAAACATTTAGAGCCTATATAAATCATAAAAACATGACCAGAGACCATAGAAAACACACTCAACTGACTCAAACTTCGTTAATTAACATTAAGGCACACGAAAATATCAACAATCCACAATGGAAATCGCAGCACATGCATTAAAAATTCAAGACATCAACACTAAGACTTTTATTCATCCTAAAACTAAACTAGATCCTAGGAAAACTGTAAAACCTTGGGTTGCCTCCCAAGAAGCGCTTGTTTAACGTCACTTAGCTTGACGTACCTGATTTTACCTTACAGAGGTTCATGAATAGAAGTTGCCCTCTTCCCTACAACCTGAAAGCATGCATTGCATAATCTTTGTAGAGTAGAGGGAGAGTTGTCGAATTTGTTACCACAAACGGGTGAAACACCCTTACTCCGTGAGTGTTCATCCCCTTTCTTGTTGGGGTTCTTCTTGTGGCATCTTCTCGACCTCGTCAACCTCCGAAGCATCTTCTTCATACATCCCTTCTCTATCTTGACGTCTGTTTGAACTGGACCAAGCATAAGTACCTCTTCTTCTTCTTCGATCTCCACGTCTTGGTCCGGCCATCCTTCATATGGATCTGGGTTTAACATTTCCTGCACATATTCATCAATACACTCATCAGTATCATCAAGATAATAGAGAGTGTCATCAAAATCAAGAGAATGCCTCATGGCTTCGGCAAGGCGATAAGTGAGCTTGTCATCTCCGACTCTGAGTGTGAGCTCTCCACCGTCCATGTCTATCAAAGCTTTGGAAGTGCGCAAGAACGGCCTTCCAAGAATCAGTGGCACCTCGACATCCTCGTCCACATCAAGCACAACAAAGTCCACCGGGAAGATGTACTTGTCTACCTTCACTAACACATCTTCCACAATACCCCTCGGATGCCTTACCGATCGATCCGCGAGTTAAAGTGTCATCCGAGTCAGTCTTGGCTCATCCAAGCCTAGCTTTTGAAAGAATGTGTAGGCCATGACGTTGATACTTGCCCCGGAATCGTCCAATGCCATCTCTTCACCCAAGTTGCCGATGTTACAAGGTATGATGAAACTCCAAGGATCTTTCCTCTTACTCGGCATGTTCTTTTGTAAGATGGCCGAGCAATTAGCATCAAGAAGTACAGCTGCACTCTCCTCCAACTTCCTCTTATTGGTTAAGAGGTCCTTTAGAAACTTCGCGTACTTGGGCATTTGGGCTAATGCTTCCGCGAATGGTATGTTGATGTGCAATTGTTTGAAGATGCCCAGGAATTTCTTGTAATGCTCATTGTCTTGGGCATTCTTAAACCTCGAAGGGTAGGGGATCCTTGGTTTGTAGGGTGGTGGTGCTGTTAGTGTTAGCCCTAGCCACAATACGTTGATCTAAATCTTTATTAGTTATATGTTTTTTAATAAAACCTGGCTTGTTTTATCTTACTACATTTTTGTGCATGTGTGCTTGGATAGAACTATCCCTGAGAGTTTGTTCCGCACAAGTTGCCGAATACGTGATTCGGGCAATAAAACCTTGGTGCATAAAGGAACAACTTTCTAAACATCCCTAGTCAATTACTGTCATGGGAATGATAGTAAACTAAGACTAGTATGCCTATTGTGTGATGATCATATTTTACGGATTATAGGACATGTGATGTCAATCAATAGATATAGACACGTGTTGGTGAATAGCGTGTCTGGATCGATCCGCTCACGAGATCACTACATGGTTGCAAAGTCATAAGTGGTTTTCGTGTAACGCTTATATTGAATCCTTAGACTCAAGGTCGCTATGGAGCTTGGATGAATGTTGGTGTACTTTGACATACTGAATCCTTAGACCGAGGATCGAGAAATTGATCGACAAATAAATAAGGGTGACTAAGCTCCATGCCTTATGTTGATCGAGATATTCAATTGGCAAAGGAATCGGATCAGGTTACAAGGTTAGTTGATTACCCAGTCGACCTCCGTTTTAATTCGGGTAGTCATATTGCCATGCTAGACGGCATTTGTGACTTATGGGCCTTAACGAGGTTAAAATCCCATTGCTGATTTTAAAACGGGCCTACAGGATCGCTGATGATTACCGCAAGTGCACGGGTCGCCAAGTAATACCCCTCACGCACGCGCGAGGGGGTCGTATTCCCTGGGGTCCCAAGAGCTGCTATTACTTCCCTCTAGATGACACTGTCTAGTCTACCAAATATAGATTTAAAACAAGATAAGGAAACAAACAAAAGATAAAACTATAAACAAGTGATCTAAGGCACACCAAACAAGCGCATTAAGGAAACAATGAGCAATAAATGAACGAGGCCGCGGGCGAGGATCCCCTCGGGACTACTAAAGCTAGAAGAATACTCGAATCACACAGGCAAAGGTGGTTAGGCCAAGAGACATCCAAAGATAGGTCACCCCGATGGTCACGGTGATGACCCCTAATCCAGTATGGGTATTGGAATACGGAATTTCCACCGCTACGGTATTTCTACCGCCCAAATCCCCACATGATTGCTAAGGGCCTAGGGAAATCTCAAATTAGAGTCAAACACAATATCTAGGCTTAACCCTAATGGTTGGAGGGGTACAAAATACCCGATGGTCACGGCGTATTTGTACATGTAGCCCTTCTAAGCTTGGTGAGTCTAACACTAGGGCAATGGTCATGCAACCTAGTATTACCTAAAAATTGATACACAGAGTTCTCATGCATACCAAGGCATTCAAATACAACAAACTTAAACCACAAACCACACAAATATCATACATATAAATCAAGTATCCAAACAAGCAAGTTTATCCCAAGGTTCACCGGATGCCCGGCGACCTTGGGAGTCTAGTTCATCATCAACAAAGGAGAATGCCTACAAAACAAGAAATACAAAGTAAAGCTCATAACAACTCCCCTAAGATGAAGACTAGAAGAAGATGGTGATGAGAACTTGAAGGATCCACGCCAACAAGCTCCTAGATGCTCGCCCTTGAGTGTGTGATCTTCTTCTCCCTTCGATTTGCTCATCAAAAATGCCTTCTCCCGCAGCCTTGAAGTCCAAGAAGATGATGGAGGAGAATGGTAGCCAAAAGATAGCAAGAAGAATGCCCAAAAGGCCTTTAAAACCTAATTTCGGGATGCTATGCGGCCACCCATGCGGCCCCGCATGCGGGGAGAGAAAGTTTCCGAGAAATCCAGAAAATCGCGTAAGTTGCTACAGTAATTTTGCTACAATGGAATTACTACATTCGTATGCGGCCTCTGCAGTGCCCGCATGGTAGCCCGCATGATCTTCCGGACTTAGCCGTTTTGCCAAAGGTTTCGTGCTATAGTGCTGCGACAGTATACCGCTACAGTACCGGAGCTCATAAATGATCTTTTTCCTTCCGATTTCTTCTAATATCATATTGTCGAGCTCCCCACGGTATCTTCTGTGCCTGTAACACGAAATAAACCAATTCAGACCGAAAACGGGCATCCACACATACAAAAATACTCTATAAATATGCAAACATACATAAATAATACGTACAGTTAGGCGTTTATCAAACATCCCCACGCCTAAGCGTTTGCTTGTCCCCAAGCAAACAAACATGAAGAACAGGGGCAAGAAGATAAACGACTAACTGTATGACCTCAAGCTCAATAGTAAAGAACTCCGCGAGCATAAATGGATAGAAATTAAGAAGTGAGCTGTTCAATGAATAGTCAAGTAATATTAATTCTGTTTCTCGTAGAGTGCCCCCGTGAGTGTGTGCTAACTCCCACCTTGACCTCCACACTCTGGATTACCCCAGGATGACCATTCACCCCACGTACAATGAATAAGGCATTAAAGTGTTAAAGACACCCTCAATACCCAGTTAAGAGTCCTTCGGGTCCTAAATAAAACTCTGGCTCTTAAGTGATCATGCAACAGGTTTCAGGGGACACATACGAGATGCTTTTATTCCTTACTTGCATATATACATTCTTTTACTTTACTTATTATGTTTTTTTATTTTTTTCTCTGAGTCCGACTAACATAGACTGCACAAAAATCTTTCAGACGGATGCACATGCTGGCTAGGCACAAGAGCCACCCATCCTACTTGATTACAGTCCACATAGACGCATTCATGCTGTACTAGCAGAGGAATACTGTCATAGACTCCACTTTTTTTCTCTTTTTTTTTTTTTTTTTTTTTTTTTTGTTTTTTCACAAACAAGTATCTCGTATCCCCTGGAATAGAACTTGTTAAACAATCTCACTTGAGGCCAAAGAAAACAACAAAGGACCTCAAAGGCTCTTAAAAGTGCATTGAAAATAGACTTTAACAATTTAATGCCAAAAACATTGCAATGGGTTGGTTGGAATGTACAAGGTGAAAGTGATCGTGAACAAGTATAAGAGTGTACTAAAGATGAAACAGAACTACATTCAAGCACAAGTAAAGTACAGCTCACAACTATCATTCTACCAAGCTAGGAAGTCCTAAACAATACAATCATAGCTATCATAGGTAATCCAAGCATGCAATTGCAAAAATTTTAAAAGTTCACGAAGATCCAACTCCACCCCCCACTTAAAGTTGCACATTGCCCTCAATGTGCCTAAGCAATGAAATGCAACAATATAGGCAATAAAAACATAGTAGGAGGGTTTCGTGAACTTCCTGATAAACGCCTAAACATACGTATTTTCCATGTATTCGGGTGTATGTATTACGTATTTTTCTATGAGTTGACACCCGTTTTTGGTCTGAATTGGTTTCTTTCATGTTACAGGTACTGATGTGACCCCTTCGAGCTGATTGATAGAATTTGAGAAGAAATCGGCGATGAAAACACTATTCCTGAGGGGGGGTACTGTAGCGACTACTGTAGCAGATCCTGTAGCACGACCCCTTTGGCGAAATGGCTATGTCTGGAGGTCATGCGGTCTGGCATGCGGGCACTGCAGAGGCCGTATACGGTACTGTAGCAGTTTTACTGTAGCATACGGTACTGTAGCAGTTTGCTGTAGCGGCACTGTAGCAACTTACACGATTTCGGGTTTTTCTCGGGATTTTCTCTCCCCGCATGCGGGGTCGCATACGGGGCCGCATGACGTTCTGGATGATGTTTTTAAGGGTTTTGAGAGTTCATTCTTAGAGAGGAGAGACCTTGAGCAAGCTTGACTTCACCACCTTCTTTGGGAGCTTGAGGCCGGCTTTTGGAGGCAATTCTTGAGGAGGAGACGACGGGGAGAGCACGAGACGACGAATCCACACCTTCGATTTGCATTTGAGAGGAAGTTTGACAAAGGAAGCCACTCCTTGGGTGGCGTCCTTGGAAGCGTCATTCGGCCTTGATCTTTTCAGGGGGTGTTTTCATTATGCTTTTAGTTGTTTTCATGTGTTTGTTTACTTGTTTTGTGATCATGAACAACTAACCCCAAGGTCACCGGATGTAGGTGAACCTTGGGGGTGAACTTGTGTATTTTGGATGACTCTTTCTAGTTTATGCATTTGGTTTGGTTTGTGATCCTTGTTTGGTGGTTCTTGAATGCCTTGATATGTATGAGAACTCTATATGTCAATTCCTAGATGATGCTAGGTTGCATGACCATTGCCCTAGTATTAGGCTCACCAAGCGAGGAAGGGAATACATGTACGAATACGCCGTGACCATCGGGTATTTGTACCCCTCCAATTGTTAGGGTTGTCCTTGATTGTGTTTCAACCCTAGCTTGGGGAAATCCACTAAACCCTTTGCAATCGTACAAGGATTTGGGCGGAAGAAATTCCGTATTCCAATACTTGTATTGGATTAGGGACCAATGCCGTGACCATCGGGTTGGTCTAATTTAGGGTTTCCCGGTCCAAACCACCCACGTGCATGCTAGTTAGGGCATCCTTAGCACTTTAGTAGCCCCCGAGGGAATCCTCATCCGTGGCCATTCCCTCTCCTTGATTTTTCCCCCCTCCGTATTTATTCTTGCTATTTGCATGCTCTTTGTTTAGTAGTTTTTTTTAGTAAGTCTTACTCCAAGTGATCGACTAGGTCAAACAACATTGTGATAAGGAAGTAAGAATAGCTCCTCGGGCCCTTGGGAATACGACCCCCTCGTGCTCGCGCGAGGGGTATTACTTGGCGACCCCGTGCACTTGCGGGTGAGCGATTCAAACGCATTCTCACCAAGTTTTTGGCGCCGTTGCCGGGGACCCACGAGGGATATTCGGAAAACTTAAAACGTGTTGATTTGATCATTTCATTTTGTTTGTTTTTACCAGTCCTGTATATATTCTATCAATTCATTATTATTTTGTTTCTCTCTCTAATCCATGGCTTCGACTAACACTTGGGTCTACGATCATTATCCACAGGAACCAGTCTACCCTTACTCGAATGCACCATATTGGTTGGATGAGTTGTGCCCCAACACTGAACAGTGGATAAGAACGGCGGATGATGCCAGTGCCGCTACATTTGTTAAAGAACATGGGGCTCAGTTTGTGTTTGACAAATACTTCGAATCTATCGGGGAACAACCGGTCACGGAAACCTGCTCTCCAAACCACCAACCTGAATTCTCTCATCATGAGCTAAGAAGAGATGTTGAGTATCCTACTGATTCTTTGTTGCCTCTTGAGGGTGTGTCTGATCAAACTCGAATTGGATATTCAGAGGCAAATCCCCATGTGCCAGAGGACAATGCAGGTGTGATTGATAATGCTCTTCAGTGTGTGGAAGAAGTGTTAGGCGTTGTTTCCCCAGGTACGGGGGACTACAGTGACACCGAGCAGTTTGATCTCGGGAATTATGGGAAGCAGAAGTCATCAATCGAGGAACCCCCAGAATTAGAGCTGAAGCCTCTCCCCGAACATTTGGAATATGCTTTCTTGGAAAAGGGGTCCAAGCTTCCAGTCATTATTGCCTCAGATCTCGCTGTTAGGCAGAAGGAGCAACTTCTCGAGGTGCTTAAGAGACACAAAAAGGCTATTGCATGGAAAATCTCGGATATTAAGGGAATTAGCCCATCTTTCTGCACTCATAAGATCCTCATGGAGGACAACCATAGGCCTCGAGCAATTCCCCAACGGAGACTCAACCCTAACATGAGAGAGGTGGTAAGGAACGAAGTCATCAAACTTTTGGATGCAGGCATTATTTATCCCATCTCTGACAGTGCATGGGTAAGCCCAGTGCAGGTGGTACCAAAGAAAGGGGGGATGACGGTTATTGCTAATGAAAAGAATGAGCTTGTTCCTACCAGGACTGTCACAGGTTGGAGGGTATGCATTGACTACAGGAAACTCAATGATGCCACGAGAAAAGATCACTTTCCCTTACCCTTCATTGATCAGATGCTTGAGCGACTGGCGGGACATTCTTATTACTGTTTCCTGGATGGCCTCTCCGGGTATTTTCAGATTCCCATTGCCCCAGAAGATCAAGAGAAAACAACCTTCACATGTCCCTATGGCACATTCACATACCGTCGTATGCCTTTCGGGTTATGCAATGCACCGGCGACATTTCAGAGATGCATGATGGCAATTTTCGAGGATATGGTGGAGGATATCATGGAAGTGTTTATGGATGATTTCTCGGTCTTTGGTGACTCATTCGAGCTTTGCCTTAGAAATCTGGAACGGGTTTTGATCCGATGCGAAGAAACCAATTTGGTGCTCAGTTGGGAAAAATGTCACTTCATGGTCAAGGAAGGCATAGTGCTCGGGCATAAAATCTCACAAAAAGGGATTGAGGTGGATAAGGCCAAAGTTGCAACCATCGAAAAACTTCCTCCTCCTACCTCAGTTAAAGCAATCAGAAGCTTTTTGGGGCACGCTGGGTTTTATCGAAGATTTGTGAAAGACTTCTCATCGATTGCTCGACCGCTTACAAAACTTCTTGAGAAGGATGCCCCTTTTGAGTTCAATGACGATTGTATGAATGCCTTTCTCACCCTGAAGCAGAAGCTTGTGGAGGCACCGATCATGGTCTCCCCGGACTGGAATCTGCCGTTTGAGTTAATGTGTGATGCAAGTGACTTCGCTGTGGGGGCCGTACTTGGGCAGCGACGAGACAACCATTTCCATCCTGTCTATTATGCAAGCAAAACTTTGAACGATGCGCAGGAAAACTACACCACCACTGAGAAGGAAATGCTCGCGGTTGTTTTCGCATTTGACAAATTCCGGTCATATCTAGTACTATCCAAGGTGATTGTGTATACCGATCATTCGGCATTGAAGTACCTGTTGAGTAAGCCCGACGCCAAGCCCCGTCTAATCCGTTGGGTTCTACTGTTGCAAGAATTCGATTTGGAGATAAGAGATAAAAAGGGGGCAGAGAACCTAGCAGCTGATCACCTCTCACGCCTCGAGAACCCATATGAGGGTGTCTTGCAAAAAGGAGAAATAAATGACACCTTCCCTGGGGAGCATCTCTGCAGCATAAGAGTAATTGAGCAGGATGAGGCTCCGTGGTTCGCTGACTTTGCGAACTATTTGGCGGCAAGAACCTTCCCAAAGTGGCTCACACCTCAACAACGAAAAAAATTCTTCGCCGACCTGAAACACTATACATGGGAGGATCCATTCCTATTCAGGACTTGCTCCGACCAAATTGTGAGAAGGTGTGTCTCAGTGGACGAGGGGCATGATATCTTGTTACATTGTCATTCGGGTCCTACTGGGGGCCACTACAGTGGGACCAGAACAGCTAAAAAAGTACTTGATGCGGGGTTCTACTGGCCTACCATGTTCCATGATGCGCAGTCAGTGGTACAACATTGTGATCGGTGTCAGAGAGCGGGTAATTTGTCAAAACGTGATGAAATGCCTCAAAATTGGAACCAAGCTTGCGAAGTGTTCGATGTGTGGGGGATAGATTTCATGGGTCCATTCCCTAGTTCCCAGGGCAACAAGTATATCTTGGTCGCAGTGGACTATGTCTCCAAGTGGGTGGAGGCCCTGGCCTGCTCATCTTGTGATGCTAGGGTGGTTGTGAAATTTTTAAAAAAATTGTTCTCTCGGTTTGGAACTCCTAGGGCAATCATAAGTGACCGGGGAACACATTTTTGCAACTCTCAGTTCGAAAAAGCCCTTAAACGATACGGGGTATCTCACAGGACGTCAACCGCCTATCACCCTCAAACTAGTGGTCAAGTTGAAGTGTCGAATAGGGAGTTGAAGAGGATCCTGGAAAAAACTGTCAGCCACCACCGGAAAAATTGGGCAGACCAGCTCGAGGATGCGCTTTGGGCGTACAGAACTGCATTCAAGACCCCTACTGGATCAACACCCTACCGACTGGTCTATGGAAAAGCATGTCATTTGCCGGTGGAACTTGAGCACAGAGCATATTGGGCGATAAAGCAACTCAATTTCGACCCTCATCTTTGTGGTCACAAGAGAAAATTTCAACTAAACGAGTTAGAGGAGTGGCGTGCTTTGGCATACGAAACTTCAGTCCGGTACAAAGAAAAGATGAAGGAACACCATGACAGACACATAAAGCAACCTAAGTGCTTCCAAAATGGGGATCATGTACTTCTTTTCAATGCGAGGCTGAGACTTTTCCCGGGGAAATTAAAATCACGGTGGCACGGGCCATATACGGTCACGCAAGTATTCCCTCATGGCGCCGTCGAGATTTCTCATCCACAACATGGGACATTTAAAGTCAATGGACACCGGTTGAAACATTACTTTCCGGGTAACAACTCTTCATCAAAATTTGGAGGTATCTCTCACCCCTTTGTTCCACCTTGAGTTGAGGTGAACCATGTCGAGCTAAAGACGTTAAAAAAGCGCTTCTTGGGAGGCAACCCAAGTCTTTAAATTCATTGCATTTATTTTTCTTCTTAGTTGTCATTGTTGTGTTTGTGTGTTTTTCGTATTTTTTGTGTGGTGCTTGTGAGTTTGAGTCTTGTTGATTGTTGTGCTTGTGGTTGTTGTTTAGCCGAATTCCATAATTTATTTCATCTTGTTGCACCATAGATTTCATGATCTTTATATTTTTCCTTGAGTGTTGGTGCCTCATTCTCCATGTTTTTAATGATTTTTGAGTGTTATCGGCTTTGTTTTCATGTGATTTTTGGGTGCTAGGTTGAGTACTTGAGTTAAAAATTTCCTGGACCTTATGCGGCCTACCATGCGGCCGCATGAGGGGCCGCATACAAATTCCAGAGAGGTATGCGGCCTGCTATGCGGCCGCATAGCAGGCCGCATGAATTTTCCAGAGAGGTATGCGGCCTGCTATGCGGCCGCATAGCAGGCCGCATAGTTTTTCCCGAGAGCCATGCGGGCAACCATGCGGCCGCATAGCAGGCCGCATGGTCACCCAGCCCACTTCTCCCTCTTATTCACCTCATTTCAGCACTGTTCATCCATTTTTCATCAAACTTCTCTTCCTTTCTCCTTCATTTCTCCACCATTTTCCTTCATTCTTTTTGCATCCAAACACTCTCTTCAACCTAGCAAACAAGTTTTTGGAAGATTTTCAAGGTTTTATCAAGGTTTAAGCCGATCTTCACTTCATCTTCTCATTGGTGCCCTAGTTCAAGGTTTGTGCTCCTATCACTCATTCTTTGGTTTTTTATGGTTGAATTGATGGGAAAACATGATGCTTTTCATGGTGAATGCTTCTTGTAATTATTTCTCTTGAATTTCAAGCTTTGTACATTTCGATTGTCACTTTTACAAGAAGAAACTCTACCAAAATTTCCCCGAAATTACTGTAGCACTAGCCAAAAATCAGCCTTTGTTCTTCATTAACCAATTTTCTCAAGTTTTTTTTTTGCTTGATGATGGTTCTCTTGTCTTGTAGGGATGCCGATCAAACACATGGCTCCCAAGCGCGTTAGGAGGAGCTCTCCACCACCCGTTTGCGAGCCTACATTCAAGAATGATGCCCACAAGGCAAGATTTGCGTGTTTGTCGAAGAGGAGGTTTGGCACGGTGCTTCATCTTCTGTCGGCACCTCCTCCACAGCTACCACGTGCCTTGCGCCGTCACTCCCGCCAGATTTCTAGACTCGCAGCACCACTCTAGTTTTTTTTTTTTTTTTTTTTTTTCTGTTGTTTGTTATGGTTTTTATTTCTAGACTTGTTGGTTTGTATTGTTATACTTTTCAGTTAGCAAGGGTCCTGACCCTTCTAAACTGTATTTTCCCGTTTTTGATTCGTGCTTTCTTGTCCGGCTCTCTATTTATTTCTTGGGATGTGATATGTTTCCTCTCTATTTTCAGGATTAATCATTGTAGAGGATTCACGCCCCTTGCACCTCACAACTTTCCCCCGGTCCAGGCACACGTGGAGTTCATCTCATCGACCAATTGGGGAAGTTTCTTTACCTCATTCCCGTATTTCTATGTTTATATTTTTTATCTCGCACCTTACTCTGCTGATTCATGTACATTGAGGGCAATGTACAACTTTAGGTGTGGGGATGGGGTACTTTACTAGTTTTGCATGCATGAATACCGATGATAGCTATGATTTTAGGGTTTTGTACTTCCTAGCTTAAAAGAATGATAGAAATGAGCTGTATTTTTATACTGTGCTTGAATGATGCCCTGTTTTATTTTTAGTGCTTTTTCATGCTCTATCATGATTGCTCCTACCTTGTACACTCCAACCAACCCATTATGATGATTTTGGTATTGGACTGTTAAATTCTTTCTTCAATATTCTTTTAAGAGCTTGTGAGTTCCTGTTTTGTTTTCTGTAGCCTTAAGTGAACTTGTGTGACAGGTGTCCAAGGGACTGAGATACAGTGTGTACAGTACAAAAAAAAAAAAAAAAAAAAAAAAAAGTGGAGTCTATGGCAGTATTCCTCTGCTGACACAGCATGAATGCGTCTATGTAGGCTGTAATTGAGTAGGTTGGGTGGCTCTTGTGCCTAATCAGCATGTGCATCCTTCTGAAAGATTTCTTGTGCAGCCTATGTTAGCCGGACTCAGAAAAAAAAAAAAAAAAAAAAAAAAAAAAAATGTGTATATTTGTGAATAGACAAATAAGTATCTCTGTTGCGTCCCCTGGAACTTGTTACACAGTCGCTTGAGTGTAGAGTTTTATTCAGGAACTCAAAAGACTCTTGACTGAGTATTGAAGAGGTCTTTAACTACCTAATACCGTTCTCACCATATGTGGGGTGAATGGACCCCTGGGGTAATCCAGGGTGTGGAGGTTAAGGTTGGGAGCCAGCACACACTCACGGAAGCACTTTGAATAAAACAGGGCTACCATTACTTGATCACTCACTGTACAGCTCACTTTCTAGATTTCTTTTCACGTGTGCTAGTGGAGTGCTTTACCGTTGAGCTTGAGGTCGTATGTTTAGTCGTTTACCACCGTGCCCCTGTTCTTCATGTGTGTTTGCTTGGGGACAAGCAAATGCTTAGGTGTGGGGATGTTTGATAAACGCCTAAACATACGTATTTTCCATGTATTCGGGTGTATGTATTACGTATTTTTCTATGAGTTGACACCCGTTTTTGGTCTGAATTGGTTTCTTTCATGTTACAGGTACTGATGTGACCCCTTCGAGCTGATTGATAGAATTTGAGAAGAAATCGGCGATGAAAACACTATTCCTGAGGGGGGGGTACTGTAGCGACTACTGTAGCAGATCCTGTAGCACGACCCCTTTGGCGAAATGGCTATGTCTGGAGGTCATGCGGTCTGGCATGCGGGCACTGCAGAGGCCGTATACGGTACTGTAGCAGTTTTACTGTAGCATACGGTACTGTAGCAGTTTACTGTAGCGGCACTGTAGCAACTTACACGATTTCGGGTTTTTCTCGGGATTTTCTCTCCCCGCATGCGGGGTCGCATACGGGGCCGCATGACGTTCTGGATGATGTTTTTAAGGGTTTTGAGAGTTCATTCTTAGAGAGGAGAGACCTTGAGCAAGCTTGACTTCACCACCTTCTTTGGGAGCTTGAGGCCGGCTTTTGGAGGCAATTCTTGAGGAGGAGACGACGGGGAGAGCACGAGACGACGAATCCACACCTTCGATTTGCATTTGAGAGGAAGTTTGACAAAGGAAGCCACTCCTTGGGTGGCGTCCTTGGAAGCGTCATTCGGCCTTGATCTTTTCAGGGGGTGTTTTCATTATGCTTTTAGTTGTTTTCATGTGTTTGTTTACTTGTTTTGTGATCATGAACAACTAACCCCAAGGTCACCGGATGTAGGTGAACCTTGGGGGTGAACTTGTGTATTTTGGATGACTCTTTCTAGTTTATGCATTTGGTTTGGTTTGTGATCCTTGTTTGGTGGTTCTTGAATGCCTTGATATGTATGAGAACTCTATATGTCAATTCCTAGATGATGCTAGGTTGCATGACCATTGCCCTAGTATTAGGCTCACCAAGCGAGGAAGGGAATACATGTACGAATACGCCGTGACCATCGGGTATTTGTACCCCTCCAATTGTTAGGGTTGTCCTTGATTGTGTTTCAACCCTAGCTTGGGGAAATCCACTAAACCCTTTGCAATCGTACAATGATTTGGGCGGAAGAAATTCCGTATTCCAATACTTGTATTGGATTAGGGACCAATGCCGTGACCATCGGGTTGGTCTAATTTAGGGTTTCCCGGTCCAAACCACCCACGTGCATGCTAGTTAGGGCATCCTTAGCACTTTAGTAGCCCCCGAGGGAATCCTCATCCGTGGCCATTCCCTCTCCTTGATTTTTCCCCCCTCCGTATTTATTCTTGCTATTTGCATGCTCTTTGTTTAGTAGTTTTTTTTAGTAAGTCTTACTCCAAGTGATCGACTAGGTCAAACAACATTGTGATAAGGAAGTAAGAATAGCTCCTCGGGCCCTTGGGAATACGACCCCCTCGTGCTCGCGCGAGGGGTATTACTTGGCGACCCCGTGCACTTGCGGGTGAGCGATTCAAACGCATTCTCACCACTTCCCCAAGTCTCAACACATGAGGCTTGAAGTCCATGAGATAGGGGTGACCACCAAAGCTTCAAGAATAAAATGGAGGAGGAGAGTGTGCTTGATGTCCAAATTTCACCCTGAAAGGTAGACAAGAACATCATCTCAAGGCATCCATCACACACAAAGAAAATAAAACACACAAATAAACAAATAACAAACATCACAAGAACAACTAAACAAGAATGATCCAAGCAAGTCCTTTGCACAATCAAAAACATGAAGTCCAATTTTCTTTAATGCAAGTGTTGTGGGGGATAAGAGTTTACAAGGATGCTACAAAATCAGGACAAATACAAGAGAAGAAATGGTTTCTCATGATGGGATATGAATGAGTTCAAGAAGTGCTACAGTAATTCCCAAAAAAAAATTTGCAAGAGCTTCTCTTGTACATGGAGCACAAAAATTTTTACAAAGCTTTCAAATTACTCTAAAAACCCACAAAAACAACAAACAACCAATCTCCCACAACATTATCATCCATTCAACATAAAAAATAGGAGAAAGCAAGAGGAACCAATCATGCTCTAAACTAGGGTTTAGAGAAAGGTACCTAGGAAAGTCGGTGAAGATGATGGCAAACCTCCCAATAAATCATGCAAATTAAGTCCTTTTAAGTAGGAGATTCATGTAGAGGAAGAAAAATGGAGAAAAACGGTGAAAGAATGAGGGAAAACGGATGAGAAATGAGAGAGATATGAAGAAAATGGTGAAGAGGTACCGAGTATAAAGTTCAGCCCGAGAGTCCATGCGGCCCCTTGTGCGGCCGCATGGTAGCCCGCATCACGCTCGGGAAAATTCATGCGGCCGCTTGTGCGGCCGCATGACAGGCCGCACAAGGCTCGGGAAAAAACATGCGGCCTGCTATGCGGCCGCATAGCAGGCCGCACAACTCTCTGCATGCAAATACGGGCTCCAAACACCCCAAAATCGCATAAAAACAATGCCGAATTCACCCACAACACCCAAAACATGATGTTTGATGCATGAAGATGAATGATAACACAAAGAACTCACAAGTATCATGAACAAACACAAGTAAATAAATTATGAAAATGACTAACTAGCCACAATCACACACATGAAAACAAAGAACACTAAAGTAACCAAACACACCAAAATACGAAAAACACACATGCAATGAATTTTTATGCTTGGGTTGCCTCCCAAGAAGCGCTTGTTTAACGTCATTAGCTCGACGTACCTTTTTCTTACCTAAGGAGGCTTGAAAACGGTGTGTTCATCCTGGCAAGAGGTTGCATAAGAACTACCAAGGAATATAAAACATACCTTCCGGGATGATGCAAATTTGGAGGCAATGCATGAGCTACCTTTTGGCCTCCATGGAAAAAGCTTGGGTCGGGCATTGTGCAACTTAAACTTGGGCGGATCCTTAGACGGCTTGAACCTCCTCCCCGCTTCTTCTTTGTTCCCGGCTCCTATAAAATGGCCTTGAACTACCCATAAGTGTTGTTTGGGTCTCCAAGGGAACAAGTTGGGTTGAGAACTTGTCAATCTTTGCATAGGTGGATCGATTTGTGGCTTTAACATCCTTTCCACATTTCTTCTCCCAACCCCTCTTGAATAGTCAACCATTGCCCAGAAAATTTGCTTGGGCCGCCACGGAAATATTTTTGGTTGGGAATTGTCCAAGCCCGGCATTGGTGGGTTCAAGGATGACCTTAGCCTCTCCCCCACATCTTCAAATACAATTCCCGGAATTTTCTCTCGGCACTTGAAAATTATTGATTCATTGATGGAATGGTCAATATTGAGGCAAGTAGCGTCTTCAAATGTGGTCGATGGAGCTTCTTCTACTTCCTCACATTCATCCATGGCCATGATGTCATCCTCCTCTCTTTCTTCTTCAACTTCACCTTGAATTGTAACATCTATCATTAAGGTATAGATGACACTTCAATTACTTCTTCAATATCCCACACCTCAACATCAATTTCCACCTCAATTTCACCAATGTTCTCTTCCAAACTAGTGTCAATCTGAGGTAGGTCTTCCCTAATGCGTGGCAACTCTTTCGACATATTAGAAGACACCCCTATCTTGTTTTCCATGCTTGGAAGAGGTAGATGGGCATTAAAGTTTTTGGAATTCAGGGCTTCAAGTTCAGCATCATAATTCATCATAAATCTTTCAAACACATCTTCTGTATTGAAACCACAATTATTAAGTGGCCTACTTTGAACAACGGGAGGGTGGTAATGCCATGGTTCTTGAAAGGAGGGTCCTTGTGGCAATCCTTGGTAAGGGTGCTCCCATGGTTGAGTATAATGATGTGTCGAAAAATTTTGGTGCCCTTGCCAATATGGATAGTAGTCATTAGGGTGTGGATTGCCCTGGCGTGCTGTCATGGCCAAATATTCTTCCATCGCTTTCTCAAGTGCAGAGTTTTTTGTGGCCAACAATCTTTCTATGTGGTCCATGGCCCTGTGTAAGCAAACAAAAATTAAAATTAATAAGCTATCAAAGAAAACAAGAAAGAAGTAAAATAAATAAATATGCACAAAATGGTAAAGGACTCATACAAAGACCAAAATTTACAAAAGGAAATAAAAATGACTAAATCAGTGAACTAAAGGTTTTCCTAGCATCCTTGGAAGTCCCCGGCAACGGCGCCAAAAACTTGATGATTACCGCAAGTGCACGGGTCCCAAGAGCTGCTATTACTTCCCTCTAGATGACACTGTCTAGTCTACCAAATATAGATTTAAAACAAGATAAGGAAACAAACAAAAGATAAAACTATAAACAAGTGATCTAAGGCACACCAAACAAGCGCATTAAGGAAACAATGAGCAATAAATGAACGAGGCCGCGGGCGAGGATCCCCTCGGGACTACTAAAGCTAGAAGAATACTCGAATCACATAGGCAAAGGTGGTTAGGACAAGAGACATCCAAAGATAGGTCACCCCGATGGTCACGGTGATGACCCCTAATCCAGTATGGGTATTGGAATACGGAATTTCCACCGCTACGGTATTTCTACCGCCCAAATCCCCACACGATTGCTAAGGGCCTAGGGAAATCTCAAATTAGAGTCAAACACAATATCTAGGCTCAACCCTAATGGTTGGAGGGGTACAAAATACCCGATGGTCACGGCGTATTTGTACATGTATCCCTTCTAAGCTTGGTGAGTCTAACACTAGGACAATGGTCATGCAACCTAGTATTACCTAAAAATTGATACACAGAGTTCTCATGCATACCAAGGCATTCAAATACACCAAACTTAAACCACAAACAACACAAATACCATACATATAAATCAAGTATCCAAACAAGCAAGTTCATCCCAAGGTTCATCGGATGCCCGGCGACCTTGGGAGTCTAGTTCATCATCAACAAAGGAGAATGCCTACAAAACAAGAAATACAAAGTAAAGCTCATAACAACTCCCCTAAGATGAAGACTAGAAGAAGATGGTGATGAGAACTTGAAGGATCCACGCCAACAAGCTCCTAGATGCTCGCCCTTGAGTGTGTGACCTTCTTCTCCCTTCGATTTGCTCCTCAAAAATGCCTTCTCCCGCAGCCTTGAAGTCCAAGAAGATGATGGAGGAGAATGGTGGCCAAAAGATAACAAGAAGAATGCCCAAAAGGCCTTTAAAACCTAATTTCGGGATGCTATGCGGCCACCCATGCGGCCCCGCATGCGGGGAGAGAAAGTTTCCGAGAAATCCAGAAAATCGCGTAAGTTGCTACAGTGCCGCTACAGTAATTTTGCTACAATGGAATTGCTACAGTCGTATGCAGCCTCTGCAGTGCCCGCATGGTAGCCCGCATGATCTTCCGGACTTAGCCGTTTTGCCAAAGGTTTCGTGCTATAGTGCTGCGACAGTATACCGCTACAGTACCAGAGCTCAAAAATGGTCTTTTTCCTGCCGATTTCTTCTAAAATCATATTGTCGAGCTCCCCACGGTATCTTCTGTGCCTGTAACACGAAATAAACCAATTCAGACCGAAAACGGGCATCCACACATACAAAAATACTCTATATATATGCAAACATACATAAATAATACGTACAGTTAGGCGTTTATCAATCGCACACGTAAAAGCCGTGAAATCCGGACTCAATCTAATGAGTCGAATAGCTAAATGGAGTTTAGATAAATTAAGAGTTGATTTGGTCTAACCGCGAATGTGTAAAGATTGAGTTATGAGATAACTTAAAAATTGAGGGACTTAATTAGAAATTAAGTGTTAGCTTATTGGATCTAATATGATTAATATCCAATAAGAGTAATCAATGGTTGATATTGCATTGGGATTGGTTTTTGGGTTTTATAAATACATGTGTATTAGAGAAAACCCTAACCCTAATCTTTCCTCTCCCTCTCTCCCTCAAGGAGGTCGCCGGTCCGCCCTAGCCAAGAGGACGCCGCCGCCGCCGCCGGTCAAAGATGCTGTCCGCCTTTTCCCCCTTTTTGGAGAAAGGTTTCTCCATCTCGGTTGCAGCTATTCGGCTCCGGCGAAGGTATAGGTCGACACCCCTTAGGTCTTTCTTGTTTATTCATGTATGTTAGTTCACAGGCCGGCTTTTTCATTGATATTTCTTTATCAATGGAGATCGCCGGGGTGAGAGTCTTTTGAGATTATTTCATAATATTTGTGGAATTTTTCTCAAAAGATTCTCACATGTGAAACATTCGCCGAGTGTCGGTTTTTGGATTTACAATTCCTTACACATGTTTACGATTAGGTTTTGAGACCTAATTTTAATTGCTATTCGTATTTCTCGATAAGAGTTATCGTTGGATACTAGCAATCCATATCGGATTGTTTCTGGCTTGTGTGTGTGTGAGAGTAGAGGGGAGTCGCGTATATGCAGTCCCTTTTTCGACTACACCCCTGGAATTGTATTTATTTATTTATTTTAGATTTTTATATCTTTATTCATTTCCATTGCATGCTAGGTCCATGCTAATTTTGTTTGTTATCCGCTGTGCATATTTTGCTTCTAGCATGCTCGTAGAACCTTGTCGATCCCAACAGTGGTATCAGAGCTAGGTTTTCTTTTGCATGCTTTGGACTTTGGTTTTATTTGTTCTCATCTTTCATATTATTTGATGTTTGTTTGGTTCAAATAAAACATAAAAGTTTATGGAATTGATTGATTGATTTTAGCACAAATCAATTAATAGTGAGTTCAAATTTATCGATTGAGATCAAATGGTTTGATCTTATGGGGTAACTTGAACACATGATTCCAAACGGCTTAAATTAAATTGTTTATTTAAAATGCGTTTTATATCATGTGTTGATAGCATGCATGTGTGAATGTTTATTCATATGATGAATATTTGTATGGTGAATGTTATCAATGTATGATTTATTTCGTGCTATCATGGGCCTTAGATAGACACGGCCTGCGTGCCGTTTTTACATTTGGATACGACCTGCGTGTCGTGGTAATTTAATACGGCCTGCGAGTCATTTTTCATTGTATACGGTATATGTACCGTTTATTTATTTTTTATTTATTTCATTTTATGAAGACGGCGAGATTCAAAGAGGCGGATCCAGACGAGAAGCCCTAGCCCAAGAGATAGTCTCTAGGTTTAGGTTTTTCGGGCTCATGATTGTCACCATGTTTTTCATGTTTTTATTTTTATTTCATTGTGAATGGATGCATGTTAAGCGGTAAAAGATTTAAATCCCATTAAATTGTAAGTCTTAAAATGCCTTCCACTACTCAAAACTTGTCAAGGCATCGATCGTCGAAAAGGACGCCATGCCGTCGCTGGTGTGCGCTAGATTATCTTTGTGAGGCAAGTGCCGGAATAAATGTTATGTCCGACATTTGGGTAATGGTTTGACTTAACAAGGGTAGTAGTGACCGCCCTAGCCCTAGGCATTAAAATGGGAAGTGCTTTAACATAATAGTTGTTAATCCCATTTGATCCAAGGGTCTCATGGTGATGTGATTGGAAAGAGTTCCTACCTAAATAACCGAGTCTTGGGTGTACAAGCTCAGCTTGACCAAGACAAAGTGAAATATGGACCTTGGCCCACAATAAAACCACTAACACGAATTATTTTTGAATATTTGTGGGAATATTATAATAGCCAAAACTAATACTATTTTATACATTTTCTGTATAGTTTCAATGACAACCGTAAATCAGAACACTTTTTCTTTGCGATCTGTTCTTGAGAAGGACAAACTCAATGGGCCAAACTTTCTAGACTGGGCTCGTAACCTGAGAATTGTTCTTAGGCAAGAGCAGAAGCTAGAGGCCATTGAGAAGCCACTACCTGATCCACCAGGTAGGAGCGCTACGGCTGCCGTCAGAGAGGCTTTTGAGAAAGCCAAGAAAGACTCTAACGACGTCACCTGCATGATGTTGGCAACCATGACTCCTGATATGCAGAAACAGTTCGAAGATATGGAAGCCTATACCATCAAGGTGTCACTCAAGGAAATGTTCCAAGAGCAAGCCCGTCATGAAAGGTTCATGACTACGAAAGCGCTTACCTCCTGCAAGATGGCTCCGGTACTTCGGTTAGTGCCCATGTGGTCAAGATGAAGGGTTATATTGATACCCTAGAGAAATATGATGCATCCATCCGTTAGAAGCTTGCCGTTAATCTAGTTCTTGGGTCTCTGCTCGAGGCCTATGATCAGTTTATATTAAATTATAATATGCACGGCATGGATAAGTCTTTGGTTGAGCTACATGGGATGCTTAAAAATGCTGAACCAAGTATTAAAAAGACTGTCCCGGTGATGATGGTCCAGAAGAACAAGGGTCAAAGTGGAAAGGGAAAGGGAAAGGCCAAGGCCAAGCCAAAGGAAAAGGTTGGACCTTACACCAAAGGCAAGGCGGCCAAGACTCCCAAATCCAAGCCTCTAAAGGAAGACAGCTGCTTTCACTGCAAGGGAGCTGGCCACTGGAAAAGGAACTGTCCACTATATCTGGAAGATTTGAAGAAAGGAAACGTTCTCCCTGCTTCAGGTATTTATATGATAGAGATCAATCTCTCTATTTCTACTTCTTGGGTATTAGATACCGGATGTGGTTCTCACATTTGTTCAAATGTGCAGGGACTGAGAAATAGGAGGGTATTGAAGAAGGGCGAAGTAGACCTAAGAGTAGGTAACGGCGCAAGAGTTGCGGCGGTGGAGATAGGCGACTATTGTATGACTTTACCTTCAGGATTAGTGATTCAATTATCGAATGTTTATTATGTACCTGCTATGAGCAGGAACATTATTTCGATTTCATGTTTAGACAATGATGGATTCAATTTTGTTATTTCGAATAATGAATTTTCCATTCATCGTAATAACATCTTGTATGGCAATGGTGTGCTAAGCAATGGTCTTTACGTTCTAGACTTGACTAATCACAAATCAATCTACAATGTAAATGGTAAGAGGATAAAAACAAATGAGTTAAATCCATCTTACATCTGGCATTGTCGTTTAGGACTTGCAAATGACAAACGCATCTCAAGACTCCATAGAGACGGAGCACTTGGGTCATTTGATTTAGAGTCATTTGACACATGCGAATCTTGTCTGCATGGAAATATGACAAAGAGACCCTTCACTAAAGTTGGTGAAAGATCTAGCGACTTATTGTGTCTCATACATAGCGATGTATGTGGACCAATGAGCATGCAGGCCAGAGGTGGTTATGTGTATTTCGTAACCTTTACGGATGACTTTGGCAGGTTTGGATACGTCTACCTGATAAAGCATAAGTCCGAAACCTTTGAAAAGTTCAAAGAATTTAAGAATGAAGTACAAAACCAGCTTGGCAAAAGTATTAAGGCCATTCGATCTGATCGAGGTGGCGAATATTTGAGCCAAGAGTTTGATCATTATCTCAAAGAGTGTGGAATTGTTTCGCAGCTCACTCCACCTGGAACACCTCAGTGGAATGGTGTGTCCGAGAGGAGAAATCAAACCATATTAGATATGGTCCGATCGATGATGAATCAAACGAGTCTTCCAAGATCCTTTTGGGGATACGCCATTGAAACGGCTGCGTTCCTACTAAACCGTACTCCAACTAAGGCACTAAATAAGACTCCATATGAGATATGGTATGGGCGAAAGCCCAATATGTCTTTTCTAAAGATCTGGGGGTGTGAGTGTCATGTTAAGCGATTAACATCGGACAAACTCACATCCAAAATGGACAAATGGCTGTTTGTGGGATACCCTAAGGAAACGAAGGGTTATTCATTCTACAACCCCACTGAGAACAAAGTGTTTGTTGCTTGACATGCTATTTTCTTAGAGAAGGAGTTTCTTCTCAAGAAAGATAGTGGGAGTAGAGTTGAACTTGAAGAGATTCAAGTCCCACAGACTCCGACTGAGGAAAGATTGGAAATGGAATCGAATTCACAAGATGTTGTGGAACCCGAACCCATTACACAAGCACCTAGAAGGTCCGATAGGGTGCGTCACGAGTATATGAGATATGGTTATCTCATAACTGATGACCAAAGCTTAGAGCTGGTGGATCAGGATGAACCCGCCACCTACCGTGAGGCTATTGAGAGTCCAGACTCAGACAAATGGCTTGGAGCCATGAAATCTGAGATGTAATCAATGTATGATAATCAAGTTTGGAACTTGGTTGACCCACCGGAAGGTGCGAAGATCATTGAGTGCAAATGGATCTTCAAGCATAAAGGCGATAATACCTTCAAAGGTAGACTAGTGGCGAAGGGATTTCGACAAACTCATGGTATAGACTATGACGAAACCTTTTCACCAGTAGTCATGCTCAAATCCATTAGGATTCTACTTGCCATAGCCGCATATTATGACTATGAGATATGGCAAATGGACGTCAAAACGGCTTTCCTTAACAGAACCTTCTCAAGGATGTGTACATGACACAGCCTGAGGGTTTTGTCGACCAACAGAATCCCACAAAGGTTTGCAAGCTCCAGAGATCCATTTATGGACTCAAGCAAGCATCCCGAAGCTGGAATCTTCGATTTGATAAGACAGTCAAAGAGTTTGATTTTATCAAAAATGAAGATGAGCCTTGTGTGTACAAGAAGACTAGTGGGAGCATAGTCATCTTCTTAGTGTTATACGTCGATGACATTCTACTCATTGGGAATGACATCCCAACATTACTAAGTGTTAAGCAATGGTTGGGTAAGTGTTTCTCAATGAAAGACTTAGGTGAAACCGAAACTATCCTAGGGATAAAGATCTATAGAGATAGATCACAACTGCTTCTTGCACTAAGTCAATCTAGATACATAGACAAGGTGTTGAAGAGATTCAGCATGTCTAACTCCAAGAAAGGGTTCCTACCCTTGTCTCAGGGAGTAGTTCTTAGTAAAGGGGATTGTCCTAAAATTAAAGAGCAAAGGGAATACATGAGTAGGATTCCTTATGCTTCTGCAATAGGATCTATCATGTATGCCATGTTATGTACTAGATTGGATGTCGCTCATGCACTGAGTATGACGAGCAGGTTCCAACAGGATCCAGGTGAAAACCATTGGACTGCTGTCAAGAATATCCTAAAATACTTACGAAGAACTAAGGATTATTTCTTGGTGTATGGTGGTGAGAATGAGCTCGTTGTAACTGGTTACACCGATGCTGCATTTCAAACCAACGCAGATGATTGCAAATCACAATCAGGTTACGTGTTTTGCTTAAACGGAGGTGCTGTTAGCTGGAAAAGCTCAAAACAAGACACCGTCACTGATTCTACTACAGAGTCTGAGTACATAGCAGCTTCAGATGCTGCTAAGGAGGTTGTTTGGCTTCGGAGGTTCTTATCTAGGTTAGGCATTGTTCCATCAAGCCTAGATCTAGTTAGCCTCTATTGTGACAACAACGGGGCCATCACACAGGCTAAGGAGCCCCGATCACATCAGAATTCCAAACACATACTCAGGCGATTCCATCTCATCCGAGAGATCATCGACAGAGGAGATGTGAAGGTGTGCAAGATAGTTGGAGAAGATAATGTAGCTGACCCCCTGACCAAGCAGTTGGTTAAGGCGAAACATGACCGTCACATGATATCAATGGGTCTTAGGGCTATGTCCGATTGGGACTAGTGCTAGTGGGAGATTGTTAGTGTTAGCCCTAGCCCCAATACGTTGATCTGAACCTTTATTAGTTATATGTTTTTTAATAAAACCTGGCTTGTTTTATCTTACTACATTTCTGTGCATGTGTGCTTGGATAGAACTATCCCTGAGAGTTTGTTCCGCACAAGTTGCCGAATACGTGATTTGGGCAATAAAACCTTGGTGCATAAAGGAACAACTTTCTAAACATCCCTAGTCAATTACTATCATAGGAATGATAGTAAACTAAGACTAGTATGCCTATTGTGTGATGATCATGTTTTACGGATTATAGGACATGTGATGTCAATCAATAGACATAGACACGTGTTAGTGAACAGCGTGTCTAGATCGATCCACTCACAAGATCACTACATGGTTGCAAAGTCATAAGTGATTCTCTTGTAATGCTTATACTGAATCCTTAGACTCAAGGTCGCTATGGAGCTTGGATGAATGTTGGTGTACTTTGACATACGCCTAACGTCATTCGTAACAGAGTGACAAGTGTGGGTATGATTGGGTGCATCGAGATTCATAGCAAGTAACATTTGCGATGCGAGGGGATTGCCACTCTATGAGGAGAGAGAATATCACCGGCCACTTGATCGGTGAAACTGAGTAGTGCGTGGCCACGCCCAAGTGAAATGGTAAGGGTTATCATTTATTTGACCTAGTCAGTTCACCGAGGATCAAGAAATCGATCGACAAATAAATAAGGGTGACTAAGCTCCATGCCTTATGTTGATCGAGATATTCAATTGGCAAAGGAATCGGATAAGGTTACAAGGTTAGTTGATTACCCAGTCGACCTCCGTTTTAATTCGGGTAGTCACATTGCCATGCTAGACGGCATTTGTGACTTATGGGCCTTAACGAGGTTAAAATCCCATTGCTGATTTTAAAACGGGCCTACAGGATCGCACACGTAAAAGCCGTGAAATCCGGACTCAATCTAATGAGTCGAATAGCAAAATGGAGTTTAGAAAAATCAAGAGTTGATTTGGTCTAACCGCGAATGTGTAAAGATTGAGTTATGCGATAACTTAAAAATTGAGGGACTTAATTAGAAATTAAGTGTTAGCTTATTGGATCTAATATGATTAATATCCAATAAGAGGAATCAATGGTTGATATTGCATTGGGATTGGTTTTTGGGTTTTATAAATACATGTGTATTAGAGAAAACCCTAACCCTAATCTTTCCTCTCCCTCTCTCCCTCAAGGAGGCCGCCGGTCCGCCCTAGCCAAGAGGACGCCGCCGCCGGTCAAAGGTGCTGTCCGCCTTTTCCCCCTTTTTGGAGAAAGGTTTCTCCATCCGGATTGCCGATACTCGGCTCCGGCGAAGGTATAGGTCGACACTCCTTTGGTCTTTCTTGTTTATTCATGTATGTTAGTTCACAGGCCGGCTTTTTCATTGATATTTCTTTATCAATGGAGATCGCCGGGGTGAGAGTCTTTTGAGATTATTTCGTAATGGTTGTGGAATTTTTCTCAAAAGATTCTCACATGTGAAACATTCGCCGAGTGTCAGTTTTTGGATTTACAATTCCTTACACATGTTTACGATTAGGTTTTGAGACCTAATTTTAATTGCTATTCATATTTCTCGATAAGAGTTATCGTTGGATACTAGCAATCCATACCGGATTGTTTCTGGCTTGTGTGTGTGTGAGAGTAGAGGGGAGTCGCGTAAATGCAGTCCCTTTTTCGACTACACCCCTGGAATTGTATTTATTTATTTATTTTAGATTTTTATATCTTTATTCGTTTCCATTGCATGCTAGGGTCCATGCTAGTTTTGTTTGTTATCCGCTGTGCATATTTTGCTTCTAGAATGCTCGTAGACCCTTGTCGATCACAACAGGTGCCACCTCTTTCTCTTTTGGTGCTTCTCCCCCTACTTCTTCCACTTCGGGTGCTTCTTTTATCTTCTCTAGAGGGAGATTTCTCTCAACCTCTTTCCCACTCCTCAAGGTGATTGCCTTTAGTTGCTCCCTTGGGTTAGTCTCCGTATTGCTAGGCAAACTACCTTGAGGCCTTTCCGCCAATGTCTTCGCAATTTGCCCCACTTGATTTTCCAAATTGTGTAGGGAGGCGGTGTGATTGCGAAGAGTAGCTTCCACCGACTAAAATCTAGCATCCTACGAAGAAACAAACCGTGTAAGGGCTCTCTCGAGATTGGTCATCTTCCCTTCTAACCCTATCACTCGGCTCTCTAAGTTCGGAGCTTGTTGGCCTTGAAATCCCGGTGGTGCATTATTTTTCTGTTGTGACTGCCCTTGATTGCTCCAAGAGAAATTTTGGTGGTTCTTCCACCCCGGATTGTATGTTCCACTGAACGGGTTGCCTTGGCCTTGTCCTATATAAGCATTACCAACAAAATCAGCTTGCTCCACCGCACTAGTACCTCCAATAGCAATCGGACAATCACTCGAATCATAACCTCCCCCACAACCGTTACATGTAGTGATGGCCGCAACTCTTGGTGAAGCTAAAGCATCAAGCTTCCTACTTAGTGACTCTACTTGTGCCGCCAATGATGTAACCGCGTCAACTTCATGAATTCCGGCAACCTTCTTTCTGTCCCTTGAATTCCATTGTTAGCTATTCATAGCCATCTCCTCTACAAGGTGTCGGGCTTCACCGGGAGTCTTGTTTCCTAGATTCCCTCCGGCCGCCGCATCCAAGAGTTGCTTGGTACTCGGATTTTACCCATTGTAGAAGGTTTGAATGATCATCCACTCAGGAAATCCATCTTGCGGGCACTTGCGAAAGAGCTCCTTGAACCTATCCCATGTCTCGAATAGATACTCCAATTCCATTTGCACGAAGGATGATATTTCATTCCGAAGCCTTGCAGATTTCCCCGGTGGAAAGTATCTAGTCAAGAATGCCTCGGCCATCTCCTCCCACGTAGTGATGGATGCTCTCAGTAATGAATGAAGCCAATGTCTTGCTTTTCCCTTCAATGAAAATGGGAAGGCTCTCAAACAAATTGCGTCGTCCGTTACTCCATTAATCTTCAACATGTCACACACTTCAAGGAAATTCTCTATATGACTGTTGGGATCTTCATCGGCCAACCCATTGAATTGTGCGGACTGTTGCAACATCTGTATGAACGACGGATTCAACTCAAAATTCATTGCCGTGATTGGGGGCCTCACAATGTTCGATTGGGTCGCCATGACTGCGGGTTTAGCAAAATCGGACAATGTCCGTTGTTGTTCATTCTGTTCTGCCATTATGTCTGACCCTTCTGTCTCAATATCGGCTTGACTTGAAGCTTCTTGCACAGGTTCCTTTCCTTTACGATGTGTTCTTCGTCCAATGTCCGGGTCTCCTTCAACAAGAATCGAAGGGTTCCCACGGGTCATAACCTGTAACCGAAAACCAAGAAAAGAAAAATAAGAACAATGGTCGATAAAGAAAATATGAAATAGAATGAGAAGTGAATAGCTAAAATAGTGAAAAACAAATATCTAAAACACCTATTCCCCGGCAACGGCGCCAAAAACTTGACACGACCCCTTGCGTGTATCCCGTAAGTGAGAGGGTAGTCGAATCCACGGGGAATAAGGAGTTAGAATACGAGATTTCACTATTAAAACTATGCGAAGTATGGAAAAGTGATTAATTGATTCGATGAGTGAATTATGGAAACAATTATACTAAAAGACGAGTAATTAAATAGAAAGATGGAAGATGAGAGAGTGCAAGTAAAAGAGAATAGAGAGGACTAGTAATGAATGAAATAGGGCATCCGGACAAGTTACCTCTAGGGTCTATGCTTCTAGTGCAGGACTATGCTATTATACTTTCCTATTGATGTTTAATCGAGTCGAGGATATCCTAAGACTCACGGTCCCAAACCTAAGGACAACCGTGACTAACCCCAACATTATGCCACGGTATTAGGATTCACGTCACCCTTCACTCTATCGCTCGTACGACTAACCCCCAGGGGAGTATATCTACCTAAACCTCACACTACGTGGGATTGCTTTAAGCTCTAGGGATTCCTAATGGTGAAACCTGTTCCTATGTGTAGTTCTAACCCTTTGGTCCAGGTGGAAGAACACTAGTCTAGATTAAGCCCCAATGCATAGGATTCACTTCAACCCTTCACTCTGTTACTTGCGTAACTAAGCCCCAGGGGAGTTTATCTGCCTAGCACTTCACTCTATTTCGACCGCTATGAAATCAAGGAAACGGAGGTAGGGAGAAACCTTGTCGGAGGGGAAAGGGTACATCGCTACCTCACAACTCTCCCTCTCAACCCTTATCAATCTTAAGTAGTCTAACCCTAAGGAGTTGTCACACCTCCAAAAGGCAACCTAAATTGTTCTCAATCCTAGTGTCACATCTAAGAGAAAACATTAACAAGATGAAATTAAGATTGAAACTCAATTTTATTCATCAATAATGGAAAAGCATAATAACAATGTCATAGAAACATAAGAACCCTAGAGTTTACAAGTCCGAATACCCTTAAGGGGTTTAGCTCCTCATGGAGTGACACACCCCTTGCGTGTGTACCCCGCAAGTGCACGGGTTGTCGAAGTAATAAAAATACCCTGGTGAGTGGGTAGTCGTATCCACAGGGAATAGTGTTCAGAAACAAGTGTATCACTATTTAGCTATGAAAGAAGTCGATGATGAAAGAAGTATATATATATATATATATATATATATATATATATATATATATATATATATATATAAATGTAAAAGAAAATAAAATAGTGCAAGAAGAATAATGAGGGTAGGAGAGGTAATCGATATAAAGATGGGGTACCCGGACAAAGCTCCCCCTAAGACTAATGCTTCTAGTGCAAGACTAGTATTATACTCTCTAATTGATGTCTAATTGAGTCGAGGATATCCTTAAACACACGGTCCCAAACCTAAGGTCAACCGTGACTGACCCCAACACTATGCCCCGGCATTAGGATTCACTATGACTCTTGACTCTCGTTGACCTGTCAACTAAGCTCTAGAGGAGTATATCTACCTAAGCCTCACACTACGTGGGATTGCATTAAGTTCTAGGGACTCCTAGTGGTAAAACCTGTTCCTATGTGTAGTTCTAACCCTTTGGTCCAGGTGGAAGAACCCTAGTCTAGATTAAGCCCCAGTGCGTAGGATTCACTTCAACCCTTCACTCTGTTACTCGCGTAACTAAGCCCCAGGGGAGTTTATCTACCTAGCACTTCACTCTATCTCGACCGCTAATGAATCAAGGAAACGGAGGTAGGGAGAAACCACACCGGAGGGGAAAGGGGTACATCACTACCTCACAACTCTCCCTCTCAACCCTCTCTAATCTTGTGTAGTCTAATCCTATAGAGGTTGTCACACCCTCAAAGGATAACCTAATAGATTCTCAACCCTAGTGTCACGGCTAAGGGAAAATCTCATACAATCGGCATGCAAGATTGGAACTCAATAATAGAACATTAAATTAAGAAAGCATAATAAAAGTCATAGAAACAATATCATCTTAGGGTTTACAAGTCCGAATACCCACTAGGGTTTAGCTCTCCATGGAGCAATACAAAGTCAATAAATAGTTTAAGAACATATGCATGAAAACCATAAAGAAAAACCCCCTTATAGATCGTATCGATGGTCTTGTGTAGTCGCGTGTCTTCTCCAACGAATCCCTTGTCAAGCCTAAGGCACACCTCGACAAATCAATGCCGATGAGAGCTTCCCCAATAGCTTTCTTCCAAAGGATGTCGATGTTGATGCCGTTTAATCACCTCCAAAGACCTCCAAGAACCTCTCCAAACCCTAGCCGAAAGCCCCCCAAAAGATATCCAAGTGATAGAAGGGGAGGGTCCCCAAATAGATCTGAAAACGGGCTATTTATAGGCTGAAATCGGGCTGAAATCGGAGTTCCACACGCCCCTGTGTTAATTCCACACGGCCCTGTGAAAAACCAGGAATTCCACACGCCCGTGTCTTAATTCCACACGGCCGTGTGAAAATTCTGAAATCATGATTTTTCTGCTACAGTGATGTACCCCTTTCCCCTCCGGTGTGGTTTCTCCCTACCTCCGTTTCCTTGATTCATTAGCGGTCGAGATAGAGTGAAGTGCTAGGTAGATAAACTCCCCTGGGGCTTAGTTACGCGAGTAACAGAGTGAAGGGTTGAAGTGAATCCTACGCACTGGGGCTTAATCTAGACTAGGGTTCTTCCACCTGGACCAAAGGGTTAGAACTACATAGAGGAACAGGTTTTATCACTAGGAATCTCTAGAACTTAAAGCAATCCCACGTAGTGTTAGGGTTAGGAAGATAGACTCCCCTGGGGCTTAGTTGACAGGTCAACAAGAGTCAAGGGTCGTAGTGAATCCTAATACCGGGATATAATGTTGGGGTTAGTCACAGTTGACCTTAAGTTTTGGGACCGTGAGTTTAAGGATATCCTCGACTCAATTAACATCAATAGGAAAGTATAATAGCATAGTCTTGCACTAGAAGCATAAGTCCTAGAGGTAACTTGTCCGGATACCCTATCTCACCCATTGCTAGTCTTTTTCTTTAAACTTCTACTTGCTTTTGTTTTGTCTTTCATCTCTCTATTTACTTTCTTGTCTTTTATTCTAATTGTTTCCATAAATCCACTCATCACTCCGATTATTTCTTTTCGTACACCGCATAACTAAATAGTGAATTCTTGTGTTCTAAATCTCTATTCCCTGTGGATTTTATTACTTCGACATGGCCATGCACTTGCGGTAGACACGCAAAAGGTCGTGTCATAACCCTACTTCTAGGTGAAAGATCCCTAACCCCCTACAAAGGTCCCGGTGGAGAAATCTATCAATCTCACGCCTCACACCCCATATGGTTGCATGAAACTTAGGGAATACGGAGATAGGAAACACTCAATCGGAAGGGAAAGGGGACACTCCTTTATAGCAAGACTCACCCTTTCAACCCTCTTTAACCTTGTATGTTCTAATCCCCAATGGAGACCTCTCTCTCACTAAGGCAACAAATCAAACATACCAAACAACCATAAGAATCAATAAGGCATGCAAGCAATGATTAAACAAGATTAAAACTCAAATTAACTCGGAATTAAAAGAAAGCATAAAGAAAGTCAATACATGAATCGAAACCTAGGGTTCACATGCCCAAGTATCTACTAGGGTTTAGCCCTCCATGGGGCTTATTACAAAGCAAAAGATAATGAAATAAAGAGCAATGTAATCCATGAAAGTAAACCCCCTCGAATTCGTGATGATGGCCTTGATGAATCGTTCAAAGTCTCGAAGGAACCTTCTCCGAAGCTAGGTCGCTAATGGCTCCCCGATGCTATCTCATCGAAGGATCTAACGAAGTTGGTGAAGAACGACTCCCAATATCGCCAAAGACCTCGTCCTTGAAACCCTAGCCGCTCTTGCCTTCAAACATGCACAAAAAGTCCTCTAAAAATCGGCAAAACGGGGTATTTATAACTTTGAAAATGTGCCAGTCACGTGTCTTCACGCGACCACGTGAGATCCCACATGGTCGCGTGGGCTACGGAATTGCCACGCGGTCGCGTGAGATTCTGACGCGGTCGTGTGAACAGTGATTTCTGCTACAGTGGAATGAGCATTGTTTTGCTACAGTACTCTTCATAAAACGCGATCCAAACTCTCTTGTCTTGAGGCCACATGGTCGGGCACACGTCCATGTGGTGAGTTATAAGACTTATCCTCGATCGAACCATCATTTGGAAGCTTTGGCTATCTTCACACAAGTGGGGACGTGAAGGTGTGACTGCCTTTGTGCCCTTCCATCACACGAATCAGCTTGAATTCTTCCGCAAGTTGGCACACAACCTCATGTGTATGATCCCCTCTTGTGCCTTAACACTTGTGTTGTACAAAAGCTCCCAACAATATGTTTTTATAACCTATCTTTGCTTCCTTTTTCCTCCTTCAATGCCTTCACAACCTAATTGCACAAAAGAACACCAAAATACACTTTATGAAATATAGTCCATGGTAAAATGATGCTCAATGTGTGTAAACCAAGTAGGTAAAACATGTATACTCAAGCACTTATCAGGGTACGTCATCGTCTTGCTACTCCGTACCATCCTCAAACTAGTGGCCAAGTCGAGGTAACCAATAGAGAGCTCAAGTGGATCTTGACAAAATCTGTAGCGCAAGGGAAGCGAGATTGGTCTGAGTGTTTGGATGATACACTTTGGGCCCATCGAACCGCGTACAAGACTCCTATCAGAACTACTCCATATAATTTGGTCTATGGGAAGTCATGTCACTTACTGATGGAGCTTGAGCATAAAGCATACTGGGCAATCAAGTCAATGAATTTTGATTTGAAAAAAGCCGGTGAACAAAGATTGCTTCATCTTAATGAACTAGATGAATGGAGGTTGAAGGCATATGAGAATGCGAGAATTTACAAAGAAAAGATTAGAAAGTGGCATGAGAAGCACATCAAGCTACCTAAAGAATTCAAAGTGCTACTCTTCAATTCTCGATTGAGAATTTTCCCTGGGAAACAAAGTCTAGATGGTTTGGCCCATATGCAGTTACTCAAGTATCACCCTATGGGGTAATTGAGATCACTCATCCGGAGAAGGGTACGTTTAAGGTGAATGGGCATCGGTTGAAGCAATACTTTGGTGGCGAAGTTGGCACCAACGATAAGGAGGTATTCTTTCTAAAACCGCCATAAGGTAAGGTCAAGTACGTCAAGCTTAGTGACGTTAAACAAGCGCTTCTTCGGAGGCAACCCAAGGTTTTTCAGTTTTTCTAGGACTTAATTTAGTGTTAGCATGAATAAGAGTCTTAGTTTTGGTGTCCTGAATTTTTAATGCATGTGCTGTGATTTTTTCATGTGGATTGCTGATGTTTTCGTGTGCCTAAACGTTGTTTGACGATGTTTGGGTCGGTTAAGCGTGTTTTGTATGGTATCTGGTAGTGTTTTTATGGTGTTCACAGGCTCTAATTATTGTGTCGACGTTTCTGAATTTTTCTAGAGAGTTTGTGAATTTTCTAAGTAAATCAGAGAAAACACACGGACGTGTGGAATTTTCACACGGTCGTGTGTTGCCAATTAGGACTCAACAAGAGAGGACACAAGGGCGTGACCTCGCCGATGTGAAAATCCTCAGAAGGGGCACACGGCCGTGTGGAATTTCCACACGGCCCTGTGGAATACTGTAGAACTTGAACACTTTTTCCTGAGAGTCCACAGGGGCATGTGGCAGCCCCTGTGGGAGACCCTGTGTTAAGGCACATGGCCGTGTGAAAACTCTGCAGAGACACCCTTCCTTCCCGAGAATACACAGGTGCGTGTGCCTACCCCTGTGTAAAAGCTATAAAAGGCACATGGCCGTATGAAACACTTAGAAACTCTCGCGCAAGCCAGAGAAGCCACAGAGGTATGTGGGGTGGCCCTGTGACAGAGCTTATGTTCTTGGGCACATGGGCATGTGGAATTTCCACACACCGGTGTGAAGGTTTTCAGCAGAATTACAAATTTCCCCGAGAGCACACAGGGCCGTGTGGTGGCTGGCAAGAGGAATCCCGCAAGTGTACGGGGTCGCCAAGTAATACCTAGTGCAAAAGCACAAGGATCGTATTCCACGGGGCTAAGGGTCTACTATTACTCCTTCATCACCTATTTTCTAACCTAACATCTCAAGCATGATTGTGGTACTCTAACAAGAACAATATGTATAAACAAATTAAAAGTCAAACAAACGGTTGCAAGTGCTACAGTGTAGTGTGAAGGCCTATGGATGTGGATCACCTTCAGGGGTCATCATGAAACATGGATGAACAGTAAAAAGATAGTTTGGGTGATTTAGACCGAAGGATCTCAAGATTAGATCAATCCTAATTTCTCGGCAATTGAGCCCTAATCCCATACGAATATCTAGTGGAATTTCTTCCTAACCGGTATTCCTACGATTGCATTAAGTACAAGGAGATCCCAATATAAGGGTACCCTAAACCCTAGTTTACCCTTATAGATCGGAGGGCTATTGATACCCAATTTCTCGGCAATATCAATACAAGAAACCCCTATTTGTTCATGAAAGATCTAATACACATGAGTAGGTCACGTCTATGTGTACAACTCAATAAAGAGCTACGGATTTCTCCTTCAAGTAGCTCTAGGCATGAAATACAATGAACAAATTCATAAATCAACCCAAACATGATATTAAGTGCAAGTCATCCAAAATACATGATAAACCCCCCAAGGTTCACCGACATCCGGTGGCCTTGGGGGTCTAGTGTGCCATCATACAAACCATAACAATAAAGTAAAGAAAATCACACGAAAAAGCTCATAAATGACACTCCCTAGGTGAAATGATGAAGAAGAAGGTGGAGGTCCGGCCGAATGACGCTTTCCCTCACCCAAAAGTTTACCAAATGATGCTTCCCCTCGGCCTGGCACCTTGCTCCCTTGACGGTGAAGCTCTGTCCTTGTTGATGATGCTCTTGCCTCCTTCTTTGGCTCTAAATAGTCATCTTCTAAAAGTTGTCTTCATTCTCTCATTCAATATGCCGGCAAAAGGTTCTTTCTTCAGCCCTAGAACTTCCAATTTATACACCCAAAGCATACCGTCCGTGAAGGGGGCCGTATGGATGTAGATTGGATCAAGGAAACCCCAAATCCCGAGCCTCACGGGGTAGTTAACTGGGTGGTTAACTGGGTAGTTAACTGGGCAGTGAAGCATAAGCAAAAATTTCTAGAAAGTCATTACAGGGTCACAGACTGGGCAGTGACGATTATGTTTCGATCTCTAGAAGTGCTTCACGGGGTAGCAGACGGGGCCGTGAGTGTCATGGGAAATTCTTATGGTTCTCTTGCCCGAAGACCCACCAGCTGCTACAGTATGTATGCTACAGTTCTTCAGCTAAAGTAGATCTGCTACAGTACCACGACCCCTGGTTTTTCTTCTCTTTTGTGCCCAAATTATGTCTTCATGTTCTCCATGTCTTCTACATGCCCTACAAAGAAAATAATACTCGATTAAGCATAAATCGGGCATCAAAATGTCATAAAGTACATGCTAAGTGCAACAAATACGTGTACTAGAATGCATACATTTAGACACTCATCAAACATCCCCACACTAAGCGTTTGCTTGTCCCCAAGCAAAACAAATCATAAAGAATAGAGGGAAAGATAAGTGGCTAAATGTATTATCTCCGGCTTGAATAGAATGAAATTCTACAAGCAATGGATAACGATAAATAGATGTTGAGTTACAATTGATAAGTACAACAAAAAGATCTTGTCTCACCTCTTGTATGTCTGTGCAGTGTAAGTGAATCTTTTATCTCATTTGCCCTAACTTGGTCTAGCCTACTTACTTCACTAAGCATAGCTCCAGATGCTAATCACTCCACATACAAGAATACCGGGTCTTAAAATGGTAAGTGCCACCTCAATGAACAAGTGAGAAGCTTCTAAGTCTACACTTGAAACTAAATCTCCATTCATCTCAAGACATCAAGAAGGCAGTCTAAGTGATCGCTAGGGTTTTATTAATACTTATCTACACTTTTTTTTTTTCGAGTCCGCCTAACGTAGACTGCACCAAAATCTTTCAGGAGGGTGCACATGCTGGTTAGGCACAAGAGCCACCCAAATACTCGATTACAGTCTACATAGACGCATTCATGCTTCATTAGCATTCATGCTTCATGTCTTTAGAATGCACTACAAGTTCTAAGACTAGGACTAGCTCAACAAGGCTTAGAAATTCTTAAGAGTTCATTGAAGGGTAGAACTTAGTCGTCTAAGGCTAAGTACTCAAGATTGTGTGTTAAGCATACGAGAGAGTAAAAGTAGTAAAGTTGGCGATTCCTAGGGCATCAACAAAAAATTCAGTGCACATAGCAATACAAGAGGTGAAACAAGGTTCAATAGAGCACAAAAAAGTATGTAACTCACATCAATCATTAATCCATGCTAAAAGAATCTTACAAGAATGAACAAAGCCATCATTGATAACACTAGCATGTAAATATGGCCCTAAACATGTAGTACACCCATCCCCACACTTAGTGTTGTACATTGTCCTCAATGTACACTAGTCATGAATAATAAAGAAAGATAATCAATATAAACAATATAGGAGGATGAAAACGAGCTTCCCCGGTTTATCTTGTATAAATGGCGAGATGTGACCCGAACAAATGTATGGCGAGCTTTACATGTTGGGCCCGCCATCCACAAAATGTGGGGAGGCTCACCAAACTACCCTCAATGCCCTGCAAGGCACAAGGGCACATCATCATTCAACATAAAAAATAAATGCATAGAAAAAGCACTAGGGAATAGTCAAACACTCTTGCTAGATAAGAAAAATACATAAAAGTTCTACAAAAGGTCGTTTAGGGCATAGCCCCTCCCAACTTATTCAAACAAACTAAACACACATGCAGAAAATGAAATAGAAACAAAGTAAACAACAAGCTACTGAAATAAAGCCAAATGTCCATGCTCATGAATGAAAGTGATCATCGCTGAAGGGCGGTGCAGGTGTGGCGGCCCAGGAAATGGTAGCAGCCTGTGAAGATGAACCACGAGAGGAAATGGCAAACTGGCGGAAATCCTCAGTGAGTTGGCACTATCCCTCTAAGATCTGAAATAGGTGACCACTCATCTCACGCTGCTCGTGACGAATAGCAAGTATATCACTCTCCATCCCTCACAACCTAGCATCAAAATCTGGTGGAAATGTAGTACCCTAAGCAGGAGCGGGAGTGCCCTCGTGGTCAGAGTCGGAATCCACTTGCCTACTGGATTCTCCCGTGACTGAGTGCTGGGAGAGCCTATACTGGTCACCTCTCTTCTCAAGTAACCCAGTAGCCCGCAGGATTGCCGCATTAAGGGGTGCCACACCCCCCACAATGGTCATGTCGCATGCCCGGTCCAATAAATTCATACCTCGGATCAATCTAGTAATGTAAGGACCGATGAAGATGGCACCCAACCGCGCAAACTGTGCCTGATGTAGGAAAGCCTCGGCCGTAAGGTGCCCCATGTGGGGAGGATACTGCTCAAAAATCCCATACAAGATGAGTAGATCGGACTGAGAAACTACTCCAAGACTGTCCCGTCGTCCCCCGATAGACCGAGCAATTAAGGAATGAATGTATCTCTTAATAGGGTCCGCAATTTGGGAAGCTTTCCGGGTGTTCTTGGTGTCACTTGGAGCGACAGCAGCCCAATAATCCCTCACCGTCATGTTAGACGGGAAATCAATATGGAGTTGGCCGACCGATAATGAACCGGTGTAGTCTTCATCATGAATACACAAATACTTGGCAAACTCCAAATGATTCATATGATAGGTCCTCCCAAAGGCTTGAAAGCGAATGGCACCTTGCTTTTGAGAGATGATAGCCCTCATGTCTTGGCGTGCTTCGAAGGTACTAAGGACTTCCAAGGTAAGTTGGCAAAAGGTTGGTCCATCAATGGAGAAAAGGTTCTCCCAACCATTTTGCGCTAGCAACTCTTTCACTTGCTCGGCTATGCCAATTTTTCCTAAGATTCCCCACTCAATGTTTTGAAGAGTACCAAATGGTTTGGTCTTCAAAACCTCGTATCGTGCTTTGTGAAGGGCGTGTGTGAGATGGGGCTCTTTGGGGGTTTGAATTGAAGCCCTAGGACGTTTCGAGGCGAGCTTCTTGAAGTTCGGCATCCCTACAACAACAATAAAGCTTATCAAACTTCAAGCAATCCAAAGTAATGCCAAGCAACATGCAAATAAAGGGGAGAAAGGAGAAAAAAGTGGTGAATAGGGTCCATACGGCCGTGAGAGAGGCCGTATGGACACTATTCATCAAGTAGCATAACCCCACAAATTCAAAAATCTAAAAATTTTTACAAAAAATTCAATGGAAATCCATCATACACCAATTACAACATCTAATACAAGCAAAATACTTGAAATCGACCACAAAGAACCTCAAAGATACCATGAAAAATGGGAAAGAAGGAATTAGGGCATCAAAAAGCTTACCGATGAAACCTTGATAAATCTTGCGTGAAAACCTTGGATGAACACTAGACCGAAGTCTCAAAGTATTTAGGAGGTGATCTAGGAAGAAAAAAATGAGTGGATTTGGTCAAGAAATGAGAAAGAAAAGATGAGAAAAGTTTGTGTTTTGAAGAGGAGATGAGGAGGTGAGAGAGGAGTGAGAAAAATTGAGAGGAAAAGGTATAAAACCAGAGCCTCATGGGCTCAAGGAGGCCGTGAGGAATGCCGTGAGGCCTAGGCCTTCCTCTCGGCCATGGGGCAGACGGCCTCATGGGGGACGTGAGGAAGGCCGTATGGCCTAGGCCATGGGTTCGGGAATGAGGCAGACGGCCCATCTCACGGCCCCTTGAGGCCGTGGGGACCTGGAAAACACTTAAAAGTTGAAATTTTTCTTCTCCAAATGGCTAAGAATAACATTGAAACATTATAGAACACCTTCAACTTGAAAGAAACACGAAACAAATCGATCTAATGCACAAAACGACAACAAAAACAAGTAACAGTCAACAAATAAAATGATTACACCATTCTCAAGATGATAAGAAAATTGCTAGCATGGACTTATTCAATTTCAAAGCTAGTAAAGAAAAATGGTAACTAACACAATAAGATGAACATCCAAAATACGAAAAGCAAACTAAAGATCCCCGAATACTTGGGTTGCCTCCCAATAAGCGCTTGTTTAACGTCACGAGCCTGACGTACCTTCTTTCTTACCTCATGGGGGTTCAAAAAGCTTGCGGTTACCCCCGGTCGAGCGTGAAGCAACATTGTTACCCAGCAAGTTCAACGACATCAATGAATATACCTCAACCTTTTCAGGATCAAAAAAGGGTTCGAATTTTACCTTCCCTCCATGAGATTTTGAACGGTGGGGTTTGGTAACTTTCTTTCTTTTCCCCCGGACTTCCCTCCAAATAGTCTTCAACATTGATTCTTTTTTCCCCTTTTCTTTGGCATTGGTGCATATTGCTTTCTCCTTTGGTTGCTTTAGGTTGTTATTTGGAGGAGGGGAGTGGGGTTCTTCTTGTTCTTCATCCCCTAGTTCTTCCAAGTATTCGTCTAAGGGGTTCAATGACAAGACCTCCTGCACACAATTAGAAATCAAGAGGTCATTTTCATCAATGAAATAAAGTTTGTCATCATGGTCAAGACAGTGTTTCATGTCCGCTGGCAATGTGTACACTGCTTCCTCCTCTCCAACCTTTAGTGTTAGTTTTTCTCCTTTGAGATCAATTAGGGCACCCGAAGTACTTAAGAATGGCCGACCAAGAATTAACGGTGTCTCCACATTTTCATCAATGTCCATAATTACAAAATCCACGGGAAAGACCAAATTATCAACTCGAACAATCACGTCCTCCACAATCCCACGAGGTTTTCTTGTTGATCTATCCTCCAATTGTAAAGTCACCCTTGTGGGTTTAAGCTCATCCAAGCCAATCGTCAAATACATGGTGTAGGGCATGATGTTGATGCTTACCCCTGAATCCGCTAATGCATTCTCTTGAAGTCCTCCTTCAAGCACACAAGGGATTATGAAACTTCCCGGATCTCTCAATTTTTGTGGGAGCTTCTTCTCCAAAATAGCCGAGCAATTTCCCGAGAGTGCCACGTTGCCTTCCTTCTCTAATTTTCTTTTATTGGTGAGGAGCTCCTTTAGAAACTTGGCATACTTGGGCATTTGCGTTAAAGCTTCAACAATCGGGATATTGATGTGGAGTTGTTTGAAGATATTGATGAATTTTCTAAACTGCACATCCTCCTTGTCTTGTTTTAATCTAGCTGGATAGGGAATTAGAGGCTTGTATTCGGGTGGATTTGATTTTCCCTGAAGATGAGATTCATTATTTCCTTCTTGATCATCCTTCTCAATAATTTTTTCAGCAGATTTGGGATCTTCCACAAGGATTATCCCAGCTTCCTTGACACTTGGGTCAATTTCGACCGTTGTCTCCACTTGCTTTCCACTTCTAAGGGCAATGGCCCTTCAAGTGCTCCCTTGGATTCTCTTTAGTGTTGCTAGGAAGACTTCCTGAAGGTCGTTCTGAATTTGCCTTGGCAAGTTGCCCCACCTGATGCTCAAGAGATTGGACTAAGGCTTGAAGATTTCTCAAGATGGACCCAAAGTCATTGAGTTGAGAATTCACATTGTTAAATCTCGATTCGGTGCCAATCATGAACTTGGCAAGTACATCTTCGGTGGTAAACCTCTTCTCTTGCAAAGGTGGTTGTGCTTGAGGATTCTGAGGGGGGCCAACCTTTTGTTGTTGTCCTTGATTCCAAGAGAAATTAGGGTGGTATTTCCACGCCGGATTGCAGGTAAAGCTGTACGGATTTCCTTGCGGCCTTGGGCCCCAGATGTAGTCAACAATCTCAATGGGTGCGACGGAGGAGCTAACAATAGGACATTGGGCGGCCCCATGTCCACCACCACAAGTGCTACAACTCATCACTGTTTTAGACTTCAAACTGCTACCCAACAGCGTGTCTAGCTTCCTAGACAACAAATCAACCTTTGCGGCGAGAGCATCATTGGCATTGATTTCATATATCCCGACCGCCTTTTGTGGTGTTCCTCTCGAGGCCCAATGAGATTCATTACTTGCCATGGAGTCAAGTAGTTGCTCGGTCTCATCAGGGCACTTGTTGCTAAGTGACCCACCCGCCGCGGCATCAATGAGTTGGTGGGTGGCATAATTCAGCCCATTGTAGATGATTCGTATCCGCATCCATGAAGCAAACCCATGGTAAGGGCATCTTCGAAGGAGGTCCTTGAATCTCTCATAAGCTTCAAATAAACTTTCGGACTCTCCTTGCTTAAAGGCTGAAATTTCTTGCCTTAATCTTGCCGCTTTGCTAGGAGGAAAGTATCTCCCAAGAAATTTCGTGACCATGTCTTTCCATGTCTTGATTGAACCCGGTGGTAGAGACGTGAGCCATCGGTATGCCGCATCCCTAAGACTGAATGGAAAGAGTCACAACCAGATAGCGTCATCCGATACCCCATTTATCTTGAATGTAGAACAAATTTGGAGGAAACGGGAAATGTGATCGTGTGTATCTTCATTTGCAAGACCATTAAACTGAATTGAATTTTAGATCATGCCAATTGTGCTTGCTTTGATTTTGAAATTATGGGTTGCAATAGTAGGTGCTTGGACACTGAATTCTTCACCCGTAAATTGTGGCCTTCCATATTCGGACAATGTTCGTCTCTCCTCGGCCATGACGGATGATGATAAATCCTCAACCAAAATGTCTTGCTCACTTGAGCTTTCACCAATTTCTCTTCTCCTACGATGCAAGGTCCTCTCGATTTCACTATCCGGCTCAATTAAGTTTGCCGGATTCCCACGTGTCATACACGGTACCTTGCACAAATTAGAAAAGATAGAACAAGTTAGGCTTGAATGAAATGAAAACAAAAGAAAAGAAAAGATACAAAAATAAATGGCTAGAGAAATAAGCTAGAAGTTTCCTATAATCCCTTAAACATTCCCCGGCAATGGCGCAAAAAACATGGTAAGAGGAATCCCGCAAGTGTACGGGGTCGCCAAGTAATACCTAGTTCAAAAGCACAAGGATCGTATTCCACGGGGCTAAGGGTCTACTATTACTCCTTCATCACCTATTTTCTAACCTAACATCTCAAGCATGATTGTGGTACTCTAACAAGAACAATATGTATAAACAAATTAAAAGTCAAACAAACGGTTGCAAGTGCTACAGTGAAGTGTGAAGGCCTATGGATGTGGATCACCTTCAGGGGTCATCATGAAACATGGATGAACACTAAAAACATAGTTTGGGTGATTTAGATTGAAGGATCTCAAGATTAGATCAATCCCAATTTCTCGGCGATTGAGCCCTAATCCCATACGAATACCTAGTGGAATTTCTTCCTAACCGGTATTCCTACATTGCATTAAGTACAAGGAGATCCCAATATAAGGATACCCTAAACCCTAGTTTACCCATATAGATCGGAGGGCTATTGATACCCAATTTCTCGGTAATATCAATACAAGAAACCCCTATTTGTTCATGAAAGATCTAATACACTCGAGTAGGTCACGTCTACGTGTACAGCTCAATAAAGAGCTACGGATTTCTCCTTCAAGTAGCTCTAGGCATGAAATACAATGAACAAATTCATAAATCAACCCAAACATGATATTAAGTGCAAATCATCCAAAATACACGATAAACCCCCCATGGTTCACCGACATCCGGTGCCCTTGGGGGTCTAGTGTGCCATCATAGAAACCATAACAACAAAGTAAAGCAAATCACACAAAAAGCTCATAAATGACACTCCATAGGTGAAATGATGAAGAAGAAGGTGGAGGTCCGGCCGAATGACGCTTTCCCTCGCCCAAAAGGTTGCCAAATGATGCTTCCCCTCGGTTTGGTACCTTGCTCCCTTGATGGTGAAGTTCTCCCCTTGTTGATGATGCTCTTGCCTCCTTCTTTGGCTCCAAATCGTCATTTTCTAAAAGGTGTCTTCGTTCTCTCCTTCAATATGCCGGCAAAAGGTTCTTTCTTGAGCCCTAGAACTCCTAATTTATACCTCCAAAGCATACGGGCCGTGAAGGGGGCCGTATGGATGTAGATTGGATCAAGGAAACCCCAAATCCCGAGCCATACGGGGTAGTTAACTGGGTAGTTAACTTGGCAGTGAAGCATAAGAAAAAATTTCTAGAAAGTCATTACTAGGTCGCAGACTGGGCAGTGAGGATTATTTTTCGATCTCTGGAAGTGCCTCACGGGGTAGCAGAGGGGGCCATGAGGGTCATGGGAAATTCTTATGGTTCTCTTGCCCGAAGACCCACCAGTTGCTATAGTATGTATGCTACAGTTCTTCGGCTACAGTAGATCAGCTACAGTACCGTGACCCCCGGTTTTTCTTCTCTTTTGTGCCCAAATTATGCCTTCGTGTTCTCCATGTCTTCTACATGCCCTATAAAGAAAATAATACTCGATTAAGCATAAATCGGGCATCAAAATGTCATAAAGTATATGCTAAGTGCAACAAATACGTGTACTAGAATGTATACATTTAGAAACTTATCAATGGCCCCTGTGAACGTTCTAAGTAGAGGCACACGGCCGTGTGGAGCATCCATATGGCCGTGTGGTTACGCAGAACTGATTAGGGCCAAAATTTTTATTCATATTTCTTTTGCCCTTTCACTTCTAACTCTCTATACGCTCTGAGGAACATCTCTCTCTGCACCCTGACCATTTCGTCACCATTTTCGCTGGTTTTGGAGGGTTTCAAGCCACATTCTAAAATCTTTTCTTATTCATTATTATCGGTAAAACTCTTTTGTTTCCTTCACTTCATTAATCTGATTTTATGGGTTTAATCGAGCCGTTTACACAAGTTCCACTTGCGAAATTACAATTTTAGAGGATTATTGAGAATTTCGGAGTGATTAAGAGTGTTTTGCAAGATATTTTGACCTGACGGTCATGTGTCTATAGCGCCCCGACGATCCACACGGGTGTGTGGAATTTCCACATGCCGTGTGGATTCTTGCAGATTAAATTTTTAACAATAATTTGATTTGTTTCTAGTATGTATGCAGGAATGACACCAAGATAGAAGCTGGTGACTGGTAAGAGGCCCCTCGAGCTCTCGTTAGAACAATTGGCCTTTGCCACAAGGGAGCATCGGATAAGATATAAGAGGTTGGCGAAACTCAAATTTGGGCAGTCCAGATACATCGATTTAAACTTTTTGAGGACAGCCGAGTGGGGTGAGGATATGGTGAATGAGATTGAGGAGCTTATAGTAGTGGGAAGTTGGAAGAAGTTACTGCCTATTAGAGATCCATCTAACCGTTCACTAACCTTGGAGGTACTTGTTTCTTTTGAGTTTGACAAGTCACATCAAGAGTTGACAAGGGTCGATGCCATACAGTTTAGGGCCTTTGGGCATAATTACAGCATGTTAGTGATATAGTTCTCCATCCACATGGGTTTATATGATGAAGCCTTCACTAAGATAGAGGAATATGACAGCCTTTCGACCGATTACCCTGGCAGTTTGACACTCCAAGGAGCTTACAGAGTGTTATGTGGACAAGGGCAGTATGAGCTGGGGATATCGAAGGCCACTTGTCTATCACGACCAGCATATAGATACATTCACTCCATTCTGAGTCGATCAGTGAATGGCCGGGGTGATAGTACAGGAGTCTTAAGTCGACAGGAGCTACTGTAGCAGTAATGTAGCTTGTTATTGTAGCGAAACACTGTAGCAAGCTACTGTTCAATTCTGCCGAAAATCAGGGTTTCAGAGAATTCACACGGGCGTGTGGTAATTCCAAACGGCCGTGTGAATTGATTTTTCAGCCAGACAGAAACTTCAGACGGGCGTGTGGAAATTCCACACGGCTGTGTGAAGCCCCCGATAAGTCCGATTTTAAAGTCGCGATTCAACTATATAAAAAGCGATTTTGGAGACCTTTTGGGATATCTTTTGACCTACCTTTCTCTTCAACTTGGGAGTGCGGCTTGGGTTTCGGAGAGGATTTCGTAAAGGTTTAGCGCGCGTCATCGGCATCATCACCGACGTTCGACGGCCGCACAAGACCACGGCCACACCATATACAAGGTGGTTTTCATCAATGTCTTTGATTTGTACATTCTTTTCTATTTTGATGAACATGTATAGCTCCATGAGGAGCTAAACCCCTTGAGGATATTCGGACTTGTAAACTCTAGGGTTTTTATGTGTCTTTGACATTGTTATTATGCTTTTCCATTATTGATGAATAAAAATTGAGTTTCAATCTTAATTTCATCTTGCTAATGTTTTCTCTTAGATGTGACACTAGAATTGAGAATAATTTAGGTTACCCTTTGGAGGTGTGACAACTCCTTTAGGGTTAGACTACTTAAGATTGAAGAGGGTTGAGAGGGAGAGTTGTGAGGTAGCGATGTACCCCTTTCCCATTCGATGTGGTTTCTCCCTATCTCCGCTTCTGTGATTTCATAGCGATCAAAATAGAGTGAAGTGCTAGGCAGATAAATTCCCCTGGGGCTTAGTTACACAAATAACAGAGTGAAGGGTTGAAGTGAATCCTACGTGCTGGGGCTTAATCTAGAGTAGCGTTCTTCCACCTGGACCAAAGGGTTAGAACTACACATAGGAACAGGTTTTACCACTAGGAATCCCTAGAGCTTAAAGCAATCCCAAGTATTGTGAGGTTTAGCTAGATATACTCCCCTAGGGCTTAGTCGTGCGAGCGACAGAGTGAAGGTTGACGTGAATCCTAATACCGGGGCATAACGATGGGGTTAGTCACGGTTGTCCTTAGGTTTAGGACTGTGAGTCTAAGGATTTTCTCGACTCAATTAACATCAATAGGGAACTATAATATCATAGTCCTGCACTAGAAGCATAGATCCTAGAGGTAGCTTGTCCGGATACCCTATTTCATTCATTGCTAATCCTCTCTATTCTCTTTTACTTGCACTTTCTGATCTTCCATCTTTCTATTTAATTTCTTGTCTTTTATTCTGTTTACTTCTAAATTCATTCATTGATCCAAATATTGCTTTTCCATACACCACATAGCTTAATTAGTGAAATCTTGTATTCTAAATCCCTATTCCCTGTGGATTCGACTACCCTCTCACCAGGGTAACTTTTATTACTTCGACAACCCGTGCACTTGCGGGATACACGCAAGGGGTCGTGTCAACACTGACGCTGAGGCGCCATAGTTTAATTTTTTATTTTGATTTTTAGTTGTACTTATCTTTATGTTGCTTTATTTTGTCTCGAGTTGTATTTCATTTCCATATATTTATATACTCGAGCTTTATTTTGCTTTTTCATTGAGCTATACTGAATTTCTTGTGTATGTATGTGCGCAGATGGTCTTGGATGTAAGGAATGTGAGGAATTGTTTTACATCTCTTTACTTTTTATTATGCTTGCATGCGTACATTGGGGACAATGTACATCTTAAGTGTGGGGGGGAGTTCACCTTGCACACACCTTTACTTGTGAGTTCAATTGCTTATGCTCATGTAGCCTATGGCGGTTCACCTTAGTTGCAACGGTTGTATTCTTAGAGTTTAGCAGAATTTTTAACATTTCATCCTATCATGCTCTAGTTTTACTTGAATTTTTAGGGCATTTTTGCTCGATTATCTCTTATTGCACTACTTACTCTTGAAATCATTTGAAAACTCAAACTCGAAGTTGTAAGGACTAGTTTAGCATCATTTTAGTAAGTTTTTAAGTTCTATATTGCAAAAAAAAAAAAAAAAAAAAACTTGTGAGCTTGTGAATATTATTTTAGCTTTTATTTGTTCATTTGGGGTGGAAAGAGCTATCTCCTACGAAGTATGTAGCTACTCTCATAAGTCAAATACAAGTTATGCTGTAATGAGAGAAAGAGCTATCTCGTGGGAAGCGTGAAAGCTACTACCACGGTAGAAAGAGCTACCTCCTCGAAAGCGTGAAAGCCACCTTTGGCGGTCGCCTAGGAAAGGGCTACCTTAAAGGTTATGTGAAGCTACTACTTCCCTACGTTGTGTTTATAAATAAGTCCTTATAACAAGAGTTTGAGCAGTACTCGTTGGTTCTCCTGAGTGAATTTACACACACTTACAGATTTTTGAGTTGTTGTCCTTTTTTATTCGAGTTTTTAGCTAGAGCAATGGAAACCTTATGCAATGTTTTGATTTCCCCTTACTTGTAGAATGCTTCTTTTGCATACTTTTGGTGAACCTAAGGCCAAGCACTTTCAATTGTTCTTCCCAAGTACTTTCACATTCTATTTTGCTTTAGGACAAGCAAAAGCTTAAGTGCGCGGCGAAAGGGGGGGGGGCTGGGGTGGGTGTTTGATAAGTGCTCGTGTTATAGTAATGCGAAGTGTTATTATCTTACAATGAGCATTGATTGAATCAGATTTTATCACTAAAAAGTGTACATTTTTTTACTTTTGTACATTGTAGGGTTGTGAAGATAAATTGGAGAAAAGAAACGAAGTTAAATTGTGTTCGCTATTGTTGGGGAGTTTCCGGACTAAGCAAAGGACAAGGCATGAGCGTAGACTTGTGAGTGTGTGCCAACCTTCTTTGGAGTGGCACAAAGACAGTCACATTCATAATAAGTCTAGCTCGTGTTAACAAGGAGAACTTCGCCAATAAGGAGATTTGAAGCAATCAGCACGGTCTACCATTGATTGTGTGTCCAATTCAACGGCCTCGATGAAGAGCGGCGAGCGTTTCGGCACAGTACTGTAGCAGCACTGTAGTAAGTGCTGTAGCAAAAATACTGCAGCAAGTTAGTGTTGAAATTCACACGGGCGTAGCAAAAATACTGTAGTAAGTGCTGTAGCAAAAATACTACAGCAATTTCACACGGGCGTGTGGAAATTCCACATGGCCGTGTGAAATCCCTACTTCAGCCGATTTAAAGCCGTGACTCAACATTATAAAATCCCATTTTGGAGTCTGGTTTTGGATCTTTTTGGCTCTTTTCTAACCTAACTTCTAGAGAAGCGCGGCTAGGGTTTGGAAGGGACTTCAGGAAGTTTGGAGCACGTCATCAGCGTCGACATCAACGTCCGACGGCCGCACAAGACCACGACCACACCACACACAAGGGGGTTTTCATCTATCCATCCAATTTTTATTTCTTTTATTATTTTGATGGATTTGTATAGCTCCATGAGGAGCTAAACCCCTTGTGGTTATTCAGACTTATAAACCCTAAGATTATTATGTTTCTTTGACATTGCTAGAGTGAAGTGCTAGGAGATAGACTCCGCTGGGGCTTAGTTGTGCGAGCAACAGAATGAAGGGTTAAGGTGAATCCTAGTGCTAAGGCTTAATTTAGACTAGGGTTCTTTCACTTGGACCAAAGGGTTAGAACTATACATAGGAACAGGGTTAATCACTAGCAATCCCTAGAACATAAAGCAATTCAACGCAGTGTGAGGCTTAGGAAGATAGACTTCCCTAGGGCTTAGTTGACAGGTCAACGAGAGTCAAGGGTCATAGTGAAACCTAATGCCGAGGCATAGTGTTGGGGTTAGTTACGGTTGACCTTAGGTTTGGGACCGTGTGTTTAAGGGTTTCCTCGACTCAATTAACATCAATAGGAGAGTATAATAGCATCGTCTTGCACTAGAAGCATAAGTCCTAGGGGTAGCTTGTCCGGGTACCCAACTTATTTCATTGCTTTTCCTACTCTTTTTACTCCTAATTGCACTCTCTCACCTTCCACACTTCTATCTTAATTCTTGTTTCTATTAATTGCTTTCACACTCACTCATTGATTTCTCTCCACACATCACATTAGCTACATAGTGAATACTTGTATCTCAATTCCCTATTCCCTGTGGATACGACTATCAACTCACTGAGGTATATTATTACTTCGATAACCAGTGCACTTGCGGGGTACACACACAATGGGTGTGTCAGGGTCAATTGCAGTGATCATTGGGTTAGCATAATCTATCCACTTGCATGTTAGTTCAAGTATCGAGTTCACTTTAGTAGCCCCTGAGGGGACCCTCATCCGTGACCACTCCTAGCCCTTATTTTCCCCATATCTTATCATCATCAATTTGCATTAATTAATTATTTGTTTAGTTCCTTTGCATTTAATTCACTCACTTAGGTCTTGTCAGTTAAACAACATTGCAAAAAGGAAGTAAGGGTAGCTTATCGGGCCCCAGGGAATACAACCCTCTCATGCTCTCATGAGAGGTATTACTTGATGACCCGTGCACTTGCGGGTTATCACACATCAAGTTTTTGTGTGATGTTTGATAAGTGCCTAAATACATCATGTTATAGCTATGATGTTCTTGTACATTCATGCAACTTATGTGTATTTTCGATGAGTTTTTGCGCACTTGATGTTTTATTTTTCATTTCAGGGTTTCAAGGACCAAGTGCGCAAGTTTTGACCATATTCGTGTCATTCCGGGGATGATTGAAGAAGGAACGAAGAGTTGGAGCACCCTGGAAGCCGACGCGCCGCACACGGACACATTTTTTCTCGGCCGTGTGCGGCCACTGTGCGGGCTGCGCAGTGGCCGCACACCCTGGCCAGAAGGGTGTGCGGCCACTGTGCGGCCCGCACAGTGGCCGCACAAGGGAGACAGAGAGGTGTGCGGCCAGTGTGCGGGCCGCACACTGGCCGCACAGCACAGCCAGAAGGCTGTGCGGGCACTGTGCGGCCCGCACAGTGCCCGCACACCTTCGGGCTATATATGCTTGTTCTGAAGAGTTTTTGAAGGAGTTTTTTGGTTCTCATCCGGCCTCCACTTGCCCTAGACTTCATTTCACCATTTCTTGAGGGTTTTTGGAAGGATTTTCGGCTAGATTTGAAGGAGAGAAGAAGGGGAAGACGTTGAGAAGCTTCATAGGGCTCGCCGGCGCGGATCCGACGAGCTACGCCATCAACCCTAGTCGACATCTTCGAGGGAGTTTTTCCTGTTTTTATTGGATGGAATTGTTGTATGATGAGCTCCTTAGTTTTGTGATGTTGAACTAAACCTCCCAAGGCCGCCGGGCTCCCGGTGAACCTTGGGAGGAGACTTTGTATGAATGACCTATATTTTGCTTTAAATGAATATGTTAGTTTGATTGTTTGGTTTTAATTCATCATCTTGTTGTTCATTCTACAATGGATGGATTCCGTAGAATTGATTTTGAATGATACTTGTTTGGCGGGATGCTAGCTTGTATTAGGTCCTTTGATGAGTTAAAGAGGGTAACATGTATTAATACACCGGAGGTTCCGGGTGTTAATAGCCTCCCGCGCGATTAGGGTTAATTTAGCCGAGAGCGTGCATTAGATTAACCCTAATCAAGACTCCTTGTTCTCATTGACATCGTAGGGGTATTTTCTGGATAGAGAAACCCGTACTGGATTAGGGCTACACTACGGAGGTTCCGGGGTAGTCGACATCCGAGTCTAGCGGACCAAAACCAAGCCAACCCTAGTTTTATAATTATCTTGGTCATTCGTATTTAGTCTTCTCCCGGGGGAATCCTCGCCCGAGGCCTTCCATAATTATTGGATTCTTCATCTCTATTTTATTCCGGATTGAGTTTTATCTTATTTGCATTACTTTACTTGTTTTTATTATTTTAATATTGCTTCAACCCTGTTTCGATCGACTAGATAGTGACCCCCAAAAGGAAGTAATAGTAGATCTCGGGCCCTTGGGAATACGACCCTCCTCGTGAGGTTTATTACTTGACGACCCGTGCACTTGCGGCCGGGGAGTCGCGTGCTCGCTCTTTAGCGTGTCGCGCGGCGACTCATCAATGTTGCCGGGGAATCCACAATAAATACTTGAAAAACTTAGCGCATGTTGATTTGACCATCATCCTCTTTCATATTTACCATTTTTGTATTTATTCACATTATTTCTTTGTTTGCATTTCATCTTCTTATTTAAGTCTCTCTAGTGTGTAAATATTTCTTTAATCATGTTCTCAACAGTTGACTGGAGTAATTTTTATTGGCCACAGGAATCACATCCTTGCGACTCTAGCATCGGGATTTCATTGGATTTCCCCAGCTTCTATAATGATCAATGGAGGTGGCAGTCCTGTGAAAATTCAACCAGTCTAACCATGGAAAATCACACTATTGAGTCCGTATTCCATCAGTTTATGTAGTTGATGAGGGAAAAAAGCTTGCAGGGTGTTCTTATTCAACTAGCTGTCAATAAAATCCTATCAGTGACTGGTCAAGAAGCAATTTGGATGGGCATTTAGCGTCAATGACTACAATAGAAGAAGGGACAGACCAAACAAGGACAAATAGTTCCAAGGAATGGCATTGCACACAGGGAGAGGACCTAAATTCTGTAAAGGAAGAAATATCAATAGCTAAAGACTGTTTACGCAGTGATAGTTCATCTGAAAGGGAGAGCGACATGAGTGAGAAACGTGCGTTAAGCAACTACAAGAGATTGAAATCATCACTTGAAGAACCACTTGAACTGGAGTTAAAGCCATTACCGGAGCATTTGGAATATGCCTACTTGGGGGAAGATTATAAATTACCTGTTATCATTGCATCCAACATGACAGAGGAGCAGAAGAATAAACTTTTAGATGTACTCAAGAAACACAAGCGGGCAATTACTTGGAAAATTGCTGATATCAAGGGGATTAGCCTATCATTCTGCACACACAAAATTCTTATGGAGGACAATCACAAGCCTATGGCGATACCCCAACGAAGACTAAACCCTAACATGAAAGAGGTAGTGAAGAACGAAGTCATCGGACTTCTCGATGTAGGCATCATTTACCCTATTTTTGACAGTACATGGGTGAGCCCATTTCAAGTGGTACCCAAGAATGGGGATATGACAGTTATGGCTAATGAGAAAAATGAACTCATCCCCACCAAAAAAGTAACTGGATGGAGGGTTTGTATAGATTGCCGAAAGCTCAATGATGCCACAAGGAAAGATCATTTCCCCCTACCCTTCATTGATCAGATACTTGAGCAACTTTCTTGACACTCCTACTATTGCTTCTTGGACAGTCTCTATGGATACTTTCGCTTGCCATTATGGTACATTTGCTTACCGGCAAATACCTTTTGGGCTTTGCAATGCGCCAGCCACTTTTCAGAGATGTATGATAGCTATCATTGATGACATGATGGAAGACATTATGGAAGTGTTCATGGATGGCTTTTCAGTTTTCGGTGATTCGTTTGAGTTGTGCCTCAGAAACCTTGAACGAGTCCTGAGTAGATATGAGGAAACGAATCTGGTACTCAGTTAGGAAAAATGTCATTTTATGGTCAAAGATGGTATAGTGCTCGGACATAAAATTTCACAACAAGGAATTGAAGTGGATAAATCTAAGGTCGCCACTATTGAGAAACTTCCTCCCTCAACTTCAATGAAGACAGTCAGAAGTTTTTTTAGGACATGCATGGTTCTATAGGAGATTTGTGAAACACATCTCATCCATTGCCCGTCCATTAATAAAGCTGTTGGAGAAAGATGCCCCTTTTTAATTCAGTAGTGAATGCATGAACGTCTTCTCAACACTCAAAAAGAGACTGGTAGATGCACCAATCATGGTTCCCCTGACTGGAGTCTACCTTTTGAGCTGATGTGTGATGCGAGCGACATGCAGTTGGTGCAGTGCTTGGACAATAAAGGGGTAAACACTTCCATCCAATTTACTATGCAAGAAAAACCTTGAATGATGCTCAAGAGAACTATACTACTACCGAGAAAGAATTTCTTGTGGTAGTTTTTACATTTGACAAGTTTTGGTCATATTTGGTGCTGTCTAAGGTGATTATCTATACACACCATTTTGCCGTAAAATATCTGTTGAATAAGTCTTATGGTAAGCCTCAACTGATTCGCTGGGTACTGTTACTACAGGAGTTTGATCTAGAGATAAGAGACGAGAAGGGGGCAGCAAACTTAGCTACAGACTACCTCTCTCGCCTTGAGGATCCCACTGATGATGTACAGGAGAGAAGAGAGATAAATGATACATTTCCTGGGGAACAAATGTATAGTATTCATGTGGTAGCAGAAGATGAGATCCCATGGTTCGCTGACATTGCAAACTATCTAGCGGCAAAACTTTCCCCAAGTGGCTCACTCACCAACAAAAGGCGAAGTTCTTTTGCTAATTTGATGTACTATGTTTGGGAGGATCCCCACTTATTCAGCGTTTGCTCTAATCAGCTTGTTAGGAGGTGTGATTCGATAGTGGAAGGGCAAGACATCTTGAGGCATTGTCATTCTGGGCCGATAGGAGGTCACCATAGTGGGAACCAAACAGCTAAGAAAGCCCTTGAAGCAGGGTTTTATTGGCTAATGATATTTCAAGTTGCTCAAGCATTGGTGCAGCATTGTGACAGATGCCAGTGAACGGGGAATATCTCAAAAAGAGAAGAAATGCCACAATCATGGAATCGAGCATGCGAAGTATTTGATGTTTGTGGCATCGATTTCATGGGCCCGTTCCCTAGCTCCCAAGGAAACAAATATATCCTAGTGGCAGTGGATTATGTCTCCAAGTGGGTAGAAGCACAAGCCTCCCCGTCATGTGATGCAAGAGTTGTGAAATTCTTAAACAAATTATTTTTCCTATTCGGGACACCCAGAACGATCATTAATGACCGGGGCACCCACTTCTGCAACTCTGAGTTTGAGAAAGTCCTAAAATGATATCGGGTGTCGCACTGAGCATCGACTGCTTATCATCCTCAAACCAGTGGGCAGGTTGAAGTTTGGAATAGGTAGTTGAAGCAAATCCTAGAGAAAATAGTCAATTATCACCGAGGGATTGGGCAAACCAGCTTGACGATGCACTGTAGGCATATAGGACCACATATAAGACACCCATTCGGTCCACTCTCTTTCGAATGGTCTATGGAAAAGCATGGCATTTACCGATTGAATTATAACACAAAGCCTACTAGGCCATAAAGAAACTCAATTTTGATGCTTACCTTTGTGGTCGCAAGAGAAAACACCAATTAAATGAATTAGAGGAATGGCGAGTTTTAGCATTTGACATATCAGTTAAATATAAGGAGAGAATGAAAGAATATCATGATAGGCACATTAAGAAAGCTAAGTGTTTCCATCCTAGGGACCAAGTGCTATTATTCAATGCAAGATTGAAACTATTCCCCGGGAAATTAAAATCACGATGGCATGGCCCCTACACAGTGACTCAAGTGTTTCCTCATGGCGTCGTTGAGATATTTCATCCACAAAAAGGACCCTCTAAAGTCAATGGTCACCGGTTGAAGCATTATTTTTCGGGTAACAATTCATCATCAAAGAATGGAGGTGACTTCCCTCCCTTTGTCCCACTATAAACTTTGAGGTAAAACACGTCAAGCTAACAACGTCAACCAAGCGCTACTTGGAAGGTAACCCAAGTTTTAAATTCAATGGAATTCCCTGTTCTTGTGATTTGAATGCATGTCTTAGTACTTTTTTATATCCTTGAAGTGTTTTAGCATGTTAGCATTCTAGGGTTTCTTCATGTTGTAGTCATCCTTATCGTCGTTTATGTTTAATCATTCATGCATGCTTGTGTGTTGTTGTGAGTTATTTAATGATTAGCTATCATGAGATTCATGTTTTGAGCATTTCTATGCTTTGTTCGGCTTTATTTTGAGTGTTTTTAAGGCTTAGAGGACTATGTTTCAATGCTAAATCAAACTAGGAGCCGTTTATGGCCCGTGAGGAAGCCTTTGAGTGATCCAGAACTACCTCACGGGCAAGCTCACGGCTGTGAGCTTGCCCCTGAGGCTTCCAGACTTTCCACACAGCCTAGCTCATGGCCGTGAGCCAGGCCATGAGCCATCCAGGGTGAGCTCACGGGTGAGCTCATGCCTGTGAGCTCACCCCCATGAGACCTTGCGGTTTAGGGCATTAAAGGCCCCTTTGGGCCTTCTCTCCTATTCATCCTCTTCCACACTTCTCTCCCTCATATCTCCCTCCATTCTACTACATTTCTTTGCATTTTTCTTGCCCTAGAACCCTCTCCTCCTCCTCTAAAAAAATTTTTTGCCAAAGTTTTGAAGATTAATCATTCATTTGGCCGGATTTAACATAAAAATTGCTCCAGAAACCCTAGGATTAAGGTGGACATCTCTTCTTGTGAGCTTGGTGTTTTCATATCTTTTTGGGATTATTTTTGCATGGATTATTTTCTCCTTAGGTGCTATAATCTTGTGATGATGTCTTGGCATGTTTGTATTTTTGGATCATCATGTTTTCAAGCAAGACTCTTGAAAAACTTTTCGGAATTACTGTAGTACTACAAAATTTTCATCAATCTTTCATTTTTTCAAGTTTGTTTTGCTTGTAACTTGTTTAATTGTGGTTCTCTTGACCTTGTAGAATGAGGGTGAAGAAAGTTGCCTACAAGAGAGCACGGAGTGAACACCCTCCACCTCCCGAACAACCTAAACTTAAAACTGGAGGATCATGTCACATACCTCACCAATAGACTTGGGAAGTTTCTTTACTCCATTTTTTTGTACTTAGCATGTTTGTCCCACCCTATTTCGCTGACTTATGTACACTGGAACAATGTACAGCTTTAGGTGTGGGGATGGATTTTTGGAGTACTGATAAACGTCTAAATATACGTATTTTATATGTATGCATAAGATGCTTTCGTGTTTCAGGTACACTGGAACAATGTACAGTTTTCATATATTATTTATGAATCGATGCCCTTTTGTGGTCTAAATTGGGTTATTTCATGTTTCAGGTGCAAAAGATGCTTTCGTGTTTCGTATATTGTAGCAGTACTGTAGCAGTTTCGCAACTTTACAGATTCTTTCGTCTCACATTACAGGCTACCTCACGGGCCATATATGGACTGTGAGCTCACCCATGAAGATGCACGAATTCATCCTTTTATGGGATTTGGAGGGCTTCTTTTAGGGCATCTTGTGTCTTCTTCTTGGAGCATCTCACCACCACCTTGATCTGAGGAAGAAGAAGCTTTTGGAGGGGGATCTCGGCAAGGATTTGGTGAGGAGAGCAAGGTTTTGGGAAGAATCTATGATCTAGAGCTTACATTTGTAGGTTGAAGACAAGGGAAGCCACCCCTTTGAGTGGCGTCTTTGGAACTTCTCCGGCCTTCATTCCTTGAGGGAGTTCTTTGACACACCCCTTGCGTGTGTACCACGCAAGTGCACGGGTTGTCGAAGTAATAAAATACCCTGGTGAGTGGATAGTCGTATCCACATGGAATAGTGTTCAGAAACAAGTGTTAATGGCTATTTAGCTATGATGGGAATCGATGATGAGAAAAGTATATATGTATAGATGTAAAAAAAAATAAAAGAGTGCAAGAAGAATAATGAGGGTAGGAGAGGTAATCGATATAACGATGGGGTACCTGGACAAAGCTCCCCCTAGGACTAATGCTTCTACTGCAGGACTATGCTATTATACTTTCCTATTGAAGGTAATTGAGTCGAGGAAATCCTTAAACACATGGTCCCAAACCTAAGGTCAACCGTGACCAACCCCAACACTATGTCCCGTCAATAGGATTCACGTCAACCCTTCACTCTGTCGCTCATGCAACTAAGCCCCAGCGGAGTATATCTACCTAAGCCTAACACTACGTGGAATTGCTGTAAGCTCTAGGGATTCCTAGTGATAAAACCTGTTCCTATGTGTAGTAGTTCTAACCCTTTGGTCCAGGTGGAAGAACGCTAGTCTAAATTACGCTCCAGTGCATAGGATTCATGTCACCCCAAAGCCTTGGGGGAGTTTATCTACCTAACACCCCATACTTAAGATGTACATTGTCCCCAATGTACGCATGCAAGCATGATGATAAGTAAGCAATTAAAATAATTAGTGTAGGGGTAGGCAACTAAAACAATACTCCCCTGAACTCCAAGTGTTGTGTTTGATGGAGCTATGTTCATTGAGAGTTGAGTCTCAATGGGTTGTGGAGCACACATGGTCACTTGACCGTGCCAATAAATAGTCCTCAAATTCCTTACTTGCAAGACCATCTACACGTATACACAGGGGGGTTCAGAGAAGCTCAACAAAAATCTAATAAAATCTAAAGAAACATAAAGATAAAGACACCTCAAGCGTCGGTGTCATCCGCTTTGCGTTCTCTGATGCAGCTGTCGTTATTGATACTGGTGGATCTGGTGCTGAAAAAGAAAAGAAAAGATTGACAAAGAAAAGGAGAAAATATGCTTACCGAAGAAATGGAAATCAAATACTTGAATATCGCCGGAAAACAACTTAAAAACTCCTTAAGTAGACAAAGAGAGGGTTGAGAAGATGGAAGGAAGCATCCCTTAAGTGTGGAGACATTTAGAATTGAAAAGGTAAAAACGATTTTAAAATTAAATTACTGCCCATCGTGTCCTGTGCATCCACACGGCCGTGTGAAAATTCCACACGGCCGTGTGCCTCCACTAGTAGGGTTCACAGGAAAAGTCACACACCCCCAGTGTTTCATCTGTTTGCCTCTAAACGCACACACACGGCCGTGTGGAAATTCCAAACTACCGTGTGCCCAACCTGGCCAAGCACAAGGCCGGCCACAAGGGCACCCCACACGCCCCTGTGGCCTCTCTAGATATCATGAAAACTATAAGTGTTCCACACGGCCGTGTGTCTTTCACAAGCTCTCTCACAGGGGCTGCCACACGGCCTTGTGTTTTCTCAGGATGGAAGGGAGGTTTCTGCAGAATTTCACACGGGCGTGTGAACTTGCCACACGGCCATGTGCCTTAACACATAGGCACTCACAGAGGCACTCACACGCCCCTGTGGACTCTCTGGAATGAGAGCTGAAGTTCTGCAGAATGTCACACGGCCGTGTGCCCTTCATTGGGTCACCCACAGTGGCACCCACACGGCCCCTGTGATGCTCAGGATGAACTCTGAGATGAGTTACACGGCCGTGTGTTTTCTCTTGACAACTTAGAAAAATTGCAGACTCTACAAAAATTTTTAGAAACACTATTATAACACTTAGAGCCTGCATAGACGATAAAAACACGACCAGAGATCCATGAAAACACACTCAAACGACCCAAAACGTCGACAATCATAATTAGGCACACTAAAACACCAATAATCCATGAGAAAATCATAGCACACGTATAATAAAATCAAAACACCGACACTAGGCAATTATTCATGCTAAAAACTAAACTAAAGCCTAGAAAAGCAATAAAAACTTGGGTTGCCTCCCAAGAAGCACTTGTTTAAAGTCACTAAGCTTGACGTACCTCTTTCTTACCTCAAGGCGGCTTGAAAAGAGTGTGTTCCTCCCGACAAGAACTTGCATAGCTACTTACTTTAAACCAAAAATCTACTTGCCAGGGTGGAGTATTTGTTGGAGGGTCCAACCATCTTACTTTTGACCTCCAAGGAAACAATTTGGGTTGGGAATTGTCCAAGCTTAGCATAGGTGGGTCATTGGATGGTTTAAATATCCTCCCTACAACTTTTTCCCTTCCCAAAATCTCTTTTTTTTATTTTTATGAGTTGATCAATCCCAAAGAACGGTGCTTGTTCCATTACCTTAGGGTTTGCTTCTTCTTGTGTATTTTCATCTTGGGAGGAACATGACACTAGCAAATCCCCTTGAAAATTTCCTTGCTCACAAGCACCATCTTCATTCAAGCAATCCCAATTCTCCAAATGATTTTCTTCTTTTTCCTCTTCAATTTCTACAACAGCGTACTCGGTCTGCCCCGTTTCTTCATTATCGTTCAATACCACATCATCTCTACAAGGAACTTGCGTTGCTTGCTCAAATATTTCATTTTCCTTGGAGAGTGTGTCAAGTATCCATCCTAATTGATGCTCAAGGTTGTTATAGGAGGCTTCATGACACTTTCTTGTGGCTTCCATACTTTGGAAAGAGGCATCGGATGGTTTAATAAAGTTATCTATCGCTTTTTTCCATTGAGGTGCATCCTCTTCAAGTACCTCATCATTTTGAAATTTCTCTTGAGGTGCTTCCCAATGTTGTCCATCATTATTCCATGAAAAATTTGGGTATCTCCTTTCATTTGGATGATATGTGTTGTAGCATGGATTGCTTTGTTGTTGTGAAGCAATAATTCTATCAAGACTTGTACTGAGAGCTTCAACTTGAGAATATAGCTCAATGGTTGCATCAATCTCCATTTAGGCTCCTTGCAAGAAAAAGTAAGACAAAAAAAACAAAACAAATAAGAATGATGGAAGAATAAGAAAATGTGAAATAGAATGAATGAAGAATAGCTAAAATAGCAAAGTACAAATGTCTCAAAAACACCTATTCCCCGGCAACGGTGCCAAAAACTTGACACACCCCTTGCGTGTGTACCCCACAAGTGCACGGGTTGTCGAAGTAATAAAATACCCTGGTGAGTGGGTAGTCGTATCCACAGGGAATAGTGTTCAAAAACAAGTGTTAATCGCTATTTAGCTATGATGGGAATGGATGATGAGAAAAGTATATATGTATAGATGTAAAAGAAAATAAAAGAGTGCAAGAAGAATAACGAGGGTAGGAGAGCTAATCGATATAACGATGGGGTACTCGGACAAAGCTCCCCCTAGGACTAATGCTTCTAGTGCAGGACTATGCTATTATACTTTCCTATTGAAGTTAATTGAGTCGAGGAAATCCTTAAACACATGGTCCCAAACCTAAGGTCAACCGTGACTAACCCCAACACTATGTCCCAGCAATAGGATTCACGTCAACCATTTACTCCGTCACCCACGTAACTAAGGCCCAGTGGAGTATATCTACCTAGGCCTAACACTACGTGGAATTTCTGTAAGCTCTAGGGTTTCCTAGTTATAAAACCTGTTCCAATGTGTAGTAGTTCTAACCCTTTGGTTCAGGTGGAATAACCCTAATCTAAATTAAGCCCCAGTGCATAGGATTCACATCACCCCAAAGCCTTGGGGGAGTTTATCTACCTAACACTTCATTCTATTTCGACCGCTAATAAATCAAGTAATCAGAGGTAGGGAGAAATCACACTGGAAGGGAAAGGGGTACATCGCTACCTCACAACTCTCCCTCTCAACCCTCTTCAATCTTAAGGAGTCTAACCCTATAGGAGTTGTCACACCTCCAAAGGATAACCTAGATTGCTCTCAACCTTAGTGTCACAGCTAAGGGAACACAATAGCACAAGATAATTAAAACTAAAACTCGAATTTATTCATTAATAATGGAAAAGCATAATAACAATGTCATAGAAACATAATAATACTAGGGTTTACCAGTCCGAATACCCACTAGGGTTTAGCTCTCTATGGAGCAATGCAAAATCAATAAAGAGATTAGGAACATATGCATAAAAACCATAAAGAAAAACCCTCTTGTAGATCGTATCGATGGTCTTGTGGAGCCGCACGTCTTCTCCAATGAATCCCTTGTCAAGCCTAGTGTACACCTCGCCGAATCGATGCCGACGAAAACTCCCCCAATAGCTATCTTCCAATAGATGTTGATGCCGATGGCGTATAATTGCCTCCAAAGACCTCCAAGAACCTTTCCAAACCCTAGCCGAAAGCCGCCCAAAAGATAGGCAAGAGATAGAAGGGGGTCCCCAAATAGATCTGAAAACGGACTATTTATAGGCTGAAATCGGGCTAAAATCGGACTTCTACATGCCCGTGTTAATTCCACACGGCCCTGTGGAAAATCAGATTTTCGGCAGTCTGTGAACAGTAACTTGCTACAATGTTTCTGCTACAGTACGCGTCCGTGTGGAATTTCCACACGCCCGTGTGAACTCTCTGAAATCCTAATTTTCGGCAGAAAGTGAACAGTAGCTTGCTACAGTATTTTTACAACATTGCAAGCTACATTGCTGCTACAGTGACTCGTCGAAATGCTCCCGAATTTATTGTTCTTCATCGAGGACGTTGAATTGGGCACACAATCAACGTTAAATTATGTCGATTACTTCATTTCTCTTCATTTGCAAAGTTCTTCAATGCTACACGAGTTAGACTTTTGTGAATGTGACTGCTCTTGTGCCCCTCCAATGGAGGTTGGCACACACCCACAAGTCTAGACTCGTGCCTTGTTCCTTGCTTGGTCCGAGAACTTCTCAACAATGGCGAACATAACCTATTCTTGCTTCTTTTTTCTCCGAATTGACTCCACAACCCTACAATTCACAAAAGAACACAAACGCACACTAATTAGTGATAAAATCTGATAATAGGTATGCTCATTGTAAGATAATAATGCTTTGCATTACTATAACACAAGCACTTATGAAATCCCCCCACACTTAAGTTTTTGCTTGTCCTCAAGCAAAGTAGAACGTGAAAGTACTTGGGAGGAACAATTGAAAGTCCTCGGCCTTAGGTTCACCAAAAGTATGCAAAAGAAGCATTCTACAAGTAAGGGAAAATAAAAAAAATTGCATAAGGTTACCATTGCTCTACCTAAAAACTCGAATCAAAAAGGAAAAAGAACTCGAAAATGTGTAAGTGTGTGTGAACTCACTCAAGACAACCCAAAGAGTACTCCTCAAACTCTTGTTAACAAGGACTTATTTATATATGAAAAGTAGGAAAGGAAGTAGTAGCTTCACACAACCTCGAAGGTAACCCTTTCCTAGGCGGCCGCCAAAGGTGGCTTTCACTCTTTCGAGGAGGCAGCTCTTTCTACCGGGGTAGTAGCTTTCACGCATCCCATGAGATAGCTCTTTCTCTCATTAGGGCATAACTTGTATTCGAATTATGAGAGTAGCAACATACTTCATGGGTGGTAGCTCTTTCCACCTCAAATGCATACATAAAACAAAGCAACTATTCACAAACTCATATATTTTTTTCTTTTTCTCTTTTCCATAAATATTTTTTTTATTTTTTTTCCAACTTTTTCATATCTTTTTTTTTATATATATGCATTTTCCAAAGTAAAACTAAGAACGATGATAAACTTGTCCTTAAAAACTTGAAGATTGAGTTTCCAGAAGATTCCAAGAGTAAGTTGTGCAATATAAGTTAATCGAGCAAAAATTCCCTAAAACTTCAAGTAGAAATTAGAGCATGATAGGATACAATGTTAAAAATTCTCCTAAACTCTAAGAATACAACCGTTGCAACTAAGGTGAACCGCCATAGGCTACATGAGCATAAGCAATTGAATGCACAAGTAAATGTGTGTGTAATGTGAACTCCCCCACCTTCCCCCACCACACTTAAGATGTACATTGTCCCCAATGTACACATGCAAGCATAATGAAAAGTAAGCAATTAAAATAATTAGTGTAGGGGTAGGTAATTGAAACAATACTCCCCTGAACTCCAAGTGTTGTGTTTGATGGGGCTATGTTCATTGAGAGTTGAGTCTCAATGGATTGTGGAGCACACATGGTCACTTGACCGTGCCAATAACTAGTCCTCAAATTCCTTACTTGCAAGACCATCTACACGTATACACAGGGGGGTTCAGTGAAGCTCAACAAAAATCTAATAAAATCTAAAGATACATAAAGATAAAGATGCCTCAAGCGTCGGTGTCATCTGCTTTGCGATCTCTGATGCTGCTGTCGTTGTTGATACTGGTGGATCTGGTGCTGAAAATGTAAAGAAAAGATTGACGAAGAAAAGGAGAAAATATGCTTACCGACGAAATGGAAATCAAATACTTGAATATCGCCGGAAAACAACTTAAAACCAAGCACAAGGCCGGCCACAGGGGCGCCCACACGCCCCTGTGGCCTCTCTCGATATCCCGAAAACTCTAATTATTCCACACGGCCGTATGTTTTTCACACGGCTCTCTCACAGGGGCTGCCACACGGCCCTTTGTTTTCTCGGGATGGAAGGAAAGTTTCTGCAGAATTTCACACGGGCGTGTGAACTTGCCACACGGCCATGTGCCTTAACGCATAGGCACTCACAGAGGCACCCACACGCCCCTGTGGAATCTCTGGAATGAGAGCTGATGTTCTGCAGAATGTCACACGGCCGTGTGCCCTTCAATGGGTCACCCACAGGGGCACCCACACGGCCAATGCGATGCTCGGTATGAGCTCTGAGATGAGTCACATGGCCGTGTGTTTTCTCTGGACAACTTTGAAAAATTACAGACTCGACAAAAATTTTCAGAAACACTATTATAACACTTAGAGCCTGCATAGACGATAAAAACACGACCAGAGATCCATGAAAACACACTCAAACGACCCAAAACGTCGACAATCATAATTAGGCACACTAAAACACTAATAATACATGAGAAAATCATAGCACACTCATAATAAAATCAAAACAATGACACTAGGCAATTATTCATGCTAAAAACTAAACTAAAGCCTAGAAAAGCAATAAAAACTTGGGTTGCCTCCCAAGAAGCGCTTGTTTAACGTCACTAAGCTTGACGTACCTCTTTCTTACCTCAAGGAGGCTTGAATAGAGTGTGTTCCTCCCGACAAGAACTTGCATAGCTACTTCCTTTAAACCAAAAATCTACTTGCCGGGGTGGAGTATTTGTTGGAGGGTCCAACCATCTTACTTTTGACCTCCAAGGAAACAATTTGGGTTGGGAATTGTCCAAGCTTAGCATAGGTGGGTCATTGGATTGTTTAAATATCCTCCCCACAACTTTTTCCCTTCCCAAAATCTCTTTTTTGCTTTTTATGAGTTGATCAATCCCAAAGAACGGTGCTTGTTCCATTACCTTAGGGTTTGCTTCTTCTTGTGTATTTTCATCTTGGGAGGAACATGACACTAGCAAATCCCCTTGAAAATTTCCTTGCTCACAAGCACCATCTTCATTCAAGCAATCCCAATTCTCCAAATGATCTTCTTCTTTTTCCTCTCCAATTTCTACAACCGCGTACTCGGTCTGCCCCATTTCTTCATTATCGTTCAATACCACATCATCTCTACAAGGAACTTGCGTTGCTTGCTCAAATATTTCATTTTCCTTGGAGAGTGTGTCAAGTATCCATCCTAATTGATGCTTAAGGTTGTTATAGGAGGCTTCGTGACACTTTCATGTGGCTTCTATACTTTGGCAAGAGGCATCGGATGGTTTAATAAAGTTATCTATCGCTTTTTTCCATTTAGGTGCATCCTCTTCAAGTACCTCATCCTTTTGAAATTGCTCTTGAGGTGCTTCCCAATGTTGTCCATCATTATTCCATGAAAAATTTGGGTAGCTCCTTTCATTTGGATGATATGTGTTGTAGCATGGATTGCTTTGTTATTGTGAAGCAATAATTCTATCAAGCCTTGTACTGGGAGCTTCAACTTGAGAATATAGCTCAATGATTACATCAATCTCCATTTAGGCTCCTTGAAAGAAAAAGTAAGATAAAACAAAACAAAACAAATAAGAATGATGGAAGAATAAGATAAGGTGAAATAGAATGAATGAAGAATAGCTAAAATAGCAAAGTACAAATGTCTCTAAAACGCCTATTCCCTGGCAACGGCGCCAAAAACTTGACACACCCCTTGCGTGTGTACCCCGCAAGTGCACGGGTTGTCGAAGTAATAAAATACCCTGGTGAGTGGGTAGTCGTATCCACAGGGAATAGTGTTCAGAAACAAGTGGTAATCGCTATTTAGCTATGATGGGAATCGATGATGAGAAAAGTATAGATGTATAGATGTAAAAGAGAATAAAAGAGTGCAAGAATAATAACGAGGGTAGGAGAGGTAATCGATATAACGATGGGGTACCTGGACAAAGCTCCCCCTAAGACTAATGCTTCTAGTGCAGGACTAGGGCACACCTCGCCGAATTGATGCCGACGAAAGCTCCCCCAATAGCTATCCTCGAATAGATGTCGATGCCAATGCCATATAATCGCCTCCAAAGACCTCCAAGAACCTCTCCAAACCCTAGCCGAAAGTCGCCCAAAAGATAGGCAAGAGATAGATGGGGGGGTCCCCAAATAGATCTGAAAACGGGCTATTTATAGGCTGAAATCGGGCTGAAATTGGACTTCTACACACCCCTGTGTTAATTCCACACGGCCCTGTGGAAAATCAGAATTTCCACACGCCCGTGTCTTAATTCCCCACGGCCGTGTGAAAATTCTGTTTTGTTGATTTTCGGTAGTCTGTGAACAGTAACTTGCTACAATGTTTCTGCTACAGTACGCGGCCGTGTGGAATTTTCACATGCCCGTGTGAACTTTTGAAATCCTGATTTTCGGTAGAAAGTGAACAGTAGCTGCTGCAGTGTTTTTACTATAGTAACAAGCTACTGTAGTGATAAAATATGATAAAAGGTATGCTCATTGTAAGATAATAATACTTTGCATTACTATAACAGAAGCACTTATCATTCTTCTCATGCTTTTGTTGGTTGTTTTCATGTATTTCTTGTTGCATTTAGTGAACATGAGCAACTAAACCCCAAGGTCACCGGATGTAGGTGAACCTTGGGGGTGAACTTGTGATGTTTTGGATGATATTGTGCTAATTAATGTTTGTGGCTTGTTTGTGATCTATTGTTTGGTGTTTTTACATGCTTGATATGTATGAGAACTCTATGTTTCAAAAGAATGAGGAAATGCTAGGTTGCATGATCATTGCCCTAGAATTAAACTCACCAAACGTGGAAGGGAAATACATATAAATAAGCCGTGACCATCGGGTATTTGTACCCCTCCACTCCTAGGGTTAAATACTCCTTTGTATCTTAGCTCTAGTTTGAGAGAATCACTTCACTCATTGCAATCATAGGGGTAATCTTGGGCGGTAGACGTACTGTATCCAATACACATACCGGATTAGGGGTCAATTGCCGTGACCATCGGGTTGGCCTAGTCTAGGGTTTTCTCGGTCCAATTAGTCACTTGCATGTTAGTCCAAGCATCCTACTCACTTTAGTAGCCCCTAAGGGAATCCTCATCCGTGACCACTCCTAGCCCTATTGTATCCCATATCTTGTCCTCGTAAATTTGCATTGGTTATTTATTTGTTTAGTTTCTTTGCATTCTATTCACTCAGTTAATTCATGTCGGTTGAACAACATTGTAAAAGGGAAGTAAGGGTAGCTTCTCGGGCCACAGGTAATACGACTCCCTCGTGCGTGCGCGAGGGGTATTACTTGACGATCCCTGCTACAGTAATTATGCTACAGTACCACATGGTAACCCGCATGAACCTCCAGACTACGCCATTTCTTCAAGTGTTCGTGCTACAGTGGTTTCTACAGCCGCTACAGTGCCGGCTCGAAAATAGTGTTTTCTTTGCCGATTTCTTCTAAAATCTCGTTGTCGAGCTCCCCACGGTATCTTTTGTACCTGTAACACGAAATAAACCAATTTAGACCAAAAACGGGCATCCACACATAAAAATACTCAAAAAATACGCGAACATACATAAATAATACGTACAGTTAGGCGTTTATCATGCAGTATCATACAGTGGTACCCCCTTCATTTGGGTCATTTGGTAGCCGACATTTTTGCTCATCAGGGAAAGTTTGTTTGCCTTGGATCCATTTATGCCGGGTCCTACATCACTCTCATGATCAAGGGTATGGAGCTTATTGATAGAACCCAAGGCATGACAGTTGTGGGTGCAGTTGTTCCACTTAGTATACAAACATTGGTGTGTAATGGTATTGTTGAGCGGTGGGGTAGCAGCCACAGGTTGGTGCGATGCCAGACTGACCCCGGCCCATCTTATGGCACCAAGTATGAGTCTCAGTCCGAGTCAGAGCCGAACGATGATGGTGCACCTAGGGAGCGTCAACATTCACTTGAGGAGAGATTTGACATATTTCATGCTGAGGTCTGCGAGCAGTTGCAAATACTGACTGCCTCGATTAGCAGTATTGAGACCACCACTGCCAACATTTTAGCATTCTTGCGCAGCTCTTCATCGTCAGTCGGCACCACCTTTTGCGTCCACCACCTGCGCAGCACCATCATTTCCTTCAGGCCCCTAGACTCGAACATCATGCTTGCTACTTTACTGTGTTGTTTTTATTTCTGTATTAGCTACATTTCCTATTTTATGTTGTACTGTGTACTTTTGAGTTAGTCAAGGCTTCGCCCCTGCTAAACTTTTTCTGGTTGTTTTGAGATTTTTGTGTACTTGTTCTTCTTTACTATTTTGGTTTCTGGAGTTGTGATCTGCGCTTTTATTTTGTACTTTCAGGACGTTTGTACTGGGTTTCACACTCCATGCCCTCGTTACAATGTTTGCCCCAACGAACTAGAGGATCACATCACATACTTCATCAACTATTTGGGGAAGTTTCTTTTACTCCATTTTCTTGTACTTAGCATGTTTGTCCCACCCTGTTCTGCTGACTTATGTACATTGGGGACAATGTACAGCTTTAGGTGTGGGGATGGATTTTTTGGAGTACTTTTTATTTGTGCATATTTTTGATTACCTATGATAGCTATGATTTACATGTTTAGAACTTCCTGGCTTGACAGAATTATAGTTGTGAGCTGTACTTTACCTATGCTTGAATGTAGTTCTGTTTCACCTTTAGTGCACCCCTATACCTATACACGAGCACTCCTACCTTGTACACTCCAACCAACCCATCATAATGATTTTGGCATTGGATTGTTAAATTCTATTTTCAATACTCTTTTAAGAGCTTTTGAGTTCCTTCATTGTTTTCTTTAGCCTAAAGTGAACTATTGTAGTGGGTTTAACCAGGGGATTTGAGAGATAGTCTGTACATATACATATATATCTATAAAAAAAAAGCGTCTGATAAGTGCTCGTGTTATAGTAATGCGAAGTGTTATTATCATGCAATGAGCATTGATTTAATCAGATTTTATCACTAAAATATGTGTATTTGTGTTCTTTTGTGCATGTAGGGTTGTGGAGATGAATTAAGGAGAAAAGAAGCAAGAATAGGTTATGTTCGCCATTGTTGAGGAGTTCTTGGACCAAGCAAGGAACAAGGCACGAATCTAGACTTGTGGGTATGTGCCAACCTCCATTTGAGGGGCACAAAGGCAGTCACATTTACAAAAGTCTAACTCGTGTAGCATTGGAGAACTTTGCCAATGAAGAGAAATGAAGTAATCGAAATAATCTACCATTGATTGTGTGCCAAATTTAACGGCCTCGATGAAGAACTATGAATTCGGGAGCATTTTGGTGAAGTACTATAGCTAATTACTGTAGCAAAACACTACAACAAGTTACTGTTCATAGTCTGCCAAAAATCAGAAAACCTAGAATTCACACGCTCGTGTGGAAATTCTGCAGGCCCGTGTGGAAAATCCACAGGGGCGTGTAGAAGTCCGATTTCAGCCTATAAATAGCCCATTTTCAGATCTATTTGGGGACCCCCCTTTCTATCTCTTGCCTACATTTTGGCGGCTTTTGGCTAGGGTTTGGAGAGGTTCTTGGAGGTCTTTGGAGGCGAATATACGACATCAACATCGATATCCTTTGGAAGAAAGCTATTGGGGGAGCTTTCGTTGGCATCGATTCGGCGAGGTGTGCCCTGGGCTTGACAAGGGATTCGAGGAGAAGAATAGGCTGCTCCACATGACCATCGATGCGATCTACAAGGGGGTTTTCTTTATGGTTTTCATGCATATGTTCTTAAACTCTTTATTGATTTTGTATTGCTCCATGGAGAGTTAAACCCTAGTGGGTATTTGGACTTGTAAACCCTAGGACTATTATGTTTCTATGACATTGATATTATGCTTTTCCATTATTAATGAATAAATTCGAGTTTCAATCTTAATTATCTTTTGCAATTGTTTTCCCTTAGCCGTGACACTAGGGTTGAGAACAATCTAGGTTATCATTTTGAGGTGTGACAACTCTTATAGGGTAAGACTACTTAAGATTGAAGAGGGTTGAGAGGGTGAGCCGTGAGGTAGCGAAACGTCCCCTTTCCCCTCAGTTGTGATTTCTCCCTATCTCCGTATTCCTTGATTTCTTAGCGGTTGAGATAGATTGAAGTGCTAGGAGAGGAACTCCCATGGGGCTTAGTTGCGCGAGTAACAGAGTGAAGGGTTGACGTGAATCCTAAGCATTTAGGCTTAATTTAGACTAGAGTTCTTCCACTTGTACCAAAGGGTTAGAACTATACATAGGAATAGGTTTAATCACTAGGAATCCCTAGAGCTTAAAGTAATCCCACGTAGTGTGAGGCTTAGGAAGATAGACTCCCCTGGGGCTTAGTTGACAGGTCAACGAGATTCAAGGGTCGTAGTGAATAGTAATACCGGTGCGTAGTGTTGGAGTTAGTCACGGTTGACCTTAGGCTTGGGACCGTGTGTTTAAAGATATCCTCGACTCAATTAACATCAATAGAAAAGTTTAATAGCATAGTCTTGCACTAGAAGCATTAGTCCTAGGGGTAACTTGTCCGGGTACCCCATCTTTATATCGATTACCTCTCCTACCTTTATTGCCCTTTTTGCACTCTTTTACTTTCTTATATATATATATATACATACATATTGAATTCTCTTATCATCGACTCCATTTATAGCTAAAATAGTGATAACGCTTGTTTCTGAACACTATTACTTGTGGATACGACTACCCGCTCACCAGGGTATTTTATTACTTTGACAATCCGTGCACTTGCGGGATACACGCAAGGGGTCGTACCAGAGTCTATGACAGTATTCCTCTACTAATATAACATGAATGCGTCTATGCAGACTGTAATCAAGTAGGATGGGTGGCTCTTGTGCTTGGCCAGCATGTGCATCCGTCTGAAAGATTTTTGCGCAGTCTATGTTAGTTAGGGACTCAAAAAAAAGAAAAAAAGAAAAAATAAGTGTATGTCTGTATATACGTGAGAGCAATAAAGTCTCTTAATCCCCTGGTCCTCGCTGTGTAGTCACTTAAGAGCTAAAGCCTTATCTAGTAACCGAAGGACTCTTAACCAAGTATTGAGGATGTATTTAACATTTTAGTGCCATTTTCATTGTATGTGGGGTGAATGGGCATCCTGGGGCAATCTAGGATGTGGAGGTCAAGGTGGGAGTTAGCACACACTCACGGGGCACTCTAGTGGAAATAGAGCTAGTATTACTTGACTATTCACTGAACGGCGCATTTCTTGATTTCTGTCCATTTATGCTTGTGGAGTTCTTTACTTTTAAGCTTTAGTTCGTACATTTAGCCATTTATCTTATTGCCCTTGTTCTTCATGTTTGTTTGCTTGGGGACAAGCAAACGCTTAGGTGTGGGGATGTTTGATAAACGTCTAAATATATGTATTTTATACGTATGCATGCGCATAGTTTTCATATATTGTTAATGAATCGTATCCCTTTTGTGGTCTAAATTGGGTTATTTCGTGTTTTAGGTGCAAAAGATGCTTTGGTGAGCTCAACGACGCGATTTGAGAAGAAATCCACGCCGAAATCGTCGTTTTAGGGTCCCGGCACTATAGAAACACTGTAGCAGACTGAAGCATGCACATTTGAAGAAATTTTCTATGTCTGGAAACCCTCACGGGCAAGCTCACGGCCGTGAGGTCAACCGCAAGGAATTCAGGGGCAGACAGTACTGTAGTAGTGGTATTGTAGCTGTTTCACAACTTTGCAGATTCTTTCGTCTCACATTATAGGCTACCTCACAGACCATATATGAACCATGAGCTCACCCGTGAAGAGGCACGAATTCATCCTTTTATGGGATTTGGAGGGATTCTTTTAGGGCATCTTGTGTCTTCTTCTTGGAGCCTCTCACCACCACCTTTGATCTGAGGAAGAAGAAGCTTTTGGAGGTCGATCTCGGCAAGGATTTGGCGAGGAGAGCAAGGTTTTGTGAAGAATCTATGATCTAGAGCTTACATTTGGAGGTTGAAGACAAGGGAAGCCACCCCTTTGAGTGGCGTCTTTGGACATTCTCCGGCCTTCATTCCTTGATGGAGTTCTTCTCATGCTTTTATTGGTTGTTTTTATGTATTTCTTGTTGTATTTAGTGAACATGAGCAACTAAACCCCAAGGTCACCGAATGTAGGTGAACCTTGGTGGTGAACTTGTGATGTTTTGGATGATATTGTGCTAATTAATGTTTGTGGCTTGTTTGTGATACATTGTTTGGTGTTTTTACATGCTTGATATGTATGAGAACTCTATGTTTCAAAAGTCTTAGGAAATGCTAGGTTGCATGATCATTTCCCTAGTGTTAGACTCACCAAACTTGGAAGGGAAATATGTATAAATACACCGTGACCATCGGGTATTTGTACCCCTTAACTCCTAGGGTTAAATACTACTTTGTATCTTAGCTCTAGTTTGAGAGAATCACTTCACTCATTGCAATCGTAGGGGTAATCTTAGGTGGTTGACGTACCGTATCCAATACCATATCGGATTAGGGGTCAATTGCCGTGACCATCGGGTTGGCCTAGTCAAGGTTTTCTCGGTCCAATTAGCCACTTGCATGTTAGTCCAAGCATCCCACTCACTTTAGTAGCCCCTAAGGGAATTCTCATCCATGACCACTGCTAGCCCTATTTTATCCCGTATCTTGTCCTTGTAAATTTGCATTGGTTATTTATTTGTTTAGTTTCTTTGTATTCTATTCACTCTCTTAATTCGTGCCGGTTGAACAACATTGTAAAAGGGAAGCAAAGGTAGCTTCTCGGGCCCCAGGGAATACAACCACCTCGTGCGTGCGCGAGGGGTATTACTTGATGATCCGTGCACTTGCGGGATTCACACGTATCAAGTACCTTATATCATTGCATGTTTTGATTACCTATGATAGCTATGATTTACCTATTTAGAACTTCCTGGCTTGACAGAATGATAGTTGTGAGCTGTACTTGATTTGCGCTTTAATGTTGTTCTGTTTCACCTCTAGTGCATCCTTATATCTGTTCACATGCACTTTCACCTTGTATACTCCTACCAAGTCATCATAATAATTTTGGCATTAAATTGTTAAATTCTATCTTCAATACCCTGTTAGGAGCTTTTGAGTTCCTGTATTTTTCTCTGCAGCTTAAAATGAACTATTGCAGCAGGTTGTATACCAGGGAGCTTGAGATACAGTGTGTACAGTACCTAAAGAAAGCATCTATGATAGTATTCCTCTGCTAGTATAGCATGAATGAGTCTATGCAGACTGTAATCAAGTAGGATGGGTGGCTCTTGTGCCTGGCCAGTATGCGCATCCATCTGATAGATTTTTATGCAATCAATGGTAGTCGGGGACTCGGAAAAAGAAAAAATATAGAGTATTTCTGTACATATGTGAGAGTGATTCTGTATCTCGATCGCCTGGAACTTGTTGCATGGTCACTTAGGAAGCTGTAGTTCATCTAGGAACCAAAGGACTTTTAACTGAGTATTGAGGGTGTCTTTAACACTCTAATGTCATTTCCATTGTGTGTGGGGTGAATAGACATTTTGGAGTAATCCAGGATGTGGAAGTCAATGTGGGAGTTAGCACACACTCACGGGGGCATTCTAGGAGAAACAAAGCTAGTATTATTTGACTATTAATTGAACAACTCACTTCTTGATTTCTGTCTAGTGTGCCAGTGGAGTTCATTACTTTTAAGCTTGAGGTCGTACATTTAGCCGTTTATCTTCTTACCCCGATCTTCATGTTTGTTTGCTTGGGGACAAGCAAACGCTTAGGTGTGGGGATGTTTGATAAACGTCTAAATGTATGTATTTTATATGTATACATGCACATGCTTTTCGTATTTTGATAATCAATTGATGCCCTTTTACGTCTAAATTAGTTTATTTCATGTTTCAAGTTCAAAAGACGCCTTGGTGAGGTCTACATCATGATTTATGATGAAATTGGCATAGAATTGAGCACCGAGTACTATAGCTATACTGTAGCAGCCCGTGATAAATGCCTAAACATATGTATTTTCTATGTATTCAGGCGTATGTATTGCATAATTTTCTATGAGTTGACGCCCGTTTTTTGTCTGAATTGGTTTCTTTCGTGTTATAGGTACCAATGAGACCTCTTCGAGCTCGTTGACAGAATTTTAGAAGAAATCGGCATCGAAAACATTGTTGCTGAGCCCGGGGGGTACTGTAGCAATCGCTGTAGCACAAAAACTTGAAGAACTTGGTTAGGAGATTCATGCGGGTTACCATGCGGGTGCTGTTGACGCTGCATATGGTACTGTAGTAGTTCAACTGTAGCAGTTTCACTGTAGCATTTACGCGGCTTTCAGGATTTCTCGAAGACTTTCTCTCCCCGCATGCGGGGTCGCATGGAAGGCCACATAACTCACTGGGATTCATTTTTAAGGGCTTTTGGAGAGCATTTTGAGGGGAGAACCGAGGTCTTGGGGAGAGCTTGACTTCACCATCTTCTTTGGGAGCTTGAGGCCGGGTTTTCGAGGCAATTCTTGAGGAGAGGACGACGGGGAGAGCACGACACGACAAGTCCACACCTTCGATTCACATTTGAGAGGAAGATTGACAGAGGAAGCGACTCCTTGGGTGGCGTCCTTGGAAGCGTCATTCGGCCTTGATCCTTTGAGGGAGTGTTCTTGTTATGCTTTTGGTTGTTTTCATGTATTTTCTTGCTTGCTTTGTGATCATGAGTAACTAAACGCCAAGGTCACCGGATGTAGGTGAACCTTAGATGTGAACTTGTGTATTTTGGATGCTTCTTCTAGTTTATTGCATTTGACTTGGTTTGTGATCCTTGTTTGGTGGTTCTTGATTGCCTTGATGTGTATGAGAACTCTATATATGAATTCCTAGACAATGCTAGGTTGCATGACCATTGCCCTAGTATTAGGCTCACCAAGCTTGGAAGGGAATACATGTACGAATACGCCGTGACCATCGGGTATTTGTACCCCTCCAATTGTTAGTGTTGTCCTTGATTGTGTTTCAACCCTAGCTTGGGGAAATCCACTAAACCCATTGCAATCGTACAACGATTTGGGCGGAAGCAATTCCATATTCCAATACTCGTACCGGATTAGGGACCAACACCGTGACCATCGGGTTGGTCTAATTTAGGGTTTCCCGGTGCAAACCACCCACGTGCATGCTAGTTAGGGCATCCTTAACACTTTAGTAACCCCCGAGGGAATCCTCATCCGTGACCACTTCCTTACCTTGATACTTTCCTCCGTATTTATACTTGCCATTTGCATGTTCTTTGCTTTAGTAGATTATTTTTAATTCTTCTTCCAAGTGATTGATTAGGTTAAACAACATTGTAATAAGGAAGTAAGAATAGATTCTCGGGCCCTTGGGAATACGACCCCCTCGTGTTCGCGCGAGGGGTATTACTTGGCGACCCCGTGCACTTGCGGGTGAGCGATTCAAACGCTTACTAAGTTTTTGGCGCCGTTGCGGGGATCCACGAGGAATATTCTGAAAACTTAAAGCGTGTTGATTTGACCATTTTTATTTTGTTCACTTTCACCATCCTTGTTTCTTTTCCGTCAGTATTTTGTTTATATTATATTTTCTTATTTCTTTTCGTCTTTTTAGGCTATGGCTTCGACTAACATTTGGGGCTATAATTGTTTTCCACAGGTCGGAGGTGACGTTTGGGGCTACAATTCTTTTTAGGCTATATCTTGCGCAACATTCAGGTCGGACGTGATGCACCTTAACAATGATCAGTGGATGGGATTGCCAGGGGATGCCACAACCGCTACAATTCACGAAGAACTGGGTACTCAGGCCATTTTTGACCGATTTATGGAGTCTATTGAGGAACAAACAGTGACAGAGGTGTGCCCACCAAATCACCAACCTGCTACTCTCACTCGTGAGCTAAGAGATGATGTTGCTTCTCAGGCCGATTCTTTCGTACCTACAGGGTGTGTGGTAGATGAAGCTTGGGCTAGCCATTCCAAGGCAATCACCCATGTACCTACGAGTAATGCTAGTGCGATTGGAAGTGTGCTTCAATGTGTGGGCAACGTAGTGGACATTGATGGCCCAGCAGTGGGGGATGGTATTGACACTGAACAATCTAGCCTGGGGAATTATGGGAGGCAGAAGTCATCAATTGAGGAACCCCCAGAACTAGAGTTGAAGCCCCTCCCCGAGCACTTGGAATATGCTTTCTTGGAAAGGGGGTCCAAACTCCCAGTCATTATTGCTTCAGATCTTACTGTTAGGCAGAAGGAACAACTTCTTAATGTGCTTCGAAGACATAAAAAGGCGATCGCGTGGAAAATCTCAAATATTAAGGGGATCAGTCCATCTTTCTGCACTCATAAGATTCTCATGGAGGACGATCATCGACCCCGGGCAATTCCCCAACGAAGGCTCAACCCTAATATGAAAGAGGTCGTGAGGAATGAAGTCATTAAACTTTTGGATGCAGGTATCATTTATCCCATTTCCGACAGTGCATGGGTAAGCCCGGTGCAAGTGGTACCAAAGAAAGGGGTATTCTTTTGGGAGACTTTTGGGCCGCCGCCCCACCCCTTTTGGCGGCGATTTCCGGTGATCAACGGCACAAAGTTTCACCAAGAGCGAGGCAACATCGAAGGAGAAGATTGGAGAGAAGATCCAAGGTATTGAGGCATATTTTTGAGGTTTTCATCCATCCAAGGGGTTCCAAGGCTAGAGGGAGTATTTCTTGCTTCATTTCTTGTTTTGTTATTCCTTGGAGTTGTATGAGTTTTCCTCTTTCATGAGGAACTAACTTATTTGTGATTTGGACATGATGAACTTTGGGGTTGTTTGTTTGTAATTTGGATGATCATCTTTATTGATGCATTGTGTGATGTTGTATTTCTTTTATGGAATCTTGTAGTTTGTGGTTCAAGCCTTGTGTACTTTGATGTGTTGATTTGCATGAGAACTCTGTATTTCAACTTCTAGGTTGTACTTGGTTGCGTGACCATTGCCCTTGTACTAGATACACTAGGCTTGGAAGGGATACATGTACGAATACGCCGTGACCATCGGGTATTTGTACCCCTCCAACCATTAGGGTTGAACCTAGATATTGTGGTTGACCCTAATTTGAGATTTCCCTAAGTGTAAGGCAATCGTGTGAGGATTTGGGCGGAAGTGATTCCGTATTCCAATACTCATACCGGATTAGGGGTTATCACCATGACCATCAGGGTGACCTAGTTTTGGAATCTCTTGGCCTAACTACCATCATAACATTTCATCCTAAATTCAGGGCTTAATGACAACCCTAAGGGGATTCGTTGTCCAAATCACGCCTTCGCATGTTTGATTCTCCCTTGTTCGCTAAATGTGTGTAGTAGTAGCCCGGATTTCATTATAGTTAATTCTTTCTCCATTTTGTAATTATTACTTGACAATCGAATTGCTAGGTTAGGAAATAGATGAAGGGGAAGTAATAGTAGTTCCTTGGCCCTTGGGAATACGACCCCCTCGTGCTTGCGTGAGGGGTATTACTTGGCGACCCGTGCACTTGCGGATAAGTCATCAAGTTTTGGGGGCCACTACGGCGGGACCAGGACAGCTAAGAAGGCACTTGATGCTGGGTTCTACTGGCCCACCATGTTCCAGGATGCGCAGTCATTGGTACAACATTGTGATAGGTGCCAGAAAGTGGGCAACTTATAAAAAAGGGATGAAATACCTCAAACCTGGAATCAAGCTTGCGAAGTGTTTGATGTGTGGGGAATCGATTTCATGGGTCCATTTCCTAGTTCCCAAGGGAACAAATATATTCCGGTTGCTGTGGACTATGTTTCCAAGTGGGTGGAGGCTCAGGCTTGCTCGTCTTGTGATGCAAGGGTAGTTGTGAAATTTCTAAAAAGATTGTTTTCTCGGTTTGGAACTCCCAGAGCGATCATTAGTGACCGGGGGACTCATATCTGCAACTCCCTGTTCGAAAAAGCTCTTACGAGATACGGGGTATCTCACAGAATATCGACAGCCTACCATCCTCAAACAAGTGGATAAGTTGAAGTGTCGAACAGAGAGTTGAAGCGGATCTTGGAAAAGACTGTTAACCACCACCGAAAAGATTGGGCAAACCAACTTGAGGATGCACTTTGGGCATACAGAACTGCATTCAAGACTCCCACTGGATCGACGCCCTACCGACTGGTTTATGGAAAGGCATGTTGATGAGTGCGATCCCGCAAGTGCACGGGTCGTCAAGTAATACCCTGTGTGTGACACAAGGGTCGTATTCCCTGGGGCCCGAGAAGCTACCCTTACTTCCCTTTTACAATGTTGTTTGACCGATACAACTCAAGATTGTGAATATAATGCAAAGAAGCTAGATAAGTAAATAACCAAAGCTAACATATGAGGGCAAGATACGGGGTAAAATAGGGCTAGGAGTGGTCACGGATGAGGATTCCCTTAGGGGCTACTAAAGTGAGTGGTTTTCTCAAACTAGGGTTACAATACAAAAGAGTACTAAACCCTAGGAGTGGAGGGGTACAAATACCCGATGGTCACGGCGTATTTATACGTATTTCCCTTCCAAGTTTGGTGAGTCTAACACTAGGGCAATGGTCATGCAACCTAGCGTTTCCTAAGTTTTTTGATACATAGAGTTCTCATACATACCAAGCATGTAAAACACCAAACAATGGATCACAAACAAGCCACAAACAATAAATAGAACAAAATCATCCAAAACATCACAAGTTCACCCCCAAGGTTCACCTACATCCGGTGACCTTGGGGTTTAAGTGCTCATGTTCACTAAATACAACAATAAATGCATGGAAACAACCAACAAAGGCATGAGAAGAACTCCCTCAAAGGATGAAGGCCGGAGAAGTTCCAAAGACGCCACTCCAAGGGGTGGCTTCCCTAGTCTTCAACCTCCAAATGTAAGCCCTAGGATGTAGAATCTTCCCAAAACCTTGCTCTCCTCGCCAAATCCTTGCCTAGATCGCCCTCCAAGAGCTTCTTCTTCCTCAATTCGAAGGTGGTGGTGAGAGGCCCTAAGAAGAAAACTCAAGATGCCCTTGAAAACCCAAGCCAAAGTCCTTTAAAAGATGAGTTCGGGCAAGCTCACGGGTGGCCTCACGGTCCATATACGGCCCGTGAGGGAGCCTGTAATACGGGCTACAAGAAACAGCAAAGTTGTGATACCCAAGCTACAGTACTGCTCACGGATGACCTCACGGCAGTGAGCCTGCCCGTGAGGGTTTCCAGACTTCATTCTCCTTCCAACTCTTCGCGCTTCAGGCAGCTACAGTAATGCTACAGTACTCTGGACCTTAAAACGACAGTCTCGGTGCAGATTTCCTCTTAAATCACGTCGTTAGGGTCACCAAACCATATAATGTACCTGAAACACGAAATAAAACAATTTAGACCACAAAAGGGCATCGAATCATCAACAAAATATGAAAAGCATGCGCAAGTATACATATAAAATACATACATTTAGACGTTTATCACATGCCACTTGCTGGTGGAATTAGAACACAGAGCATATTCGGCGATAAAACAACTCAATTTTGACCCTCATATTTGTGGTCACAAAAGAAAATTCCAACTGAATGAGCTAGAGGAATGGCGAGCTTTGGCGTACAAAACTTTTGTCCGGTAAAAAGAGAAAATGAAGGAGTACCACGACCGACATATTAAGCAACCCAAGTGCTTCCAAAGTGGGGATCATGTACTTCTTTTCAATGCACGGTTGAAGCTTTTCCCGGGAAAACTAAAGTCATGATGGCATGGACCATATACAGTCACTCAAGTGTTCCCTCATGGCGCCGTTGAGATTTCTCATCCACAACATGGGACGTTCAAGGTCAATGGTCACCGGTTGAAACATTATTTTCCGGGTAACAATGCGTCATCGAAAATTGGAGGTATCTCTCACCCCTTTGTCCCACCATGAATTGAGGTAAGCCATGTCGAGTTAAAGACATTAAAAAAGCGCTTCTTGGGAGGCAACCCAAGTCTTTAAATTCATTGCATCTATTTTTTCTTCTTAGTTGTTGTCGTTGTGTTTGGATGTTTTTTGTATTTTTTGTGGTGCTTTTGAGTTTGAGTGTTGTTGATTTCTTTGATTGTGGTGGTTGTTTAGTCATTTTCCTTAATTTATTTTACCATGTTGCACCCTTGGTTTCATGATCATTGTATTTTTCCTTGAGTGTTGGTGCTTCAATTTCCATGTTTTCAATAATTTTTGAGTGTTATCGGCTTTGTTTTCGTGTAATTGTTGAGTGCTAGGTTGAGTTCGATGGTTAATTTGAGAGTTTTTTGAGCTGGAGAATTCCAGAACCTTGTGCGGCCTGCTATGCGGCCGCACAAGGGGCCGCACAAAATTTCCCGAGAGCAATGCGGCCGCATAGCAGGCCGCATAGCTGGCCAGAGGGGGATGCGGCCTGCTATGCGGCCGCATAGCAGGCCGCATGGATTTTCCCGAGCCTGATGCGGGGTACCATGCGGCTGCACAAGGGGCCGCATGGTCACCCGACCCTTACTTCTCCCTCTCTTCACCCCACTTCCTCACTATTCACTCAATTTTCATCAAACTTCTTCTCTTTTCTCCTTCATCTCTCCACCATTTTCCTTCATTCTTTTTGCATCCAAACACTCTCTTCATCCTAGCAAACGAATTTTGGAAGATTTTCAAGGTTTTATCAAGGTTTAAGCCGATTTTCACTTCATCTTCTCATTGGTGCCCTAGTTCAAGGTTTGCTTTCTTGTCACTCATTCTAGGGTTTTTGATGGTTGAAATGATGGGAAAACATGGTGGTTTTCATGGTGAATGCTTCTTGTAATTATTTCTCTTGAATTCCAAGCTTTGTACATTTAGATTATCACTTTTACAAGAAGAAACTCTACCAAAATTTCCCCGAAATTAATGTAGCACTAGCCAAAAATCAGCCTTTGTTCTTCATTAACCAATTTTCTCATGTTATTATTTTTTTTTTTTAGCTTGATGATGGTTCTCTTGTCTTGTAGGAATGCCGATCAAACACGTGGCCTCCAAGCGAGTTAGGAGAAGCTCTCCACCACCCGTTTGCGAGCCTACCTTCAAGAGCGAGGCCCACAAGACAAGGTTTGCGTTCTTGTCGAAAAGGAGGTTTGGCACAGTACGAGTTATCGATTGGGAGGCCTTGAGGACTTTAGGCCTCGATAGTACCGTCCGGGACTCCATCTCTCATGATGGGTGGGATAAGGTATTTGAAATTGTCGAGCCCACCTATCGAGAGTTAACTTTAGAAGTATTGAGCACATTTGAGGTTACCGGTCCCCGTCACATTGCGCGCCAAACAAGTACTATCTCTTTTTGGGCTTTCAGTATGAGGCATAGGATCAATCATGACCAGTTGGTTATTTATCTTGGGCTCTACACTGATGAGGACACCCAAACTTCTGACTTCGCGAATTTACCTCGTGATTTCCCACGCTCGGTGTCCCCTAGTTCTCTTTGGAGGTCAATTGCTCGCTCATCATCATCGAAGAAGGCTTCTATGATGGCAGACCCCATTCACAGGTACATGCGGGCCTTGCTATCCAGAAGTGTGAACGGTCGCGCTGATTCTACTGGGGTGGTTTCTCGTACCGATTTGCTTATGATGTACAGTATCCTTCAACGGTACTCCATCCACATGGGCCATCTTTTTGCCGCACTTATTGAGCATCAGGGGACTTCTACTCGCCTTGGAGCTATATTTGATAGGCCGTACATTACACGCATTATTAGGGGCCTAGGATTGATTGAGCTCACCTAGGGCATGAGCGTTGTGAGCACCGTCGTGCCACTTAGTCTGTCGATCCTGCTTCATATTGGGATAGTTGAGAGGTCGGGAGACACTTACCGCCTCTCGCGCAGCGGTGCCACGAGCACCCATGACCCCGACACCTCTCGGGATTCTGAGACAGGATCCGAGTCTGATTCAGAGTCTGCCCCTGTACCCAACGCAGCACCTAGCGGGAGTCGACCATCACTTGAGGATAGTTTCGTGGAGTTCCGCATCGAGGTCCGTCAACAGTTGCAGACCCTTGGGACATCTCAGGAGGCGCTGGCAGCATCAGTGAGAGATTTAGCCACATCACAGGGCCGCATCGAGAGCAGCATGGCTGAGATCTTATCATACATGCGCGGCGCTTCATCATCTGTCGGCACCTCCTCCACAGCTACCACGTGCTTTCCACCATCACTCCCTCTAGATCTCTAGACTCACAGCACCACTTTTCGTTTTTCTGTTGTTTGTAGTGGTTTTTATTTCTAGACTTGTTTGTTTGTATTGTTGTACTTTTCAGTTAGCAAGGGTCCTGACCTTCCTAAACTGTACTTTACCATTTTTGATTCGTGCTTACTTGTCCCACTCTCTATTTATTCCTTGGGGTGTGATTTTCTTTCTTTCTATTTTCAGGACTGATCACTGTAGAAGCTCCACACCCCTTGCGCCCCTCAACTTTCCCCTGTTCATGCGTATTTGGAGTTCATCTCATCAACCATTTGGGGAAGTTTCTTTACCTCATTCCTTTATTTTTCTAGCATGCCTCGCACCTTATTCTACTGATCTATGTACATTGAGGGCAATGTACAACTTTAGGTGTGGGGATGGGGTACTTTACTTGTTGTGCATGCATGAATACCGATGATAGCTATGATTTTCTTGTTTAGCACTTCCTAGCTTGAAAGAATGATAGAAGTGAGTTGTATTCTTATACTGTGCTTGAATGATGCCCTGTTTTATTTTTAGTGCTTTTTCATGCTCTATCATGATTGCTCCTACCTTGTACACTCTAACCAACCCATTATGATGATTTTGGCATTAAACTGTTAAATTCTTTCTTTAATAGTCTGTTAAGAGCTTTTGAGTTCCTTCGATGTTTTTTTTGTAGCCTTAAGTGAACTATTGTGCCATGCTACCAAGGGACTTGAGATACAGTGTGTACAGTGAAAAAAAAATGTGGAGTCTATGACAGTATTCCTCTGCTAGTACAGCATGAATGTGTCTATGTAGACTGTAATTGAGTAGGTTGGGTGGCTCTTGTGCCTAATCAGCATGTGCATCCTTCTGAAAGATTTGTTGTGCAGTCTATGTTAGTCGGACTCAGAAAAAAAAAAAAAAGAGAATTCTGGTATCTCTACTTCGTCCCCTGGGACTTGTTGCCCTGTCACTTAAGTGCTAAGTTTTGTTTAGGAACCCAAAAGACTCTTAACTGAGTATTGAAGATGTATTTAACTATCTCATGCCACTCTCACCATATGTGGGGTGAATGGGCCCCTGGGGTAATCCAGGGTGTGGAGGTTAAGGTTGGGAGCCAGCACACACTCACGAAAGCACTTTAGATAAAACAGGGCTACCATTACTTGATCACTCACTGTACATCTCACTTTCTAGATTTCTTTTGACCTGCGCTAGAGGAGTACTTTACAGTTGAGCTTGAGGTGGTATGTTTAGTCATTTATCATCGTGCCCCTGTTGTTCATGTGTGTTTGCTTAGGGACAAGCAAATGCTTAGGTGTGGGGATGTTTGATAAATGCCTAAACATACGTATTCTCTATGTATTTGGGTGTATGTATTGCATATTTTTCTATGAGTTGACGCCCGTTTTTGGTCTGAATTGGTTTCTTTCGTGTTACAGGTACCAATGAGACCCCTTCGAGCTCGTTGACAGAATTTTAGAAGAAATCGGCATCGAAAACACTATTGCTGAGCTGGGGGGAGGGCGGCACTTTAGCAATCACTGTAGCACGAAAACTTCAAGAACTTGGTCAGGAGATTCATGCGGGTTACCATGCGAGTGTTGTTGAGGTCGCGTACCGTGCTGTAGCAATTTCACTGTAGCATTTACGCGACTTTAGGGATTTCTCGGAGACTTTCTCTCCCCGCATGCGGGGCCGCATGGGAGGCCGCATAACTTACTGGAATTCATTTTTAAGGGCTTTTGGAGAGCATTTTGAGGGGAGAACCGAGGTCTTCGGGAGAGCTTAACTTCACCATCTTCTTTGGGAGCTTGAGGCCGGGTTTTGGAGGCAATTCTTGAGGAGAGGACGACGGGGAGAGCACGACACGACGAGTCCACACCTTCGATTCACATTTGAGAGGAAGATTGACAAAGGAAGCCACTCCTTGGGTGGCGTCCTTGGAAGCGTCATTCGGCCTTGATCCTTTGAGGGAGTGTTCTTGTTATGCTTTTGGTTGTTTTCATTTATTTTCTTGCTTGCTTTGTGATCATGAGTAACTAAACCCCAAGGTCACCGGATGTAGGTGAACCTTGGGGGTGAACTTGTGTATTTTGGATGCTTCTTCTAGTTTATTGCATTTGACTTGGTTTGTGATCCTTGTTTGGTGGTTCTTGATTGCCTTGATGTGTATGAGAACTCTATATATGAATTCCTAGACAATGCTAGGTTGCATGACCATTGCCCTAGTATTAGGCTCACCAAGCTTGGAAGGGAATACATGTACGAATACGCCGTGACCATCGGGTAGTTGTACCCCTCCAATTGTTAGTGTTGTCCTTGATTGTGTTTCAACCCTAGCTTGGGGAAATCCACTAAACCCATTGCAATCGTACAAGGATTTGGGCGGAAGCAATTCCATATTCCAATACTCGTACCGGATTAGGGACCAACACCGTGACCATCTGGTTGGTTTAATTTAGGGTTTCCCGGTCCAAACCACCCACGTGCATGCTAGTTAGAGCATCCTTAACACTTTAGTAACCCCCGAGGGAATCCTCATCCGTGACCACTTTCTTACCTTGATACTTTCCTCCGTATTTATACTTTCCATTTGCATGTTCTTTGCTTTAGTAGGTTATTTTTAGTTCTTCTTCCAAGTGATTGATTAGGTTAAACAACATTGTAATAAGGAAGTAAGAATAGATTCTCGGGCCCTTGGGAATACGACCCCCTCGTGTTCGCGCGAGGGGTATTACTTGGCGACCCCGTGCACTTGCGGGTGAGCGATTCAAACTCGTACCAGCCCGAAACGCGAAGACTTGAAGAAAATTGTAAGGCTAGAAACCGTTATGGGGAAGCTCATGGCCCTGAGGTCATTCGCAAGAGATTCAGAGGCAGACAGTCCTGTAGCAGGTTTACTGTTGTAGTACTATAGCAAATTTACAACTTTGCGGTTTTTTTTTACCCATATTACAGGCAACCTCACAGGCAATATATGGATCGTGAGGTCACCAACGAAGGGCGATGAGATCATCTTCTTAAGGGCTTTCTAGGGTTTCCTTGGAACCTTTTGGCCTTCTTCTTGAAGCTTCACATGCTATTTCTGGATCAGAAGTAGAAGAAGCACTTTGAGGAAAATTTTGTGGAGGATTTGGCAAGGAGAGCAAGTTCTTGGGAAGGATCTTCAAGCTAGAGCTTTAAATTGGAAGGTTAAAGACAAGGGAAGCCACCCCTATGAGTGGCGTTCCTGAAACTTCTCCGGTCTTCATCTTTGAGTAAGTTCTTCTCATGTCTTTGTTGGTTGTTTCTATAGATTTCATGTTTTCTTTCTTGGACATGAACAACTAAACCCCAAGGTCACTGTATGTAGGTGAACCTTGAGTGTAAACTTGTGATATTTTGGATGATTTTGTTCTAATTAATGGTTGTGGCTTGTTTGTGATCCATTGTTTGATGTTTTTACATACTTGATATGTATGTGAACTCTATGTATCAAAGGACTTAGGAAATGCTAGGTTGCATGATCATTGCCCTAGTGTTAGACTCACCAAACTTTGAAGGGAAACATGTATAAATACGCCGTGACCATCGTGTATTTGTACCCCTCCACTCCTAGGGTTAAGTACTCATTTGTATTTTTACCCTAGTTTGAGAAAACCACTTTACCCATAACAATCGTAAGGATATCTTGGGCGGTAGAAATACCGTGTCCAATACCCGTACCGGATTAGGAGTCAATTGCTGTAATCATCAGGTTGGCCTAATTTAGGGTTTTCTCAGTCCAATCTATCCACTTGCATGTTAGTTCAAGTATTCAGTTCACTTTAGTAGCCCTTGAGGGAACCCTCATCCGTGACCACTTGTAGCCCTGATTTTCCTCGTATCTTGTCATCATCAATTTGCATTAATTAATTATTTGTTTAGTTCCTTTGCATTTAATTCACTCACTTAAGTCTTGTCGGTTAAACAACATTGCAAAAAGGAAGTAAGGGTAGCTTCTCGGGCCCTGATAAGTGCTTGTGTTATAGTAACGAGAAGAGTTATTATCTTACAATGAGCATATCTTTATCGGATTTTATCACTAAATTGTGTGCATTTGTGTATTCTTATGCATTGTAGGTTTGTGGAGCTATTTTGGAGAAGAAGAACGAAGGCACGAGATGAGACTAATAGGTTTGTTGGGAAGTTTTCGGACCAAACCACTGTAGCAAGCTACTGTTCACTTTTTGCCGAAAATCAGGATTCCAGAAAGTTCACACGGCCGTGTGAATTAATTTTCCAGCAACCCAGAAACTTCACATGGGCGTGTGGAAATTTCACACGGCCGTGTGATGTCCCGATAAGTCCAATTTTAAAGCCGCGTCTCAACATTATAAAAGCCGGATTTGGAGATGATAAGTGCTCGTGTTATAGTACCATGAAGCGTTATTATCTTAGATTGAGCATATCTTTTATCATATTTTATCACTAAATAGTGTGCAATTGTTTGTTCTCATGCATTGTAGGTTTGTGGAGCTAATTTGGAGAAGAAGAATGAAGTTGGATCGTGTTCGCCATTGTTGGGAAGTTTTCGTACCAAACAAGGAACAAGGCACGAGATGAGACTTGTGAGTGTGTGCCAACCTCCTTTGGAGGGGCACAAAGGCAACCACATTCACAACAAGTCTTACTCATGTAGCTTAGGAGAACTTCACCAAAGAGGAGACTTGAAGCAATTGGCATGATCTACCATTAATCGTGTGCCCAAATCAATGGCCTCAATGAAGAACAATGGATTCGGAAGTGTTTTGGAATTTCCACACGCCCGTATGAAGTCTCTGGAATCCTGATTTTTGGCAGAAAGTGAACAGTAGCTTACTACAGTGCCTTTGCTGCAGTACCAAGCTACATTGCTGCTGTAGTAACTCCCCCGAAACGCTCCTGAATCCGTTGTTTTTCATCAAGGCCATTGATTTAGGCACACAATCAATGGTAGATCGTGCCGATTGCTTTAAGTCTCCTTCTTGGTGAAGTTCTCCTAAGCTACATGAGTTAGACTTGTTGTGAATGTGACTGCCTTTGTGCCCTTCCAAAAGAAGGTTGGCACACACTCATAAGTCCAGGCTGGTGCATTGTTCCTTGCTTGGTCCGAAAACTTCCCAACAATGGCGAACACGATCAAACTTCGTTCTTCTTCTCCAAATTAGCTCCACAAACCTACAATGCATAAGAACACACAATTACACACTATTTAGTGATAAAATCTGATAAAAGATATGCTCAATGTAAGATAATAACGCTTCGCGGTACTATAACACGAGCACTTATCAAATCCCCCTACACTTAAGCTTTTGCTTGTCCTCAAGCAAAATAGGATGTGAAAGTAATTGGGAGAGACAATTGAAAGTGCTCGGCCTTAGGTTCACCAAAAGTATGCAAAAGAAATATTATACAAGTAAGGAGAACTTAGAACATTGCATAAAATTATCATCGCTCTGGCTAAAAACTTGAATAAAAAAGGATAGCAACTCGAAAACGTGTAAGTGTGTGCTAATTCACTCAAGAGAACCAACGAGTACTCCTCAAACTCTTGTAACAAGGACTTATTTAAATACACAAAGTAAGGAAGTAGTAGCTTCACTCAACCTCTGAGGTAGCCCTTTCCTAGGCGGCCGCCAAAGATGGCTTTCACACTTTCGAGGAGGTAGCTCTTTCTACCGGAGCAGTAGCTTTCACGCTTCCCATGAGATACCTCTTTGTCTTATTAGGGCATAGCTTGTATCCAACTTATGAGAGTAGCTTCATACTTCATAGGAGGTAGCTCTTTCCACCCCAAATATAAAGCTTAAACTAATATACACAAACTCACAAGTTTTTTTTTTTTTAGCTACATAGTACTTCACAACTTACTAAAGTAATACTAAACTAGTCCTTAAAACTTTGAGTTCGAGTTTCCAAAAGATTTCAAGAGTGAGTAGTGCACTAAGGTGTAATCGAGAAAAAAAAACAATCCCTAAAAATTCAAGTAAAAATAGAGCATGATAGGATACAATGTTAGCAATTCTCCTAAACTCTAAGAATATGACTTTTGTAACTAAGGTGAACCTCCACGGGCTACATGAGCATATGCAATTGAACGCACAAGTAAAGGTGTGTGCAATGTGAATTCCCCCCACATTTAAGATGTACATTATCCCCAATGTACGCATGCAAGCACAATAAAAAGTAAAACAATAAAAAATAATTAGTGTGGAAGTGGGCAATTGAAACATTACTCCCTTGAACTCCAAGTGTTGCGTTTGATGGAGTGATAAGTGCTTGAGTATACATGTTTTATCCACTTGTTTTACATGCATTGAGCATCATTTTACCATGGATTATGTCTCATAAAGTGTATTTTGGTGTTCTTTTATGCAATTAGGTTGTGAAAGTATTGAAGGAGGAAAAGGAAGCAAAGATGGGTTATCAAGACCTATTTTTGGGAGTTTTTGTACAACACAAGTGTCAAGGCACGAGAGGGGATCATGCACATGAGGGTGTGTGCTAACTTCTAGAAGAATTCAAGCCAATTTGTGTGATGGAAGGGCACAAAGCAGTCACACCTTCATGTCCCTTCTTGTGTGAAGATACCTAAAGCTTCCAAATGATGGTTCGATGGAAGAGAAGTCTTATAACTCACCACATGGACGTGTGCCCGACCATGTGGCCTCAAGATAAGAGAGTTTGGATCGTGTTTCATGAAGAGCACTGTAGCAAAATAATGTCCATTTCACTGTAGCAGTACTGTAGCAGAAAACACTGTTCACGCGGCCGCGTCAAAATCCCACACGACCGCGTGGGATCTCACGTGGTCGCGTGGAGGCACGTGACTGACGCGTTTCAGGCTTATAAATAGCCCTTTTTGCCGATTCTTTTGGTATCTTTTGTGTGGCTTTTGAGAGGCGAAGCGGCTAGGGTTTGAGGAGGAGGTCTTTACCGAATTGGAGGGCCATTCTTCACCAACTTTGATAGTTCTTTCCTCCGTCATAACATCGAGGGAGTCATTGGCGACCTAGCTTCGGAGAAGGATCCTTCAAGACGTTGAGCGACCCATCAAGGCCATCATCACGACTTCAAGGGGGTTTACTTCCATGGTTTACATTGCTTTTCATTGTGTTATGTTTTGCTTTGTAATAAGCCCCATGGAGGGCTAAACCTTAGTAGATACTTGGGCATGTGAACCCTAGGTTTTGATTCATGTATTGACTTTCTTTATGCTTTCTTTTAAGTCCGAGTTTATTTGAGTTTTAATCTTGTTTAATCATTGCTTGCATGCCTTATTGATTCGTATGGTTGTTTGGTATGTTTGATTTGTTTCCTTGGTGAGAGAGAGGTCTCCATTAGGGATTAGAACATACAAGGTTAAAGAGGGTTGAGAGGGTGAGTCTTGAGATAGAGGAGTGTCCCCTTTCCCTTCCGATTGATTGTTTCCTATCTCCGTATTCCCTAAGTTTTATGCAACCATATGGGGTGTGAGGCGTGAGATTGATAGATTTCTCCGCCGGGACCTTTGTAGGGGGTTAGGGATCTTCCACCTAGAAGTAGGGTTAGATCTAATTTTAGGAATCGGTTTCACTCTTAGGTATCCCTAGAACTCATTGCGGTCATATGGGGTGTGAGGTGTTGAGATTGAGCGATTTCTCCGCCGGGACCTTGTAGGGGACTAGTATCGGTGGCCTGGAGGCAGGGACCGATTATTCTTGAATTACCTCGACTCATAGAACTCGGTTAGAAGCATTTAGTTAGTCTTGCACTTCATGATAGAGCCTAGGGGGAGCATTGCCCGGGTATCTCATCTTCATTGATTGAGATCTCCCTTTATTTACCCTTTGCCTATTCATCTCTGGTATTAATTTCTATGCACACTAGATCACCACAAAATCACATTAGTCGTTAGGCTAGATTGCAGAGAAGAAGTTAGTACTAGTTGCCATGTTCCCTGTGGATTCGACTACCCTACTCACCGGGTATAATTATTACTTCGACAACCCGTGCACTTGCGGTACACACACGCAAGGGGTGTGTCAAGTTTTTGGCGCCGTTGCCGGGGAATAGGATACTAGGAACGCTAAGTCTTTGTTTCTCTAGCCATTTATCGTTTACGTTATCTTGTCTATTTCGCACTTTCTTTTTCTTCAACCGTTCTCATTTGTTTTCTTTGACTTGTGTTACTTTTTCTTGCAAGGTAGTTGAATGATAATTGATCCAATTACAAAGTTATATTTTCAGATTGAAGATTTCAGTGGAAAACTTGATAGACTTATTTCTGCACAACAACAAAGCAACCAATATCGCAGCACACATCATCCAAATCAATGGAGCTACCCGAACCACTTATGGAATATTGATGGACAGCAATGGGAAGCACCTATAGAAGAATTTCAGATGGATGAGAAACATGAGGAGGATGTACTTCGGTTGGAAAGCGTATTACTCAAATTCATTGAACCAACCGATGCCCGCTTCGAAGATGTTGAAGCCACCTTAACATGTCACGAAATCTCCATCAAAAACATTGAGCATCATATAGGAGAGATTTTAGACACACTTGCTAAGGAAAAAGAAGAATTTGAACAAGCAAGGCAAGTTTCTTCCACGCATGACAAGGCCATGAACCACATTGATGAAATAGGGAAAATTGAGTACATTGCTGCAGAAATTGAAAAGACAGAAGAAGAACATCATTTTCAGAATTTGGATTGCTTGAATGAAGATTATGCTTGTGTGCAACGAAATTTTCAAGGGGATTTGCTAACATCATGTTCATTTCAAGCTGAAAATATACAAGAAGAAGCAAGCCCTAAGGTAATGGAGCAAGCACCTTTCTTTCGGATTAATCAACTCATTGAATGCAAGAAAGAGATTTTGGGTTTGGGAGAAGATGTGGGTAGGATATTTAAACCATCCAATGACCCACCGATTATAAGCTTGGACAATTCCCAACCCAAATTGTTTCCTTGGAGGCCAAAGGTAAGATGGTTGGACTCTCGAACAAAAACTCCACCCCGGCAAGTAGATTTTTGGTTTAAAGGAAGTAGCTATGCAATGTCTAGTCGGGAGGAACACACTCTTTTCAAGCCTCCATAAGGTAAGGAAGAGGTACGTCAAGCTTAGTGATGTAAAACAAGCGCTACTTGGGAGGCAACCCAAATTTTTAATTGCTTTCTAGTTTAGATTTTAAATTCTATAGTAATAATTACCATGAGTGTGTGCCTTGAATAATTTTTGTTGGTGTTGAACTTTTCAAGGAAAATTTTTGGTGATTTGTAGTGTTTTTCACATGTATGACATGATTCAGGGTGTAATGCATGATAATTGTTGAAGAATAGGGTTAATTGTGAAGTTTGGAGAGCCGCGTGGACTGTCTGCAGAAATTCTGCAGCTCACGCGGCCGTGTACAGTACCCACGCGGGGATGTGGAATTCGCACACCCCCATGTGGCTTATATAATGACTTGAAGGGTTATTTATTCATCATCCTTGACATTGAGCCCTTCATTTCCTCACACTTCCCTTCTCCAAATTTCTCATCCATAAGGTTCAAAAGCACTTTTTCTTCAACTCTTTGGGGATTCAAAAAGGTTTTGCCGGCATTTGCATCAAGTTTCATACATTGATTCTCATCGGTAAGGTTTATCCCTTTTCTTTCATGCCCTAGTTTCCAATTTTCATTTCCATGGTGTTCTCTAATTTACTAGACTTGATTTTGCATGGTTAAAGTTGTGAAAACACTTAGAAAACTTAGGAGAGAGTTGTAGAGGGTTGTTGGAGGTCATCCATGGCCAAAGGAGCCATGGATGACCACCCACGCGTGCGCGTAACCAAGCCACGCGACCGCGTGGGCCGGCCAGCAGTCCACGCGATCACGTGGGCCATCCCACGTGACCGCGTGGGCTGGCGCTGGGCACAACCAGCTAGCCACGCGACCGCGTGGCTGGGCTCACGCGACCGCGTGGCCCTCGGCAGAGCGTCCAGCCTCTGTCTGCGACCACGCGACCGCGTGGCCTGCCGAGAGGGCCAACCTAGCACCCACGCGACCACAAGACTGATCCACACGGTCGCGTGAGCCATCTGCCGTGCAAACACGCGCCCACGTGGGCGCGTGAGCATTCCACGCGCCCACGTGGGCTGGGAACACACTTGTTTTTGCTGTTTTCACACTTTTGCACGCAGGTTTCCTCCTGCATTCATTGAAATTATGCTGAACTGATTTATTTTGTGTTTTCTTGCAGGAATGGCACCTAGGACAAAGAAAGTAGCCCATAAACGCCCTCGTCACGACAGGGAGCCGACACCACCACCTAAGGTTGAATTTGTCGATCCTACACATAAGCATCGGTTCGAGCGTCTACAGAGACTTAAGATTGGACAGTCACGTTACATTTGTTTCGAGACACTCGACGCCATTGGCCTTTCAGAGGAGGTTCGAGGATTGATACAGGTTGGGGGTTGGGACCGACTCCTATCTATTTCTGAGCCTGTCCGACGAGATGTTACTTTGGAGGTCCTATCGACTTTTTCCTTTGATCGTGAGAGACCAGACGCGAGCTTTGATGCAGAGAACGTCATCCGATTCAGGGTTTTTGGTAAGTTTCACAAGATGTCACTGACACAGTTTGCGTTACTACTTCGATTATATGATCAGGATTATGTGGACACTTTAGAGTACCGGGAGCTTTTGACTGATTTCCCCCCTGACATTACTCCGAGCCAGGTATTCCATGACTTATGCGGAGGTGCTCGGTATGTTCCAGGTCAGTCAAAGGGTTCTTCTCTTATACGTCACGCGCATAGATATATACATGCTGTTCTCAGCCGATCGATCACGGGACGGGGAGATGGTACAGGTGCACTGAGCCGTACAGATTTACTTTACCTGTATTCCATGACTCAGCGTGTTCCCATACATCTTGGATACGTCGTCGCAGACTTCTTTCGACATCAGAGTCAGTATTTACGTATTGGCGCGCTATTTGTGGGACCGTATATCACTCGACTCATGTTCCAGATGCGCCTTATACATTCAGTCAGCGGCGAGGAGAGAGTCAGTAGTCCGTCACCTTTGGGGCTAGTCACTCTCCGACTGATGGGAGTAGTGCGACGTACAGCATCAGGTGGATATGCATTGGTAGAGGTGTCATCCGACAATGACGAGTCTGCTGAGACTCCAGACGCACCACCTCCCGCAGAGCCCACAGCCACTCCAGCAGCACCGATTTCATCAGTGGATCCTAGTACATCCTCAGATCGAGTACATGAGCGACTGGCTCGACTCGAAGCTGCCGTCGCCACCATCCTCGAGAACCAGGCGCGGATCATGCAGTGCCTTGACCAGATTCAGCAGACTCTGGACGCTGATACTGAGTCAGATACCCCAGCGACACCAGCAGCACCAGGCACCGATGCTTGATGCGTTTTCACTCATGGGATTCTCTTTTAGTTTTCATTTTTCATTTTTACTTGCATTATCTTATTTTGTGGACTTGTATACTCAGAAAGGTTATGCCTTCTGAGAGTTATCTTCATATCTTAGCTTTTGTTGCGAGTTTATGTTTCAGTGTTATATCTTTACGAACTCGTATATTCTCTTTATTTTATTGAGCTTCACTGAATCCCTTGAATCCGTGCAGATGGCCTTGAGAGTGATGATGATGATGTTTTTGTCATACGCACAACCATGTGACTTGGTCGTGTGAGCTTCACAACCCGTTGAACAACAACACACCCACAAGTTAGCTTCACCGATCGATCAATAAGGAGTTTAGGGGAGTGTTGTTTTAATTGCATTTCCACCCACATCATGCTTTTATTGCTTATATTTTTATTGTGCTTACATGTGTACATTGAGGACAATGTACATCTTAAGTGTGGGGGAGGGTTCACCTTATACATGGCCTTTACTTGTGTTTTCATGATCATGCTCATGTTGCCCATGAAGGTTCACCTTAGGGTTGAGAGTTTAATTCTTAGTTTTTGGAGGTTGTAAACATTAGGTTTTATCATGCTCTAGTTTTTATCCAATTTCCTTGAAATTTTTGTCCGATTGCTCTTTAATGCACTTTCCTCACTCATTAAACCTATGGAAACTTACTCTAGTTCATAATTGCGGGATTTTCTAGTGTTAGTTTTATTAAAAAAAAAATTCAGAATTTTAGTTTGTTTGTATATAGGGGGTGGAAAGAGCTACCACCTATGTTGTATGAAGCTACTCTCATAAGTCGGATACTTGTTATGCCCTAATGAGAGAAAGAGCTATCTCATAGGATGCGTGAAAGCTACCACCTTCGGCAGAAAGAGCTACCACCTCGAAAGTGTGAAAGCCACTCGAGAGGCATCTCGGGAAAGGGCTACCTTAGAGGATGTGTGAAGCTACTACCTATTATTTTTGTTTATAAATAAGTCCCATTGCTAATAAAGACTTTGAGTAATGGATATAGTGTTGACATGAGTTGAGCTTTCACACACACACGCTTTCGGACTTTAGTACTTTCATTTTTTTGTGGATTATTTGCTAGAGTATTGATTGTTTCATCTATTGTTTGTTTCTCTCCATGATTTTAGAATTTTATTCTTGTACCCTCTTGGTGAACCTAAGGCCAAGCACTTCCCTTTGCTTTTCATGAGTTTATGGTTAATTTTGCTTGAGGACAAGCAAAGGCTTAAGTGTGGGGGAGTTTGATAAGTGCTTGAGTATACATGTTTTATCCACTTGTTTTACATGCATTGAGCATCATTTTACCATGGATTATGTCTCATAAAGTGTATTTTGGTGTTCTTTTATGCAATTAGGTTGTGAAAGTATTGAAGGAGGAAAAGGAAGCAAAGATGGGTTATCAAGACCTATTGTTGGGAGTTTTTGTACAACACAAGTGTCAAGGCACGAGAAGGGATCATGCACATGAGGGTGTGTGCTAACTTCCAGAAGAATTCAAGCCAATTTGTGTGGAGTTTCAGTCTCTTTGCCCTTGTTTGTTGTCCAATTGCCTCTGTTGTTGTTGTCGTTTCCCTATTTAGTTTTCTTTGAATCTTTTTGTCGAGTCTTTGGAGTTGGTTGCCGAGTGTTTGAGCGTGTTTTGGTCACGTTTTAGAGGAGTTTTGAGTGTGTACGAGTTGTGCATAGGCCGCGCAAAGTTGCGCGGGGCTGTGCACAAGCCGCACAGCCCCTCCTGAGGGCTGTGCGGCCTCTGTGCGGGGCTGCACAGAGGCCGCACACCCCAGGCAGAAGGGTGTGCGGCTGGTGTGCAGGGCCGCACACCACCCGCACACCCTTCTGCCTGAGGTGTGTGGCTGGTTTGCGGGGCCGCGCATAGCCCGCACATCTTCGTTGTTTTGCTTATAAAAACCCGAACTTGGCTTCTTTTCTTCATTTTCTTCTCTTCTAAACACCTCCATCTCTTTCTCCTCTCTTCCTCCATCATCTCTTATGGTTCTAAGTCCGGCTTAGAGGAGGTTTTAGGGCTTGAAACTTGGATCATCAAGTTAGTCCTTCACTTGATCAAGGTAAGCTCCAACCTTGTTTCCCTTCTTCCTTGTTCTTTGATGAGAATTGTTAGGGTTGCTTGTAAGCCCTTATAAGAGCTTGATTATGGTCTCTTTTCTCCCTCTTTGATGGCAAATCTTGTGAGGATTTATTGTATTGAATTGTATGACCTTGAATCCATGAAATCCGTGAACCTCCAAAACCCTAATCCCGAATTACTGTAGCACCGACCATGTTAGGTCATTCTCGGTTTCTTTGGTTGTTTTATGAGTTGTGAGAGGTCTCCTCCTTGCTATAACTTCTTACCTTGGTGTTTAGCAAACCCTAGAAGCAACCATTCCCCATTATTGAGCATTTTCCTTCATTCTAGTTAATCCTATAATTATTGATGTTTGGATGCTTGTTTGGTTGTTTAATTGCTTCTAGGAGGTGGGGCTTCGGGTAAGGGCAAAGAACCGGTGGAGAAGTGACTTCGAGGCGTTTTGCTCGCCGAGTTTGTGAGTGGGAAATTTACCAAAATGGACTATGATTCATGCATGATATTTTCTTGTTATTGAGTTGCTTGTTTTGAGTTATAAAATCCTTATTGCTAAACTTCTACAAGACTTAAATTGATATTTAGAATCATGATGATTTATCAGATGAGCTTATTTCTTCAATTCTTGCAAAGTGTATATATATTGCTTATGGTTTGGAACTCTATGTTCAAATATATGTTTTAAACTATGTATTTTCAAAAGATTGATGTTCACATTTTGATGATCCAAAAGCATATGAAACAAAGTTGATTTATTGTATTTAGTCAATGTTGACGTGTATTTTCAAAATACACCCTCCTATGATGTTTTTGATGAAGAATGGTTTCATTAGTCATGATTTGATCAATTGATCACCCTTGGGGTGAAAATTGTTATTGTGAGCACTTATTGTCTCTCATTGAGAATTATGTTATCATGATGTTTATATTGAGCCTACGGGCTAAGTTATTGTTTAAATTATTTGTTGGTGACATGGGAGCCGAGCTCCAGAACTTGCTGCAGTAAGAATTAGACGGTTTCCATGGGCCGACCTATATAGAGGTGGCGTGGAATACTGTCAAAAACAGGTTATGCCATGTCAGGTGGGAGCGTAGAGTCCTGACATGGATATAGTTGGGTTGTTCGGAGTCACCACACGAACTTCCCAGCGGCCAATGCCAAGATACGCGCATCTTGGTAGCTCTAGACCTAACCAAGGCCATGGTTAGCGACGGAGGGTTTTGAGGCCATTCTGGACATTATTGTTTATTTGTGAATGTTGAATTTACTTATTTCTAAGTATCTTGATATTTGGAAACTATCAACAAGTATTGTGCTTATGCTAGGTCCAGGATGGCATGTATTTTCATGATGTTTTCAAAGAATCTCTATTTATATTTCAATGAGAAAAGCTATGTTCTTATGAGACATTTGCTACTCAAAGTATTTTTCATTCTTGTTATGCATTGAAATATTTTTATGATGTTTATCTCTATTTGATCATGTTCGAACTATAGTCCTGTGACTAACCCCTCACTGAGTAACCTAGTTACTCACCCCCCTCTTTCTTCCTCCCAGGTGTTAGCACAGCGCAGGGGTGAAGACGTGAAGTGCTTGGCTAGAGTCTTCAGTGTCTTCTCATTTTGGGGTTATGTATGTTATTTATGTCTTGGCATGTATTGTTAGGGATCCACTATGTATTATTAAACCCTTTCATGTCTTCTCCATACTCATAATACTTGGTATGCTGGTGTAGTCCATATTTTGTAGGAGGAGTGTATCCTCTATCTGGAGTGGTTGATATTATCTTTCTTATGTACCCCTTGTCATGAGTATCAGTGTGTGTGGTACCTTGTTGAGTAATACAAGTAATTGTTGTTGAGTTATGTTTTGTGAATATAGATATATTGTACAGGGAACAGGTTAGCCTTACGACTACCTAGGGTTGAGGCAGTGTTAGACCTCCCCTGGGTTGTCGTGGCGGTATGTCGTGCTTGGGACCCGCGGGTCAGGGCGTGACATACTTTAGTGGTATCAGAGCCCTGGTTTAGATTTAGGCTTGGGTTTAACAGTTTAATCCAGTTCTAGTGTCAGTTCCTTGATTTGGGTCAGGAGTATGTTTCTTTGTCTTTGTACTTAGTGGATCCCAGTAGAGTTGCATATAGCATTGTTGCATGTAGGAAATTGTTTCTGAAGAGTGTCTTGTGTTTTCTTTTCAGTAGAATACCAGCACAGCGTTCACGCACTCGCCGTGGGAGAACCACTCCCCCTCCTGTTGCTACACCGAGAGAGAAGAGAGGGTGGGAGGCGAGGAGAGCCATCCCCGCCTTCCTCTCCGTCGCCACCTAGGCAGGATGCCAGTTCAGGGCATGATCCTGCTGTGGCAGCTTCAGTGCATGCCCCTGAGGTTCAGGGAGCTGCTCCAGTGCTTGGTTCTGTTCCCACTCCAGAGGCAATGGAAGCCTTCAGGGCTCATTGGGCAAGCAAGGGAAGGAAACCTACCTATCAAGAGTATCAGGACTTCCTAGATTACTGGAGGAATTTTGGTGGACAGGCTCCACCAACCCCAGCACCAGCACCAGCACCACCACAAGCCCCAGCAGCTCAGCATGCACCAGCAGAGGCCAGTGGATCCAGTCAGTCTCTAGTTTTGTCCAAGCTTTTGAAGGAAGCCCGACAGCTTGGATGTGGATCTTTTGATGGCACCAGTGATGCCATAATTGCTAAGGAGTGGATCAAGAGGGTGACTGCTACATTTGATGATATGAGTTTAGCAGATGAGATGAAACTCAAGGTTGCTACCAGACTACTTGAGGGGCGAGCTAGGATTTGGTGGGAAAGCTTGAAGAGCAGATCCTTTGGGAAAATCACTTGGACAGATTTCTTGCATGAGTTTGATGAAGAGTACTACACTCGATTTCATCATGATCAGAAGAGGCACGAGTTTATGAGATTGGTTCAGGGGAACAGGACAGTTACAGAATATGAGACAGAGCTGAAGGACTTGGCTACTTTTGTTCCTGAGTTGGCACCTACAGAAGAAGTCCTTTGTTCCAAATTTGAAGTTGGCTTGAACTTGGGCATCAGAGAGAGGATGACAGTCACAAGCAAGCAGAGTTTCAAAGAGATGGTACAGTCAGCTTTGAGAGCAGAGCAACTTGTTAGAGAAGGCAAGCGAGTTCGTGAAAACATTGCTAAGAGAAGAAGCTTGGAGATGGGACAGCCATCCAAGAAGAGCAAGAGTGAGGGTTCCTCTAAGGGCACCTCTGTTTCAGGTCCACCTAGACCTCCACCTTCTCACAGCGGTGATCAGCAGAGATTCTCCCGTGCTGATAGTGCTCCTAGTGTCAGAGGCCCAGAGGCTAGCAACAAGTGCAGGAACTGTGGGAAGCCACATAAGGGACAGTGCTTAGCTCCCCGCAAGTGCTTCCAGTGTGGTCAGACCGGACATTTGAGATCAGCTTGTCCAGAGCTAGGACGGAGTGGGTCTGCACCACCATCTCAGGGTCGTCCTAGCCAGTCCAGAGGTCCACAGCTAGTGGCATCTGCGCCAGTCCCTACCAAGTCAGGAGCTGCCAGCAACACTTCACAGCCGAGTTCCCAGCGACCTCAGACCAGAGCTCAGACCAGAGTCTTTGCCATGACAGAGGAAGAGGCTGAGTGTAGGCCCAATGTGATCACAGGTACACTGTCTATCTTTCAGCATGATGCTTATGCATTGATTGATTCTGGATCCGAGCGTTCTTTTGTTAGCACTGCATTTGCATGTCATGCCGATAGCCCTCCTTCTCCCTTAGAGTGTGAGTTAGTGATTCAGACTCCTCTTGGTGAGGAGGTAGTCAGGAGTTTGGTGTTTAGAGAGTGTCCTGTGGTAGTCTGTGGAGTAGTGTTGGAGGCAGATTTAATTCCTTTGGAGATCAAGGATTTTGATGCCATTCTTGGCATGGATTGGTTGGATAGGCATCGTGCTTCCATTGATTGCTTCAAGAAGGAAGTAACTTTTCCTGGATCCTTGGGATCCACAGTTGTGCTGAAGGGTATGAGAAGGACTCTACCTTCGTGTTTGATTTCAGCTTTGGAAGCTAGAAGATTGGTGAACAAGAGTTGCCCTGTGTTTTTGGCACATGTGTTGGATACCAGAGTTCAGGAGCCAGCCTTAGAGGAGATGCCAGTAGTGAGGGACTTTCCAGATGTTTTTCCTGAAGAACTGCCTGGTTTGCCACCAGACAGGGAGTTGGAGTTTGCTATAGACCTACTACCTGGCACGGCTCCTATTTCTATACCACCCTACAGGATGGCACCAGCAGAGCTGAGAGAGTTGAAGACTCAATTGCAAGATCTCGTGGATAAGGGTTTCATTCGTCCAAGTGTTTCACCTTGGGGTGCGCCAGTTCTCTTTGTGAAGAAGAAAGATGGATCTTTGAGATTGTGCATCGACTACAGACAACTGAACCGGGTGACAATCAAGAACAAGTATCCTTTGCCGAGGATAGATGATTTGTTTGATCAGTTAAAGGGAGCAAGAGTGTTCTCCAAGATTGACTTGCGGTCCGGGTATCATCAGTTGAAGATTAAGCCCGAGGATGTTCCAAGGACGGCATTTCGGACCCGTTATGGACATTATGAGTTTTTGGTGATGCCATTTGGTTTGACCAATGCCCTCGCAGCATTCATGGACTTGACGAACAGAGTGTTCAGGCTTTACTTGGACAAGTTTGTGATTGTGTTCATTGATGACATTTTGGTCTATTCACCTTCAGATGAGGATCATGTTGAGCACTTGAGGATTGTTTTGCAAACTCTTCGAGAGAAGCAATTATTCACCAAGTTTTCCAAGTGTGAGTTTTGGCTTTATGAAGTTGGTTTTCTTGGACATGTGGTGTCAGGAGAAGGTATCTTTGTGGATCCAAAGAAAGTGGAAGCTATTGTTGATTGGGAAAGGCCGAAGAATGTGACTGAAGTTCGAAGTTTTCTTGGACTTGCGGGTTATTATAGGAGATTTGTGGAAGGATTTTCCTCGATTGCCTTGCCACTGTCAAAGTTGACTCGCAAAGATGTGAAGTTTACTTGGAATGATGAGTGTGAGAAGTGCTTTCAGATGCTGAAGGATCGTTTGACATCAGCCCCAGTGCTTACCTTACCAGAAAGTGGGAGGGAGTTTATAGTCTTCAGTGATGCTTCTCGTCAAGGCTTGGGTTGTGTGTTGATGCAAGAAGGCAAAGTGGTGGCCTATGCTTCTAGGCAGTTGAAGCAACATGAGTTGAACTACCCTACCCATGACTTGGAGTTGGCAGCGGTGGTCTTTGCTTTGAAGATTTGGAGGCATTATCTCTTTGGAGAAAAGTGTCGGATTTTCACAGACCATAAAAGCTTGAAGTATCTCTTCACTCAGAAGGAGTTGAATTTGAGGCAACGACGATGGTTGGAATTAATCAAGGATTATGATTTGATCATTGACTATCATCCTGGAAAAGCCAATGTGGTAGCCGATGCCTTGAGTAGGAAGTCTACTTCAATGTCCTCCATGAGAGTGTCTTACTTGCAGCTACTTTCAGCAATGAAGAGTTTGAGATTGGAATTTGAGACTGAAGACAGTGGAGCTTTAGTAGCCAGCTTTGTGGTGAGACCTTCACTGTTGGAGTGTATTAAGGAACTTCAGAGCAAGGATGAAGAGTTATTGATAGAAACACAGAAGTTGCAAGAAGGTGAGCCTAGTGAGTTCAAATTGAGAGAAGATGGAATCCTAGAGCTTCGAGGACGTGTTTGCGTTCCAGCAGATTCAGAGCTTAGGAAAGCTATATTGGAAGAAGCTCATTCTTCAGCTTATGCAGTTCATCCTGGAAGTACCAAGATGTACAGAACAATCAAGGAAAGCTATTGGTGGTCAGGGATGAAGAGAGAGATAGCAGAGTTTGTGGCTAAGTGTTTGGTATGTCAACAAGTCAAGGCAGAGCACCAGAGACCTTCAGGACTTTTACAACCTCTTCCAATCCCAGAGTGGAAGTGGGACCATATCACCATGGATTTTGTGATGGGTTTACCCCGAACACCTTGTGGTTTCGATGCAGTGTGGGTGATAGTGGACAGACTAACCAAGTCAGGGCATTTTCTAGCAGTGCATACTAAGTATTCTTTGGAGAAATTGGCAAAGTTGTACATTGATGAGATAGTGAAGTTGCATGGAGTGCCAGTTCTATAGTTTCAGATCGAGACCCCAGATTCACTTCTCGTTTTTGGCCAAGTTTTCAAGAAGCTTTGGGTACAAGTTTGAAGTTCAGTACCGCTTATCATCCTCAGACAGATGGCCAGTCCGAGAGGACCATTCAGACTCTTGAAGACATGTTGAGAGCTTGTGTTATGGATTTCCAAGGGAGTTGGGATCAACACCTAGCCTTGGTGGAATTCGCCTACAACAACAGTTTGCAAGCAAGCATCGGCATGACTCCATATGAAGCTTTGTATGGAAGAAAGTGCAGGACTCCTCTTTGTTGGAATGAAGTTGGAGAAAGGAAACTTCAGAGTGTGGAACTGATAGATCAGACTGTTGAGAAAGTGAAAGTGATTAAAGACAGATTGAAGACAGCCCAAGATTGTCAAAAGAGCTATGCTGACAACCACCGAAGATTCTTGGAGTTTGAGGTTGGGGATAGAGTGTTCTTGAAGATCTCTCCATGGAAAGGGGTAATTCGGTTTCGAGGTAGGGGAAAGTTGAATCCCCGGTTTATAGGTCCATTTTTGATCCTAGAGAGGATTGGACCGGTAGCTTATCATTTGGAATTACCGCCTGAGTTGGAGAAGATTCACAACGTGTTCCATGTATCCATGCTGAAGAAGTATATCCACGACCCATCTCATTGTCTTGAAGTGCCACCAGTTGAGTTGAGTGAAGACTTAAAGTTTGAAGTGCAACCCGTGAGGATTCTTGATCGCCAAGAGAAAGTGCTTCGCCGAAAGGTCATTCCAATGGTCAAAGTGCTTTGGAGGAATGATGTGGTAGAAGAGGTTACTTGGGAGCCGGAAGAGGCAATGTTGAGCAAGTACCCTCATTTGTTTGAAGTTAGAGGTATGTGAAATTTCGGGGTCGAAATTTCTGTAAGGGGGGTAGGATGTGGAGTTTCGGTCTCTTTGCCCTTGTTTGTTGCCCAATTGCCTCTGTTGTTGTTGTCGTTTCCCTATTTAGTTTTCTTTGAATCTTTTTGTCGAGTCTTTGGAGTTGGTTGCCGAGTGCTTGAGCGTGTTTTGGTCACGTTTTAGAGGAGTTTTGAGTGTGTACGGGTTGTGCATAGGCCGCGCAAAGTTGCGCGGGGCTGTGCACAAGCCGCACAGCCCCTCCTGAGGGCTGTGCGGCCTCTGTGCAGGGCCGCACACCACCCACACACCCTTCTGCCTGTGGTGTGCGGCTGGTGTGCGGGGCCGCGCATAGCCCGCACATCTTCGTTGTTTTGCTTATAAAAACCCGAACTTGGCTTCTTTTCTTCATTTTCTTCTCTTCTAAACACCTCCATCTCTTTCTCCTCTCTTCCTCCATCATCTCTTATGGTTCTAAGTCTGGCTTAGAGGAGGTTTTAGGGCTTGAAACTTGGATCATCAAGTTAGTCCTTCACTTGATCAAGGTAAGCTCCAACTTTGTTTCCCTTCTTCCTTGTTCTTTGATGAGAATTGTTAGGGTTGCTTGTAAGCCCTTATAAGAGCTTGATTATGGTCTCTTTTCTCCCTCTTTGATGGCAAATCTTGTGAGGATTTATTGTATTGAATTGTATGACCTTGAATCCATGAAATCCATGAACCTCCAAAACCCTAATCCCGAATTACTGTAGCACCAACCATGTTAGGTCATTCTCCGTTTCTTTGGTTGTTTTATGAGTTGTGAGAGGTCTCCTCCTTGCTATAACTTCTTACCTTGGTGTTTATCAAACCCTAGAAGCAACCATTCCCCATTATTGAGCATTTTCCTTCATTCTAGTTAATCCTATAATTATTGATGTTTGGATGCTTGTTTGGTTGTTTAATTGCTTCTAGGAGGTGAGGCTTCGGGTAAGGTCAAAGAACCAGTGGAGAAGTGACTTCGAGGCATTTTGCTCGCCGAGTTTGTGAGTGGGAAATTTACCAAAATGGACTATGATTCATGCATGATATTTTCTTCTTATTGAGTTGCTTGTTTTGAGTTATAAAATCCTTATTGCTAAACTTCTACAAGACTTAAATTGATATTTAGAATCATGATGATTTATCAGATGAGCTTATTTCTTCAATTCTTGCAAAGTGTATATATATTGCTTATGGTTTGGAACTCTATGTTCAAATATATGTTTTAAACTATGTATTTTCAAAAGATTGATGTTCACATTTTGATGATCCAAAAGCATATGAAGCAAAGTTGATTTTATTGTATTTAGTCAATGTTGACGTGTATTTTCAAAATACACCCTCCTATGATGTTTTTGATGAAGAATGGTTTCATTAGTCATGATTTGATCAATTGATCACCCTTGGGGTGAAAATTGTTATTATGAGCACTTATTGTCTCTCATTGAGAATTATGTTATCATGATGTTTATATTGAGCCTACGGGCTAAGTTATTATTTAAATTATTTGTTGGTGACATGGGAGCCGAGCTCCAGAACTTGCTGCAGTAAGAATTAGACGGTTTCCATGGGCCGACCTATATAGAGGTGGCGTGGAATACTGTCAAAAACGGTTATGCCATGTCAGGTGGGAGCGTAGAGTCCTGACATGGATATAGTTGGGTTGTTCGGAGTCACCACACGAACTTCCCAGCGGCCAATGCCAAGATACGCGCATCTTGGTAGCTCTAGACCTAACCAAGGCCATGGTTAGCGACGGAGGGTTTTGAGGCCATTCTGGACATTATTGTTTATTTGTGAATGTGGAATTTACTTATTTCTAAGTATCTTGATATTTGGAAACTATCAACAAGTATTGTGCTTATGCTAGGTCCAGGATGGCATGTATTATCATGATGTTTTCAAAGAATCTCTATTTATATTTCAATGATAAAAGCTATGTTCTTATGAGACTTTTGCTACTCAGAGAATTTTTTAATTCTTGTTATGCATTGAAATATTTTTATGATGTTTATCTCTATTTGATCATGTTCGAACTATAGTCCTGTGACTAACCCCTCACTGAGTAACCTAGTTACTCACCCCCCTCTTTCTTCCTCCCAGGTGTTAGCACAGCGCAGGGGTGAAGACGTGAAGTGCTTGGCTAGAGTCTTCAGTGTCTTCTCATTTTGGGGTTATGTATGTTATTTATGTCTTACCATGTATTGTTAGGCATCCACTATGTATTATTAAACCCTTTCATGTCTTCTCCATACTCATAATACTTGGTATGCCGGTGTAGTCCATATTTTGTAGGATGAGTGTATCCTCTATCTGGAGTGGTTGATGTTATCTTTCTTATGTACCCCTTGTCATGAGTATCAGTGTGTGTGGTACCTTGTTGAGTTATGTTTTGTGAATATAGATATATTGTACAGGGAACAGGTTAGCCTTACGACTACCTAGGGTTGAGGCAGTGTTAGACCTCCCCTGGGTTGTCGTGGCGGTATGTCGTGCTTGAGTATACATGTTTTATCCACTTGTTTTACATGCATTGAGCATCATTTTACCATGGATTATGTCTCATAAAGTGTATTTTGGTGTTCTTTTATGCAATTAGGTTGTGAAAGTATTGAAGGAGGAAAAGGAAGCAAAGATGGGTTATCAAGACCTATTGTTCGGAGTTTTTGTACAACACAAGTGTCAAGGCACGAGAAGGAATCATGCACATGAGGGTGTGTGCTAACTTCCAGAAGAATTCAAGCCAATTTGTGTGATGGAAGGGCACAAAGCAGTCACACCTTCATGTCCCTTCTTGTGTGAAGATACCCAAAGCTTCCAAATGATGGTTTGATGGAAGAGAAGTCTTATAACTCACCACATGGACGTGTGCCCGACCATGTAGTAGAAATTACCGTTCACGCGACCGCGTCAAAATCCCACACGACCGCGTGGGATCTCACGTGGTCGCGTGGAGGCACGTGACTGACGCGTTTCAGGCTTATAAATAGCCCTTTTTGCCGATTCTTTTGGTACCTTTTGTATGGCTTTTGAGAGGCGAAGCGGCTAGGGTTTCAGGAGGAGGTCTTTGCCGAATTGGAGGGCCGTTCTTCACTAACTTTGATAGTTCTTTCCTCCGTCATAGCATCGAGGGAGTCATTGGTGACCTAGCTTCGGAGAAGGATCCTTCAAGACGTTGAGCGACCCATCAAGGCCATCATCACGACTTCAAGGGGGTTTACTTCCATGGTTTACATTGCTTTTCATTGTGTTATGTTTTGCTTTGTAATAAGCCCCATGGAGGGCTAAACCCTAGTAGATACTTGGGCATGTGAACCCTAGGTTTTGATTCATGTATTGACTTTCTTTATGCTTTCTTTTAAGTCCGAGTTTATTTGAGTTTTAATCTTGTTTAATCATTGCTTGCATGCCTTATTGATTCGTATGGTTGTTTGGTATGTTTGATTTGTTTCCTTGGTGAGAGAGAGGTCTCCATTAGGGATTAGAACATACAAGGTTAAAGAGGGTTGAGAGGGTGAGTCTTGAGATAGAGGAGTGTCCCCTTTCCCTTCCGATTGAGTGTTTCCTATCTCCGTATTCCCTAAGTTTTATGCAACCATATGGGGTGTGAGGCGTGAGATTGATAGATTTCTCCACCGGGACCTTTGTAGGGGGTTAGGGATCTTCCGCCTAGAAGTAGGGTTAGATCTAATTTTAGGAATCGGTTTCACTCTTAGGTATCCCTAGAACTCATTGCGGTCATATGGGGTGTGAGGTGTTGAGATTGAGCGATTTCTCCGCCGGGACCTTGTAGGGGACTAGTATCGGTGGCCTGGAGGCAGGGACCGATTATTCTTGGATTACCTCGACTCATAGAACTCGGTTAGAAGCATTTAGTTAGTCTTGCACTTCATGATAGAGCCTAGGGGGAGCATTGCCCGGGTATCTCATCTTCATTGATTGAGATCTCCCTTTATTTACCCTTTGCCTATTCATTTCTGGTATTAATTTCTATGCACACTAGATCACCACAAAATCACATTAGTCGTTAGGCTAGATTGCAGAGAAGAAGTTAGTACTAGTAGCCCTGTTCCCTGTGGATTCGACTACCCTACTCACCGGGTATAATTATTATTTCAACAACCCGTGCACTTGTAGTACACACACGCAAGGGGTGTGTCATGGAGCTAGGTCATTGAGAGTTGAGTCTCAATGGTTTGTGGAGTACACACGGTCCCGTGACCATGCCAATGACTATTCCTCAAAATCCTTACATCCAAGACCATCTGCGCACACATACACAAGGGTTCAGTATAGCTCAACAAATATAAAATAAAACTCGAGTATATAAAGATAAAGCAATGAATACAACTCAAGATAAAAGAAAAGCAACAGAAAAGATAAACTCAGAAGGAAAATCTTTTCTGAGTGCTACAAGTCCAAAATATAATAAAGAGTACAAAATAAAGTAAAATAAAAATAAAAATAAAAATAAAACTATGACGCCTCAGCGTCGGTGTCCTGTGCTGGGGCCTCTGGTGCTGCTGGTGCTGGTACTGGTGGATCTGCTGCTGTAGGAGAAGACGGAGGTGCTGGAGTAGAGACTCGAGATCAAACTACAAAATGGGAGGTCATGGCCTGCTCAAATATCTGCTGCGATCTCTGGAGCTGGGCCATCACCTCCTAATGTTGTGTGGTCTGAGTGGCCCTGACCTCGGCCACCTCGGTCTGCAGGACACCCACGGCGCTCTCGAGGTGCTCCAGTCTATCCTGGCCTCGAGAGGCCGAGAACAATGCGCACCGGAGGTGGCTCCGGTGCTGTGGGTGGTGCCTGTGCCTTCGTATCTGCTGGAGGTGGCTCTGAGGCTGCCTGTGAACCTCTGCCTGCTCCCCCTGTGTAGGCTCTGAGTAAGGGATGATCAGGGTGTATACTCGCGGTCCTGATCTGCGGACCATCCCCATCATCCTCAGGGTCTCTCAATGCCTAATGGAGCGGTGTAGAAATCCTCTCGGCCCCGCGAACTCCATCTCAAAGTCCTAATCCCATAATCAGTCGTGTCATATACGGGCCCGAGAAGATAACTCCCACCCTGGGGTACTGGCCCTGGTGGCGGATGTAGTCTGCTACAATGTGCACCAGGTGGAGTGGCTCGCTCTCCACCATCGAATATTGGTACAGGAGCTCCTGGCGGCTTAAGACCCCTGTACTGTCTCCCCGATCACTCACTGATCGACTCAGTATGGCATGAATGTATCGATGAGAGGGTCTGGATAAACAGGTAGCCTTGGACACCCCCAGCAAATACTGTCCCTGTCCGCATAACGTGCTATATGCGCACTGCAGAGTCAAAGTACCGGGGTACTCGGTGGGAAGCCCCTCGTACTCCTCTGTTTGTGTGTGGGCCTCATCATATAATCCCATCATAACCGAGAACTAGGTTACACTAAGGCTGAAATGTCGACCCAGTACTCTGAACTGAATAGTATCTGGTGTAGCGAAAGCACTGTATGATCTATCGAACTCGAATGATGCCAAGACCTCGAGTGTCACCTCTCGAACAGCTAGCCCTCTGATCATCAGTAATCTCTGCCAACTGCCCACAGACAATAGCTCGACTGTCTGAATCGAAGTGTCGACAGTCTCTCATAATGAACCTGGTGCTCGGGAATACTGAACTCGGGCTCCTCTACCGGGGGTGATGGCTCTCGAGGGCATTTCCCTACCGATATCTTAGATCTAGAAGCCATATCTGCAAGATTGACAAAGAAACGGTTAAAAAATCAGTTCAAAACCACAATCTGTAGAGATGCACACGGCTCTCGAGGGTAGTCCAGAGAGTGCTTTGGAGTGGAAAATGAAAGAGGCACGAGTGAAATCTAAAAGAAAACGCACGGCTTTTGAAGTTCTGGGAATTCACACGGCCGTGTGCCTCTGAAATTAGGGTTCACAGAGGCTCACAGACGCCCCTGTGTGCACTCTGGACACTCTCTGGACTACCCCACACGACCGTGTGCCTTCACAGCGGAGTTCCACAGGGGCTGGTACACGCCCCTGTGGATTCACGGGGAACACCGAAGGTCTCTAGAAAAATTCACACGGCCGTATGGAAATTCCACACTGCCGTGTGCCCAACCTGGCCAAGAACACAAGGCCGGCCACAGGGGCACCTCACACGCCTCTATGGTCTCTCTGACTTACCCGAGAAACACTAAGTCTTTCACACGTCCGTGTGCCACGCACAAGCACTTCACAGGGGCAGCCACACGCCCCTGTGTATTCTCGGGAAGAAAGAGGGTCTCTGCAGCGTTTTCACACGGCCGTGTGGAAATTCCCCACGGGCGTGTGCCATAACACAGGGTTACTCATAGGGGCTCCCACACGCCCCTGTGGATTCTCTGGACTGAGAGTTTAAGTTCTGCAGGTTTTCACACAGCCGTGTGGAAATTCCACACGGCCGTGTGCCCCTTCTGAAGTTTTTCACAGGGGCAAGGTCACGCCCCTGTGCCCTCACTAGTTGAACCCTACTTGGTAACACACGGCTGTGTGGAAATTCCACATGGCCGTGTGTTTTCTCTGGTTTACTTAGAAAAATTCACAGACTTATAGAAAAATTCAAAAACATAAATACGATACTTGGAGCCTGTGAAAACTATCAAAACACGACCAGATACCATAGAAAACATGCTCAACCGACTCAAACTTCATCAATTATCATTTAGGCACACGGAAAACATCATCAATCCACAGTAAAATTGTAGCATATGCATAAAGAATTCAGGACACCAAAACTAAGGCTTTTATTCAACCTAAAACTAAACTAAGTCCTAAAAAAACTGTTAAAGCTTGGGTTGCCACCCAAGAAGCGCTTGTTTAACGTCACTTAGCTTGATGTACCTGGTCTTACCTTACGGTGGCTCATGAATAGAAGTTGCCCTCTTCCCTACAACTTGAAAGCATGCAGAACATAGTCTTTGTAGAGTAGAGGTAGAGTTAGTGATTTTGTTACCACACGAGGACGAAACACCCTCACTCCTTACATGCTTATCCCCATTGACTTTGTGGCCTTTGGTGTGGCATCTTTTCTCTCTCTTGATTTTTCTTCACATCTTCTTTACGAGCCCCGTTTTTGGCTCGACCTTCTCCTCGACTAGACCAAGTGTTAGCACTTCTTCTTCAATCTCCTTATCTTGGTCCGACCACCCTTCATATGGATCCGGGTTCATCATTTCCTGCACATATTCATCAATACATTCATCAATAGCATCAAGATAATATAGAGTGTCATCAAAATAAGGAGAATGTCTCATGGCTTCGGGGAGACGATAGGTGAGCTTGTCATCTCCAACTCTAAGTGTGAGCTCTCCGCCGTCCATGTCTATCAAAGCCTTGGAAGTGCGCAAGAACGGCCTCCCAAGAATCAGCAATACTTTGACATCCTCATCTACATCAAGCACAACAAAGTCGACAGGAAAGATGTACTTGTCTACCTTCACCAGCACGTCTTCCACAATCCCCCTCGGATGTCTCACCGATCTATCCGCGAGTTGAAGTGTCATCCGAGTTGTTCTAGGCTCGCCCAAGCCTAGATTTTAGAAGAATGTGTAGGGCATAACGTTGATACTTGCCCCAGAATCAGCCAATGCCATCTCTTCACCCAAGTTACTGATATTGCATGGTATTATGAAACTCCCGGGATCCTTTCTCTTGCTTGGCATCTTCTTTTGCAATATGGCCAAACAATTGGCATCAAGGATTACAGATGCAATCTCCTCCAATTTCCTCTTGTTGGTCAAGAGGAAATTCAAGAACTTCGCGTACTTGGGCATTTGGACCAATGCTTCGGTGAATGGTATGTTGATGTGCAACTGCTTGAAAATCACCAGAAATTTCTTGTACTGTTCGTTCTCTTAGTCATTCTTTAATCGTGAAGGGTAGGGAATCCTTGGTTTGTAGGGTGGTGTTGCCACTTCTTTCTCCTTTTTCGTTCCTTCCTCTATCTCCACGACCTCGGGTGTCTCTTGTGTCTTCTCAAAAGGGAGATTTCTCTGGACCTCTTTCCCACTCCTTAAGGTGATTGCCTTCAATTACTCCCTTGGATTAGTCTCCGTATTGCTAGGCAAGCTCCCTTGAGGTCTTTCCGCCAATGTCTTCGCAATTTGCCCCACTTGATTTTCCAAATTGTGTAAGGAGGCGGTATGATTGTGAAGAGTAGCTTGCACCGACTGAAACCTCGCATCCGATGAAGAAACAAACCGTGTGAGGGCTCTCTCAAGATCGCTCATCTTTCCTTCTAAGCCGGTCACTGGGTTTTCTAGATTCAGAGGTTGTTGACTTTGAAATCCTGGTAGGGCATTATTTTTCTGTTGTGACTGTCCTTGATTGCTCCAAGAGAAATTTGGGTGGTTCTTCCACCCCTGATTGTAAGTTCCACTGTACAGGTTGCCTTGGCCTTGTCCTCTACAAGAATTTCCCACAAAATCAGCCTGCTCCACAGCACTAGTGCCTTCAATAACAATAGGACAATCACTCGAAGTGTGACCTCCCCCACAACCGTTACAAGAAGTGATGGCCGCAACTCTTGGGGAAGCTAATGCATCTAGCTTCTTACTCAACGATTCCACTTGTGCCGCCAAAGATGTAACCGCGTCAACTTCATGAATTCCGGAAACCTTCTTTCTGTCCCTTGCATTCCATTGATAGCTATTCATAGCCATCTCCTCTACAAGGTGCCGGGCTTTACCAGGAGTCTTGATTCCCAGAGTTCCTCCAGCCGCCGCATCTAAGAGTTGCTTGGTACTCGGATTTAACCTGTTGTAGAAGGTGTGGATGATCATCCACTCGGGAAATCCATGTTGCGGGCACTTGAGAAGGAGCTCTTTGAACCTATCCCATGTCTCAAATAAATACTCCAATTCCATTTGTACGAAGGATGATATCTCATTCCGGAGCCCTGCGGATTTTCCCGGCGGAAAGTATCTAGCCAAGAATGCCTCGGCCATCTCCTCACACATAGTGATGGATGATAAGTGCTTGATTATACATGTTTTACCTACTTGTTTTACATACATTGAGCATCATTTTACCATTGATTATGTCTCATAAAATGTATTTTGGTGTTCTTTTATGCAATTAGGTTGTGGAAGCGTTAAAGGAGGAAAAGGAAGCAAAGATGGGTTATAAAGACGTATTGTTGGGAGCTTTTGTACAACACAAGTGTCAAGGCACAAGAGGGGATCATGCACATGAGGGTGTGTGCCAACTTCCTTAAGAATTCAAGATGATTTGTGTGATGGAAGGGCACAAAGGCAGTCACACCTTCATGTCTCAACTTGTGTGAAGATAGTTAAAGCTCTCAAATGATGATTCGAAGAAGAAGAAATCTTATAACTCACCATATGGACGTGTGCCCGACCATGTGGCCTCAATATGAGAGAGTTTGGATCATGTTTATGAAGAGTACTGTAGCAAAAACACTGTTCATTTCACTGTAGCAGTACTGTAGCAAAATTACTGTTCAAGCGACCGCGTCAAAATCTCACGCGACCGCGTGGAAATTCTGCAGCCCACGCGATCGCGTGGGATCTCACGCGGTCGCGTGAAGACACGTGACTGGCGCGATTCAGACTTATAAATAGGCCGTTTCGTCGATTCTTTGGATATCTTTTGTGTGCCTTTTGAGAGAGGAAGCGGCTAGGGTTTGAGGAGGAGGTCTTTGCCGAATTGGAGGGCCGTTCTTCACCAACTTTGATAGTTCTTTCCTCCGTCATAGCATCGAGGGAGTCATCGGCAACCTAGCTTCGGAGAAGGATCCTTCAAGACGTTGAGCGACCCATCAAGGCCATCATCACGAATTCAAGGGGGTTTATTTCCATGGTTTACATTGCTTTTCATTGTGTTATGTTTTGCTTTGTAATAAGCCCCATGGAGGGCTAAACCCTAGTAGATACTTGGGCATGTGAACCCTAGGTTTCGATTCATGTATTGACTTTCTTGATGCTTCCTTTTAATTCCGAGTTAATTTGAGTTTTAATCTTGTTTTATCATTGCTTGCATGCCTTATTGATTCGTATGGTTGTTTGGTATGCTTGATTTGTTGCCTTGGTGTGAGAGAGGTCTCCATTAGGGTTAGAACATATGAGATTGAAGAGGGTTGAGAGGGTGAGTCATGAGATAGTGGAGTGTCCCCTTTCCCTTCCGATTGAGTGTTTCCTATCTCCGTATTCCCTAAGTGTTATGCAACCATATGGGGTGTGAGGTGTGAGATTGATAGATTTCTCCACCGGGACCTTTGTAAGGGGTTAGGGATCTTTCGCCTAGAAGTAGGGTTAGATCTAATTTTAGGAATCGGTTTCACTTTTAGGTATCCTTAAAACTCATTGCGGTCATATAGGGTGTGAGGTGTTGAGATTGAGTGAATTCTCCGCCGGGACCTTGTAGGGGACTAGTATCGGTGGCCTGGAAGCAGGGATCGATTGTTCTTGGATTACCTCGACTCATAGAACTCGGTTTAGAAGCATTTAGTTAGTTTTGCACTTCATGATAGAACCTAGGGGAAGCATTGCCCGGGTATCTCATCTTCATTGATTGAGATCTCCCTTTATTTACCCTTCGTCTATTTGTCTCTGGTATTAATTTCTATGCACACTAGATCACCACAAAATCACATTAATCATTAGGCTAGATTGCAGAGAAGAAGTTAGTACTAGTAGCCCTGTTCCCTGTGGATTCGACTACCCTACTCACCGGGGTAATTATTACTTCGACAACCCGTGCACTTGCGGTACACACACGCAAAAGGGTGTGTCAATGGATGATCTCGGTAATGAATGAAGATAATGTCTTGCTTTTCCCTTCAATGAAAATGGGAAGGCTCTCAAACGAATTGCGTTGTCCATTACTCCATTAATCTTCAACATGTCACACACTTCGAGGAAATTCTCCATATGACTATTGGGATCTTCATCGGCCAACCCATTAAATTGTGTGGACTGTTGCAACATCTGAATGAACGATGGCTTCAACTCAAAATTCATTGCCGTAATTGGGGGCCTCACAATGCTCGATTGGGTACCCATGACTGAGGGTCTAGCAAAGTCGGACAATGTCTGTTGTTCTTCATTCTGTTCTGCCATTGTTTCTGACCCTTCTGTCTCAATATCGGCTTGATTTGAAGCTTCTTGCACAGGTTCCTTCCCTTTGCGATGTGTTCTTCTTCCAATGTCCGGGTCTCCTTCAATAAGAATCGAAGGGTTTCCTCGGGTCATGATTCGCTCACCCGCAAGTGCACGGGGTCGCCAAGTAATACCCCTCGGGTGAGCACGAGGGGGTCATATTCTCAAGGGCCAGAGAATCTATTTTTACTTCCTTATCACAATGTTGTCCAACCTAAGCAATTACTTGATAGAGAGAACTACAAATAATATATGGATGTAAAAAGCATGCAAATAGCAAACACTAATATGGAGGAAAATCAAGGCTAGGAAATGGTCATGGACAAGGATACCCTCGGTGGTTACTAAAGTTCTAATGATACCCTAACTAGCATGCACGTGGATGGTTTGGACCGAGAAACCCTAAATTAGACCAACCCAATGGTCACGGTGTTTGGTCCCTAATCCGGTACGAGTACTGGAATATGGAATTGCTTCCGCCCAAATCCTCCTACGATCGCAATGGATGTGGTGGATTTCTCAAGCTAGGGTTGAGACACAATCAAGGACAATTCTAACAATTGGAGGGGTACAAATACCCGATGGTCACGGTGTATTCGTACATGTATTCCCTTCCAAGCTTGGCGAGCCTAATACTAGGGCAATGGTCATGCAACAAAATATTTTCTAGGAATTGATACATAGAGTTCTCATACATACCAAGGCATTCAAGATACACCAAACATGGATCACAAACCAAAGCAAATGCATAAACTAGATCAAGTATCCAAACAACACAAGTTCACCCACAAGGTTCACCTACATCCGGTGACCTTGGGGTTTAGTTACTCATGATCACAAAATAAGCAATAAAGTACATGAAAACAACCAAATACATAATGAGAACACTCCTTCAAAGGATCAAGGCTGAATGACGCTTCCAAGGACGCCACCCAAGGAGTGGCTTCCTACGTCGATCTTCCTCTCAAATGTAGATCAAAGGTGTGGACTCATCGTGTCGTGCTCTCCCCGTCGTCCTCTCCTCAAGAATCTCCTCCAAAACCCGTCCTCAAACTCCCAAGAGAAGGTGGTGAAGATGAGCTCTCAAGGGACCTATGTTCTCTCTCTCATTTTGCTCCAAAAACCCTTAAAACCCATTCCAGTGAGCGATGTGGCCTCTCATGCGGTCGGCATGCGGGGAGAGAAGATTTCTGAGAAATCCCAAAAATCGCATAAGTTGCTACAGTGGCTATTACATTAAAATTGCTACAGTAGAGCTCATGCGTCCTCTACTGCGCCCGCATGAACTCCCTGACCAAGCCATTCTTCAAGTCTTCGTGCTACAGCCCCCCCCCCCCCCCCCCCCCCGAGCTCAGAAACAGTATTTCGATGCTGATTTCTTCTCCAATTCTGTCATCGAGCTCGCTCGGGCCTCATTGGTACCTGTAACATGAAAGAAACCAATTAAGACCAAAAACGGGCGCCGACTCATATAAAAATGCGCAATACATATGCCCAGATATGTATAAAATACGTATCTTTAGGCGTTTATCAAACATCCCCACAACTAAGCATTTGTTTGTCCTCAAGCAAACACACATGAAGAACAGGGGCACGATGATAAATAACTAAACATACGGCCTTAAGCTCAATTGTAAAGTACTCCACTAGCATAGGTGTAAAGAAATCTAGATAGTGAGCTGTACTATGAGTAATGGTAGCCCTATTTTATCCAATGTGCTTCTGTGAGTGTGTGCTGGCTCCCAACCTTAACCTCCACACCCTGGATTACCCCAGGGGTCCATTCACCCCACATATGGTGAGAGTGACATTAGACAGTTAAATAAATCTTCCATACTCAGTTAAAAGTCTTTTCGGTTCCTAGGTAAGACTCTAGCGCTTAACGACTATGCAACAGGTTCCAAGGGAGGCAGTAGAGATACTTATTTCCTTTTCCATATATATACAAATTTTCTCTCTCTCTTTTTTTTTTCTGAGTCCGACTAACGTAGACTGCACAAAAATCTTTCAGACGGGTGCACATGCTAGCTAGGCACAAGAGCCACCCATCCTACTCGATTACAGTCCACATCGATGCATTCATGCTGTACTAGCAGAGGAATACTGTCATAGACTCCACTTTTTTTTCTACTGTACAAGATGTATCTCAGGTCCCTTGGTATCCTGTCACAATAGTTCACTTATGGCTACAGAAAATAATGAAGGAACTCAAAAGCTCTTAAAAGAATATTGAAGAAAGAATTTAACAGTCTAATGCAAAAGTCATCATAATGGGTTGGTTGGAGAGTATAAGGTGGAAGTAATCATGATAAAGCATGGAAAAGCACTGAAGATAAAGTAGGGCATCATTCAAGCACAGTATAAAAGTATAACTCACTTTGATCATTCTTTCAAGCTTGGAAGTGCTAAACACTAAAATCTTAGCTATCATCGGTAATCATGCATGCACAACAAGTAAAGTACCCCATCCCCACACCTAAAGTTGTACATTGCCCTCAATGTACGTAGATCAGCAGAGTAAGGTGCGAGACATTCCATAAAAATAAAGGGACGAGGTAAAGAAACTTCCCCAATTAGTCGATGAGATGAACTCCAAATGTGCCTAAACCGAGGAAGGCTGTGAGGTGCAAGGGGTGTGAAGCTTCCACAATGATCAGTCCTGTAAGTAAAAAGAAAAATATCACACCCCAAGAAATAAATAGAGAGTGGGACAAGTAAGCACGAATCAAAAATGTGAAAGTACAGTTTAGGAGGGTCAGGACCCTTGCTAACTGAAAAGTACAAAAATTCAAACAAACAAGTCTAGAAATAAAGACAAATACAAACAACAGGAAACTAAAAATTGGTGCTGTGAGTCTAGAGATCTGGAGAGAGTGATGGTGCAAAGCACGTGGTAGCCGTGGAGGAGATGCCGACAGATGATGATGAGCTGCGCAAATATGATAGGATCTCGGCCATGCTACTCTCTATACGGCTCTGTGATGAGGCCAAGTCCCTTACTGATGTCGCCAGCACCTCCTGTAATGTCCCAAGGGTCTGCAACTACTGACGGACCTCGATGCGGAACCCCGCAAAACTGGCCTCAAGTTATGGCTGACTCCTGCTAGGTGCTTCGTCAGCCACAGGGGAAGACTCTGAATCAGAATTGGATCCTATCTCAGAATCTCGAGAGGTGTCGGGATCATGGGGCCTCTTGCCTCCCCTGCACGGGAGGCGATAAGTGTCTCCTGACCTCTCAACTATTCCAATATGAAGCAGGATCGACAGAGTAAGCGGTGCGACGGGGCCCACAACAATCATGCCTCAGGTGAGCTCAATCAATCCTAGGCCCCTGATAATACGCGTAATGTATGGTCCGGCAAATATATCTCCAAGGCGAGTAGAAGTCCCCTGATGTGTAATAAGTCCTGCAAAAAGATGGCCCATGTGGATGGGGTACCGCTCAAGGATACTGTACATCATGAGCAAGTCGGTACGAGTAACCATCCCGGTAGAATCAGCGTGACCGTTCACACATCTGGATAGCAAAGCCTAAATGTATCTGTGAACGGGGTCCACCATCATAGAAGCCTTCTTCGATGATGTGCAAGCAATTGACCTCCAAAAAGAACCAGGGGAGACTGAGAGTGGGAAATCATGAGGTAAATCCTCGAAGTCAGAAGTTTGGGTGTCCTCATCAGTGTAGAGCCAAGATAAACACCCAACTGGTCTTGATTGATCCTATGCCTCTTGCCAAAAGCTTTAAAAGATACAGTACTTGTTTGGCGCGCAAATTGACCATAACCGATAACCTCAATTATGCTCAACACTTCTAAGGTTAACTCTCTATAGGTAGGGTCATCAATCTCAAATACCTTATCCCACCCGTCATGAGAGATGAAGTCCTGGATGGTACTGTCGAGGCCCAAAACACTTAAGGCATCCCAATCAATAATTCGAACGGTGCCAAACTTCCTTCTTGAATAAAACATGAACCTTGTCTTGTGGGCTTCACTCTTAAAGGTAGGCTCATAAACAGGTGGTGGAGAGCTTCTCCTAACTCGCTTGGAGGCCATGTGTTTGGTCAGCATCCCTACAAGACAATAGAGCCTTCATCAAGCCAAAATTTTTTGAGAAAAATGCTTAATGAAGACAAGGGCTGATTTTTTTGGCTAGTGCTACAGTAATTTCGGGGAAAATTTGGTAGAGTTTCTTCTTGTAAAAGTGGCAATCTAAATATACAAAGCTTTAAATTCAAGATAAATAATCACAAGAAGCATTCACCATGACAACAACAAAGATCTCCCACCATTTAAACCAAGAAAAACACTAGAATGAGTGAGAAATGAGATTTACCTTGAACTAGGGCACCAATGAGAGGATGGTGTGAAATTCGGCTAAAAGCTTGATAAAACTTTGAAAATCTCCCAAAAACTCGTTTGCTAGGATGAGGAGAGTGTTTTGATGCAAAAAAAAAATGAAGAAAAATGGTGGAGAGATGAAGGGGAAAAGAGAAGAAGAATGATGAAAAATGAGTGAATAGTATTGAAATGAGGTGGAGGAGATGAAGTAGTTGGTCGGGTGCCCATGCGTCCCCTTGTGTGGCCGCATGAGAACCAGCACCACTCTCTGGATGGCTATGCGGCGGCATAGCAGGCCGCACCACTCACGGGTTGGGCAAGCGACCCCTTGTGCGGCCGCATAACAAGCCGCACAAGCCTAGGGTTTGCATGGCAGGCTCTTGTGCGGCCGCATAGCAGGCCGCACAAGGCTCTGGATTGATCATGCGGCCTACTATGCGGGCGCATAGCATGCCGCATGGATGCCTGGAAAGCTCCATGCACTAGAAAGGCTCAAAAAACATACCGTACTCAACCTAGCACTCAAAATTCACACGAAAGCAAAGCCGAAAACACTCATAGGCATTGAAAACATGGAAATTGATCACCAACAATCACGGAAAAATACAAAATTCACAAAAACTACGGTGCAACATGATGAATTAAATTATGAGAAATGACTAAACACCCACCGCAATCGCAAAAATACGACAACACTCAAGCTCACAAGCACTACAAAAATATGAAAAACACACCAACATAACAACAAGAATTATGAAGAAAGAATAATTGCAAGGAATTTAAAGACTTGGGTTGCCTCCCAAGAAGCGCTTTTTTAATGTCTTTAGCTCGACATGTTTTACCTCAAATCATGGTGGGACAAAGCGATGAGAGATACCTCCATTTTTTGATGAAGAGTTATTACCTAGAAAGCTCAATGAGAGGCACGAGAAGATCTTGAATTTCCCGCGGTCCTCAAAGAATAAGCGGTCTACCTCCTCGGGTGACATTGTAGAGACATTCACTCCCCGCTTTTGCTTTTATTTTTTTTTTCTTCCACAATTTCTTCAAGGTTCTCTTTTCCTTGGGATGTGATGGAGATTTAACCTCTACTTGTGCTAGTTGTTGCAATGGTGGAGGGGAAAGCTCATCATCCACACATCATCCCCGAGATCTTCAAAGTACTCCTTCAGGGGATTCAAGGCGAGGACTTCCTGCACACAATCAGAGATAATCACGTCAGTGGTATCCATGAAATACAAAGCATCATCGTGACCAAGTGTACGCTTCATTGCTTCAGGAAGGGTGAAGACCACTTGTTCGTCCCCAACCATCAAAGTCATCTTTCCTCCCTTTACATCGATTAGTGCACCAGAGGTGTTGAGAAATGGATGCCCAAGGATTAATGTGACCTCCACATCATCATCCATATCTAGAATTACAAAATCAACCGGGATGATTAACTTATCAACTCGCACAAGAACATCTTCAACAATCCCACGGGGTCTTCGCACCGAATGATCCGCAAGTTGCAAAGTCATTCGTGTAGGTCTCAAATTGTCTAACACCAACCTCAAGAATAAGTTATACGGCATCATGTTTATGCTAGCTCCTGAGTCGGCCAAGGCACTTTCTTGCACTCCATCCCCGATCACACAAGGGATGATGAAGCTTCCCGGATCATTAAGTTTCTTGGGTAAATTCTTTTGGATTACGGCCGAGCAGTTTCCCGATGGAGTCACAGTCTCCAAGTCTTCAAGCTTCCTCTTATTGGTGAGGAGGTCCTTCATGAATTTAGCGTACTTTGGCATTTGGCAGAGGGCTTCGACCAAGGGGATGTTTATGTGAAGCTGCTTAAAGATGTTGATTAATTTCTTGAATTGAGCATCTTCCTTATCTTGCTTGAGCCTAGACGGATAAGGTACCACAGGTTTATATTCGAGCTCCTTCTTAGCCGAAGAACTTGGAGTGTCTCCGTTGTGTTTCTTCTCAATCTTTTCAATTGCATCATTACTCAATTTAGGGTCTTCCCGGGCGGCTACCCTGTCATTGGAGGCACTTGGACAATCCCCGTTCCTTGCCTCCAACTATTTTCCACTCCTCAGTGTCACTGCCTTCAAGTGTTCCCTTGGGTTGCATTCAGTGTTACTCGGCAAACTACCCGAAGGTTGATCTGATTGTGCCCTAGCAAACTGTCCCACTTGGGTCTCCAGAGACTGAATGGAGGCTTGGACATTTCTCATTATAGTGCCAAACTCATCAAGCCATCTGCCCACATTCTGAAATTTTGCCTCCGTGGTGATCAGGAATCTTGCCAGAACATCCTCAGTTGAATCTGCTGGGGCTGAAATTGGGGGCCCTGGGGTGGTGGAGGTCTCTGTTGAGACTAGCCTTGGTTCCAAGACATGTTCGGGGGATTCCTCCACCCCGAGTTGTAGCTATTACCGTACTGATACCCCGGTCCCCTAGGTCCTCCACCAACATAATCTACCATTTCCACTGGTGCAAAAGGGGCAATAAATATGGGGCATTGCGAAGTTGCATGCCCGGCACCGCAGGTATTACTGGACATCACTGCCTTAGGGTTAGAACTAGACCCCAGCATGAACTGATCAAGTTTCTGTGTTAACGTGCTGACTGTCGCTTTGTTATCGGTGACATTCTTCAATAGGGCCTCAACCTTTGCAGTCAACGCAGTGTTCTCATACACATCGAACAGCCCCGCAACCCTTGGTCCTTTCTGACGAGTACTCCAGTGGCACTCATTGCTTGCTATGCTTTTAATCAACTTCTCAGCTTCCTCGGGGAGCTTGTCACACAAGGAGCCACCTGCCGCGGCATCTATGAGTTGCCTAGCAGCGTAATTCAAGTCCTTACAGAACATCTGCACACGCATCCAAGCAGGAAACCAATGGTGAGGACTCCTACATAACAAGTCCTTGAACCGTTCATGTGCCTCAAAGAGTGTTTCTGAATCCCCTTGCATGAAAGAGGATATCTCTTGTCTCAACCTCGCGGCCTTACTTGGCGGAAAATATCTAGCAAGGAATTTCTCCACCATGTCCTTCCACGTGGTGATGGATCTGGGAGCCAAAGATGTGAGCCATCGGTATGCTACCCCCCTAAGACTAATTGGAAACAATCTTAGTCTTATAGAATCATCTGATACCGAATTGATCTTAAAAGTCGAGCAAATTTGAAGGAAGCGAGAAAGGTGGGCATGTGGGTCTTCATCAGCTAGCCCATCAAACTGAACTGAATTCTGTATCATTCCAATTGTGCTCGCCTTGATCTCAAAATTATTAGCCAGCACAGCAGGTGCTTGCACACTAAATTCATCACCGGTGAATTATGGTCTTTCATAGTCCGACAAAGTCCTCCTAGGTTCGACCATGACTGAGGGTTCACTCGATTCCACTCTAACCTCTTGTTGCCTTGAACTCTCAGCTACTTATTTCAATCTCTGATGTAATGTTCTTTCAATTTCATTGCCGGGCTCAACCAAATTAGCTTGACTCGCTCTTATCATAAGATGGGTGCCTTGCAAAAAAAAAAAAATTAGTCAAGAATTAGAAACGAAAGAGAAACAAGAAAATAAAATGCAAACAAAGAAACGAAGGAATATATACAAGAATAGCGAAAATGAACAAAATAAAATGGTCAAATCAACACGTTTTAAGTTTTCCGAATATTCCTCGTGGGTCCCCGGCAACGGCGCAAAAAACTTGTTTCACCCACCTGCAAGTGCACGGGGTCGCCAAGTAATACCCCTCGCACGAGCACGAGGGGGTCATATTCCCAAGGGCCCGAGAATCTATTCTTACTTCCTTATCACAATGTTGTCCAACCTAAGCAATTACTTGATAGAGAGAACTACAAATAATATACAGATGTAAAAAGCATGCAAAGAGCAAACACTAATATGGAGGGAAATCAAGGCTAGGAAATGGTCACAGATGAGGATTCCCTCGGATACCATAACTAGCATGCACGTGGATCGTTTGGACTGAGATACCCTAAATTAGACCAACCCAATGGTCACGGTGTTTGGTCCCTAATCCGATACGAGTATTGGAATACAGAATTGCTTCCGCCCATATCCTCCTACGATCACAATGGGTGTGGTGGATTTCTCAAGCTAGGGTTGAGACACAATCAAGGACAACCCTAACAATTGGAGGGGCACAAATACCCGATGGTCACGATGTATTCGTACATGTATTCCCTTCCAAGCTTGGTGAGCCTAATACTAGGGCAATGGTCATGCAACCTAATCTTTTCTAGGAATTGATACATAGAGTTCTCATACATACCAAGGCATTCAAGATACACCAAACATGGATCACAAACCAAAGCAAATGCATAAACTAGATCAAGTATCCAAACAACACAAGTTCACCCCCAAGGTTCACCTACATCCGGTGACCTTGGGGTTTAGTTACTCATGATCACAAAATAAGCAAGAAAGTAAATGAAAACAATTAAATACATAATGAGAACACTCCCTCAAAAGATCAAGGCCGAATGACGCTTCCAAGGACGCCACCCAAGGAGTGGCTTCCTACATCGATCTTCCTGTCAAATTTAGATCAAAGGTGTGGACTCATCCTGTCGTGCTCTCCTCGTCGTCCTCTCCTCAAGAATCTCCTCCAAAACCCGGCATCAAACTCCCAAGAGAAGGTGGTGAAGATGAGCTCTCAAGAGACCTAGGTTCTCTCTCTCAATTTGCTATAAAAACCCTTAAAAACCCATTCCAGTGAGCGATGCGGCCTCTCATGCGGTTGGCATGCGGGGAGAGAAGATTTCCGAGAAATCTCGAAAATCGCATAAGTTGCTACAGTGGTTCTACAGTAAACCTGCTACAATAAACTGCTACAGTAGAGCTACTACACTATGCATGCGGCCTCTACTACGGCCGCATGGCTGCCTGCATGAACTCCCTGACCAAGCCATTCTTCAAGTCTTCGTGCTACAGCGTTTGCTACAGTACTGCTACAGTGCCCCCCCTCCCCCCCCCCCCCCGAGCTCAAAAATAGTGTTTTCGATGCTGATTTCTTCTCCAATTTGATCATCGAGCTCGCTGGGGCCTCATTGGTACCTGTAACACGAAAAAAACCAATTCATACAAAAAATGGTGGCCAGCTCTTATAAAAATGCGCAATATATATGGCTGAATATGTATAAAATACGTATCTTTAGGCGTTTATCAGGTTATAACCTGGAGCCGAAAACAAAGAAAAGAAAACCAATAAGAACGATGATAGATAAAGAAACTGTGAAATAGAATTTAAAGTGAATAGCTAAAATTGTAAAAACAAGTATCAATAACGCATATTCCCCAGCAACGGCGCCAAATACTTTGACAGGGGCCTGAAAGTGCATGAGTTGTCGAAGCAATAAATACCCTTATGAGGGGTAGTCGAATCCATAGGGAATAGGTTTAGACATAAGCTTTCGCTATTTAACTAAGTGATGTGCGAGAGTGAAAATTGGTTCAGTGTGTGTGTGTGCAAGAGTAATTGAAAATAAGAATAAAGTAAAAGAAGTATGGATGATGGAAGAATGCAAACAAAGGTAATAAGAGGAAGACAATCAGTGAATAAAGATGGGTACCCGGTCAAGCTACCCCTACGACTTATGCTTCAAGTGCAAGACAATGCTATTATACTCTCCTATTGATGATTATTGAGTCGAGGATATCCTTAAGCACACGGTCCCAAATTTAAGGTCGACCATGACTAATCCCAACACTATGCCCCGGCATTTGGTTTCACTACGACCCTTGACTCTCGTTGACCTGTCAACTAAGCCCTAGGGGAGTTCGTCTTCCTAACCCTCACACTATGTGGAATTGCTTTAGGTTCCAGGGATTCCTAGTGATAAACCTGGTTCCTATATGTAGTTCAAACTCTTTGGTCCAGGTGAGAGAACCCTAGTATAGATTAAGCCCCAATACTAAGATTTACTACAACCCTTCACTATATTGCTCGCGCAACACTAAGCCCCAGGGGAGTTTATCTCTTAGTACTTCACTCTATCTTGATCGCTAATGAATCATGGAACACGAAGGTAGGGAAAATCACATCGGAGGGGAAAGGGGACGTTCCACCACCTCACGACTCACCCTCTCAACCCTCTTCAATCCTAAGTAGTCTAACCCTATAGGAGTTGTCACACCTCCAAAGGATTACCTAAATTGTTCTCAACCCTAGTGTCACGGCTAAGGGAAAACAATAACCAAATTAATCAGGATTGAAACTCAATTTTATTCATCAATAAAGGAAAAGCATAATAACAATGTCAAAGAAACATAATAGTCCTAGGGTTTACAAGTCCGAATACCCACAAGGGGTTTAGCTCCTCATGGAGCTATACATGTTCATCAAAATATGAAAGAAAGTACAAATTAAAAGCATCGATGAAAACACCCTTGCGTATGGTGTGGCCGTGGTCTTGTGCGGCCGTCGGACGTCGGTGATGATGCCTATGACTCGCTCTAAACCTCCATCCAAACCTCTCCGAAACCCTAGCTACACTCTCCAGAAGTTGGGGAGAAAGATAAGTCCAAAGATATGCCAAAAAGTCTCCAACTCGGCCTTTTATAATGTTTAGTCGCGGCTTTTAAATCGGACTTATCGGGGCTTCACACGGCCGTGTGGAATTTCCACATGCCCGTGTGAAGTTTCTGTCTGGCTGAAAAATTAATTCACACGGCCGTGTGGAATTTCCACATTATCGTGCTATAGTACTCGCCGAAACGCTCCTGATTTGGGCACACAATCAATGGTAGATTGTGCCGATTGCTTCAAGTCTCCTTCTTGGTGAAGTTCTCCTAAGCTACATGAGTTAGACTTGTTCTGAATGTGACTGCCTTTGTGCCCCTCAAAAAAGAGGTTGGCACACACTCACAAGTCCAGGCTCGTGCCTTGTTCCTTGCTTGGTCCGAAAACTTCCCAACAACGGCGAACACGATCCAACTTCGTTCTTCTTCTCCAAATTAGCTCCACAAACCTACAATGTATAAGAATGCACAATTGCACACTATTTAGTGATAAAATCTGATAAATGATACGCTCAATGTAAGATAATAACGCTTCGCGGTACTATAAGATGAGCACTTATCAGTGTGACAACTCCTATAGGGTTAGACTACTTAAGATTGAAGAGGATTGAGAGGGTGAGTCATGAGGTAGCGAAGTATCCCCTTTCCCCTCCTGTTTGATTTCTCCCTACCTCCGTTTTCCTTGATTTATTAGCGATCGAGATAGAGTGAAGTACTATGTAGATAAACTCCCAGGGGCTTAGTTGCGCAAGTAACATAGTGAAGGGTTGACGTGAATCCTAGCACTGGGGCTTATGACACGACCCCTTGTGTGTATCCCGCAAGTGCACGGGCTTGTCGAAGTAATAAAATTACCCTGGTGAGTTGGTAGTCGAATCCACAAGGAATAGAGATTTGAAACACAAGATTTCGCTATTTAGTTGTTAGGTGTACGAAAAAGTGATAAAAGAATTGATGAGTGAATTATGGAAGCAATTAGAATAAAAGGCAAGAGTTTAAATAGAGATATGGAAGACAAGAAAGTGCAAGTAGAAGTGAAAAGAGAAAGACTAGCAATGGATGAAATAGGGTATCTGAACAAGCTACCTCTAGGACTTACGCTTCTAGTGCAAGACTGCTATTATACTTTCCTATTGACGTTAATTGATTCGAGGATATCCTTAAATACATAGTCCCAAACATAAGGTCAACCGTAACTAACGCCAACATTATACCCCGGCATTAGGATTCACTACGACCTTGACTCTCGTTGATCTGTCAACTAAGCCCAAGGGAGTCTATCTTCCTAAGCCTAACACTACGTGGGATTGCTTTAAGCTCTAGAGATTCCTAGTGATAAAACATGTTCCTATATGTTGTCTAATTGATAAGTGCTCGTGTTATAGTAATGCGAAGTGTTATTATCTTGCAATGGGCATTGATTTAATCAGATTTTAACACTAAAATGTGTGTATTTGTGTTCTTTTGTGTATATAGGGTTGTGTAGAAGATTTAGAGAAAAAGAAGCAAGAATAGGTTATGTTCACCATTGTTGAGGAATTCTCGGACCAAGCAAGGAACAAGGCACTAGTCTAGACTTGTGGGTGTATCCCAACCTCCATTGGAGTGGCACAAGGGCAGTCACACTCACAAAAGTCTATAACTCGTGTGGCATTGGAGAACTTCGCCAATGAAGAGAAATGAAGTAATCAACATAATCTACTGTTTATTGTGTGTCCAATTCAACGGCCTCTATGAAGAACGATGAATTCGAGAGCATTTCGACAAATACTGTAGCAGCACTGTAGTTTTGTGACTGTAGCAACACTGTAGCAAGCTACTGTTTACTTTCTGCCAAAATTCAGAATTACAAAGAGTTCACATGGGCGTGTGGAAATTCCACACGGCCGTGTGAATTAATTTTCCAGCAAACCAGAAACTTCACACGGGCGTGTGGAAATTCCACACGGCCGTATACTATAGCAGAAATACTGTGGCAAAACACTGTTCACAGTCTGCCGAAAATCATTTCCACACGCCCGTGTGGAATTAAGACACGGGCGTGTGGAAATTCTGATTTTTCAAAGGGCCGTGTGGAATTAACACAGGGGCGTGTGGAACTCCCATTTCAGCCCGATTCAGCCTATAAATAGCCCGTTTTCAGATCTATTTGGGGACCCCCCCTTCTATCTCTCGCCTATCTTTTGGCGGCCTTTCGGCTAGGGTTTGGAGAGGTTCTTGGAGGTCTTTGGAGGTGATTATACGGCATCAGCATCGACATCTATTGGAAGATAGCTATTGGGGGAGCTTTCGTCGGCATCTATTCGGCGAGATGTGCCCTAGGCTTGACAAGGGATTCGTTGGAGAAGACGTGAGACTCCACAAGACCATCGATACGATCTACAAGGGGGTTTTCTTTATGGTTTTATTGCATATGTTCTTAATCTCTTTATTGATTTTGTATTGCTCCATGGAGAGCTAAACCCTAGTGGGTATTCGGACTTGTAAACACTAGGATGATATTGTTTCAATAACTTTTATTATGCTTTCTTTATTGATGAATTTAATTGAGTTTCAATTTTAATTATCTTTTGCTATTGTTTTCCCCTAACCGTGACACTAGGGTTGAGAGCAATTTAGGTTATCCTTTGGAGGTGTGACAATTCCTATAGGGTTAGACTACTTAAGATTGAAGAGGGTTGAGAGGGAGAGTTCTGAGGTAGCAATGTACCCCTTTCCCTTTCGGTGTGATTTCTCCCTACCTCCGTTTCCTTGGTTAATTAGCGGTCAAGATAGAGTTTTAGGGCTCAATCTAGACTAGGGTTCTTCCACCTGGACCAAAGTGTTAGAACTACATAGAGGAACAGGTTTTATCACTAGGAATCCCTAGAGCTTAATGCAATCCCATGTAGTGTTAGGGTTAGGAAGATAGACTCCCCTGGGGCTTAGTTGACGGGTCAACAAGAGTCAAGTGTCGTAGTGAATCCTAATACCGGGACATAATGTTGGGGTTAGTCACGGTTGACCTTAAGTTTTGGGACCGTGAGTTGAAGAATATCCTCGACTCAATAGGCATCAGTTGTAGAGCATAATACAAGTTTTGCACTAGAAGCATTAATCCTAGGGGGAGCTTTGTCCGGGTACCCCATCGTTATATCGATTATCTCTCCTACCCTCATTATTCTTCTTGCACTCTTTTATTTTCTTTTACATCTATACATATATACTTTTCTCATCATCGATTCCCATCATAGCTAAATAGCGATAACACTTGTTTCTGAACACTATTCCCTGTGGATACAACTACCCACTCACCAGGGTATTTTATTACTTCGACAACCCGTGCACTTGCGGGGTACACACGCAAGGGGTGTGTCAAGTTTTTGGCGCCGCTGCCGGGGAGTAGGTGTTTTAGAGACATTTGTACTTTACTATTTTAGCTATTCATCATTCATTCTATTTCACCTTTTCTTCCGTCATTCTTATTTGCTTTCTTTTGTTTTGTCATAGTTTTTCTTGCAAGGAGCCTAAATGGAGGTTGATGCAATCATTGAGCTATATTCTTGATAAGTACTCGTGTTATAGTAATGCAAAGTGTTATTATCTTGCAATGAGCATTAATTTAATCAGATTTTATCACTAAAAAGTGTGCAATTATTTACTTTTGTGCATTGTAGGGTTGTGAAGATAAAATGAAGGAAAGGAACGAAGTTAGGTCGTGTTTGGTATTGTTGGGAAGATTTTCGGACCAAGCAAGGAAAAAGGCGTGAGCATAGACTTGTGAGTGTGTGCCAACCTCCTTTGGAGGGGCACAAAAACAGTCACATTCACAATAAGTCTAACACATGCCAACAATGAGAACTTCACCAATTAGGCGATTCGAAGCAATCGACACGATCTACCATTGATTGTGTGCCCAATTCAACGGCCTCGATGAAGAATGACGAATCCTGGAGCATTTCGGTACAATACTGTAGCAAGTTACTGTTCACAGTCGGCCGAAAATCAGAATTCCAGAAACTTCACACGGGCGTGTGGAAATTCCACACGGCCGTGTGAAATCCCGTTTTCAGCAAATTTAAAGCCGCGACTCCACATTATAAAAGCCCGATTTGGAGAATTTTTGAGATATCTTTTGACCTATTATTCTCCCCAACTTCTGGGAGTGCGGCTAGAATTTTGGAGAGGACTTCGTGGAGGTTTAGAGCGCGTCATCGGCATCGTCACCGACGTCCGGCGGCCGCACAAGACCACGGCCACACCATACGCAAGGGGGTTTTCATCTATGTCTTTACTTTGTGTTTTATTTCATACATTGATGAACATGTATAGCTCCATGAGGAGCTAAACCCCTTGTGGGTATTCGGACTTGTAAATTATAGGGTTATCATGTTTCTTTGACATTGTTATTATGCTTTTCCATTATTGATGAATAAGAATTGAGTTTCAATCTTGATTTTATTTTGCTATTGTTTTCCCTTAGATGTGACACTAGGGTTGAGAGCAATCTAGGTTTTCCTTTGGAGGTGTAACAACTCCTATAGGATTAGACTATTCAAGATTGAAGAGGGTTGAGATGGAGAGTTGTGAGGTAGCGATGTACCCCTTTCCCTTCCGGTGTGATTTCTCTCTACCTCCGTTTCCTAGATTTATTAGCCGTCAAGATAGAGTGAAGTGTTAGGTAGATAAACTTCCCTGGGGCTTAGTTACACAAGTAACAGAGTGAAGGGTTGAAGTGAATCCTATGCATTGGGGCTTAATCTAGACTAGGGTTCTTCCTCCTGGACCAAAGGGTTAGAACTACACATAGGAACAGGTTTAATCACTAGGAATCCTTAGAACTTAATGCAATCCCTCGTAGTGTGAGGTTTAGGTAGATGTATTCCCCTGGGACTTAATCGTGCGAGCGATAGAATGAAGGGTTGTTATGAATCTTAATACCGGGGCATAATGTTGGGGTTAGTCACGGTTGACCTTAGGTTTGGGACCGTGAGTCTTAGGATTTCCTTGACTCAATTAGCATCAATAGGAAGGTATAACAGCGTAGTCTTGCACTAGAAGCATAGATCCTAGAGGTAACTTGTCCGGATACCCCACTTCATTCATTGTTAAATCCTCCTTAATCTCTTTTTCTTGCACTCTCTAATCTTTCACCTCTCTCTATTTAATTCCTGTCTTTTAGTATAGTTGTTCTCACAATTTACACACGAATCGATTATTACTTTTCCGTACTTCGCATAGTTTTAATAGTGAAATCTCATACTCTAACTCCCTATTCCATGAGGATTCGACTACCCTCTCACCGGGGTAACTTTTATTACTTCGACAAACCCGTGCACTTTCGGGGAGCCTGTCAATTCTCAAGTTGAAGCTCTCAATACAAGGCTTGATAGAATTGTTGCTTCACAACAACAAAGCAATCCATGCTACAACACATATCATCCAAATGAAAGAAGCTACCCAAATTTTTCATGGAATAATGATGGACAACATTGGGAAGCACCTCAAGAGCAATTTCAAAAGGATGAGGTACTTGAAGAAGATGAACCTCAGTGGAAAAAAGCGCTAGATAACTTTTTTAAAGCATCCGATGCCTCTTGCCAAAGTATGGAAGCCATGCGAAAGTGTCATGAAGCCTCCTATAACAACCTCGAGCATCAATTAGGATGGATACTTGACACACTCTCTAAGGAAAATGAAGTGTTTGAGCAAGCAACGCAAATTCCTTCTAGAGATGATGTGGTATTGAACGATAATGAGGAAACGGGCAGACCGAGTACGTTGTTGTAGAAATTGAAGAGGGAAAAAAAGAAGATTATTTGGAGAATTGGGATTTCTTGAATGAAGATGGTGCTTGTGAGCAAGGAAATTTTAAGGGGATTTGCTAGTGTCATGTTCTTCCCAAGATAAAAATACACAAGAAGAAGCAAACCCTAAGGTAATGGAACAAGTACCATTCTTTGGGATTGATCAACTCATAGAAAGCAAGAAAGAGACTTTGGGAAGGGAAAAAGATGTGGGGAGGATATTTAAACCATCCAATGACCCATCTATGCTAAGCTTGGACAATTCCCAACCCAAATTGTTTCCTTGGAGGCCAAAAGGAAGATGGTTGGACCCTCCAACAAATACTCCACCCCGGCAAGTCGATTTTTGGTTCAAAGGAAGTAGCTATGCAAGTTCTTGTCAGGAGGAATACACTCTTTTCAAGCCGCCTTAATGTAAGAAAGAGGTATGTTAAGCTTAGTGACGTTAAACAAGCGCTTCTTGGGAGGCAACCCAATTTTTTATTGCTTTTATAGGCTTTAGTTTAGTTTTAGTATGAATAATTGCTTAGTGTTGGTGTTTAATTTTATTATGCATGTGCTGTGATTTCTCATGGATTATTGGTGTTGTAGTGTGCCTAATTGTGAGTGGCAAAGTTTTGGGTCGGTTGAGTGTGTTTTCATGGATCTCTGGTCGTGTTTTTATAGTTTATACAGGCTCTAACTGTTATGAATGTGTTTCTGAAATTTTCTACAGAGCCTGTGATTTTTCTAAGTCATCCAAAGAAAACACACGGATGTGTGGAATTTCCACACGGCCGTGTGAACCATCTCAGAGCTCATTACGATTGCCACAGGGGCGTGTTGATGCCCCTGTGAGCGACCCAGTAAAGGGCACACGGCCGTGTGGAATTTCCACACGGCCGTGTGAAATTTCCACACGGCCGTGTGAAATTCTGCACAACTTCAACTCTCATTCCAGAGAGTCCACAGGGGCGTGTGGATGCCCCTGTGAGTGTCCATGTGTTACGGCACACGGCCATATGGATGTCTCACACGGCCGTGTGAAACTCTGCATAGTTTCCCTTCCACCCCGAGAAAACACAGGGGCGTGTGGCCGCCCCTGTGAGAGGTCCTGTGAAACGTACACGGCCGTGTGGAACACTTAGAGTTTTTTGGGATATCCAGAGAGGCCACAGGGGCGTGTGGGTGCCCCTGTGGCCGGCCTTATGCTTGGCTTGGTTGGGCACACGGCCTGTGGAATTTCCACACGGCCGTGTGTATGCGTTTAGAGGCAAACAGAGGAAACACAGGGGGTGTGAATGCCCCTGTGAACCCTACCAGTGGAGGCACACGGCCGTGTGGATGCACAGAACACGATAGGCTGTAATTTAATTTTAAAATCGTTTTTGCCTTTTTAATTCTAAGGGCCTCCACACTTAAGGAATGCTTCCTCCCATCTTCCCAACCCTCTCTTCGTCTACGTAAGGAGTTTTTAAGTTGTTTTCCGGCCATGTTCAAGTTTTTGATTTCCATTTCGTCGGTAGGCATCTTGTCTCCTTTTCTTCATCAATCTTTTCTTTTCTTTCTCAGCACCATATCATCACCGACAGCAGCACCGGAGATCGCATAGCGGATGACACCGACGCTTGAGGCGTTTTTAGCTTTATGTTTCTTTTGTTTTATTTTACTTTTATTGAGCTTCACTGAACCCCCTTGTGTTTACGTGCAGATGGTTTTGCGAGTAAGGAATTTGAGGACTAGTGATAGACACGGTCATGGAATCGTGTGTGCTCCACAACCCATTGAGACTCAATTCTCAATGAAACTAGCTCCATCAAACACAACACTTGGAGTTCAGGGGAGTAATGTTTTAATTGCCTACCCCTACACTAATTGTTTTAATTGCTACTTTTCATTATGTCTGCATGCGTACATTGGGGACAATGTACATCTTAAGTGTGGGGGGGAGTTCACATTGCACACACATTTACTTGTGCGTTCAATTACTAATGCTCATGTAGCCTATGGCGGTTCACCTTAGTTGCAACGGTTGTATTCTTAGACTTTAGGAGAATTTTTAACATTGTATCCTATCATGCTCTAGTTTCTACTTGAATTTTTAGGGAATTTTTGCTCGATTATCTTATATTGCACAACTTACTCTTGGAATCTTTTGGAAACTCAATCTTGAAGTTTTTAAGGACAAGTTTATCATCGTTCTTAGTTTTACTTTGAAAAATGCATATATAAAAAAAATGAAAAAGATGAAAAAAAAATGAAAAAAAAAATATATATATATATATATATGAAAAGGAAAAGAAAGAGAAAAATCTGAGTTTGTGAATAGTTGTTTTCTTTTATATATGCATTTGGGGTGGAAAGAGCTACCACCCATGAAGTATGAAGCTACTCTCATAAGTCGGACACAAGTTATGCCCTAATGAGAGAAAGAGCTATCTCATGGGATGCGTGAAAGCAACTACCCCGGTAGAAAGAGCTACCTCCTCGAAAGTGTGAAAGCCATCTTTGGCGGCCGCCTAGGAAAGGGCTACCTTCAAGGATGTGTGAAGCTACTACTTCCTTCTCTCTTTAGTTTTGGTTTTTGTATATAAATAAGTCCTTTCTAACAAAAGTTTGAGGAGTACTCGTTGGTTCCCAAGTACTTTCACGTTTTATTTTTGATTGAGGACAAGCAAAAGCTTAAGTGTGGGGGGATTTGATAAGTGCTCATGTTATAGTAATGTGAAGTGTTATTATCTTGCAATGGGCATTGATTTAATCAGATTTTATCACTAAAATGTGTGTATTTGTGTTCTTTTGTGTATATAGGGTTGTGTAGAAGATTTAGAGAAAAAGAAGCAAGAATAGGTTATGTTCGCCATTGTTGAGGAGTTCTCGGACCAAGCAAGGAACAATGCACGAGTCTAGACTTGTGGGTGTGTGCCAACCTCCATTAGAGGGGCACAAGGGCAGTCACACTCACAAAAGTCTATAACTCGTGTGGCATTGGAGAACTTCGCCAATGAAGAGAAATGAAGTAATCGACATAATCTACTGTTGATTGTGTGTCCAATTCAACAGTCTCGATGAAGAACGATGAATTCGAGAGCATTTCAACAATACTGTAGCACCACTGTAGTTTTGTGCTGTAGTAACACTGTAGCAAGCTACTGTTCATTTTCTGCCGAAATTCAGAATTACAGAGAGTTCACACGTAGCAGAAACACTGTAGCAAATACAAGTTTTGGGACCGTGAGTTGAAGGATATCCTCGACTCAATAGGCATCAATTGTAGCGCATAATACAAGTTTTGCACTAGAAGCATTAATCCTAGGGGGAGCTTTGTCCGGGTACCCCATCGTTATATCGATTACCTCTCCTACCCTCATTATTCTTCTTGCACTCTTTTATTTTATTTTACATCTATACATATATACTTTCTCATCATCGATTCCCATCATAGCTAAATAGCGATAACACTTGTTTCTGAACACTATTCCCTGTGGATACAACTACCCACTCACAAGGGTATTTTATTACTTCGACAACCCGTGCACTTGCGGGGTACACACGCAAGGGGTGTGTCACTAATAATATAGGAGTTGTCGAACCTCCAAAGGGTAACCTAGACTACTCTCAACCCTAGTGTCACTGCTAAGGGAAAACAATAGTAAAAGATAATTAAAATTGAAACTCGAATTTTTTCATCAATAATGGAAAACGTAATAGCAATGTCATAGAAACATAATAATCCTAAGGTTTTACAAGTCCGAATACCCACGAGGGGTTTAGCTCCTCATGGAGCTATACATGTTCATCAAAGTATAAAAGAAAGCACAAATTAAAAGCATTGATGAAAACCCCCTAGCGTATGGTGTGGCCGTGGTCTTGTGCGGCCACGGGACGTCGGTGGCGATGCCGATGATGCGCTTCAAACCTCCACGAAGTCCTCTCCGAAACCCTAGCCGCACTCTCCAGAACTTGGGGAGAAAGTTAGGTCAAAAGATATCTCCAAAGTCTCCCAAAATCGGGCTTTTAAATGTTGAGTCGGCTTTAAAAATCGGACTTATCGGGACTTCACACGGCCGTGTGGAATTTCCACACGCCCGTGTGAAGTTTCGGGCTTGCTGGAAAATTAATTCACACGGCAGTGTTTTGCTACAGTGCTTTGCTACAGTAGATAATAAAATAAAATAATATGTACAAGAAAAAGAAAACACAAAGTGAAACAAAGCAAAACAAAACAAACACAATAGATACTAAAATAATATGTACAACAAGAGAAAAATGACTAGAGCAATAGACTACAGGTTTTCCTAGTATTCCTTGAGTCCCCGGCAACGGCGCTAAAAACTTGATGATAACCGCAAGTGCACGGGTCGCCAAGTAATACTCCTCGTGCAAGAACGAGGGAGTCATATTCCCAAGGGCCAAGGAACTACTATTACTTCCCTTTCATCTATCTCCTAACCTAGCAATTCGATTGTCAAGCAATAATTACAAAATGGAGAAAGAAATAACTATAATGAAATCCGGGCTACTACTACACACATTTAGCAAACAAGGGAGAATCAAACATGCGAAGGTGTGATTTGGACAACGAATCCCCCTAGGGTTGTCATTAAGCCCTGAATTTAGGATGAAATGTTATGATGGTAGTTGGTCCAAGAGATTCCTAAACTAGGTCACCCCGATGGTCACGGTGATAACCCCTAATCCGGTACGAGTATTGGAATACGGAATCACTTCCGCCCAAAACCTCACACGATTGCCTTACGCACAGGGAAATCTCAAATTAGGGTCAAACACAAAATCTAGGTTCAACCCTAATGGTTGGAGGGGTACAAATACCCGATGGTCACTGCTTATTCATACATGTATCCCTTCCAAGCCTAGTGTGTCTAGTATAAGGGCGATGGTCGCGCAACCGAGTACAACCTAGAAGTTGAAATACAGAGTTCACTTGCAAATCAAAACATCAAAGTACACAAGGCTTGAACCACAAACTACAGGATTCCATGAAAGAAATACAACATCAAACAATACATCAACGAAGATGATCATCCAAATTACAAACAAACAACCCCAAAGTTCATCATGTCCAAATCACAAATAAGTTAGTTCCTCATGAAAGAGGAAAACTCATACAACTCCAAGGAATAACAAAACAAGAAATGAAGAAAGAAATACTCCCTCTAGCTTTGGAATCCCTTAGAGGGATGAAGACCTTGAAAGTATGCCTTGATGTCTTGGATCTTCCCTCCTATCTCCTCCTCTGGTGTTGCCTCCCTCTTGGTGAAGCTTTGTGCCGTAGATCGCCGGAAATCGCCGCCAAAAAGGATGGGCCGACGGCCCAAGAGTCTCGAAAAAATCCACCTCTAAAAGAATGCCCTAATAAATCTTATAAAGGATGACCTCGGGTGCCTCACGAGTGGCTTCACGGTCAATATACGGGCCATAAGGTTGCCAAGGAAATGGGCCGAAAATCTGAATAAGTTGCTACAGTACTACTACATTAAATCTGCTACAGTAAATCTGAGTGTAGCTGCTACAGTTATTGCGCTCTGATTTGCTTACGGTTGACCTCACGGCCATAAGGGTTTTCAGACTTAGAAAATTCTTCAAGTGTTCGTGCTTCAGGCCGCTATAGTGTTGCCATAGTGCCCGAGACCCTAAAACGACGATTTCGGCGTAGATTTCTTCTCAAATTGCATCGTTGAGCTCACCTAGGCATCTTATGCACCTGAAACACAGAATAAACCAATTTAGACCTAAAAGGGCATCAATTCATTATCAAAATATGAAAAGGCATGCGCAAATATATGTATAAAATACATATATTTAGACGTTTATCACCCAACAACGGCGAACATGATCTAACTTTGTTCTTTTTCTCTAAATTAGCTCCACAAAACTACAATGCATAAGAATACACAAATGCACACAATTTAGTAATAAAATCTAATAAAAGATATGTTTATTGTAAGATAATAACGCTTCGCATTACTATAACACGAGCACTTATTAGCTTAATTTAGACTACTGTTCTTCCACCTGGACAAAAGGGTTAGAACTATACATAGGAACAGGTTTTATCACTAAGAATCCCTAGAGCTTAAAGTAATCCCACGTAGTGGTAGGCTTAGGTAGATAGACTCCCTTGGGGCTTAGTTGCGTGAGAAACAGAGTGAAGGGTTGACGTGAATCCTAATGCCGGAGTATAGTGTTGGGGTTAGTCACGGTTGACCTTAAGTTTGGGACCGTGTGTTTAAGGATATCCTCGACTCAATTACCATCAATAGGAAAGTATAATGGCATAGTCTTGCACTAGAAGCATAAGTCCTAGAGGTAGCTTGTCCGGATACCCTATTTCATAATCATTGCTAGTCCTTCTCCATTTACTCCTACTTGTACTCTCTCACATATCATCTTTCTATTTTAATTCTTGTCTCTTTATATTTTCTTTCATATTCACTCATTGACTCTAATCTCGTTTTTCGTATGCCGCATAGCTAAATAGTGAAATCTTGTGTCTTAAATATCTATTCCCTGTGGATTCGACTACCCACTCACCAGGGTGTTTTTTTTACTTCGATAACCCGTACACTTGCGGAGTACACACGCAAGGGGTGTGTCAAGTTTTTGGCGCCGTTGCCGGGGAATAGGCGTATTTTTTATACTTGTTTTTGCTATTTTTGCTATTCATCATTCATTCTATTTCACCTTTTCTTATTCTTTCATCATTCTTATTTGTTTTATTTTGTTTTGTCTTACTTTTTCTTGCAAGGAGCCTAAATGGAGATTGATTCAATCATTGAGCTATATTCTCAAGTTGAAGCTCTCAGTACAAAGCTTGATATAATTATTGCTTCACAACAACAGAGCTATCTAGGCTACAACACACATCATCCAAATGAGAGGAGCTACCAAATCTTTTTTGGAATAACAATGGACAATATTGGGAAGCACCTCAAGAGCAATTTCAAAAGGATGAGATACTCGAAGAGGATGCACCTCAGTTGAAAAAAGCGGTAGATAACTTTATTGAAGCATCCAATGCCTTTTGCCAAAGTATGGAAGACACACGAAAATGCCATGAAGCCTCCTATAACATCCTTGGGCATCAATTAGGATGGATACTTGACACACTCTCCAAGGAACATGAAGTGTTTGAGCAAGCAACGCAGGACCCTTATAGAGATGATGTGGTAGTGAACAATAATGAAGAAATGGGGCAGAGCGAGTACGTTGCTGTAGAAATTGAAGAGGAAAAGGAAGAACATCATTTGAAGAATTGGAATTGCTTGAATGAAGATCATGCTTGTGAGCAAGAAAGTTTTCAAGGGGATTTGCTAGTGTCATGTTCCTTTCAAGCTGAAAATACAGAAGAAGAAGCAAAGTCTAAGGTAATGGAACAAGCACCGTTCTTTGGGATTGATCAACTCATAAAAAGCAAGAAAGAGATTTTAGGAAGGGAAAAAGACGTGGGGAGGATATTTAAACCATCCAATGACCCACCTATGCTAATCTTGGACAATTCCCAACCCAAATTGTTTCTTTGGAGGCCAAAAGTAAGATGGTTGGACCCTCCAAAAAATACTTCACCCCGGCAAGTCGATTTTTGGTTTAAAAGAAGTAGCTATGTAATTTCTAGTCAGGAGGAGCACACTCTTTTCAAGGCGCCTTAAGGTAAGAAAGAGGTACGTCAAGCTTAGTGACGTTAAAAAAACGCTTCTTGAGAGGCAACCCAAGTTTTTATTGCTTTTCTAGGCTTAGGTTTAGTTTTATCATGAATAATTGCCTAGTGTCGGTGTTTTCATTTTATTATGTGTGTGCTATGATTTTCTCATGGATTATTGGTGTTTTAGTGTGCCTAATTGTGATTGTCAAAGTATTGGGTCATTTGAGTGTGTTCTCATGGATCTCTAGTTGTGTTTTTATCGTCCATAAAGGCTATGAATGTTATTTGAGAGCTTTTGAATTTTTCTGTAGAACCTGCAATTTTTTCTAAGTCAACTAGAGAAAACACACGACCGTGTGGAATTTCCACACGGCCGTGTGAACCATCTCAGAGCTCATTCCGAGCGTCACAGGGGTAGTGTAGCTACCTCTGTGAGCCACCCAGTAAAGGGCACACGGCCGTGTGGGATTTCCACACGGCCGTGTGGAAGTCTGAAAAACTTCAACTCTCATTCTAGAGAGTCTACAGCGGTGTCGGGGTGCCCCTGTGAGTGCCCATGTGGTAAGGCACACGGCCGTGTGGGCTTTCCACACGATCGTGTGAACTTCTGCAGAGAGTTCCCTTCCATCCCGAGAAAACACAGGGGCATGTGGCAGGCCTTGTGAGAGAGCTTTTGAAAGGCACACGGCCGTGTGGATGTCTCACACGGCCGTGTGAAACACTTAGAGTTTCTCGGGATATCCAAAAAGCCACAGGGGCGTGTGGGTGCCCCTGTGGCCGGCTTTGTTCTTGCCCAGGTTGGGTACACGGTCGTGTGGAATTTCTACACGGCCGTGTGTGTGCGTTCAGAGGTAAACAGAAGAAACACAGGGGGTGTGACTTCCCCTATGAACCTTACTAGTGGAGGCACACTACTGTGTGGATGCACAGAACACGATAGGCTGTAATTTAATTTTAAAATCATTTTCGCCTTTTAAATTCTAAGTGCCTCCACACTTAAGGGATGCTTCCTCCCGTCTTCCCAACCCTCTCTTCGCCTACTTAAGGAGTTTTTAAGTTGTTTTCCTGCTATATTCAAGTTTTTGATTTCCAATTCGTCGGTAAGCATCTTTTCTCCTTTTCTTTGTCAATCTTTTCTTTTCTTTTTCAGCACCAGATCTACCAGTATTAGCACCGATAGTATCACCGGAGATCGTAGAGCAGATGACACCGACGCTTGAGGTGTCTTTATCTTTATATTTCTTTAGATTTTTGTTGAGCTTCACTGAACCCCCCTTGTGTATACGTGCAGATGGTCTTGCAAGTAAGGAATTTGAGGACTAGTTATTGGCATGGTCAAGTGACCGTGTGTGCTCCATAACCCGTTGAGACTCAACTCTCAATGAACATAGCTCCATCAAACGCAACACTTGGAGTTCAGGGGAGTATTATTTCAATTGCCCACTTCCACACTAATTGTTTTTCATTGTTTTATTTTTATTGTGCTTGCATGAGTACATTGGGGACAATGTACATCTTAAGTGTGAGGGGGGATTCACATTGCACACACCTTTACTTGTGCGTTCAATTGCTCATGCTCATGTAGCCTATGGCGGTTCACCTTACACTACTACATAACGGCACTTATGCAGCGGTTATAAAACTGCTACAATATGCTATCTATTGCAGCGGTTTTATAGCGATTTTATATTGTTACATGCAATTTTCCAACTAAGTGTTGCATTTGACTCGAACTGTTGCAAAAACCGCTACATATTAGGATAGATATGCAGTGGTTATACAACCGCTGCAAATGTTAACAATTGAACCGCTGCATATGTACTTTATTGCAGCGGTTCGTAATAACCGCTGCGTATAGGTTATGATAGGCAGCTGTTTTTTATAACCGCTGTGTATGTGACAGGATAGGCAGCGGTTTTAAAAAAACCGCTGCATATGTAACAAAAATACTTAAGTTTCATAATTGCAAATAATTATATATTGTATAAAAATATATAATGTAATTTACATAATTAATATTGTGTAAAAATATATATGGCATGATATGTATATATTAATTTTATATTTAATAGAAAACATGCATAATATATATAATTGTAATTTATATAATTATTATTATAAAAAAATCCTTTTCTAATATACATTATTGATACATTTTTTAAATTTCTCAAATAATTTATTTTTACTCATTATTATTCTAGTAATATAAATAGTAATTATCAGAAGTTTTATTTTAGTAAATATATATTACCTTTTTTTTAAAAAAATCTATGCATATATATAGCGTCTTATTTGTTTATTTTAAATATTACAATTATTTTAATATCGAATTAAAAAACATAAAATCATGCTTATAAAATAAACATATCTTTATCATTAAATAACTACCAATTTAAATAAATACATTTTATTATTTATTTATATTTAATTTCAGCTTCCTTTTAGTTTTTCACCCAAATAATAATAAAATAATAATAATAATAAAAAAATGCTCAGCTCTATCAGAGCCATTCGATCATTTAGGTTATCACCCTTCCTTCATCTCCTTACCCTTCTTACCCTCACCGACCGCTACAACCGCTACGGCCTTTGCCTCTTCCACCTCGAAGACGCCGCCGACGAGCTCGAAGCCCTTCGGCAAGAGAACGACGACCTCCGCATCTGACATGACCCCTTGCGTGTATCCCGCAAGTGCACGGGTTTGTCGAAATAATAAATTTACCTTGGTGAGAAGGTAGTCGAATCCACAGGGAATAGGGAGATAGAATATAAGGTTTCACTAATTAAGCTATGCAGAATACGGAGAACGATAATAAGATTGATGAGTGAAAATAATGCAAAGCAATAAACTAAGTAGAGAGATGGAAGAAAGAAGTGCAAGTAGGAAAATCGAGAAGGACTAACAATGAGTAAAAGGGGGTATCCGGACAAGCTACCTCTAGGGTCTATGTTTCAAGTGCAAGACTATGATATTATACTCTCCTATTGATGTCAATTGAGTCGAGGATATCCTAAGACTCACGGTCCCAAACCTAAGGACAACCGTGACTAACTCCAACACTATGCCCGGTGTTAGGATTCACAACACCCTTCACTCTGTCACCTAGATGACTAAGCCCCAGGGGAGTCCATCTGCCTAAACCTCACACTATGTGGAGTTGCATTATGCTCTAGGGATTCCTAGTGATTAAACCTGTTCCTATACGTAATTCTAACCCTTTGGTCCAGGTGGAAGAACCCTAGTCTAGATTGAGCCCCAGCAAATAGGATTCACTACAACCCTCCACTCTATTACTTGCGTAACTAAGCCCTAGGGGAGTTTATCTACCTATTGCTTCACTCTATTTCGACCGCTATTAAATCAAGGAATCGGAGGTAGGGAGAAATCACATCGAAGGGGAAAGGGGTACATTGCTACCTCACAACTCTCCCTCTCAACCCTCTTTAATCTTGAGTAGTCTAATCCTATAGGAGTTGTCACACCTCCAAAGGAAAGCCTAGATTGCTCTCAACCCTAATGTCACGTTTAAGGGAAAACAATATGAAAGGATAATCAAGATTAAAAACTCAATTTTATTCATCAATGATGGAAAGCATAATAATCAATGTCAAAGAAACATAAGAAACCCTAAAGTTTACAAGTCCGAATACCCCACGAGGGGTTTAGCTCCTCATAGAGCTATACATGTTCATCAACGTGAGAAATAAAGCATAAAACATAGACATCAATGAAAAACCCCCTCGAATTGGTGTGGCCGTGGTCTTGTGCAAACGTCGAACCTCGAAATCGATGCCGACGACGCGCTAGAACCTCCACGAAATCCTCTCCGAAACCCTAGCCGCGCTCCAGAAAGTTGGGGAAAAGATAGGTCAAAAGATCCCTAAAAAAGTTGCAAAAATCCCTTTTTATATTGTTGAATCACGGCTTTAAAATTGGACTTATCGGGGGCTTCACACGGCCGTGTGGAATTTCCACACGCCCGTGTGAAGCTTCTGTCTCGGCTGAAAAATTAATTTCACACGGCCGTGTGGAATTTCCACACGCCCGTGTGTCTTCATTGGATGGCTGAAATCGCAAAAACACACGGCCGTGTGGAATTTCCACACGCCCGTGTGACTTCTCTGTCTGGCTGGAAAATGGCTCACACGGCCGTGTGGAATTTCCACACGCCCGTGTGACTTCTCTGGAACACTAATCTTCAGCTGAACAGGCTTGGTAACTTGCCGAAACGCCTCCCGGGTCCATTGTTCTTCATCGAGGCCATTACTTGGGCACACAAGCAACGGTAGGTCGCGCCGATTGCTTCAAGTCTTCTTCTTTCGCGAGATTCTCCTAAGTAACACGGATTGGACTTGTTGTGAATGTGACTGCCTTTGTGCCTCTCCAAAAGAGGTTGGCACACATCCACAAGTCCAAATACGTGCTTCGTTCCTTGCTTGGTCCGAGAACATCCCAACATTGGCGAACGCGACCTAATTTCATTCTTTTTCTCCAATTAGGCTCCACAATACCTTCAATGCAAAAGAGAACACAAATGCACACATTTAGTGATAAAACCTGATAAAAGGTATGCTTAATGTAAGATAATAGCGCTTCGCGATACTATAACACAAGCACTTATCAAACCCCCCCACACTTAAGCTTTTGCTTGTCCTCAAGCAAAATAGAACGTGAAAGTACTTGGGAAGAACAATTGAAAGTGCTTGGCCTTAGGTTCACCAAAAGTATGCAAAAGAAGCATTCTACAAGTAAGGGGAACTCAAAACATTGCATAAGGTTACCAATGCTCTAGCTAAAAACTCGAATCAAAAAGGATGAAAACTCGAAAATGTGTTAGTGTGTGCGATCTTACTCAAGAGAACCAACAAGTACTCCTCAAACTTTGGTTAGAAAGGACTAATTTATATACAAAAACAAAAAAAATAGTGATGGAAGTAGTAGCTTCACACATCCTTGAAGGTAGCCCTTTCCTAGGCGGCCGCCAAAGGTGGCTTTCACTCTTTCGAGGAGGTAGCTCTTTCTACCGGGGTAGTAGCTTTCACGCATCCCATGAGATAGCTCTTTCTCTCATTAGGGCATAACTTGTATCCGACTTATGAGAGTAGCTGCATACTTCATAGGCGGTAGCTCTTGCCACCCCAAATGCATAATTAAAACAAAGCTAATATTTACAAACTCATATATATATATATATATATTTTTTTTTTTTTCTCTTTTTCTCTTTTCATTTTTCCATTTTTTTTTATATATATGCATTTTCCAAAGTAAAACTAAGAACAACGATAAACTTGTCCTTAAAAACTTCAAGATTGAGTTTCCAAAAGATTCCAAGAGTAAGTTGTGTACTAAGATGATTCGAGCAAAAATTCCCTAAAATTCAAGTGAAAACTAGAGTATGATAGGATACAATGTTGAAAATTCTCCTAAACTAGGGATCTGCTGGTGATGCTGGAGCTGCTGGTACTGAGGGAGATGGAGGTGGTGGAGTGGACACTCGAGGTCGGACCACGAAGGAGGAGGAGGCGACAATCTGCTCGAAGGTCTGTCGCAAGCTCTGGAACTGCGCCATCACCTCCTGGTGCTGTGAAATCTGTGTGGCCCTAACCTCGGCCACCTTAGTCTGTAGGATCCCCACTGCGCTCTCGAGGCGCTCCAGTCTGTCCTGGCCTCGAGACGGTGAAAACATCCGCACTGGAGGTGGCTCCGGCGCGGTGGTGTGTACCTCGGTCTCTGTGTCCTGCGGGGGTGGCTCCAATGCTGCCCGGGATCCCTCGCCCTGCTCTTTATGGGGTATAATCCAAGTATACGTCCCTGATCGTCCTCTGCGGATCATACCCATCATCCTCAAGGTATCTGTGCCCAGGGGAACTGGTACACTCGTCTTCTCTGCTCCCCTGACTCCATCTCTGAGCCCCACGCCAATGAGAAGTCTGGTGATGTAGGGGCCTGCAAAGATAACTCCTACCCTGGGGTACTGGCCCTGATGGCGAACGTAGTCGGCCACAATGTGCCCCAGGTAGAGTGGCTCACTCTCCACCATCGAATACAAGTAGAGGAGCTCCTGGCGACTCAGAACACCAGTACTGTCTCCCCTGCCACTGATAGATCTGCTCATAACTGCGTGTAGACATCTATAGGCAGGTCGAGAAAGGCATGAAGCCTTGGAGACATCCGGCTCGTACTGACCCTGACCACAAAGTCTGCTATACGCCTGCTGCGGTGTCACGGTACCCGGGTAGTCTGTGGGGAGCAATGAGTACTCCTCTGTCTCAGTGTATGCCTCATCATATAGACCCATCCGCACCGAGAACTGGGTCATACTCAGCGTGAAATGTCGACCGAGGGCTCTGAACTGAACTGTGGTGCCCTCGGTGAAACTGCTGTACACCCGGTCGAACTCAAACGACGCCAGGACCTCTAAGGTGAGCGGTCGGATCACCGAGTCCCGGATAACCATCAATCTCTCCCAGCTACCGACTGAGAGCAGCTCGCTAATCTCATCTGCGACGCTGTCTCCCCCCTGAATACTCCTCACTATACTCAAATCCAAATATCTCGTCTGTCCAAAACGGAGTCCTGATAAACGCTCGAACCGAAACTGATGCTCGGCTATACTGAACTCTGTCTCTGCTGGAGGAGGTGTGGGCTCACGGGGGCGCTTGCCTGTCGATTTCCTGGGTCTAGAAGACATTCCTGTAAGATTGGAAAAGAAAACAATCAAAAACAGTTCAAAATAACCAATCTGCAGAAATCCACACGGCCGTGTGTTAATTCCACACGCCCGTGTGGAGTTTCTGACGGGCAAAGCATCACGGCCGTGGGGTTAAAAATCCACAATTTACATCTAAATTCGTTCTAATTTCATTCTAAGCATGCTCGTATGTAATGTAAACATTCAAACCAAGCAAAATTGTATAAAAGAACGAATTGAATCAAGAATTGACGAAGAAAAAGGTATTGAAGGTCTCACCGGCGGTGGAGATGAAAAACAAGGTAATACGGCCGGAAAACTCAAACAAAATCCTTCAAAAACCTCAGAGAAAGTCGGGGAAGTGATAGAGAGGGTAGGAGAGAAGTTTAGAGTGGAGAAGGAAGAGGCACAAGTGATTTCTATAAGAAAAACGCGCGGCTTTTGAAGTTCTGGAAATTCACACGGCCGTGTGAAGTAACCACACGGCCGTGTGCCTCAGAAATTAGGGTTCACAGGGGCCAACACACGCCCTTGTGCGCACTCTGGTCACTCTCTGAACTACCTCACACGGCCGTGTGTTAATTTCACACGGCCGTGTGCCTCCACAGGGGTATACACAGGGCCACCCACACGGGCCTGTGGATTCACGGGAAACTACAGAAGGTCTCTGAAAATTTTCACACGGCCGTGTGTTAATTCCACACGGCCGTGTGCCCAACTTGGCCAATATACAAGGCCGTCCACAGGGGCACCTCACACGCCCCTGTGGCTTCTCTGACTCGCCCGAGAAACAATAAATGTTTCACACGGCCGTGTGAATAATCCACACGGCCGTGTGCCTTGACAAGCTCTCCCACAGGGGCTCACACACGCCCCTGTGGTTTCTCGTTATGAAAGGGAATTCCTGCAGAATTGTCACACGGCCGTGTGGAAATCCCACACGGCCGTGTGCCTTAGCACAGTGGCACTCACAGGGGCATCCACACGCCCTTGTGGACTCTCTGGAAGAGAGTTGAAGTTCTGCGAAATTTCACACGGCCGTGTGCCCCTTCTGAAATTTTTCACAGGGGCAAAGTCACGCCCCTGTGTCTTCTCTGGTTGAGCTCCAATTGGTAACACACGGCCGTGTGTTAATTCCACACGGCCGTGTGTTTTCTCTGGTTTACTTAGAAAATTTTACAGACTCTCAGAAAAATTCAGAAACTCTTTTAAAACACTTAGAGCCTGTATAAACCATAAAAACACGACCAGAGACTATCGAAAACACACTCAACCGACTCAAACTTCGTCAATTAACGTTAAGGCACACGTAAATAATCGAAAATCCACACGAAAACTCAGCATATGCACATGAAAATTTGGACACCATTGCTAAGACTTTTATTCAACCCTAAAACTAAACTAGGTCCTAGAAAAACTGCAAAACGCTTGGGTTGCCTCCCAAGAAGCGCTTGTTTAACGTCACTTAGCTTGACGTACCTGTCTTACCTTACGGAGGTTCATGAGTGGAATTTGCCCTCTTCCCTATAATTTGAAAGCAAGCATTGCATAATCGTTGCAAGGTAGAGGGAGAATTATCGAGTTTGTTACCACACATGGGTGAAACACCCTTACTCCGTGAATGCTCATCCCCTTTCTTGTTGGGGTTCTTTTTGTGGCGACGTCTCGACCTCTTCAATCTCCGAAGGACTTTCCTCCTAAGCTCCTTCTCCTTCTTGATGTCTGTTTCAACTGAAACAAGCGCGAGCACTTCCTCCTCTTCAGTCTCCATGTCTTGATCCGGCCACCCTTCATATGGATCCGGGTTAAACATATCCTGCATATATTCATCAATGCAATCATCAGTGACATCAAGATAATATAGAGCATCATCAAAATCAAGAGAATGTCACATGGCTTCGGCGAGGCGGTAAGTGAGCTTGTCGTCCCCAACCCTAAGTGTGAGCTCTCCACCGTCCATGTCTATCAAAGCTTTGGAAGTGCGCAAGAACGGCCTCCCAAGGATTAGCGGCACCTCGACATCCTCGTCTACATCGAGCACTACAAAGTCGACCGGGAAAATGTACTTATCCACTTTCACCAACACATCTTCAACAATACCCCTCGGATGCCTCACCGATCTATCCGCAAGCTGAAGTGTCATCCGGGTAGGTCTAGGCTCGCCCAAGCCTAGCTTTTGGAAGAACGTGTAGGGCATGACATTGATGCTTGCCCCCGAGTCGGCTAGTGCCATCTCCTCACCCATATCACCAATATTGCACGGTATGATAAAACTTCCGGGGTCCTTCCTCTTGCTTGGCAAATTCTTCTGTAGCACTGCCGAACAGTTTGCATCGAGGATGACGGATGCACTTTCCTCTAACTTCCTCTTATTGGTCAAGAGGTCTTTTAAGAACTTCGCATACTTGGGCATTTGGGCTAATGCTTCCGCAAATGGAATGTTGATGTGCAATTGCTTGAAGACACCCAGAAATTTCTTGTATTGCTCATTGTCTTGGTCATTCTTCAATCGTGAAGGATAGGGAATTCTCGGCTTGTAAGGTGGGGGTGCCACCTCTTTCTCCTTTGGTGCTCCATCCTCTATTTCCACGACTTCGGGTGAGTCCTTAGTCTTCTCAAGAGGGAGATGTCCCTCAACCTCCTTACCACTTCTCAAGGTAATTGCCTTTAGTTGTTCTCTTGGGTTGGTCTCCGTATTGCTAGGCAAACTACCTTGAGGTCTCTCCGCCAAAGTCTTCGCAATTTGCCCTACTTGGTTCTCCAAGTTGTGTAGGGAGGCGGTGTGATTACGAAGAGTAGCTTCCACCGATTGGAACCTTGCGTCCGAAGAAGAAACGAACCGTGTGAGGGCTCTCTCTAGGTCAGTCATCTTTCCCTCCAACCCGGTTACTCGGCTTTCTAAATTCGGAGCTTGTTGACTTTGAAATCCCGGTGGTGCACTATTTTTGTTCTGTTGTGACTGTCCTTGATTGCTCCAAGAGAAGTTCGGATGGTTCTTCCATCCCGGATTGTATGTACCACTATACGGGTTGCCTTGGCCTTGTCCTCGATATAAATTCCCCACAAAATCGGCCTGCTCTACCGCACTAGTGCCTCCAATAGCAATAGGACAATCGCTTGAAGCATGTCCTCCCCCACAACCGTTACAAGTAGTGATGGCCGCAACTCTTGGCGAAGCTAGAGCATCTAGCTTCTTACTTAACGATTCCACTTGTGCTGCCAACGATGTAACCGCATCAACCTCATGAATTCCGGCAACCTTTTTTCTATCCCTTGAGTTCCATTGATAGCTATTCATAGCCATCTCCTCTACAAGGTGCCGAGCTTCACCGGGAGTCTTGCTTCCAAGAGTCCCTCCGGCCGCCGCATCTAAGAGTTGCTTTGTACTCAGATTCAACCCGTTGTAAAATGTGTGAATAATCATCCACTCGGGAAATCCATGTTGCGGACATTTGCGAAGGAGCTCTTTGAACCTGTCCCATGTCTCGAATAGAGACTCCAATTCCATCTGTACAAAGAAAGATATCTCATTCCGGAGTCTTGCAGATTTCCCCGGTGGAAAGTATCTAGCCAAGAATGCCTCGGCCATTTCCTCCCACGTAGTAATGGAGGCTCTAGGTAATGAGTGCAACCAATGCCTTGCGTTTCCTTTCAATGAAAATGGGAAGGCTCTCAATCGAATTGCATCGTCCGTCACTCCATTTATCTTCAACATGTCACACACTTCCAAGAAATTTTCTATGTGACTATTAGGGTCTTCATCGGCTAACCCATTAAACTGTGCGGACTGTTGCAACATCTAAATGAACGATGGCTTCAATTCGAAATTCATTGCTGTAATTGGGGGCCTCACGATGCTTGATTGGGTCCCCATAACTGCGGGTCTAGCAAAATCGGACAACGTTCGCTGCTGCTCGTTCTGTTCTGCCATTGTCTCTGACCCTTCTGTCTCAATATCGGCTTGATTTGATGCTTCTTGTGCAGGTTCTTTCCCTTTACGATGTGTTCTTCTTCCAATGTCTGGGTCTCCTTCAACAAGTATTGAAGGGTTCCCACGGGTCATAACCTGGAGCCGAAAACAAAGAAAAGAAAAATAAGAACAATGATAGGTAAAGAAAATATGAAATAGAATGCGAAGTGAATAGCTAAAATAGTGAAAAACAAATATCTAAAACGCCTATTCCCCGGCAACGGCGCCAAAAACTTGACACGACCCCTTGCGTGTATCCCGCAAGTGCACGGGTTTGTCGAAGTAATAAATTTACCTTGGTGAGAAGGTAGTCGAATCCACAGGGAATAGGGAGATAGAATATAAGGTTTCACTAATTAAGCTATGCAGAATACGGAGAACGATAATAAGATTGATGAGTGAAAATAATGCAAAGCAATAAACTAAGTAGAGAGATGGAAGAAAGAAGTGCAAGTAGGAAAATCGAGAAGGACTAACAATGAGTAAAAGGGGGTATCCGGACAAGCTACCTCTAGGGTCTATGTTTCAAGTGCAAGACTATGATATTATACTCTCCTATTGATGTCAATTGAGTCGAGGATATCCTAAGACTCACGGTCCCAAACCTAAGGACAACCGTGACTAACTCCAACACTATGCCCGGTGTTAGGATTCACAACACCCTTCACTCTGTCACCTAGATGACTAAGCCCCAGGGGAGTCCATCTGCCTAAACCTCACACTATGTGGAGTTACATTATGCTCTAGGGATTCCTAGTGATTAAACCTGTTCCTATACGTAATTCTAACCCTTTGGTCCAGGTGGAAGAACCATAGTCTGGATTGAGCCCCAGCAAATAGGATTCACTACAACCCTCCACTCTATTACTTGCGTAACTAAGCCCTAGGGGAGTTTATCTACCTATTGCTTCACTCTACTTCGACCGCTATTAAATCAAGGAATCGGAGGTAGGGAGAAATCACATCGAAGGGGAAAGGGGTACATTGCTACCTCACAACTCTCCCTCTCAACCCTCTTTAATCTTGAGTAGTCTAATCCTATAGGAGTTGTCACACCTCCAAAGGAAAGCCTAGATTACTCTCAACCCTAATGTCACGTTTAAGGGAAAACAATATGAAAGGATAATCAAGATTAAAAACTCAATTTTATTCATCAATGATGGAAAGCATAATAATCAATGTCAAAGAAACATAAGAAACCCTAAAGTTTACAAGTCCGAATACCCCACGAGGGGTTTAGCTCCTCATAGAGCTATACATGTTCATCAACGTGAGAAATAAAGCATAAAACATAGACATCAATGAAAAACCCCCTCGAATTGGTGTGGCCGTGGTCTTGTGCAAACGTCGAACCTCGAAATCGATGCCGACGACGCGCTAGAACCTCCACGAAATCCTCTCCGAAACCCTAGCCGCGCTCCAGAAAGTTGGGGAAAAGATAGGTCAAAAGATCCCTAAAAAGGTTGCAAAAATCCCTTTTTATATTGTTGAATCGCGGCTTTAAAATTGGACTTATCGGGGGCTTCACACGGCCGTGTGGAATTTCCACACGCCCGTGTGAAGCTTCTGTCTCGGCTGAAAAATTAATTTCACACGGCCGTGTGGAATTTCCACACGCCCGTGTGTCTTCACTGGATGGCTGAAATCGCAAAACACACGGCCGTGTGGAATTTCCACACGCCCGTGTGACTTCTCTGTCTGGCTGGAAAATGGCTCACACGGCCGTGTGGAATTTCCACACGCCCGTGTGACTTCTCTGGAACACTAATCTTCAGCTGAACAAGCTTGGTAACTTGCCGAAACGCCTCCCGGGTCCATTGTTCTTCATCGAGGCCATTACTTGGGCACACAAGCAACGGTAGGTCGCGCCGATTGCTTCAAGTCTTCTTCTTTCGCGAGATTCTCCTAAGTAACACGGATTGGACTTGTTGTGAATGTGACTACCTTTGTGCCTCTCCAAAAGAGGTTGGCACACATCCACAAGTCCAAATACGTGCTTCGTTCCTTGCTTGGTCCGAGAACATCCCAACATTGGCGAACGCGACCTAATTTCATTCTTTTTCTCCAATTAGGCTCCACAATACCTTCAATGCAAAAGAGAACACAAATGCACACATTTAGTGATAAAACCTGATAAAAGGTATGCTTAATGTAAGATAATAGCGCTTCGCGATACTATAACACAAGCACTTATCAGCATCACTAAGAACGACCTCGCAATGGTCGAGCCATCGTCGACGACTTCCGAAGTCTCCGGTTAGCGGAAGAAGGCACCAGCCCAACCAGCATCCTCGGCGAGAGTTTGGAAACCTGTCAGGTAATTATTAAAAGCTTTATTTAGCCAAGAAACCATGGAATACCATCTAGTAGAGCAACTGAAACCAAAGAAATTTTTTCTTTTTGCTGATGAATTAAATCCTTTTTCTGTCTCCTTTCAAAGCATGCTTCAGTCCTGAAAATTGCTTCACTAATCTTTTACTTAATCCCCATGTACATCTATCTAAGCAGGATTTTTAATTGTGAAGTGACCACCATGTTCTTAAATCTTTATCTTTTGAAAACTTTGATTTAGATTTGTTGTGTTGTCTTCGAAATTTCTCTACTGTTGTCATCATCAACCTCTGAAATTTGAAGGTTGAACTAAAGAGATGTGGAAGTGGCCTTAAGGTTCACACTGTGGACCATATTTTGAAAGAGGCACAGAAACCTAATCTTATAATGGCAACACATAACTACTACTTTGTGCTGATTTTTTGAAAGAAAAAAAAGACTATTTGTGGATGTGTGTGAATGTGTTGTGATTGGTTGGAAGGTTAGGCACAAGTTTTAATGTGGCATTCATTGTCTTGTACCATTTGGAACCAGCATCACTAATATTTTTACTCTAATCCTTTGCACTATTTCATGCCTAACAAGAAGGAAGTCTTTGGGTTGAAGAATAATTAAATATTCAAATTGTTGATTTGTCTTTATTTAATTAATTCATTAGGAATTCAATTCACCCTCCATTTTTCTTTTGCTTTTTGGAAGGTCGATCACGCTTCTTGGTTCTGTCCCTCTTTTATCTGTTTTGGAATCGAGTTTATGTTTTTGAATTTGATGGATTTCGTCATCAGTTTGATTTAATTGGTTGCTTGTGAGTAGATGGATTAGGGTTTATTCTTCCTTTGATTCATTAGATCTTGCAGCTCTGATTTAGTTGGATTCTAGGTATTTGAAAAAAAAAGGATGATTATTTGTCTAGTAAGTTTAACAGATAAGTGTTGGAGCTTATCTTTTTTAAGAAATTTGTATGGACCAATATTCCAATGTTGTAGCTTATTTTATTTTTCGGTAAGTAATTGCTCAGTCTTTGATTAAACCATCACTTGTTCTCCTACTTTAAATTTAGCATGTTGATGGTGTAAATCAGCATAAGTCTTGTAGACAGCATTGCTGGCATCAATATTATGTTTGATCACACAAACCACTTTTTGGTCAAGGCAAAGACTGATCATTTTGGTCACCACTTTTTGCTGTTTCTTATACAAAGCCTAGCTGTAATATGATAAAGTCATTGACCTAGCAAAAGTCATACACCTTGCTAGAATGAACTAGAAAAACATCATCCAAATTAATTACTTGTGTTAAACCATGAATGTTTGTCTAATTAAGTATTTTATTAGACTTCACATAGTCATAGTGGGTGCAGTTTCATGGTAATTTCTTAATATTTGTTAAAAACTAGTCATTGGATAGATTATTTATGTTTGGATTGAAAGAAGACTTGAGAAGATTAGAATGAGTACGTAATATGTTCTTATCTGTTTTAGTGCTCCCTTATCCTGGAATTTCCATCCTTTGTAATGGTGGTTGGGAGCATGCATATTTATATGTATGTATATTAAAGGAAGACTTGGTGAAAACAATAGAAAATTTTATTGAGTATGAAAGATTTAATCTCAAGTTGGTTTGTGTGTTCAAATGTAGATTAAGATGTATTATTTATTTAATTAGCACATTAAAATAAGGAGTGGTTCATGTGTTGGGATTTTTTTGTTTGAAATATAGATTATTATTAACTCTGACATCATTAATTCAATAGTCATAAGATATATATATATATAATAGTACTGTCAGAGATATGCAAGGAACATGATAATTGTTCAACAAAGTAATTGCAATTCAAAAACCTCATGCTAAGGTGTACTGTCAGAGAAATTTATGCTTGCCAATTATGATTTTTCTCTCTTTTTTAATAATACAACTTTCTAAGTCCTTGACACAGTGATATTTAGTTTTATCTTTAAAGCTCTATGAGCATGTGCTGGAACTATCATTGGTTGCATTGAAACTTATGTTTGGATCTTAATTTCTCATATTTGGGCAAGCTGGTGGTTTGCTGACATTGATTTATTTATTTATTTATTTGAAGTGCTATTTTGGGAAATTGCATCTCTGGGAGCATTCCCGAAGAGCTTGGTGACATCTCCATTCTCCAAGAGTTGTATGTCTTTCTTACTGATTTTTTTTATATTATTTACTTCAAACTGGTTTTCCCTTTTAATTTTCTCATCTATTTATTTATTAATTTTGTTAAGAATTTTGGAAGACAACTTTATTGAAGGCACAATTCCTCGTTCTCTTGGCAAGCTAGTAAACTTGCAAGGTTTGTGAGTAATTTTTCTTTTAAGGTGTATTCTTTGTGTATAATTTTGACAAAGAGTTGATTATATACATGCTGCATTTTCTTTGAGCAGTAACACACATAGCCTTTAGTGAAAACAGAAAACACAAAAATTGAATAAACTGTTCTAAGAAAAGCAAATAGAATTAAAAAAAAGAAGAAAATTGAGCTGGATTTCCTGCTGAATTATATATAGAACTAGGGTAATGTATGTGGTTAATCAGGCTAAATCATTTCGGTCCTTCGTGTATCCTTGTACTTTGTTCTGATTTTATTTGAAGTGGTTTATCCACCTTTAAAAAAAAAACAGCCTAAATCCCAACTCGTATCATAAATCTACATTGTGCTGAGTGTATATCGATTTTCACAATAATAAAAACAAAAATTATGGGTAAAGCCAATAAAAGTGTGGAACCAGTCAACATATATAAATTATTCCAAATAAAAGAATCATGATGATGATGATGATGATGACCAAGTTGGTAGGTCCAAAAGAGCACAGAATATATGAAAAATGTTATGGGTACAAGGGGTGCAATGGAGAAACTTTATTTGGATGCGCAAGGAGATTCACAACTTGTCCCTAAATGTTTTTCTAGAATAGGTGTTGTTGTTAGATTTTAAATATTGCTCTATGGTGTTTATTCCTATTGTATATTGTTAGATTTTAAATGTGTGTGGGTGTGGGTGTGTTTGTGTGGGTGTCTGTCATATGCTTCTTGATTAGACTGTGTCCTAATGAACTTTCTGTAGGGTATCTTTTGGAGATTCGAGTTGCACCATGGCGGTCAAAAGCTAGTAGTTCTTGTAAGTTATGTGCTCGATTTCCATTTACACAATGTTGTAATAATTAAATCTAAAAGTTTTCTTATTAATAATCTCTTTAATGTGTTGGTGATCTTTCTATTTTTTTGGGGTTATCTTCATAATCAACATATGAACAGTAATGTAGATTGAACTAGCCAGTATATTTATTTACTACTTTTTCTGTGTTAGCAAAAGATATGAGCTGCATTGTCTTGCAACCTCTTATCCTGGCCTAAACAAACTTTTCAGATTTTGCTTTCCAGGGAGCTGAATCCTTTTTTGCAACTGGTGCACTTTTGGTTCCTTCTTTCTTCTATTTTTTCCTCAAGGTTTGACTTTTTTTCTTCTGGCGTGAATTGTATTATGTAAATTTCCATATTGGCATGGGCTCGGATATAAAAAAAATGCAAATATTTTTATTTGTTTCCATGCTATCGTCATTACTGGATCGTGACTAATCTTGATTATTTTCTCAATTTTCTTTTATTGATGGCAAATGAATTGATCTAGACTGCCAACTTTGTAAAGTTTTAGTATATGTCTCAATTCATGATGTGTGATTTTTTCAGACCATTGTACCAATCATGAGTTGGCTTATTTGGCCAATTTTCTTTTATTGATACACACAAATTAATCTAGACTGCCAACTCTGTAAATTTTTCATATATGTGATTTTGGTAGGCCATTTGTTAGCTATTATAACAAGAGTATGCTGTTTTTAAATGTACTCTCAGATATTAATGCACGCATACAAATTCCTGTAGGCACTTTCTTGCCTCTGCTCATGTTGTCTTTATTCTTTTGATACAGTTTGTGCTATAGTTTTTAATGACATTTTGTTCTTTTTTATTACTTCAAACTCATGACATTGCATTACACTTCCTGTAAGAATGAAATAGCCCTTGGACAACATTTATTTACTATTAAATTAGTGTTTTTTTTCTGACAGTGTTTTAGTGGATCTTGTTAGATCTCAGGACAATTTATTTAAGAACCCATCCAAGGTGTCTATTTGAGATTTTCATAAGATTTCTTTTCAAAATTATGGGAATTCTTGTCAGATTTCTAGGAGTGACATCAAATTTGTAGAAGTGTAAATAATAAGCAAATTATCATACTGATCTGTCACAGGCATTAATATCTTACTCCTGGAAATTTTTTTCATATCATTCCTTAGTATAAGATGAGCTTTCTATTTTGTTTTATTTTTTCTTTATATTATCATGTGTGAGCACTTATGACACCAGAACATTATCACATGTCAGAAATTTATAGTTAAACCCTATTATCTCAAGCGGGAGCGACGAAAGGCTTCGGAAAAGATGGAGAAGTCATCAACTCAGGTAGTTGACAGTAATCTATATTTGTGACTTGAAATCAGTGTTCTGCTAACTCCATAGCTTTCCATCATCTATTCACATAAACGTTAGATTCATGTTTGGCAGGCATACTTTCCCTCTCAAATGTCTACATGTGCATCTTTTGCTTCTTGCAGATAGTGTGCAATTGTTAGATAGTAACACTTTTACCTTTGGACCATAAGTTGCTGATAAATTTAAATCTAGTATCAAAATATTGTAGAAATTTGATCTCTAATTTTTAAATTATGTTATCAAGTCCAGTTCCTGATTGGATTGAATTTGATTTCATTCTGTGTGATTCTATTTTATTGTTGCAAGAATCACAGCTTCAAAATTTTTGTTTTAGAAGTTTAATCAATAGTATATCTAGCAACAAGGAAATGCTAAACCTTTATTTGTTATTTCTTTCAAAATCTTGACATATTGCGATAATGTTGACAGTAGTAATTTGACTTTGCTAGCTTTCTCTACCATTTTGGATATGTCATGTCAGTGCAAGTATTGTCTAGATCCCATATTTTGTAGAGGCTTAAAAAATCAAACAGCTATGCGAAGTTTGAGTATGTAAAAACTAGCTTTGTTTACAGGAAAAGCCTTGTTGGATGATGATATAGTTATTTGTGTTTGTTTCTCTCTATCTCTATTTTGCCCCACCTTGCGGATATTTGAACACCTTTAGTTGATGAATTCAATATATATATATATATATATATATATATATATATATATATATATATATATATATATATATATTATTTTTAAATAAAAAATATAGTGTTTTTTAGTTTATCAATTTACCGGGTCAATGTAAAATTTATTGGGGCTCTTAAAGAGGAGTGGACCTCTCCCAATGGATATTGTTTTTTACATAAATAAGAAATCAAACTAATTTTAACCACTTGGAACAACATTGTTAATCAATTAAAAACAAATTAGAAAAAAAAAGGTTTATTTTGAAGGGGAATATTAAATACACTTTCTTTTTAAATTAAGGTAAGGAAAAGAATATATTCTAGGGATATAAGAGTATAGAAAGAAAACCATGGGACAAACAAAAAAGTGTCACTAATCCGAGTAGGAAGTCACTTGGATTAAGCTTTTGGGAACCAACTTTAATTGGAAAGCTTCAATAATGTAATGTATAAAAAGAAAGTCCATCAAACAAACACATAGAATTTGGGCAATGCAAGTGGGAAGCCACACTTGCACTGAGTGCATAGAAAGAAATACTAATCCGAGTAGGAAGTCACTTGGATTAAGCTTTTGGGAACCAACTTTAATTGGAAAGCTTCAATAATGTAATGTATAAAAAGAAAGTCCATCAAACAAACACATAGAATTTGGGCAATGCAAGTGGGAAGCCACACTTGCACTGAGTGCATAGAAAGAAATACTAAATTGATTTTTTAGTATATATACCAATAATTTGAAACAGAAATGTGACATTGGAAACCTTTAATAAATGGATTTTTTTAATGTTATAATACACACATTAGCCCTCTGATGAAATATCACTTTCTACTTTAATGCAATAATTTTATTTTATTTTTATTTTTATTAAAGGCAAGCATGCAATTGTGATTTCTTTGGAATTTCTTATTAATTATGTTTTGCTAATTACTATTACCCATAAATATATGTAATGCCCATGAAATTCTTTTCTTTTGTAAACAGTCAAAAGTGATGAATAATAGAAATAGAGAATGGATGGCTCTTCCAAGAGCTAGTGGGGCATATATTAGCGGAGTTGATGGTTTCCTAGATATGGCATTTCAAAGGACCGCGTAAGGACAAGAAATACTTTGCCCACGCAAAAAGTGTTTGAACCGTTATTGGTATTATAGAGAAACAGTTAGATAGCACTTGATAGTCTATGGTTTTGTAGAAGGCTATACTGAGTGGGTATTCCATGGAGAAGGATTGTCAATGTATTCTGAAGGATTGCCATCGCATAGTCATGAAGGACTTGATCCTCTTGATGACATGGATGGCATGTTGCAAGATATGTATAGAGATGTAGCAATTGGAGAGCAAGACCTCCCAAGGATTTGTGAAGGTCCAAATACGGAGGCAAAGAAATTTTACAAGTTGATGGAGGAAGGCCGACCGGAGCTTTATCCAGGGTGTGAGAGTTTCTCAAGACTTTCTTTCATCGTTCGATTATATCTTTTCAAGTGTCTCCATGGGCTAAGTAATGTGGCATTTGGTGACCTTCTGGATTTATTAAAAGAAGCCTTTCCTGATGCTACAATTCCGAGTTCTTTTAATGAAGCTAAGAAGACAGTAAGAGATTTGGGTCTTGATTACAAGAAAATACATGCATGCCCAAATGATTGTATGTTGTTTTGGGATGAGAATGAAGAAGAAAATCATTGTCCTGTATGTGGTGCTTCTAGGTGGAAATTGGAGGACAAATTTGCAGATGATAATGCTAAAACCTCGACTATACCTGCTAAGGTTTTAAGGTACTTTCCTCTTACTCCTAGGCTATAGAGGTTGTTCATGTGTGAAGAGACAGCTACTACAATGAGATGGCATGCAACAGATCGTCCGAATGATGGAAATTTGAGGCATCCGGCTGATGCCAAAGCTTCGAAAGATTTTGATGATTTGCATCCCGAGTTTGCTCAAGATCCTCGCAATGTGCGGTTGGGGCTTGCAAGTGATGGGTTCAATCCATTTCAAACGATGAGCATTTCACATAGCACATAGCCCGTTGTGTTAATCAATTACAATTTATCACCATTGGTTTTTATGAAGTCTGAATATATTTTCTTGTCTATGATTATTTCGGGTCCTAAATCACCTGGTAAAGACATTGACATCTACTTGCAGCCTTTGATTAAAGAGTTGAAGCACTTATGGGCAATTGGTGTTAAAACATATGATGCCATAAGAAAACAAACATTTCTCATGCGCGTGGCATTATTATGGACAATTAGCAACTTCCTAGCTTATGCTATGTTATCAAGATGGAGCACGAAAGGAATGTTAGCATGTCCTTATTGTAATTATGAGACATGTTTCAAATATTTGAAGCATAGCAGAAAAATATGTTACATGGGTCATCGGAGATTTTTAGCTAAAAATCATCCTTGGCGTCATAACAAGACATTGTTTGATGGTACTGTGGAGTTGAGAGATACCCCGATCCATTTGTCAAGTTTGGATGTTGCACAAAAGCTATCAAATCATGTGAATGTTTTCGGCAAGACACAAACAAGGAAGGGACATGATAAGAATGATCCATGGAGGAAAAAGTCTATTTTTTTTGAGTTGCCATATTGGGAGAAAAATACTTTGCGCCATAATTTGGATGTCATGCACATTCAAAAAAAATGTTTGGGACAATTTGTTGGGGACATTACTAAATTTGGTTGGGAAAACAAAAGATCATCTGAAAGCACGCCTTGACCTTGAAGAAATGGGTATAAGGAAAGAGCTTCAGCCTACTCAATTAGATGGATGCAACAAGATTCAATATGCTAAAGCTTGTTATTCTATGAGCCCACATGAGAAAACTCTTTTTTGCAAAGTCTTCAAGAATGCAAAATTTCCACAAAGGTTTGCATTAAATATTTCTCGATGTGTGCAATTGGAAGATAAGAAGATTCTAGGCTATAAAAGCCATGATGCTCATGTTATGATGCAATATTTACTTGGAGTTGCTGTGAGGAAGACATTGCCTAAAAATGTTGCCATTGTCTTAATCAAGTTGGGTGATTTTTTCCGAAGTATATGTAGTAAAGTTGTGAAGATGCAAGATCTTCATCGGCTGCAGAAGAAAATTATTGAAATTCTTTGTCGTCTAGAAATGACTTTCATCCCAAATTTTTTTTGATATAATGGTGCATTTGACTATTCATTTGGTAAATGAAATCAAACTTGGTGGCCCGGTTCATTGTCGTTGGATGTTTCCAATTGAGCAAAACTTATGCAAGTTGAAGTCTTTTGTTCGTAATCGAAGCCGTATGATAAGTGTCTAAATACATCACTTTTATTATGTACATTTTATTTACTTTCATGCATTTTTGTATGTCTCCGATGCCCTTTACGCGCTTTTCTTGTTAATTATCATTTCAGGACATCGGAAGACCATCTAGTGCGTGTTTGAGCTTCTTTTGGCATCATCGAAGAATTTATTGATGCTCACACGTATCCTCAAGTTTCGGGCAAGAAAAGAGTGGATTTGAGGAAGTACTGTAGCGATTTTACTGTAGCATTTCCACTGTAGCAGTGTGCGGCCAGTGTGCGGCCGCACAGTACCCGCACAGGACAGACAGAACGGTGTGCGGGCACTGTGCGGCCCGCACAGTGCCCGCACACGCACGGGCTGATGAGGCTTTGTTTGGGTTATTTAAGGCTTTCTAGGGCTTTGGAGAGTTTGTCTTTGGCCAGCATCCTCTCCATCCTTCTCCACCATCATCTCCTCCATTCTCCACCATCATCTCCACCCATTTCCACCATCATCACCGGATTGGAGAGGCAATTTGAAGAGCAAAACTCAAGGGGAGAAGAAGGAAGCACTCAAGGTTGTCATCACGGAGCTTGATCGGCGCGGATCCGGCGAGCTTTCATCACCACCTTCTAGCCTACATCTGAGGGAGTTCCTTATGAGCATTTTCATTGATTATCTTGTGTATTATCTCCTTTGATGTGAAACTAGGCTCCCAAGGCCACCGGGCTCCGGTGAACCTTGGGAGGAGAACTTGTATGGATGATGATAATTGTTTATAATTGATTGTTGGCTTGTTTGTTTGATTTCAATCTATTGTTTTAATGTTCAACCTACAATGGATGGATTCCGTAGGTTTTGATTCTTGAATTGTATGTGTATGGCGGGATGCTTGCATGTATTAGGTCGCACATAGATTGAAGGGGGATTCAATGTGCCGGTACACCGGAGGTTCTGGGTGCCGGTAGCTCCCCGCGTGGTTAGGGTTGTTTTAGCCGAAAGCGCGCATTAGAATAACCCTAATCGAGACTCCATGTTCCTAATGACATCGTAGGGGTATCTTCTGGATAGAGGAACCCGTATTGGATTAGGGCTACACCACGGAGGTTCCGGGGTAGTCGACTCCCGAGTCTAGCGGATCAAACCTAGCCAACTTAGCGCTCAATTTCCTATATTCATCCTAACTTGTTCTTCTCCTTAGGGGATCCTCGCCCGAGGCCTCTAGTTATCATTGCTACTTGTTCTTTACATTGCTTGTATGGTGTGCCTTAGTCCATTTTGTTTATAGCTTTTCTTTTATTTAATTTTCCTATTTGTGTTTATATTAAACTCTTGATTTGGTAGACCAGATAGTGATACCTAGGAGGAAGTAATAGCAGATCTTGGGGCCCTTGGGAATACGACCCTCTTGTGTTCGCACGAGAGGTTATTACTTGACGACCCGTGCACTTGCGGCCGGGGAGTCGCGTGCTCGCTTCTTTAGCGTGTCGCGCGGCGACTCATCACCGTACAGAGGGATCTATTGTGGAGGGGTATCTAGCTGAGGAATGCTTAGTATTTTGCTCGAGATATATGCATGATGGTGTGAAGACAAGATTCAGCAGATATGGGAAGAATACTAATACGGTTACAATTACTGATGAAGCATCTCCTATTTTCCCTAAGCTTGGCCATCCAATTATAGGGAATAAGAGAAATATTGGCAAGACTTTCACTTTGGACCAAGAGGCCTTAGCACAAGCTCATCGTTATGCTTTGTTCAATTGTGGAGACAAACAAGTGGAGAAATACATCAAGTAAGAAGTAATCATGTCGCTTAAAAGATTTTGTGTGTGCTATTTCTCTCTCTCACTCTTTTTTAAGTAGCATGAGTTGTAATTGTTTAAATATGTTTGTATTTGATGAATGCAGAGAACATGAAAACTTGATAAACTCAAGAAGTAAATCAAGTAGATGGCAAAGAGCACAAACTCACAGTCAAGATCTTATATTTTGGTTTAAAGAAAGGGTGAAGAATGAACGTGTACCTGACTATATTATATGGCTCTCTAAAGGTCCAAATCTAGTTGCTATCAGATATAAAGGGTATTACATCAATGGCTTTCATTTTCACACTAGAAAACGTGATGCAAGATGCAAAACTCAAAATAGTGGAGTCACTTTGCAAGCTTTAACTCCAAGTTTTTCAAGTGCTATTGATCAAAATCCAATTGTTGGAGATGTTACTTACTATGGAGCAATAGATGAAATAATTGCAATTGACTATTGGGGCAAGTTCAATGTTGTGCTATTTAGGTGTGCATGGTTTTAGTTTGTGAAAGATGATTGTGGGCTCACTTGCGTAGATTTTAACAAGCTATGCTACTTGGATGATCCTTTTGTCATTGCTTCACAAGTGCAACAAGTGTTCTATATTGAAGATCCTATTGAAGTTGGGCTACATTATGTTATGAAAAAAGTTCCAAGAGATTTATATGGCCTTGAAAAGGAAAAATGTCCAAATATTGAGCAAGTTTTTTGGAGTGAGATTGATGACTATTCAGATGATATTGGTGAATCACATGATGATGTAGAATTTATAAATTGCGCAAGACATGATCAAGCTGTTGAAACTATGGATATACCTTTACTGTAGCAGTGTGCGGCCAGTGTGCGGCCGCACAGTACCCGCACAGGACAGACAGAAGGGTGTGCGGGCACTGTGCGGCCCGCACAGTGCCCGCACACGCACGGGCTGATGAGGCTTTGTTTGAGTATGAGGCCTTGAGAGCAAGAAGTACCAATCAATTTGAACATGTGTATGATCCATATTGGCAAGGACACCTAGATTTTTCATCACATCACCATGGACAACATTGGGAGCCCTCTAACCAAGAATTGCAAGAGCCTCCCTTTCAAGAATCGTGGTGTCATATGAATGAAAATATTTATAATCTGTACTCAGGAGGCCACCCAGATTTGTTAGAACCGCAAGAGCCCTCTTTTCAAGAACCTTGGCATCACCCCCCTCCAGTTGTTCAAAGTAGGCCACTGAATGAATGGGGTTTCAATACAGAAAGTGTGCTTGAAAGATTTATGATGAATGCGGATGCTCAACTTGAAGCCTTGATTGCCGCAAATTTTAATGCCCAACCATCTCTTCAAAGCATGGAAAGCCAGATAGGAGTATCTTCCAATACCTCGACCAAGTTGCCACACACTATAGAAGACCTATCTGAGAATGACACTAGAAGGGAAGAGAATAAAAGTGAATTTGAGGTGGAAGTGGAAATTGAGGTATTTGAGGCTGAAAAAAAAAATAAAGTGGCATCAATACCCAGTGAGCAAATAGTAGAAGTTTCACCTCAAGATGAAATTGAAGAAGAAATGGGGGAGGATCAAATAGTGGCCATTGAGAAGTGTGAGGAAGTAGAAACAAGTCCATCAAGCACAATTGAAGAAGCTACTTTCCTTAACATCGATCATTCCACCCATTTGCCCATTTTAGTCTCGTGCACTAAGAAAATTTTGGGAATTGTCTTCGAGGATGAGGGTAGAAAAATGAAACCATCAATGAACCCACCTATGCCTGGACTGGACAATTCCCAACCAAAAAAATTTCCGTGGCGGCCCAAGCAAATTCTGTGGGCAATGGTTGACTATTCCACCATGGTTGAGGAAGGATATGTGGGTAGGAGTTTGAAGCCATCCGTGAACCCACCCGTGCCAAGCTTGGATAGTTCTCAACCAAAGCTCTTTCCCTGGAGACCCAAACAAGTTGGTGGGATACTCAAAGGAATTTGGGCCGGGAATCAAGAAGAAGCGGAGAGGAGGTTCAAGCCATCCAAGGATCCGCCCAAGTTCAAATTGCACAATTCTCGTCCCAAGCTTTTTCCATGGAGGCCAAAAGGTAGTGCATGCTTGACCTCCACATCAGCACCATCCCGGCAGGTACGTTTCATATTCTTTGGTAGTAGTTATGCCATTCTTGGCCGGGAGGAGCATACCATCTTCAAGCCTCCATGAGGTAAGAGAGGTACGTCAAGCTCGTGACGTTAAACAAGCGCTTCTTGGGAGGCAACCCAAGGTGTCAAATTTCGTATTTTGCTTTGTTTGTTTGTGTGTCATAGTTTTCTTAGTTTTATTTTTTTTTAACTTTGTGTGGTTGTATTCTTTTCATGTTTTTATTGCTTGTATTGCTTGGATTTGTATTTTCATTCATGTTGGTGATTCTTGGTGTGTTCTTCATTGTTTATGATCATCTTTGTGTTTTGATGAGTTTTATGCATGTTGGGTCAAGAATGTAAGTTTTTTGGAGGTGATTCATGATGTTTATAGGCCTAGAAAGCAAATTTTATGAGTGTGCGGGCTGTACACAGCCCGCACACACCAGCCAGAGCAATGTGCGGGCTGTATGCAGCCCCCACACACCAACCGCACACACTACGCAGTGGGGTGTGCGGCTAGTGTGCGGGGCCGCACACAGGCCGCACACAAACACCAGAAGGGTGTGCGGGCTGTGTACAGCCCGCACACGCATGCGTGGGCTGTGTACAGCCCGCACATAGCAATTTGTCAGCCCCTTCAGCCCAATTTCAGCATCTTCGGGGCTGATTTTTCCGTCCTTCTTTCACCCGATTTTTCTTCAATTTTTTTTGGTGTATCTTCCTTGATTACCTCCTCATTTGGCCAACCTTTCCATGATCTTAAAGTCTCTCATCAATTTTGAGTTTTAATTTTGTCGATCTATCATTTTCATTGAGTTCTCGCCGACATCTTTGAACTTTGTCATCTAGGTTTGGGTTTTTGCGTATCTCTCATCTTTGTTGATTTTCATTGTTTAACATTGTTTTAAATCCCAAACTCTTTGATGTGAGAATGTTGTAAACTTGAATATGCATGCTCTTATATTATTTACTTTCAAGTTTCGCCAAGCATTGAGTTGGTAAGTTTCACTTGGGCACCCACACATTGTGTGTCGTCTTCCTTGTTTTCTTTGTTCTTAGCTTTGTGTTTTTCTTTGTTTGTTTTTATTTTCATTTTGTGTGTGATGAATGCCTTGAGATGATGTTCATTTCTACTTTGCAGGTGGAATTGGGGCATCAAATGCGACTTTCTCCCCCAACATTTACAAGAATCATTGGTGGTCACCCTGATCTCTTGGACTTCAAGATTATGTTTTGAGACTCAGGGAAGTTCACGAAACCACCCTCGTCACTTTCATTGCTTTATTCTTTCCGTACTGCTGACCCATGTACATTGAGGGCAATGTACTACTTTAAGTGGGGGGTGGGTGTGCATGTTTTGGTTTGATTACTTATTTCGTGAACTTATTTGAAAAATCTATGAATTGTTGCATGATTGTAAAACCTAGGATGGCATACTTATTTGTGATCGTATTATAGCTCGAAACTGTGATAAATGCTAAGCTTCATGGGACCTTGCACACTTGAGATTTTCGTGTTATTCTAGGCATTTCTCGCAGCTTTCCCTTAGGTAGAACCCTGGACACCTAGGCGAGGGACAACAGCACCTTCGTGACCCTCTTAGTTGCTAACCCATACTAGTGGTTTCGCGCCTTGACGTGTTAGAATGTCTTCTAATAGGGTTTTAAGGACCTTGTTCTTGTTCTTTTTTGCAATACGGTCGGAAAAAAAAAAAAAAAAAAAAAAAAAAAAAGTGGACAGTGCTCCTCTGTCCTAATAGTGAAGTAACTTGGGGTTCTGGCTCCTAACCAGAGTGTTCCTCTCGCCAAAAGCTATAAGGACATGAGCGCGTTTATATGAATGTGCAAAGCTCCAGGTAATGTGGATTTGCAATTCATGTTAGTCCCGGAAAAGAAAAAGAAAAAGGTAAAGAATTGTGTACAGAAAAATAAAATTCGACTGGTATTTGTTCGAGAATAAGAGGAAGGATCCTTAGGACTCTACTAGAAGTATTTCTACCACCTCAACGCCGTACTCTACTAAGTGGCGTGATTTGCTTCAAGAAGTGGTCCTCGGGGTCCCGTCTACCTCGTTTGGACTACAGGGCTTCGAACTAGGGGATTTGCACACACACAACACGACACGGCCAATGAATACATGAATAATCTCAAGTGGTCTTTGCTTAGTATTTTGAGTTCCATTTTAGCTATGATATTTTCCTTTCTAGCCGGAGGTTGTGTATTTAGCCACTTATCAATCCCTTTTGTTATTCATGTTTGTTTGCTTAGGGACAAGCAAACGCTCAAGTAGGGGGGTATTTGATAAGTGTCTAAATACATCACTTTTATTATGTACATTTTATTTACTTTCATGCATTTTTGTATGTCTCCGATGCCCTTTACGCGCTTTTCTTGTTAATTATCATTTCAGGACATCGGAAGACCATCTAGTGCGTGTTTGAGCTTCTTTTGGCATCATCGAAGAATTTATTGATGCTCACACGTATCCTCAAGTTTCGGGCAAGAAAAGAGTGGATTTGAGGAAGTACTGTAGCGATTTTACTGTAGCATTTCCACTGTAGCGATTTTACTGTAGCAGTGTGCGGCCAGTGTGCGGCCGCACAGTACCCGCACAGGACAGACAGAAGGGTGTGCGGGCACTGTGCGGCCCGCACAGTGCCCGCACACGCACGGGCTGATGAGGCTTTGTTTGGGTTATTTAAGGCTTTCTAGGGCTTTGGAGAGTTTGTCTTTGGCCAGCATCCTCTCCATCCTTCTCCACCATCATCTCCTCCATTCTCCACCATCATCTCCACCCATTTCCACCATCATCACCGGATTGGAGAGGCAATTTGAAGAGCAAAACTCAAGGGGAGAAGAAGGAAGCACTCAAGGTTGTCATCACGGAGCTTGATCGGCGCGGATCCGGCGAGCTTTCATCACCACCTTCTAGCCTACATCTGAGGGAGTTCCTTATGAGCATTTTCATTGATTATCTTGTGTATTATCTCCTTTGATGTGAAACTAGGCTCCCAAGGCCACCGGGCTCCGGTGAACCTTGGGAGGAGAACTTGTATGGATGATGATAATTGTTTATAATTGATTGTTGGCTTGTTTGTTTGATTTCAATCTATTGTTTTAATGTTCAACCTACAATGGATGGATTCCGTAGGTTTTGATTCTTGAATTGTATGTGTATGGCGGGATGCTTGCATGTATTAGGTCGCACATAGATTGAAGGGGGATTCAATGTGCCGGTACACCGGAGGTTCTGGGTGCCGGTAGCTCCCCGCGTGGTTAGGGTTGTTTTAGCCGAAAGCGCGCATTAGAATAACCCTAATCGAGACTCCATGTTCCTAATGACATCGTAGGGGTATCTTCTGGATAGAGGAACCCGTATTGGATTAGGGCTACACCACGGAGGTTCCGGGGTAGTCGACTCCCGAGTCTAGCGGATCAAACCTAGCCAACTTAGCGCTCAATTTCCTATATTCATCCTAACTTGTTCTTCTCCTTAGGGGATCCTCGCCCGAGGCCTCTAGTTATCATTGCTACTTGTTCTTTACATTGCTTGTATGGTGTGCCTTAGTCCATTTTGTTTATAGCTTTTCTTTTATTTAATTTTCCTATTTGTGTTTATATTAAACTCTTGATTTGGTAGACCAGATAGTGATACCTAGGAGGAAGTAATAGCAGATCTTGGGGCCCTTGGGAATACGACCCTCTTGTGTTCGCACGAGAGGTTATTACTTGACGACCCGTGCACTTGCGGCCGGGGAGTCGCGTGCTCGCTTCTTTAGCGTGTCGCGCGGCGACTCATCACCGTACAGAGGGATCTATTGTGGAGGGGTATCTAGCTGAGGAATGCTTAGTATTTTGCTCGAGATATATGCATGATGGTGTGAAGACAAGATTCAGCAGATATGGGAAGAATACTAATACGGTTACAATTACTGATGAAGCATCTCCTATTTTCCCTAAGCTTGGCCATCCAATTATAGGGAATAAGAGAAATATTGGCAAGACTTTCACTTTGGACCAAGAGGCCTTAGCACAAGCTCATCGTTATGCTTTGTTCAATTGTGGAGACAAACAAGTGGAGAAATACATCAAGTAAGAAGTAATCATGTCGCTTAAAAGATTTTGTGTGTGCTATTTCTCTCTCTCACTCTTTTTTAAGTAGCATGAGTTGTAATTGTTTAAATATGTTTGTATTTGATGAATGCAGAGAACATGAAAACTTGATAAACTCAAGAAGTAAATCAAGTAGATGGCAAAGAGCACAAACTCACAGTCAAGATCTTATATTTTGGTTTAAAGAAAGGGTGAAGAATGAACGTGTACCTGACTATATTATATGGCTCTCTAAAGGTCCAAATCTAGTTGCTATCAGATATAAAGGGTATTACATCAATGGCTTTCATTTTCACACTAGAAAACGTGATGCAAGATGCAAAACTCAAAATAGTGGAGTCACTTTGCAAGCTTTAACTCCAAGTTTTTCAAGTGCTATTGATCAAAATCCAATTGTTGGAGATGTTACTTACTATGGAGCAATAGATGAAATAATTGCAATTGACTATTGGGGCAAGTTCAATGTTGTGCTATTTAGGTGTGCATGGTTTTAGTTTGTGAAAGATGATTGTGGGCTCACTTGCGTAGATTTTAACAAGCTATGCTACTTGGATGATCCTTTTGTCATTGCTTCACAAGTGCAACAAGTGTTCTATATTGAAGATCCTATTGAAGTTGGGCTACATTATGTTATGAAAAAAGTTCCAAGAGATTTATATGGCCTTGAAAAGGAAAAATGTCCAAATATTGAGCAAGTTTTTTGGAGTGAGATTGATGACTATTCAGATGATATTGGTGAATCACATGATGATGTAGAATTTATAAATTGCGCAAGACATGATCAAGCTGTTGAAACTATGGATATACCTTTACTGTAGCAGTGTGCGGCCAGTGTGCGGCCGCACAGTACCCGCACAGGACAGACAGAAGGGTGTGCGGGCACTGTGCGGCCCGCACAGTGCCCGCACACGCACGGGCTGATGAGGCTTTGTTTGGGTTATTTAAGGCTTTCTAGGGCTTTGGAGAGTTTGTCTTTGGCCAGCATCCTCTCCATCCTTCTCCACCATCATCTCCTCCATTCTCCACCATCATCTCCACCCATTTCCACCATCATCACCGGATTGGAGAGGCAATTTGAAGAGCAAAACTCAAGGGGAGAAGAAGGAAGCACTCAAGGTTGTCATCACGGAGCTTGATCGGCGCGGATCCGGCGAGCTTTCATCACCACCTTCTAGCCTACATCTGAGGGAGTTCCTTATGAGCATTTTCATTGATTATCTTGTGTATTATCTCCTTTGATGTGAAACTAGGCTCCCAAGGCCACCGGGCTCCGGTGAACCTTGGGAGGAGAACTTGTATGGATGATGATAATTGTTTATAATTGATTGTTGGCTTGTTTGTTTGATTTCAATCTATTGTTTTAATGTTCAACCTACAATGGATGGATTCCGTAGGTTTTGATTCTTGAATTGTATGTGTATGGCGGGATGCTTGCATGTATTAGGTCGCACATAGATTGAAGGGGGATTCAATGTGCCGGTACACCGGAGGTTCTGGGTGCCGGTAGCTCCCCGCGTGGTTAGGGTTGTTTTAGCCGAAAGCGCGCATTAGAATAACCCTAATCGAGACTCCATGTTCCTAATGACATCGTAGGGGTATCTTCTGGATAGAGGAACCCGTATTGGATTAGGGCTACACCACGGAGGTTCCGGGGTAGTCGACTCCCGAGTCTAGCGGATCAAACCTAGCCAACTTAGCGCTCAATTTCCTATATTCATCCTAACTTGTTCTTCTCCTTAGGGGATCCTCGCCCGAGGCCTCTAGTTATCATTGCTACTTGTTCTTTACATTGCTTGTATGGTGTGCCTTAGTCCATTTTGTTTATAGCTTTTCTTTTATTTAATTTTCCTATTTGTGTTTATATTAAACTCTTGATTTGGTAGACCAGATAGTGATACCTAGGAGGAAGTAATAGCAGATCTTGGGGCCCTTGGGAATACGACCCTCTTGTGTTCGCACGAGAGGTTATTACTTGACGACCCGTGCACTTGCGGCCGGGGAGTCGCGTGCTCGCTTCTTTAGCGTGTCGCGCGGCGACTCATCACCGTACAGAGGGATCTATTGTGGAGGGGTATCTAGCTGAGGAATGCTTAGTATTTTGCTCGAGATATATGCATGATGGTGTGAAGACAAGATTCAGCAGATATGGGAAGAATACTAATACGGTTACAATTACTGATGAAGCATCTCCTATTTTCCCTAAGCTTGGCCATCCAATTATAGGGAATAAGAGAAATATTGGCAAGACTTTCACTTTGGACCAAGAGGCCTTAGCACAAGCTCATCGTTATGCTTTGTTCAATTGTGGAGACAAACAAGTGGAGAAATACATCAAGTAAGAAGTAATCATGTCGCTTAAAAGATTTTGTGTGTGCTATTTCTCTCTCTCACTCTTTTTTAAGTAGCATGAGTTGTAATTGTTTAAATATGTTTGTATTTGATGAATGCAGAGAACATGAAAACTTGATAAACTCAAGAAGTAAATCAAGTAGATGGCAAAGAGCACAAACTCACAGTCAAGATCTTATATTTTGGTTTAAAGAAAGGGTGAAGAATGAACGTGTACCTGACTATATTATATGGCTCTCTAAAGGTCCAAATCTAGTTGCTATCAGATATAAAGGGTATTACATCAATGGCTTTCATTTTCACACTAGAAAACGTGATGCAAGATGCAAAACTCAAAATAGTGGAGTCACTTTGCAAGCTTTAACTCCAAGTTTTTCAAGTGCTATTGATCAAAATCCAATTGTTGGAGATGTTACTTACTATGGAGCAATAGATGAAATAATTGCAATTGACTATTGGGGCAAGTTCAATGTTGTGCTATTTAGGTGTGCATGGTTTTAGTTTGTGAAAGATGATTGTGGGCTCACTTGCGTAGATTTTAACAAGCTATGCTACTTGGATGATCCTTTTGTCATTGCTTCACAAGTGCAACAAGTGTTCTATATTGAAGATCCTATTGAAGTTGGGCTACATTATGTTATGAAAAAAGTTCCAAGAGATTTATATGGCCTTGAAAAGGAAAAATGTCCAAATATTGAGCAAGTTTTTTGGAGTGAGATTGATGACTATTCAGATGATATTGGTGAATCACATGATGATGTAGAATTTATAAATTGCGCAAGACATGATCAAGCTGTTGAAACTATGGATATACCTTTACTGTAGCAGTGTGCGGCCAGTGTGCGGCCGCACAGTACCCGCACAGGACAGACAGAAGGGTGTGCGGGCACTGTGCGGCCCGCACAGTGCCCGCACACGCACGGGCTGATGAGGCTTTGTTTGGGTTATTTAAGGCTTTCTAGGGCTTTGGAGAGTTTGTCTTTGGCCAGCATCCTCTCCATCCTTCTCCACCATCATCTCCTCCATTCTCCACCATCATCTCCACCCATTTCCACCATCATCACCGGATTGGAGAGGCAATTTGAAGAGCAAAACTCAAGGGGAGAAGAAGGAAGCACTCAAGGTTGTCATCACGGAGCTTGATCGGCGCGGATCCGGCGAGCTTTCATCACCACCTTCTAGCCTACATCTGAGGGAGTTCCTTATGAGCATTTTCATTGATTATCTTGTGTATTATCTCCTTTGATGTGAAACTAGGCTCCCAAGGCCACCGGGCTCCGGTGAACCTTGGGAGGAGAACTTGTATGGATGATGATAATTGTTTATAATTGATTGTTGGCTTGTTTGTTTGATTTCAATCTATTGTTTTAATGTTCAACCTACAATGGATGGATTCCGTAGGTTTTGATTCTTGAATTGTATGTGTATGGCGGGATGCTTGCATGTATTAGGTCGCACATAGATTGAAGGGGGATTCAATGTGCCGGTACACCGGAGGTTCTGGGTGCCGGTAGCTCCCCGCGTGGTTAGGGTTGTTTTAGCCGAAAGCGCGCATTAGAATAACCCTAATCGAGACTCCATGTTCCTAATGACATCGTAGGGGTATCTTCTGGATAGAGGAACCCGTATTGGATTAGGGCTACACCACGGAGGTTCCGGGGTAGTCGACTCCCGAGTCTAGCGGATCAAACCTAGCCAACTTAGCGCTCAATTTCCTATATTCATCCTAACTTGTTCTTCTCCTTAGGGGATCCTCGCCCGAGGCCTCTAGTTATCATTGCTACTTGTTCTTTACATTGCTTGTATGGTGTGCCTTAGTCCATTTTGTTTATAGCTTTTCTTTTATTTAATTTTCCTATTTGTGTTTATATTAAACTCTTGATTTGGTAGACCAGATAGTGATACCTAGGAGGAAGTAATAGCAGATCTTGGGGCCCTTGGGAATACGACCCTCTTGTGTTCGTACGAGAGGTTATTACTTGACGACCCGTGCACTTGCGGCCGGGGAGTCGCGTGCTCGCTTCTTTAGCGTGTCGCGCGGCGACTCATCACCGTACAGAGGGATCTATTGTGGAGGGGTATCTAGCTGAGGAATGCTTAGTATTTTGCTCGAGATATATGCATGATGGTGTGAAGACAAGATTCAGCAGATATGGGAAGAATACTAATACGGTTACAATTACTGATGAAGCATCTCCTATTTTCCCTAAGCTTGGCCATCCAATTATAGGGAATAAGAGAAATATTGGCAAGACTTTCACTTTGGACCAAGAGGCCTTAGCACAAGCTCATCGTTATGCTTTGTTCAATTGTGGAGACAAACAAGTGGAGAAATACATCAAGTAAGAAGTAATCATGTCGCTTAAAAGATTTTGTGTGTGCTATTTCTCTCTCTCACTCTTTTTTAAGTAGCATGAGTTGTAATTGTTTAAATATGTTTGTATTTGATGAATGCAGAGAACATGAAAACTTGATAAACTCAAGAAGTAAATCAAGTAGATGGCAAAGAGCACAAACTCACAGTCAAGATCTTATATTTTGGTTTAAAGAAAGGGTGAAGAATGAACGTGTACCTGACTATATTATATGGCTCTCTAAAGGTCCAAATCTAGTTGCTATCAGATATAAAGGGTATTACATCAATGGCTTTCATTTTCACACTAGAAAACGTGATGCAAGATGCAAAACTCAAAATAGTGGAGTCACTTTGCAAGCTTTAACTCCAAGTTTTTCAAGTGCTATTGATCAAAATCCAATTGTTGGAGATGTTACTTACTATGGAGCAATAGATGAAATAATTGCAATTGACTATTGGGGCAAGTTCAATGTTGTGCTATTTAGGTGTGCATGGTTTTAGTTTGTGAAAGATGATTGTGGGCTCACTTGCGTAGATTTTAACAAGCTATGCTACTTGGATGATCCTTTTGTCATTGCTTCACAAGTGCAACAAGTGTTCTATATTGAAGATCCTATTGAAGTTGGGCTACATTATGTTATGAAAAAAGTTCCAAGAGATTTATATGGCCTTGAAAAGGAAAAATGTCCAAATATTGAGCAAGTTTTTTGGAGTGAGATTGATGACTATTCAGATGATATTGGTGAATCACATGATGATGTAGAATTTATAAATTGCGCAAGACATGATCAAGCTGTTGAAACTATGGATATACCTTCACATTTGTTACAAGTTCAACAAAATGAAGAGATAGAAGAAGATTCAGATATTGATGATACTGATTGGGTTTGGATGGATATTAAGGAGTAGAAGTGCTTTTTCATTTCGATCATATATCTACTTTTTGTAAATGTGATGGTTGATATTAAATGATGTTGGAAATTTTGGTTTTATTGTCTTCTATGTCTCCATTTTTATTCTAATGCATATTTAGTTTATTGTGTTCTTTTCAAGCTAATAATATTTGTGATTTTTTTTTCAAAATAATTTCACATATTTCAAAATATTTCTTTCTTTTATTGTAGGGATGAGTTTCACAAAGTTCACATAAAGTTCCTTGAGGCTAGCTATTTCAAGTGCTATTCACGATAATTCTATCAGGTATGATTTTTTTCCCAAAAAAATTGAATGCAACAAGATTTAATATGCTAAAGCTTGTTATTTTAAGAGCTAATGTCTTGCATGAAACCAACATTATATGTCATATATATAGGTTTCGTATGTTTAAAAGTGCAGAAATTTTTTTTAAGTACTATTTCACACATTACTTGTTATAGCATATCTATTTTAATGATTGACTTGACTTGATTTTGGTATGTTTGGAAGTGTAGAAAAATATCGTGAGTAAAAAATTTCTAAAAATTGACAATGAAGAAGACAAAGAAGTTTGTGAAACCAGGGACTATTGCTTCATATTTGCGGGCACAACATAAACTCCGTAAAAGTCAAGGTCATGGAAATGTTGTACACACAAGAGATCATTCGTTAGAGGAAGCTACACAAACAAATCATGATCAAGAACATGAAGTACAAATGGAGCAAGAAATGAGTATTGGGCTTGAGCAACAAGGTCAAGATCATGTAGTTTCTGAAAATAAAAAAGAAATAAATCAAAATTCAACCATGGAAATTGGGGTACCTCCACCAACAATTGCAACAGTGGCAACTGAGGATGCAATTACATCCTCAGCAGGTTCAATTACCAAATTCAATATATAATCATGTTTATAAATATATAATGCAATTATAATGCTTTTACATATAATGCAGGTCCTTCTATATTGAAAAAGAGAGGTCAAATAGCAAAAAAACAGTTCATGCACGGTCCGAGGAAAACCGAAAGGCAATTTTGTTGAATGAATTAAATCAGCCAATAGGACCAGATGATAAGACTTTGAGTGAGTTCAGCAGTTTCTTAGGAACATTGGCTCGTAATTCAACACTTGCACCCATTACAGTCACTAATTGGCGCAAAATGCCTACAAAAGAGTCATTATGGGAATATGTTCAGGTTTATAAAATCTTACTTGTTTATTATCTAATTATTTCTTTCCTTATTAAATATTTCCCATGTTTTATAATTTGATTAAATGTAATTGTTTGTGCAGAAAAATTACATAGTACCTCAAGAAGGTAAAAAGTGGGTTTTAGCTACTATTGGAGATGATTGGAGAGTATATAAGTGTAGAGTGAAAAAAAAACATTACTACAAGTACAATACTGATAAGATGAGAATATTGAATCGCCCAGAACATATTGGAGAAGATAAGTTCAAAGAACTTTGAACTATTGGAATTCAACAAATGCAAAGGTATAACAATGTTTAGTTTTTAATTGTTTTATAATGTCAAAATTACTTTCTCCAAGCTATGCTAATAGTAATGGAAATCTTTATGTAGAGAATCACCGATGTAAATATAAATAATCGAAAGAGACAAATTAATATGCACACGGCCGGCAAAAAGAGTTTTGCTAGGATAAGAAAATAAATGGTAAGTGTATGTATGTTTTTTTATGTATTTTAAATTTGATATTCTATGAATGTTTTGATTAGCTTGACTACACTTATTATGATTAATATTGTTTTGGTTACCTTGACCATAACTATTATGTGTAATATCATTAACGAATTCAACTTTGTGGTCTTGTGAAAATATTTGTAATTGTATTGTCTTTTTTGTTGGTATGATAATTGTTATGTGTGGAGCTATATTTATTTTGGATGATATACATGTTCTTATTATGATTAGTATTATTTTGGGTACCTTGACTATACATATTATGATTATCATCATCAATGAATTTACCTTGAGTATAATAGAATAAAACAATATTTGTTATTGTATTGTCTTTGGTATGATAATTGTTATATGTGGTGCTACAATTGATTTTTTTTACTAACATATACAAGTCCTTGCTAATGAAAATTATGTTTTTAGTTTAAATTGATATTCTAGTAATGTTTTGATTAGCTTGACTACACTTATTATGATTAATATTGCTTTGGTTACCTTCACTATACCTATTATGATTTGTATCATCAATTAATTTAATTTTGTATCATCTTGAAATTAATTCTATTTATATTGTCTTTTTTGTTCGTATGATAATTGCTATGTGTGGTGCTACATTTAATTCTTTTTAAATCATATACAAGTCCTTACTAATGAAAGTTATGTTTTTGTTTTTGTTTTTTCTTTTATGTGGAATTAAAATAGCAAGATACAAATGAAAACAATGAGGTACCAACTAATACTACTCTTTTTATTGAAACTCGAAAAAGACAACCAAACAAGACTTACAAGGACTCATTTGATGATACTAGCGAAAAGATTGTAAGGATTTCCTTTTATTTGTATGCTTTTTGATAAGTGCTTGTGTTATAGTACCGCGAAGCGTTATTATCTTACACTGAGCATATCTTTTATCAGTTTTTATCACTAAATGGCGTGCATTTGTGTATTCTTGTGCATTGAAGGTTTGTGGAGCTAAATTGGAGAAGAAGAACGAAATTAGGTCGTGTTCACCGATGTTGGGAAGTTTTCGGACCAAGCACAGGAACAAGGCACGAGCTTGGACTTGTGAGTGTGTGCCAACCTCCTTTGGAGGGGCATAAAGGCAGTCAAATTCACAACAAGTCTAACTCGTGTGGCTTAGGAGAACTTCACCAAGAAGGAGACTTGAAGCAATCGGCACGATCTACCATTGATTGTGTGCCCAATTCAATGGCCTCGATGAAGAACGATGGATTCGGGAGCGTTTCGGGCGAGTACTGTAGCAGGACTGTAGCTTTGTTACTGTAGCAAAACGTTGTAGCAAGTTGCTGTTCACTTTTGGCCGAAATTCAGAATTCCAGAGAATTCACACGGGCGTGTGGAATTAACACACGGCCGTGTGAATTAATTTTTCAGCCGACAGAAACTTCACACGCCCGTGTGTTAATTCCACACGGCCGTGTGAAGCCCCCGATAAGTCAAATTTTAAAGCCGCGATTCAACATTATAAAAGGCGATTTTCGAGACCTTTTGGGATATCTTTTGACCTATCTTTCTCTTCAACTTGGGGAGTGCGGCTAGGGTTTCGGAGAGGATTTTGTGGAGGTTTAGTGCGCGTCATCGGCATCGTCACTGACGTTCGACGGCCGCACAAGACCACGGCCACACCATACGCAAGGGGGTTTTCATTGATGTCCTTATTTTGTGCTTTGTTTCATACATTGATGAACATGTATAGCTCCATGAGGAGCTAAACCCCTTAAGGGTATTCGGACTTGTAAACTCTAGGGTTCTTATATTTCTTTGACATTGTTATTATGCTTTTCCATTATTGATGAATAAAATTGAGTTTCAATCTTAATTTCATCTTGTTAATGTTTTCTCTTAGATGTGACACTAGGATTGAGAACAATTTAGGTTGCCTTTTGGAGGTGTGACAACTCCTTAGGGTTAGACTACTTAAGATTGAAGAGGGTTGAGAGGGAGAGTTGTGAGGTAGCGATGTACCCCTTTCCCCTCCGACATGGTTTCTCCCTACCTCCGTTTCCTTGATTTCATAGCGGTCGAAATAGAGTGAAGTACTAGGCAGATAAACTCCCCTGGGACTTAGTTACGCAAGTAACAGAGTGAAGGGTTGAAGTGAATCCTATGCATTGGGGCTTAATCTAGACTAGGGTTCTTCTACCTGGACCAAAGGGTTAGAACTACACATAGGAACAAGTTTCACCATTAGAAATCCCTAGAGCTTAAAGCAATCCCACGTAGTGTGAGGTTTAGGTAGATATACTCCCCTGGGGCTTAGTCGTGCGAGCGATAGAGTGAAGGGTGACGTGAATCCTAATACCGGGGCATAGTGTTGGGGTTAGTCACGGTTGTCCTTATGTTTGGGACCGTGAGTCTTAGGATATCCTCGACTCGATTAAACATCAATAGGAGAGTATAATAGCATAGTCCTGCACTAGAACCATAGACCCTAGAGGTAGCTTGTTCGGATGCCCTATTTCATTCATTACTAGTCCTCTCTATTCTCTTTTACTTGCACTCTCTCATCTTCCATCTTTCTATTTAATTTCTCATCTTTTAGTATAATTGTTTCCATAATTCACTCATCAAATCAATTGATTACTTTTCCGTACTTCACATAGTTTTAATAGTGAAATCTAGTATTCTAACTCCCTATTCCCTGTGGATTCGACTACCCTCTCACCGGGGTAACTTTTATTACTTCGACAAACCCGTGCACTTGCGGGATACACGCAAGGGGTCATGTCAAAGTTTTTGGCGCCGTTGCCGGGGAATAGGCATTTTAGATATTTGTTTTTCACTATTTTAGCAATTCACTTCGCATTCTATTTCATATTTTCTTTAATCTACCATTGTTCTTATTTTTCTTTTCTTGGTTTTCGGTTACAGGTTATGACCCGTGGGAACCCTTAGATTCTTGTTGAAGGAGACCCGGACATTGGACGAAGAACACATCGTAAAGGGAAGGAACCTGTGCAAGAAGCTTCAAGTCAAGCCGATATTGAGACAGAAGGGTCAGACATAATGGCAGAACAAAATGAACAGCAACGGACATTGTCCGATTTTGCTAAACCCGCTGTCATGGGGACCCAATCGAGCATTGTGAGGCCCCCAATTACGGCAATGAATTTTGAGTTGAAGCCGTTGTTCATACAGATGTTGCAACAGTCCACACAATTCAATGGGCTGGCCGATGAAGATCCCAACAGTCATATAGAGAATTTCCTTGAAGTGTGTGACATGTTGAAGATTAATGGAGTAACGGACGACGCAATTCATTTGAGAGCCTTCCCATTTTCATTGAAGGGAAAAGCAAGACATTGGCTTCATCCATTACCGAGAGCATCCATCACTACATGGGAGGAGATGGCCGAGGTATTCTTGGCTAGATACTTTCCGCCAGGGAAATCTACAAGGCTTCGGAATGAAATATCATCCTTCGTGCAAATGGAATTGCAGTCTCTATTTGAGACATGGGATAGGTTCAAGGAGCTCCTTCGCAAGTGCCCGCATCATGGATTTCCCGAGTGAATGATCATTCAAACCTTCTACAACGGGTTAAATCCGAGTACCAAGCAACTCTTAGATGTGGCGGCCGGAGGGACTCTAGGAAGCAAGACTCCCGGTGAAGCCCAGCACCTTGTAGAGGAGATGGCTATGACTAGCTATCAATGGAATTCAAGGGACAGAAAGAAGGTTGCCGGAATTCATGAAGTTGACGCGGTTACATTATTGGCGGCACAAGTAGAGTCACTAAGTAGGAAGCTTGATGCTTTAGCTTCACCAAGAGTTGCGGCCATCAGTACATGTAACGGTTGTAGGGGATGTCCGATTGCTATTGGAAGTACTAGTGCGGTGGAGCAGGCTGATTTTGTTGGTAATGCTTATAGAGGACAAGGCCAAGGCAACCCGTACAGTGGAACATACAATCCGGGGTGGAAGAACCACGCAAATTTCTCTTGGAGCAATCAAGGGCAGTCACAACAGAAAAATAATGCACCACCGGGATTTCAAGGCCAACAAGTTCCGAACTTAGAGAGCCGAGTGACAGGGTTAGAAGGGAAGATGACCGATCTCGAGAGAGCCCTTACATGGTTTGTTTCTTCATCGGATGCTAGATTTCAGTCGGTGGAGGCTACACTTCACAATCACACCACCTCCCTACACAATTTGGAAAATCAAGTGGGGCAAATTGCGAAGACATTGGCGAAAAGGCCTCAAGGTAGCTTGCCTAGCAATACGGAGACTAACCCAAGGGAGCAACTAAAGGCAATCACCTTGAGGAGTGGGAAAGAGGTTGAGAGAAATCTCCCTCTAGAGAAGACAAAAGAAGCACCCGAAGTGGAAGAAGTAGGGGGAGAAGCACCAAAAGAGAAAGAGGTGGCACCACCACCCTACAAACCAAGGATCCCCTACCCTTCGAGGTTGAAGAATGACCAAGATAATGAGCAATACAAGAAATTCCTGGGCATCTTCAAACAATTGTACATCAACATACCATTCGCGGAAGCATTAGCCCAAATGCCCAAGTACGCGAAGTTTCTAAAGGACCTCTTAACCAATAAGAGGAAGTTGGAGGACAGTGCAGCTGTAGTTCTCGATGCTAATTGCTCGGCCATCTTACAAAAGAACATGCCGAGTAAGAGGAAAGATCCTGGGAGTTTCATCATACCTTGCAACATCGGCAACTTGGGTGAAGAGATGTCATTGGCCGATTCCAGGGCAAGTATCAACGTCATGCCCTACACATTCTTCCAAAATCTAGGCTTGGGCGAGCCTAGACCGACTCGGATGACACTTCAACTCGCGGATCGATCGGTGAGGCATCCGAGGGGTATTGTGGAAGATGTGTTGGTGAAGGTAGACAAGTATATCTTCTCGGTGGACTTTGTTGTGCTTGATGTGGATGAGGATGTCGAAGTACCGCTAATTCTTGGAAGGCCGTTATTACGCACTTCCAAAGCTTTGATAGCCATGGACGGTGGAGAGCTTACACTCAGAGTCGGAGATGACAAGCTCACATATTGCCTCGCCGAAGCCATGAGACATTCTCTTGACTTTGATGACATTCTTTATTATCTTGATGTTACTGATGATTGCATTGATGAATATGTGCAAGAAATGTAAAACTCGGATCCATATGAAGGGTGTCCGGACCAAGACATGGAGATACAAGAAGAAGAAGTACTTGCACTTGGTCCAGTCAAGATAGACGTCAAGATGGAGAAGGAGCGTATGAAGAAGATGCTTCGGAGGATGAAGAGGTCGAAAAGACCCCACAAGAAGAACCCCAACAAGAAAGGGGATGAGCATTCACACAGTAAGGGTGTTACACCCTCTTGTGGTAACAAATTCGACAACTCTCCCTCTACTCTACAAAGACTATGTAATGCATGTTTTCAGGTTGTAGGGAAAAGGAAAACCTTCATTCATGAACCCCGGTAAGGTAAGATCATGTACGTCAAGCTTAGTGACATTAAACAAGCGCTTCTTAGGAGACAACCCAAGTTTTTACAGTTTTTCTAGGACCTAGTTTAGTTTTAGGTTGAATAAAAGTCTTAGTTTTGGTGTCCTAAAGTTTTAATTCATGTGTTGTGATTTTTAGTGTGGATTGTTGATGTTTTCGTGTGCCTTAATGTTAATTGACGAAGTTTAAGTCGGTTGAGTGTGTTTTCAATGGTCTCTGGTCGTGTTTTTATGATTTGTACAGGCTCTAAGTGGTTTAAAAGAGTTTCTAAATTTTTGGAAGAGTTTGTGAATTTTTTCTAAGTAAACCAGAGAAAACACACGGCCGTGTGGAATTTCCACAGGGGCGTGTGTTACCAATTAGAGCTCAACCAGTGAGGGTACAGGGGTGTGTCTATGCCCCTGTGAACAACCTCAGAAGGGGCACACGGCCGTGTGAAAATTCCACACGGCCGTGTGAAAATTCCACACGGCCGCGTGAAAATTCCACACGGCCGTGTGGAAATTCGCAGAACTTAAACTCTTTTCCAGAGAATCCACAGGGTCGTGTGAGTGCTCCTGTGAGTGCCACTGTGCCAAGGCACACGACCGTGTGGAAATGACACACGGCCGTGTGAAACTCTGCAGAGAAAAACCCCTTCTTCCAGAGAATACATAGGGGCGTGTGGATGCCCCTGTGGGGGAGCTTGTGAAAGGCACACGGCCATGTGGATTATTCACACGGCCGTGTGAAATACTTAGCGTTTCTCGGGCAAGTCAGAGAGGTCACAGGGACGTGTGTTGGCCCCTGTGGCCGGCCTTGTGTTCTTGGCCAAGTTGGGCACACGACCGTATGGAATTTCCACACGGCCGTGTGAAAATTTTCAAAGACCTTCTGTGTTTTCTCGTGAATCCACAGGGCCGTGTACCAGCCCCTGTGGATACCCTTGTGAAGGCACACAGCCGTGTGGGGTGGTTCAGAGAGTGACCAGAGTGCACACAGAGGCGTGTGATGGCCCCTGTGACCCCTAATTTCAGAGGCACACGGCCGTGTGATTTCCCAGAACGTCAAAAGCCGCGCGATTTCTTTAAGTTTTCACTTGTGCCTCTTGACATTTTCATTCTAAACTCTTCTCTACCCTCTCTATTACTTTGCCGATCGTCTCAGAGGATTTGTGAGGTGTTATTGGAGTTTTTCCGGCCGATTTTAAAACATTTCTTCATCCACTTCGTCGGAAAGGACTTCAAGCCTTTTTCTTTGTCAATTCTTAATTTGATTCCTTCTATTGGATGATTTTGCTTGTTTTAAATGCTTATTATGTTTGCAAACATGTTTTAGATGAATATAGAATGAATTTAGTTGTAAATTTTGGAATTTTAGTCTCACGGCCGTGATGCTCTCTCCGCTAGAAGCTCCACACGGCCGTGTGGAATTTCCACATGGCCGTGTGGATTTCTACAGAATGAGTTTCCGAACTGATTTTTAAAATTTTCTTTTATGATTCTGCAGGTATGGCTTCTAGGTCAAAGAAATCGGCCGGTAAGCGTCCTCGCGAGCCTACACCCCCTCTAGCGGAGTCCGAATTCAATATACCTAAGCACCAGACCAAGTTTAATAGATTTTCCACACTCCGATTCGGACAGACACGATACACTGATTTGAGTGCAGTTAGAGGAGTGTAGGGAGGAGATGCTATTGCCGACGAGATTGAGGAGTTGCTCGCGGTTGGTAGCTGGAGCCGTCTATTATCTATCAGAGATCCCACAATCAGGTCACTTACTTTAGAGGTTCTGGCATCATTTGAGTTCGATCGGGGGTACGACAGCTTCACTGAAGATTCCACTATTCAGTTCTGTGCCCTCGGTCAACATTTTACTTTGAGCATGACCCAGTTCTCAGTGCGGATGGGGTTATACGATGAGGCGTACATTGAGACAGAGGAGTACGCACTGCTCCCCACATATTACCCTGGCACCCTGACCCCCCAGCGCGCATACAGTCGATTATGTGGTCAGGGCCAGTACGAGCCTGGGGTTTCCAAGGCCACTTGCTTGACCAGGACATCTCACAGATACATCCACGCCGTACTCAGCAGGTCAGTGAGTGGCAGTGGGGACAGTACAGGGGTGTTGAGCCGTCAGGAGCTCTTGTACTTGTATTCGATGGTGGAGAGCGAGCCAATCCACCTTGGGCACATTGTGGCCGAGTACATCCGCCACCAGGGTCAGTACCCCAGGATCGGAGTTATCTTCGCAGGCCCGTACATCACCCGACTGATTATTGGATTGGGGCTCAGAGATAGAGTTCGGGGGGCCGAGAAGATCAGTACACCAGTCCCCCTTAGTATTGAGATATTGAGACAGATGGGGATGGTCCGCAGAGCAGGACCAGGGACCTACACATGGATCATACCCCAGACAGATCAGGTCGAGGGGTCACAGGCAGCGTTAGAGCAACCCCCGATAGATACAGAGACACAGGCACCACCCACCGCGCCGGAGCCACCTCCGGTGCGCATGTTCTCGCCTTCTCGGGGCCAGGACAGGTTGGAGTGCCTCGAGAGCGCAGTGGGCGTGCTACAGGCAGAGCAGGCCGAGATCAGGGCCGCACAGGTTGCATAGCACACAGAGACTATGGCACGGTTTGACATCATACAGAGACTTCTAGAGCAGGCCGTGTCAGTACCATCTGTGGCCCGACCCAGAGACCCCACTCCTTCACCACCATCTCCTCCAGCATCAGTAGATCCACCTACATCTCCAGAGCCTCCAGCAGCACCAGAGGCCACTATCCAGGACACCGACGCCGAGACGTCTTAGTTTTAGTTTTTATTGCTTTTGATTTTCATTTTTTGTACTTTTTAATTTATTTTGGACTTGTAGTACTCAGAAAGGATTATCCTTCTGAGTTTATCTTTTATTTTGCTTTTCTTTTATCTCGAGTTATATTCATTGCATCATATTTTATATACTCGAGTTTTATTGAGCTATACTGAACCCTTGTGTATGTGTGCGCAGATGGTCTTGGATGTAAGGATTTTGAGGAACAGTCATTGGCACGGTCATAGGACCGTGTGTGCTCCACAAACTATTGAGACTCAACTCTCAATGACCTAGCTCCATCAAACGCAACACTTGGAGTTCAGGGGAGTAATGTTTCAATTGCCCACTTCCACACTATTTGTTTTTATTTGCTACTTATAATTGTGCTTGCATGCGTACATTGGGGACAATGTACATCTTAAGTGTGGGGGGAGTTCACATTGCACACACATTTGCTTGTGCGTTCAATTGCTCATGCTAATGTAGCCTATGGCGGTTCACCTTAGTTACAACGGTTGTATTCTTAGAGTTTAGGAGAATTTTTAACATTGTGTCCTATCATGCTCTAGTTTCTACTTGAATTTTTAGGGAATTTTTGCTCGATTATCTTATATTGCACTATATCTACCTAAACCTCACACTACGTGGGATTGCTTTAAGCTCTAGGGATTCCTAATGGTGAAACCTGTTCGTATGTGTAGTTCTAACCCTTTGGTCTAGGTGGAAGAACCCTAGTCTAGATTAAGCCCCAATGTATAGGATTCACTTCAACCCTTCACTTTGTTACTTGCGTAACTAAGCCCCAGGGGAGTTTATCTGCCTAGCACTTCACTCCATTTCGACCGCTATGAAATCAAGGAAACGGAGGTAGAGAGAAACCATGTCGGAGGGGAAAGGGGTACATTGCTACCTCACAACTCTTCCTCTCAACCCTCTTCAATCTTAACTAGTCTAACCCTAAGGAGTTGTCACACCGGGGCATAGATGTGAATCCTAATACCGGGGTATAGTGTTGAATCCTAATGCCGAGGTGACGTGAATCCTAATATCCCAAAAGGTCTCCAAAATCGCCTTTTATAATGTTGAATCACGGCTTTAAAATTTGACTTATCGGGGGCTTCACACGGCCGTGTGGAATTAACACACGGCCGTGTGGAATTAACACACGGGCCTGTGAAGTTTCTGTCTGTTGAAAAATTAATTCACACGGCCGTGTGTTAATTCCACACGCCCGTGTGAATTCTCTGGAATTCTGAATTTTAGCCGAAAGTGAACACTAACTTGCTATTGTGTTTGCTACAGTAATAAAGCTATATTGCTGCTACAGTACTCGCCCCGAAACGCTCCCGAATCCGTCATTCTTCATCGAGGCCATTGAATTGGGCACACAATCAATGGTAGATCGTGCCGATTGCTTCAAGTGTCCTTCTTGGTGAAGTTCTCCTAAGCCACACGAGTTAGACTTGTTGTGAATGTGACTGCCTTTGTGCCCCTCCAAAGGAGGTTGGCACACACTCACAAGTCCAAGCTCGTGCCTTGTTTTGTGCTTGGTTCGAAAACTTCCCAACTTCGGTGAACACGACCTAAGTTCGTTCTTCTTCTCCAATTTAGCTCCACAAACCTTCAATGCACAAGAATACACAAATGCACGCTATTTAGTGATAAAAACTGATAAAAGATATGCTCAATGTAAGATAATAACGCTTCGCGGTACTATAACACAAGCACTTATCAAATCCCCCCACACTTAAGCTTTTGCTTGTCCTCAAGCAAAACAGAACGTAAAAGTACTTGGGAAGAACAATTAAAAGTGCTCGGCCTTAGGTTCACCAAAAGTATGCAAAAGAAACATTCTACAAGTAAGGGGAAATCAAAACATTGCATAAGGTTATCATTGCTCTAGCTAAAAACTCAAATAAAAAAGGATAAAAAACTAAAAAATGTGTTAGTGTGTGTCATTTCACTCAAGAGAACCAACGAGTACTCCTCAAACTTTTGTTAGAAAGGACTTATTTATATACAAAAACAAAACTAAAGAGAGAAGGAAGTAGTAGCTTCACACATCCTTGAAAGTAGCCTTTTCCTAGGCGGCCGCCAAAGGTGGCTTTCACAGTTTCGATGAGGTAGATCTTTCTACCGGGGTAGTAGCTTTCATGCATCCCATGAGATAGCTCTTTCTCTTATTAGGGCATAACTTGTATCCGACTAATGAGAGTAGCTACATACTTCATAGGTGGTAGCTCTTTCCACCCCAAATGCATACATAAAACAAAGCAACTATTCAAAAACTTATATTTTTTTCTTTTTCATTTTTCCACTTGTTTTCATTTTCATCAAAAATTTTTTTTTTTTCAAATTTTTCTCTCCTTATATATGCATTTTCCAAAGTAAAACTAAGAACAACGATAAACTTGTCCTTAAAAACTTCAAGATTGAGTTTCCAAAAGATTCCAAGAGTAAGTTGTGCAATATAAGATAATCGAGCAAAAATTCCCTAAAAATTCAAGTAGAAACTAGAGCATGATAGGACACAATGTTAAAAATTCTCCTAAACTCTAAGACTACAACCGTTGCAACTAAGGTGAACCGCCATAGGCTACATTAGCATAAGCAGTTGAACGCACAAGTAAAAGTGTGTGCAATGTGAACTTCCCCCCCCCCCCCCCCCCCCCCCCCCCCCCCCCCCCCCCACATTTAAGATGTACATTGTCCCCAATGTACGCATGCAAGCACAATTATAAGTAGCAAATAAAAACAAATAGTGTGGAAGTGGGCAATTGAAACATTACTCCCCTGAACTCCAAGTGTTGCGTTTGATGGAGCTAGGTCATTGAGAGTTAAGTCTCAATGGTTTGTGGAGCACACATGGTCCTATGACCGTGCCAATGACTGTTCCTCAAAATCCTTACATCCAAGACCATCTGCGCACACATACACAAGGGTTCAGTATAGCTCAATAAAACTCAAGTATATAAAATATGATGCAATGAATACAACTCGAGATAAAAGAAAAGCAAAATAAAAGATAAACTCAGAAGGATAATCCTTTCTGAGTACTACAAGTCCAAAATAAATTAAAAAGTACAAAAAATGAAAATCAAAAGCAATAAAAACTAAAACTAAGACGCCTCGGCGTCGGTGTCCTGGATAGTAGCCTCTGGTGCTGCTGGAGGCTCTGGAGATGTAGGTGGATCTACTGATGCTGGAGGAGATGGTGGTGGAGGAGTGGGGTCTCTTGGTCGGGCCACAGATGGTACTAACACGGCCTGCTCTAGAAGTCTCTGTATGATGTCAAACCGTGCCATAGTCTCTGCGTGTTGTGCAACCTGTGCGGCCCTGATCTCGGCCTGCTCTGCCTGTAGCACGCCTACTGCGCTCTCGAGGCGCTCCAACTTGTCCTGGCCCCTAGAAGGCGAGAACATGCGCACCGAAGGTGTCTCCGGCGCGGTGGGTGGTGCCTGTGTCTCTGTATCTGCTGGTGCCGGGAGTAACTGTAATACTGGTCTCGTTCCTCTTGTCCCTGATTGTGGCTTGTTCATGATGTAGGTCTAATCATACTTTCGGGCCAGTCCCATTTGTCTCAACATCTCCAAACTGATAGGAGCAGGTATGACTGTCTTCTCTATTCCTCTGACTGCCTCTCGAAGGCCCATCCCCTTCATAAGTCTCGTAACGTACGGTCCTGAAAATATCGTCCCAAGTCTAGGGTACTGACCCTGATGCCGCATATACTATGCCAGAATGTAACCAAGATGAAGTGGCTCACTCTGCACCATAGAGTAGAGGTAAAGGAGCTCTTGCCGACTTAGGACTCCTGTACTATCGCCCCGTCCATTTACTGATCGACTCAGTATAGCATGAATGTATGTATAAGTTGGTCGTGACAAACAAGTGGCCTTTGATATCCCCAACTCATATTGTCCTTGCCCGCACAACACTCTAAAAGCTCCTTGAGGGTTCAAACTCCAGGGGTAATCGGTCGGTAGCCTTTCATACTCCTCTGTCTTAGTGAAAGCTCTATTATATAAACCCATGTAAATGGAGAATTGTGTCACCGACATGCCGTAATCTTGCCCAAGAGCCCTAAATTGTATGGTGTTGTTCCTTTTTAACCCTTGATGTGATTTGTCGAACTCAAAAGATGCAAGTACCTCCAAGGTGAGTGAACGGTTAGCCGGATCCCTAATAGATAGTAAGTTCTTCCAACTTCCCACGGCTATAAGTTCCTCAATCTCATTTACCATTTCTTTCCCTCATTCGGCTGTCCTCAAATCGCTTAAATCAATATATTTCGATTATCCAAATTTGAGTTTCTCTAATCTTTTGTGTCTAATCCGATGCTCACTTGTGGCGAAAGACAATTGTTCTACCGAGGGCTCGAGGGGCCTCTTACTGGTCACCATCATCTATCTTGATGTTTTTCCTGCATAAGAAGTAGAAACAGATCAAGTTATTGCTGAATATTCATTATGCAGTAATCCACACGGCCGTGTGGAAATTCCACACGAGCGTGTGGATCATCGGGGTATTGAGGACACTCGACCATAAGGTCAAAAATCTCATGCAAAACATCTGCAAATGCCTCGATATGGGTAGTAACCTATCCAAGTCGTGATTTCGCAAACGAAACTTGTGAAAGCACTTTGATTGAACTCATAAAATCAGATTAACGAAGTGAAAAAAATGCTTGAGATTTTTACCAATGATGAACAAATTGAAAAGACTTTCAAATATGGCCTGGAACTCTTCAAAACTAGTGAGAAATGATGGTGAAAGAGTTGAGGATAGAAAGGGAGATGATCCTCAGAGCTTACAGAGAGTTATAAATGAGAGGGCATCAGAAATAAGAAGAAAAAATTTCGGACCTACTTGGTTTTGCACAACCACACGGCCGTGTGGATGGATCCCCACGGCCGTGTGCCTCTAGTAAGCAGGTTCACAGGGGTCGATACACGGCCCTGTGTGCTCTCGGGAAACTTGGGGATTTTGCTGAAAACCTCACACGGGCGTGTAACAATTCCACACGCCCGTGTGCCCAAGAACAAAAATCAGACACAGGGGCACCCCACACGCCCCTGTGGGCTCTTTGCTCGCCCGAGAATTTCTAAGAATTAGCACATGGCCGTGTGAACAACCCACACGGCCGTGTGCCTTAGCACTGAACTTCTCACAGGGGCTCCCACACGCCCCTGTGGATTCTCGGGAAGAAAGGGATTTTCTGCAGAATTAGCACACGGCCGTGTGAACAACCCACACGGCTGTGTGTCTTAGCACTAGATTTCTCACAGGGGCACCCACACGCCCCTGTGTATTCTCGGGAAGAAGGGGTTTTTCTCTGCAGAGTTTCACAGGGCCGTGTATAATTTCCACATGGCCGTGTGCCTTGGCACAGTGGCACTCACAGGGGCACTCACACGCCCCTGTGGACTCTCTAGAAAAGAGTTTAAGTTCTGCGAATTTCCACACGGCCGTGTATAACTTCCACACGCTCGTGTGCCCCTTCTGAAATTTTTCACAGGGGCAAGGTCACGCCCCTGTGTCTTCTCTGGCTGAGCTCTATTTGGCACCACACGACCGTGTGTTAATTCCACTCGGCCGTGGTACTTAGAAAAATTTACAGACTCTCAGAAAATTTCAGAAAACTCTTTTAAAACTCTTTTAGAACATAGAAAACACACTCGACCGACTTAAACTTCGTCAATTAATGTTAAGGCACAAGGAAAACATCAGTAATCCTCAAGAAAAATGCAGCAAAAGCACATGAAAATTAAGACACCAAAACTAAGACTTTTATTCCATCTAAAGCTGAACTAACTCCTAGAAAAACTGTAAAACCTTGGGTTACCTCCCAAGAAGCGCTTGTTTAACGTCACTGAGCTTGACGTACCTGATCTTACCTTACGGTGGTTTAAGGAAGAATACCTCCTTGTCATCATCACCAACTTCACCACCAAAGTACAGTTTCAGCCGATGCCCATTCACTTTAAAAGTACCCTTCTCCGGATGAGTAATCTCATTTGCCCCATGGGTTGATACGTGCTTGACTGTATATGGACCAAACCATCTTGATTTGACGTTTCTGGGGAAGAGCCGTAAACGTGAGTTGAACAATAGCACTTTGTCACCCACTTTGAATTCCTTCGGTGGCTTAATGTGTTTGTCATGCCACCTTTTGATCTTCTCCTTATAGATTCTAGCATTCTCATACGCTTTCAATCTCCACTCATCAAGCTCATTAAGATGGAGTAATCTTTGCTCACCGGCCTTTCTCAAATCAAAGTTCATCGCCTTAATTGCCCAATACGCTTTGTGTTCGAGCTCCACCGGTAAGTGACATGATTTCCCATAAACCAAATTGTACGTGTAGTTCCTATCGGAGTCTTGTATGCTGTTTGATGGGCCCAAATTGTATCATCCAACCGTTCAGACCAATCCCGCTTTCCTTGCTCTACAGATTTTGTCAAAATTCTCTTGAGCTCTCTATTGGTCACCTCGACTTGTCCACTAGTTTGTGGATGGTACGGGCTTGCGAGGCGATAGTGTACTCCGTATCTTTTCAACACCTTTTCTAGTTGGAAGTTGCAGAAATGTGTTCCTCGATCACTAATGATAACTCGTGGCGTACCAAACCGAGCAAACAACCTTTTCAAAAATTTTACCACTGTCCTCGCATCATTTGTTGGCAATGCTTGAGCTTCGACCCATTTGGAGACATAATCGACTGCTACCAATATTTATTGGTTCCCATTGGACTTCGGAAACGGCCCCATGAAATCAATGCCCCAAACATCAAAAACCTCACAGAACTGCATCGGATTCTGAGGCATCTCGTCTCGTCGCAACAAATTTCCTGCCCTTTGGCAACTATCACATCGAAGAACAAATTGGTGTGCATCTTGGAATAGAGTCGGCCAATAGAACCCTGCGGCCAAGATCTTTTCTGCAGTTCTACTTGATGCATAATGGCCTCCAACCGGTCCGGAATGACAATGAGCAATAATATCCCATCCTTCCTCCCTTGATACACATCTCCGAACCACATGGTCTGCACAAATGTGGAAAAGAAATGGATCATCCCAGAAGTAATACTTCAGATCACTAAAGAATTTCTTCTTTTGTTGGAGTGTAAGTCCTTGTTTGAGCACCTTCCCGGATAAGTAATTTGCAAAATTTGCGAACCATGGGGCATCACCTGATGATAAGTCTAAATCCGTGATTGAGTATAGATGTTCTTTCGAAAAAGAATCATTGATTTCCCAATTCGATGGCTCTTGTCCGACACTACCCTCTAACCGAGATAAATGGTCCGCCACCACATTTTCAGTCCCTTTCTTGTGCTTAATCTCCATATCAAACTCTTGCAGTAACAATATCCACCTAATTAACCTTGGCTTTTGATAAGTGCTCGTGTTATAGTAATGCGAAGTGTTATTATCTTGCAATGAGCATTAATTTAATCAGATTTTATCACTAAAAAGTGTGCAATTGTTTACTTTTGTGCATTGTAGGGTTGTGAAGATAAAATGAAGGAAAGGAACGAAGTTAGGTCGTGTTTGGCGTTGTTGGGAAGATTTTCGGACTAAGTAAGGAGTAAGGCGTGAGCATAGACTTGTGGGTGTCTGCCAACCTCCTTTGGAGTGGCACAAAGGCAGTCACATTCACAATAAGTCTAACTCATACCAACAAGGAGAACTTCACCAAGTAGGCGATTCGAAGCAATCGACACGATCTACCGTTGATTGTGTGCCCAATTCAACGGCCTCGATGAAAAATGACGAATTCGGGAGCGTTTCGGCACAATTACTGTAGCAGTACTGTAGCAAATTACTGTAGCTGAAAATCAGTTTTCCAGAATTTTCACACGGGCGTGTGGAAATTCCACACGGCTGTGTGAAATCCCGATTTCAGCAAATTTAAAGCCGCGACTCCACATTATAAAAGCCCGATTTGGAGACTTTTTGAGACATCTTTTGACCTAATTTTCTCCTCAACTTTGGAGAGGGCGGCTAGGGTTTTGGAGAGGACTTCATGGAGGTTTGGAGCGCGTCATCGGCATCGTCATCGACGTCCGGCGGCCGCACAAGACCACGGCCACACCATACGCAAGGGGGTTTTCATCTATGTCTTTACTTCTTGTTTTATTATATACATTGATGAACATGTATAGCTCCATGAGGAGCTAAACCCCTTATGGGTATTCGGACTTGTAAAACTCTAGGGTTATTATGTTTCTTTGACATTGTTATTATGCTTTTCAATTATTGATGAATAAGAATTGAGTTTCGATCTTAATTTTATCTTGCTATTGTTTTCCCCTAGATGTGACACTAGGGTTGAGAGCAATCTAGGTTTTCCTTTGGAGGTGTGACAACTCCTATAGGATTAGACTCTTTAAGATTGAAGAGGGTTGAGAGGGAGAGTTGTGAGGTAGCGATGTACCCCTTTCCCCTCTGGTGTGATTTCTCCCTACCTCCGTTTCCTTGATTTAATAGCGGTCAAGATAGAGTAAAGTGCTAGGTAAACGCGAGTAACCGAGTGAAGGGTTGAAGTGAATCCTATGCACTGGGCTTAATCTAGACTAGGGTTCTTCCTCCTGGGCCAAAGGGTTAGAACTACACATAGGAACAGGTTTAATCACTAGGAGTCCCTAAAACTTAATGCAATCCCACGTAGTGTGAGGTTTAGGTAGATGTACTCCCCTGGGACTTAATCGTGCGAGCGATAGAGTGAAGGGTTGTTGTGAATCCTAATACCGGGGCATAGTGTTTGGGTTAGTCACGGTTGACCTTAGGTTTGGGACCGTGAGTCTAAGGATTTCCTCGACTTAATTAGCATCAATAGGAAGGTATAATAGCATAGTCTTGTACTAGAAGCATAGATCCTAGAGATAACTTGTCCGGATACTGATAAGTGCTTGAATATACATGTTTTACCGACTTGTTTTACATACATTGAGCATCATTTTACCATTGATTATGTCTCATAAAGTGTATTTTGGTGTTCTTTTATGCAATTAGGTTGTGGAAGTGTTAAAGGAGGAAAATGAAGCAAAGATGGGTTATAAAGACCTATTGTTGGGAGTTTTTGTACAACACAAGTGTCAAGGCACAAGAGGGGATCACGCACATGAGGGTGTGTGCCAACTTCCTGAAGAATTCAAGATGATTTATGTGATGGAAGGGCACAAAGGCAGTCACACCTTCATGTCCCAACTTGTGTGAGGATAGTTAAAGCTCTCAAATGATGATTCGAAGAAGGAGAAGTCTTATAACTCACCACATGGACGTGTGCCCGACCATGTGGCCTCAATATGAGAGAGTTTGGAGCATAATTATGAAGAGTACTGTAGCAAAAACACTGTTCATTTCACTGTAGTAGTACTGTAGCGGAATTATTGTTCACGCGACCGCGTCAAAAATCCCACGCGACCGCGTGGAAATTCTGCAGCCCACGCGATCGCGTGGGATCTCACGCGGTCGCGTGCAGACACGCGGCTGACGCGGTTCAGGCTTATAAATAGCCCTTTTTGCCGATTCTTTTGAGATCTTTTGTGTGGCTTTTGAGAGAGGAAGCGGCTAGGGTTTGAGGAGGAGGTCTTTGCCGAATTGGAGGGCCGTTCTTCACCAACTTTGATAGTTCTTTCCTCCGTCATAGCATCGAGGGAGTCATTGGCAACCTAGCTTCGGAGAAGGATCCTTCAAGACGTTGAGCGACCCATCAAGGCCATCATCACGAATTCAAGGGGGTTTATTTCCATGGTTTACATTGCTTTTCATTGTGTTATGTTTTGCTTTGTAATAAGCCCCATGGAGGGCTAAACCCTAGTAGATACTTGGGCATGTGAACCCTAGGTTTCGATTCATGTATTGACTTTCTTTATGCTTTCTTTTAAATCCGAGTTTATTTGAGTTTCAATCTTGTTTTATCATTGTTTGCATGCCTTATTAATTCGTATGGTTGTTTGGTATGCTTGATTTGTTTCCTTGGTGAGAGAGAGATCTCCATTAGGGATTAGAACATACAAGATTAAAGAGGGTTGAGAGGGTGAGTCTTGAGATAGAGGAGTGTCCCCTTTCCCTTCCGATTGAGTGTTTCCTATCTCCGTATTCCCTAAGTTTTATGCAACCATATGGGGTGTGAGGCGTGAGATTGATACATTTCTCCGCCGGGACTTTTGTAAGGGGTTAGGGATCTTTCGCCTAGAAGTAGGGTTAGATCTAATTTTAGGAATCGGTTTCACTCTTAGATATCCCTAAAACTCATTGCGGTCATATAGGGTGTGAGGTGTTGAGATTGAGTAAATTCTCCGCTGGGACCTTGTAGGGGACTAGTATTGGTGGCCTGGAAGCAGGGATCGATTGTTCTTGGATTACCTCGACTCATAGAACTTGGTTTAGAAGCATTTAGTTAGTTTTGCACTTCATGATAGACCCTAGGGGGATCATTGCCCGAGTATCTCATCTTTATTGATTGAGATCTCCTTTACCTTTTCCTTTTATTTGTTTTCTTTCTTGCGATTTTCTTACTTTACATATTACATTCAATTGCTCCATATTATTGTTTCGACTAGATAACTAAGAATCAGTCATTACTAGTACTTCCGTTCCCTGCGGATTCGACTACCCACTCACCGGGGTAATTATTACTTCGACAACCCGTGCACTTGCGGTACACACACGCAAAAGGGTGTGTCAAGTTTTTGGCGCCGCCGCGGGAGGAACATTGGGAAACAAGACTCCGGATGAGGCAAGACAACTAATCGAAGAGATGGCACTCAATAGTTATCAATGGAATGCAAGAGAGAAGAAGAAAGTGGCCGGGATTCACGAAATTGACGCCGTTACGTCATTGGCAGCCCAAGTTGAGGCTATGAGCAAGAAATTGGACACTTTAACTTCTTCAAGAGTTGCCGCGGTGACTAGTTGCGATGGTTGTGGGGGTTCACATATGCCAAATGACTGTCCTATCTCAATTAATACTTCAGCCCCAATGGAACAAGTTGATTTTGTGGGGAATTCGGGAAGAGGACAAGGTAATCCTTTTAGCAACACCTACAACCAAGGTTGGAGAAACCACCCCAATCTCTCATGGAGTAATCAAGGGCAGCAAAGGCCTGCTGCCCCACCAGGATTTCAGCAACCACCTCCGATTCCGGAGAGAGTTTCAGAATTAGAGAAGGTTTTGTCAAAGTTCATTCAATCAACCGACACAAGATTTCAGAATATTGAGGCAACACTCCGAAATCACACCGCTTCGTTACATAATTTGGAGAATCAAGTAGGACAAATAGCGAAGTCATTAGCGGAAAGACCTCAAGGAAGCTTGCCAAGTAACACCGAGACAAATCCAAGAGAGCATGTAAAGGCAATCACTTTGAGGAGTGGTCGGGAGCTCCAAGGAAAGCTCACTGCTGAGAAGAATTCTGAAATTCCTCACGAGTCAACCCCCACTGGGAAGACAGCTGAAAATCCTCAAGAAAAGCCGATGAGTAAGGTGCTTGGCAAGGAGAAGGAGGCAGCTAGACCAGCCTCATCATTTGCTCCAAGAATTCCTTATCCGGCACGTTTAAAGAAAGATCAAACTGATGAGCAAAACAGAAAATTTCTGGATCTATTCAAGCAACTACACATCAATATACCTTTTGTTGAGGCGTTGTCGCAAATGCCTAGGTATGCAAAATTCTTGAAGGATCTCTTGACCAACAAGAGAAAAATAGAAGAAAGTGTGGCTGTGGTCTTAGAAGAAAATTGCTCGGCATTGCTTCAAAAGAATTTGCCGAACAAGATGAAGGATCCGGGAAGTTTCATCATACCATGTGTGATCGGAGGTTTGGGGGAAGAAAAAGCATTGGCCGATTCGGGGGCTAGTATTAACGTCATGCCATACACATTGTTTCAGAAATTGGGGTTGGGAGAGCCAAGGCCAACCCGCATGACATTACAATTAGCCGATCGTTCTATTCGTCATCCTAGAGGTATAATTGAAGATGTTTTAGTAAAGGTTGACAAATATATTTTTCCTGCAGATTTCGTGGTGCTCGATGTGGATGAAGACGTGGAGGTTCCATTAATTTTGGGAAGACCATTTCTACGTACTTCCAAGGCACTCATCGACATGGATGGAGGCGAGATGACACTTCGAGTTGGAGAAGAAAAGATCACATGCCGCCTCGCCGAAGCAATGAAGCATTCTCTAGACTTTGATGATTCATGTTATTTTTTAGATGTTAATGATGAGATTGCTGGTGAGTATTTGCAGGAAATAGCACACCCGGACCCATATAAAGAATGGCCGGTTGTTGAGGAAGAGAAACTTCATGTTCAAGCACCATGCTTTTTCAAGGACCAATCGGAGGGAGTGGTGCTTAAACAGATTTTTCGTCATGTCAAGAAAGCGAGGCGTCGGCGTAAGAAACATTCATGTGCAGCTGGAGACAAGCACACCGAAGAAAAGAATCCTACTTTCTCAATTGGTAACATATTTGAGCAATTTTACTTAAAAATTAAACAATTCTGTCCCTCATGCAGGCAGGTTGCGAAAAAAGAAATTCTCTATTTACATGAGCCACCATGAGGTAAGAACAGGTACGTCAAGCTTAGTGACGTTAAACAAGCGCTACTTGGGAGGCAACCCAAGTTTTTACTTGTTTTCTAGTTAGTTTTTAAATTCTGCAGTAATAAATTCATGAGTGTGCGTTTTGATGAAATTTTTCGTGGTGTTGAGTTTTCATGAACAATTTTTGGTGATTATAAGTGTTTTTCACATATTGGGCATGATTCGGGTTTTAATTCATGATAATTGTTGAAGAATTGGGCGAATTTTGAAGTTTGGAGAGCCGCGTGGACTGTCTGTAGAAATTCTGCAGTTCACGTGGTCGCGTGAAGTTCTCACGCGACCGTGTACAGTACCCACGCGGGGGTGTGGGATTTCCACACCCCCATGTGGCTTATATAAGGACTTGAAGAGCCACTATTCATCATCCTTGCCATTGAGCCATTCATTTCCTCACACTTCCCCTCTCCAAATTTCTCATCCATAAAAGTTCCAAATCATTTTTCTTCAACTCTTTGGGGATTCAAAAAGGTTTTTCCGGCATTTGCATCAAATTTCATACATTGATTCGCATCAGTAAGGTTTCTTCCCTTCCTTTCATGCCCTAGCTTCAAATTTTCATTTCCATGGTGTTCTTTACATTCCTAGACTTGATTTTGCATGGTTAATTGGTGAGAAAACACTTAGAGAACTTAGATTTAGTGGTAGAAGGTTAATTGGTGACCAAAGGACCAAGGGTGACCGCCCACGCGTGCGTGTGGCCGAGCCACACGGCTGTGTGGGCCGCCCAACAGCCCACGCGGTCGCGTGGATCAGCCCACGCGGTCGCGTGGGTTGGTGCTGGACACGGGCAGCCAGCCACGCGACCGCATGGCTGGGGCCACGCGACCGCGTGGCCCGCGGCCGAGAGCCTAGCTCTCGGCCTGCGACCACGCGACCGCGTGGCCTGGCGCGGGTGCCAAACAAGCACCCACGCGACCGCGTGGCTGATCCACGCGGTCGCGTGGGTCTTCTGCCGTGCAAACACGCGCCCACGCGGGCGCGTGAGCATTCCACGCGCCCACGTGGGCTGGGAACACATTTTTTTTTGTTATTTCCACACTTTTGCACGCAGGTTTCCTCCTGCACTCATTGAAATTATGCCGAATTGATTTATTTTGTATATAGGGGGTGGAAAGAGCTACCACCCATGATGTATGAAGCTACTCTCATAAGTCGGATACTTGTTATGCCCTAATGAGAGAAAGAGCTATCTCATAGGATGTGTGAAAGCTACCACCTTCGGTAGAAAGAGCTACCACCTCAAAAGTGTGAAAGCCACTCGGGAGGCATCTCGTGAAAGGGCTACCTTAGAGGATGTGTGAAGCTACTATCTTTTCTTTTTGTGCATAAATAAGTTCCATTATTAATAAGAACTTTGAGTAGTGGATATAGTGTTGACATGAGTTGAGTTTTCACACACACACGCTTTCGGACTTTAGTACTTTCATTTTTTTTTTTTTTTTTTTTTTGATTGGATTATTTGCTAGAGTATTGATTGTTTCATCTAATGTTTGGTTTTCTCCATGGTTTTAGAATTTTATTCTCGTACCCTCTTGGTGAACCTAAGGCCAAGCACTTCTCTTTGCTTTTCATGAGTTTATGGTTAAGTTTGCTTGAGGACAAGCAAAGGCTTAAGTGTGGGGGAGTTTGATAAGTTCTTGAATATACATGTTTTACCGACTTGTTTTACATACATTGAGCATCATTTTACCATTGATTATGTCTCATAAAGTGTATTTTGGTGTTCTTTTATGCAATCAGGTTGTGGAAGTGTTAAAGGAGGAAAAGGAAGCAAAGATGGGTTATAAAGACGTATTGTTGGGAGCTTTTGTACAACACAAGTGTCAAGGCACAAAATGGGATCATGCACATGAGGATGTGTGCCAACTTCCTGAAGAATTCAAGATGATTTGTGTGATGGAAGGGCACAAAGGCAGTCACACCTTCATGTCCCAACTTGTGTGAAGATAGTTAAAGCTCTCAAATGATGATTCGAAGAAGGAGAAGTCTTATAACTCACCACATGGACGTGTGCCCGACCATGTGGCCTCAAGATGAGAGAGTTTGGATCATGGTTATGGAGAGTACTGCAGGAAAACATTGTTCATTTCACTGTAGCAGTACAGTAGCAGAATTACTGTTCACGCGACCGCGTCAAAATCGCACGTGACCGCGTGGGAATTCTGCAGCCCACGCGATCGCGTGGGATCTCACGCGGTCACGTGAAGACACGCGGCTGGCACGTTTTCAGATTTATAAATACCCCGATTTGCCGATTTTAAAAGGACTTTTTGTGCACGTTTGAAGGCAAGAGTGGCTAGGGTTTCAAGGACGAGATCTTTGGCGATATTGGGAGTCGTTCTTCACCAACTTCGATAGATCTTTCGATGATATAGCATCAGGGAGCCATTGGCAACCTAGCTTCGGAGAAGGTTCCTTCGAGACGTTGAACGATTCATCAAGGCCATCATCACGAATTCGAGGGGGTTTATTTTCATGGATTACATTGCTTTTTTCTTCATTATCTTTTGCTTTGTAATAAGTCCCATGGAGGGCTAAACCCTAGTAGATACTTGGGCATGTGAACCCTAGGTTTCGATTCATGTATTGACTTTTTTTATGCTTTCTTTTAATTCCAAGTTTATTTGAGTTTTAATCTTGTTTAATAATTTCTTGCATGCCTTATTGATTCGTATGGTTGTTTGGTATGCTTGATTTGTTTCCTTGGTGAGAGAGAGATCTCCATTAGGGATTAGAACATACAAGGTTAAAGAGGGTTGAGAGGGTGAGTCTTGAGATAGAGGAGTGTCCCCTTTCCCTTCCGATTGAGTGTTTCCTATCTCCGTATTCCCTAAGTTTTATGCAACCATATGGGGTGTGAGGTGTGAGATTGATAGATTTCTCCGCCTTGACCTTTGTAAGGGGTTAGGGATCTTTCGCCTAGAAGTAGGGTTAGATCTAATTTTAGGAATCGGTTTCACTCTTAGGTATCCCCAAAACTCATTGCGGTCATATAGGGTGTGAGGTGTTGAGATTGAGTGATTTCTCCGCCGGGACCTTGTAGGGGACTAGTATCGATGCCCTGGAAGCAGGGATCGATTGTTCTTGGATTACCTCGACTCATAGAACTTGGTTGAGAAGCATTTAGTTAGTCTTGCACTTCATGATAGAGCCTACGGGGAGCATTGCCCTGGTATCTCATCTTCATTGATAGAGATCTCCTTTACCTTTCCCTTTTACTTGCTTTCTGTCTTGCGATTTTCTTATTTTACACATTACATCCATTGCTTCTTATTATTGATTCGACTAGATAACTGAGAATCAGTCATTACTAGTACTTCCGTTCCCTGTGGATTCGACTACCCTACTCACCAGGGTAATTATTACTTCGACAACCCGTGCACTTGCGGTACACACACGCAAGGGGCGTGTCAAGTTTTTGGCGCCGTTGCCGGGGAACGGGATATTAGGAACGCTAGGACTTGGTTACTTTAGTCATTCATCATTTTATTTCTTTTCTATTCCATATTTCGTTCTTTCATCGTTCTCATTATTTCTTTTCTTCATTCTTTCTACAGGTTATGACCCGAGGAAATCCTTCGACATTCGTTGAAGAAGATCCTAAAATTGAGCGTAGATTGCGGAGAAAAGGAAAGGAATCTGCAGTAGCACAGAATTTTCCTGCAGAAATAGAAATTGAAGAGTCTGAAAACATGGCAGAACAAGCAGGGCAGCAAAGAACACTTTCAGATTTTGCTCATCCTACGATTCGTGGTTCGCAATCAAGCATTGTTAGGCCACCAGTCGCAGCCCAGAATTTTGAGTTGAAGCCGGGCTTCATTCAAATGCTTCAACAGTCCGCACAGTTCAATGGATTAACAGATGAAGATCCAAATAGTCATATCGAGAGTTTCCTTGAAGTGTGTGACATGCTGAAAATCAATGGGGTTTCGGATGATGCAATTCGCTTGAGGGCTTTTCCGTTCTCATTAAAAGGAAAAGCCAAACAGTGGCTCCATTCTTTGCCAAGAGCTTCCATCACAACATGGAATGAGATGGTCGAAGCTTTCCTTGCAAGATATTTTCCACCGGGGAAATCGGCAAAGCTTCAAAATGAGATATCCTCTTATGTTCAGATTGAGTTAGAGTCATTATTTGAGACATGGGAGCGATTTAAGGACCTCTTGCGGAAGTGTCCTCAACACGGGTTCCCCGAATGGATGATTATTCACACATTTTACAATGGGTTGAACCCGGGCACCAAACAGTTACTTGATGCCGCCGCGGGAGGAACATTGGGAAACAAGACTCCGGATGAGGCAAGACAACTAATCGAAGAGATGGCACTCAATAGTTATCAATGGAATGCAAGAGAGAAGAAGAACGTGGCCAGGATTCACGAAATTGATGCCGTCACGTCATTGGCGGCCCAAGTTGAGTCTATGAGCAAGAAATTGGACACTTTAACTTCTTCAAGAGTTGCCGCGGTCACTAGTTGCGATGGTTGTGTGGGTTCACATATGCCAACTGATTGTCCTATCTCACTTACTACTTCAGCCCCAATTGAACAAGTTGATTTTGTGGGGAATTCGGGGAGAGGACAAGGTAATCCTTTTAGCAACACCTACAACCAAGGTTGGCGAAACCACCCCAATCTCTCATGGAGTAATCAAGGGCAGCAAAGGCCTGCTGCCCCACCAGGATTTCAGCAACCACCTCCGATTCCGGAGAGAGTTTCAGAATTAGAGAAGGTTTTGTCAAAGTTTATTCAATCAACTGATACAAGATTTCAGAATATTGAGGCAACACTCCGAAATCACACCGCTTCGTTACATAATTTGGAGAATCAAGTAGGACAAATAGCGAAGTCATTAGTGGAGAGACCTCAAGGAAGCTTGCCAAGTAACACCGAGACAAATCCAAGAGAGCATGTAAAGGCGATCACTTTGAGGAGTGGTCGGGAGCTCCAAGAAAAGCCCACTGCTGAGAAGAATTCTGAAATTCCTCACGAATCAACCCCCACTGGGAAGACAGCTGAAAATCCTCAAGAAAAGCCGATGAGTAAGGTGCTTGACAAGGACAAAGAGGCAGTTATACCAGCCCCATTATTTGCTCCAAGAATTCCTTATTCGGCACATTTAAAGAAAGATCAAACTGATGAGCAAAACAGAAAATTTCTGGATCTATTCAAGCAACTACACATCAATATATCTTTTGTTGAGGCATTGTCGCAAATGCCTAGGTATGCAAAATTCTTGAAGGATCTCTTCACCAACAAGAGAAAAATGGAAGAGAGTGTGGTTGTGGTCTTAGAAGGAAATTGCTCGGCATTGCTTCAAAAGAATTTGCCGAACAAGATGAAAGATCCGGGAAGTTTCATCATACCATGTGTGATCGGAGGTTTGGGGGAAGAAAAAGCATTGGCCGATTCGGGGGCTAGTATTAACGTCATGCCATACACTTTGTTTCAGAAATTGGGTTTGGGAGAGCCAAGGCCAACCCGCATGACGTTACAATTAGCCGATCGTTCTATTCGTCATCCTAGAGGTATAATTGAAGATGTTTTAGTAAAGGTTGACAAATATATTTTTCCTGCAGGTTTCGTGGTGCTCGATGTGGATGAAGACGTGGAGGTTCCATTAATTTTGGGAAGACCATTTCTACGAACCTCCAAGGCGCTCATCGACATGGATGGAGGCGAGATGACACTTCGAGTTGGAGAAGAAAAGATCACATACCGCCTCGCCGAAGCAATGAAGCATTATCTAGACTTTGATGATTCATGTTATTTTTTAGATGTTAATGATGAAATTGCTAATGAGTATTTGCAGGAAATAGCACACCAGGACCAATATGAAGACTGGCCGGTTATTGAGGAGGAGAGACTTCATGATCAAGCATCATGCCTTTTCAAGGATCAATCGGAAGGAGGAGTGCTCAAACAGATTTTCCGTCATGTCAAGAGAGCGAGGCATCGTCATAGGAAGCGGTCATGTGTAATTGGAGACAAGCACACAGAAGAAAAGAATCATACTTCCTCAATTGGTAACATATTTGAACAATTTTTCTTAAACATGAAACAATTCTGTCCATCATGTGTGCAAGTTGCGAAAAAAGAAATTCTCCATTTACATGAGCCACCATGAGGTAAGAACAGGTACGTCAAACTTAGTGACGTTAAACAAGCGCTCCTTGGGAGGCAAGCCAAGTTTTTACTTGTTTTCTAGTTAGTTTTTAAATTCTACAGTAATAAATTCATGAGTGTGCGTTTTGATGAAATTTTTTGTGGTGCTGAGTTTTTATGAACAATTTTTGGTGATTATAAGTGTTTTTCACATATTGGGCATGATTCGGGTTTTAATTCATGATAATCGTTGAAAAAATGGGCGAATTTTGAAGTTTGGAGAGCCGCGTGGACTGTCTGCAGAAATTCTGCAGCTCACGTGGTCGCGTGAAATTTTCACGCGACTGTGTACAGTACCCACGCGGGGGTGTGAGATTTTCACACCCCCATGTGGCTTATATAATGACTTGAAAGGTTACTATTCATCATCCTTGACATTGAGCCTTTCATTTCCTCAACCTTCTCCTCTCCAAATTTCTCATCCATAAGGTTTCAAAATCATTTTTCTTCAACTCTTTGGGGATTCAAAAGGGTTTTGCCGGCATTTGCATCAAGTTTCATACATTGATTCGCATCGGTAAGGTTTATCCCTCTCCTTTCATGCCCTAGCTTCCAATTTTCATTTCCATGGTGTTCTTTACTTTCCTAGACTTGATTTTGCATGGTAAATGTTGTGAAAACACTTAGAAAACTTAGGAGACAGTTGTAGAGGGATGTTGGAGGTCATCCATGGCCAAAGGGGCCACGGATGACCGCCCACGCGCGCGCTTTGGCCGGCCAACAATCCACGCGACCGCGTGGACTAGCCATGCGACCGCGTGGGCTGGCGCTGGCCACAAGCAGCCAGCCACGCGATCGCGTGGCTGGGGTCACGCGATCGCGTGGCCCGCGGCCGAGAGCCCAGCTCTCGGCCTGCGACCACGCGACCGCGTGGCTCAGGCCACGCGACCGCGTGGCCTGCCGAGATAGCCAGCCAAGTACCCACGCGACTGCGTGGCTGGCCCACGCGGTAGCATGAGATTCCTGCCGAGCAAGCACGCGCCCACGTGGGCTAGAAACACCTATTTTTTGCTGTTTTCACACTTTGCACGTAGGTTTCCTCCTGCACTCATTGAAATTATGCTGAACTGATCTATTTTGTGTTTTCTTGCAGGAATGGCACCTAGGACAAAGAAAGTGGCCCATAAACGCCCTCGTCACGAGAGGGAGTCGACACCACCACCTGAGGTTGAGTTTGTCGATTCCACACATAGGCATAGGTACGAGCGTCTGCAGGGACTTAAGATTGGACAGTCGCGTTACATTTGCTTCGAGACGCTCGACGCTATTGGCCTTTCAGAGGAGGTTCACGGATTGATACAGTTTGGGGGTTGGGACCGACTCCTATCTATTTCTGAGCCCGTCCGACGAGATGTTACTTTGGAGGTTCTATCGACTTTTTCCTTTGATCGTGAGCGACCAGACGCGAGCTTTGATGCAGAGAACGTCATCCGATTCAGAGTTTTTGGACAGCATCACGAGATGTCACTGACACAGTTTGCGATATTACTTCAGTTATATGATCAGGATTATGTGGACACTTTAGAGTACCGAGAGCTTTTCACTGACTTCCCCCCTGATATTACTCCGAGCCAGGTATTCCATGACTTATGCGGCGGTGCTCGGTATGTTCCAGGTCAGTCAAGGGGTTCTTTTCTTATATGTCACGCGCATAGATATATACATGCTGTTCTCAGCAGATCGATCACAGGACGGGGAGATGGTACAGGTGCATTGAGCCGTACAGATTTACTTTACCTGTATTCCATGACTCAGCGTGTTCCCATACATCTTGGATACGTCATCGCAGACTTCTTTCGACATCAGAGTCAGTATTTACGTATTGGCGCACTATTTGTGGGACCGTATATCACTCGACTCATGTTACGGATGCGTCTCATACGTTCGGTCATAGGCGAGCAGAGAGTCAGTAGTCCGTCACCTTTGGGGCTAGTCACTCTCCGACTGATGGGAGTAGTCCGACGTACAGCATCAGGTGGATATGCATTGGTAGAGGTGTCATCCGACGATGACGAGTCTGCTGAGACTCCAAACGCACCACCTCCTACAGAGCCCACAGCCACTCCAGCAGCACCGATTTCATCAGTGGATCCTAGTACATCCTCAGATCGAGTACATGAGCGACTGGCTCGACTCGAAGCTGCTGTCGCCACCATCCTCGAGAACCAGGCGCGGATCATGCAGCGCCTTGACTAGATTCAGCAGACTCTGGACGCTGATACTGAGTCAGATACCCCATCGACACCAGCAGCACCACCAGATGCCGATGCTTGAGACGTTTTCACTCATGGGATTCTCTTTTAGTTTTCGTTTTTTTTACTTGCATTATCTTATTTTGTGGACTTATATACTCAGAAAGGTTATGCCTTCTGAGAGTTATCTTCATATTTTAGTTTTTGTTGCGAGTTTATGTTTCAGTGTTATATCTTTATGAACTCGTATATTTTTATATTTTATTGAGCTTCACTGAACCCCGTAAATCCGTGCAGATGGCCTTGAGAGTGATGATGATGAATTTTTTTTTTCATACACACAACCATGTGACGTGGTTGCGTGAGCTTCACAACCCGTTGAACAACAACACACCCTCAAGTTAGCTTCACCGATCGATCAATAAGGAGTTCAGGGGAGTGTTGTTTTAATTGCATCTTTACCCACATCATGTTTTTATTGCTTATATTTTTATTGTGCTTACATGTGTACATTGAGGGCAATGTACATCTTAAGTGTGGGGGAGGGTTCACCTTATACATGGCCTTTACTTGTTTTCTAATGATCATGCTCCTGTTGCCCATGAAGGTTCACTTTAGGGTTGAGAGTTTAATTCTTAATTTTTGGAGATTGCAAACATTAGGTTTTATCATGCTCTAGTTTTTATCCAATTTTCTTGAAATTTGGGTCCGATTGCTCTTTAATGCACTTCTCTCACTCATTAAACCTATGGAAACTTACTCTAGTTCATTATTGTGGGATTATCTAGTGTTAGTTTGATTCGAGTTTAATTGAAAAAAAAAAAAAAAAAAAACAGAAAATTCAGAATTTTAGTTTGTTTGTATATAGGGGATGGAAAGAGCTACCACCTATGTTGTATGAAGCTACACTCATAAGTCGGATACTTGTTATGCCCTAATGAGAGAAAGAGCTATCTCATAGGATGTGTGAAAGCTACCACCTTCGGTAGAAAGAGCTACCACCTTAAAAGTGTGAAAGCTACTCGGGAGGCATCTCGTGAAAGAGCTACCTTAGAGGATGTGTGAAGCTACTATCTTTTCTTTTTGTGCATAAATAAGTTCCATTATTAATAAGAACATTGAGTAGTGGATATAGTGTTGACATGAGTTGAGTTTTCACACACACACGCTTTCGCACTTTAGTACTTTCCTTTTTTATTGGATTATTTGCTAGAGTATTGATTGTTTCATCTATTGTTTGTTTTTCTCCATGATTTTAGAATTTTATTCTTGTACCCTCTTGGTGAACCTAAGGCCAAGCACTTCTCTTTGCTTTTCATGAGTTTATGGTTAATTTTGCTTGAGGACAAGCAAAGACTTAAGTGTGGGGGAGTTTGATAAGTGTTTGAATATACATGTTTTACCGACTTGTTTTACATACATTGAGCATCATTTTACCATTGATTATGTCTCATAAAGTGTATTTTGGTGTTCTTTTATGCAATCAGGTTGTGGAAGTGTTAAAGGAGGAAAAGGAAGCAAAGATGGGTTATAAAGACGTATTGTTGGGAGCTTTTGTACAACACAAGTGTCAAGGCACAAGAGGGGATCATGCACATGAGGGTGTGTGCCAACTTCCTGAAGAATTCAAGATGATTTGTGTGATGGAAGGGCACAATGGCAGTCACACCTTCATGTCCCAACTTGTGTGAAGATAGTTAAAGCTCTCAAATGATGATTCGAAGAAGGAAAAGTCTTATAACTCACCACATGGACGTGTGCCCGACCATGTGGCCTCAAGATGAGAGAGTTTGGATCATGGTTATGGAGAGCACTGTAGCAAAAACATTGTTCATTTCACTGTAGCAGTACGGTAGCAGAATTACTGTTCACGCGACCGCGTCAAAATCCCACGCGACCGCGTGGGAATTCTGCAGCCCACGTGATCGCGTGGGATCTCACACGGTCGCGTGAAGACACGCGGCTGGCACGTTTTCAGGTTTATAAATACCCCGATTTGCCGATTTTAAAAGGACTTTTTGCGCACGTTTGAAGGCAAGAGCGGCTAGGATTTCAAGGACGAGGTCTTTGGCGATATTGGGAGTCGTTCTTCACCAACTTCGATAGATCTTTCGACGATATAGCATCGGGGAGCCATTGGCAACCTAGCTTCGGAGAAGGTTCCTTCGAGACATTGAACGATTCATCAAGGCCATCATCACGAATTCGAGGGGGTTTATTTTCATGGATTACATTGCTTTTTACTTCATTATCTTTTGCTTTGTAATAAGTCCCATGGAGGGCTAAGCCCTAGTAGATACTTGGGCATGTGAACCTTAGGTTTCGATTCATGTATTGACTTTCTTTATGCTTTCTTTTAATTCCAAGTTTAGTTGAGTTTTAATCTTGTTTAATCATTGCTTGCATGCCTTATTGATTCGTATGGTTGTTTGGTATGCTTGATTTGTTTCCTTAGTGAGAGAGAGATCTCCATTGGTTATTAGAACATACAAGGTTAAAGAGGGTTGAGAGGGTGAGTCTTGAGATAGAGGAGTGTCCCCTTTCCCTTCCGATTGAGTGTTTCCTATCTCCGTATTCCCTTAGTTTTATGCAACCATATGGGGTGTGAGGTGTGAGATTGATAGATTTCTCCGCCGGGACCTTTGTAAGGGGTTAGGGATCTTTCGCCTAGAAGTAGGGTTAGATCTAATTTTAGGAATCGGTTTCACTCTTAGGTATCCCCAAAACTCATTGCGGTCATATAGGGTGTGAGGTGTTGAGATTGAGTGATTTCTCCGCCGGGACCTTGTAGGGGACTAGTATCGGTGGCGTGGAAGCAGGGATTGATTGTTCTTGGATTACCTCGACTCATAGAACTCGGTTAGAAGCATTTAGTTAGTCTTGCACTTCATGATATAGCCTAGGGGGATCATTGCCCGGGTATCTCATCTTCATTGATTGAGATCTCCTTTACCTTTTCCTTTTATTTGTTTTCTTTCTTGCGATTTTCTTATTTTACACATTACATCCATTGCTCTATATCATTATTTCGACTAGATAACTAAGAATCAGTCATTACTAGTACTTCCGTTCCCTGTGGATTCGACTACCCACTCACCGGGGTAATTATTACTTCGACAACCCGTACACTTGCGGAACACACACGCAAGGGGTGTGTCACCTACACCTTCGTTCTACTTAGACCATTAAAAACTCTTGGAACACGGAGGTAGGGAAAATCACACTGGATGGGAAAGGGGACGTTTCTCTACCTCACGACTCACCCTCTTGACCCTCTCCAATCTCGAGTAATCTAATCCCATAGGAGTTGTCACACCTCAAAAGGATAACGTAAATAATTCTCAAACCTAGTGTCACGGCTAAGGGAAAATCAATACAATAAGCAATCAAGACTAGAACTCAATTAAAAGCATCAATTAAGAAAGCATAATAAAAGTCATAAAAATAATGTAATCCTAGGGTTTACAAGTCCGAATATCCACATGGGATTTAACTCTCCATGGAGCTATACAAATCCGTCAATGTGTATGAATAAGCAAGAAAGATAAACATAGATGAAACCCCTTGTGATGTATGGCGATGGTCTTGTGCGGCCGCTCAGTCTCTCCACCAAGCCATTTGTCAAGCCTAGGGCACAGCTCACCAGATCGATGCTGGTGAAAGCTCCCATCTTCCAACGGAGTTTGATGTCGATGATGAAAGCTCCCCCAAGTGAATTGCTACAGTATTTCTACAGTACTCATGCATCAAATGTTCCCGATTTCATCGTTCTTCATCGCGGCCGTTGAATTGGGTACACAATCAATGGTAGGTCATATTGTTTGCTTCAATTCTCTTCATTGATGAAGTTCTCCAATGTTACAAGGGTTAGATTTTTGTGATTGTGACTGCCTTTGTGCCTCTCCAAAGGAGGTTGCCACACACCTACAAGTCTAAACTCGTCTCTTGTTCCTTGCTTGGTCCAAGAACTCCTCAACAACGGTGAACATGATCTAACTTTGCTCTTCCTTTACTAAATTTACTCCACAACACTATAATGCACAAAACAACACAAATGCACACCAAGTAATGATAAAATCTAAGAAAAGCAATGTTCAATGTAAGACAATAACAATTCGTATTACTATAACATGAGCACTTATCAAACTCCCCACACTTAAGATTTTGTTTGTTCTCAAGCAAAAATAAAACATTAAAGTACTTGGGAAGAAAAATTGAAAGTGCTCAGTCTTAGGTTCACCAAATGTATGCAAAAGAAGCATTCTACAAGTAAGGAAAAATCAAAACATTGCAAAAAGATATCATTGTTCTAGCTAAAAACTCGAATAAAAAAGGACAACAACTCAAAAATGTGTAAATGTGTAAGGACAAAAACTCACTCAAGATAACACAAAACGTACTTCTCAAACTCTTGTTACAAGGACTTATTTATATACAAATGTAGGGATATAGTAGCTTCACACAACCTTGTTCCTAGGCGGCCGCTGGTGCGGGTCCTGCAAGCGCACGGGGCCACCAAGTAATACCTCGACGCACAAGGGGGTCGTATTCCCAAGGGCCCGAGAATATACCCTTACTTCCTCTTTGTATGATTGTTTGGCCAATCAATTCAAGTGTTGTGGAAAAAAAAATGAAAACACAATTAAAATGCTAATGAAATGCTCTACGGCGAAGGCAATAATCAGGGGGTAAAACAGTGCAAGGAAAGGGTCACTGATGAGGATTGCCAAGGTTGGTACTAAAGTGTGAAGGTTGCCCTAATTAGCATGCAAATAAGGAGTTTGGACAGAGAAACCATAAATTAGACCAACCCGATGGTCACGGAAATTGGTCCCTAATCCGGTACAAGTATTGAATACGGAATTCCTTCCGCTCAAATCCTCACACGATTTCAATGAGAATGACAGGTTTCTCAAGTTAAGGTCAAGACACAATCAAGGTCAACCCTAACAATGGTGGGGTACAAATACCCGATGGTCACGGCGTATTCGTACATGTATCCCTACCAAGCTTGGTGAGCCTAATACTAGGGCAATGGTCAAGCTTCCTAGCATCATCTAGAAATTGATATACTGAGTTATCATGTATACCAAGCAATCAAATACACAAAACAAGGTTCACAAACAAGTCCCAAATGCATAAAACAAGTCAAGCAATCATTCTACACAAGTTTACCCCCAAGGTTCACCTACATTAGATGACCTTGAGGTTTTAGTTGTTTATGGGTACAAAATACTCAACAAAATACATAGGAACAACCAAATACAACAATGAGAACACTCTCTCAAAAGATAGAGGCCGAATGACGCTTCCAAGGACGTCACCCAAAGAGTGGCAGCCCTTGTCGATCTTCTTATCAAATGTGGATTAAGAAGATGGATCTCAAGTGTTGCGTTCGATGGAGCTATGTTCGTTGAGAGGTAAGTCTCAATAGGTTGTGTAGCACACATGGTCCCATGACCGCACCTATGACTATTCCTCAAATTCCAAACATCCAACACCATCTGCACACATACACAAGGGGTTCAGTGTCGCCAAAGAAAAACCAAAATAACTCGAGTATATAGAGATAAAGCAATGAAATACAACTCGAGAAAAATAAAGATAATAGAAAAAATAAGCTCAAAAGGAAGATCCTTTTTTAGTACTACAAGTCCAAATATAAGAAAGAAAATTACAATATAACAGAAAAATAAAATAACTATAACGCCTCAGCGTCGGTGTCCTGAGTAGTAGCCTCGAGTGCTGTTGTAGGCTCTGCTGGTGCCGAAGGATTGGCTGGTGATGTTGTCGGTGAAGGTGGTGGAGGAGAAGCTCGAGGCTGTATGACGAAAGGTGAGGTCATGGCTTGTGCAAGTAACTAACGAATGCTGTGGAATTGCGCCATAACCTCCGAGTGCTGTGCCACCTAGGTAGCTCGAACCTCGTTCACCTCAGACTGGAGGTCCCCTATAGCACTCTCGAGGTGCTCTAACCTGTCCTGGTCTCGAGGAGGAGAGAAAATGTGCACTAGTGGTGACTCTTATGCTGTGGGTAGTACCTCGCTCTCAACCTGCGCTAGAGGTAGATCTAAAGTCGACTGTGAACCATCAGCCTGCTACCCCTCATCCTCAGTCTGCTCTGGTGAAGGCGTAACCATATTACTCTTTTGTTGCCCTTGGTTGCTTCATGACAAGTTAGGGTGATTCCTCCACCCCAGATTGTAGGTACCACTCTAAGGATTGCCTTGACTTCTGAATGCATTACCTACAAAATCCACTTGCTCAACTGAAGAAGAAGTACCATCAATTGCAATCGGGCAATCAGTAGAAGCATGTCCTCCCCCACGTCCATTACAATTCGTGATGGCCTACTCTCTTCCTGAAGTTAGAGTGTCTAACATTTTACTCAATGATTCCACTTGTGCCGCCAACAATGTAACTGATGAGTGCTCGTGTTGTAATGATGCGAAGCATTATTTTCTTGCAATAAGCATTAATTTACTCAGATTTTATCACTAAATATGTGCATTTGTTTACTTTTGCGCATTGTAGGTTTATGGAGCTAATTTGGAGAATAGGAACGAAATTAGATCGTGTTCGCTGTTGTTGGGGAGTTTTCGGAACAAACAAGGGCAAGGCACAAGCCCGGACTTGTGAGTGTGTGCCAACCTCCTTTTGGAGGGGCACAAAGGCAGTCACATTCACAACAAGTCCGACTTGTGTAGCTTAGGAGAACTCTACCAAAGAGAAGACTTGAAGCAATCGACACGATCTACCATTGATTGTGTGCCCAATTCAATGGCCTCGCTGAAGAACAACGTATTCGAAAGCATTTCGGCAAGTTACTGCAGCAGCACTATAGATTGTACTGTAGCAATTCACTGTAGCAAGTTACTGTACATTTTCTGCCGAAGATCGGGAGTCCAGAGAGTTCACACAGGCGTGTGGAATTAACACACGGCCGTGTGAAATATTTTCCAGCAAGCCATAGACTTCACATGGGCTTGTGGAAATTCCACACGGCCGTGTGAAGTAATTTTTCAGGAAAGACAGAAGCTTCACACGGGCGTGTGGAAATTCCACACGGCCGTGTGAAGCCCCGATAAGTTCAAAATTAAAGCCGCACTCAGCCTATTTAAAGACCGATTTGGAGACTTTTTTGGTCATCTTTTGACCTATCTTTCTTTTCAACTTCTGGAGGGTGCAGCTAGGGTTTCGGAGAGGATTTTGTGGACGATTGGAGCGCGCCATCGGCATCGTCACCGACGTTCGACGGCCGCACAAGACCACGGCCACACCATACGCGAGGAGGTTTTCATTGATGTCTTTAGTTTGTGCTTTCTTTCATAAATTGATGAACATGTATAGGTCCATGAGGAGCTAAACCCCTCGTGGGTATTCGGACTTGTAAAACTCTAGGATAATTATGTTTCTATGACAATGTTATTATGCTTTTCCAATTTTGATGAATAAATTCGAGTTTTGATTTTAATTATCTTTTGCTATTGTTTTCTCTTAGCCGTGACACTAAAGATTGAGAACAATCTAGGTTATCCTTTGGAGGTGTGACAACTCCTATAGGATTAGACTACTTAAAATTGAAAAGGGTTGAGAGGGAGAGTTGTGAGGTAGCACCGTACCCCTTTCCCTTCTGATGTGATTTCTCCCTACCTCCGATTCATTGATTTATTAGCGGTCGAAATAGAGTGAAGTGCTAGGTAGACATACTCCCCCAAGGCTTTGGGGTGACGTGAATCCTACGCACTGGGGCTTAATTTAGACTAGGGTTCTTCCACCTGGACCAAAGGGTTAGAACTACTACACATAGGAACAGGTTTTATCACTAGGAGTTCCTAGAACTTAAAGCAATTCCACATAGTGTTAGGCTTAGGTAGAAATACTCCCCTGGGGCTTAGTTGAGCAATCAACAGAGTGAAGGGTTGACGTGAATCCTATTACCGGGACATAGTGCTGGGGTTAGTCACGGTTGACCTTAGGTTTGGGACCGTGTGTTTAAGGATTTTCCTCGACTCAATTAACATCAATAGGAAAGTATAATAGCATAGTCTTGCACTAGAAGCATAAGTCCTAGAGGTAACTTGTCCGGATACCCTATTTTCATTCATTGCTAGTCTCTCTCTTTTACTCTTTACTTGCACTTTTCTTTCTTTCATCTTTCTATTCATTTCCCTTGCTTTTATTTTAATTTCCATAAATCCACTTATCACTCCGATTATTGTTTTCTCATATATCGTACGACTGAATAGCAATTTCTCGTATTTTTAATCCCTATTCCCTGTGGATTCGACTACCAACTCACCGGGGTAATTTTATTACTTCGACAAGGCCGTGCACTTGCGGTACACACGCAAAAGGTCGTGTCAAGTTTTTATTACTTCGACTGAATAGCAATTTCTCATTATTGTTCATTGTTGCTGAAAATCAGGATTTCAGAGAGTTCACACGGGCGTGTGGAAATTCCACACGGCCGTGACTGTAGCAAAAGAACTGTAGCAAAGGTACTGTTCACAATGCCGAAAAATCACGATTTCAGAATTTCCACACGGGCATGTGGAATTCCTGGTTTTTCACAGGGCCGTATGGAATTAACACAAGGGCGTGTGAAACTCCGATTTCAGCCCGATTTCAGCCTATAAATTACCCATTTTTAGATCTATTTGGGGACCCTCCCCTTCTATCACTTGGATATCTTTTGGGGGGCTTTCAGCTAGGGTTTGGAGAGGTTCTTGGAGGTCTTTGGAGGTGATTAAACGGCATCGACATCGACATCCTTTGGAAGAAAGCTATTAGGGAAGCTCTCATCGGCATTGATTTGTCGAGGTGTGCCTTAGGCTTGACAAGGGATTCGTTGGAGAAGACACGCAACTACACAAGACCATCGATACGATCTACAAGGGGGTTTTCTTTATGGTTTTTATGCATATGTTCTTAAACTATTTATTGACTTTGTATTGCTCCATGGAGAGCTAAACCCTAGGATGATATTGTTTCTATGACTTTTATTATGCTTTCTTAATTTAATGTTCTATTATTGAGTTCCAATCTTGCATGCCGATTGTATGAGATTTTCCCCTAGCCATGACACTAGGGTTGAGAATCTATTAGGTTATCCTTTGAGGGTGTGACAACCTCTATAGGATTAGACTACACAAGGTTGGAGAGGGTTGAGAGGGAGAGTTGTGAGGTAGCGATGTACCCCTTTCCCCTCCGGTGTGGTTTCTCCCTACCTCCGTTTCCTTGATTCATTAGCGGTCGAGATAGAGTGAAGTGCTAGGTAGATAAACTCCCCTGGGGCTTAGTTACGCGAGTAACAGAGTGAAGGGTTGAAGTGAATCCTACGCACTGGGGCTTAATCTAGACTAGGGTTCTTCCACCTGGACCAAAGGGTTAGAACTATACATAGGAACAGGTTTTACCACTAGGAGTCCCTAGAACTTAATGCAATCCCACGTAGTGTGAGGCTTAGGTAGATATACTCCTCTAGGGCTTAGTTGACAGGTCAACGAGAGTCAAGAGTCGTAGTGAATTCTAATGCCGGGGCATAGTGTTGGGGTCAGTCATGGTTGACCTTAGGTTTGGGACCATGTGTTTAAGGATATCCTCGACTCAATTAGACATCAATTAGAGGGTATAATACTAGTCTTGCACTAGAAGCATTAGTCTTAGGGGGAGCTTTGTCAGGGTACCCCATCTTAATATCGATTACCTCTCCTACCCTCATTATTCTTCTTGCACTCTTTTATTTTCTTTTACATTTATATATATATATATATATATATATATATATATATATATATATATATATATATATATATATATATATATATACTTCTTTCATCATCGACTTCTTTCATAGCCAAATAGCGATAACACTTGTTTCTGAACTTAATGCCAGGGTATTTTTATTACTTCGACAACCCGTGCACTTGCGCGGTACACAATCTCATGAAGCCCGACCACTTTCTTTCTATCCCTTAAGTTCCACTGATAGCTATTCATAGCTATCTCTTCTATGAGGTGTCGGGCTTCACTGGAAGTCTTGCCTTATAAAGTACCATCTCTTGCCGCGTCTAACGATTGTTTGGTGCTTGGATTCAACCCATTATGGAAACTGTGAATGATCATCCATTCTGAAAATCCATGTTGTTGGCACTTCCACAGGAGGTCCTTGAACCTATCCCATGTCTCAAATAGAGACTCCAATTCCGTCTGTACGAAGGAAGAAATCTCATTCCGGAGCTTCACTGATTTTTTGGGAGGGAAGTATCTAGCATGGAAAGCTTCTACCATCTCCTCCCATGTGGTGATAGATGCTCTAGGCAATGACTGCAACCAATGTCTTGCTTTCCCCTTCATGGAAAATAGGAAGGCTCTCAATCTAGTGGCGTCATCCATTACTCCATTGATTTTAAGCGTGTCACACATCTCCAAGAAGTTCTCGATATGCCTATTGGGATCTTCATCGGCCAACCCATTAAATTGTGCGGTCCACTACAACATTTGGATGAAGCCTAGCTTTAGCTCAAAATTTTGAGCTGTAATTAGTGACCTCACAATGCTTGATTGTGTCTCCAAGACTGCGAGTCTAGCAAAATCAGATAAGGTCCTTTACTGTTCATTCTATTATGCCATTGTTTCTTACCCTTCTGTGTCTATTTTCGCTTGATTAGACTGTTCTTGCACAAGTTCTTTCCCTTTCCAATGTGTTTTTCTTCCAATATCTGGGTCTCCTTCAACAAGAATCGAAGGATTACAATGGGTCATAACTTGGAGCTGAATAAAAAGAAAAGAAAACAAATAAGAACGATGGAAGAATAAGTGTGAAATAGAATGTGAAGTGAATAGCTAAAATAGTAAAAACAAATTTCTAAAATACACCTACTCCCCAGCAACAGCGGCGAAAACTTTGACAGGAGCCCGAAAGTATGCTTGTTGTCACAGTAATAAAGTACCCCGATGAGAGGGTAGTCGAATCCATAGGGAGTAGGGATTACAGACGCAAGAACTTACTATTTAGCTAGTTTGAAGTACGAATGGTGAGAGCGAAAATCAATGTGTGTGTGCGAGAGTAATTAAGAGAAATAAGAAAATGAAAGAGCAACATGGAAGATAGGAGAGTGCAAGCAAAAAGTAAGAGAGAAACAATCAAGTGTAAAATAGGGTAATCGGACAAGCTCCCCCTAGGACTAATATTCTAGTGCAAGACTATGTATTATACTCTCCAATTAATGTTTAATGAGTTGTGGACATCCTAAAGTACACGATACCAAACCTAAGGTCAACTGTGACTAATCCCAACATTATGCCCCGGCATTAGGTTTCACTATGACCATTAACTCTTGTTGACCTGTCAACTAAGCACAAGGGGAGTCCATCTTCCTAAGTCTCACACTACGTGGGATTGCTTTACGTTCTAGGGATTCCAATTGATAGATCTTGTTCCTAAGTATAGTCTTAACTCGTTGGTCTAGGTGAAAGGGCCCTAGTCTCAATTAAGCCCCACGTTAGGATTCACTACAACCATTCACTGTGTTGCTCGTGCAACTAAGCCCTAGGGGAGTTCATCTCCTAGTAGTTTGCTCTACCTCGACCGCTAAGAACTCTTGGAACACGGAGATAGGGAAAATTGATAAGTGCTCGTGTTATAAAAATACGAAGTATTATTCTCTTACATTGAGCATTACCCTTATCAGATTTTATCATTAAATTGTGTGCATTTGTGTACTTTTGTGCATTGTAGGGTTGTAGAGCTAGTTTGGAGAAAAAGAGCAAAGTTAGATCGTGTTCACATTTGTTGGGGAGTTTTCAGACCGAGCAACGAACATGGTATGAGTCTAGACTTATGGGTGTGTGCCAACCTCCTATGGAGGGGCACAAAGGCAGTCACATTCACAATAAGTCTAACTCTTGTAGCATAGGAGAACTTCACCAATGAGGAGAATTGAAGCAATCAGCACGATCTACCATTGATTGTGTGGCCAATTCAACGACCTCGATAAAGAACGATGACTTGGGGAGCTTTTTGATAAAAGTACTGTAGCAGCACAATAGCAAGGTACTACAGCAAAATACTGTAGCAAGTTACTGTTTACAATGTGCCGAAATTCAGCAAAACAGAGACTTCACACGGGCGTGTGGAAATTCCACATGGCGGTGTGAAATCCCGATTTCAGCTATTTAAAGGCGCGACTCAACACTATTTGAAGGCATTTTTGAGACTTTTTCTGGATCTCATGGCGTATCTTTTCCTCTAACTTCTAGAGGGTTGCGGCTAGGGTTTGGAGAGGACCTTGTGGAGGATTGAAGCGCGCTATCGGCATCGACATCGATGTCCGGCGGCCGCACAAAACCACGACCACACGCTACACAAGGGGTTTTCATCTATGCTTTTGATTTGTGTTTATTCTCTTAGTTTGATGGATTTGTATGGCTCCATGAGGAGCTAAACCCCTTGTGGCATTAGATAAGTGCTCGTGTTATAATAATGCGAATTGTTGTTATCTTACAATGAGCATTACTTTCATCAGATTTTGTTACTAAATAGTGTGTATTTGTGTGCTTTCGTGCATTGTACGGTTGTGAAGCTAATTTGGAGAAAGGAGCAAAGTTAGATCGTGTTCACCGTTGTTGGGGAGTTTTCAGACCAAGCAAGGAACAAGGCACGAGCCTAGACTTGTGAGTATGTGCTAACCTCCTTTGGAGGGGCATAAAGGCAATCACATTCACAATAAGTCTAACTCATGTAGCATAAGAGAGTTTCACCAATGAGGAGAATTGAAGCAATCGACACAATCTACCATTGATTGTGTGGCCAATTCAACGGCCTCGATGAAGAATAATGAATTAAGGAGCGTTTTAGCAGGAGAGTACTATAGCAGCATTTTAAAAATTACTGTAGCAAAAACATTGTAACAAGTTACTGTTCATTGTCTGCCGAAATTCAGCAAAACAGAGACTTCACAAGGTCGTTTGGAAATTCCACACGGCCGTGTGAAATCACGATTTCAGCAATTTAAAGCCACGACCCAACACTATTTGAGACTTTTTCTGGTTCTTTTTGATAACCTTTTAACCTAACTTCTGGAGGTTTGCGGCTAGGGTTTCGGAGATGACTTTGTGGAGGTTTAGAGTGCGCCATCGGTATCGACAGTGATATCCGACGGCCGCACAAGACCACAACCACACTCTACACAAGGGGGTTTTCATCTATACTTTCGATTTGTGTTTACTTTCATAGTTTAATGGAATTGTATAGCTCCATAAGGAGCTAAACCCCTTGTGGGTATTCGGACTTGTAAACCCTAGGATGATTATGTTTCTATGACTTGTTATTATACTTTTCTTTATTGATGAATAAAATTGAGTTTCAATCTTAATTGCATTTTTTAATGGTTTCCCTTAGCCATGAGACTAGGGTTGAGAACAATCTAGGTTATCCTTTAGAGGTGTGACAACTCCTGTAGGGTTAGACTACTTAAGATTGGAGACGGTCGAGAAGGTGAGTCGTGAGGTAGCAAAACGTCCCCTTCCCTGTCCGGTTTGATTCTCCCTACCTTCGTGTTCCAAGACTTATTAGTGGTCGAAATAGAGGTAAGTGTTAGTAGATAAACTCCCCTGGGACTTAGTTGCGGGAGCAACAGGGTGAAGGGTTTTAGTGAATCTTAGTACTAGGGTTTTATTGAAACTAGTGTTCTTTCACCTGGACCAAAGGGTTAGAGCTATACATAGGAACAGGGTTTATCAGTAGGAATCTCTAGAACTTAAAGAAATTTCACGTAGTGTGAGGCTTAGGAAAATGGACTCCCCTAGGGCTTAATTGACAGGTCAACAAGAATCAAGGGTCATAGTAAAACCTAATGCCGGGGTATAGTGTTGGGGTTAGTCACGGTTGACCTTAGGTTTGGGACCGTGTGTTTAAGGATATCCCTGACTCATTAATCATCAATCGGAGAGTATAATAGCATTGTCTTGCACTAGAAAATAAATCCTAGGGATAGCTTGTCTGGGTACCCTATTTTACTCATTGATTGTCCTTCTCTATTTACTCTTACTTGCACTCTCCTGCCTTCCATACTTCTCTTTTATTTCTTGTTTCTTTAAAATTACTTTTGCACTCACTCATTGATTCTATTCTTACTCTTCGTACACCACATTAGCTAAATAGTGAATTCTTGTCTCTTAAATCCCTATTCCCTGTGGATTCGACTACCCTCTCACCGGGGTACTATTATTACTACGACAACCCGTACACTTTCGGGCCCTTGTCAAAGTTTTTGGCGCCGTTGCAGGAGAATAGGCGTATTTTAGATACTTGCTTTTTGCTATTTTAGCTATTCACTTTGTTTTCTATTTCTCACTTTCTTGTATATCATCATTCTTATTTGTTTTCTTTTCTTTGTTTTCAGCACCAGGTTATGGCCCATGGGAACCCTTCGATTCTTGTTGAAGGAGACCTGGACATTGGAAGAAGTACACATCGAAAGGGGAATGGACCTGTACAAGAATAGTCAAATCAAGCCGATATAGAAAATGAAGGGTCAGAAACAATGGCAGAGCAGAATGAACAGCATAAGAACTTGTCCGATTTTGCTAGACCCGCAATCTTGGGGACCCAATCAAGCATAGTGAGGCCCCCAATTACAGCTCAGAATTTTGAGCTAAAGCCTGGTTTCATCCAAATGTTGCAGCAGACAGCAAAGTTTAATGGATTGGCTGATGAAGATCCCAATAGTCATATCGAGAACTTCTTGGAAATGTGCGACATGTTGAAAATTAAAGGAGTGACGGATGATGCCATCTGACTTAGAGCTTTCCCATTTTCCTTGAAGGAGAGAGCGAAACAATGGCTGCACTCATTATCCAGGGTATCTATTACCACATGGAAGGAGATGGTTGAAGCTTTCTTGTCCCGATATTTCCCTCCCGGTAAATCAGTAAAGCTTCGCAATGAGATCTCTTCTTTCATGCAGACAGAATTAGAGTCTCTATTTGAGACGTGGGATAGGTTCAATGAGCTATTGTGGAAGTGTCCACAACACGGATTTCCTGATTGGACGATCATTCATACCTTATACAGCGGGTTTAATCCAAGCACTAAAGAATTATTGGATGCGGCAGTGATAAGTCCCTAAATACATCATGTTTTAGTTATAAAATTTGTATACTCTCATGCAACTTGTATTCGTTTCGATGACATTTGGTGCACTTGATACATTTGTTTTTGTTTTAGGTCTTCATACGCCATTTTTGCGAAAAAGATACGCATCTGAGTTGTTCCGAAGAGAAATGAGGAAGAAAGGAAGTCTTTACAAGCTCCGGACGCCAAGAGGCGCGCGCGCATTGCTCACACTGAGCATGTATGCGGCCACTCTGCGGGGCCACACAGTGGCCGCACATTTCCTCCAGAAGCTTGTGCGACCAGTGTGAAGGGCCGCACACTGGCCGCACAACACAGCCAAAAGGCTGTACGACCACTGTGCGACCGCGCACAGTGCACGCACAACCTCAGGATATATAACGCATCTCTTCTGGGTTTTGAGGGGATTTTGTTAGCTGTTGGCTCTCATCCGACATCCACTTCTGATCAGGTCATTTCTATCACTTTTGGAGGTAATTTCGGCAGGAATTGAAGGAGAGAAGAAGGGGAGAATGCAGATAAGCATCAAAGGGGTCGCCGACGCGGATCCGATGAATCCTCTTCAACACCTTCTAGCCGATATTTCAACGGGAGTTTCATTGTTGTTTGTATAATGGCTGTTATGTATTATGAACTCTTCCATTTTGTTATGTTGAACTAGACTCCCAAGGCCACCGGGCTCCCGGTGAACCTTGGGAGAAGACTTTGTATGGATGACATTGCTATTTTGTAATTGATTGTGTGTGACTTGTGTTGCTGGTTTTAATTGACAGGATCCCCGAAAGTGCACAGGTTTGTCGAAGTAATAAAAGTTACACCGGTGAGAGGGTAGTCGAATCTACAGGGAATAGGGAGTTAGAATACGAGATTTCACTATTAAAACTATGCGAAGTACGGAAAAGTAGTAATCGATTTGTGTGTGAATTGCGAGAACAATTATACTAAAGACAGGAAATTAAATAGAGAAAGGTGAAAGATTAGAAATCGCAAGAAAAGAGATTAAAGAGGATTTAACAATTAATGAAGTGGGGTATCCGGACAAGTTATCTCTAGGATCTATGCTTCTAGTGCAAGACTATGCTATTATACCTTCCTATTGATGCTAATTAAGTCGAGGAAATCCTTAGACTCACGGTCCCAAACCTAAGGTCAACCGTGACTAACCCCAACACTATGCCCCGGTATTAGGATTCACAACAACCCTTCACTCTATCGCTCGCACGATTAAGTCCCAAGGGAGTACATCTACCTAAACCTCACACTACGTGGGATTGTATTAAGTTTTAGGGACTCCTAGTGATTAAACATGTTCCTATGTGTAGTTCTAACCCTTTGGTCCAGGAGGAAGAGCGCTAGTCTAGATTAAGCCCCAGTGCATAGGATTTACTTCAACCGTTCACTCCGTTACTCGCGTAACTAAGCCCAGGGGAGTTTATCTACCTAGCACTTCACTCTATCTTGACCGCTATTAAATCAAGGAAACGGAGATAGGGAGAAATCACACCGGAGGGGAAAGGGGTACATCGCTACCTCACAACTCTCCCTCTCAACCCTCTTCAATCTTAAAGAGTCTAATCCTATAGGAGTTGTCACACCTCCAAAGGAAAACCTAGATTGCTCACAACCCTAGTGTCACATCTAAGGGAAAACAATAGCAAGATAAAATTAAGATCAAAACTCAATTCTTATTCATCAATAATGGAAAAGCATAATAACAATGTCAAAGAAACATAATAACCCTAGAGTTTTACAAGTCCGAATACCCACAAGTGGTTTAGCTCCTCATGGAGCTATACATGTTCATCAATGTATATAATAAAACAAGAAGTAAAGACATGGATGAAAACCCCCTTGCGTATGGTGTGGCCGTGGTCTTGTGCGGCCGCCGGACATCGATGATGATGCCGATGACGCGCTCCAAACCTCCACGAAGTCCTCTCCAAAACTCTAGCCGCCCTCTCCAAAGTTGAGGAGAAAATTAGGTCAAAAGATTTCTCAAAAAGTCTCCAAATCTGGCTTTTATAATGTGGAGTCGCGGCTTTAAATTTGCTGAAATCGGGATTTAACACGGCCGTGTGGAATTTCCACACGCCCGTGTGAAAATTTTGGAAAACTGATTTTCGGCCGGCTGTGAACAGTAACTTGCTACAGTAATGCTACAGTAATTGTGCCGAAACGCTCCCGAATTCGTCGTTCTTCATCGAGGCCGTTGAATTGGGCACACAATCAACGGTAGCTCGTGTCGATTGCTTCGAATCGCCTAATTGGTGAAGTTCTCCTTGTTGGCATGAGTTAGACTTATTGTGAATGTGACTGCCTTTGTGCCCCTCCAAAGGAGGTTGGCACACACCCACAAGTCTATGCTCACGCCTTACTCCTTGCTTAGTCCGAAAATCTTCCCAACAACGCCAAACACGACCTAACTTCGTTCCTTTCCTTCATTTTATCTTCACAACCCTACAATGCACAAAAGTAAACAATTGCACACTTTTTAGTGATAAAATCTGATTAAATTAATGCTCATTGCAAGATAATAACACTTCGCATTACTATAACACGAGCACTTATCAAATCCCCCCACACTTAAGCTTTTGCTTGTCCTCAAGCAAAATAAAACGTGAAAGTACTTGGGAAGACAATTGAAAGTGCTCGGCCTTAGGTTCACCAAAAGTATGCAAAAGAAGCATTGTACAAGTAAGGGGAAATCAAAATATTGCATAAGGTTACCATTGCTCTAGTTAAAAACTCGAATCATAAAGGATGAAAACTCGAAAAATGTGTTAGTGTGTGCGATCTCACTCAATAGAACCAACGAGTACTCCTCAAACTTTGGTTACAAAGGACTTATTTATATACAAAAACAAAAAAAAATAAGGGGAGGAAGTAGTAGCTTCACACATCCTTGAAGGTAGCCCTTTCCTAGGCGGCCGCCAAAGGTGGCTTTCACACTTTCGAGGAGGCAGCTCTTTCTACCGGGGTAGTAGCTTTCACGCATCCCATGAGATAGCTCTTTCTCTCATTAGGGCATAACTTGTATCCGACTTATGAGAGTAGCTACATACTTCATAGGCGGTAGCTCTTTCCACCCCAAATGCATAATTAAATCAAAGCTAATATTCAAAAACTCCTATATATTTTTATACTTTTTTTTTTCTCTTTTCCATTTTTTTTTATGCATTTTCCAAAGCAAAACTAAGAACGATGATAAACTTGTCCTTAAAAACTTCAAGATTTGAGTTTCCAATGGATTCCAAGAGTAAGTTGTGCAATATAAGAATATCGAGCAAAAAATTCCTAAAATTCAAGTAAAAACTAGAGCATGATAGGACACAATGTTAAAAATTCTCCTAAACTATAAGAATACAACCGTTGCAACTAAGGTGAACCGCCATAGGCTACATGAGCATAAGCAATTGAACGCACAAGTAAAGGTGTGTGCAATGTGAACTCTCCCCCACACTTAAGATGTACATTGTCCCCAATGTACGCATGCAAGCACAATAAAAATTAAGAATTGTAAAACAATTAGTGTGGAAGTAGGTAATTGAAACATTACTCCCCTGAACTCCAAGTGTTGCGTTTGATGGAGCTAGGTGCATTGAGAGTTGAGTCTCAATGGGCTGTGAAGAACACACGGTCCCATGACCGTGTTTATGACTATTCCTTAGATTCCTTTCATCCAAGACCATCTGCGCACACATACACAAGGGTTCAGTATAGCTCAATAAAGACTCGAGTATATAGAATATGAAAATGAAATACAACTCGAGAGAAAAGCTAAATAAAAGATAAACTCAGAAGGAGAGTCCTTTCTGAGTACTACAAGTTCAAAATAAAATAGAAAAGTACAAGAATGAAAATCAAATAAAAATAAAGAAAAACTAAATCTAAGACGCCTCAGCGTCGGTGTCCTGGATAGAAGCCTCTGGTGCTGCTGGTGATGCTGGAGCTGGGGATGCTGGTGGTGTAGGAGTGGAAGCTCGGGGTCGGACCACGAATGGTGAAGTCATGGCTCGCTCGAGTAACTGCTGTATGCTGTGTAATCGAGCCATGACCTCTGTGTGCTGTGCATCCTGTGTGGCCCTGACCTCAGCCACCTCGGATCGTATCACCCTTACTGCGCTCTCGAGGCGCTCCAGTCGATACTGGCCTCGAGAGGGTGAAAACATGCGCACCGGAGGTGCCTCCTGCGCGGTGGGTGGTACCTCGGTCTCTGTGTCCGCTGGGGGTGGCTCTAATGCTGCCTGTGACCCCTCGGCCTGATCTGTACGAGGAATGATCAAAGTGTAAACTCCTGGTCCTGATCTGCGGACCATCCCCATCATCCTCAGGGTCTTTATGCCTAACGGAGCCGGTGTAGAAGTCCTCTCAGCGCCACGTACTCCGTCTCGAAGCTCTAACCCCATAATCAATCACGTGATATACGGGCCTGAGAAGATCACTCCCACCCTGGGGTACTGGCCCTGGTGGCGGATGTACTCTGCTACAATATGCCCCAGGTGGAGTGGTGATTCCTTCCCCGCAAGTGTACGGGATCGCCAAGCAATACCCTGTGAGTGACACAGGGGTCGTATTCCACTGGGTCCAAGAAAGTACTATTACTCACAGTTCATCTATTTTCTATCCTACCATTCAATATGAGTTGATAAGAAATAAAGCAAACAAATTAATTTAAACTAATCCTATGGCCTGGTAACTAGCACACGAATGTAAACAATCAAGGGAGTATCAAGCATGAGAAGGGTGTGTTTGGACAAGGAATCCACCTAGGGTTGTCATTTAGTCAAGAACAAGGATGATATAAAGATGCATTAATGATAGTTGAGACCTAGAGACCTCCTAAGTAGATTAGCCCCGATTTCTCGGCGACTAACCCCTGTTCCCATACGAGTGTTAATTGGAATCTCTCCGTATTAACCCACCTACGATCGCAATGAGCTCCGTGAAGTCTCTAATAGGAGTAAACCTACTATCCTTCGGCTTAAACCTAGCAATGGAGGGCTACCGGCACCCAATTTCTCGGCGTGTCGGCACAAGAATCCCCTTTCAATCTCTCCAAGATCTAGTACACGTGAGTAGGTCACATCTACGTATACAACTCATAAAAGAATTACGGATTTCTCCACAAATGTAATTCTAGACATGAAAGCATGAAAGATTGAATCTCAAACAACCATCAAACTAAATTAATAACAACATCCAAAGTTCATACACAAGATTAATCCTAGGGTTCATCCAAATCCAAACACAATGATAAGTTAATCCCTCATGATAAGGAACACTTAAACAACATACAAGGAAGAAAGAAACATAAAAGAAGCAATGAAAACTCATCTAGGTCTTGATCCCCTTGAATGGATGAAGCTTCAAAGGTTTGTCAATGGTGGCTTAGATCTTCACTCCAACTCCTTCTCCTTTGCTCCTCTCCCTCTTAGTGATGATGTGTGCTTGTTTCCCACTTGGATCCCCTCCGAAAGGTGGCCGGAAAGCCTCAAGATGAAGTGGTGGCGGCGGCCCAAAAGGCCAAGGAAAAGTCTCTCTCCATTAGCCCTAAAATCACCCATAAATACCCCCGAAGTATCCCGGGGTGGATAGATGGATCCCGGGGTGGATAGATAGGCAAAAACAAGGCAAAACTTGTCTCATGTGGGGGTGCATCTCGGGGTGGATGGATGGATCCCGGGGTGGATAGGGGGCCGTGAACCCTAGTACAAAATCAATATCTTTTGATGCTCACGGCCCCGTATGCTGCACTGTTCATTCTTATGCACTTCCATCATTTCCAGCCCAAAATTCCTCAGGTGCAACAGCAACTGCTACAGTGAATCCGCTACAGTCTCCAGCTACAGTGATATGCTCCAGTACTCTAGCTGCAGTGAATACGCTTTAGTACTACGACACCCTGATTTTCATCCTTTTTCGCCCAAATCGTATTATCGTGTTCCTCATGGCTCCTCCATGCCTACAACATAAATAATACTCAATTAAGCATAAAACGGGCATCCATTCATATAAAAATACATGCTAAGTGTACAAAATACGTATACTAAAACATATACATTTTGACACTTATCAAACATCCCCACACCTAAGCGTTTGCTTGTCCCCAAGCAAACAAATCATAAAAAACAAAGGGAATGATAAGTGGCTAAATGTACTATCTCCAATTCAAACAAATACGAGATTTGACAAGTATTAAATAATGATACCCAGATGTTGAGTTATAGTTAATAAGTACGACAAAAAGATCCTGTCTCACCTCTTATATGTCTGTGCAGTGTAAGTGAATCTTTTTATCTCATTTGCCCTTTCTTGGTCTAGCCTACTGACTTTATTCAGTACAGCTCTTGATCCTAATCACTCCATATACAAGAATACTGGGTCTTAAAATGCTAAGTGCTACCTCAATGAACAAGTAAGATCCTTCTAACTCCTGAAGTTGAAATTAAATCCCTATTCTTCTCAAAACATCAAGTAGGCAGTCTAAGTTATCACTAGGGTTTTATTTATATGTATATTCACTTTTTTTTTTTCTTTTTTTTTTTTGAGTCCGTGACACACCCCTTTGCGTGTGTGTACCGCAAGTGCACGGGTTGTCGAAGTAATAATTACCCTGGTGAGTAGGGTAGTCGAATCCACAGGGAACAGGGCTACTAGTACTAACTTCTTCTCTGCAATCTAGCCTAATGACCAATGTGATTTTGTGGTGATCTAGTGTGCATAGAAATTAATACCAGAGATGAATAGGCAAAAGGTAAATAAAGGGAGATCTCAATCAATGAAGATGAGATACCCGGGCAATGCTCCCCCTAGGTTCTATCATGAAGTGCAAGACTAACTAAATGCTCCTAAACCGAGTTCTATGATTCGAGGTAATCCAAGAATAATCAGTCCCTGCTTCCAGGCCACCGATACTAGTCCCCTACAAGGTCCCGGCGGAGAAATCGCTCAATCTCAACACCTCACACCCCATATCTCTCAATCTCACACCTCACACCAAATATGGTTGCATAGATCTTAGGGAATACGGAGATAGGAAACACCTAATCGGAAGGGAAAGGGGACACTCCACTATCTCATGACTCACCCTCTCAACCCTCTTCAATCTCATATGTTCTAACCCTAATGGAGACCTCTCTCTCACCAAGGCAACAAATCAAGCATACCAAACAACCATACGAATCAATAAGGCATGCAAGCAATGATAAAACAAGATTGAAACTCAAATAAACTCGGATTTAAAAGAAAGCATAAAGAAAGTCAATACATGAATCGAAACCTAGGGTTCACATGCCCAAGTATCTACTAGGGTTTAGCCCTCCATGGGGCTTATTACAAAGCAAAACATAACACAATGAAAAGCAATGTAAACCATGGAAATAAACCCCCTTGAATTCGTGATGATGGCCTTGATGGGTCGCTCAACGTCTTGAAGGATCCTTCTCCGAAGCTAAGTTGCCAATGACTCCCTCGATGCTATGACGGAGGAAAGAACTATCAAAGTTGGTGAAGAACGGCCCTCCAATTCGGCAAAGACCTCCTCCTCAAACCCTAGCCGCTTCCTCTCTCAAAAGCCACACAAAAGATCTCAAAAGAATCGGCAAAAAGGGCTATTTATAAGCCTGAACCGCGTCAGCCGCGTGTCTGCACGCGACCGCGTGGCTGCAGAATTTCCACGCGGTCGCGTGAACAGTAATTCCACGCGGTCGCGTGCCTGCTGCAGTGAAATGAACAGTAATTTCCACGCGACCGCGTGGCTGCAGAATTTCCACGCGGTCGCGTGTCTGCTACAGTGGAATGAACAGTGTTTTGCTACAGTATTCTCATAATTATGCTCCAAACTCTCTCATATTGAGGCCACATGGTCGGGCACACGTCCATGTGGTGAGTTATAAGACTTCTCCTTCTTCGAATCATCATTTGAGAGCTTTAACTATCCTCACACAAGTTGGGACATGAAGGTGTGACTGCCTTTGTGCCCTTCCATCACATAAATCATCTTGAATTATTCAGGAAGTTGGCACACACCCTCATGTGCGTGATCCCCTCTTGTGCCTTGACACTTGTGTTGTACAAAAACTCCCAACAATAGATCTTTATAACCCATCTTTGCTTCCTTTTCCTCCTTTAACACTTCCACAACCTAATTGCATAAAAGAACACCAAAATACACTTTATGAGACATAATCAATGGTAAAATGATGCTCAATGTATGTAAAACAAGTCGGTAAAACATGTATATTCAAGCACTTATCAGTCCGCCTAACATAGACTGCACAAAAATCTTTCTGGAGGGTGCACATGCTGGTTAGGCACAAGAGCCACCCAACTACTCGATTACAGTCTACATAGACGCATTCATGCTTCATTAGCAGAGGAATACTGACATAGACTCTTTTTTTTTTTTTTCATATTCACCCTAGATCATGTCTTTAGACTACACTACAAGTTACAAAACTAGGACTAGCTCAATAAGGCTTAGAAGTTCTTAAGAGTTCATTTAAGGATAGAACTTAGTCTTCTAAGGCCAAGTACTCAAGGTTGTGTGTTAAGCATACAAGAGAGTTAAAGTAGTCAAGTTGGCTATTCCTAGGGCATCAACAAAAAATTCAGTGCACAAGACAATACTAGAAGTGAAACAGAATTCAATAGAGCACAAAAATATGTACCTCACATCAATCATTAGTTCATGCTTGAAGAATCTAACAAAAATGAACAAAGCCATCATTGATAACACTAGCATGTAAATATAGCCATAATATATGTAATACACCCATCCCCACACCTAGTGTTGTGCATTGCCCTCAATGTACACTATTCATGAATAACATGGCAATATAAGCAATAAAAACAATAGAGGAGGGTGAAAATGAACTTCCCCGGTTTATCTTGTTCAACTAGCGATGTGTGACCTGAACATAGAGTACGGCGAGCTATACATGTCGGGTCCAATCTCCATTGAATGCGGAGAAGCTCACCAAATTTCCCTTAATGCCCTACAAGGCAAAAAGGGCACATCATCATTCCACAAAATTCACAAAGGAGAGATGGGGACTAATCATGCAAAGACTCAAACAAAACACAAAAAGAACACACAAGCTAGAAACTAAAGTCTAAAACAACAGAACAAAATGTCCATGCTAGTCCTTGTCCATTCACAATCACGATGTCCAATTCCCTCTTATTACAAGTGTTGCTAAGGGATAACAAAGATGAGACAATTTCAGGCCCAAATATAAGAAAATCAAGGGTTTTCATGATGGGAGTGTGAAAGAATTCAAGATGTGCTACAGTAACTTCCCAAAAAAAAATTGCAAGAGCTTCCCTTGTACATGGAGCATAAAAATTTTTACAAAGCTTGTAAATTACTCCAAAAACCCATAAAGACAACAAAAAACCAATCTCCCAAATATTGATATCCATTCATCTTAAAAAAAAATAAGAGAAAGGGAGAGGAAATATTCATGCTCAAAGCTAGGGTTTAGAGAGAGGTACCTTGGGGGGTCGGTGACGATAACAGCAAAACTCCCACATATTCATGCAAATTAAGTCCTTGGAAGTATGAGAATCGTGTATAGGAAGAAAAATGAAGAAAAACGGTGAAAGAATAATGGAAAACGGATGAGAAATGAGAGAGTTATGAAGAAAATGGTGAAGATATAAGTCCAAGACCCGTGGCATACGGCCCCCCCATACGGCCGTGAAGGGGGCCGTGAGCCCTAGGCCATTTTCACTGGAAATTTGTCACAGCCCCATATACGGCCGTGAGGGGGGCCGTGAGACACAAGCCAAACTTACTGGAATCGTCTCATGGCCCTCCAAACGGCCCCCTTAGGGCCGTGAGGACCTGGAAAGCTTCAAAAACTCTTCAAATGCAACCCAAAACACCCAATGAAGGCCATGAAGTGATTAAGAACACCTCTAACTTGAAAGAAATGCTTAAAAACTCGATGTAATGCATGATATATGACACACCCCTTTGCGTGTGTGTACCGCAAGTGCACGGGTTGTCGAAGTAATAATTACCCTGGTGAGTAGGGTAGTCGAATCCACAGGGAACAGGGCTACTAGTACTAACTTCTTCTCTGCAATCTAGCCTAATGACTAATGTGATTTTGTGGTGATCTAGTGTGCATAGAAATTAATACCAGAGATGAATAGGCAAAAGGTAAATAAAGGGAGATCTCAATCAATGAAGATGAGATACCCGGGCAATGCTCCCCCTAGGCTCTATCATGAAGTGCAAGACTAACTAAATGCTTCTAAACCGAGTTCTATGAGTCGAGGTAATCCAAGAATAATCGGTCCCTGCTTCCAGGCCACCGATACTAGTCCCCTACAAGGTCCCGGTGGAGAAATCGCTCAATCTCAACACCTCACACCCCATATGACCGCAATAAGCTTTAGGGATACCTAAAAGTGAAACCGATTCCTAAAATTAGACCTAACCCTATTTCTAGGCGGAAGATCCCTAACCCCCTACAAGGTCCCGGCGGAGAAATCTCTTAATCTCATGACTCACCCTCTCAACCCTCTTCAATCTCATATGTTCTAACCCTAATGGAGACCTCTCTCTCACCAAGGCAACAAATCAAGCATACCAAACAACCATACGAATCAATAAGGCATGCAAGCAATGATAAAACAAGATTGAAACTCAAATAAACTCGGATTTAAAAGAAAGCATAAAGAAAGTCAATACATGAATCGAAACCTAGGGTTCACATGCCCAAGTATCTACTAGGGTTTAGCCCTCCATGGGGCTTATTACAAAGCAAAACATAACACAATGAAAAGCAATGTAAACCATGGAAATAAACCCCCTTGAATTCGTGATGATGGCCTTGATGGGTCGCTCAACGTCTTGAAGGATCCTTCTCCGAAGCTAGGTTGCCAATGACTCCCTCGATGCTATGACGGAGGAAAGAACTATCAAAGTTGGTGAAGACGGCCCTCCAATTCGGCAAAGACCTCCTCCTCAAACCCTAGCCGCTTCCTCTCTCAAAAGGCACACCAAAGATATCAAAAGAATCGACGAAACGGCCTATTTATAAGTCTGAATCGCGCCAGTCACATGTCTACACGCGACCGCGTGAGATCCCACGCGATCGCGTGGGCTGCAGAATTCCGCTACAGTACTGCTACAGTGAAATGAACAGTATTTTGCTACAGTACTGCTACAGTGAAATGAACAGTATTTTGCTACAGTACTGCTACAGTGAAATGAACAGTATTTTGCTACAGTACTCTTCATGACCATGATCCAAACTCTCTCATCTTGAGGCCACATGGTCGGGCACACGCCCATGTGGTGAGTTATAAGACTTCTCCTTCTTCGAATCATCCTTTGAGAGCTTTAACTATCTTCACACAAGTTGGGACATGAAGGTGTGACTGCCTTTTTGCCCTTCCATCACACAAATTATCTTGAATTCTTCAGGAAGTTGGCACACACCCTCATGTGCATGATCCCCTCTTGTGCCTTGACACTTGTGTTGTACAAAAGCTCCCAACAATACGTCTTTATAACCCATCTTTGCTTCCTTTTCCTCCTTTAACACTTCCACAACCTAATTGCATAAAAGAACACCAAAATACACTTTATGAGACATAATCAATGGTAAAATGATGCTCAATGTATGTAAAACAAGTAGGTAAAACATGTATAATCAAGCACTTATCAATATAATAACAAAAACATGATTCTCAAGATGTTTATCAATTAAAACACATAAACAATGATAAGAAGAATGTACAAGGAAAACAAGCATGGACTTATTCAAACAAATAAAAACATGAAAGAAACACAAGCATACACAACAAATACACAAACCACACTCCACTAAACACATAAAAAGAAGAAAATAAAGAATTTAAGGCTTGGGTTGACTCCCAAGAAGCGCTTGTTTAATGTCATTAGCTCGACGTACCTCTTTCTTACCTAAGGAGGCTTGAAAACGGTGTGTTCATCCCAGCTAGAAGTGGCATAAGAACTACCAAGAAATATGAAACATACCTTCCGGGATGATGAAAATTTGGAGGTCAAGCATGAGTCACCTTTTGGCCTCCATGGAAAAAGCTTGGGCCGGGAGTTGTGCAATTTGAACTTGGGCGGATCCTTGTTTGATTTGAGCATCCTCCCCGCTTCTACTTTGGTTCTGGCTGAATTTCCTTGGAGCTTCCTCAAGATTTGTTTTGGCCTCCAAGGAAATAGATAAGGTTGAAGGCTTTTCAAACTCGGCATAGGTGGGTCCTTGGGTGGTGTAAACCTCCTACCCACATCTCCTTCTTCAACCAACGTCAATCTTCCTTTGATCACCCATAAAAATCGTTTGGGCCTCCAAGGAAAAGTTTTGGTTGGGACGTGTCTAGAATCGGCATTGGTGGGTCATTGGGTGGCTTCAACCCTCTACCCACATCTTCAGTTGTCCCGAATGATTCTCTTTTGTGTTTAGTGTTTTGAGTCATTTCTATCCTAAGGGCTTGCTCAAGTGATGTTGATGTTCCATATTAGCAACCAAGACACCAAAGTCCTCATCCACCTCTTCTTGACAATAACCATCTTCATTTTCATTGTTGTTCGTAGAATGGGGCTCTTTTGCTCGCTCATGAAATAATTGTTCAACCCGACTTTCTAGCTTGTGAAGAGAGGCTTGTATAGCCAGAAGGGTGGCATCAATGCCCTCAAATCGTGCATTATATTTGGCATCAAGGGCATGAAGTTCAGTGGTGATGGCTTCAAGTTTGGTATCGACGACTTGAAATCTACTTTCAGTGTTTATCATGAATTTCGCCAATACATCCTCAGTAGTAAATCTTTTTACTTGTGGTGCTTGATACTGAGGACCTTGAGGAGGGGAAAGTTGTTGTTGCCCTTGATTCCCAGAAAAGTTTGGGTGGTATTTCCACTCCGGATTGTAAGTTGGGCCATATGGATTTCCTTGTGGTCTTGACCCCCCCACATATACTCAACATTCTTAACTTGTGTAACGGAGGAGCTAACACCTTGCATCTTCCAATTGGATTGTACCTCACACAAAAGAGAATACAAAGAACAAAGTCAAAATAAAAGAATAGAAAATAAAAGCAATATGAACAAGAAGAAAAATATCTACAAAGAGTATAATGTATAAAGAAAAGAAAAGAAATGGCTAGAGCAATAGACTACAAGCTTTCCTAATATTCCTTGAAAGTCCCCGGCAACGGCGCCAAAAACTTGATTGCTTCCCCGCAAGTGTACGGGATCGCCAAGCAATACCCGGTGAGTGACACAGGGGTCGTATTCCACTGGGTAAAGTGGGAATAAAATAAAACTAACTAACTAACCTAAACTAATCCTATGGCCTGGTAACTAGCACACGAATGTAAACAAACAAGGGAGTAACAAGCATGAGAATGGTGTGTTTGGACAAGGAATGCACCTAGGGTTGTCATTTAGTCCAGAACAAGGATGATCTAAAGATGTAATGATGATAGTTGAGACCTAGAGACTTCGAGAGTAGATTAGCCCCGATTTCTCGGCGACTAACCCCTGATCCCATACGAGTGTTAATCGAAATTTCTTCCGGATTAACAAACCTACGATCGCAATGAGCTCAAGGAAATCTCAAATAGGAGTAAACCTACTATCCTTCGGCTTAAACCTAGCAATGGAGGGCTACCGGCACCCAATTTCTCGGCGTGTCGGCACAAGAATCCCCTTTCAATCTTTCCAAGATCTAGTACACGTGAGTAGGTCACATCTACGCATACAACTCATAAAAGAATTACGGATTTCTCCACAAATGTAATTCTAGACATGAAAGCATGAAAGATTGAATCTCAAACAACCATCAAACTAAATTAATAACAACATCCAAAGTTCATACACAAGATTAATCCTAGGGTTCATCCAAATCCAAACACAATGATAAGTTAATCCCTCATGATAAGGGACACTTAAACAACATACAAGGAAGAAAGAAACATAAAAGAAGCAATGAAAACTCCCTCTACGTCTTGATCCCCTTGAATGGATGAAGCTTCAAAGGTTTGTCAATGGTGGCTTAGATCTTCACTCCAACTCCTTCTCCTTTGCTCCTCTCCCTCTTAGTGATGATGTGTGCTTGTTTCCCACTTGGATCCCCTCCGAAAGGTGGCCGGAAAGCCTCAAGATGAAGTGGTGGCGGCGGCCCAAAAGGCCAAGGAAAAGTCTCTCTCTATTAGCCCTAAAATCACCCATAAATACCCCCGAAGTATCCCGGGGTGGATAGATGGATCCCGGGGTGGATAGATAGGCAAAAACAAGGCAAAACTTGTCTCATGTGGGGGTGCATCCCGGGGTGGATGGATGGATCCCGGGATGGATAGGGGGCCGTGAACCCTAGTACAAAATCAATGTCTTTTGATGCTCACGGCCCTGTATGCTGCACTGTTCATTCTTATGCACTTCCATCATTTCCAGCCCAAAATTCCTCAGGTGCAACAGCAACTGCTACAGTGAATCCGCTACAGTACTCCATCTACAGTGAATACGCTACAGTATTACGACACCCTGATTTTCATCCTTTTTCGCCCAAATCGTATTATCGTGTTCCTCATGGCTCCTCCATGCCCTACAACATAAATAATACTCAATTAAGCAAAAAACGGGCATCCATTCATATAAAAATAAATGCTAAGTGTACAAAATACGTATACTAAAACATATACATTTAGACACTTATCAAGTGGCTCTCCCTCTACCATCGAATATAGGTACAGGAGCTCCTGACGGCTCAGAACCCCCGTACTGTCTCCCCTGCCGCTCACTGATCGGCTAAGAATAGCATGGAGCTACCTGTACGAGGCCCTGGTCAAATATGTGGCCTTGGACACTACTGGCTCATACTGTCCCTGGCCACATAACCTACTGTACGCACGCTGCGGGGTCAAAGTACCCGGGTAGTCTGTGGGTAGCAATACGTACTCCTCTGTCTCGGTGTGTGCCTTATCATACAGTCCCATACGTACTGAAAACTCGGTCATGCTCAAAGCGAAGTGTCGACCGAGGGCCTGGAACTGAATGGTATCAACATCGGTAAAACTGTCGTACCCCCGGTCGAACTCGAATGAGGAGAGCACATCCAGCGTAAGTGATCTGATCGCTGGCTCTCGAATGGAAAGGAGTCTGCTAGTTCCCCACTGAGAGGAGCTCCTCGACCTCATCTACCATCTCTGCTCCACCCTGAATGTCCCGTAGAATGCTCAAATCGGGGAAACGGCTCTGTCCAAAGCGGAGGTCTGATAATCGCTTGAACCGTTCCCGATGCTCAGGTGATGGGAAATCTATCTCTTCGGGAGGTGGGGTAGGTTCACACAGACGTTTCCTAGCCGACTTCTTAGACCAAGAAGCCATATCTGCAAAGTTACAAAAGAAAAGTTTCAAAGATCAGTTCAAAAACTCATTCTGCAGAAATCCACACGGCCGTGTGGAATTTCCACACGCCCGTGTGGAGCTTCTAGCGGACAGAGCATCACGGCCGTGGGTCTCAAAATCCAAAATTTACAATCTAATTCGTTCTAATTCTTTCTTAAACATACTCGCATACTCATTAATCATTCAATATAGGCGAAATCATCAAAAGAATGAATTAAATTGAGAATTGATGGAGAAAAGAGGAAGGGAGAGCTTACCAACGGTTTGAAGTGAAAACTAAGGAAATCTGCCGGAAAAACTCGTAAAAATCCTTCCAAAAGCTCGTAGAACGTCGGGGGAGGAGTAGAGCGGGTAGGAGAAGAGTTTAGAGTGGAAGAATCAAGAGGCACGAGTGAAATCTAAATGAAAACGCGCGGCTTTTGAAGTTCTGTGAATTCACACGGCCGTGTGGAATTTCCACACGGCCGTGTGCACTCTGGTTGCTCTCTGAACTACCCCACACGGCCGTGTGAGACAACCACACGGCCATGTGCCTTCACATTGGGATCCACAGGGGCACCCACACGGCCCTGTGGATTCTCGGGAGAACACAGAAGGTCTCTGAAAAATGTCACACGGCCGTGTGCCCAACATGGCCAAGAACACAAGGCCGGCCACAGGGGCACCTGATAAGTGCCTAAATACATCATGTTATAGCTATGATGTTCTTGTACATTCATGCAACTTATGTGTATTTTCGATGAGTTTTTGCGCACTTGATGTTTTATTTTTCATTTCAGGGTTTCAAGGACCAAGTGCGCAAGTTTTGAACATATTCGTGTCATTCCGGGGATGATTGAAGAAGGAACGAAGAGTTGGAGCACCCTGGAAGCCGACGCGCCGCACACGGACACATTTTTTCTCGGCCGTGTGCGGCCACTGTGCGGGCGGCGCAGTGGCCGCACACCCTGGCCAGAAGGGTGTGCGGCCACTGTGCGGCCCGCACAGTGGCCGCACAAGGGAGACAGAGAGGTGTGCGGCCAGTGTGCGGGCCGCACACTGGCCGCACAGCACAGCCAGAAGGCTGTGCGGGCACTGTGCGGCCCGCACAGTGCCCGCACACCTTCGGGCTATATATGCTTGTTCTGAAGAGTTTTTGAAGGAGTTTTTTGGTTCTCATCCGGCCTCCACTTGCCCTAGACTTCATTTCACCATTTCTTGAGGGATTTTGGAAGGATTTTCGGCTAGATTTGAAGGAGAGAAGAAGGGGAAGACGTTGAGAAGCTTCATAGGGCTCGCCGGCGCGGATCCGACGAGCTACGCCATCAACCCTAGTCGACATCTTCGAGGGAGTTATTCCTGTTTTTATTGGATGGAATTGTTGTATGATGAGCTCCTTAGTTTTGTGATGTTGAACTAAACCTCCCAAGGCCGCCGGGCTCCCGGTGAACCTTGGGAGGAGACTTTGTATGAATGACCTATATTTTGCTTTAAATGAATGTGTTAGTTTGATTGTTTGGTTTTAATTCATCATCTTGTTGTTCATTCTACAATGGATGGATTCCGTAGAATTGATTTTGAATGATACTTGTTTGGCGGGATGCTAGCTTGTATTAGGTCCTTTGATGAGTTAAAGAGGGTAACATGTATTAATACACCGGAGGTTCCGGGTGTTAATAGCCTCCCGCGCGATTAGGGTTAATTTAGCCGAGAGCGTGCATTAGATTAACCCTAATCAAGACTCCTTGTTCTCATTGACATCGTAGGGGTATTTTCTGGATAGAGAAACCTGTACTGGATTAGGGCTACACTACGGAGGTTCCGGGGTAGTCGACATCCGAGTCTAGCGGACCAAAACCAAGCCAACCCTAGTTTTATAATTATCTTGGTCATTCGTATTTAGTCTTCTCCCGGGGGAATCCTCGCCCGAGGCCTTCCATAATTATTGGATTCTTCATCTCTATTTTATTCCGGATTGAGTTTTATCTTATTTGCATTACTTTACTTGTTTTTATTATTTTAATATTGCTTCAACCCTGTTTCGATCGACTAGATAGTGACCCCCAAAAGGAAGTAATAGTAGATCTCGGGCCCTTGGGAATACGACCCTCCTCGTGAGGTTTATTACTTGACGACCCGTGCACTTGCGGCCGGGGAGTCGCGTGCTCGCTCTTTAGCGTGTCGCGCGGCGACTCATCAGCACCCACACACCCCTGTGGCTTCTCTGACTCGCTCGAGAAATACTAAGTGTTTCACACGGCCGTGTGAATACTCCACACGGCCGTGTGCCTTTCACAAGCTCTCTCACAGGGGCTCACACACGCCCCTGTGTATTCTCGGGAAGAAAGGGTTTTCTCTGCAGAGTTCCACACGGCCGTGTGCCTTAGCACAGTGGCACTCACAGGGGCACCCACACGCCCCTGTGGACTCTCTGGGAAAGAGTTGAAGTTCTGCGAGATTTCACACGGCCGTGTGGAATTTCCACACGGCCGTGTGCCCCTTCTGAGGTTGTTCACAGGGGCACACACACGCCCCTGTGCCCTCACTGGTTGAGCTCTGATTTGGTAACACACGGCCGTGTGGAATTTCCACAAGGCCGTGTGTTTTCTCTGGTTACTCAGAAAAATTCACAGACTCTTCCAAAAATTTCAGAAACTCTTTTAAAACACTTAGAGCCTGTATAAACCATAAAAACATGACCAGAGACTGTAGAAAACACACTCAACCGACTCAAACTTCGTTAATTATCATTAAGGCACACGAAAATATCAATAATCCATGATCGAATTTGAAGCACATTCATTGAAACTTCAAGACATCAACACTAAGACTTTTGTTCATCCTAAAACTAAACTAGATCCTAGGAAAACTGTAAAACTTTGGGTTGCCTCCCAAGAAGTGCTTGTTTAACGTCACTAAGCTTGACGTACCTGGTCTTACCTTACGGAGGTTCATGAATAGAAGTTGCCCTCTTCCCTACAACCTGAAAGCATGCATTACATAACCTTTGTAGAGTAGAGGGAGAGTTGTCGAGTTTGTTACCACAAACGGGTGAAACACCCTTACTCCGTGAATCTTCATCCCTTTTCTTGTTGGGGTTCTTCTTGTGGCGTCTTCTCGACCACTTCAACCTCCGAAGCATCTTCTTCATACGTTCCTTCTCCATCTTGACATCCGTCTTAACTGGACCAAGCATAAGTACTTCTTCTTCTTCGATCTCCGCATCTTGGTCCGGCCATCCTTCATATGGATCCGGGTTTAACAATTCCTGCACATATTCATCAATACACTCATCAGTAGCATCAAGATAATATAGAGTGTTATCAAAATCAAGAGAATGCCTCATGGCTTCGGCGAGGCGATAGGTGAGCTTGTCATCTCTGACTCTAAGTGTGAGCTCTCCACCGTCCATGTCTATCAAAGCCTTGGAAGTGCGCAAGAAAGGCCTCCCAAGAATCAACAGTACTTCGACATCCTCATCCACATCAAGTACGACAAAGTCCACCGGGAAGATGTACTTGTCCACTTTCACCAAGACGTCTTCCACAATTCCCCTCGGATGCCTCACCGATCGATCCGCAAGTTGAAGTGTCATCCGAGTGGGTCTAGGCTCGCCCAAGCCTAGCTTTTGGAAGAAGGTATAAGGCATGACATTGATACTTGCCCCTGAATCGGCTAATGCCATCTCCTCACCCAAATTACCAATGTTGCAAGGTATGATAAAACTCCCGGGATCTTTTCTCTTACTCGGCATGTTCTTTTGCAAGACGGCCGAGCAATTTGCATCAAGTACTACAGCTGCACTCTCCTCCAACTTCCTCTTATTGGTTAAGAGGTCCTTTAGGAACTTTGCGTACTTGGGCATTTGGGCTAATGCTTCCGCGAATGGTATGTTGATGTGCAATTGCTTGAAGATACCCAGAAATTTCTTGTATTGTTCATTGTCTTGGTCATTCTTCAACCTTGAAGGGTAGGGGATCCTTGGTTTGTAGGGTGGTGGTGCCACCTCCTTTTCTTTTGGAGCTTCTTTCCCTACTTCTTCTACTCCGGTTGCTTCTTTTGTCTTCTCTAGAGGGAGAGTTTTCTCGACCTCTTTCCCACTCCTCAAGGTAATTGCCTTTAGTTGCTCCCTTGGGTTAGTCTCCGTATTGCTAGGCAAGCTACCTTAAGGCCTTTCCGCTAATGTCTTCGCAATTTGCCCCACTTGATTTTCCAAATTATGTAGGGAGGCGGTGTGATTGCGAAGAGTGGCCTCCACCGACTGAAATCTAGCATCCGATGAAGAAACGAACTGCGTGAGAGCTCTCTCGAGGTCGGTCATCTTTCCTTCTAGCCCGGTCACTCGGCTTTCTAAATTCGGAGCTTGTTGACTTTGAAATCCCGGTGGTGCACTATTTTTCTGTTGTGACTGTCCTTGATTGCTCCAAGAAAAATTCGGATGGTTCTTCCACCCCGGATTATATGTTCCACTGTACGGGTTGCCTTGGCCTTGTCCTCTATACGAATTCCCAACAAAATCGGCCTGCTCTACCGCACTAGTACCTCCAATAGCAATAAGACAATCGTTCGAAGCATGTCCTCCCCCACAACCGTTACAAGTAGTGATGGCCGCAACTCTTGGCGAAGCTAGAGCATCTAGCTTCTTACTCAAAGATTCCACCTGTGCCGCCAACGATGTAACCGCATCAACCTCATGAATTCCGACAACCTTTTTCCTATCTCTTGAGTTCCATTGATAGCTATTCATAGCCATCTCCTCTACAAGGTGCCGAGCTTCACCTGGAGTCTTGCTTCCTAGAGTTCCTCCGGCCGCCGCATCTAGGAGTTGTTTGGTACTTGGATTCAACCCGTTATAGAAGGTGTGAATGATCATTCACTCGGGGAATCCATGTTACGGGCACTTACGAAGGAGCTCCTTGAACCTATCCCATATCTCAAATAGAGACTCCAATTCCATCTGCACAAAGGATGATATCTCATTCCAGAGCCTTGCTGACTTTCCCGGCGGAAAGTATCTAGCCAAGAATACCTCGGCCATCTCCTCCCACGTAGTAATGGAGGCTCTCGGTAATGAGTGAAGCCAATGTCTTGCTTTTCCCTTCAATGAAAATGGGAAGGCTCTCAGACGAATCGCGTCGTCCGTCATCCCATTAATCTTCAACATGTCGCACACTTCAAGGAAATTCTCTATATGACTGTTGGGATCTTCATCGGCCAACCCATTGAATTGTGCGGACTGTTGCAACATCTGAATGAACAACGGCTTCAACTCAAAGTTATTCGCCGTAATTGGGGGCCTCACAATGCTTGATTGGGTCCCCATTACTACGGGTCTAGCTTAATCGGACAACGACCTCTGCTGTTCGTTCTGTTCTGCCATTGCTTCTGACCCTTTTGTTTCAATATCGGCTTGACTTGAAGCTTCTTGAACAGGTTCTTTCCCTTTGCGATGCGCTCTTTTTCCAATGTCCGGGTCTTCTTCAACAAGAATCGAAGGGTTCCCACGGGTCATACCCTAAAACCAACACAAAGGAAAGAAAAGTAAGAACAATGATAGATAAAGAAAATATGGAATAGAAAGTGAAGTGAATAGCTAAAATAGTGAAAAACAAATATCTAAAACGCCTATTCCAAGGCATCAGCGCCAAAAACTTTGACAGGATCCCCGAAAGTGCACGGGTTTGTTGAAGTAATAAAAGTTACCCCGGTGAGAGGGTAGTCGAATCCATAGGGAATAGGGAGTTAGAATACGAGATTTCACTATTAAAACTATGCGAAGTACGGAAAAGTAGTAATCGATTTGTGTGTGAATTGCGAGAACAATTATACTAAAGACAGGAAATTAAATAGAGAAAGGTGAAAGATTAGAAATCGCAAGAAAAGAGATTAAAGAGGATTTAACAATTAATGAAGTGGGGTATCCGGACAAGTTATCTCTAGGATCTATGCTTCTAGTGCAAGACTATGCTATTATACCTTCCTATTGATGCTAATTAAGTCGAGGAAATCCTTAGACTCACGGTCCCAAACCTAAGGTCAACCGTGACTAACCCCAACACTATGCCCCGGTATTAGGATTCACAACAACCCTTCACTCTATCGCTTGCACGATTAAGTCGCAGGGGAGTACATCTACCTAAACCTCACACTACGTGGGATTGCATTAAGTTTTAGGGACTCCTAGTGATTAAACCTGTTCCTATGTGTAGTTCTAACCCTTTGGTCCAGGAGGAAGAACCCTAGTCTAGATTAAGCCCCAATGCATAGGATTCACTTCAACCCTTCACTCCGTTACTCGCGTAACTAAGCCCCAGGGGAGTTTATCTACCTAGCACTTCACTCTATCTTGACCGCTATTAAATCAAGGAAACGGAGGTAGGGAGAAATCACACCGGAGGGGAAAGGGGTACATCACTACCTCACAACTCTCCCTCTCAACCCTCTTCAATCTTAAAGAGTCTAATCCTATAGGAGTTGTCACACCTCCAAAGGAAAACCTAGATTGCTCTCAACCCTAGTGTCACATCTAAGGGAAAACAATAGCAAGATAAAATTAAGATCGAAACTCAATTCTTATTCATCAATAATGGAAAAGCATAATAACAATGTCAAAGAAACATACTAAGCCTAGAGTTTTACAAGTCCGAATACCCACAAGGGGTTTAGCTCCTCATGGAGCTATACATGTTCATCAATGTATATAATAAAACAAGAAGTAAAGACATGGATGAAAACCCCCTTGCGTATGGTGTGGCCGTGGTCGTGTGCGGCCGCCGGACGTCGATGACGATGATGATGACGCGCTCCAAACCTCCACGAAGTCCTCTCCAAAACCCTAGCCGCCCTCTCCAAAGTTGAGGAGAAAATTAGGTCAAAAGATTTCTCAAAAGGTCTCCAAATCGGGCTTTTATAATGTTGAGTCGCGGCTTTAAATTTGCTGAAATCGGGATTTCACACGGCCGTGTGGAATTTCCACACGCCCGTGTGAAAATTCTAGAAAACTGATTTTCGGCCAACTGTAAACAGTAACCTACTACAGTGTTTTTGCTACAGTAATGCTACAGTAATTGTGCCGAAAACGCTCCCGAATTCGTCATTCTTAATCGAGGCCGTTGAATTGGGCACACAATCAACGATAGATCGTGTCGATTGCTTCGAATCGCCTAATTGGTGAAGTTCTCCTTGTTGGCATGAGTTTGACTTATTGTGAATGTGACTGCCTTTGTGCCCCTCCAAAGGAGGTTGGCACACACCCACAAGTCTATGCTCACGCCTTACTCCTTGCTTAGTCCGAAAATCTTCCCAACAACGCCAAACACGACCTAACTTCGTTCCTTTCCTTCATTTTATCTTCACAACCCTACAATGCACAAAAGTAAACAATTGCACACTTTTTAGTGATAAAATCTGATTAAATTAATGCTCATTGCAAGATAATAACACTTCGCATTACTATAACACGAGCACTTATCATTAATCTATCATTTCAATGTTCAGTCTACAATGGATGGATTCCGTAGATTTGTTTTGGAATGATACTTGTTTGGTGGGATGCTAGCTTGTATTAGGTCTCGTGATGATTAAAGTGGGTTTCATTGAATTAATACACCGGAGGTTCCGGGTGTTAGTAGCCTCCCGCATGGTTAAGATTATTTTAGCCGAAAGTGTGTATTAGAATAACCTTAACCAAGACTCCTTGTTCCCAATGACATCGTGGGGGTACCTTCTGGATAGAGGAACCCGTACTGGATTATGGGTATACTATGGAGCTTCCGGGGTAGTCGACATCTGAGTTTAGGAGGCCAAAATAAAGTCAACTTTATCTTTAAGTGTATTACCATCATCCGTACTTAGTTTTCTTCCAGGGGGATCCTCACTCGAGGCCTTCCTTAATTATTGGATTGTTCATCCCCATTTCTGTCTGGATTAAGCTTATTTTATTTTTACTTTCTTGTTAATTTTATTGTTTTCAGTTTTATCACTGCATCAACCTTCCTTTATTCGACTAGGCAATGATCCCCAAAAGGAAGTAATAGTAGATCTCGGAAACCTTGTGAATACTACTCTCTCATGCTTGCGCGAGAGGTTATTACTCTACGATCCATGAACTTGCGGCCAGGAAGTCACGTGCTAGCTCTTTAGCATGTCGGGCGGCCCACATCAAGTTTTTGGCGCCGTTGCCGATCAAACTATTAGGCACCCACGTGTTGTCGTGATCGATGTTATTGTCAAAGTGTGTGGGTTAGTCTTCCCGGCTGTCTTTGTCATTTCTAGATGTGGATGAAGACACTGAGGCCCCCATCATCCTCGGGTGACCATTCCTTGCCATCTCCTGAGCTCTTCTTGATATTCAAGATGGGAAGATGACTTTGCGCGACGGGAGTGAGGAAGCTACTTTCAAAATTCCTAATGCCATAAAGCACCACAATGAGCTTGATGGCACCTCCTCTGCACTTGATGATACAGAATTGCTAGTTGACGATTGTGTGCAGGAGGTGTTTATGATGAATCCCTGGATGACTACTTGCAGGAAATTGATGTTGAATGGGAAGTTGTACCGATGCAATCACAAGAGGCCCCTCCTCCAATACCACCGGACATTGATAAGTGCTCGTAGTATAGTAACGCAAAGCGTTATTATCTTACAATGAACATATCTTTTATTAGATTTTATCACTAAACTGTGTGCATTTGTGTATTCTTATGCATTGTAGGTTTGTGGAGCTAATTTGGAGAAAAAGAACGAAGTTTGATCGTGTTCGCCATTGTTGGGAGGTTTTCGGACCAAGCAAGGAACAAGGCACGAGCTTAGACTTGTGATTGTGTGCCAACCTCCTTTGGAGGGGCACAAAGGCAGTCACATTCACAATAAGTCTAACTCGTGTTGCTTAGGAGAACTTCACCAAGAAGGAGACTTGAAGCAATCGGCACGATCAACTATTGATTTGTGTGCCCAAATCGATGGCCTCAATGAATAACAACAGATTCGGGGGCATTTCGGTGAATTACTGTAGTAGTTCTGTAGCTTGTTACTGTAGCAAAACATTATAGCAAGATACTGTTCACTTCGGCCGAAATTCCGAATTCCAGAGAATTCACACGGCGTGTGGAAATTCCACATGGCCGTGTGAAGTCCCGATAAGTTCAGATTTAAAAGATGTACTCTACATTATAAAAGTCCGATTTAGAGGCTTTCAAGATATCTTTTGACCTAACTTTCTCCCCAACTTCTGGAGAGGGCGGCTAGGGTTTCGGAGACGACTTTGTGGAGGTTTGGAGCGCGTCATCGGCATCGTCACCGACGTCCGGCGGCCTCACAAGACTATGGCCACACCATACGCGAGGGGGTTTTCATCAATGCTTTTTTATTTATACTTTTTTTTATATTTTGATGAACATGTATAGCTCCATGAGGAGCTAAACCTCTCGTGGGTATTCGGACTTGTAAAACCCGAGGATTATTATGTTTCTATGACATTGCTATTATGCTTTTCCATTATTGATGAATAAAATTTGAGTTTTAATTTTAATTATCTTGTGTTATTGTTTTCCCTTAGCCGTGACACTAGGATTGACAGCAATCTAGGTTACCCTTTGGAGGCGTGACAACCCCTATAGGGTTAGACTACTTAAGATTGAAGAGGGTTGAGAGGGAGAGTTGTGAGGTAGCGATGTATCCCCTTTCTCCTCCGGTGTGATTTCTCCCTTCCTCCATTTTCTTGGTTAATTAGCGGTCGAGATAGAGTGTTAGGGCTCAATCTAGACTAGGGTTCTTCCACCTGGACCAAATTGTTAGAACTACATAGAGGAACAGGTTTTATCACTTGGAATCCCTAGAGCTTAAAGCAATCCCACGTAGTGTTAGGGTTAGGAAGATAGACTCCCCTAGAGCTTAGTTGACAGGTCAACAAGAGTCCTAGAGGTAGCTTGTCCAGATACCCTATTTCACCCATTGCTAGTTTTCTTTCTTAACTCCTACTTGCTTTTCTCTTGTCTTCCATGTCTCTGTTTAATTTCCTGTCTTTTAGTATAATTGATTTCATAATCTACTCACCAATTCGATTATCACTTCTCGTATATCATACAACTAAATAGCGAATTCTTGTGTTTTAAATCCCTTTTCCCTGTGGATTCGACTACCCACTCACCAGGGTAATTTTATTACTTCGACAAGCCCGTGCACTTGCGGGATACACGCAAGGGGTCGTGTCAGACATGATGCAAGGAAAAAGCAAAGGAGAAAGATCATGGAAACGAGCATGGAAAAAGGTAAGCCCTAAGGTCAACAAAGCAAGAAAAAAATCTAATGACAAGGCTCAAACTGCATGCTTCGTCGACCTAGGTATGCATAGCATCGATTCTCTCCTTTCATTGAATTTACCGGCAGGGTCATCATTTACACCCATGAATTCCTTAGGTATAATTTCTTCCTTTGAACCACCTTGATTTGAAAAAAATTAAACGTCAAGCACGTGATGTTAAACAAGCGCTCTTGGGAGGCAACCCAAGTTTTTCTTTTTACATTTTCATTTCCTTGAACTTTCAATATTTTGGTTGTTGGTGTGTTGATTGTTAGATTATGAGCTCTTTCTCTCATTCTTCACTTTTGAGCATTATTTATGGGCCATCGTTTCATCATCATGGTTGCGAATCTCTTCATGTTTTGTGATTGAAAGCGGATGTTTCTTGCCTAGATGATGCTTGCATCACATTTACATGTTTGTTTGCTTGTTTTGAGAACTTGAGTTGAGTTTTTCGCGGCATCCAGAAGTTTTGTGCGGCTGGTGTGTGGCCCCTCACACCATTGCATTGCCAGAATAGTGTGCGGCTAGTGTGCAGCCCTGCACACCACCCGCATACCTTTGCCAGAACGGTGTGTGGCTGGTGTGCAGCCCCGCACACCACCCTTTAAAATAAAAGCCATATCTTGCTTCATGCCTAGTTTTCTCCATTCTTTGACCATTAACATGATCTTATTACCTCCCATGGCATCATTTAACTCTTGAGGATTCAGAGTTTCCTTCAGCTTTCGAGGTATGTTTCTTTTGTCATTTATCTCTTGACCGGCTTAACGTTCACTTCGGCACCACCTGCTTCCACCGACAATTGGGACGACTAGGATTAGAGCTCACTTTCCTTTAGTTTTCTTTTCTTGTCTTTGGTGTGCCTTTTGATTGTTGTTTGTTTTTGTTGTAGTCTAGTGGATTTGGGCCTACCCCTACCACTTGTTTGTTGTATCACTTTGTTTTATGAACTTGTATTAATGTTTTGCAATTCCATATTTTGCTTTTATGAGTACGATCGATGCTTGATTCAACATCTTTTCTCCTTGTAGGTTGAATTAGACATCACATGTTCTCTTCTCTCTAACCTATATGATGTTTTTGCAAATCCACCCCGAACTCATCATCCACACGAATCACACCTCATGTTTCGGGGAAGTTCACATACTCACCTTCCTTATGTTTCTTATTCATTCTTTTTACACTGCTGACTTAGGTACATTGAGGGCAATGTACTTCTCTAAGTGGGGGGTGGGTGTGTGTTGTGCATAACTCTAAACTTTGTGACCATAAAGGGGTAGATTAGACATTTTGCATGTTAGTAAACCAAGGATGGCATGAATGATTGCAGTAGGTGTATGCTAGTATAGAATCATGAGAGATGCTAAGCTACCTACAACCTTGCACTCTTAAGAATTTGTGCCATTCTCGGCATTCCATCACTTACCCCTTATGTAGGACCTTGGACACCTAGGTTAGGAAAACAGTAACCTTCGTGACCCGCTTAGTTGCTAACCCATTCGAGTGGCTTCGTGCTTTGATGTGTTAGGCATTGCTTCTAATAGACTCTTACGGACTTTCCTCTTTGTTTTTTCTCTCAGCACGGTCATAAAGAAAATGAAAAATGAAAAAAAAAAGAAGGGGGCAAATTTAACAAATAAGAAGGACAGTGCTCCTCTGGCCTACTAGCGAAGTAACATGGGATTCTTGCTCCTAACCAGAGTGTTCCTTTTGCCAAAAGCTATAAAGGCATGAGCACGTATATATAAATGTGCAAAGCTCTAGGTAATGTGGATTTGAAGTTCATGTTAGTCCCGAAAAAAAAAATGTTTGTGTATAGGAAAATAAAGTTTTATGATCGGTGATTGTTTGAATGAAAGAGGAAAGATCTTTATGAGTCTATTAGGAGTATCTCTACCACCTCAAGGCCGAATTCGACTAAGTGGCGTGACTTGCCTCAAGACGTGGTCCTCGAGGTTCTGTCGACATGACTTGGACTACATGTCTTCGAAATAGAGGGGTTGCACACACACAAACCATATCATTGCCGTTGAATGCATGAAATTTCTTAAGTGGTTCTTACTTAGTATTTTGAGTTTTACCATTGATATTGTACACTTACACTTAAGCCGGAGGTTGTGTATTTAGTCACTTATTAACCCTTATTGCTCTTCATGTTTGTTTGCTTGGGCACAAGAAATGCTCAAGTGGAGGGTATTTGATAAGTGCCTAAATACATCATGTTTTAGTTATAAAATTTGTATGCTCTCAAGCAACTTGTATTCATTTCAATGACATCTAGTGAACTTGATACATTTGTATTTGCTTCAGGGCTTCGTGGGCCATTTTTGTGAAGTTAAGTTGTTCCGAAGAGAAATGAGGAAAAAAGGAAGTCTTTGCATACTCCGGATGTGACACGACCTCTTGTGTGTATCCCGCAAGTGCACGGGTTGTCGAAGTAATAAAATTTACCCTGGTGAGAGGGTAGTCGAATCCATAGGGAATAGAGATTTAGAATACGTGATTTCACTAATTAAGCTATGCGGTGTATGAAAAAGCAATATCTGGATCAATGAGTGAATTTAGAAGCAAATAGAATAAAAGACAAGACATTAAATATAAAGATGGAAGATCAGAAAGTACAAGGAAAAGAGAATAGAGAGGACTAGCAATGAATGAAATAGGGTATCTGGACAAGCTTCCTCTAGGATCTATGCTTCTAGTGCAGGACTATGCTATTATACTTCCCTATTGATGTTAATTGAGTCGAGGATATCCTAAAACTCACGGTTGCAAACCTAAGGACAATCATAACTAACCCCAATACTATGCTCCGGTATTAGGATTCACGTCACCCTTCACTCTGTCGCTCACACGACTAAGCCCCAGGGGAGTTTATCTACCTAAACTTCACACTACGTGGGATTGCTTTAAGCTCTAGGGATTCCTAGTGGTAAAACCTGTTCCTATGTGTAGTTCTAACCCTTTGGTCCAGGTGGAAGAACCCTAGTCTAGATTAAGCCCCAGCGTGTAGGATTCACTTCAACCCTTCACTCTATTACTTGCGTAACTACGCCCAAGGGGAGTTTATCTGCTTAGCACTTCACTCTATTTCGACCGCTATGAAATCAAGGAAACGGAGGTAGGGAGAAACCACGTCAGAGGGGAAAGGGGTACATCGCTACCTCACAACTCTCCCTCTCAACCCTATTCAATCTTAAGTAGTCCAACCCTAAAGGAGTTGTCACACCTCCAAAGGGTAACCTAAATTGTTCTCAATCCTACTGTCACATCTAAGAGAAAACATTAGCATGATGAAATTAAGATTGAAACTCAATTTTTTATTCATCAATAATGGAAAAGCATAATAACAATGTTAAAGAAACATAATAACCCTAGAGTTTACAAGTCTAAATACCCTTAAGGGGTTTAACTCCTCATGGAGATATACATGTTCATCAAAATAGAAAGGAAAGTACAAATCAAAGACATTGATGAAAACGCCCATGTATATGGTGTGGCCGTGGTCTTGTGCGGCCATCGAACGTCAGTGACGATGCCGATGACGCGCGCTAAACCTCCACGAAATCCTCTCCAAAACCCTAGCCGCACTCCCCAAAGTTGAGGAGAAAGATAGGTCAAAAGATATCCTAAAAGGTCTCCAAAATCCCCTTTTATAATGTTGAATCGCGGTTTTAAAATCGGACTTATCGGGGGCTTCACACGCCCGTGTGGAATTTCCACACGCCCGTGTGAAGTTTCTGTCTGGCTGAAAAATCAATTCACACGGCCGTGTGGAATTTCCACATGCCCGTGTGAATCCTCTGAAACCCTGATTTACGGCAGAAAATGAACAGTAGCTTGCTACAGTGTTTTACCACATTAACAAGCTACAAAACTGCTACAGTACTCACCGAAACGCTCCCGAATCCGTTGTTCTTCATCGAGGCCATTGATTGGGCACACAAACAATGGTAGGTCGTGCCGATTGCTTCAAGTCTCCTTCTTGGTGAAGTTCTTCTAAGCTACACGAGTTGGACTTGTTGTGAATGTGACTGCCTTTGTGCTCCTCCAAAGGAGATTGGCACACACTCACAAGTCCAAGATCGTGCCTTGTTCTGTACTTGGTTCGAAAACTTCCCAACATTGGCGAACACGACCTAATTTCGCTCTTCTTCTCCAATTTAGCTCCACAAACCTTCAATGCACAAGAATACACAAATGCACGCCATTTAGTGATAAAACCTAATAAACGATATGCTCAATGTAAGATAATAACGCTTCGCGGTACTATAACACAAGCACTTACCAAATCCCCCCACAGTTTAGATTTTGCTTGTCCTCAAGCAAACATAGAAAGTGAAAGTACTTGGGAAGAACAATTGAAAGTGCTCGGCCTTAGGTTCACCAAAAGTATGCAAAAGAAGCATTATACAAGTAAGGGAAAATTAAAACATTGCATAAGGTTATCATTGCTCTAGCTAAATACTCGAATAAAAAAGGATAACAACTCGAAAACGTGAAGTGTGTGCGAATTCACTCAAGAGGACCAACGAGTACTCCTCAAACTCTTTTTACAATGACTTATTTATATATACAAAGTAAGGAAGTAGTAGCTTCACTCAACCTATAAGGTCGTCCTTTCCTAGGCGGCCGCCAAAGGTGGCTTTCACACTTTCGAGGAGGTAGCTCTTTCTACCGGGGTAGTAGCTTTCATGCTTCCCATGTGATAGCTCTTTCTCTCATTAGGGCATAACTTGTATCCGACTTATGAGAGTAGCTACATACTTCATAGGAGGTAGCTCTTTCCACCCCAAATGCAAAGATAAAAGCTAGATTAAAGTTCACAAGCTCATAATTTTTTTTTTTAGGTACATAGAACTTCACAACTTACTAGAGTTATACTAAACTAGTCCTTTAAACTTCGAGTTTGAGTTTCCAAAATATTTCAAGAGTAAGTAGTGCAATAAGATGTAATCAAGCAAAAATTCCCTAAAAATTCAAGTGAAAACTAGAGCATGATAGGATGCAATGTTAAACATTCTCCTAAACTATAAGAATACAACCGTTGCAACTAAGATGAACCGCCACGGGCTACATGAGCATAAACAATTGAGCGCACAAGTAAAGGTGTGTGCAATGTGAACTCCCCCCCACACTTAAGATGTACATTGTCCTAAGATGTACATTGTCCCCAATGTACGCATTCAAGCACAATAATAAGTAAACAAATAAAAACAATTAGTGTGGAAGTGGGCAATTGAAACATTACTCCCATGAACTCCAAGTGTTGCGTTTGCTGGAGCAGGTCATTTAGAGTTGAGTCTCAATAGTTTGTGGAGCACACACGGTCCCATAACCGTGCCAATGACTGTTCCTCAAAATCCTTACATCCAAGACCATCTGCGCAGACATATACAAGGGTTCAGTATAGCTCAACAAAGAATACAACTCGAGATAAAAGAAAAGCAAAATAAAAGATAAACTCAGAAGGGAGATCCTTTCTGAGTACTACAAGTCCAGAATAGAATAAAAAGTATAAAAAAGATGAAAATCAAAAGCAAATAAAAACTAAAACTACGACGCCTCAGCGTCGGTGTCCTGAGTAGTGGCCTCTAGTGCTGCTGGAGGCTCTGAAGGTGCAGATAGATCTTTTGATGCTGGAGGAGATGGTGGTGGAGGGGTAAAAGCTCGAGGTCAGACCACGAATGGTGCTGACACGGCCTGCTCAAGGAGTCTCTGTATAGTGTCAAGCCGTGCCATGGTCTCTAAGTGCTGCGCAGCCTGTGTAGCACTAACCTCGGCCACCTTTGTCTGCAGCACACCCACTGCGCTCTCGAGGCGCTCCAGTCGATCCTGGCCTTGAGAGGCGAGAACATGCGCACCGGAGGTACCTGTGGGTGGTGCCTGTGCCTCTGGTTCTGCTGGGGGTGGCTCTAAGGCTGCCTGGTGCTCCTCGGCCTGATCTGACTGGGGAATGATCAATGTGTAGACTCCTGGTCCTGCTCTGCGGACCATCCTCATCTGTCTCAATGTCTCAATGCTAAGGGGGATGGTGTACTGATCTTCTCGGCCCCTCGAACTCCATCTTTGAGCCCTAACCCAATAATCAATCGGGTGATGTACGGGCCTACGAAGATAAGTCTGAACCTGGGGGTACTAGCCCTGACGGCGAATATACTCTGCTAAGATGTGCCACAGGTGAAGTGGCTCGCTCTCCAGCATCGAATGTAAGTAGAGGAGCTCCTGGCGGCTCAGGACCCCGGTACTATCTCCCCTGCCGCTCACTGATCGGCTCAGAATAGCGTGGATGCATCTGTACGAAGCCTTCGTCAAGCACGTGGCCTTGGACACCCTTAGCTCGTACTGTCCCTGACCACATAATATATTATATAAACGCTGGGGGGTCAGGGTACCCAGATAGTCTGTAGGTAGCAGCGCATACTCCTTTGTCTCTGTGAATGCCTCGTCATAGAGGCCCATCCCAATCGAAAACTGGGTCATACTCAAGGTAAAGTGCCGACCGAGTGCACGGAACTGAACGGAACCAACATCTGTAAAGCTATCGTAGCCTCGGTCAAACTCAAAGGTCGGCAAGACCTTGAGTGTGAGTAATCTGATAGTTGGCTCTCGAATGGATAATGATAAGTGTCTAAATACATTGTGTTTTAGTTGAAAAGTTTGTATACTTTCATGCAACTTGTATTAGGGTTTTGATGACTTTTGGTGCGTTTAATGTATTTATTTTTTATTTCAGGATTTCATGGCCGTTTTCGCAAGGATAAGCCTTATTTGTGCGATTCCGGGGAGAATTAAAGAAGAAATGAAGACCATACGTGCCCTGGACGTCGCAAGCCACGGGAAGACACAGCTCCCAATGAGCTGTGTGCGGCCAGTGTGCAGCCCTCACACTAGCCGCATACCACTGACAGAGGCCTGTGCGGCCAAGTGTGCGGCCCGTACACTTGGCCGCACACATTGGACAGAGGCCTGTGCGGCCAAGTGTACGGCCTGCACACTTGGCCGCGCAGTGTGGGCAGAATCCTGTCCGGGCACTGTGCGGCCCGTACAGTGGCCGCACACCATTGGGTTATTTAAGCAAAACTGAGGGTTTTTGGCAGGCATTTCTTTGCGATTCTTGATCTCTTCCGGCCTCCACTCCACCATACACCACTTTCTTCATCTTTGGAGGGCTTTGGAGGGATTTTTGGTCAGATTTGAAGGAGAGAAGAAGGGGAAGACGTAGAGAAGCATTAAAGGGCTCGCAAGCGTGGATCTAACGAGCTACACCATCAACCCTAGCCGACATCTTTGAGGGAGTTTTTCTTTTTTTTGTTTGATGGAATATTTGTATGATGAGCTCCTTGATTTTGTGATGCCGAACTAAACCTCCCAAGGCCACCGGGCTCCCAGTGAACCTTGGGAGGAGACTTTGTATGAATGATCTTTATTTGCTTTGAATGATTGAGTTGTTTTGGTTGTTTGGTTTTAATTCATCATCTTGTTGTTCATTCTACAATGGATGCTTTCCGTAGAATTAATCTCGAATGATACTTGTTTGGCGGGATGCTAGCTTGTATTAGGTCACTTGATGAGTTAAAGAGGGTTTCATGTATTAATACACCGGAGGTTCCGGGTATTAGTAGCCTCTCGCGCGTTTAGGGTTAATTTAGCCGAGAGTGTACATTAGATTAAACCTAATCAAGACTCCTTGTTCTCATTGACATTGTAGGGGTATCTTCTGGATAGAGGAACCCGTACTGGATTAGGACTACACTACGGAGGTTCCGGGGTAGTCGACATCCGAGTCTAGCGGACCAAAACCAAGCTAACCCTAGCTTTTTGATTCCCATAATCATTCGTATTTAGTCTCCTCCCGGGGGAATCCTCGCCCAAGGCATTCCCTAATTATTGGCTTCTTCGTCTCTAACTTTATTCCGGATTGAGCTTTATTTTATTTGCATTTCTTTACTTTTTTTATTATTTTAATATTGCTTCAACCTTGCTTCGATCGACTAGAAAGTGACTTCCAAAAGGAAGTAATAGTAGATCTTGGGCCCTAGGGAATACGACCCTCCTTGTGAGGTTATTACTTGATGACCTATGCACTTGCGGCCGGGGAGTGACGTGTTCGCTTCTTTAGCGTGTCGTGCGGCGACCATCAGATAATAGACGGCCCCAGCTCCCGACGGTGAGCATCCCCTCGATCTCATCTGTGATGCTCTGCCCCCCTTGTATCTCTCTGACTGTGCTCAAGTCTAAGTAACATGTCTGTCCAAAGCGGAGTTTCGCAAGTCTCTTAAATCTCTCCCTGTGCTCTGGTAAATCAAACTCCATCTCCTCAGGGGGTGGGGTAGGCTCACGGGGCCGCTTCCCTGCTTGCCTCTTTGTCTTGGAAGACATCTCTGCAAAGTTGTAAAAGAAAACAGTTAAAAACAGTTCAAGAACACAGTCTGAAGATATCCACACGCCCGTATGGAAATTCCTCACGCCCGTGTGGAGCTTCTGGCGGATAGAGCCTCACGGCCATGCATCTTAAAATCCCAAGTACTTCACGTTCTATTTTGCTTGAGGACAAGCAAAAGCTTAAGTGTGGGGGGATTTGATAAGTGCTTGTATTATAGTACCGCGAAGCGTTATTATCTTACATTGAGCATATCATTTATCAGTTTTTATCACTAAATGGCGTGCATTTGTGTATTCTTGTGCATTGAAGGTTTGTGGAGCTAAATTGGAGAAGAAGAACGAAATTAGGTCGTGTTCGCCGATGTTGGGAAATTTGCAGACCAAGCACGGAACAAGGCACGAGCTTGGACTTGTGAGTGTGTGCCAACCTCCTTTGGAGGGGCACAAAGGCAGTCACATTCACAACAAGTCTAACTCGTGTGGCTTAGGAGAACTTCACCAAGAAGGAGACTTGAAGCAATCGGCACGATCTACCATTGATTGTGTGCCCAATTCAATGGCCTCGATGAAGAATGATGGATTCGGGAGCGTTTCGGGGCGAGTACTATAGCAGCAATGTAGTTTTTTTACTGCAGCAAGTTACTGTTCACTTTCGGCCGAAATTCAGAATTCCAGAGAATTCACACGGGCGTGTGGAATTAATACACGGCCGTGTGAATTAATTTTTCAGCAGACAGAAACTTCACACGCCCATGTGTTAATTCCACACGGCTGTGTGAAGCCCCCGATAAGTCAAATTTTAAAGCCGCGATTCAACATTATAAAAGGCTATTTTGGAGACCTTTTGGGATATCTTTTGACCTATTTTTCTCTTCAACTTGGGTATTGCGGCTAGGGTTTCGGAGAGGATTTCGTGGAGGTTTAGCGCGTCACCGACGTTCGACGGCCGCACAAGACCACTGCCACACCATACGCAAGGGGGTTTTCATTGATGTCCTTATTTTGTGCTTTCTTTCATACATTGATGAACATGTATAGCTCCATGAGGAGCTAAACCCCTTAAGGGTATTCGGACTTGTAAACTCTAGGGTTATTATGTTTCTTTGGCATTGTTATTATGCTTTTCCATTATTGATGAATAAAATTGAGTTTCAATCTTAATTTCATCTTGCTAATGTTTTCTCTTAGATGTGACACTAGGATTGAGAACAATTTAGGTTTCCTTTTGGAGGTGTGATAACTCCTTAGGATTAGACTACTTAAGATTGAAGAGGGTTGAGAGGGAGAGTTGTTAGGTAGCGATGTACCCCTTTCTCGTCCGACGTGGTTTCTCCCTACCTCCGTTTCCTTGATTTCATAGCCGTCGAAATAGAGTGAAGTGCTTGGCAGATAAACTCCCCTGGGGCTTAGTTACGCAAGTAACAGAGTGAAGGGTTGAAGTGAATCCTATGCATTGGGGCTTAATCTAGACTAGGGTTCTTCCACCTGGACCAAAGGGTTAGAACTACACATAGGAACAGGTTTTACCATTAGGAATCCCTAGAGCTTAAAGCAATCCCACGTAGTGTGAGGTTTAGGTAGATATACTCCCTTGGGGATTAGTCGTGCGAGCGATAGAGTGAAGGGTGATGTGAATCCTAATACCGGGGCATAGTGTTGGGGTTAGTCACGGTTGTCCTTAGGTTTGGGACCGTGAGTCTTAGGATATCCTCGACTCAATTAAACATCAATAGGAAAGTATAATAGCATAGTCCTGCACTAGAAGCATAGACCCTAGAGGTAGCTTGTCCGGATGCCCTATTTCATTCATTACTAGTCCTCTATATTCTCTTTTACTTGCATTCTCTCATGTTCCATCTTTCTATTTAATTTCTTGTCTTTTATTCTACTTTATTATATATTCACTCATTGATCCTACTATTGCTTTTTCGTACTCCACATAGCTTAATTAGTGAAATCTCGTATTCTAATTCCCTATTCCCTATGAATTCGACTACCCACTCACCAGTGTAAATTTATTACTTCGATAAACCCGTGCACTTGTGGGATACACGCAAGGGGTCGTGTCAAGTTTTTGGCGCCGTTGCCGGGGAATAGGCGTTTTAGATATTTGTTTTTCACTATTTTAGCTATTCACTTCGCATTCTATTTCATATTTTCTTTATCTACCATTGTTCTTATTTTTCTTTTCTTGGTTTTCGGCTACAGGTTATGACCCGTGGGAACCCTTCGATTCTTGTTGAAGGAGACCTGGACATTGGACGAAGAACACATTATAAAGGGAAAGAACCTGTGCAAGAAGCTTCAAATCAAGCCGATATTGAGACAAAAGGGTCAGACATAATGGCAGAACAGAATGAACAACAACGGACATTGTCCGATTTTGCTAAACCCGCAGTCATGATGACCCAATCGAGCATTGTGAGGCCCCCAATCACGGCAATGAATTTTGAGTTCAAGCTGTCGTTCATACAGATGTTTAAACAGTCCGCATAATTCAATGGGCTGGCCGATGAAGATCCCAACTGGTGAAAACGCGTTTGAATCGCTCACCCGCAAGTGCACGGGGTCGCCAAGTAATACCCATCGCGCGAACACGAGGGGGTCGTATCCCCAAGGGCCCGAGAAGCTATTCTTACTTCCTTATCACAATGTTGTTTGACCTAATCGATCACTTGGAATAAGAACTACCAATAATCTACTAAAACAAAGAGCATGCAAATAGCAAGAATAAAAACGGAGGGGGAAAATCAAGGTGAGGGAATGGCCACGGATGAGGATTCCCTCGGGGGCTACTAAAGTGCTAAGGATGCCCTAACTAGCATGCACGTGGGTGGTTTGGACCGGGACACCCAAGATTAGACCAACCCGATGGTCACGGCGTTGGTCCCTAATCCAATACAAGTATTGGAATACGGAATTGCTTCCGCCTAAATCCTTGTACGATTGCAAAGGGTTTAGTGGATTTCCCAAAGCTAGGGTTGAAACACAATCAAGGACAACCCTAACAATTGAAGGGGTACAAATACCCGATGGTCATGGCGTATTCGTACATGTATTCCCTTCCAAGATTGGTGAGCCTAATACTAGGCAATGGTCATGCAACCTAGCATTGTCTAGGAATTGACATATAGAGTTCTCATACATATCAAGGCATTCAAGAACCACCAAACAAGGATCACAAACCAAACCAAGTACATAAACTAGAAAGTAGCATCCAAAATACACAAGTTCACCCCCAAGGTTCACCTACATCCGGTGACCTTGGGGTTAGTTGTTCATGATCACAAAGAAAGCAAGCAAATACATGAAAACAACCAAAAGCATAATGAAAACACCCCCTGAAAAGATCAAGGCCGAATGACGCTTCCAAGGACGCCACCCAAGGAGTGGCTTCCTTTGTCAAACTTCCTCTCAAATGCAAATCGAAGGCGTGGATTCGTCGCCTCGTGCTCTCCCCGTCGTCTCCTCCTCAAGAATTGCCTCCAAAAGCCGGCCTCAAGCTCCCAAAGAAGATGGTGAAGTGTAGTGTATCTCAAGACCTCGCCTCCCTCTCTCCAAATGAACTCAAAACCCTTAAAAACCTTTTCCAGTCGGTTATGCGGCCCCCTATGCGGCCCCGCATGCGGGGAGAGAAAATTCCCGAGAAAATCCCGAAATCGCGTAAGTTGCTACAGTGCCGCTACAGTAGAACTGCTACAGTGCCGTATGCGTCCTCTGCAGTGCCCGCATGACAGCCCGCATGAGCCTCCAAACTTAGCCATTTTCACCAAAGGATTCGTGCTACAGGATCTGCTATAGTGGTCGCTACAGTACCCCCCTATGAAATAGTGTTTCCGTTGCCGATTTCTTCTCAAATTCTATCAATGAGCTCAAAGGGGTGACATCAGTACCTGTAACACGAAAGAAACTAATTCAGACCAAAAACGGGCGCCAACTCATAGAAAAATACATAATACATGCACCCGAATACATGGTAAATACGTATGTTTAGGCGTTTATCAAACATCCCCACACCTGAGCATTTGCTTGTCCTCAAGCAAACACACATGAAGAACAGGGGCACGATGATAAACGACTAAACATACGACCTCAAGCTCAACGGTAAAGCACTCCACTAGCACAGGTGAAAAGAAATCTAGAAAGTGAGCTGTACAGTGAGTGATCGAGTAATGGTAGCCCTGTTTTATTCAAAGTGCTTCTGTGAGTGTGTGCCAGCTCCCAACCTTAACCTCCACACCCTGGATTACCCCAGGGGTCCATTCACCCCACATATGGTGAGAGTGGTATTAGGCAGTTAAAGACCTCTTCAATACTCAGTTAAAAGTCTTTTGAGTTCCTAAATAAAACTCTAGCACTTAAGCGACTGTGTAAGAAGTTCCAGGGGACGCAACAGAGATACTTATTTACCTATTTACAAATATACATTTTTTTTTTTTTTTTTTGAGTCCGGCTAACATAGGCTGCACAAGAAATCTTTCAGAAGGATGCACATGCTGATTAGGCACAAGAGCCACCCAACCTACTCAATTACAGCCTACATAGACGCATTCATGCTGTGCCAGCAGAGGAATACTGCCATAGACTTTTTTTTTTAACTGTACACACTGTATCTCAGTCCCTTGGACACCTGTCACACAAGTTCACTTAAGGCTACAAAAAACAAAACAGGAACAATCATGATAGAGCATGAGAAGGCACTAAAAATAAAACAGGGCATCATTTAAGCACAGTATAAAAATACAGCTCATTTCTATCATTCTTTTAAGCTAGAAAGTGCTAAACATTAAAATCATGGCTATCATCGGTATTCATGCATGCAAAACTAGTAAAGTACCCCATCCCCACACCTAAAGTTGTACATTGCCCTCAATGTACATAAATCAGCAGAATAAGGTGCGAGACATGCCAGAAAAAAGAAAGGGATGAGGTAAAGAAACTTCCCCAAGTGGTTGATGAAAGGAACATCCAAATATGCATGAACTGGGGAAAGCTGAGGGGCGCAAGGGGTGCGGAGCTTCTACAGTGATCAGTCCTGAAAACAGAGAGAAAGCAAATCACACCCCAAGAAACAATAGAGAGCAGGACAAGTAAGCACGAATCAAAAATGGGAAAGTACAGTTTAGGAGGGTCAGGACCCTCACTAACTGAAAAGTACAATAATACAAACCAACAAACAAGAAATAAAAACCAGTATAAACAACAGAAAGAAAAACTAAAGTGGTGCTGTGGGTCTAGAGATCCGGAGGGAGTAATGGCGCAAAGCACGTGGTGGCTGTGGAGGAGGTGCCGACAGAAGATGAAGCGCCGCGCATGTATGATAAGATCTCGGCCATGCTGCTCTCGATGCGGCCCTGTGATATGGCTAAATCATGCACTGATGCTGTCAACGCCTCCTGAGAGGTCCCAAGGGTCTGCAACTGCTGACGGACCTCGATCTAGAACTCTGCGAAACTCTCCTCAAGTGATGGCCGACTCCCGCTAGGTGCTGCGTCGGGTACAGGGGCGGACTCTGAATCAGACTCTGATCCTGACTCAGAATCCCGAGAGGTGCCGGGGTCATGGGAACTCGTGCCTCTACCGCGCGGGAGGCGGTAAGTGTCTCCCGACCTCTCAACTATCCCAATATGAAGCAGGATCGACAGACTAAGTGGTGCGACGGTGCTCACAATGCTCATGCCCTGGGTGAGCTCAATCAATCCTAGGCCCCTGATGATGCGTGTAATATACGGCCCGGCAAATATAGCCCCAAGGCGAGTAGAAGTCCCCTGATGCTCGATAAGTCCGGCGAACAGATGGCCCATGTGGATGGGGTACCGCTCAAGAATACTGTACATCATAAGAAGATCGGTACGGGAAACCACCCCAGTAGAATTAGCGCGACCGTTCACACTTCTGGATAGTAGGGCCTGCAAGTACCTGTGAACGGGGTCTGCCATCAAAGAAGCCTTCTTCGATTGTGATGAGCGAGCAATAGACCTCCAGAAAGAACTAGGGCTAGTGAAGCGTGGAAAATCACGAGGTAAATTCCTGAGCTCCGAATCGGTGAGAGACTCATAAGTGTGAAACCCAAGGTATATGGCCAACTGGTCGTCGTTGATCCTGTGTCGCTTACCAAAGGCTCTAAAAGTAATTGTGCTAGCTTGGCGCATAAGAGGAGCGTGCCCGGAGACCTCAAACGTGCTCAACACCTCCAAGGTCAACTCCCGATAAGTGGGCTCATCGATCCCAAGAATGTCATCCCATCCACCACGGGAGATGAGGCCTCGAAAGGTATCGTCAATGTCCAATGTCTTCAAGGCCTCCCAATCGATTACACGCACCGTGCCAAACCTCCTCTTTGACAAGAAAGCGAACCTTGCCTTATGGGCATCGTTCTTGAATGTAGGCTCGCAAACGGGTGGTGGAGAGCTCCTTCTAACTCGCTTGGAAGCCACGTGTTTGATCGGCATCCCTACAAGACAAGAGAACCAACATCAAGCCAAACAAACTTGAGAAAATTGGTTAATGAAGAATAAAGGCTGATTTTTGGCTAGTGCTACAGTAATTTCGGGGAAATTTTGGTAGAGTTTCTTCTTGCAAAAGTGATGATCTAAATGTACAAAGCTTGGAATTCAAGAGAAATGTTTACAAGAAGCATTCACCATGTAAAACATCATGTTTTCCCATCATTTCAACCATAAAAAATCAAAGAATGAGTGGTAGAAACACAAACCTTAAACAAGGGCACCAATTAGAAGATGAAGTGAAAATCGGCTTAAAGCTTGATAAAACCTTGAAAATCTTTCAAAAAGTTGCTTGCTAGGATGAAGAAAGTGTTTGGATGCAAAAATAATGAAGAAAAATGGTGGAGAGATGAAGGAGAAAAGAGAAGAAGTTTGATGAAAATGGAGTGAATAGTGAGGGAGTGGAGTGAAGAGAGGTAGAAGAGGGATTCGGGTGACCATGCGGCCCCCTATGCGGCCGCATGGTACCCCGCATAGCTCTCGGGAAATTTTATGCGGCCTACTATGCGGCCGCATGGCAGGCCGCATACCTCTCGGAAAAAATCATGCGGCCTGCTGTGCGGCCGCACAGCAGGCCGCAAAGCTCTTGGGAAAAACTGTGCGGCCCCTTGTGCGGCCGCATGACATGCCGCACAAGGCCCAGGAATTTTGTTTAGCTCCAAACACTCTCAACACTCAAAAATCACATGAAAACAAAGCCGAAAACACACAAAAATCATTGAAAACATGGAGAATGAGGCACCAACACTCAAGGAAAAATATAAAGATCATGAAATCTATGGTGCACCAAGATGAAATAAATTATGGAATTCGGCTAAACAACAACCACAAGCACAAAAATCAACAAGACTCAAACTCACAAGCACCACACAAAAAATACGAAAAACACACAAACACAACAATGACAACTAAGAAGAAAAATAAATGCAATGAATTTAAAGACTTGGGTTGCCTCCCAAGAAGCGCTTTTTTAATGTCTTTAGCTCGACATGACTTACCTCAACTCATGGTGGAACAAAGGGGTGAGAAATACCTCCAATTTTTGGTGGAGAATTGTTACCCGGAAAGTAATGTTTCAACCGGTGTCCATTGACTTTAAATGTCCCATGTTGTGGATGAGATATCTCGACGGCGCCATGAGGGAATACTTGCGTGACCGTATATGGCCCGTGCCATTGCGATTTTAATTTCCCCGGGAAAAGTCTCAACCTCGCATTGAAAAGAAGAACATGATCCCCACTTTGGAAGCACTTAGTTTGCTTTATGTGTCTGTCATGGTATTCCTTCATTTTCTCTTTGTACCGGACCGAAGTTTCGTATGCCAAAGCACGCCACTCATCTAACTCGTTTAGTTGAAATTTTCTCTTGTGACCACAAAGATGGGGGTCGAAATTGAGTTGCTTTATCGCCCAATATGCTCTGTGCTCAAGTTCTACCGGCAAATGACATGCTTTTCCATAGACCAGTCGGTAGGGCGTCGACCCAGTAGGGGTCTTGAACGCAGTTCTGTACGCCCAAAGTGCATCCTCGAGCTGGTCTGCCCAATCTTTCCGGTGGTGACTGACAGTCTTCTCCAGGATTCGCTTTAACTCCCTGTTTGACACTTCAACTTGACCACTCGTCTGAGGGTGATAGGCGGTCGATGTTCTGTGAGACACCCCGTATCGTTTAAGGGCTTTTTCGAATTGAGAATTACAAAAATGTGTTCCCCTGTCACTTATGATTGCCCTGGGAGTTCCAAACCGAGAGAACAATTTTTTTAAGAATTTCACAACCACCCTTGCATCACAAGACAAGCAAGCCTGGGCCTCCACCCACTTGGAGACATAGTCCACTGCGACTAAGATGTACTTGTTGCCCTGGGAACTAGGGAACGGACCCATGAAATCTATTCCCCACACATCAAAAATTTCCCAAGCTTGGTTCCAAGACTGAGGCATTTCATCACGTTTTGATAGATTACCAACTCTTTGACACCGATCACAATGCTGTACCAATGACTGCGCATCGTGGAACATGGTGGGCCAGTAGAATCCTGCATCAAGTGCCTTCTTAGCTGTTCTGGTCCCACTCTAATGGCCCCCAGCAGGGCCTGAATGACAATGTAACAGGATATCATGCCCCTCGTCCTTTGATACGCACCTTCTCACAATTTGATCGGAGCAAGTCCTGAATAGGAATGGATCCTCCCAAGTATAATGTTTCAGGTCGGCGAAAAATTTTTTTCGTTGTTGAGATGTGAGCCACTTTGGGAAGGTTCCTGCTGCCAAATAGTTTGCAAAGTCAGCGAACCACGGAGTCTCATCCTGCTCAATCACACTTATGCTGCAGAGCTGCTTCCCAGGGAAGGTGTCATTTATTTCTCCTTTTTGCAAGACATTCTCATATGGGTTCTCAAGGCGTGAGAGGTGATCAGCAGCTAAGTTCTCTGCCCCTTTTTTATCTCTTATCTCCAAATCAAATTCTTGTAACAGGAGAACCCAACGGATTAGACGAGGCTTGGCGTCAGGCTTACACAACAGGTACTTCAATGCCGAATGATCAGTATACACAATTACCTTGGATAGCACTAAATATGACCGGAATTTGTCAAATGCGAAAACAACCGCGAGCATCTCTTTCTCAGTGGTGGTGTAATTTTCCTGAGCATCATTCAAAGTTTTGCTTGCATAATAAATAGGATGGAAATGGTTATCACGTCGCTGCCCAAGTACGGCCCCCACTGCGAAGTCACTTGCATCACACATTAACTCAAACGGTAGTTTCCAGTCCGGGGAGACCATGATCAGTGCTTCTACAAGCTTCTTCTTCAGGGTGAGAAAGGCATTCATACAATCGTCATTGAACTCAAGAGGGGCATCCTTCTCAAGCAGTTTTGTGAGCGGTCGAGCAATTGATGAAAAGTCTTTGACAAACCTTCGATAAAACCCAGCGTGCCCTAAAAAACTTCTGATAGCTTTAACTGAAGTGGGAGGAGGAAGTTTTTCGATGGTTGCAACTTTTGCTTTATCCACCTCGATCCCATTTTGTGAGATTTTATGCCCGAGCACTATGCCTTCCTTGACCATAAAGTGACACTTTTCCCAACTGAGCACTAAATTAGTTTCTTCGCATCTGACCAAAACTCGTTCCAGATTTCTAAGGCAAAGCTCGAATGAGTCACCAAAGACCGAGAAATCATCCATAAACACTTCCATGATATCCTCCACCATATCTTCGAAAATTGCCATCATGCATCTCTGAAATGTCGCCGGTGCATTGCATAACCCGAAGGGCATACGACGGTATGCGAATGTGCCATAGGGACAAGTGAAGGTTGTTTTCTCTTGATCTTCTGGGGCAATGGGAATCTGAAAATACCCGGAGAGACCATCCAAGAAACAGTAATAAGAATGTCCCGCTAGTCGCTCAAGCATCTGATCAATGAAGGGTAAGGGAAAGTGGTCTTTCCTCGTGGCATCATTGAGCTTCCTGTAGTCAATGCATACCCTCCAACCTGTGACAGTCCTGGTAGGAACAAGTTCATTCTTTTCATTAGCAATAACCGTGATCCCTCCTTTCTTTGGTACCACCTGCACTGGACTTACCCAGGCACTGTCAGAGATGGGATAAATAATGCCTGCATCCAACAGTTTGATGACTTCGTTCCTTACAACCTCTCTCATGTTAGGGTTGAGTCTCCGTTGGGGAATTGCTCGAGGCCTATGGTTATCCTACATGAGGATCTTATGAGTGCAGAAAGATGGGCTAATTCCCTTAATATCCGAGATTTTCCATGCAATAGCCGTTTTGTGTCTCTTAAGCACCTCAAGAAGCTGCTCCTTCTGCCTAACAGTGAGATCTGAGGCAATAATGACTGGAAGCTTGGACCCCTTTTCCAAGAAAGCATATTCCAAATGTTCGGGAAGAGGTTTTAACTCTAATTCTGGGGGTTCCTCGATTGATGACTTCTGCTTCCCATAATTCCCGAGATCAAACTGTTCGGCGTCACAGTAGTCCCCCGCATCTGGGACAACAACGCCTAACACTTCTTCCACACATTGACGCGCATTTTCAATCACACCAGCATTATTTTCTGGCGCATGGGGATTTGCCTCTGAATGTCCGGTTCGAGTTTGATCTGACACATCCTCAAGAGGCATCAAAAAATCAGCAGGATACTCAACATCTCTTCTTAGCTCATGATGAAAGGATTCAGGTTGGTGGTTTGGTGAGCAAGTTTCTGTGATCGGTCATTCACCGATAGATTCCAAATATTTGCCAAACACAAACTGAGCCCCTTGTTCTTTAACAAATGTAGCGGCATTGGCATCACCCGCCGTTCTTATCCACTGTTCAGTGTTGGGGCACAAATCATCCAACCAATATGGTGCATTCGAATAAGGGAAGAAAGGTTCTTGTGGATAATGATTGTAGGCCCAAGTGTTAGTCGAAGCCATGGTTTAGAGAGAGAAACAGAATAAACAAGAAATGATGGAGTATAAACAAGAATGATAAAAACGAACAAAATGAAATAATCAAATGAACACGCTTTAAGTTTTCCGAATATTCCTCGTGGGTCCCCGGCAGCGGCGCCAAAAACTTGGTGAAAGCGCGTTTGAATCGCTCACCCGCAAGTGCACGGGGTCGCCAAGTAATACCCATCGCGCGAACACGAGGGGGTCGTATCCCCAAGGGCCCGAGAAGCTATTCTTACTTCCTTATCACAATGTTGTTTGACCTAATCGATCACTTGGAATAAGAACTACCAATAATCTACTAAAACAAAGAGCATGCAAATAGCAATAATAAAAACGGAGGGGGAAAATCAAGGTGAGGGAATGGCCACGGATGAGGATTCCCTCGGGGGCTACTAAAGTGCTAAGGATGCCCTAACTAGCATGCACGTGGGTGGTTTGGACCGGGACACCCAAGATTAGACCAACCCGATGGTCACGGCGTTGGTCCCTAATCCAATACAAGTATTGGAATACGGAATTGCTTCCGCCCAAATCCTTGTACGATTGCAAAGGGTTTAGTGGATTTCCCAAAGCTAGGGTTGAAACACAATCAAGGACAACCCTAACAATTGGAGGGGTACAAATACCCGATGGTGGCGTATTCGTACATGTATTCCCTTCCAAGCTTGGTGAGCCTAATACTAGGGCAATGGTCATGCAACCTAGCATTGTCTAGGAATTGACATATAGAGTTCTCATACATATCAAGGCATTCAAGAACCACCAAACAAGGATCACAAACCAAACCAAGTACATAAACTAGAAAGTAGCATCCAAAATACACAAGTTCACCCCCAAGGTTCACCTACATCCGGTGACCTTGGGGTTAGTTGTTCATGATCACAAAGAAAGCAAGCAAATACATGAAAACAACCAAAAGCATAATGAAAACACCCCCTGAAAAGATCAAGGCCGAATGACGCTTCCAAGGACGCCACCCAAGGAGTGGCTTCCTTTGTCAAACTTCCTCTCAAATGCAAATCGAAGGCGTGGATTCGTCGCCTCGTGCTCTCCCCGTCTTCTCCTCCTCAAGAATTGCCTCCAAAAGCCGGCCTCAAGTTCCCAAAGAAGATGGTGAAGTGTAGTGTATCTCAAGACCTCGCCTCCCTCTCTCCAAATGAACTCAAAACCCTTAAAAACCTTTTCCGGTCGGTTATGCGGCCCCCTATGCGGCCCCGCATGCGGGGAGAGAAAATTCCCGAGAAAATCCCGAAATCGCGTAAGTTGCTACAGTGCCGCTACAGTAGAACTGCTAAAGGATTTGTGCTACAGGATCTGCTGCAATTGTCGCTACAGTACCCCCCTATGAAATAGTGTTTTCGTTGCCGATTTCTTCTCAAATTCTATCAATGAGCTCAAAGGGGTCACATCAGTACCTGTAACACGAAAGAAACTAATTCAGACCAAAAACGGGCGCCAACTCATAGAAAAATACGTAATACATGCACCCGAATACATGGTAAATACGTATGTTTAGGCGTTTATCACCAACAGTCATATAGAGAATTTCCTTGAAGTGTGTGACATGTTGATGATTAATGGAGTAACCGACGACGCAATTCATTTGAGAGCCTTCCCATTTTCATTGAAGGGAAAAGCAAGACATTGGCTTCATTCATTACGGAGAGCATTCATCACTACGTGGGAGGAGATGGCCGAGGCATTCTTGGCTAGATACTTTCCGCCGGGGAAATCTGCAAGGCTTCGGAATGAAATATCATCCTTCGTGTGACAGGCTCTGATAAACGCCTAAACATACGTATTTTCCATGTATTCGGGTGTATGTACTACGTATTTTTCTATGAGTTGATGCCCGTTTTTGGTCTGAATTGGTTCCTTTCGTGTTACAGGTACTGATGTGACCCCTTCGTGCTCGTTGATAGAATTTGAGAAGAAATTGGCGGCGAAAACACTATTTTCTGAGAGGGGGTACTGTAGTGACTACTGTAGCAGATACTGTAGCATGAACCCTTGGGCGAAATGACTAAGTCTGGAGGTTCATGCGGTCTGTCATGCGGGCACTGCAGAGGCCGCATATGATGTAGCAGGTTACTGTAGCAGTTTTACTGTAGCGGCACTGTACCAACTTACGCGATTTTGGGATTTTCTCGGGAATTTTCTCTCCCCGCATGCGGGGCCGCATAGGGTGCCGCATAACCCACTAGAAAAGGTTTTTAAGGGTTTTGAGTTCATTTGGAGGGGAGGAGGCTAGTTCTTGAGAAAAACTACACTTCACCATCTTCTTTGGGAGCTTGAGGCCGGCTTTTGGAGGCATTTCTTGAGGAGAGGACGACGGGGAGAGTACGAGACGACGAATCCACGCCTTCGATTTGCATTTGTGAGGAAGTTTGATAAAGGAAGCCACTCCTTGGGTGGCGTCCTTGGATGCGTCATTCGGCCTTGATCTTTTCAGGGGGTGTTTTCATTATGCTTTTGGTTGTTTTTATGTATTTGCTTGCTTACTTTGTGATCATGAACAACTAACCCCAAGGTCACCGGATGTAGGTGAACTTTGGGGGTGAACTTGTGTATTTTGGATGCCACTTTCTAGTTTATGTATTTGGTTTGGCTTGTGATCCTTGTTTGGTGGTTCTTGAATGCCTTGATATGTATGAGAACTCTATATGTCAATTCCTAGACAATGCTAGGTTGCATGACCATTGCCCTAGTATTAGGCTCACCAAGCTTGGAAGGGAATATATGTACGAATACGCCGTGACCATCGGGTATTTGTACCCCTCCAATTGTTAGGGTTGTCCTTGATTGTGTTTCAACCCTAGCTTGGGGAAATCCACTAAACCCTTTGCAATCGTACAAGGATTTGGGCGGAAGCAATTCCGTATTCCAATACTTGTATTGGATTAGGGACCAACACCGTGACCATCGGGTTGGTCTAATCTAGGGTTTCCCGGTCCAAACCACCCACGTGCATGCTAGTTAGGGCATCCTTGGCACTTTAGTAGCCCCCGAGGGAATCCTCATCCGAAAGTGCACGGGTTTGTCGAAGTAATAAAAGTTACCCCGGTGAGAGTGTAGTCGAATCCACAGTGAATAGGGAGTTAGAGTATGAAATTTCACTATTAAAACTATGCGAAGTACGGAAAAGTAATAATCGATTTGTGTGTGAATTGTGAGAACAACTATACTAAAAGTCAGGAAATTAAATAGAGAGGGATGAAAGATTAGAGAGTGCAAGAAAAAGAGATTAAGGAGGATTTAACAATGAATGAAGTGGGGTATCTGGACAAGTTACCTCTAGGATCTATGCTTCTAGTGCAAGACTATGCTATTATACCTTCCTATTGATGCTAATTGAGTCGAGGAAATCCTTAGACTCACGGTCCCAAACCTAAGGTCAACCATGACTAACCCCAACATTATGCCCCGGTATTAGGATTCACAACAACCCTTCACTCTATCGCTCGCACGATTAAGTCCCAGGGGAGTACATCTACCTAAACCTCACACTACGTGAGATTGCATTAAGTTCTTGGGATTCCTAGTGATTAAACCTGTTCCTATGTGTAGTTCTGATAAGTGCTCGTGTTATAGTAATGTGAAGCGTTATTATCTTGCAATGAGCATTAATTTAATCAGATTTTATCACTAAAAAGTGTGCATTTGTTTACTTTTGTGCATTGAAGGGTTGTGGAGAAGATTTAGAGAAAAAAGAAGGAAGAATAGGTTATGTTCGCCGTTGTTGAGGAGTTCTCGGACCAAGCAAGGAACAAGGCACAAGTCTAGACTTATGGGTGTGTGCCAACCTCCATTGGAGGAGCACAAGGGCAGTCACACTCACAAAAGTCTATAACTCGTGTAACATTGGAGAATTTCGCCAATGAAGAGAAATGAAGTAATCGACATAATCTACCGTTGATTGTGTGCCCAATTCAACGGCCTCGATGAAGAACGATGGATTCGGGAGTATTTTCGGAGAAGTATTGTAGCAGGTACTGTAGCAAAAATACTGTAGATAAATACTGTATCATCTACTGTTCACATTCTGCCGAAATTCAGAATTCCAGAGAGTTCACACGGGCGTGTGGAAATTCCAAACGGCCGTGTACTGTAGCAGAAACACTGTTGACAGGTGCCGAGAAATCACGATTCCAGAATTTCCACACGGCCGTGTGGAATTAACACACGGGCGTGTGGAATTTCTGGATTTTTACAGAAGTCCGATTTCAGCCCGAATTCAGCCCGATTTCAGCCTATAAATAGCCCGTTTTCATATCTATTTGGGGACCCTTCTCTTCTATCACTTGGATATCTTTTGGGGGGCTTTCAGCTAGGGTTTGGAGAGGTTCTTGGAGGTCTTTGGAGGCGATTAAACGGCATCGACATCGACATCCTTTGGAAGAAAGCTATTGGGGAAGCTCTCATCGGCATTGATTTGTCGAGGTGTGCCTTAGGCTTGACAAGGGATTCGTTGGAGAAGACACGCGACTACACAAGACCATCGACACGATCTACAAGGGGGTTTTCTTTATGGTTTTCATGCATATGTTCTTAAACTATTTATTGACTTTGTATTGCTCCATGGAGAGCTAAACCCTAGTGGGTATTCGGACTTGTAAACCCTAGGATGATATTGTTTCTATGACTTTTATTATGCTTTCTTAATTTAATATTCTATTATTGAGTTCCAATCTTGCATGCCGATTGTATGAGATTTTCCCTTAGCCGTGACACTAGGGTTGAGAATCTATTAGGTTATCCTTTGAGGGTGTGACAACCTCTATAGGATTAGACTACACAAGGTTGGAGAGGGTTGAGAGGGAGAGTTGTGAGGTAGCGATGTACCCCTTTCCCCTCCGGTGTGGTTTCTCCCTACCTCCGTTTCCTTGATTCATTAGCGGTCGAGATAGAGTGAAGTGCTAGGTAGATAAACTCCCCTGGGGCTTAGTTACGCGAGTAACAGAGTGAAGGGTTAAAGTGAATCCTACGCACTGGGGCTTAATCTAGACTAGGGTTCTTCCACCTGAACCAAAGGGTTAGAACTACACATAGGAACAGGTTTTACCACTAGGAGTCCCTAGAACTTAATGCAATCCCACGTAGTGTGAGGCTTAGGTAGATATACTCCTCTAGGGCTTAGTTGACAGGTCAACGAGAGTCAAGAGTCGTAGTGAATCCTAATGCCGGGGCATAGTGTTGGGGTTAGTCACGGTTGACCTTAGGTTTGGGACTGTGTGTTTAAGGATATCCTCGACTCAAATAGGCATCAATTGTAGAGCATAATACAAGTTTTGCACTAGAAGCATTAGTCATAGGGGGAACTTTGTCCGGATACCCCATCTTTATATCGATTACCTCTCCTACCCTCATTATTCTTCTTGTACTCTTTTATTTTATTTTACATCTATATATAAATACTTTTCTCATCATCGATTCCCATCATAGCTAAATAGCGATTAACACTTGTTTCTAAACACTATTCCCTGTGGATTCGACTATCCACTCACCGGGTTAACTTTTATTACTTCGACAAGGCCGTGCACTTGCGGTACGCACGCAAAAGGTCGTGTCAAGTTTTTGGCGCCGTTGCCGGGGAGTAGGCGTTTTGGAGACATTTGTACTTCGTTATTTTAGTTATTCATCATTCATTCTATTTTAACCTTTCTTATTCTTCCATCCTTCTTATTTGTTTTTCTTTTGTTTTGTCTTACTTTTTCTTGCAAGGAGCCTAAATGGAGATTGATCGAGTTATTGAGCTATATTCTAAAGTTGAAGCTCTCAATACAAGCCTTGATAGAATTATTGCTTCACAACAACAAAGCAATCCATGCTACAACACATATCATCCAAATGAAAGGAGCTACCCAAATTTTTCATGGAATAATGATGGACAACATTGGGAAGCACTTCAAGAGAAATTTCAAAAGGATGAGGTACTTGAAGAGGATGCACCTCAATGGAAAAAACCTATAGATAACTTCATTAAAGCATCCGATGCCTCTTGCCAAAGTATGGAAGCCATGCGAAAGTGTCATGAAGCCTCCTATAACAACCTTGAGAATCTATCAAGATGGATACTTGACACACTCTCCAAGGAACATGAAGTGTTAGAGCAAGCAACGCAAACTCCTTGTAGAGAGGATGTGGTAGTGAACGATAATGAAGAAACGGGGCAAACTGAGTACGATGTTGTAGAAATTGAAGAGAAAAAAAAAAGAAGATCATTTGGAGAATTGGGATTGCTTGAATGAAGATGGTGCTCATGAGCAAGGAAATTTTCAAGGGGATTTGCTAGTGTCATGTTCTCTTCAAGATGAAAATACACAAGAAGAAGCAAACCCTAAGGTAATGGAGCAAGCATCTCTCTTTGGGATTGATCAACTCATAAGAAGCAAGAAAGAGATTTTGGGAAGGGAAAAAGATGTGGGGAGGATATTTAAACCATCCCATGACCCACCTATGCTAAGCTTGGACAATTCCCAACCCAAATTGTTTCCTTGGAGGCCAAAAGTAGGATGGTTGGACCCTCCAACAAATACTCCACCTCGGCAAGTCGATTTTTGGTTTAAAGGAAGTAGCTATGCAAGATCTTGTCGGGAGGAACACACTCTTTTCAAGCCGCCTTGAGGTAAGAAAGAGGTACGTCGAGCTTAGTGACGTTAAACAAGCGCTTCTTGGGAGGCAACCCAAGTTTTTATTGCTTTTCTAGGTTTTAGTTTAGTTTTAGCATGAATAATTGCTTAGTGTTGGTGTTTTCATTTTATTATGCGTGTGCTGTGATTTCTTATGGATTATTGGTGTTGTAGTGTGCCTAATTGTGATTGTCGAAGTTTTAGGTCGTTTGAGTGTGTTTTCATGGATCTCTGGTCGAATTTTTATTGTACATGCAAGCTCTGAACGTTGTATTTGAGTTTCTGAAATTTTCTGCAAAGCTTGCAAATTTTTCTAAGTCATCTAGAGAAGACACACGGCCGTGTGGAATTTCCACATGGGCGTGTGTCACAGTTCAGAACTCATCCAGAGAAGACACAGGGGCGTGTGATTGCCCCTATGAACGACCATATGAAGGCACACGGCCGTGTGGAATTTCCACACGGCCGTGTGGATCTTTGCAGAGCTACAACTCTCCATCCCGAGAGACACAGGGGCAGTGTGAGTGCCCCTGTGAGTGCCCATGTTTATAGCACACGGCCGTGTGGAAATTCCACACGGCCGTGTGGATGTTCTGCAGAACAAGAACTTCATCTAGAGGCTCACAGGGGACGTGTGAGTGCCCATGTGGGTGAGCGTCTGCATGGCACACGGCCGTGTGGAAATTCCACACGGCCGTGTGGAACACTTAGATGATTTTCTTGGGATCCAGAGAGTCCACAGGGGCATGTGGGTGCCCCTGTGGTCGGCCGTGTGTTGGCCAGGTTGGGCACACGGCCACACGGCCGTGTGTATGTTCTGGAAAGCAAACAGAGGAAACACAAGGGGGTGTGACTGCCCCTGTGAACCCTTCTAGTAGAGGTACACGGTCGTGTGGAAATTCCACACGGCCGTGTGGATGTACAGAACATGATAGGTTGTTTTCAATTTTAAAATCTTCTTTTGCCTTTTCAATTCTAAATGCCTCCATACTCAAGGGATGTTTTCCTCACATTTTCCCAACCCTCTCTTTGTCCATTTAAGGAGTTTTTAAGTTGTTTTCCGACCATATTCGAAGTTTTTGATTTTCACTTCGTCGGTAAGCATATTTTCTCCTTTTCTTCGTCAATCTTTTCTTTTTCAGCACCAGATCCACCAGTATCAGCACCGACAGCAGCACCGGAGATCGAAGAACGGACGACACCGACGCTTGAGGCGTTTTTTTTTTTTTTTTTTTTGTTTTATTTTACTTTTATTAAGCTTCATTGAACCCCCTTGTGTATGTGCAGATGGTCTTGGATACAAGGAATTTGAGTACTAGTCATAGGCACGGTCATGGGACCGTGTGTCCTTTACAACCCGTTGAGACTCAACCCTCAATGAACATAGCTCCATCAAACGTACCACTAGGAGTTCAGGGGAGTATTGTTTCAATTGCCCACCTCCACACATTATGTTTTGATTGTTATACTTTTTATTGTGCTTGCATGTGTACATTGAGGACAATGTACATCTTAAGTGTGGGGGGGAGTTCACATTGCACACACTTTTACTTGTGCGTTCAATTGCTTTTGCTCATGTAGCCTATGGCGGTTCACCTTAGTTGCAACGGTTGTATTCTTATAGTTTAGGAGAATTTTTAACATTGTATCCTATCATGCTCTAGTTTCTACTTGAATTTTATGAATTTTTGCTCGATTATCTTATATTGCACAACTTACTCTTGGAATCTTTTGGAAACTCAATCTTGAAGTTTTTAAGGACAAGTTTATCGTTGTTCTTAGTTTTACTTTGGAAAATGCATATATAAGGAGAGAAAAATATATAAAAAAAAAAATTGATGAAAATGAAAAAAAAACGATGGAAAAATGAAAAAGAAAAAAAAAAAAGAGAAAAATACGAGTTTGTGAATAGTTGCTTTATTTTATGTATGCATTTGGGGTGGAAAGAGCTACCACCTATGAAGTATGTAGCTACTCTCATAAGTCGGATACAAGTTATGCCCTAATGAGAGAAAGAGCTATCTCATGGGATGCGTGAAAGCTACTACCCCGGTAGAAAGAGCTACCTCCTCGAAAGAGTGAAAGCCACCTTTGGCGGCCGCCTAGGAAAGGGCTACCTTCAAGGATGTGTGAAGCTACTACTTCCTTCCCTAATTTTTTTTGTTTTTTTTTCTTTTGTTTTATATAAATAAGTCCTTTCTAACCAAAGTTTGAGGAGTACTCGTTGGTTCTCTTGAGTAAGATCGCACACACTAACACATTTTCGAGTTTTCATCCTTTTTTATTCGAGTTTTTAGCTAGAGCATTGGTAACCTTATGCAATGTTTTGATTTCCCCTTACTTGTAGAATGCTCCTTTGGCATACTTTTGGTGAACCTAAGGCTGAGCACTTTCAATTGTTCTTCCCAAGTACTTTCACGTTTTATTTTGCTTGAGGACAAGCAAAAGCTTAAGTGTGGGGGGATTTGATAAGTGCTCGTGTTATAGTAATGTGAAGCGTTATTATCTTGCAATGAGCATTAATTTAATCAGATTTTATCACTAAAAAGTATGCATTTGTTTACTTTTGTGCATTGAAGGGTTGTGGAGAAGATTTAGAGAAAAAAGAAGGAAGAATAGGTTATGTTCGCCGTTGTTGAGGAGTTCTCGGACCAAGCAAGGAACAAGGCACGAGTCTAGACTTATGGGTGTGTGCCAACCTCCATTGGAGGAGCACAAGGGCAGTCACACTCACAAAAGTCTATAACTCGTGTAACATTGGAGAATTTCGCCAATGAAGAGAAATGAAGTAATCGACATAATCTACCGTTGATTGTGTGCCCAATTCAACGGCCTCGATGAAGAACGATGGATTCGGGAGTATTTTCGGAGAAGTATCGTAGCAGGTACTGTAGCAAAAATACTGTAGATAAATACTGTATCAGCTACTGTTCACATTCTGCCGAAATTCAGAATTCCAGAGAGTTCACACGGGCGTGTGGAAATTCCAAACGGCCGTGTACTGTAGCAGAAACACTGTTGACAGGTGCCGAGAAATCACGATTCCAGAATTTCCACACGGCCGTGTGGAATTAACACACGGGCGTGTGGAATTTCTGGATTTTTACAGAAGTCCGATTTCAGCCCGAATTCAGCCCGATTTCAGCCTATAAATAGCCCGTTTTCATATCTATTTGGGGACCCTTCTCTTCTATCACTTGGATATCTTTTGGGGGGCTTTCGGCTAGGGTTTGGAGAGGTTCTTGGAGGTCTTTGGAGGCGATTAAACGGTATCGACATCGACATCCTTTGGAAGAAAGCTATTGGGGAAGCTCTCATCGGCATTGATTTGTCGAGGTGTGCCTTAGGCTTGACAAGGGATTCGTTGGAGAAGACACGCGACTACACAAGACCATCGATACGATCTACAAGGGGGTTTTCTTTATGGTTTTCATGCATATGTTCTTAAACTATTTATTGACTTTGTATTGCTCCATGGAGAGCTAAACCCTAGTGGGTATTCGGACTTGTAAACCCTAGGATGATATTGTTTCTATGACTTTTATTATGCTTTCTTAATTTAATGTTCTATTATTGAGTTCCAATCTTGCATGCCGATTGTATGAGATTTTCCCTTAGCCGTGACACTAGGGTTGAGAATCTATTAGGTTATCCTTTGAGGGTGTGACAACCTCTATAGGATTAGACTACACAAGGTTGGAGAGGGTTGAGAGGGAGAGTTGTGAGGTAGCGATGTACCCCTTTCCCCTCCGGTGTGGTTTCTCCCTACCTCCATTTCCTCGATTCATTAGCGGTCGAGATAGAGTGAAGTGCTAGGTAGATAAACTCCCCTGGGGCTTAGTTACGCGAGTAACAGAGTGAAGGGTTGAAGTGAATCCTACGCACTGGGGCTTAATCTAGACTAGGGTTCTTCCACCTGAACCAAAGGGTTAGAACTACACATAGGAACAGGTTTTACCACTAGGAGTCCCTAGAACTTAATGCAATCCCACGTAGTGTGAGGCTTAGGTAGATATACTCCTCTAGGGCTTAGTTGACAGGTCAACGAGAGTCAAGAGTCGTAGTGAATCCTAATGCCGGGGCATAGTGTTGGGGTTAGTCACGGTTGACCTTAGGTTTGGGACTGTGTGTTTAAGGATATCCTCGACTCAAATAGGCATCAATTGTAGAGCATAATACAAGTTTTGCACTAGAAGCATTAGTCATAGGGGGAACTTTGTCCGGATACCCCATCTTTATATCGATTACCTCTCCTACCCTCATTATTCTTCTTGTACTCTTTTATTTTCTTTTACATCTATATATAAATACTTTTCTCATCATCGATTCCCATCATAGCTAAATAGCGATTAACACTTGTTTCTAAACACTATTCCCTGTGGATTCGACTACCCACTCACCGGGGTAACTTTTATTACTTCGACAAGGCCGTGCACTTGCGGTACGCACGCAAAAGGTCGTGTCAAGTTCTAACCCTTTGGTCCAGGAGGAAGAACCCTAGTCTAGGTTAAGCCCCAGTGCATAGGATTCACTTCAACCCTTCACTCTGTTACTCGCGTAACTAAGCCCCAGGGGAGTTTATCTACCTAGCACTTCACTCTATCTTGACCGCTAATAAATCAAGGAAACGGAGGTAGGGAGAAATCACACTGGAAGGGAAAGGGGTACATCGCTACCTCACAACTCTCCCTCTCAACCCTCTTCAATCTTGAATAGTCTAATCCTATAGGAGTTGTCACACCTCCAAAGGAAAACCTAGATTGCTCTCAACCCTAGTGTCACATCTAAGGGAAAACAATAGCAAAATAAAATCAAGATTGAAACTCAATTCTTATTCATCAATAATGGAAAAGCATAATAACAATGTCAAAGAAACATGATAACCCTAGAATTTACAAGTCCGAATACCCACAAGGGGTTTAGCTCCTCATGGAGCTATACATGTTCATCAATGTATGAAATAAAACACAAAGTAAAGACATAGATGAAAACCCCCTTGCGTATGGTGTGGCCGTGGTCTTGTGCGGCCGCCGAACGTCGGTGACGATGCCGATGACACGCTCTAAACCTCCACGAAGTTCTCTCCAAAACCCTAGCCGCACTCCCAGAAGTTGGGGAGAAGAATAGGTCAAAAGATATCTCAAAAATGTCTCCAAATCGGGCTTTTATAATGTGGAGTCGCGGCTTTAAATTTGCTGAAAATGGGATTTCACACGGCCGTGTGGAATTTCCACACGCCCGTGTGAAGTTTCTAGAATTCTGATTTTCGGCCGATTGTGAACAGTAACTTGCTACATTGTTTTGCTACAATAATTGATACAGTACTTCTACAGTATTGTGCCAAAACGCTCCCGGATTCGTCGTTCTTCATCGAGGCCGTTGAATTGGGCACACAATCAACGGTAGATCGTGCCGATTGCTTCGAATCGCCTAATTGGTGAAGTTCTCATTGTTGGCATGAGTTAGACTTATTGTGAATGTGACTGCCTTTGTGCCCCTCCAAAGGAGGTTGGCACACACTCACAAGTCTATGCTCACGCCTTGCTCGTTGCTTGGCCCGAAAATCTTCCCAATAATGCCAAACATGACCTAACTTCGTCCCTTTCCTTCATTTTATCTTCACAACCCTACAATGCACAAAAGTAAACAATTGCACACTTTTTAGTGATAAAATCTGATTAAATTAATGCTCACTGCAAGATAATAACACTTCGCATTACTATAACACGAGCACTTATCATCGTGCAAATGGAATTGGAGTCTCTATTTGAGACATGGGATAGGTTCAAGGAGCTCCTTCGCAAGTGCCCGCAACATGGATTTCCCGAGTGGATGATCATTCAAACCTTTTACAATGGGTTAAATCTGAGTACCAAGCAACTCTTAGATGCTGCGGCCGGAGGGACTCTAGGAAGCAAGACTCCCAGTGAAGCCCGGCACCTTGTAGAGGAGATGGCTATGAATAGCTATCAGTGGAATTCAAGGGACATAAAGAAGGTTGCCGGAATTCATGAAGTTGACGCGGTTACATCATTGGCGGCACAAATAGAGTCACTAAGTAGGAAGCTTGATGCTTTAGCTTCACCAAGAGTTGCGGCCATCACTACATGGAATGGTTGTGGGGGAGGTCACGCTTCGAATGATTGTCCGAGATCTATTGGAGGTACTAGTGCGGTGGAGCAGGCTAATTTTATTGGTAATGCTTATAGAGGACAAGGCCAAGGCAACCCGTACAGTGGAACATACAATCCAGGGTGGAAGAACCACCCAAATTTCTCTTGGAGCAATCAAGGGTAGTCACAATAGAAAAATAATACACCACCGGGATTTCAAGGCCAACAAGCTCCGAACTTAGAAAGCCGAGTGACCGGGTTAGAAGGGAAGATGACCGATTTCGAGAGAGCCCTTACACGGTTTGTTTCTTCATCGGATGCTAGATTTCAGTCGGTGGAGGCTACTCTTCGCAATCACACCGCTTGCCTACACAATTTGGAAAATCAAGTAGGGCAAATTGCGAAGACATTGGCGGAAAGACCTCAAGGTAGCTTGCCTAGTAATACGGAGACCAATCCAAGGGAGCAACTAAAGGCGATCACCTTGAGGAGTGGGAAAGAGATTGAGAGAAATCTCCCTCTAGAGAAGATGAAAGAATCACCCGAGGTTGTGGAGGTAGAGGATGAAGCACCAAAAGAAAAAGAGGTGGCACCCCCACCTTACAAGACAAGAATTCCCTATCCTTCACGATTGAAGAGTGACCAAGATAACGAGCAATACAAGAAATTTCTGGGTATCTTCAAACAATTGCACATCAACATCCCATTCGTGGAGGCGTTGGCCCAAATGCCTAAGTACGTGAAGTTCTTGAATGACCTCTTGACCAACAAGAGGAAATTGGAGGAGAGTGCATCCGTGATTCTCGATGCTAATTGCTCGGCCGTGTTGCAAAAGAATATGCCAAGCAAGAAGAAAGACCCTGGGAGTTTCATAATACCATGCAACATTGGCAACTTGGGTGAAGAGATGGCATTGGCCGATTCTGGGGCAAGTATCAACGTCATGCCCTACACATTCTTCCAAAAGCTATGCTTAGGCGAGCCTAGACCGACTCGGATGACACTTCAACTCGCGGATCGATCGGTGAGGCATCCGAGGGGTATTGTGGAAGATGTGTTGGTGAAGGTAGACAAGTATATCTTCCCGGTGGACTTTGTTGTGCTTGATGTGGACGAGGATGTCGAGGTGCCGCTGATTCTTGGGAGACCGCTCTTGCGCACTTCCAAGGCTTTGATAGACATGGACGGTGGAGAGCTCACACTCAGAGTCAGAGATGACAAGCTCACATATCACCTCGCCGAAGCCATGAGACATTCTCTTGATTTCGATGACACACTATATTATCTTGATGCTAATGATGAGTGTATTGATGAATATGTGCAGGAAATGTTGAACCCGGATCCATATGAAGGATGGCCGGACCAAGATGTGGAGATCGAAGAAGAAGAAGTGGTACTTGCACTTGGTCCAGTCAAGATAGACATCAAGATGGAGAAGGAGCGTATGAAGAAGATGCTTCGGAGGATGAAGAGGTCAAAAAGACGCCACAAGAAGAACCCTAACAAGAAAGGGGATGAGCATTCACGGAGTAAGGGTGTTACACCCTCTTGTGGTAACAAATTCGACAACTCTCCCTCTACTCTACAAAGACTATGTAATGCATGTTTTCAGGTTGTAGGAAAGAGGGCAACCTTCATTCATGAACCTCCATAAGGTAAGATCAGGTACGTCAAGCTTAGTGACGTTAAACAAGCGCTACTTGGGAGGCAACCCAAGGTTTTACAGTTTTTCTAGGAGTTAGTTTCGTTTTAGTCTGAATAAAAGTCTTAGTTTTGGTGTCCTAATTTTCATGTGCTTATGCTGTGATTTCCATTGTGGATTATTGACGTTTTCGTGTGCCTTAATGTTAATTGATGAGATTAAGTCGGTTGAGTGTGTTTTCCATGGTATCTGGTCGTGTTTTGATGGTTTTCACAGGCTCCAAACATCGTATTTGTGTTTCTGAATTTTTGGGAGAGCCTGTGAATTTTTTCAAAGTAACCCAGATAAAACACACGGCCGTGTGGAAATTTCACACGGGCGTGTGTTATCAATTAGAGCTCAACCAGTGAGGGCACAGGGGCGTGTCTATGCCCCTGTGAACAACCTCAGAAGGGGCACACGGCCGTGTGGAATTAACACATGGCCATGTGGAAATTCGCAGAACTTAAACTCTTTTCCTGAGAGTCCACAGGGCCGTGTGAGTGCCCCTATGAGTGCCACTGTGCCAAGGCACACGACCGGGTGGAAATTCCACACGGCCGTGTGAAACTCTGCAGAGAAAAACCCCTTCTTCCCGAGAATACACAGAGGCGTGTGGGTGCCCTTGTGGGGGAGCTTGTGAAAGGCACACGGCCGTGTGGATTATTCACACGGCCGTGTGAAATACTTAGCGTTTCTCGGGCAAGTCAAAGAGACCACAGGGGAGTGTGTTGGCCCCTGTGGCCGGCCTTGTGTTCTTGGCCAGGTTGGGCACACGACTGTGTGGAATTTCCACATGGCCGTGTGAAAATTTTAAGAGACCTTCTGTGTTTTCCCGTGAATCCACAGGGCCGTGTACCAGCTCCTGTGGATACCCCTGTGAAGGCACACGGCCGTGTGGATGTTTCACACGGCCGTGTGGGGTGGTTCAGAGAGTGACCAAAGTGCACACAGGGGCATGTGTTGGCCCCTGTGAACCCTAAATGTATAGGTACACGGCCGTGTGGTATTAACACACGGCCGTGTGAATTCCCAGAACTTCAAAAGCCGCGCATTTTCGTTTGAAATTCACTCGTATCTTTTGATTTTTCCACTCTAAAACCACTCTCCAACGCTCTCCGTCGAATTCCCGATCATCTCTGAGTTTTCTGGAGGTTTATTTGGAGTTTTTTCCGGCCGATTTGTATAATTTCTTCATCCACACCATCGGTAAGAACTCCAAGCCCTAGAACTTTATCAATTCTTGATTTAATTCGTTTTTCTTGATTATTTCGCTTGTATGGAATGATTAAAATATATGCGAACATGCTTAGAAGAAATCTAGAACGAATTAGATTGTAAATCGAAATTTTTAGCTTCCACGGCCGTGAGGCTCTGTCCGCCCGATGATCCACACGGGCATGTGGAATTTCCGCATGCCCGTGTGGATTTCTGCAGAATGAGTTTCTGAACTGATTTTTAAAATTTTCTTTGCAATTTTGCAGATATGGCTTCGAGGTCTAAGAAATCGGCCAGTAAGCGTCCTCGCGAGCCTGCACCCCCTCCAAAGGAGACTGATTTTAGTATACCTGAGCACCAGACTAGGTTGAAGCGGTTATCTACACTGCGGTTTGGCCAGTCACGATACCCCGACTTGAGCATTGTTAGAGGGATTCAGGGGGGTGACAGCATTGCTGACGAGGTTGAGGAGCTACTCTCGGTGGGTAGTTGGAAGAGATTACCGAGGATCAGAGATCCAGCCATTCGAGGAGTGACACTTGAGTTCTTAGCCTCGTTCGAGTTTGACAGATCATACTGAGACTTCTCTACTCCTGACGCGATTCAGTTCAGGGTATTTGGACAGCATTTTAGCCTCAGCGTGACCCAGTTTTCGATCCATATGGGGTTATATGATGAGGCCTATACACAGACAGAGGAGTATGAGGGTCTTCCTACCGACTAACCGGGCAGTCTTACTCCGCAGAGGGCCTACAAGGATTTGTGTGGAGAGGGCCGGTATGAGCCAGGAGTCTCGAAGGCCACGTGCTTATCTCGCCTATCGTACAGATACGTACATGTTATTCTGAGTAGATCAGTGAGTGACCGGGGTGATAGCACTGGAGTTTTGAGCCGGCAGGAGCTTCTCTATCTATACTCTATGGCTCAGAGGGTACCACTCCACCTAGGACACATCCTAGCAGAGTATTTGCGCCATTAGGGCCAGTACCCTAGGGTTGGAGTGATCTTCACAGGTCCCTACATTTCGAGACTTCTGATCGAGATGAGTCTCAGAGACGGAGTGCGAGGGGCAGAGAAGACTAGTGTACCAGCTCCTCTGGGCACAGATACACTGAGGATGATGGGGTTGATCCGCAGAGCAAGATCGAGGACATATACATGGATCATTCCATAGACAGATCATGCCGAGGGGTCACAGGCAGCGTTAGAGCCACCCCCGACAGATACAGAGACACAGGCACCACCCACCGCACCGGAGCCACCTCCGGTGCGCATGTTCTCCCCCTCTCGAGGCCAAGACTGGTTGGAGCACCTCGAGAGCGCAGTGGGCGTGCTACAGGCAGAGCAAGCCGAGATCAGGGCACAGCACGCAGAGACTATGGCACGGCTTAACACCATACAGAGACTTCTAGACCGGGCCATGTCAGTACCATCTGTAGCCCGACCCAGAGACCCCACTCCTTGATGATTACCGCAAGTGCACGGGTCGCCAAGTAATACCCCTCACGCACGCGCGAGGGGGTCGTATTCCCAAGGGCCAAGGAACTACTATTACTCCCCCTTTATCTATTTCCTAGCCTAACAACTCGATTGTCATGCAATACTTACAAAATGGAGAAAGAAATAACTATAATGAAATCCAGGCTACTACTACACACATTTAGCAAACAAGGGAGAATCAAACATGCGAAGGCGTGATTTGGACAACGAATCCCCCTAGGGTTGTCATTAAGTCCTGAATTTAGGATGAAATGTTATGATGGTAGTTGGGCCAAGAGATTCCTAAATTAGGTCACCCCGATGGTCACGGTGATAACCCCTAATCCGGTACGAGTATTGGAATACGGAATTACTTCCGCCCAAATCCTCGCACGATTGCCTTACGCCTAGGGAAATCTCAAATTAGAGTCAAACACGGTATCTAGGTTCAACCCTAATGGTTGGAGGGGTACAAATACCCGATGGTCACGGCGTACTCGTACATGTATCCCTTCCAAGCCTAGTGTGTCTAGTACAAGGGCGATGGTCACGCAACCAAGTACAACCTAGAAGTTGAAATACAGAGTTCTCATGCAAATCAACACATCAAAGTACACAAGGCTTGAACCACAAACTACAAGATTCCATAAAAGAAATACAACATCAAACAATGCATCAATAAAGATGTTCATCCAAATTACAAGCAACCAATCCTAAGGTTCACCATGCCCAAATCACAAATAAGTTAGTTCCTCATGAAAGAGGAAAACTCATACAACTACAAGGAATAACAAAACAAGAAATGAAGAACCACTCCCTCTAGCCTTGGAATCCCTTGATGGATGAAAACCCTAAAAATATGCCTCAATGTCTTGGATCTTCCCTCCAAACTCCTCCTTCGACGTTGTCTCCCTCTTGGTGAAGCTTCGTGCCGTAGATCGCCGGAAATCGCCGCCAAAATGGGTGGGGCGGCGGCCCAAAAGTCTCCCCAAAAGAATCCTCTTCAAAAGTGACAAAAAAGCCCTTAAAACCAATTCCAGCGAGATATGCGGCCTCCCATGCGGCCCCGCATGCGGGGAGAGAAAGTTTCCGAGAAATCCCGAAAATCGCGTAAGTTGCTACAGTGCCGCTACAGTAATGTTGCTACAGTAACACTGCTACAGTAGAATTGCTACAATACGTATGCGGCCTCTGCAGTGCCCGCATAGTAGCCCGCATGATCTTTCAGACTTAGCCGTTTTGCCAAAGGTTTCGTGCTACAGTGCTGCTACAGTGTCCACGCTACAGTACCGGAGCTCAAAAATGGTCTTTTTCCTGCCGATTTCTTCTAAAATCATATTATTGAGCTCCCCACGGTATCTTCTGTGCCTGTAATACGAAATAAACCAATTTAGACCAAAAACGGGCATCCACACATACAAAATTACTCTAGAAATACGCAAACATATATAAATAATACGTACAGTTAGGCGTTTATCAAACATCCCCACATCTAAGCGTTTGCTTGTCCCCAAGCAAACAAACATGAAGAACAGGGGCAAGAGGATAAACGACTAACTGTACGACCTCAAGCTCGACAGTGAAAGACCCCACAAGCAACCATAGAAGGAAAGACTGATAATGAGTTGTTGTGTTGGTAACCGGGTAAGGATAGTCTTGTTTTATCTAAAGTGCACATGTGAGTGTGTGCTGACTTCCAACCTCAACCTCCATACCATGGATCACCCGAAGGTGTCCAATCACTCCACACACAATGAAGTCGGCATTATTATGTTAAAAACACCCTCAATACCCAGTTAAGAGTCCTTCGGGTCCTGAATAAAACTTTGGCTCTCAAGTAGCAGTGGAACAGGCTCCAAGGGATACAAACGAGATACTTTATTATTTACTTACATATATACATAGTTTTTTTTTTTTTTTTTTTTTTTTTCTGAGTCCGACTAACGTAGACTGCACAAAAATCTTTCAGACGGATGCACATGCTGGCCAGGCACAAGTGCCACCCATCCTACTTGATTACAGCCCACATAGACGCATTCATGCTGTAATAGCAGAGGAATACTGTCATAGACTCCACTTTTTTCTTTTTTCTTTTTTTTTTTTTTTTTTTTTTTACTTGTATCTCGTGCCCCCCGGTATAAAACCTGTTAAACAAACTCACTTGAGGCCAAAGAAAACAACAAAGGACCTCAAAAGCTCTTAAAAAGGCATTGAAAGTAGACTTTAACAAATTAATGCCGAAAACATTGTAATGGGTTAGTTGGAGTGTATGAGGTGGAAGTACATGTGTAAAAGTCTGTCAGTGCACTAAAGATAAAGCAGGACATCATTTAGGCACAATAATGAAATACAACTCATAACTGTCAACCCTTCATGCTAGGAAGTCTTAAACTAAGTATCATTGCTATCATAGGTAGAACAAGCATGCAATTGCAAAGAAATTTTCAAAGTACACGAGAAAAACCAAATCCACCCCCCACTGAAAGATGCACATTACCCTCAATGTGCCTAAGCAATGAAATGCAACAATATCGACAATAAAAACATAGTAGGAGGGTTTCGTGAACTTCCCCGAGTCTCAAAACATTAGTCTTGAAGTCCATGAGATCGGGGTGACCACCAAAGCTTCAAGTATAAAATGGAGGAGGAGAGTGTGCTTGATGTTCAAATTTCAACCTGAAAGGTAGACAAGAACATCATCTCAAGGCATCTAATCACACACCCAAAAATAAAATATGAAAATAAACAAGAACACACACAAACATGCAAGCAAACAACTAACATCACAAGAACAACTAAACAAGAAATGATCCAAGCAAGTTCTTTGTGCAATCAAGATCATGAAATCCAATTCTTTTCATTTCAAGTGTTGTAGGATATTTACAATGATGCTACAAGTGAACAAATAAATTCAAGAGAAATTTCAGCCCAAAGTTACTGTAGCACAGTCTTGAAAGAGGCAGAGTTTCACCTTGTTTTTGAAGCCCAAAAATTTACAAAAAATGTCTCAAAATACAAATAAATCAGAGATTACACATTCATATATCATTCCCCAAAGTTTTAAGCAAGATAAGCATGAAAATCAAGAAAAAGAAACAAGTTTTCTTCAAAACACAAGTTAGGGCTTCAAAGCTTGAATTGGTGAAGATCGGTGGAGATGATGGAAAACCTCCCAATAAATCATGCAAATTAAGTCCTTGTAAGTAGGAGATCCGTGTAGAGGAAGAAAAATGGAGAAAAACGGTGAAAGAATGAGGGAAAACGGATGAGAAATGAGAGAGATATGAGGAAAATGGTGAAGGGGTACACAACTTATCATTCAGCCCGAGTGTCCATGCGGCCCCTTGTGCGGCCGCATGGTACCCCGCATCAGGCTCGGGAAAATTCATGCGGTTCCTTGTGCGGCCGCATGACAGGCCGCACAAGGCTCGGGAAAAAACATGCGGCCTGCTATGCGGCCGCATAGCAGGCCGCACAACTCTCTGCATGCAAATATGGGCTCCAAACACCTCAAAATCGCATAAAAACAATGCCGAATTCACCCACAACACCCAAAACATGATGTTTGATGCATGAAGATGAATGATAACACAAAGAACTCACAAGTATCATGAACAAACACAAGTAAATAAATTATGAAAAACGACTAACTAACCACAATCACACACTTGAAAACAAAGAACACTCAAGCAACCAAACACACCAAAATACGAAAACACACATGTTATGAATTTTAAAGCTTGGGTTGCCTCCCAAGAAGCGCTTGTTTAACGTCATTAGCTCGACGTGTTTTACCTCAAGGGGGCTTGAAGACGGTGTGTTCCTCCCGGCTAGAAGTGGCATAAGAACTACCAAGAAAAGTGAAGTGTACCTTCCGGGATGGTGTCAAAGTGGAGACCAAGCATGAGTTACCTTTTGGCCTCCACGGAAAAAGCTTTGGCCGGGCATTGCACAATCTAAACTTTGGCGGATCCTTGGACGGCTTGAACCTCCTCCTCGCCTCTACTTTAGTCCCGGCTGGATTTCCTTGGAGCATCCACAAAGCTTGTTTTGGCCTCCAAGAGAATAAAGAAGGTTGAAGAAATTTCAAACTCGGCATGGGTGGGTCCTTGGGGGGTGTAAACCTCCTACCCACATCTCCTTCTTCAACCATTGTCAGTCTTCCTTTAATCACCCACAAGAATCGTTTGGGCCTCCAAGGAAATAGTTTTGGTTGGGACGTGTCTAACCTCGGCATAGGTGGGTCATTGGATGGCTTGAACCTCCTTCCCACAATTTCTTTTGTCCCAAATACTTCTTTCTTGTGCTTGGTTTTCTTGTTAGCTTTTATGCAAATGGCGTGCTCAAGTGTTATCAATGGTGCTCTTTTAACTCCCCCAATCTCCAATATACCCAAGTTCTCTCCCATTTCATTATAGGTTGTAGTTGGGCCTTCCATTGTTGGTTCACGACATTGTTGGTCGACCCGGCTCTCTAGCTTGTGGAGAGATGCTTGCATAGCCGAAAGTGCGGCATGAACGACCTCAAATCTAGCTTCATATTCGGCAACAAAGAACGAGTGTTGTTCAGATTGGGCCCTAGCAAGATGTCCAACCTGGCTCTCAAGGGAATGAATAGAGGCTTGGACATTTCTCAATACGGTGCCAAATTCATCAAACCTTCTGTCTATCCTTTCAAACTTTGCCTCCGTGGTGATCATGAATCGTGCCAAGACCTCCTCAGTAGTATATCTCCTTTCTTGCGATGCTCCATGGTTAGGACTTGGAGGGCAATTTTGAGCTTGCATTTGTCAAGAATAGTGTACCTCGCACAAAAAAGAAAGAAAACACAAAGTGAAACAAAACTAAACTAAACAAACAAAATAAATAACAAAACAGTATGTACAACAAGAAAAAACAAAGTGGCTAGAGCAATAGACTACAGGTTTTCCTAGTATTCCTTGTGAGTCCCCGGCAACGGCGCCAAAAACTTGATACGATTACCGCAAGCGCACGGGTCGCCAAGTAATACCCCTCACGCACGCGCGAGGGGGTCGTATTCCCAAGGGCCAAGGAACTACTATTACTCCCCCTTTATCTATTTCCTAGCCTAACAACTCGATTGTCATGCAATACTTACAAAATGGAGAAAGAAATAACTATAATGAAATCCAGGCTACTACTACACACATTTAGCAAACAAGGGAGAATCAAACATGCGAAGGCGTGATTTGGACAACGAATCCCCCTAGGGTTGTCATTAAGTCCTGAATTTAGGATGAAATGTTATGATGGTAGTTGGGCCAAGAGATTCCTAAATTAGGTCACCCCGATGGTCACGGTGATAACCCCTAATCCGGTACGAGTATTGGAATACGGAATTACTTCCGCCCAAATCCTCGCACGATTGCCTTACGCCTAGGGAAATCTCAAATTAGAGTCAAACACGGTATCTAGGTTCAACCCTAATGGTTGGAGGGGTACAAATACCCGATGGTCACGGCGTACTCGTACATGTATCCCTTCCAAGCCTAGTGTGTCTAGTACAAGGGCGATGGTCACGCAACCAAGTACAACCTAGAAGTTGAAATACAGAGTTCTCATGCAAATCAACACATCAAAGTACACAAGGCTTGAACCACAAACTACAAGATTCCATAAAAGAAATACAACATCAAACAATGCATCAATAAAGATGTTCATCCAAATTACAAGCAACCAACCCTAAGGTTCACCATGCCCAAATCACAAATAAGTTAGTTCCTCATGAAAGAGGAAAACTCATACAACTACAAGGAATAACAAAACAAGAAATGAAGAACCACTCCCTCTAGCCTTGGAATCCCTTGATGGATGAAAACCCTAAAAATATGCCTCAATGTCTTGGATCTTCCCTCCAAACTCCTCCTTCGACGTTGTCTCCCTCTTGGTGAAGCTTCGTGCCGTAGATCGCCGGAAATCGCCGCCAAAATGGGTGGGGCGGCGGCCCAAAAGTCTCCCCAAAAGAATCCTCTTCAAAAGTGACAAAAAAGCCCTTAAAACCAATTCCAGCGAGATATGCGGCCTCCCATGCGGCCCCGCATGCGGGGAGAGAAAGTTTCCGAGAAATCCCGAAAATCGCGTAAGTTGCTACAGTGCCGCTACAGTAATGTTGCTACAGTAACACTGCTACAGTAGAATTGCTACAATACGTATGCGGCCTCTGCAGTGCCCGCATAGTAGCCCGCATGATCTTTCAGACTTAGCCGTTTTGCCAAAGGTTTCGTGCTACAGTGCTGCTACAGTGTCCACGCTACAGTACCGGAGCTCAAAAATGGTCTTTTTCCTGCCGATTTCTTCTAAAATCATATTATTGAGCTCCCCACGGTATCTTCTGTGCCTGTAATACGAAATAAACCAATTTAGACCAAAAACGGGCATCCACACATACAAAATTACTCTAGAAATACGCAAACATATATAAATAATACGTACAGTTAGGCGTTTATCACTCCTCCACCACCATCTCCTCCAGCATCAGTAGATCCACCTACATCTCCAGAGCCTCCAGCAGCACCAGAAGCCACTATCCAGGACACCAACGCCGAGTTGTATTTTGGACTTTTTATTTTATTTTGGACTTGTAGTACTCAGAAAGGACTATCCTTCTAAGTTTATCTTTTATTTTGCTTTTCTTTTATCTCGAGTTGTATTCATTGCTTCATATTTTATATACTCAAGTTTTATTGAGCTATACTGAACCCTTGTGTATGTGTGCGCAGATGGTCTTGGATGTAATGATTTTGAGGAACAGTCATTGCACGGTCATAGGACCGTGTGTGCTCCAGAAACCATTAAGACTCAACTCTTAATAATCTAGCTCCATCAAACGAAACACTTGGAGTTCAGGGGAGTAATGTTTCAATTGCCCACTCCCACACTATTTGTGCTTGCATGCGTACATTGGGGACAATGTACATCTTAAGTGTGGGGGGGGGGGGGGGGGGGGGGGGGGGGGGGGGGAGTTCACATTGCACACACTTTTACTTGTGCGTTCAATTGTTCATGCTCATGTCGCCTATGGCGGTTCACCCTAAATTGCAACGGTTGTATTCTTATAGTTTAGGAGAGTTTTTAACATTGTATCCTATCATGCTCTAGTTTCTACTTGAATCTTATGGAATTTTTGCTCGATTATCTTATATTGCACAACTTACTCTTGGAATCTTTTGGAAACTCAATCTTGATGTTTTTAAGGACAAGTTTATCATCGTTCTTAGTTTTACTTTGGAAAATACATATATATAAAAAAAATAATAAATAAATAAATAAATATATATATATATATATATATATATATATATATATATATATATATATATATATATATATATATATATATATATGAAAAAGATGGAAAAAAATGAAAAAAAAATGGAAAAGAGAAAAAGAAAAAAATATATGAGTTTTTGAATAGTTGCTTTGTTTTATGTATGCATTTGGGGTGGAAAGAGCTACCACCTATGAAATATGTAGCTACTCTCATAAGTCGAATACAAGTTATGCCCTAATGAGAGAAAGAGCTATCTTATGGGATGCGTGAAAGATACTACCCCAGTAGAAAGAGCTATCTCCTCGAAAGTGTGAAAGCCACCTTTGGCGGCCGCCTAGGAAAGGTGACACGACCCCTTGCGTGTATCCCGCAAGTGCACGGGTTTGTCGAAGTAATAAATTTACCTTGGTGAGAAGGTAGTCGAATCCACAGGGAATAGGGAGATAGAGTATAAGAATTCACTAATTAAGCTATGCGAAATATGGAAAACAATGGTGATATTAATGAATGAATGTATTTCAAAACAATAAACTAAATAGAAGGATGAAAGTAAGAAATGCAAATAGGAAAATCGAGAAGGACTTGCAATGAGTAAAAGGGGGTATCCGGACAAGCTACCTCTAGGGTCTATGTTTCAAGTGCAAGACTATGATATTATACTCTCCTATTGATGTCAATTGAGTCGAGGAAATCCTAAGACTCACGGTCCCAAACCTAAGGACAACCGTGACTAACCCCAATGCTATGCTTTGGTATTAGGATTCACAACACCCTTCACTCTGTCACCTAGATGATTAAGCCCCAGGGGAGTCCATCTACCTAAACCTCACACTATATGGGATTGCATTATGCTCTAGGGATTCCTAGTGATTAAACCTGTTCCTACAACAATAGTTCTAACCCTTTGGTCCAGGTGAAAGAACCCTAGTCTAGATTAAGCCCCAGCATATAGGATTCACTACAACTCTTCACTCTATTATTTGCGCAATTAAGCCCTAGGGGAGTTTATCTACCTATTGCTTCACTCTATTTCGACCGCTATTAAATCAAGGAATCGGAGGTAGGGAGAAATCACATCGGAAGGGAAAGGGGTACATTGCTACCTCACAACTCTCCCTCTCAACCCTCTTTAGTCTTAAGTAGTCTAATCCTATAGGAGTTGTCACACCTCCAAAGGAAAACCTAGATTGCTCTCAACCCTAATGTCACGTTTAAGGGAAAACAATATCAAGAGATAATTAAGATTAAAACTCAATTTTATTCATCAACGATGGAAAGCATAATAATCAATGTCAAAGAAACATAAGAACCCTAAAGTTTACAAGTCCGAATACCCCACGAAGGGTTTAGCTCCTCATAGAGCTATACATGTTCATCAATGTGGAAAATAAAGCATAAAACATAGACATAGATGAAAACCCCCTCGAAGTTGGTGTGGCCGTGGTCTTGTGCAAACGTCGAACCTCGAAATCGATGCCGACGATGTGCTAGAACCTCCACGAAATCCTCTCCGAAACCCTAGCCGCACTCCAGAAAGTTGGGGAAAAGTTAGGTCGAAAAGATGCTCCAAAAGGTTGCAAAAATCCCCTTTTATAATGTTGAATCGCGGCTTTAAAATTGGACTTATCGGGGGCTTCACACGGCCGTGTGGAATTTCCACACGCCCGTGTGAAGCTTCTGTCTCGGCTGGAAAATTAATTTCACACGGCCGTGTGGAATTTCCACACGCCCGTGTGTCTTCACTGGATGGCTGAAATTGCAAAACACACGGCCGTGTGGAATTTCCACACGCCCGTGTGACTTCTCTGGAACACTAGTCTTCAGCTGAACAGGCTTGGTACTTTGCCGAAACGCCTCCCGGGTCCATTGTTCTTCATCGAGGCCATTACTTGGGCACACAAGCAACGGTAGGTCGCGCCAATTGCTTCAAGTCTTCTTCTTTCGCGAAATTCTCCTAAGTAACACGGATTGGACTTGTTGTGAATGTGACTGCCTTTGTGCCCCTCCAAAGGAGGTTGGCACACATCCACAAGTCCAAATACGTGCTTCGTTCCTTGCTTGGTCCGAGAACATCTCAACATTGGGAAGCGCGACCTAATTTCATTCTTCTTCTCCAATTAGGCTCCACAATACCTTCAATGCACAAGAGAACACAAATGCACACATTTAGTGATAAAATCTAATAAAAGGTATGCTTAATGTAAGATAATAACGCTTCGCGATACTATAACACAAGCACTTATCAAAAGGGCTACCTTCAAGGATGTGTGAAGCTACTACTTCCTTCAAGGAGTACTCATTGGTTCTCTTGAGTGAAATAGCACACACTAACACATTTTCGAGTTTTTATCCTTTTTGATTCGAGTTTTTAGCTAGAGCAATGATAACCTTATCCATTGTTTTAATTTCCCCTGACTTGTAGAATGCTTCTTTTGCATACTTTTGGTGAACCTAAGGCCGAGCACTTTCAATTGTTCTTCCCAAGTACTTCACGTTCTATTTTGCTTGAGGACAAGCAAAAGCTTAAGTGTGGGTGGATTTGATAAGTGCTTGTATTATAGTACCGCGAACTGTTATTACCTTACATTGAGCATATCGTTTATCAGTTTTTATCACTAAGTGGCGTGCATTTGTGTATTCTTGTGCATTGAAGGTTTGTGGAGCTAAATTGGAGAAGAAGAACGAAATTAGGTCATGTTCGCCGATGTTGGGAAGTTTTCGGACCAAGCACGGAACAAGGCACGAGCTTGGACTTGTGAGTGTGTGCCAACCTCCTTTGGAGGGGCACAAAGGCAGTCACATTCACAACAAGTCTAACTCGTGTGGCTTAGGAGAACTTCACCAAGAAGGAGACTTGAAGCAATCGGCACGATCTACCATTGATTGTGTACCCAATTCAATGGCCTCGATGAAGAATGACGGATTCGGGAGCGTTTCGGGGCGAGTACTGTAGCAGCAATGTAGTTTTTTACTGCAGCAAGTTACTGTTCACTTTCGGCCGAAATTCAGAATTCCAGAGAATTCACACGGGCGTGTGGAATTAATACACGGCCGTGTGAATTAATTTTTCAGCAGACAGAAACTTCACACGCCCATGTGTTAATTCCACACGGCTGTGTGAAGCCCGCGATAAGTCAAATTTTAAAGCCGCGATTCAACATTGTAAAAGGCGATTTTGGAGACCTTTTGGGATATCTTTTGACCTATTTTTCTCTTCAACTTGGGTATTGCGGCTAGGGTTTCGGAGAGGATTTCGTGGAGGTTTAGCGCGTCACCGACATTCGACGGCCGCACAAGACCACTGCCACACCATACGCAAGGGGGTTTTCATTGATGTCCTTATTTTGTGCTTTCTTTCATACATTGATGAACATGTATAGCTCCATGAGGAGCTAAACCCCTTAAGGGTATTCGGACTTGTAAACTCTAGGGTTATTATGTTTCTTTGGCATTGTTATTATGCTTTTCCATTATTGATGAATAAAATTGAGTTTCAATCTTAATTTCATCTTGCTAATGTTTTCTCTTAGATGTGACACTAGGATTGAGAACAATTTAGGTTTCCTTTTGTAGCAAGTTACTGTTCACTTTCGGCCGAAATTCAGAATTCCAGAGAATTCACACGGGCGTGTGGAATTAGCACACGGCCGTGTGAATTAATTTTTCAGTAGACAGAAACTTCACACGGCCGTGTGTTAATTCCACACGGCCGTGTTTTAGGATATCCTCGACCCGATTAAACATCAATAGGAAAGTATAATAGCATAGTCCTGCACTAGAAGCATAGACCCTAGAGGTAGCTTGTCAGGATGCCCTATTTCATTCATTACTAGTCCTCTCTATTCTCTTTTACTTGCACTCTCTCATCTTCCATCTTTCTATTTAATTTCTTGTCTTTCATTCTACTTTATTCTATATTCACTCATTGATCCTACTATTGCTTTTCCGTACTCCGCATAGCTTAAATAGTGAAATCTCATATTCTAATTCCCTATTCCCTGTGGATTCGACTACCCACTCACCAGGGTAAATTTATTACTTCGACAAACCCGTGCACTTGCGGGATACACGCAAGGGGTCGTGTCAGGCACCTCGACATCCTCGTCCACATCAAGTACAACAAAGTCCACCGGGAAGATGTACTTGTCTACCTTTACCAACACATCTTCCACAATTCCCCTCAGATGCCTCACCGATTGATATACAAGTTGGAGTGTCATCCAAGTTGGTCTAGGCTCGCCCAAGCCTAGCTTTTGGAAGAAGTTATAGGGCATGGCATTGATGCTTGCCCCCGAATTGGCCAATGCCATCTCTTCACCCAAATTGCCAATGTTGCAATGTATGATGAAACTCCCGGGATCTTTTCTCTTACTCGGCATGTTCTTTTGTAAGACGGCCAAGCAATTAGCATCAAGAACTATAGCTGCACTCTCCTCCAACTTCCTCTTATTGGTTAAGAGGTCCTTCAGGAACTTCGCGTACTTGGGCATTTGGGCTAATGCTTCCGCGAATGGTATGTTGATGTGCAATTGTTTGAAGATACCCAGAAATTTCTTGTATTGCTCATTGTCTTGGTCATTCTTCAACCTCGAAGGGTAGGGGATCCTTAGTTTGTAGGGTAGTGGTGCCACCTCTTTCTCTTTTGGGGCTTCATCCTCTACCTCTATAACTTCGGGTGATTCTTTTGTCTTCTCTAGAGGGAGATTTCTCTCGACCTCTTTCCCACTCTTCAAGGTGATTGCCTTCAACTGCTCCCTTGGATTAGTCCCCGTTTTGCTAGGCAAGCTACCTTGAGGTCTTTCTACCAATGTCTTCGCAATTTGCCCTACTTGATTTTCCAAATTGTGTAGGGAGGCGGTGTGATTGCAAAGAGTAGCCTCCACCTACTGAAACCTAACATCCGATGAAAAAACAAACCGTGTGAGGGATCTCTCGAGGTCGGTCATTTTCCCTTCTAACCCGGTCACTCGGCTTTCTAGATTCGGAGCTTATTGACCTTCAAATCCTAGTGGTGCACTGTTTTTCTATTGTGACTACCCTTGATTGCTCCAAGAGAAATTTGGATAGTTCTTCCACCCCGGGTTATATGTTCCACTGTACGGGTTGCCTTGGCCTTGTCCTCTATAAGAATTTCCAACAAAATTAGCCTGCTCCACCGCACTAGTGCCTCCAATAGCAATAGGACAATCACTCGAAGCATGTCCTCCCCACAACCGGTACAAGTAGTTATGGCCGCAACTCTTGGTAAAGCTAGTGCATCTAGCTTCTTACTCAAAGATTCCACTTGTGCCGCCAAAGATATAACCGCATCAACCTCATGAATTCCGGCTACCTTTTTCCTGTCCCTTGAGTTCCATTGATAGCTATTCATAGCCATCTCCTCCACAAGGTGCCGAGCTTAACCGGGAGTCTTACTTCCTAGAGTTCCTCCGACCGCCGCATCTAAGAGTTTCTTGGTACTCGGATTTAACCCATTATAGAAGGTGTGAATGATCATCCACTCGGGAAATCCATGTTGCGGGCACTTGCAAAGGAGCTCTTTGAACCTATCCCATGTCTCGAATAGAGACTCCAATTCCATTTCCACGAAGGATGATATCTCATTCTGGAGACTTGCAGATTTTCCCGGCGGAAAGTATCTAGCCAAGAATGCCTCGGCCATCTCCTCCCACGTAGTGATGGACGCTCTCGGTAATGAATGAAGCCAATGTCTTGCCTTTCCCTTCAATGAAAATGGGAAGGCTCTCAACTGAATTGCGTCGTACGTTACTCCATTAATCTTCAACATGTCACACACTTCGATCAAATTCTCTATATGACTGTTGGGATCTTCATCGGCCAACCCATTTAATTGTGCGGACTGTTGCAGCATCTGTATGAACGACAGCTTCAACTCAAAATTTATTGCCATGATTGGGGGCCTCACAATTCTCGATTGGGTCCCTATGACTGCGGGTCTAGCAAAATCGGACAATGTCCGTTGTTGTTCATTCTGTTCTGCCATTGTTTCTGACCCTTCTGTCTCAATATAGGCTTGATTTGAATCTTCTTGCACGGGTTCCTTCCCTTTGCGATGTGTTCTTCTTCCAATGTCCGAGTCTCCTTCAACAAGAATCGAAGGGTTCCAGTGGGTCATAACCTTAAGCGAAAGCAAAGGAAAGAAATATAAGAACAATGATAGAAAAAGAAAGTGTGGAAAAGAAAGTGACGTGAATAGCTAGAATAGTGAAAAACAAATATCTAAAACGCATATTCCCCGACAACGGCGCCAAAAAGTTTGGCACGACCCCTTGCGCATATCCCGCAAGTGCACAGGTTTGTCGAAGTAATAAAATTTACCCTGGTGAGAGGGTAGTCGAATCCACAGGGAATAGGGATTTAGAATACGAGATTTCACTAATTAAGCTATGCGGTGTATGGAAAAGCAATATCTGGATCAATGAGTGAATGTAGAAGCAAATAGAATAAAAGACAAGAAATTAAATAGAAAAGATGGAAGATCAGAAAGTGCAAGTAAAAGAGAATAGAAAGGACTAGCAATGAATGAAATAGGGTATCCGGACAAACTACCTCTAGGATCTATGCTTCTAGTGCAAGACGATGCTATTATACTTTCCTATTGATGTCAATTAAGTCGAGGAAATCCTAAAACTCACGGTCACAAACCTAAGGACAACCGTGACTAATCCCAACACTATGTCCCGGTTTTAGGATTCACGTCAACCCTTCACTCTGTCGCTCGCAAGACTAAGCCCCAGGGAAGTATATCTACCTAAATCTCACACAACGTGGGATTGCTTTAAGCTCTAGGGATTCCTAGTGGTAAAACCTGTTCCTATGTGTAGTTCTAACCCTTTGGTCCAGGTGGAAGAACCCTAGTCTAGATTAAGCCCCAGCGCGTAGGATTCACTTCAACCCTTCACTCTGTTACTTGCGTAATTAAGCCCTAGGGGAGTTTATCTGCCTAGCACTTGATAAGCGCCTAACTGTACGTATTATTTATGTATGTTCATGTATTTTTTGAGTATTTTTATATGTGTGGATGCCCGTTTTTGGTCTAAATTGGTTTATTTCGTGTTACAGGTACAAAAGATACCGTGGGGAGCTCAACAACGAGATTTTAGAAGAAATCGGCAAAGAAAACACCATTTTCGAGTCCCTGGTACTGTACAAGCACTGTAGTGTCACTGTAGCACGGGAACTTTGGTGAAACGGCTAAGTCTGGAGATCCATACAGGCACCCATACGGGCGCATGACTGCCCGTTTACAGCTCCTGTAGCAAACGTACTGTAGCCTTTTACGCGAAACTCGGGGTGCTACAGTGCCCGTATGTCGGCCCGTATGCCAGCCCGCATAAGTTCCTGGAATTAGGTTTTAAAGACCTTTAGGGCATCATTTCTCTTGTCTTTTGGCCACCATTCTCCACCATTGTCATCTAGAGCTTCAAGGTTGCGGGAGAAGATGGATCTAGGGTGCAAATCGAAGGGGAGAAGAGGAGTGCCATCAAGGAGAAGATCTAGGAACTTGTTGGCGCGGATCCATCAAGTTCTCATCACCACCTTCTAGTCTTCATCTTAGGGGAGCTTATTTGAGCTTTGCTTTGTATTTCTTATCTTTTACTCTTGCTCCTTTGTTGATGATGAACTAGACTCCCAAGGTCACCGGGCATCCGGTGAACCTTGGGATGAACTTGCTTGTATGAATACTTGATTTACATGTATGGTATTTGTGTGGTTTGTGGTTTAAGTTTGGTGTATTTGAATGCTTTGGTATGGATGAGAACTTTGTGTATCAATATTTAGGTAATACTAGGTTGCATGACCATTGCCCTAGTGTTAGACTTACCAAGCTTAGAAGGGATACATGTACGAATACGCCGTGACCATCAGGTATTTCGTACCCCTCCAACCATTAGGGTTGAGCCTAGATGTTGTGTTTGACCTTAATTAGGGATTTCCCATGACCCACTGCAATCGTGTGGGGATTTGGGCGGTAGAAATACCGTAGCGGTGGATATAACGTATTCCAATACCCGTACCGGATTAGGGGTTATCACCGTGACCATCGGGGTGACCTACCTTTGGACATCTCTTGGCCTAGCCACCTCTGCCTGTGTAATTCGAGTATCCTTCTAGCTTTAGTAGTCCCGAGGGGATCCTCGCCCGGGGACCTCGCACTTTCATTGTTACTTGCTTCCTTAGTATGCTTAAGTGGTGAGCCTTAGTCCACTTGTTTATAGTTTTCTCTTATTATTTTTATTATCTTGTTTTTATCATATAACTGTTAGACTAGATAGTGCCGTCTAGGGGGAAGTATTAGCAGCTCTTGGGACCCTAGGAATACGACCCCTGTGTCACGCACAGGGTATTACTTGACGACCCGTGCGCTTGCGTATCACACGTCAATCAAGTTTTTGGCGCCGTTGCCGGGGACTCCAAGAATGCTAGGAAAACCTTTAGCTCACTGATCTAGTCATTTGTCTTTCTTGTTGTAAATATTTGTTTTTGTATGTGTCTTTTACCATTTTGTACATATTTACTTATCTTACTTCTTTCTTGTTTTCTTTGATAGCTTAATTTTCTTAGTTTTGTTAATTTACACAGGGCCATGGACTTTGAAGAAAAACTTTTGGCTGCAAAGATTTTTGCACTTATGGATCAGATGACCAAGAGCTTTCAAAATATCTATGCTCTTCAGACGAAGATGGAAAATTTTCTTGCCATGAAAGCAAGCCAAGGAGATCCACAACAATTGAATCTACCACAACCCCAAGTTCCTCAATTTCAACCCCAACCACAACAAGTGAGGAAATACACCACTGATGAGGTCTTGGCCAAATTTATGTTCAACACAGAAAGAAGGTTTCAGAATATAGACAAAAAGTTTGATGAAATGTTCAAGGTATTGAGAATTGTCCAAGAGTCTATTCAGTCCCTCGGGAACCAAGTCGGGCGACTTGTTATTGCAAATTCCGAGCCTTCTTCAAGTAACCCATTGAGCAATATAGAAGATAACTCAATTGAGCGCTTGGGTGTCGTCACTCCTATGAGTGGAAAACAAATAGAGGTGGGGTTTGAAGAAAGTCCAAGCGTCATGGAAGATGGGGTCAAGCAAGACAAGGATGTGGAGATCATCATGGTTATGGAAAAACGTGACGAAGTGGAAGAAGCTCCATTGACCACATTTGAAGACACTACTCACCTTCACATTAATCATTCCACAAACGAATCAATAATCTTCAAGTGCAGAAAGGAAACTCCGGGAATTGTATTTGAAGATGTGGGAAGGAAGCTATGGCCATCCTTGAACCCACCAATGCCGGGCTTGGGCAATTCCCAACCAAAAATTTTCCCATGGTGGCCCAAGCAAATTTTGTGGGTAATGGTTGACTATTCAAGAGGGGTTGAGAGAAGAAATGTGGAAAGGATGTTAAAGCCACCAATTAATCCACCCATGCTAAGCTTGACAAGTTCTCAACCCAACTTGTTCCCTTGGAGACCCAAACAACACTCATGGGTAGTTCAAGGCCATCTAATAAGTGTCGAGGAAGAAGATGTGGGTAGGAGGTGGAAACCGTCCAAGGACCCACCCATGACTAGCTTGAATTGTTCTTGACCAAAACTTTTTCCATGGAGGCCCAAGCAACTTAGTGGGATACTCAAAGGAATTCTTGCCGGGAACAAAGAGGAAGCGGGGAGGAGGTTTAAGCCGTCTAAGGATCCGCCAAAGTTGAAGTTGCACAATACCCGGCCCAAGCTTTTTCCATGGAGGCCAAAAGGTAGCTCACGCTTAGCCTCCAAATTTTCATCATCCCGGAAGGTATGTTTCATATTTCTTGGTAGTTCCTATGCAACCTCTTGCCGGGATGAACACACCATTTTCAAGCCTCCTTAGGTAAGAAAAAGGTACGTCGAGCTAATGACGTTAAACAAGCGCTTCTTGCGAGGAAACCCAAGCATTAAAATTCATTACGTGTGTGTTTTCGTATTTTGGTATGTTTGCTTGCTTGAGTGTTCTTTAGATTTCAAGTGTGTTGTTGTGGTTGTTTAGCCATTTTTCTTAATTTTTTCGATCATGATCGTCAATGGTTCTTGTGAGTTCTTTGTGTTTTCGTTCATCTTCATGTATCAAATATCATGTTTTTGGTTGTTGTGGGTGAATTCGGCTTTGTTTTTATGTGAGTTTTGGGTGTTTAGATGAGCCTTTGATGAAAATCCTGAAATTAGCCCGTTTCTTGAGCATATGCAAGTTTCCGAAAACTCATATGGGCTACCATACGGGCATATGGTTGAGCATATAGAAAATTCCCGAAAGTCATACGGGCAAGCATATGCCCGTATGCTTGCCCGCATGGATGCTCGGGTTGAATGATAAAATGTGTACCCCTTCACCATTTTCTTCATAACTCTCTCATCTCTCATCCGTTTTCCCTCATTCTTTCACCGTTTTTCTTTGTTTTTCTTCCTCTACATGAATCTCCTACTTCCAAGGACGAAATTGGCATAATTTATTGGGATTTTTGCAGTCATCCTCACCGATCTTCGCCGATTCAAGCTTTGAAGCCCTAACTTGTGTTTTGAAGCAAACTTGTTTGTTTCTCTTGATTTTCATGCTTATCTTGCTTCAAACTTTGGAGAATGATGTATGAAGGTGTAATCTTTGATTTATTTGTATTTTGAGACATTATTTGTAAATTTTTGGGCTTCAAAAACAAGGGGAAACTCTACCTCTTTCAACAATGTGCTACAGTAACTTTGGCTGAAATTTCTCTTGAAGTTATTTGTTCACTTGTAGCATCATTGTAATTATCCGACAACACTTGCAATAAAAAGAATTGGACTTCATGATCTTGTTTGCACAAAGAACTTGCTTGGATTATCTCTTGTTTAATTGTTTTTTTATATTAGTTGTTCCCTTGCATTTTTGTGTGTGTTCTTGTTTCTTGTTGTATCTTCTTTTTGGGTGTGTGATGGATGCCTTGAGATGATGTTTCTTTCTACCTTGCAGGGTGGAATGGGGGCATCAAGCACACTTTCTTTCTCTATTTTGTACAGGAACCCTTGGTGGTCACCCCGATTTCATGGACTTCAAGACTTATGTTTTGAGACTCGGGGAAATTCACGAAACCCTCCTACTATGTTTTTATTGTCTATCTTGTTGCATTCTATTGTTTAGGCACATTGAGGTCAATGTGCATCTTTAAGTGGGGGATGGAGTTGGATTTTCGTGAACTTTGAAATTTCTTTGCAATTGCATGCTTAACAACCTATGATAGCTATGATTTTATTGTTAAGGACTTCCTAGCTTGGTAGAATGATAGTTGTGAGCTGTACTTTACCTGTGCTTGAATGTAGTTCTGTTTCATCTTTAGTGTACCCTTATACTTGTTCACGATCACTTTCACCTTGTACACTCCAACCAACCCATTGCAATGTTGTTGGCACTAAAATGTTAAAGTCTACTTTCAATGCTCTTTTAAGAGCCTTTGAGGTCCTTTGTTATTTTCTTTGGCCTCAAGTGAGATTGTTTAACAAGTTTTATACCAGGGGATATGAGATACTTGTTTGAAAAAAAAAGAAAAGTGGATTCTATGACAGTATTCCTCTGCTAGTACAGCATGAATGCGTCTATGTGGACTATAATCAAGTAGGATGGGTGGCTCTTGTGCCTGGCCAGCATGTGCATCCGTTTGAACGATTTTTGTGCAGTCTATGTTAGTCGGACTCAGAAAAAAAAAAAGAAAAAAAAAGAGAAAAAGTATGTATATATGTAGGAAAAGAATAAAGTATCTTGTCTGTGTCCCCTGGAACCTGTTGCACTGCCACTTGAGAGCCAAAGTGTTATTTAGGACCCAAAGAACTCTTAACTAGGTATTGAGGATGTCTTTAACACTTTAATGTCGTCTTCATTGTGCGTGGGGTGAATGGTCATCCTGGGGTAATCTAGGGTGTGGAGGTCAAGGTGGGAGTTTGCACACACTCACGGCGGCACTCTAGGAGAAACAGAACTAATATTACATCACTATTCATTGAACAGCTCACTTCTTCATTTCTGTCTATTTGTGCTTGCGGAGTTCTTTACTATTAAGCTTGAGGTCGTACATTTAGCCATTTATCTTCTTGCCCTTGTTCTTCATGTTTGTTTGCTTGGGGACAAGCAAACTCTTAGGTGTGGGGATGTTTGATAAACGCCTAACTGTACGTATTATTTATGTATGTTCACGTATTTTTTGAGTATTTTTATATGTGTGGATGCCCGTTTTTGGTCTAAATTGGTTTATTTCGTGTTACAGGTACAAAAGATACCGTGGGGAGCTCAACAACGAGATTTTAGAAGAAATCGGCAAATAAAACACCATTTTCGAGTCCCTGGTATTGTAGCAGCACTGTCGCGTCACTATAGCACGGGAACTTTGGTGAAACGGCTAAGTCTGGAGATCCATACGGGCGCATGACTGCCCGCTTACAGCTCCTGTAGCAACGTACCGCAGCCGATTTTCTATAGCAGAGTTACTGCAGCATTTTACTGTAGCACTCACTGCAGCAACTTACGCGAAACTCGGGGTGCTACAGTGCCCGTACGTCGGCCAGTATGCCAGCCCGCATAATTTGCTGGAATTAGGTTTTAAAGGCCTTAAGGGCATCATTTCTCTTGTCTTTTGGCCACTATTCTCCACCATTGTCATCTAGAGCTTCAAGGTTGCGGGAGAAGGCGGATCTAGGGTGCAAATCGAAGGGGAGAAGAGGAGTGCCATCAAGGAGAAGATCTAGGAGCTTGTTGGCGCGGATCCATCAAGTTCTCATCACCACCTTCTAGTCTTCATCTTAGGGGAGTTTACTTGAGCTTTGCTTTGTATTTCTTATCTTTTACTCTTGCTCCTTTGTTGATGATGAACTAGACTCCCAAGGTCACCTGGCATCCGGAGAACCTTGGGATGAACTTGCTTGTATGAATACTTGATTTACATGTATGGTATTTGTGTGGTTTGTGGTTTAAGTTTGGTGTATTTGAATGCTTTTCTATGCATGAAAACTCTGTGTATCAATATTTAGGTAATACTAGGTTGCATGACCATTGCCCTAGTGTTAGACTCACCAAGCTTAGAAGGGGTACATGTACGAATATGCCGTGACCATCGGGTATTTTGTACCCCTCCAACCATTAGGGTTGAGCCTAGATGTTGTGTTTGACTTTAATTAGGGATTTCCCTTGGCCCACTGCAATCGTGTGGGGATTTGGGCGGTAGAAATACCGTAGCGGTGGATATACCGTATTCCTATACCCGTACCGGATTAGGGGTTATCACCGTGACCATCGGGGTGACCTACCTATGGACATCTCTTGGCCTAGCCACCTCTGCCTGTGTAATTCGAGTATCCTTCTAGCTTTAGTAGTCCCGAGGGGATCCTCGCCCGAGGACCTTGCACTTTCATTGTTACTTGCTTCCTTAGTATGCTTAAGTGGTGAGCCTTAGTCCACTTGTTCATAGTTTTCTCTTATTATTCTTATTATCTTGTTTTTATCATATAACTGTTAGAGTAGACAGTGCCATCTAGGGGGAAGTAATAGCAGCTCTTGGGACCCTAGGAATACGACCCCTGTGTCACGGACAGGGTATTACTTGACGACCCATGCGCTTGCGGATCACAAGTCAATCAGCACTTCACTCTATTTCGACCACTGTGAAATCAAGGAAATGGACGTAGGGGGAAACCATGTCGGAAGGGAAAGGGGTATATTGCTACCTCACAACTCTCCCTCTCAACCCTCTTCAATCTTAAGTAGTCTAACCCTCAAAGAGTTGTCACACCTCTAAGGGGTAACCTAAATTGTTCTCAACCCTAGTGTCACATCTAAGGGAAAACATTAACAAGATGAAATTAAGATTGAAACTCAATTTTTATTCATCAATCATGGAAAAGCATAATAACAATGTCAAAGAAACATAAAAACCCTAGAGTTTACAAGTCCGAATACCCACAAGGGGTTTAGCTCCTCATGGAACTATACATGTTCATCAAAATAGAAAGGAAAGTACAAATCAAAGACATTGATGAAAACCCCCTTGTATATGGTGTGGCCGTGGTCTTGTGCGGCTGTCGAACGTCAGTGACGATGCCGATGACGCGCGCTAAACCTCCAAGAAATCCTCTCCAAAACCCTAGCCGCACTTCCCAAGTTGAGGAGAAAGATAGATCAAAAGATATCCCAAAAGGTCTCCAAAAATCCCCTTTTATATTGTTGAATCGCGGCTTTAAAATCGGACTTATCGGGGGCTTCACACGGCCATATGGAATTTCCACACGCCCATGTGAAGTTTCTGTCTGGCTAAAAAGTTGATTCACACGGCCGTGTGGAATTTCCACACGCCTGTGTGAATTATCTGAAACCCTGATTTTCGGCAGAAATTGAACAGTAGCTTGCTACAGTGACAAAGCTACAGTGCTGCTACAATAACTTGCCGAAATGCTCCCGAATCCATTGTTCTTCATTGAGGCCATAGGTTGGGCACACAAGCAATGGTAAGTCGTGTCGATTACTTCAAGTCTCCTTCTTTGTGAAGTTATTCTAATCTACACGAGTTAGACTTGTTGTGAATGTGACTGCCTTTGTGCCCCTCCAAAGAAGGTTGGCACACACTCACAAGTCAAGCTCGTGCCTTGTTCCTTACGTGGTCCGAAAACTTCCCAACATCGGCGAACACGACCTAATTTTATTCTTCTTCTCCAATTTAGCTCCATAAACCTTCAATGCACAAGAGTACACAAATACACACCATTTAGTGATAAAAACTGATAAAAGATATGCTCAATGTAAGATAATAATGCTTCACGGTACTATAACACAAGCACTTATCAGCAGCACACCATAGGCAGAAGGTTGTGCGGCCACTGTGCGGCCTCGCACAGTACCCGCACAGCCTCGGGATATATAAGGCATCTTTTCAGGGTTTTGAGGGGATTCTGTTGGCTGTTGGCTCTCATCCGACCTCCACTTCACATCAAGTCATTTCTATCACTTTTGGAGATGATTTCGGCAGGAATTGAAGGAGAGAAGAAGGGGAGAACGCAGATAAGCATCAAAGGGCTCGCCGACACGGATCCGACGAATCCTCATCGACACCTTCTAGACGACATTTCGAGGGGAGTTTCATTGTTGTTTGTATAATGGCTGTCATGCATTACAAACTCTTCCATTTTGTTATGTCAAACTAGAATCCCAAGGCCTCCGTGCTCCCGGTGAACCTTGGGAAAAGACTTTGTATGGATGACATTGGTATTTTGTAATTGATTATGTGTGACTTGTGTTCTTGGTTTTAATCTATCATTTCAATATTCATTCTACAATGGATGGATTCCGTAGATTTGATTTTGAATGATACGTGTTTGGCGGGATGCTAGCTTGTATTAGGTCGCGTGATGATTAAAGAGGGTTTCATTGTATTAATACACCGGAGGGTCCGGGTGTTAGTAGCCTCCCGCGTGGTTAAGATTATTTTAGCAGAAAGCATGCATTAGAATAACCTTAATCAAGACTCCTTGTTCCCAATGACATCGTGGGGGTAGTTCTGGATAGAGGAAACCGTACTGGATTAGGGCTATACTATGGAGGTTACGGAGTAGTCGATTGATAAGTGCTCGTAGTATAGTAATGCAAAGCGTTATTATCTTACAATGAACATATTTTTTATCAGATTTACCACTAAATTGTGTGCATTTGTGTATTCTTATGCATTGTAGGTTTGTGGAGTTAATTTGGAGAAAAAGAATGAAGTTAGATCGTGTTCGCCATTGTTGGGAGGTTTTCGGACCAAGTAAGGAACAAGGCACGAGCTTAGACTTATGAGTGTGTGCCAACCTCCTTTGGAGGATGACACGACCTTTTGCGTGTGTACCGCAAGTGCACGGCCTTGTCGAAGTAATAAAATTACCCCGGTGAGTGGGTAGTCGAATCCACAGGGAATAGGGATTTAAAATACGAGAAATTGCTATTCAATCGTGCGATATACGAAAAGAAACAATGATCAGCGTGATGAGTGAGTTTATGAAAATTAGAGTAGATGCAAGGCAAGTAAATAGAAAGATGATAGAGAGAAAAGTGCAAGCAACGAGTAAAGAGAGAGACTAGCAATAAGTGAGAATAGGGTATCCGGACAAGTTACCTCTAGGACTTATGCTTCTAGTGCAAGACTTTGCTATTATACTTTCCTATTGATGTTAATTGAGTCGAGGAAAATCCTTAAACACACGGTCCCAAATCTAAGGTCAACCGTGACTAACCCCCAACACTATGTCCCGGCATTAGGATTCACGTCAACCCTTCACTCTGTTGATTGCTCAACTAAGCCCCAGGGGAGTATTTCTACCTAAGCCTAACACTACGTGGAATTGCTTTGAGCTCTAGGGACTCCTAGTGATAAAACCTGTTCCTATGTGCAGTAGTTCTAACCCTTTGGTCCAGGAGGAAGAACCGTAGTCTAAATTAAGCCCCAGTGCATAGGATTCACGTCACCCCAAAGCCTTGGGGGAGTATATCTTCCTAGCACTTCACTCTATTTCGACCGCTAATAAATCAAGGAATCGGAGGTAGGGAGAAATCACATCGGAAGGGAAAGGGGTACGGTGCTACCTCACAACTCTCCCTCTCAACCCTCTTCAATTTTAAGTAGTCTAATCCTATAGGAGTTGTCACACCTCCAAAGGATAACCTAGATTGTTCTCAATCCTTAGTGTCACAGCTAAGAGAAAACAATAGCACAAGATATCTAAAATTGAAACTCGAATTTATTCATCAATTAATGGAAAAGCATAATAACAATGTCAAAGAAACATAATTATCCTAGAGTTTTACAAGTCCGAATACCCACGAGGGGTTTAGCTCCTCATAGAGCTATACATGTTCATCAATGTATGAAATAAAACACAAACTAAAGACATCAATGAAAAACCCCTCGCGTATGGTGTGGCCGTGGTCTTGTGCGGCCGTCGAACGTCGGTGACGATGCCGATGGCGCGCTCCAATCCTCCACAAAGTCCTCTCCGAAACCCTAGTCGCACTCTCCAGAAGTTGGGGAGAAAGATAGGTTCAAAGATACTCAAGAAGTCTCCAAATCGGGCTTTAAATAGGCTGAGTGCGGTTTTAAATTTGAAGTTATCGGGGCTTCACACGGCCGTGTGGAATTTCCACACGCCCATGTGAAGTTTCTGTCTTTCCTGAAAAATTACTTCACACGGCCGTGTGGAATTTCCACACGCCCGTGTGAAGTCTCTAGCTTGCTGGGAAATCAATTCACACGGCCGTGTGTTAATTCCACACGCCCGTGTGAGGTCTCTGCTTGCTGGAAAATTAATTCACACGGCCGTGTGTTAATTCCACACGCCCGTGTGAATTCTCTGGAATCTTGATTTTCGGTAGAAGTGCACAGTACTTGCTACAGTGATTTTGCTACAGTAACAAAGATGCATTGCTGCTACAGTAACTCTCCGAAATGCTCCCGAATACATTGTTCTTCATCGAGGCCATTGAATTAGGCACACAATCAATGGTAGATTGTGCCTATTGCTTCAAGTCTCCTTCTTGGTGAAGTTTTCCTAAGCTACACGAGTTGGACTTGTTGTGAATGTGACTGCCTTTGTGCCCCTCCAATGGAGGTTGGCATACACTCACAAGTGTAAGCTCGTGCCTTGTTCCTTGCTTGGTCCGAAAACCTTCCAACAATGACGAACACGACCTAACTTCGTTCTTCTTTCCCAACTTAGCTCCACGAACCTACAATGCACAAGAATACACAATTGCACACTATTTAGTGATAGAATCTGATAAAAAGTATGTTCATTGTAAGATAATAACGCTTCGTGTTACTACAACACAAGCACTTACCAAATCCCCCCACACTTAAGCTTTTGCTTGTCCTCAAGCAAAATAGAATGTGAAAGTACTTGGGAAGAACAATTGAAAGTGCTCGGCCTTAGGTTCACCAAAAGTATGCAAAAGAAGTATTCTACAAGTAAGGGGAAATCAAAACATTACATATGGTTATCGTTGCTCTAGCTAAAAACTTGAATCAAAAAGGATAAAAACTCGAAAACGTGTAAGTGTGTGCGAATTCACTCAAGAGAACCAACGAGTACTCCTCAAACTCTTGTTACAAGGACTTATTTATATATACTAAGTAAGGAAGTAGTAGCTTCACTCAACCTCTAAGGTAGCCCTTTCCTAGGCGGCCGCCAAAGGAGGCTTTCACACTTTCGAGGAGGTAGCTCTTTCTACCGGAGTGGTAGCTTTCACGCTTCCCATGAGATAGCTCTTTCTCTCATTAGGGCATAACTTGTATCCGACTTATGAGAGTAGCTTCATACTTCATAGGAGGTAGCTCTTTCCACCCCAAATGAAAAGCTTAAACTAATATTCACAAGCTAATAGTTTTTTTTTTTTTTGGCTACATAGAACTTCACAACTTACTAAAGTAATACTAAAGTAGTCCTTAAAACTTTAAGATCGAGTTTCCAAAAGATTTCAAGAGTGAGTAGTGCAAGAAGGTGTAATCGAGCAAAAATCCCCTAAAATTCAAGTGGAACTAGGACAAGATAGAATATAATGTTAAAAATTCTCCTAAACTCTAAGAATACGAATGTTGCAACTAAGGTGAACTGCCATAGGCTACATGAACATGAACAATTGAATGCACAAGTAAAGGTGTGTGCAATGTGAATCCCCCCCCCCCCCCCCCCACACTTAAGATGTACATTGTCCCCAATGTACGCATGCAAGCACTATAACAATAAAACAATGAAAAACAATTAGTGTGGAAGTGGCAATTGAAACATTACTCCCCTGAACTCCAAGTGTTGCGTTTGATGGAGCTAGGTCATTGAGAGTTGAGTCTCAATGGTTTGTGGAGCACACACGATCCCATGACCGTGCCAATGACAATTCCTCAATTTCCTTAAATTCAAGACCATCTGCACACATATGCAAGGGTTCAGTATAGCTCAAGAAAAACTAAAATAAAGCTCGAGTATATAAGGATATGATAATGAGATACAACTCGAGACAAAGTAAAGGAAAAATAAAAGCAAATCCAGAAGGAGAGTCCTTTCTGGGTACTACAAGTCCAACAAAATAAGGAAATAACAGTGCGACAAAAGAAAGATAAAAACTATGACGCCTCAGCGTCGGTGTCCTGATGAGTATCCTCTGGTACTGCTGCTACTGCTGCTGGTGGTGGATCTGATGCTGATGGAGATGTAGGTGGAGTCGGTGAGGGGACTCGTCGGGGTCGCACCACAGATCGCTCAAACAACTGGATCACTGTGGCAAGCTGTGCCGACAAGTGAGCGAACTGTGATGCCTGAGTGGTCCTCAACTCGGCAAACCCTGCTGCCTGTGCGACCCTCAGCTCTGCTAACTCCTGTTGCATGATACCCACAACACTCTCGAGGCGCTCAAACCTGTCCTGTCCTCGAGATGGGTAAAAGATACGCACTGGAGGTGGCTCCGGTGTTGTGGGTGGTGCCTCGGTCTCTGCCCCTGCCTCTGTGTCCACTGGTGGTGGCTCTAAGGCTGCTTGTGAGCCCTCGGCCTAGTAAGCTTCGGGCCAGTATAGCGTGTAACGCTGGTAATGTCTCCAGGCCATGCCCATCTGTCTCAACATCTCCAAGTCGATTGGGGAAGGTGTGACTGTCTTTTCTATCCCTCTGATTGCATCCCGAAGACCCATTCCCTTCATTAGTCTTGTGATGTATGGTCCTGCAAAAATCGTCCCAAGCCTGGGGTACTGACTTTGATGACGCATGGACTCGGCGAGTATGTACCCAATATGGAGTGGCTCCTTCTGTACCATTGAATATAAGTAAAGGAGTTCCTGCTGACTAAGAACTCCTGTACTATCGCCCCGGCCGTTTATTGACCTACTCAGAATGGCATGAATGTATCTATAAGCCGGTTGTGATAGACAAGTAGCTTTTGATACACCTGGCTCATAGTTCCCTCGTCCACATAATACTTTGTAAGCTCTTTGAGGAGTCAAATTTCCGGGGTAGTCAGTTAGAAGGTTCTCGTACTCCTATGTTTTAGTGAATGCCTCGTCGTACAACCCCATGTAAATGGAAAACTGTGTCACCTACAAATTGTACTCATGCCCACATGCCCTAAATTGTATAGAGTTGGCGCTCATCGACTCTCTACTTGCTTTGTCGAATTTGAATGATGATAGCACCTCTAAAGTAAGCAGACGGTTTGTTGGATCTCTAATTGACAGCAAGCTCTTCCAACTTCCTACTGCAACAAGCTCTTCAATCTCATCTGCCATTTTAATACCCCAATAAGCTGGTTTTACACATTCTATGTCCAAGTATCGACATTATCCAATTTTGAGTTACGCCAATCTTCTATATGTTTCTTGGTGCTCAGATGAGATGTCGTTGATCGGCTTTGGAGAGTGTTCTCGTGCTCTTTTGTTGGTGCCTTTCCTGGGTGCCATTCATGAAAAGTGGTTTAAAAGAAAATTAGTCACTGTGTTATAATGAATCATCCTGATAAGATCCACACGGCCATGTGGAATTTCCACACGCCTGTGTGGATTATTGGACGGATATTGATGCAAGGTTGAGAATCAAAACTCCATAGTCACACAAAATTTTACTTAAGAACCCTTGTAAACTCATTAGTAGCCAGGTTAATCATGCAAAACAGCCGAAATTTTTATCATAAACGATCTAAATCCGGATTAGTAAAGAGGAAGGGTTTGTCGTTCTCACCAACGGTGTGGATGAAGAAAAATTCGGAGTTTGGTCGGAGAACTCGAAAAGAAACCTTAATGACCGAAGGTACTGGTCGGGAAAGCAGCAAAAGAGGTCGGAGAATGTTTTGGAGTGAAAGTGAAAGAGACACGAGTGAATTCCAAAAGAAAAACCTTCGGCTTTTTGAAGTTCTGGGAAATCACACGGCCGTGTGAACTTGGTACACGGCCGTGTGCCTCTTTAATTAGAGTTCACAGGAGCCAACACACGCCCCTGTGCGCACTCTGTTCACTCTCTGAACTACGGCCGTGTGAAACCATCCACACGGTCGTGTACCTTCACAGGGGAATTCACAGGGGCTGGGTCACGCCCCTGTGAGTTCTCGGGAGAATTCAGAAGGTTTCTGAAACTGTTCACACGGCTGTGTGGAATTTCCACACGGCCGTGTGCCCAACCTGGCCAAGAACACAAGGCCAGCCACAGGGGCACCTCACACGCCCCTGTGGTCTCTCTGACTTGCCCGAGAAACACTAAGTATTTTCACACGGCCGTGTGAATAATCCACATGGCCGTGTGCCCATCACAAGCTCTTTCACAGGGGCTGTTACACGCCCCTGTGTATTCTCGGGGAGAAGGGTTTTTTTTTCCGCAGAGTTTCAAACGGCCGTGTGGAACTTGCACACGGCCGTGTGCCTTGGCACAGTGGCACTCACAGGGGCACCCACACGCCCCTGTGGACTCTCTGGGATGAGAGTAAAAGTTCTTCGAAAACCCACACGGCCTTGTGTTAATTCCACACTGCCGTGTGCCCCTTCTGGAGTTTTTCACAGGGGCAAGGTCACGCCCCTGTGTCTCCTCTGGTTGAGTCCTAATTGGTAACACACGGCCGTGTGTTAATTCCACACGGCCGTGTGTTTTCTCTGGTTTACTTAGAAAATTTACAGACTTCTCAGAAAAATTCAGAAATTCTTGTATGACACTTAGAACCTATAAAAATCATGAAAACACGACCAGAGACCACAGAAAACACACTCAGCCGACTTAAACTTCGTCAATTATCATTAAGGCACACGTGATTCATCAAAAACCCTCAAGAAAATTGCAGCGTAAGCACATGAAAAATTCAGGACACCAAGACCAAGACTTTTATTCAATCTAAAGCTAACTAAGTCCTAGAAAAACTGTAAAACCTTGGGTTGCCTCCCAAGAAGCGCTTGTTTAACGTCACTAAGCTTGACGTACCTAGCTTACCTTAAGGCGGTTGAAGGAAAAATATTTCTTTGTCGTTGTTGCAAACCTCTCCGCCAAAGTATGGTTTAAGCCGGTGTCTGTTTACTTTGAACGTGCCCTTCTCCGGATGAGAAATCTCAATTGAACCTTGGGGTGATACCTGAGTGACTGTGTATGGGCCAAACCATCTAGTCTTTAACTTTCCGGGGAAGAGTCGTAATCGGGAGTTGAATAGTAAGACTTGGTCGCCGACCTTGAATTCCTTAGGTAATTTGATATGCTTGTCATGCCACTTTCGAATCTTCTCTTTGTAAATTCTGGCATTCTCATATGCTCTCAATCTCCATTCATCGAGCTCATTAAGATGAAGCAGCCTCTGTTCACCAGCTCTTCGTAAATCAAAGTTCATTGCTTTAATTGCCAATATGCTTTATGTTCAAGTTCCACGGGTAGATGGCATGATTTCCCGTAGACCAGATTATACGGAGTGGTGCCTATGGGCGTCTTGTATGCTGTGCGATGGGCCCATAGTGTGTCATCCAACCGTTCTGACCAGTCTCGCTTTCCTTGTTCCACAGATTTGGTCAAGATTCGTTTGAGTTCTCTATTGGTGACTTCCACTTGACCACTAGTTTGAGGATGATATGGAGTGGCAAGGCGGTGGCGTACCCCATATCTTTTCAACACTTTTTCTAATTGGGCATTACAGAAGTGGGTCCCTCGATCACTAATGATGATTCGCGGAGTTCCAAATCGAGTGAATAACCTTTTTAAGAATTTCACCACCATTCTAGCATCATTACTTGGCAATGCTTGTGCTTCAACCCATTTGGAGACATAGTCAACTGCTACTAGTATGTACTGGTTCCCGTTAGACTTCGGAAACGGTCCCATGAAATCAATGCCCCAGACATCGAATACCTCACAAAATTGTATAGGATTCTGAGGCATCTCATCCCGCCGAGATAAGTTTCCAGCCCTCTGACAATTGTCACATCGAAGAACGAACTGGTGTGCATCGTGAAAGAGAGTTGGCCAATAAAATCCTGCCGCCAAGACTTTTTCGGTGGTCCTACTTGATGCATAATGGCCTCCAACTGGCCCTGAATGACAATGAGCAAGAGTGTCCCATCCTTCCTCCCTCGATACGCATCTCCGAACTATATGATCTGCACAAATACGGAAGAGGAACGGATCATCCCAGAAGTAATTCTTTAAATCACTGAAGAACTTCTTCTTTTGCTGGAATGTGAGCCCTTGTTTGAGCACCCTCCCTGAAAGATAGTTAGCAAAATCAGCAAACCATGGAGTGTCACCTGATGAAGTCGATTTCTGAATCGAATACAAGTGCTCCTCCGGGAAGAAGTCATTATTTTCCTTGCTTGATGGCTCTTGACCAATGCTACCCTCTAACCGTGATAAGTGATCCGCCACTACATTTTCGGTTCCCTTCTTATCCTTTATCTCCATATCAAACTCCTGTAAGAGCAGTATCCAGCGGATCAATCTTGGTTTCGCATCAACTTTGTTCATGAGGTAACGGAGAGCTGAATGGTCTGTCAATACAATAACTCTTGATAAAATGAGATATGATCTGAATTTATCGAGTGCAAACACCACCGCTAACAATTCCTTCTCTGTGGTAGTGTAATTCTCTTGTTTATCTGTGAGAGTCTTGCTTGCGTAATAGATGGGTTGGAATTGCTTACCTCTCCTTTGCCCCAAAACTGCTCCAACTGCATAATCACTAGCATCGCACATCAGCTCAAATGGTTCATCCCAGTTCGGGGTGATTAGAATCGGAGCTTGAACCAGTTTTTCTTTTAAGACCTTGAAAGCTACTGCACACTCTTCCCCAAAGTCAAATGGAGCATCTTTTTCGAGAAGCTTGGTCAACGGCTGAGTGATCTTTGAAAAATCTTTAATGAACCTCCTGTAAAAGCCTGCATGCCCCAGAAAACTTCTGATTCCTTTAACGTTTGTCGGCGAAGGAAGTTTATCTATGACTTCTATTTTTGCCTTATCCACCTCTATACCCACACTGGAAATTTTGTGACCGAGAACGATACCTTCTTGAACCATGAAGTGACACTTCTCCCAATTTAGCATGAGATTTGTCTCCTCACATCTTATCAGCACTCGTTCTAAGTTTCTTAAGCATATATCAAAGGAGTCACCAAAAACAGAGAAGTCATCCATGAATACCTCCATTACGTCTTCGATAAGATCATCGAAAATAGCAGTCATACAGCGTTGAAATGTAGCAGGTGCATTACATAACCCGAACGGCATTCGTCTGTATGCAAATGTTCCATATGGACAAGTAAAAGTTGTCTTCTCTTGATCTTCTGGAGCAATAGGAATCTGAAAGTATCCTGACATTCCATCTAGGAAACAGTAAAACTGATGCCCTGCTAATTGTTCCAGCATTTTATCAATAAAAGGCAACGGAAAGTGATCCTTTCGGGTTGCGTCATTCAACCTTTTGTAATCAATGCAAACTCTCCATCCTGTGACTGTTCTAGTTGGGATAAGTTCATTCTTCTCATTCTTAATTACTGTCATCCCTCCTTTCTTCGGAACCACTTGAGTTGGGCTTACCCAAGTACTATCAGAGATTGGGTAAATAATTCCTGCATCCAGGAGTTTCACCACCTCTGTCTTCACAACCTCTTTCATGTTTGGATTCAGTCTTCTTTGAGGTTGGATCACCGTTTTGAAGTTATCCTCCATTAAAATCTTATGTGTGCAGAATGAAGGGTTTATTCCTTTTAGGTCTGCGATTTTCTATGCTAGCGCAGACTTGTGTATTTTCAACATGTTTACCAGTTTATCTTTTTGCTCCCGAGAAAGATTTGATGCTATAATCACGGGCAACTTCATTTCTTCTGCCAAAAATGCATATTCTAAGTGCTCTGGGAGTGTTTTCAACTCTAAATCGGGTGGCTCATCGATGGATGGTCGAAGTCGATCCCCCTTTAGTCTGTCAATTTCTTCAAATTTAGTATCTTGGGGTTCATTGACGCATCCTGAGATCTTCTCTAGATCATACCCTTTGAGTTGGTCCTGGGACCCCAATCTAACCCCCAACTCACAAGCTTCCTCTATTAGGTTTGCGATCCCCATTGAAAAGACTTCTTGCTTGTGTTCCCAATAACCTGATTCAAACTGTGCGAGAACCTTCTCAAGGGTTTCTTCTGTGTCACCATTTGACGAAGCTAGAGCTGATTTATCAAATTCGTCCAACACACTGCCCAATTCATAATTCATGTTCTGCTCCTTGTAGAACTGATCGATACCATCCACCATTTCTATACAAGGTTGCCTCACTGATTGCTCATACTCAGTATAACTTGGAAATGGTTGGGTGATAAACAACTGCATTTTCTGCTCCACTTCCTCAACTAAACCCACAAGTGTATCAAAAGCTTCGCTTGCGTTAAACATTCCCTCGGTAAACTGCAATTAGCGAGGAAAGAATTGGTAAGAATAGTGATAGATAAAGAAAGTGTGAAATAGACAACGAAGTGAATGACTAAAATAGCAAAAACAAGAATCCAAAATACGCCTATTCCCCGGCAACGGCGCCAAAAACTTGACACGACCTTTTGCGTGTGTACCGCAAGTGCATGACCTTGTCGAATATAAAATTACCCCGGTGAGTGGGTAGTCGAATCCACAGGGAATAGGGATTTAAAATACGAGAAATTGCTATTCAATCATGCGATATACGAAAAGAAACAATGATCGGCGTGATGAGTGAGTTTATGAAAATTAGAGTAGATGCAAGGCAAATAAATAGAAAGATGAAAGAGAGAAAAGTGCAAGCAACGAGTAAAGAGAGAGACTACCAATAAGTGAGAATAGGGTATCCGGACAAGTTACCTCTAGGACTTATGCTTCTAGTGCAAGACTTTGCTATTATACTTTCCTATTGATGTTAATTGAGTCGAGGAAAATCCTTAAACACACGGTCCCAAATCTAAGGTCAACCGTGATTAACTCCCAACACTATGTCCCGGCAATAGGATTCACGTCAACCCTTCACTCTGTTGATTGCTCAACTAAGCCCCAGGGGAGTGTTTCTACCTAAGCCTAACACTACGTGGAGTTGCTTTGAGCTCTAGGGACTCCTAGTGATAAAACCTGTTCCTATGTGCAGTAGTTCTAACCCTTTGGTCCAGGAGGAAGAACCGTAGTCTAAATTAAGCCCCAGTGCGTAGGATTCACGTCACCCCAAAGCCTTGGGGGAGTATGTCTTCCTAGCACTTCACTCTATTTCGACCGCTAATAAATCAAGGAATCGGAGGTAGGGAGAAATCACATCGGAAGGGAAAGGGGTACGGTGCTACCTCACAACTCTCCCTCTCAACCCTCTTCAATTTTAAGTAGTCTAATCCTATAGGAGTTGTCACACCTCCAAAGGATAACCTAGATTGTTCTCAATCCTTAGTGTCTGGTGAGAATGCGTTTGAATCGCTCACCCGCAAGTGCACCGGGTCGCCAAGTAATACCCCTCGCGCGAACACGAGGGGGTCGTATTCCCAAGGGCCCGAGGAGCTATTCTTACTTCCTTATCACAATGTTGTTTAACCTAGCAATCACTCAAAGGAGATAACTACAAATAATCTACGGATGTATGAAAAGCATACAAATAATAAATACAAATACTGAGGGAAATCAGGGCGAGGGAATGGTCACGGATGAGGATTCCCTCAGGGGCTACTAAAGTGCTAAGGATACCCTAACTAGCATGCACGTGGGTGGTTTGGACCGGGAAACCCTAAATTAGACCAACCCGATGGTCACGGCATTGGTCCCTAATCCAATACAAGTAGTGGAATACGGAATTTCTTCCGCCCACATCCTTGTACGATTGCAAAGGGTTTAGTGGATTTCCCCAAGCTAGGGTTGAAACACAATCAAGGACAACCCTAACAATTGGAGGGGTACAAATACCCGATGGTCACGGCGTATTCGTACATGTATTCCCTTCCAAGGTTGGTGAGCCTAATACTAGGGCAATGGTCATGCAACCTAGCATCATCTAGGAATTGACATATAGAGTTCTCATACATATCAAGGCATTCAAGAACCACCAAACAAGGATCACAAACCAAACCAAATGCATAAACTAGAAAGAGTCATCCAAAATACACAAGTTCACCCCCAAGGTTCACCTACATCCGGTGACCTTGGGGTTAGTTGTTCATGATCACAAAATAAGTAAACAAATACATGAAAACAACTAAAAGCATAATGAAAACACCCCCTGAAAAGATCAAGGCCGAATGACGCTTCCAAGGACGCCACCCAAGGAGTGGCTTCCTTTGTCAAACTTCCTCTCAAATGCAAATCGAAGGCGTGGGTTCGTCGTCTCGTGCTCTCCCCGTCGTCCTCTCCTCAAGAAATGCCTCCAAAGGCCGGCCTCAAGCTCTCCAAGAAGATGATGAAGTGTTTCCTCCCTCAAGACCTAGCCCCCTCTCAAGAATGAACTCCCAAAACCCTTAAAAACCTTTTCCAGTGGGTTATGCGGCCCCCTATGCGGCCCCGCATGCGGGGAGAGAAGAATTCCAAGAAAGTCCCGAAATCGTGTAAGTTGCTACAGTGTGGCTACAGTAAACTGCTACAGTACTGTGTGCGTCCTCTACATTGCCCACATGACAACCCGCATGGACCTCCAGACTTAGTCATTTCGCCAAAGGGTGCGTGCTACAGGATCTGCTACAGTAGTCGCTACAGTAACCCCCAGAAATAGTGTTTTCGTCGCCGATTTCTTCTCAAATTCTATCAATCAGCTCGAAGGGGTCACATCAGTACATGTAACGCGAAAGAAACCAATTCAGACCAAAAACGGGTGTCAACTCACAGAAAAATACGTAATACATACACCCGAATACATGGAAAATACATATGTTTAGGCGTTTATCAGTGTCACGTCTAAAAGAAAACAATAGCACAAGATATCTAAAATTGAAACTCGAATTTATTCATCAATTAATGGAAAAGCATAATAACAATGTCAAAGAAACATAATTATCCTAGAGTTTACAAGTCCGAATACCCACGAGGGGTTTAGCTCCTCATCGAGCTATACATGTTCATCAATGTATGAAATAAAACACAAACTAAAGATATCAATGAAAAACCCCCTCGCGTATGGTGCGGCCGTGGTCTTATGCGGCCGTCGAACGTTGGTGACGATGCCGATGGCGCGCTCCAATCCTCCACAAAGTCCTCTCCGAAACCCTAGCCGCACTCTCCAGAAGTTGGGGAGAAAGATAGGTTCAAAGATACTCAAAAAGTCTCCAAATCGGGCTTTAAATAGGCTGAGTGCGGTTTTAAATTTGAAGTTATGGGGGCTTCACACGGCCGTGTGGAACTTCCACACGGCCGTGTGAAGTTTCTGTCTTTCCTGAAAAATTACTTCACACGGCCGTGTGGAATTTCCTCACACCCGTGTGAAGTCTCTGGCTTGCTGGGAAATCAATTCACACGGCCGTGTGTTAATTCCACACGCCCGTGTGAGTTCTCTGCTTGCTGGAAAATTAATTCACACGGCCGTGTGTTAATTCCACATGCCCGTGTGAATTCTCTGGAATCTTGATTTTTGACAGAAGTGCACAGTACTTGCTACAATTATTTTGCTACAGTAACAAGATGCAGTGCTGCTACAGTAACTCTCCGAAATGCTCCCGAATACGTTGTTCTTCATCGAGGCCATTGAATTGGGCACACAATCAATGGTAGATCGTGCCTATTACTTCAAGTCTCCTTCTTGGTGAAGTTTTCCTAAGCTACACGAGTTGGACTTGTTGTGAATGTGACTGCCTTTGTGCCCCTCCAATGGAGGTTGGCACACACTCACAAGTCTAAGCTCGTGCCTTGTTCCTTGCTTGGTCCGAAAACCTTCCAACAATGGCGAACACGACCTAACTTCGTTCTTCTTTCCCAACTTAGCTCCACGAACCTACAATGCACAAGAATACACAAATGCACACTATTTAGTGATAGAATCTGATAAAAAGTATGTTAATTGTAAGATAATAACGCTTCGCGTTACTACAACACAAGCACTTATCAGAGGGGCACAAAGGCAGTCACATTCACAACAAGTTTAACTCGTGTTGCTTAGGAGAACTTCACAAAGAAGGAAAATTGAAGCAATCAGCACAATCAACCATTGGTTTGTGTGCCCAAATCGATGGCCTCGATGAAGAACAATGGATTCGGGGGCATTTCGGCGAGTACTGTAGCAAAGCACTGTAGCAACTATTGTTCAATTCGGCCAAAATTCAGAATTCTAGAGAATTCACACGGGCGTGTGAAAATTCCACACGGGCGTGTGAATTAATTTTTCAGCAAGCTCGAAACTTCACACGGGCGTGTGAAAATTCCACACGGCCGTGTGAAGTCTCGATAAGTCCAGATTTAAAAGCCGTACTCAACATTATAAAAGCCCGATTTTGGAGGCTTTCAAGATATCCTTTGACCTAATTTTCTCCCCAACTTCTGAAGAGGGCGGCTAGGGTTTCGGAGAGGACTTCATAGAGGTTTGGAGCGCGTCATCAGCATCGTCACCAATGTCCGGCGGCCGCACAAAACCATGGCCACACCATACGCGAGGGGGTTTTCATCAATGCTTTTTACTTATACTTTCTTTTATATTTTGATGAACATGTATAGCTCCATGAGGAGCTAAACCACTCGTGGTTATTCAGACGTGTAAAACCCTAGGATTATTATGTTTCTATGACATTGCTATTTTGCTTTTCCATTATTGATGAATAAAATTCGAGTTTCAATTTTAATTATCTTGTGTTATTATTTTTCCTTAGCCGTGACACTAGGGTTGAGAGCAATCTAGGTTACCTGATAAGTGCTTGAGTATACATGTTTTATCCACTTGTTTTACATGCATTGAGCATCATTTTACCATGGATTATGTCTCATAAAGTGTATTTTGGTGTTCTTTTATGCAATTAGGTTGTGAAAGTATTGAAGGAGGAAAAGGAAGAAAAGATGGATTATCAAGACCTATTGTTGGGAGTTTTTGTACAACACAAGTGTCAAGGCACGAGAGGGGATCATGCACATGAGGGTGTGTGCTAACTTCCAGAAGAATTCAAGCCAATTTGTGTGATGGAAGGGCACAAAGCAGTCACACCTTCATGTCCCTTCTTGTGTGAAGATACCTAAAGCTTCCAAATGATGGTTCGATGGAAGAGAAGTCTTATAACTCACCACATGGACATGTGCCCGACCATGTGGCCTCAAGATAAGAGAGTTTGGATCGCGTTTCGTGAAGAGTACTGTAGCAAAATACTGTCCATTTCACGGTAGTAGTACTGTAGCAGAAATCACTGTTCACGTGACCGCGTCAAAATCCCACACGACCGCGTGGGAATTCTGCAGCCCACGCGACCGCGTAGGATCTCACGTGGTCGCGTGGAGGCACGTGACTGACGAGTTTCAGGCTTATAAATAGCCCTTTTTGCCGATTCTTTTGGTATCTTTTGTGTGGCTTTTGAGAGGCGAAGCGGCTAGGGTTTGAGGAGGAGGTCTTTGCCGAATTTGAGGGCCGTTCTTCACCAACTTTAATAGTTCTTTCCTCCGTCATAGCATCGAGGGAGTCATTGGCGACCTAGCTTCGGAGAAGGATCTTTCAAGACGTTGAGCGACCCATCAAGGCCATCATCACGAATTCAAGGGGGTTTACTTCCATGGTTTACATTGCTTTTCATTGTGTTATGTTTTGCTTTGTAATAAGCCCCATGGAGGGCTAAACCCTAGTAGATACTTGGGCATGTGAACCCTAGGTTTCGATTCATGTATTGACTTTCTTTATGCTTTCTTTTAAGTCCGAGTTTATTTGAGTTTTAATCTTGTTTAATCATTGCTTGCATGGCTTATTGATTCGTATGGTTGTTTGGTATGTTTGATTTGTTTCCTTGGTGAGAGAGAGGTCTCCATTAGGGATTAGAACATACAAGGTTAAAGAGGGTTGAGAGGGTGAGTCTTGAGATAGAGGAGTGTCCCCTTTCCCATCCGATTGAGTGTTTCCTATCTCCGTATTCCCTAAGTTTTATGCAACCATATGGGGTGTGAGGCGTGAGATTGATAGATTTCTCCGCCGGGACCTTTGTAGGGGGTTAGGGATCTTCCGCCTAGAAGTAGGGTTAGATCTAATTTTAGGAATCTGTTTCACTCTTAGGTATCCCTAGAACTCATTGCGGTCATATGGGGTGTGAGGTGTTGAGATTGAGCGATTTCTCTGCCGGGACCTTATAGGGGACTAGTATCGGTGGCCTGGAGGCAGGGACCGATTATTCTTGGATTACCTCGACTCATAGAACTCGGTTAGAAGCATTTAGTTAGTCTTGCACTTCATGATAGAGCCTAGGGGGAGCATTGCCCGGGTATCTCATCTTCATTTATTGAGATCTCCCTTTATTTACCCTTTGCCTATTCATCTCTGGTATTAATTTCTATGCACACTAGATCACCACAAAATCACATTAGTCATTAGGCTAGATTGCAGAGAAGAAGTTAGTACTAGTAGCCCTGTTCCCTGTGGATTCGACTACCCTACTCACCGGGTATAATTATTACTTCGACAACCCGTGCACTTGCGGTACACACACACAATGGGTGTGTCAAGTTTTTGGCGCCGTTGCCGGGGAATAGGATACTAGGAACGCTAAGTCTTTGTTACTCTAGCCATTTATCGTTTACGTTATCTTGTCTATTTCACACTTTCTTTTTCTTCCACCGTTCTCATTTGTTTTATTTTGACTTGTGTTATTTTTTTCTTGCAAGGTACTTGAATGATGATTGATCCAATTACAAAGTTATATTTTCAGATTGAAGATTTCAGTGGAAAACTTGATAGATTTATTTCTGCACAACAACAAAGCAACCAATATCGCAGCACATATCATCCAAATCAATGGAGCTACTCAAACCACCTATGGAATATTGATGGACAACAATGGGAAGCACCTCAAAAAGAATTTCAAATGGATGAGAAGCTTGAAGAGGATGTACTTCGGTTGGAAAGCGTATTACTCAGATTCATTAAAACAACCGATGCCCGCTTCAAAGATGTTGAAGCCACCTTAAGATGTCATGAAATCTCCATCAAAAACATTGAGCATCGCACAGGAGAGATTTTAGACACACTTGCTAGGGAAAAAGAAGAATTTAAACAAGCAAGGCAAGTTTCTTCCACGCATGACAAGGCCATGAACCACATTGATGAAGTAGGGCAAATTGAGTACATTGCTGCAGAAATTGAAAGGACAGAAGAAGAACATCATTTTCAGAATTTGGATTGCTTGAATGAAGATTATGCTTGCGTGCAACGAAATTTTCAAGGGGATTTGCTAACATCATGTTCATTTCAAGCTGAAAATACACAAGAAGAAGCAAGCCCTAAGGTAATGGAGCAAGCACCTTTCTTTCGGATTAATCAACTCATTGAATGCAAGAAAGAGATTTTAGGTTTGGGAGAAGATGTGGGTAGGATATTTAAACCATCCAATGACCCACCGATGATAAGCTTGGACAATTCCCAACCCAAATTGTTTCCTTGGAGGCCAAAGGTAAGATGGTTGGACTCTCCAACAAAAACTCCACCCCGGCAAGTAGATTTTTGGTTTAAAGGAAGTAGCTATGCAATGTCTAGTCGGGAGGAACACACTCTTTTCAAGCCTCCATAAGGTAAGGAAGAGGTATGTCAAGCTTAGTGATGTAAAACAAGCGCTACTTGGGAGACAACCCAAGTTTTTAATTGCTTTCTAGTTTAGATTTTAAATTCTATAGTAATAATTACCATGAGTGTGTGCCTTGATTAATTTTTGTTGGTGTTGAACTTTTCAAGGAAAATTTTTTGTGATTTGAAGTATTTTTCACATGTATGACATGATTCAGGATGCAATGCATGATAATTGTTGAAGAATAGGGTTAATTTTGAAGTTTGGAGAGCCGCGTGGACTGTTTGCAGAAATTCTGCAGCTCACGTGGCCGCGTGAGATTCTCACGTGGCCGTGTACAGTACCCACGCGGGGGTGTGGAATTACCACACCCCCATGTGGCCTATAAACATAGATGAAGAGTCATCATTCATTATCCATAACTTACAACTCTTCATTTTCTCATCTCTTCCTCTCCAAACTTCCCATCCGTAAGATTTCAAATCCATTTTTCTTTGACTTATTCGAGAGTTAGAAGTGTTTTGCCGGCATTTGCATCAAGTTTTCTCCATCGATTCGCGTCGGTAAGGCCTCATCTCCCCCTATCATGTCCATGCTTTCATGTTCAATTCCATCGAGTTTTCTTGTTTCTTGGATGATATTTTCCATGGAAAACATTGTGAAAACACTTAGAAAACATGTAAACGAAACTTAGTGAGGCGTTGGAGCCCAACTATGGCTCTTTGGCCATGGTTGGACGTCCACGCAGGCGCGTGGCCTAGCCACACGGCCGCGTGGACCGGCCAACAGCCCACGCGGACGCGTGGCTCGGCCCACGCGACCGCGTAGAGCTCACCAATCTTCGACCGAAAAGCCACGCGACCGCGTGGCTGGGTCACACGGTCGCGTGGTCCTTCTGGCGTGCCAGAACGCGCCCACACAGGCGCGTGACTATCCCACACGCCCGAGTGGGCTGTAAACGTGGCAAATTAAGCCACGTGGGCGCGTGGCTTGCCCACACGCCCATGTGGATTCCTGCATCTTGCCATATCATGTAAATTTGCACTTCTTTGGCAATTTTCTTGCAGGTATGACACCAAGGACTAAAAAGCTTGCTCCAAAAATGCCTTGATCGTTTATAGCTGACCTTGGATGAGGACATGCCTTCTAACACACCAGCAGCACCAGCAGATGATGCCAATGCTTGAGGCGTCCCACTCATGAGACTTTAGTTTTCTTTACTTTAGTTTTCATTTCTAGTTTCCTTTATTTTATCTTTTAGACTTTAGTTATCTTTATACTTTGTTTTTATTGTGTGAGTTGTGCTTTATTTTGCTTCATTCGTAAGAACTCGTGCAACTTTTCTATTTTGATTGAGCTTCACTGAACCCCTTGAATCTGTGTAGACGGCCTTGAGAGTGATGATGATGATGTTTTTGTCATACACATGACTATGTGACTTGGTAGTGTGATCTTCACAACCCGTGGAACAATAACACACCCTCGAGTTAGCTTCACCAATCGAGTACTAAGGAGTTTAGGGGAGTATTGTTTCAATTGCATTTTCACCCACATCATGCTTTTATTGCTTATATTTTTATTGTGCTTACATGTGTACATTGAGGACAATGTACATCTTAAGTGTGGGGGAGGGTTCACCTTATACATGGCCTTTACTTGTGTTTTCATGATCATGCTCATGTTGCCCATGAAGGTTCACCTTAGGGTTGAGAGTTTAATTCTTAGTTTTTGGAGGTTGTAAACATTAGGTTTTATCATACTCTAGTTTTTATCCAATTGTCTTGAAATTTTTGTCCGATTGCTCTTTAATGCACTTTTTCTCACTCATTAAACCTATGGAAACTTACTCTAGTCCATTATTGTGGGATTTTCTAGTGTTAGTTTTATTCGAAAAACAAAAAAAAAAAACAAAAACAAAAACAAAAACAAAAACAAAAATAAAAAAAATAAAAAAAAATTCAGAATTCTAGTTTTGATTGTTTATATATAAGGGGTGGAAAGAGCTACCACCTATGTTGTATGAAGCTACTCTCATAAGTGGGATACTTGTTATGCCCTAATGAGAGAAAGAGCTATCTCATAGGATGTGTGAAAGCTACCACCTTCGGTAGAAAGAGCTACCACCTCGAAAGTGTGAAAGCCACTCGGGATGCATCTCGGGAAAGGGCTACCTTAGAGGACGTGTGAAGCTACTACCTATTCTTTTTGTTTATAAATAAGTCCCATTGCTAATAAAGACTTTGAGTAATGGATATAGCGTTGACATGAGTTGAGCTTTCACACACACACGCTTTCGGACTTTAGTACTTTCATTTTTTATTGGATTATTTGCTAGAGTATTGATTGTTTCATCTATTGTTTGTTTCTCTCCATGATTTTAGAATTTTATTCTTGTACCCTCTTGGTGAACCTAAGGCCAAGCACTTCCCTTTGCTTTTCATGAGTTTATGGTTAATTTTGCTTGAGGACAAGCAAAGGCTTAAGTGTGGGGGAGTTTGATAAGTGCTTGAGTATACATGTTTTATCCACTTGTTTTACATGCATTGAGCATCATTTTACCATGAATTATGTCTCATAAAGTGTATTTTGGTGTTCTTTTATGCAATTAGGTTGTGAAAGTATTGAAGGAGGAAAAGGAAGCAAAGATGGGTTATCAAGACCTATTGTTGGGAGTTTTTGTACAACACAAGTGTCAAGGCACGAGAGGGGATCATGCACATAAGGTTGTGTGCTAACTTCCAGAATAATTCAAGCCAATTTGTGTGATGGAAGGGCACAAAGCAGTCACACCTTCATGTCCCTTCTTGTGTGAAGATACCTAAAGCTTCCAAATGATGGTTCGATGGAAGAGAAGTCTTCTAACTCACCACATGGACGTGTGCCCGACCATGTGGCCTCAAGATAAGATAGTTTGGATCGCGTTTCATGAAGAGTACCGCAGCAAAATATTGTCCATTTCACTGCAGCAGTACTGTAGCAGAAATCATTGTTCACGCGACCGCGTCAAAATCCCACACGACCGCGTGGGAATTCTGCAGCCCACACGACCGCGTGGGATCTCACGTGGTCGCGTGGAGGCACGTGACTGACGCGTTTCAGGCTTATAAATAGCCCTTTTTGCCGATTCTTTTGGTATCTTTTGTGTGGCTTTTGAGAGGCGAAGCGGCTAGGGTTTAAGGAGGAGGTCTTTGCCGAATTGGAGGGCCATTCTTCACCAACTTTGATAGTTCTTTCCTCCGTCATAGCATCGAGTTAGTCATTGGCGACCTAGCTTCGGAGAAGGATCTTTCAAGATGTTGAGCGACCCATCAAGGCCATCATCACGAATTCAAGGGGGTTTACTTCCGTGGTATACATTGCTTTTCATTGTGTTATGTTTTGCTTTGTAATAAGCCCCATGGAGGGCTAAACCCTAGTAGATACTTGGGCATGTGAACCCTAGGTTTCGATTCATGTATTGACTTTCTTTATGCTTTCTTTTATGTCCGAGTTTATTTGAGTTTTAATCTTGTTTAATCATTGCTTGCATGGCTTATTGATTCGTATGGTTGTTTGGTATGTTTGATTTGTTTCCTTGGTGAGAGAGAGGTCTCCATTAGGGATTAGAACATACAAGTTTAAAGAGGGTTGAGAGGGTGAGTCTTGAGATAGAGGGGTGTCCCCTTTCCCATCCGATTGAGTGTTTCCTATCTCCGTATTCCCTAAGTTTTATGCAACCATATGGGGTGTGAGGCGTGAGATTGATAGATTTCTCCACCGGGACCTTTGTAGGGGGTTAGGGATCTTCCGCCTAGAAGTAGGGTTAGATCTAATTTTAGGAATCGGTTTCACTCTTAGGTATCCCTAGAACTCATTGCTGTCATATGGGGTGTGAGGTGTTGAGATTGAGCGATTTCTCTGCCGGAACCTTGTAGGGGACTAGTATCGGTGGCCTAGAGGCAGGGACCGATTATTCTTGGATTACCTCGACTCATAGAACTCGGTTAGAAGCATTTAGTTAGTCTTGCACTTCATGATAGAGCCTAGGGGGAGCATTGCCCGGGTATCTCATCTTCATTGATTGAGATCTCCCTTTATTTACCCTTTGCCTATTCATCTCTGGTATTAATTTCTATGCACACTAGATCACCACAAAATCACATTAGTCGTTAGGCTAGATTGCAGAGAATAAGTTAGTACTAGTAGCCCTGTTCCCTGTGGATTCGACTACCCTACTCACCGGGTATAATTATTACTTCGACAACCTGTGCACTTGCGGTACACACACGCAAGGGGTGTGTCATTACCCTTTGGAGGCCTAACAACTCCTATAGGGTTAGACTACTTAAGATTGAAAAGGGTTGAGATGTAGAGTTGTGAGGTAGCGATGTATCCATTTTCCCCTCCGGTGTGATTTCTCCCTACCTCCATTTCCTTGGTTAATTAACTGTCAAGATAGAGTGTTAGTGCTCAATCTAGACTAGGGTTCTTCCACCTGGACCAAAGGGTTAAAACTACATAGAGGAACAAGTTTTATCACTAGGAATCCCTAGAGCTTAAAGCAATCCGACATAGTGTTAGGGTTAGGAAGATAGACTCCCCTTGGGCTTAGTTGACAGGTCAACAAGAGTCAAGGGTCGTAGTGAATCCTAATGCCGGGACATATTGTTGGGGTTAGTCACGGTTGGCCTTAAGTTTTGGGACCGTGAGTTTAAGGATATCCTCGACTCAATTAACATCAATAGGAAAGTATAATAGCATAGTCTTGCACTAGAAGCATAAGTCCTAGAGGTAGCTTATCGGATACCCTATTTCACCAATTGCTAGTCTTTCTTTCTTAACTCCTACTTGCTTTTCTCTTGTCTTCTATCTCTCTGTTTAAATTCCTGTTTTTTTTAGTATAATTGATTTCATAATCTACTCACCAATTCGATTATCACTGTGGATACCCTATATCGTACAACTAAATCGTAAATTCTTGTGTTTTAAATCCCTATTCACTGCGAATTCGACTACCCACTCACCAGGGTAATTTTATTACTTCGACAAGCCGTGCACTTGCGGGATACACGCAAGGGGTCGTGTCATCGACATCCGAGTCAAATGGGCCAAAACCAAGTCAACTTTATCTTTATTTTATTTTTATTTTGTCATTAATTTTATTGTTTTCAGTTTTGTCACTGCATCAACTTTGCTTTATTCGACTAGACAGTGACTCCCAAAAGAAAGTAATAGTAGATCTCGGAACCCTCTCGTGCTTGCGCAAGAGGTTATTACTTGACGACCCATGCACTTGCGGTTGGGGAGGTGCGTGCTTGCTCTTTAGCGTGTCGCGCGGCGTTCATCAGGCAGCAGGGGGTACTCTTGGAAGCAAAACTCCCGGTGAGTCCCGAAAACTTATAGAGGATATAGCTCTCAATAGCTATTAGTGGAATTCAAGGGACAGAAAGAAAGTTGCCGGCCTTCACGAGATAGACATAGTTACTTCGTTGGTGGCCCAAGTAGAATCATTGAGGAAAAAGCTAGATGCTCTAGCTTCACCAAGAGTTGCTACCATCCCTACTTGTAACGGTTGTGGGGGAGGTCACGCTTCGAGCGATTGCCCTATTGCTATTGGGGGCACTAGTGCGGTTGAACATGTCGATTTTGTTGGCAATGCATATAAAGGACAACGCCAAGGCAACCCATACAGTGGAACCTACAACCCGGGGTGGAAGAACCACCCGAACTTCTCATGGAGCAACCATGGTCAGCCACAATAAAAGAGCAATGCACCACCCGAATTTCAAAGTCAACAAGCACCGAACATAGAGAGATGAGTGACCGGGTTAGAGGGAAAGATAACCGATCTAGAAAGAGCCCTCACAAGGTTTGTTTCATTATTGGATGCTAGATTTCAATCGGTGGAAGCTACAGTTCGCAACCACACCACCTCACTACACAACTTGGAGAATCAAGTTGGGCAAATTGCGAAGACATTAGCCGAGAGACACCAAGATAGTTTTCCTAGTAATACGGACACCAATCTGAGGGAGCAATTGAAGGCATTTTCCTTAAGAAGTGAAAAAGAGGTCGAGAGAAATCTTCCTCTAGAGAAGACAAAGGAAGCAACCGAGGCCGTGGAGGTAAAGGAAAAAGTGTCAAAGAAAAATGAGGTGGCACTCCCGCCTTACAAGTGAAGGATCCCCTATCCTTCACGTTTGAAGAATGACCAAGAAAATGAGCAATACCAGAAATTTCTGGGTAAATGTTCAACCAGTTGAACATCAATTAACCATTCGCGAGGCATTGGCCCAAATACCCAATTATGTGATGTTCTTGAAGGACCTCTTGACCAACTAGAGGAAATTGGATGAGAGTGCAACAATAGTTCTTGATGCCAATTGCTCGGCCATCTTGCAAAAGAACATGCCGAGTAAGAGAAAAGATCCCGGAAGTTTCATTTTATCTTGTAACATTGGCAACTTAGCTAAAGAAATGGTGTTGGCCGATTATGGGGCAAGTATCAATGTCATGCCCTATACCTTCTTCCGAAAGCTAGGCTTGGGTGAACCTAGCTGACACGCATGACACTTGAGCTTGTGGATCGATCGGTGAGCCATTCGAGTGCGATTTTAGAAGATGTGTTGGTGAAAGTGGACAAGTATATATTTCCTATTGACTTTGTGGTGTTAGACGTCGATGAGGATGTTGAGGTGCCATTGATCCTTGGAAGGCCTTTCTTGGGCACTTCTAAGGCTCTTATTGACATGGACGGCGGGGAGCTCACATTGCGAGTTGGAGATGACAAGCTTACATACCGCCTCGCCGAACCCATGAGACACTCTCTTCATTTTGATGATACTTTGTATTTCTCGACACCACTGATGAGCTAATCGATGATTATGTGCAAGAAATGATAAATCCAGACCCGTAAGAACGGTGGCCGAAACAAGATGTGGACATTGAAGAAGAAGTACTATCACTTCATCTAGTAGAGAAGGAAGTCAAGCCGGAACCGGGAATCATGAAACGGATGAGAAGGAAGATAAGGAGAGTGATAAGTGCTCGTGTTATGGTAATGCGAAGTGTTATTATCTTGCAATGAGCATTGATTTAATCAAATTTTATCACTAAAAAGTGTGCATTGTAGGGTTGTTAAGGTAAATTGGAGAATAAGAACGAAGTTAGATCGTGTTCGCCGTTGTTGGGGAGTTTTCGGAGTAAGCAAGGAACAAGGCATGAGAATAGACTTGTGAGTGTGTGCCAACCTCCTTTGGAGGGGCACAAAGGCAGTCATATTCACAATAAGTCTAGCTCATGTTAACAAGGAGAACTTCGCCAATAAGGAGACTTGAAGATGACGACGGTGAGAACACGACACGACGAGTCCACACCTTTGATTCACATTTGAGAGAAAGATTGACAAGGGAAGCCACTCCTTGGGTGGCGTCCTTGGAAGCGTCATTCGGCCTTGATCCTTTGAGGGAGTGTTCTTGTTATGCTTTTGGTTGTTTTCATGTATTTTCCTACTTGTTTTGTGATCATGAGTAACTAAACCCCAAGGTCACCGGATGTAGGTGAACCTTGGGGGTGAACTTGTGTATTTTGGATGCTTGTTCTAGTTTTATGCATTTGGTGTGGTTTGTGATTCTTGTTTGGTGATTCTTGAATGCCTTGGTATGTATGAGAACTCTATGTATCAATTCCTAGACAATACTAGGTTGCATGACCATTGCCCTAGAATTAGGCTCACCAAGCTTGGAAGGGAATACATGTACGAATACACCGTGACCATCGGGTATTTGTGCCCCTCCAATTGTTAGGGTTGTCCTCGATTGTGTTTCAACCCTAGCTTGGGGAAATCCACTAAAACCATTGCAATCGTACAAGGATTTGGGCGGAAGCAATTCCGTATTCCAATACTCGTACCGGATTAGGGACCAACACCGTGACCATCGGGTTGGTCTAATTTAGGGTTTCCCGGTCCAAACCAACCACGTGCATGCTAGTTAGGGCATCCTTGTCACTTTAGTAACCCCCGAGGGAATCCTCCTCCGTGACCACTTCCTTACCTTGATACTTTCCTCCGTATTTATACTTGTCATTTGCATGTTCTTTGCTTTAGTAGGTTATTTCTAGGTCTTCTTCCAAGTGATTGATTAGGTTAAACAACATTGTGATAAGGAAGTAAGAATAGATTCTCGGGCCCTTGGGAATACGACCCCCTAGTGTTCGCGCGAGGGGTATTACTTGGCGACCCCGTGCACTTGCGGGTGAGCGACTCAAACGCGTACTAACTCCTATAGGGTTAGACTACTTAAGATTGAAGAGGGTTGAGATGGAGAGTTGTGAGGTAGCGATGTATCCCCTTTCCCCTCCGGTGTGATTTCTCCCTACCTCCATTTCCTTGGTTAATTAGCGGTCAAGATAGAGTGTTAGGGCTCAATCTAGACTAGGGTTCTTCCACCTGGACCAAAGGGTTAAAACTACATAGAGGAATAAGCTTTATCACTAGGAATCCCTAGAGCTTAAAGCAATCCGACATAGTGTTAGGGTTAGGAAGATAGACTCCCCTTGGGCTTAGTTGACAGGTCAACAAGAGTAAAGGGTCGTAGTGAATCCTAATGCCGGGATATATTGTTGGGGTTAGTCACGATTGACCTTAAGTTTTGGGACCGTGAGTTTAAGGATATCCTCGACTCAATTAACATCAATAGGAAAGTATAATAGCATAGTCTTGCACTAGAAGCATAAGTCCTAGAGGTAGCTTGTCCGGATACCCTATTTTACCCATTACTAGTCTTTCTTTCTTAACTCCTACTTGCTTTTCTCTTGTCTTCCATCTCTCTATTTAAATTCCTTTTTTTTTTAGTATAATTGATTTCATAATCTACTCACCAATTCGATTATCACTGTGGATACCCTATATCGCACAACTAAATCGTAAATTCTTGTGTTTTAAATCCCTATTCACTGTGGATTCGACTACCCTCTCACCAGGGTAATTTTATTACTTCGACAAGCCCGTGCACTTGCGGGATACACGCAAGGGGTCGTGTCATCGACATCTGAGTCTAATGGGCCAAAACCAAGTCAACTTTATCTTTAAGTGTATTACCATCACCCGTACTTAGTTTTCTTCCAGGGGGATCCTTGCTTGAGGCCTTCTTTAGTTATTTGATTTTTCATCCCCATTTCTGTCCGGATTGAGTTTATTTTATTTTTATTTTGTCATTAATTTTATTGTTTTCAGTTTTGTCACTGCATCAACTTTGCTTTATTCGACTAGACAGTGACTCCCAAAAGAAAGTAATAGTAGATCTCGGAACCCTCTCGTGCTTGCGCAAGAGGTTATTACTTGACGACCCATGCACTTGCGGTTGGGGAGGTGCGTGCTTGCTCTTTAGCGTGTCGCGCGGCGTTCATCAGGCAGCAGGGGGTACTCTTGGAAGCAAAACTCCCGGTGAGTCCCGAAAACTTATAGAGGATATAGCTCTCAATAGCTATTAGTGGAATTCAAGGGACAGAAAGAAAGTTGCCGGCCTTCACGAGATAGACATAGTTACGTCGTTGGTAGCCCAAGTAGAATCACTGAGTAAAAAGCTAGATGCTCTAGCTTCACCAAGAGTGGCTACCATCCCTACTTGTAACGGTTGTGGGGGAGGTCACGCTTCGAGCAATTGCCCTATTGCTATTGGGGGCACTAGTGCGGTTGAACATGTCGATTTTGTTGGCAATGCATATAAAGGATAAGGCCAAGGCAACCCATACAGTGGAACCTACAACCCGGGGTGGAAGAACCACCCGAACTTCTCATGGAGCAACAATGGTCAGCCACAATAAAAGAGCAATGCACCACCGGAATTTCAAAGTCAACAAGCACCGAACATAGAGAGATGAGTGACCGGGTTAGAGGGAAAGATAACAAATCTAGAAAGAGCCCTCACAAGGTTTGTTTCATTGTTTGATGTTAGATTTCAATCGGTGGAAGCTACAGTTCGCAACCACACCACCTCACTACACAACTTGGAGAATCAAGTTGGGTAAATTGCGAAGACATTAGCCGAGAGACACCAAGATAGTTTTCCTAGTAATACGGACACCAATCTGAGGGAGCAATTGAAGGCAATTACCTGAAAAGAGGTCGAGAGAAATCTTCCTCTAGAGAAGACAAAGGAAGCAACCGAGGCCGTGGAGGTAAAGGAAAAAGTGTCAAAGAAAAATGAGGTGGCACCCCCGCCTTACAAGTGAAGGATCCCCTATCCTTCACGTTTGAAGAATGACCAAGAAAATGAGCAATACCAGAAATTTTTGGGTAAATGTTCAACCAGTTGAACATCAATTAACCATTCGCGAGGCATTGGCCCAAATACCCAATTATGTGAAGTTCTTGATGGACCTCTTGACCAACTAGAGGAAATTGGACGAGAGTGCAGCTATAGTTCTTGATGCCAATTGCTCGGCCGTCTTGCAAAAGAACATGCCGAGTAAGAGAAAAGATCCCGGAAGTTTCATTTTACCTTGTAACATTGGCAACTTAGGTAAAGAAATGGTGTTGGCCAATTCTGGGGCAAGTATCAATGTCATGCCCTATACCTTCTTCCGAAAGCTAGGCTTGGGTGAACCTAGCTGACACGCATGACACTTGAGCTTGCGGATCGATCGGTGAGCCATTCGAGTGCGATTTTAGAAGATGCGTTGGTGAAAGTGGACAAGTATATATTTCCTATTGACTTTGTGGTGTTAGACGTCGATGAGGATGTTGAGGTGCCATTGATCCTTGGAAGGCCTTTTTTGGGCACTTCTAAGGCTCTTATTGACATGGACGGCGGGGAGCTCACATTGCGAGTTGGAGATGACAAGCTTACATACCGCCTCGCCGAACCCATGAGACACTCTCTTCATTTTGATGATACTTTGTATTTCTCGACACCACTGATGAGCTAATCGATGATTATGTGCAAGAAATGATAAATCCAGACCCGTAAGAACGGTGGCCGAAACAAGATGTGGACATTGAAGAAAAAGTACTATCACTTCGTCTAGTAGAGAAGGAAGTCAAGCCGGAACCGGGACTCATGAAACGGATGAGAAGGAAGATAAGGAGAGTGATAAGTGCTCGTGTTATGGTAATGCAAAGTGTTATTATCTTGCAATGAGCATTGATTTAATCAAATTTTATCACTAAAAAGTGTGCATTGTAGGGTTGTTAAGGTAAATTGGAGAATAAGAACGAAGTTAGATCGTGTTCGCCGTTGTTGGGGAGTTTTCGGAGTAAGCAAGGAACAAGGCATGAGAATAGACTTGTGAGTGTTTGCCAACCTCCTTTGGAGGGGCACAAAGGCAGTCATATTCACAATAAGTCTAGCTCATGTTAACAAGGAGAACTTCGCCAATAGGGAGACTTGAAGCAATCGGCACCGTCTATCGTTGATTGTGTGCCCAATTCAATGGCCTCAATGAAGAACCACGAATTCGGGAGCGTTTTGGCACAATTACTGTAGAAACATTGTAGCAAGTTACTGTAACAAAAAATATAGCAAGTTACTATTCACTATCTGCCGAAAATCAGCAAATCAGCAACTTCACACGTGCATGTGGAAATTCAACACGGCCACGTGAAATCCCGATTTCAGACGATTTAAAGATCATTTTGGAGACTGTTTTTGGATCATTTTGTCTCTCTTCTGACGTAACTTCTGGAGAGGAGCGGTTAGGGTTTGGAGAGGACTTCGTGGAGGTTAGGAGCGCGTCATCGGCGTCGACATCAACGTCCGACAACTGCACAAGAACACGGCCACTAACATGCCCCGAAAGTGCACGGGTTTGTCGAAGTAATAAAATTTACTGCGGTGAGTGGGTAGTCGAATCCACAGGGAGTAGGGAGTTAAAATACGAGATTTCACTATTTAAGCTATGTGAAGTATGGAAAGATAAGAATAGAATCGATGAGTGAATGTGGAAGCAAATATAATAAAAGACAAGAAATTGAATAGAAAGATGGAAGATAAGAAAGTGCAAGTAAAAGAGGATAGAGAGAAACTGGCAATGGATAAAATAGGGTATCCGGACAAGCTACCTCTAGGATCTATGCTTCTAGTGCAAGACGATGCTATTATACATTCCTATTGATGTCAATTAAGTCGAGGAAATACTTAGATACACGGTCCGAAACCTAAGGACAACCGTGACTAACCCCAACCTTATGCCCCGGTATTAGGATTCACGTCAACCCTTCACTCTATCGCTAGCACAACTAAGCCCCAGGGGAGTATATCTACCTAAACCTCACACTACGTGGGATTGCTTTAAGTTCTAGAGACTCCTAGTGGTAAAACCTGTTCCTATGTGTAGTTCTAACCCTTTGGTCCAGGTGGAAGAACCCTAGTCTAGATTAAGCCCCAGTGTGTAGGATTCACTTCAACCCTTCACTCTGTTACTTACGTAACTAAGCCCCAGGGGAGTTTATCTATTTAGCACTTCACTCTATCTCGACCGCTAAGAAATCAAGGAAACGGAGGTAGGGAGAGACCACATCGGAGGGGCAAGGGGACGCTTCGCTACCTCACGACTCACCCTTTCAACCCTCTTCAATCTTAAATAGTCTAATCCTATAGGAGTTGTCACACCTCCGAAGGACAACCTAGATTGTTCTCAACCCTAATGTCACGTCTAAAGGAAAACATTAACAAGATAAAATTAAGATCGAAACTCAATTTTTATTCATCCATAATGGAAAAGCATAATAACAATGTCAAAGAAACATAATAACGCTAGAGTTTATAAGTCCGAATACCCACAAGGAGTTTAGCTCCTCATGGAGCTATACATGTTCATCAAATTATAAAAGAAAGCACAAGGTAAAGACATCGAGGAAAACCCCCTTGCGTATAGTGGGGCCGTGGTCTTGTGCGGCCGCCGGACGTCGGTGACGATGCCGATGACGCACTCTAAACCTCAATGAAATCCTTTCCAAAACCCTAGCCGCACTCCCCAGAAGTTGGGGAGAAAGATAGGTGACACGGCCTTTTGTGTGTGTACCGCAAGTGCACCGCCTTGTCAAAGTAATAAAATTACCCCGGTGAGTGGGTAGTCGAATCCACAGAGAATAGGGATTTAAAATACGAGAAATTGCTATTCAATCGTGCGATATACGAAAAGAAACAATGATCGGCATGATGAGTGAGTTTATGAAAATTAGAGTAGATGCAAGGCAAGTAAATAGAAAGATGAAAGAGAGAGAAGTGCAAGCAACGAGTAAAGAGAGAGACTAGCAATAAGTGAGAATAGGGTATCCGGACAAGTTACCTCTAGGACTTATGCTTCTAGTGCAAGACTATGCTATTATACTTTCCTATTGATGTTAATTGAGTCGAGGAAAATCCTTAAACACACGGTCCCAAATCTAAGGTCAACCGTGATTAACTCCCAACACTATGTCCCGGCAATAGGATTCTTGTCAACCCTTCACTCTGTTGATTGCTCAACTAAGCCCCAGGGGAGTGTTTCTACCTAAGCCTAACACTACGTGGAGTTGCTTTGAGCTCTAGGGACTCCTAGTGATAAAACCTGTTCCTATGTGCAGTAGTTCTAACCCTTTGGTCCAGGAGGAAGAACCGTAGTCTAAATTAAGCCCCAGTGCGTAGGATTCACGTCACCCCAAAGCCTTGGGGGAGTATGTCTTCCTAGCACTTCACTCTATTTCGACCGCTAATAAATCAAGGAATCGGAGGTAGGGAGAAATCACATCGGAAGGGAAAGGGGTACGGTGCTACCTCACAACTCTCCCTCTCAACCCTCTTCAATTTTAAGTAGTCTAATCCTATAGGAGTTGTCACACCTCCAAAGGATAACCTAGATTGTTCTTAATCCTTAGTGTCACGGCTAAGAGAAAACAATAGCACAAGATATCTAAAATTGAAACTTGAATTTATTCATCAATTAATGGAAAAGCATAATAACAATGTTAAAGAAACATAATTATCCTAGAGTTTTACAAGTCCGAATACCCACGAGGGGTTTAGCTCCTCATGGAGCTATACATGTTCATCAATGTATGAAATAAAACACAAACTAAAGACATCAATGAAAACCCACTCGCGTATGGTGTGGCCGTGGTCTTGTGCGGCCGTCGAACGTCGGTGACGATGCCGATGGCGCGCTCCAATCCTCCACAAAGTCCTCTCCGAAACCCTAGCCGCACTCTCCAGAAGTTGGGGAGAAAGATAGGTTCAAAGATTCTCAAAAAGTCTCCAAATAGGGTTTTAAATAGGCTGAGTGCGGCTTTAAATTTGAAGTTATCGGGGCTTCACACGGCCGTGTGGAATTTCCACACGCCCGTGTGAAGTTTCTGTCTTTCCTGAAAAATTACTTCACACGGCCGTGTGGAATTTCCACACGCCCGTGTGAAGTCTCTGGCTTGCTGGGAAATCAATTGACACGGCCGTGTGTTAATTCCACACGCCCGTGTGAGGTCTCTGCTTGCTAGAAAATTAATTCACACGGCCGTGTGTTAATTCCACACGCCCGTGTGAATTCTCTGGAATCTTGATTTTCGGCAGAAGTGCACAGTACTTGCTACAGTGATTTTGTTACAGTAACAAAGATACAGTGCTGCTACAGTAACTCTCCGAAATGCTCCCGAATACGTTGTTCTTCATCGAGGCCATTGAATTGGGCACACAATCAATGGTAGATCGTGCCTATTGCTTCAAGTCTCCTTCTTGGTGAAGTTTTCCTAAGTTACACGAGTTGGACTTGTTGTGAATGTGTCTGCCTTTGTGCCCCTCCAATGGAGGTTGGCACACACTCACAAGTCTAAGCTCGTGCCTTGTTCCTTGCTTGGTCCGAAAACCTTCCAACAATGGCGAACACGACCTAACTTCGTTCTTCTTTCCCAACTTAGCTCCACGAACCTACAATGCACAAGAATACACAAATGCACACTATTTAGTGATAGAATCTGATAAAAAGTATGTTCATTGTAAGATAATAACGCTTCGCGTTACTACAACACAAGCACTTATCAATAGGTCAAAAGATATTTTAAAAGTCCCCAAAATCGCTCTTTATATTGTTGAGTACGGCTTTAAAAATCGGACTTATCGGCACTTACACGGCTGTGTGGAATTGTAACACGAGATGTGAAGTTTCTGGCTTGCTGGAAAATTAATTCACACGGGCGTGTGGAATTTTCACACGGCCGTGTGAATTCTCTGGAATTCTGAATTTCGGCCGAAGATGAACAGTCGCTTGCTACTGATTGAATCGATCCGCAAGCGCACTGGTCGCCAGTTAATACCCCTCACGCACACGCGAGGGGGTCGTATTCCTTGGGGGTCCCAAGAGCTGCTATTACTCCCCTCTAGATGACACTGTCTAGTCTACCAAATATAGATTTAAAACAAGATAAGAAAAATAACAAAAGGGAAAACTATGAACAAGTGAACTAAAGCACACCACAAAAGCACATTAAGGAAACAATTAGCAATAAAAGTGCGAGGCCCCCGGGCGAGGATCCCCTTGGGACTACTAAAGCTAGAAGGATGCTAGAGTAATGAAGGTAATGGTGGTTAGGCCAAGAGACGTCCAAAAGAAGGTCACCCCGATGGTCACGGTGATAACCCCTAATCCGGTAAGAGTATTGGAATACGGAATCTCTTCCGCCCAAATCCTCCTACGATCGCATTACGCATAGGGAAATCTCTAATTAGGGTCAAACTCAATATCTAGGTTCTTCCCCAACGGGTGGAGGGGTATAAATACCCGATGGTCACGGTGTATTCGTACATGTATCCCTTCTAAGCCAAGTGTGTCTAGTACGAGGGCGATGGTCACGCAACCAAGTACAACCGAGAATTCAAACCACAGGGTTCTCATGCAATTTGATATAATAAAGAACACAAAGCTTAGACCACAACCAAACCATATACCAAAAATATACTCAAAACATACAAACAAGCAAGTTCATCCCAAGGTTCACTGGATGCCCGGTGACCTTGGGAGTCTAGTTCATCATCAACAAACGAGAATGTATACAAAACAAGAAATACAAGATAAAGCTCATAACAACTCCCCTCGAATGAAGACTAGATGGTGGTGATGAGAACTTGTCAAATCCGCGCCGACAAGCTCCTAGATGCTCTCCCTCGAGTATGATCTCCTTCTCCCCTTGATTTGCTCCTCAAAAATGCCTTCTCCCGCAGCCTTGATGTCCTGGGTGATGATAGAGGAGAAGAGGTGGCCAAAGACAAGAGAAATGATGCCCTAAAAGTCCTTAAAAACCCATTCCAGTGAGCTATGCGGCCCCGCATGCGGGGAGAGAAAGTCTCCGAGAAATCCCGAAAGTCGCGTAAATGCTACAGTGAAGCTGCTATAGTAAAACTACTACAGTAAACTGCTGCAGTACCGTATGCGGCCTCAACAGCACCCGCATGGTAAACCGCATGAATCTCCTGACCAAATTCTTCGAACTTTCGTGCTACAGTGACTGCTACAGTCCCCCCCCCCCCCCCCCCCCCTCCCCCTCCCGGGCTCAGGAACAGTGTTTTCGATGCCGATTTCTTCTAAAATTCTGTCAACAAGCTCAAAGGGGTCTCATTGGTACCTGTAACATGAAAGAAACCAATTCAAACCAAAAACGGGCGTCAACTCATATAAAAACACGCAATACATACGCCCGAATACATAGAAAATAAGTATGATTAGGCATTTATCAAACATCCCCACACCTAAGCATTTGCTTGTCCTTAAGCAAATAGACATGAAGAACAGGGGTACAATGATAAACGACTAAACATACGACCTTAAGCTCAACTGTAAAGTACTCCACTAGCATAGGTGAAAAGAAATCTAGAAAGTGAGCTGTACAGTGAGTGATCGAGTAATGGTAGCCCTGTTTTATCTAAAGTGCTTCCGTGAGTGTGTGCTGGCTCCCAACCTTAACCTCCACACCCTGGATTACCCCAGGGACCCATTCACCCCACATATGGTGAGAGTCGCATGAGACAGTTAAATACATCTTCAATACTCAGTTAAGAGTCTTTTGGGTTCCTAAATAAAACTCTAGCACTTAAGTGACTGTGCAACAAGTCCCAGGGGACGAAGTAGAGATACCAAAATTCCTCTTTTTTTTTTTTTTTTTTTCTGAGTCTGACTAACATAGACTGCACAACAAATCTTTCAGAAGGATGCACATGCTGATTAGGCACAAGAGCCACCCAACCTACTCAATTACAGTCTACATAGACGCATTCATGCTGTACTAGCAGAGGAATACTGTCATAGACTCCACATTTTTTTTTGTTTGTTTTTTTTTTTACACACTGTATCTCATGTCCCTTGGTAACATGTCACAATAGTTCACTTAAGGCTATAGAAAACAATGAAGGAACTCAAAAGCTCTTAACAGACTATTGAAGAAAGAATTTAACAGTCTAATGCCAAAATCATCATAATGGGTTGATTAGAGTATACAAGGTGGGAGCAATCATGATAGAGCATGAAAAAGCACTAAAAATAAAACAAGGCATCATTCAGGCACAGTATAAAAATACAACTCACTTCTATCATTCTTTCAAGCTAGGAAGTCCTTAACAATAAAATCATAGCTATCATAGGTGGTTAAGCATGCAATTGCTAAAAATTTTCAAAGTTCACGAAAATCCAAGTCCACCACCCACTTAAAGTTGCACATTGCCCTCAATGTGCCTAAGCAAAGAAATGCAACAATATAGACAATAAAAACATAGTAGGAGGGTTTCGTGAACTTCCCCGAGTCTCAAAACATGAGTCTTTAGGTCCATGAGATCGGGGTGACCACCAAAGCTTCATGTACAAAATGGAGAAAGAAAGTGCGCTTGATGCCCCCATTGCACCCTGAAAGGTAGAGAGGAACATCATCTCAAGGCATCCAATCTCACACACAAAAAGAAAATACAAAAAAGAAACAAGAACAAACACAAACACAAACACTAACACTAACACAAGAAAAACAAAGGAACAAAACATCATCCAAGCAAGTCCATGTGCAATCAATATCATGATGGTCAATTCTCTCTTAATGCAAGTGTTGCCAAGGGGTGACATAGATGATACAAGATCAGTCCAACATACAAGAAAATCAAGGGCATCTCATGATGGAGTGTGAAAGAATTCAGGAAATGCTACAGTAACTCCCAAAAAAAATTTGCAAGAGCTTCCCTTGGACATGGAGCATAAAAATTTTTACAAAGCTTTCAAATTTCTCCAAAAACCCACAAAAACAACAAACAACCAATCTCCCACAACATTTGCATCCCTTCAACTTGAAAAATAGGAGAAAGGAAGAAGATACATTCATGCTCAACAACTAGGGTTTAGAAAGGGGTACCTTGGAAAGTCGGTGAAGATGATGGCAAAACTCCCAATAAATCATGCAATTTAAGTCCTTGAAAGTAGGAGATTCTTGTCGAGGAAGAAAAATGGAGAAAAACAGTGAAAGAATGAGGGAAAACGGATGAGAAATGAGAAAGTTATGAAGAAAATGGTGAAGGGGTACCCAATATAAAGTTCTGCTCGAGGGTCATGCGGGGTCTTGTGCGGCCGCATAGCAGGCCGCACCAGTCTCGGGATTTTGCATGCGGTCTCATGTGTGGCCGCATAGCAGGCCGCACCAGGCTCTGGATGGGGCATGCGGCCTGCTATGCGGGCGCATCACAGGCCGCATGGATGGCTGGAGAGCCCCATGCACTAAAAATGCTCAAAAATCACATGAGAACAAAGCCAAAATCACCCACAACAACCAAAACATGATATTTGATGCATGAAGATGAATGATAACACAAAGAACTCACAAGAATCATGAACAAACACAAGTAAATAAATTATGAAAAATGACTAACTAACCACAATCACACACTTGAAAACAAAGAACACTCAAGCAACCAAACACACCAAAATACGAAAAACACACATGCAATGAATTTTTATGCTTGGGTTGCCTCCCAAGAAGCGCTTGTTTAACGTCATTAGCTCGACGTACCTTTTTCTTACCTAAGGAGGCTTGAAGACGGTGTGTTCATCCCGGCAAGAGGTTGCATAAGAACTACCAAGAAATACGAAACATACCTTCCGGGATGAAGTAAATTTGGAGGCAATGCATGAGCTACCTTTTGGCCTCCATGGAAAAAGCTTGGGCCGGGAGTTGTGCAATTTAAACTTGGGCGGATCCTTTGATGGCTTGAACCTCCTTCCCGCTTCTTCTTTGGTCCCGACAAGAATTCCCTTGAGTATCCAACCACAAAGTTTCTTGGGCCTCCATGGAAAAAGCTTTGGTTGAGAGTTATCGAAGCTTGGCGTTGGTGGATCAATGTATGACATCAACATCCTATCCACATTCTTTTTCTCAACCCGTGATAAATGGCCTTGAACTACCCATAGGAATTGTTTGGGTCTCCAAGGAAACAAGTTTGGTTGAGAACTTGTCAATCTTTGCATAGGTGGATCAATTGGTGGCTTTAACATCTTATCCACAATTTTTTTCTCAACCCTTTTGTGATGAACTTCAATTGCCCATAAAATGTGCTTAGGCCGCCACGGAAAAATTTTTGGTTGGGAATTGTCCAAGCCCGGCATTGGTGGGTTCAAGGATGGCCTTAGCTTCCTTCCCACATCATCAAATACAATTCCCGGAGTTTCTTTTCTGCACTTGAAGATTATAGATTCGTTTGTTGAATGATCAATGTTGAGGCAAGTAGTGTCTTCAAATGTGGTCGATGGAGCTTCTTCCACCTCCTCACGTTTTTCCATAGCCATGAAGATCTCGACATGTCTTGCCTTACCCCATCTTCCAAAACACTTGTGCAATCTTCAATCCCCACCTCTATTTGTTCCCCAATCATAGGAGTGATGGCTCTTAGGTGCTCAATTGGATTACTCAAAGAAGGCTCGGAATTTGCAATAACAAGTTGCCCAACTTGGTTCTCGAGAGATTGAATAGAAGCTTAGACAATTCTCAGTACGTTGCACAATTTATCAAACTTTTTGTCTATACTCTGAAACCTTATTTCTGTGTGGATCATAAATCTGGCCAAGACATCTTCAGTAGTGTACTTTCTCTCATGTTGTGGTTGGGGCTGAAATTGGGGAACTTGGGGTTGTGGTAGTGATAAGTGTCTAAATGTATGTATTCTAGTATACTTAATTAGTACACTTTGCATGTATTTCGTTACGTTTTGTGCCCGTTTTTATGCTTAATTGAGTCATATTTGCTTTGTAGGGCAGGTAAAAGCCATGGAGATCGCGAGCACACATTTTGGGCAGAAAAGAGAAGAAAAACCTGGGCGCGGCACTGTAGCAGAAGACTGTAGCATAATACTGTAGTATGTACTGTAGCACCTAGGGGTCTTCGAGCAAGAAAAATCTTGAGAACTTTGCCTAACCCTCACGACCCCGTCTGCTACCCCGTGAGGAACTCGCGGCCCAGTCTGCGACCCAGTGAAGAAATTCCAGAGCTTTTTGCCTAACCTTCACTACACAGTTAACGACCCAGTTAACTACCCCGTTAACTACCCCGTGAGGCTCGGGATTTGGGGCTTTCTTGACCTAATCTACATCCATACGGCCCTCCATACGGCCTGTATGCTTCGGGGGTATAAATGGGGACTTCTTGGGCTTTTGAAGGGAACTTTTCTCTTGGCCTTTGAGGCCGCCGCCACCGCACCTCCTTGGGGCCTTCCGGCCATCTTTCGGCGGGGATCTTTGTGGGAAACAAGCACACATCATCACCAAGAGGGAGAGGAGCAAGGGAGAAGGAGTTGGAGTAAAGATCTACGCCACCATTGCATCATCATTTGAAGCTTCATCCATTCAAGGAGATCACAACCTAGAGGGGGTTTTCATTGCTTCTTTTATGTTTTTGTTTTCCTTGTATGTTGTTTAAGTGTCCCCTGTAATGAGGGATTAACTTATCATTGTGTTTGGATTTGGATGAACCCTAGGGTTAATCTTTTGTATGAACTTTGGATGTTGGTATTAATCTAGTTTGTTGGTTGTTTTGAGATTCAATCTTTCATGCTTTCATGTCTAGAATTACATATGTGGAGAAATCTGTGATTCTTTTATGAGTTGTACACGTAGACATGACCTACTCACGTATATTAGATCTAGGAGAGATTGAAAGGGTATTCTTGTGCCGACACGCCGAGAAATTGGGTGTCGGTAGCCCTCCATTGCTAGGTTTAGCCAAAGGATAGTAGGTTTACTCCTATTAGAGACTTCCTTGAACTCTTTGCGATCGTAGGTGTGTTAATACGGAGAGATTCTGATTAACACTCGTATGGGATCAGGGGTTAGTCGCTGAGAAATCGGGGCTAATCTACTCACGAGGTCTCTTGGTCTCAACTATCATCAATGCATCATTATATCATCCTAGTTTGGGACTTAATGACAACCCTAGGTGGATTCCTTGTCCATACACACCCTTCTCATGCTTGATACTCCCTTGATTGTTTACATCCGTGTGTTAGTTACCAGGCCATAGGATTAGTTTAAATTAGTTTGTTTGTTTTATTTCTCTTCTACTCATATTGAATGGTAGGCTAGAAAATAGATGAAGGGTGAGTAATAGTACTTCTTTGGCCCTAGTGGAATACGACCCCTGTGTCACTCATAGGGTATTACTTGGCGATCCCGTACACTTGCGGGGAAGCTATCAGGTAGATTCAATTGTTGTGGATTTCCTTGGCTTACTTTCATGGCAAGAAAATTTTCCATCTTTGTCTGAAGAGCATAGATATTTTGAAAGCTCTTGGTCATCTGATCCTCAAGTGCAAAAATCTTTGCAGCCAAAAGTTTTTCTTCAAAGTCCATGGCCCTGTGTAAATTAACAAAACTAAGAAAAGTAAGCAATCAAAGAAAACAAGAAAGAAGTAAGATAAATAAATATGCACAAAATGGTAAAAGACACATACAAAAACAAATATTTACAACAAGAAAGACAAATGACTGGATCAGTGAGCTAAAGGTTTTCCTAGCATTCTTGGAGTCCCCGACAACGGCGCCAAAAACTTGATTGAATTGATCTGCAAGCGCACGGGTCGCCAAGTAATACCCCTCACGGACGCGCGAGGGGGTCGTATTCCCTGGGAGTCCCAAGAGCTGCTATTACTCCCCTCTAGATGACACTGTCTAGTCTACCAAATATAGATTTAAAACAAGATAAGAAAAATAACAAAAGGGAAAACTATGAACAAGTGGACTAAAGCACACCACAAAAGCACATTAAGGAAACAATTATCAATAAAAGTGCGAGGCCCCCGGGCGAGGATTCCCTTGGGACTACTAAATCTAGAAGGATGCTAGAGTAAGGAAGGACTACAAAAGCACATTAAGGAAACAAATACCCGATGGTCACGGCGTATTCGTACATGTATCCCGTCTAAGCCAAGTGTGTCTAGTACGAGGGCGATGGTCACGCAACCAAGTACAACCTAGAATTTAAACCACAGAGCTCTCATGCAATTTGATACAATAAAGAACACAAAGCTTAGACCACAACCAAACCATATACCAAAAATATACTCAAAACATACAAACAAGCAAGTTCATCCCAAGGTTCACCGGATGCCCGGTGACCTTGGGAGTCTAGTTCATCATCAACAAAGGAGAATGTATACAAAATAAGAAATACAAGATGAAGCTCATAACAACTCCCCTCGAATGAAGACTAGAAGGTGGTGATGAGAACTTGTCGGATCTGCGCTGACAAGCTCCTAGATGCTCTCCCTCGAGTATGATCTCCTTCTCCCCTTGATTTGCTCCTCAAAAATGCCTTCTCCCGCAGCCTTGATGTCCTAGGTGATGATAGAGGAGAAGAGGTGGCCAAAGACAAGAGAAATGATGCCCTAAAAGTCCTTAAAAACCCATTCCAGGGAGCTATGCGACCTCCCATGCGGCCCCGCATGCGGGGAGAGAAAGTCTCTGAGAAACCCCGAAAGTCGCGTAAATGCTACAGTGAAGCTGCTACAGTACCGTGTGCGGCCTCAACAGCGCCCGCATGAATCTCCTGACCAAATTCTTCGAACTTTCATGCTACAGTGAGTGCTACAGTACCCCCCCCCCCCCCCCCCCCCCCCCCCCCCCCCCCGGGCTCAGGAACAGTGTTCTCGATGCCGATTTCTTCTAAAATTCGGTCAACGAGCTCAAAGGGGTCTCATTGGTACCTGTAACACGAAAGAAACCAATTCAGAACAAAAACGGGCGTCAACTCATATAAAAATACGCAATACATACGCCCGAATACATAGAAAATACGTATGTTTAGGCATTTATCAACTACAGTATTTTTTGCTACGGTAACATACTACAGTATTGTCCCGAAACACTCCCAAATCCATCGTTCTTCATTGAGGCCGTTGAATTAGGCACACAATCAATGGTAGATCGTGTCGATTGCTTCAAATCTCCTAATTGGTGAAGTTCTCCTTGTTTGCATGAGTTAGACTTATTGTGAATGTGACTGCCTTTGTGCCCCTCCAAAGGAGGTTGGCACGCACTCACAAGTCTCTACTCATGCCATGCTCCTTGCTTAGTCCAAGAATCTTCCCAACAATGGCGAACAAGATCTAACTTCGTTCCTTTCCTTCACTTTATATTTACAACCCTGCAAAGCAAAAAAGTGAACAAATGCACACTTTTTAGTGATAAAATCTGATTAAATTAATGCTCATTGCAAGATAATAACGCTTTGCATTACTATGACACGAGCACTTATCAAATCCCCCCACACTTAAGCTTTTGGTTGTCCTCAAGCAAAATAGAACGTGAAAGTACTTGGGAAGAACAATTGAAAGTGCTCGGCCTTAGGTTCAGCCAAAGTATGCAAAAGAGGCATTCTATAATTAAGGGGAAATCAAAACATTGCATAAGGTTACCAATGCTCTAGCTAAAAACTCGAAAATGTGTTAGTGTGTGCGATTTCACTCAAGAGAACCAACGAGTACTCCTCAAACTTTTGTTAGAAAGGACTTATTTATATACAAAAAACAAAAATAAAAAGGAAAGGAAGTAGTAGCTTCACACATCCTTGAAGGTAGCCCTTTCCTAGGCAGCCGCCAAAGGTGGCTTTCACACTTTCGAGGAGGTAGCTCCTTCTACCAGGGTAGTAGCTTTCACGCATCCCATGAGATAGCCCTTTCTATCATTAGGGCATAACTTGTATCCGACTTATGAGAGTAGCTACATACTTCATAGGTGGTAGCTCTTTCCACCCCAAATGCATATAACAAAGCAAATATTCACAACTCATATATATATATATATATTTTTTTTCTTTTCCATATTTTTTTTCATTTTTTCCAAATTTTTCATATTATTATTATTTTTTTTTATATATGCATTTTCCAAAGTAAAACTAAGAACGATGATAAATTTGTCCTTAAAAACTTCAAGATTGAGTTTCCAAAAGATTCCAAGAGTGAGTTGTGCAATATGAGATAATCGAGCGAAAATTCCCTAAAACTCAAGTAGAAACTAGAGCATGATAGAACACAATGTTAAAAATTCTCCTAAACTCTAAGAATACAACCGTTGCAACTAAGGTGAACCGCCATAGGCTACATGAGCATGAGCAATTGAACGCACAAGTAAAGGTGTGTGCAATATGAACTCCCCCCCACACTTAAGATGTACATTGTCCCCAATGTACGCATGCAAGCACAATACAAGTGAAAAAAAATAGTAAAACAATTAGTGTGGAAGTAGGCAATTGAGACATTACTCCCCTGAACTCCAAGTGTTGCGTTTGATGGAGCTAGGTGCATTGAGAGTTGAGTCCCAATGGGTTGTGAAGCACACACGGTCTCATGACCGTGCCTATAACTATTCCTTAGATTCCTTTCATCCAAGACCATCTGCGCACACACACACAAACAAGGGTTCAGTATAGCTCAATAAAGACTCGAGTACATATAAAGATAAAGCAATGAATACAACTCGAGATAAAAGAGAAAACAAAATAAGGGATAAACTCAGAAGGAGGATCCTTTCTAAGTGCTACAAGTCTAAAATAGAATGAAAAGTACAAAGAACGAAATCAAAAGCAAGTAAAAACTAAAACTACGACGCCTCAGCTTCGGTGTCTTGTGCAGTAGCCACTGGTGCTGCTGGAGCTGGTGCTGGTGGATCTGCTACTGCGGGAGCCGGAGAAGGTGGTGGTGGAGTAGGGGCCCGAGGCTGGACCACAAATGGTGATGACACTGCTTGCTCAAGTAAACGCTGAATGGTATCAAGCCATGCCATCGTCTCAGTATGTTGTGCTGCCTGTGTAGCCCTGACCCTGGCCAACTCTGTCTGAAGGACACCCACGGCGCTCTCGAGGCGCTCCAGTCTATCCTGGCCTCGAGAGGGCGAGAACATGCACACCGGAGGTGGCTCCAGTGCTGTGGGTGGTGCCTGTGCCTCTGTATCTGCTGGGGGTGGCTCTAAGGCTGCCTGTGAACCCTCTGCCTGCTCCCCCTGTGTAGACTCTGAGTGAGGAATGATCAGAGTGTATACTCGCGGTCCTAATCTGCGGACCATCCCCATCATCCTCAGGGTCTCAATGCCTAATGGAGCCGGTGTAGAAATCCTGTCGGTCCTGCGAACTCCGTCTCGAAGTCCTAATCCCATAATCAGTCGTGTGATATAAGGGCCCGCGAAGATAACTCCCACCCTGGGGTACTGGCCCTAGTGGCGGATGTAGTATGCTACAATGTGCCCCAAGTGGATTGGCTCGCTCTCCACCATCGAATATAGGTACAGGAGCTCCTGGCGGCTCAAGACCCCTGTACTGTCTCCACGACCACTCACTGATCGGCTCAAAAATAGCGTGGAGGTATCTATACGAGGCCCTGGACAAACATGTGGCCTTGGACACCCCTGGCTCGTACTGTCCCTAGCCAGATAACCTACTGTACGCACGCTGAGGGGTCAAAGTACCCGGATAGTCTGTGGGGAGCAGTGCGTACTCCTCTGTCTCAGTGTGTGCCTCGTTGTATAGTCCCATCCACACTGAAAACTTGGTCATTCTGAAGGTGAAGTGTCGACCGAGGGCCTGAAACTGAATAGTAGCAACAGCGGTAAAACTGTCATACCCCCGGTCGAACTCAAATGAAGAAAGCACCTCTAGCGTAAGTAACCTGATCGCTGGTTCTCGAATGGACAAAAATCTGCTCCAGTTCTCTACTGAGAGGAGTTCCTCGACCTCCTCGACCATGTCTACTCCCCCCTGAATGTCTCGTAGAATGCTCAAGTCGGGGAAACTATTCTGTCCAAAATGGAGGTCCGACAATCGCTTGAACCGTTCCCGATGCTCAGGTAATGGGAAGTCAATCTTTGCTGGGGACGGAGTAGGCTCGCGAGGGCGCTTTAAGGCAGCTTTCTTAGACCTAGAAGACATATCTGTGAGATTGACAAAGAAACAGTTAAAAAATCAGTTCAGAAACACAATCTGCAGAAATCCACACGGCCGTGTGGAAATTCCACACGCCAGTGTGGAGCTTCTAGCGGACAGAGCATCACGGCCGTTAGCTAAAAATCCAAAATTTACAACTAAATTCGTTCTAAATTCATTGTAAATACTTTCACATACACTTAAAGCATTCAATCTAAGCAAAATGATCCAAAAGAATGAATCAAACCAAGAATTAACGAAGAAAGAGGGCTTGAAGTTCTTACCGACGGAGTGGATGTAGAAAACCACGAAATCGGCTGGAATACTTCAAAGAAATCCTCAAAGAACATCAGAAACAATTGGTGAAGTGAAAGAGAGGGTCGGAGAGTGTTTTGGAGTGGAAAATGAAAGAGCCACGAGTGAATTCTAAAAGAAAACGCGTGGCTTTTGAAGTTCTGGGAATTCACACGGCCGTGTGCCTCTGAAATTAGTGTTCACAGGGGCTCACACACGCCCCTGTGCGCACTCGGTTTACACTCTAGACTACCCCACACGGCCATGTGAGAATTCCACACAGCCGTGTGCCTTCACAGGAGGGATCCACAGTTGCTAGTACACGGCCCTGTTAATTCACGGGAAAACACAGAAGGTCTCTGAAAAATATCACACGCCCGTGTGTTAATTCCACACGGCCGTGTACCCAACCTGACCAAGAACACAAGGCCGACCACAGGGGCACCCACATGCCTCAGTGGCCTCCCTGACTTGCCTGAGAAACCCTAAGTATTCCACACGGCCGTGTGCCTTTTGCAAGCTCTTCCACAGGGGCACACACACGCCCCTGTGTATTCTCGGGATGAACGGGTTTTCTCTGTAGAGTTTCACACGGCCATATACCTTAACACAGTGGCATTCATAGGGGCATCCACATGCCCCTATGGACTCTCTGGAAAAGAGTTTAAGTTCTGCGAGATTTCACATGGCCGTGTGGAAATTCCACATGGCCGTGTGCCACTTCTGAGGTTGTTCACAGGGTCATGGACACGCCCCTGTGCCCTCACTGGTTGAGCCGTAATTGGTAACACACGCCAGTGTGGAAAATCCACACGGCCGTGTGTTTTTTTTGGTTTACTTAGAAAAAATTCACAGACTTACTAAAAAATTCAGAAACATAAATACGATGCTTGGAGCCTGTGAAAACTATCAAAACACGACCAGATACCATAGGAAACATGCTCAACCAGCTTAAACTTCATCAATTATTGTTTAGGCACATGAAAACATCATTAATCCACAAGAAAAACACAGCATAAGCACATGAAATTGAGGACACCAAACCTAAGACTTTTATTCAACCCAAAACTAAACTAAGTCCTAGAAAAACTGTAAAAGCTTGGGTTGCCTCCAAAGAAGCGTTTGTTTAACATCACTTAGCTTGACGTACCTGATCTTACCTTACGGAGATTCATGAATGGAAGTTGCCCTCTTCCATACAACCTGAAATCACGCATTACATAATTTTTGTACAGTAGAGGGAGAGTTGTCGAATTTGTTACCACAAAAGGGTGAAACACCCTTATTCCATGAATGCTCATCCCCCTTCTTGTTGTGGTTCTTCTTGTGGCATCTTTTTAACCTCTTCATCCTCCGAAACATCTTCTTCATACGCTCCCTTTCCATCTTGATGTCTGCCTTTACTAGACCAAGCGAAAGTACTTCTTTTCTTTCTATCTCCACGTCTTGGTCTGGCCATCCTTCATATGGATCCGGGTTTAACATTTTCTGCACATATTCATCAATACACTCATCAGTAGCATCAAGATAATATAGAGTGTCGTCAAAATCAAGAGAATGTCTCATGACTTCGGTGAGGCGATAGGTAAGCTTGTCATCTCCAACTCTAATTGTGAGCTCTCCACCGTCCATGTCTATCAAAGCCTTGGAAGTGCGCAAGAATGGCCTCCCAAGAATCAGCGGTACTTCGACATCCTCATCCACATCAAGCACAACAAAGTCCACTGGAAAGATGTACTTGTCTACCTTCACTAACACATCTTCCACAATCCCCCTCGGATGCCTTACCGATCGATCCGCAAGTTGAAGTGTCATCCGAGTTGGTCTAGGTTCGCCCAAACCTAGCTTTTGGAAGAATGTGTAGGGCATGACGTTGATACTTGCCCCAGAATCGGCCAATGCCATCTCTTCACCCAAGTTGCCGATATTACATGGTATTATGAAACTCCCGGATCTTTCTTCTTTCTTGGCATTTTTTTTTGCAATACAGGCAAGCAATTTGCATCAAGGATCACAGATGCACTCTCCTCCAATTTCCTCTTGTTGGTCAAGAGGTCCTTCAAGAACTTCGCGTACTTGGGTATTTCGGCCAATGCCTCCGCGAATGGTATGTTGATGTGCAATTGTTTAAAGATACCCAGAAATTTGTTATATTGCTCATTGTCTTGGTCATTCTTTCCCAAGAAACCACATGGGCGTGTGGCTGCCCCTGTGGGAGAGCTTGTGAAAGGCACACGGCCGTGTGAAACACTTTGAGTTCTCGGGACAAACCAGAGAAGCCACAGGGGAGTGTGGGAGCCCTTATGGCCGGCTTTGTGTTCTTGGCCAGGTTGAGCATTGATAAGTGCTCATAGTATAGTAACGTAAAGCGTTATTATCTTACAATGAACATATCTTTTATCAGATTTTATCACTAAATTATGTGTATTTGCGTATTCTTATGCGTTGTTGGTTTGTGGAGCTAATTTGGAGAAAAAGAACGAAGTTAGATCGTGTTTGCCATTGTTGGGAGGTTTTCAGACCAAGCAAGGAACAAGGCACGAGCTTAGACTTGTGAGTGTGTGCCAACCTCCTTTAGAGGGGCACAAAGGCAGTCATATTCACAACAAGTCTAACTCGTGTGGCTTAGGAGAAATTCACCAAAAATGAGACTTGAAGCAATCGGCACGATCAACCATTGATTTGTGTGCCCAAATCGATGGCCTCAATGAAGAACAACGGATTTGGAAGCGTTTCGCAAGTACTGCAGCAGCAGTATAGATTGTTACTGTAGCGAACAAACTGTAGCGAACGAACTGTAGCAATCTACTGTTCACTCTTGGCCGAAATTCAGAAATCCAGAGAATTCACACGGGCGTGTGGAAATTCCACACGGCCGTGTGAATTAATTGTCCAGCAAGCCAGAAACTTCACACGGCCGTGTGGAAATTCCACACGGTCGTGTGAAGTCTTGATAAGGTCAGATTTAAAAGCTGTACTCAACATTATAAAAGCCCGATTTGGAGACTTTTTTTAACCTAATTTTCTACCCAACATCTGGAGAGTGCGGCTAGGGTTTCGGAGAGGACTTCGTGGAGGTTTGGAGTGCGTCATCAGCATCGTCACCAATGTCCGGCGGCCGCACAAGACCACGGCCACACCATACGCGAGGGGGTTTCCACCAATGCTTTTTATTTATACTTTCTTTTATATTTTGATGAACATGTATAGCTCCATGAGGAGCTAAACCCCTCATGGGTATTCGGACTTGTAAAACCCTAGGACTATTTTGTTTCTATGACATTACTATTATGCTTTTCCATTATTGATAAATAAATTGAGTTTTGATTTTAATTATCTTGTGCTATTGTTTTCCCTTAGCCGTGACACTAGGGTTGAGAGCAATCTAGGTTATCTTTTGGAGATGTGACAACTCCTATAGGGTTAGACTACTTAAGATTGAAGAAGGTTGAGAGGGAGAGTTGTGAGGTAGCGATGTATCCCCTTTCCCCTCCGGTGTGATTTCTCCCTACCTCCATTTCCTTGGTTAATTAGCGGTCGAGATAGAGTGTTAGGGCTCAATCTAGACTAGGGTTCTTCCACCTGGACCAAAGGGTTAGAACTACATAGAGGAACATGTTTTATCACTAGGAATCCCTAGAGCTTAAAGCTATCCCACGTAGTGTTAGGGTTTGGAAGATAGACTCCGCTGGGGCTTAGTTGACAGGTCAACAAGAGTCAAGGGTCGTAGTGAATCCTAATGCCAGGACATAATATTGGGGTTAGTCATGGTTGACCTTAAGCTTTGGGACTGATAAGTGTTTGAATATACATGTTTTACCGACTTGTTTTACATACATTGAGCATCATTTTACCATTGATTATGTCTCATAAAGTGTATTTTGGTGTTCTTTTATGCAATTAGGTTGTGGAAGTGTTAAAGGAGGAAAAGGAAGCAAAGATGGGTTATAAAGACGTATTGTTGGGAGCTTTTGTACAACACAAGTGTCAAGGCACAAGAGGGGATCATGCACATGAGGGTGTGTGCCAACTTCCTTAAGAATTCAAGATGATTTGTGTGATGGAAGGGCACAAAGGCAGTCACACCTTCATGTCCCAACTTGTGTGAAGATAGTTAAAGCTCTCAAATGATGATTCGAAGAAGAAGAAATCTTATAACTCACCATATGGACGTGTGCCCGACCATGTGGCCTCAATATGAGAGAGTTTGGATCATGCTTATGAAAAGTACTGTAGCAAAAATACTGTTCACGCGACCGCGTCAAAATCTCACGCGACCGCGTGGAAATTCTGCAGCCCACGCGATCGTGTGGGATCTCACGCGGTCGCGTGAAGACACGCAGTTGGCGCGATTCAGGCTTATAAATAGCCCTTCTCGCCGATTCTTTTATAACTTTTTTTGCACGTTTGAAGGCAAGAGCGGCTAGGGTTTCTAGGACGAGGTCTTTGGCGATATTGGGAGTTGTTCTTCACCAACTTCGATAGATCTTTCGACGAGATAGCATCGGGGAGCCATTGGTGACCTAGCTTCGGAGAAGGTTCCTTCGAGACGTTGAACAATTCATCAAGGCTATCATCACGAATTTGAGGGGGTTTATTTTCATGGATTACATTGCTTTTTACTTCATTATCTTTTGCTTTGTAATAAGTCCCATGGAGGGCTAAACCCTAGTAGATACTTGGGCATGTGAACCTTAGGTTTCGATTCATGTATTGACTTTCTTTATGCTTTCTTTTAATTCCAAGTTTATTTGAGTTTTAATCTTGTTTAATCATTGCTTGCATGCCTTATTAATTCGTATGGTTGTTTGGTATGCTTGATTTGTTTCCTTGGTGAGAGAGAGATCTCCATTAGGGATTAGAACATACAAGATTAAAGAGGGTTGAGAGGGTGAGTCTTGAGATAGAGGAGTGTCCCCTTTCCCTTCCGATTGAGTGTTTTCTATCTCCGTATTCCCTAAGTTTTATGCAACCATATGGGGTGTGAGGTGTGAGATTGATAGATTTCTCCGCCGGGACTTTTGTAAGGGGTTAGGGATCTTTCGCCTAGAAGTAGGGTTAGATCTAATTTTAGGAATCGGTTTCACTCTTAGATATCCCTAAAACTCATTGCGGTCATATAGGGTGTGAGGTGTTGAGATTGAGTGAATTCTCTGCTGGGACCTTGTAGGGGACTAGTATCGTTGGCCTGGAAGCAGGGATCGATTGTTCTTGGATTACCTCGACTCATAGAACTTGGTTTAGAAGCATTTAGTTAGTTTTGCACTTCATGATAGAACCTAGGGCGATCATTGCCCGAGTATCTCATCTTCATTGATTGAGATCTCCTTTATCTTTTCCTTTTATTTGTTTTCTTTCTTGCGATTTTCTTATTTTACATATTACATTCAATTGCTCCATATTATTGTTTCGACTAGATAACTAAGAATCAGTCATTACTAGTACTTCCGTTCCCTGTGGATTCGACTACCCACTCACCGGGGTAATTATTACTTCGACAACCCGTGCACTTGCGGTACACACACGCAAAAGGGTGTGTCAGGGACCGTGAGTTTAAGGATATCCTCGACTTAGTTAACATCAATAGGAAAGTATAATAGCATAGTCTTGCAATAGAAGCATATGTCCTAGAGGTAGCTTGTCTGGATACCCTATTTCATCCATTGCTAGTCTTTCTCTTTTAACTTCTATTTGCACTTTCTTGTCTTCCATTCTTCTGTTTAATTTCTTGTCTTTTATTTTAATTGATTCCATAATCCACTCATCAATTCGATCGTCACTTTCTGTACACCACAAAACTAAATAGCAAATTCTTGTGTTTTAAATCCCTATTCCATGTGGATTCGACTACCCACTCACCAAGGTAATTTTATTACTTCGACAAGCCCGTGCACTTGCGCGATACACGCAAGGGGTCGTGTCAAGCACGCGGTCGTGTGGAATTTCCACATGGCGGTGTGATAATTTTCAGAGACCTTAGAGTTTTTCCTGAGAGTCCACAGGGGTGTGTCACTGCCCCTGTGGGCTCCCATGTGAAGGCACACGGGCATGTGGAATTAGTACATGACCGTGTGCGGTAGTCCAGAGAGTAACCCTAGTGCGCACAGGGGTGTGTACCGGCCCCTGTGAACCCTAAATGTATAGGTACACGGCCGTGTGAATTCCCAGAACTTCGAAAGCCGCAGTTTTCTTTTGGAATTCACTCGTATCTCTTGATTTCTCCACTCTAAACCACTCTCCAACCCTCTCCATCGATTTCCCGATCTTCTCTGAGTTTTCTAGATGTTTTATTGGAGTTTTTCTGGCCGATTCTTACAACTTCTTCATCCACACCGTCGGTAAGAACTTCAAGCCCTAAATCTTCTTCAATTCTTGATTTAATTCGTTCTTCTTGATAATTTCGTTTTGTTTAAATGATTTAAGCATATGCAAACATGCTTAGAAGAAATCTAGAATGAATTGGAGTGTAAAAATGAAAACTTTGGCCTCCACGGCCGTGGAGTTCTGTCCACCCGACGATCCACAAGGGCGTGTGGAATTTCCACATGGCCGTATGGATTTCTGCAGATTGCAAATTTTAACTCTTTTTGACCGTTTTCTTTTTTCAATCTTACAGATATGTCTTCTAGGGCTAAGAAGCAAGCAGGGAAGTGGCCCCGTGAGCCTAACCCACCCCGCGAGGAGATGGATTTTGGGTTACCAGAGCACCGGGAAAGATTCAATAGACTTTCTGCACTCCGATTTCGACATTCACGCTACCCGGACCTAAGAGCACTGAGGGACATACAGGAGCTGAGACCATAGCTACTGAGCTTGAGGAGCTACTTGTAGTCAGTAGTTCGGACCGTTTATTATCGATCAGAGAGCCAGCGACTCGAGCACTTACCCTCGAGGTCTTATCGACCTTTGAGTTCGACCGAGTGTACGACAGCTTTACAAATGACGAGATGATCCAGTTTCGTGCCTGAGTATTACCCGGTTCACGGTCATGATGGGCCTCTACGATGAGGCATTTACCGAGACGGAGGAGTAAGCGCTACTGGCCACCGATTACCCTTGGACCCTGACACCTCAGAGGGCCTAGAGGGCGTTGTGCGGGGATTGGCAGTACCAGCCGAGGGTTTCGAAGGTGACATTCCTTTCCCAGCCAGCGTACAGGTACGTCCATGTCGTACTGAGTAGGTCAGCGAGCGGTAGAGGAGATAACACAGGGGTACATAGTACACAGGAGATGCTCTACCTGCACTCCATGGTGCAGAGCGAGCCACTCCATCTGCGGCACGTTCTAGCTGAGTACATGCGTCACCAGGGACAGTACCCCGGGTTTGGAGTCATCTTTGCAGGCTCCTACATCACACACCTCATCATAGGCCTGTGACTCAGAGACGGGGTGGGCGGGGCCGAGAAGATTGCTACACAGCTCCGCTTACTAGAGATACACTAAGACTGATAGGTATGGTCCACAGATTAGTATCAGGACTATATACCATGATCATACCCCAGTCAGATCAGGCCGAGGGGTCCCAGGCAGTATTAGTATCATCCCAAGGGCAGGCAGAGGACGAGGCACCACCCACAGCACCGGAGCCACCTCCAGTGTGGATATTTTCTCCCTCTCGAGGATAGGACAGGTTTGAGCGCCTCAAGATTGCTGTGGGCATTATGTAGGCGGAGTTGGCCGAGATGAGGGCTGCACAGGCAGTAGGGTTTTCCGAGATGAGGGCCACACAGGCATCACAGTTCATACACATTTCGATACAGCTCGCCACTGTTATACAGTTCTTCGAGCGATCTGTGGTCCGGCCCCAACAGACCCCATCACCACGTCCATCTCCACCTTCTCCAGCTACATCAGCAGCAGATCCACCTTCAGAGCCTGCAGCAGCACCAGAGGCTCCACAGCAGGACACCAACGCTGAGGCATCATAGTTTTATTTTTATTTTTACTTCAGTTGTACTTTTTCTTTTATATTTTGGACTTGTAGTACTCAGAAAAGATCTTCTTCTGTGCTTATTTTTATTTTGTTTTATTGTGTCTCGAGTTGTATTTCATTTTCATATCTTTATATACTCTAGCTTTATTTTGGTTTTTCTTGAGCTATACTGAACCCTTGCGTATGTGTGCAGATGGTCTTAGATTTAAGAAATTTGAGGAATCGTCATAGGCACAGTCGTGGGACCGTGTGTGCTCCATAAACCATTGAGACTCAACTCTCAATGAACCTAGCTCCATCAAATGCAACACTTGGAGTTCAGTGTAGTAATGTTTCAATTGCCAACTTCCACACTAATTGTTCTTCATTGCTTTGTTTTTATTGTACTTACGTGCGTACATTGGGGATAATGTACATCTTAAGTGTGTGTGTGTGTGTGTGCGTGTGGAGGGGGGGTGGGAATTCACATTGCACACACCTTTACTTGTGCGTTCAATTGTTTATGCAGATGTAGCTTATGGCGGTTCACCTTAGTTGCAACGGTCGTATTATTAGAGTTTAGGAGAATTTTTAACATTGTATCTTATCATGCTCTAGTTTTACTTGAATTTTGGGGAATTTTTGCTAGATTATCCCTTATTGCACTACTCACTCTTGAAATCTTTTGGAAAATCAAACTCGAAGTTTTAAGGACTAGTTTAGTATTACTTTAGTAAGTTGTGAAGTCCTATGTAGCTAAACAAAAAATGAAAAAAAAAATTGTGAGCTTGTGAATATTAGTTTAAGCTTTACATTTGGTGTGGAAAGAGCTACCTCCTATGAAGTATGAAGCTACTCTCATAAGTGGGATACAAGTTATGCCCTAATGAGAGAAAGAGCTATCTCATGGGAAGCATGAAAGCTACTACCCCTATAGAAAGAGCTACCTCCTCGAAAGTGTGAAAGCCACCTTTGGCGGCCACCTAGGAAAGGGCTATCTTAGAGGTTTAGTGAACCTACTACTTCCTTACTTTGTGTATATAAATAAGTCCTTGTAACAAGAGTTTGCGGAGTACTCGTTGGTTCTCTTGAGTGAATTCGCACACACTTACACGTTTTTGACTTGTTATCCTTTTTTATTCAAGTTTTTAGCTAGAGCAATGATAACCTTATGCAATGTTTTGATTTCCCCTTACTTGTAGAATGCTTCTTTTGCATACTTTTGGTGAACCTAAGGCTGAGCACTTTCAATTGCTCCTCCCAAGTACTTTCACATTCTATTTTGCTTGAGGACAAGCAAAAGCTTAAGTGTGGGGGGATTTGATAAGTGCTCGTGTTATAGTAACGTGAAGCGTTATTATCTTACAATGAACATATCTTTTATCAGATTTTTATCACTAAATTGTGTGCGTTTGTGTATTCTTATGCATTGTAGGTTTGTGGAGCTAATTTGGAAAAAAGAACGAAGTTAGATCGTGTTCGCCGTTGTTGGGAAGTTTTCAGACCAAGAAAGGAACAAGGCATGAGCCTAGACTTGTGAGTGTGTGGCAACCTCCTTTGGAAGGGCACAAAGGCAGTCACATTCACAACAAGTCTAACTCGTGTGGCGTAGGAGAACTCACCAAGAAGGAGACTTGAAGCAATTGGCACGATCTACCATTGATTGTGTGCCCTGAATCAATTGCCTTGATTAAGAACAACGGATTCGGGAGCGTTTCGATGAGTTGCTATAGCAGCACCATAGTTTGGTACTGTAGCAAGCTACTGTTTACTTCTGCCGGAAATCAGGATTCCAGAGAGTTCACACGGGTGTGTGGAAATTTCACATGGCCGTGTGAATTAATTTTTGAGCAACCTAGAAACTTCACACGGGCGTGTGGAAATTCCACACAGCCGTGTGAAGTCCCAATAAGTCCGATTTTAAAGCCGACTCAACATTATGAAAACTCGATTTGGAGACTTTTGAGATATCTTTTTTTGACATAACTTTCTCTCCAACTTCTGGAGAGTGCGGCTAGGGTTTCGGTGAGGACTTCTTGGAGGTTTGGAGCGCGTCATCGGCATCGTCATCAATGTCCGGCTGCCGCACAAGATCACGACCACACCATACGCAGGGGGTTTTCATCAATGCTTTTTATTTGTGCTTTATTTTATATTTTGATGATCATGTATAGCTCCATGAGGAGGTAAACCCCTCATGGATATTCAGACTTATAAACCCTAGGATTATTATGTTTCTATGACATTGCTATTATGCTTTTTCCATTATTGATGAATAAATTCTACTTTCAATTTTTGTTATCTTTTGCAATTGTTTTCTCTTAGTCGTGACACTAGGGTTGAGAACAATCTAGGTTACCCTTTGGAAGTGTGACAACTATAATAGGGTTAGACTACTTAAGATTGAAGAGGGTTGAGAGGGTGAGTCGTGAGGTAGCGAAGCGTCCCCTTTCCCATCCGGTGTGATTTCTCCTTACCTCCATTTTCCTTGATTTATTAGCGGTCGAGATAGAGTGAAGTGCTAGGCAGATAAACTCCCTTGCGGCTTAGTTGTGCAAGTAACAGAGTGAAGGGTTAACGTGAATCCTAAGCACTATGGCTTAATCTAGACTAGGGTTCTTCCACCTGGACCAAAGGGTTAGAACTACACATAGGAACAGATTTTAGCACTAGGAATACCTAGAGCTTAAAGCAATCCCACGCAATGTTAGTCTTAGGTAGATATACTCCCCTAGGCTTAGTTGCGTGAGCGACAGAGTGAAGGGTTGACGTGAATCCTAATGCTGGGGCATAGTGTTGGGTTTAGTCACGGTTGACCTTAGGTTTGGGACTGTGTGTTTAAGGATATTCTCGACTCAATTAACATCAATAGGAAAGTATAATAACATAGTCTTGCACTAGAAGCATAAGTCCTAGAGGTAGGTTGTCCGGATACCCTATTTCTTCCATTGCTAGTCTTTCTCCAATTCACTTATACTTGCACATTCTTGCCTTCCATCTCTCTATTTAATTTCTTGCTTTTTATTATTTGTTTCCATAATTCACTCATCAATTCTATTATTATTCTTCATACACCGCATAGCTAAGTAGTGAAATCTCGTGTTTTAAATCCCTATTCCCTGTGGATTCGACTACCCACTCACCAGGGTAATTTTATTATTTCGACAAGCCCGTGCACTTGCGGAATACACGCAAGGGGTCGTGTCAAGTTTTTTGCTCCGTTGCCGGGGAATAGGCGTATTTTTTATACTTGTTTTTACTACTTTAGTTATTCACTTCGTTTTCTATTTCACACTTTCTTTATCTATCATTGTTCTTATTTTTCTTTTCTTCGTTGTGGCTTCAGGTTATGACCCACGGGAACCCTCTGATTCTTGTTGATGGAGAACCTGATATTGGTATAAGAACGCACCGTAAAGGGAAACAACCTGTGGAAGAACAGTCTAATCAAGCTAGTATAGATTCAGAAGGGTCAGAAGCAATTGCAGAACAGAATGAACAACAGAGGACATTGTCCGATTTTGTTAGACTCGCAGTGATGGGGACCCAATCAAGAATTGTGAGGCCCCCAATTACCGCAAACAACTTTGAGTTGAAGCCATTGTTCATTCAAATGTTGCAACAGTCCACACAATTTAATGGGTTGACCGATGAAGATCCCAACAACCATCTAGAGAACTTCCTTGAAGTGTGCGACATGTTGAAGATTAATGGAGTAACAGACGATGCAATTCGTTTGAGAGACTTCCCATTTTCATTGAAGAGAAAAGGAAGGCATTGGCTACATTCATTACCGAGAGCATCCATCACTACTTGGGAGGAGATGGCAGAGGTGTTCTTGGCTAGGTATTTTCCTCCGTGGAAATCAGCGAGGCTCCGTAATGAGATTTCATCCTTCATGCAAATGGAATTGGAGTCTTTATTCAAGACATGGGATAGGTTCAAGGAGCTCCTTTGAAAGTGTCCGCAACATGGATTCCCCCAGTGGATGATCATTCATACCTTCTACAACGGGTTGAATCCAAGTACCAAGCAATTTCTAGATGCAGCGGCAGGAGGAACTCTAGGAAGCAAGACTCCCGGTGAAGCCCGACACCTTATTGAAGAGGTGGCTATGAATAGCTATCAATAGAACACAAGGGACAGAAAGAAGGTGGCCGGAATTCATGAGATTGACGCTGTTACATCTTTGGCGGCACAGGTGGAAGCACTGAGTAAGAAGTTGGATGTTCTATCTTCACCAAGAGTTGCGGCCATTACTACTTGTAACGGTTGTGGGGGAGGTCACACTTCGAGTGATTGTATGATTGCTATTGGAGGCACTAATATAGTGGAACAGGCTGATTTTGTGGGTAATGCTTATAGAGGACAAGTCCAACGCAACCCTTATAGTGATACTTACAATCCGGGGTGGAAGAACCACCCAAATTTCCCATGGAGCAACCAAGGAAAGTCACAACAAAAGAATAATGCACCACCGGGATATCAAGGTCAACCAGCACCGAACATAGAAAGCCGAGTGACCGGGATAGAGGGAAAGATGACCGATCTTGAGAGAGCCCTCATGAGGTTTGTTTCTTCGTCGGATGCTAGATTCCAATCGGTGGAAGCTACACTTCGTAATCACACTACCTCCCTACATAATTTGGTGAATCAAATGGAGCAAATTGCGAAGACAATGGCAGAAAAACCTCAAGGTAGTTTGCCTAGTAATACGGAGACCAACCCAAGAGAGCAATTGAAGGCAATTACCTTGAGGAGTGGAAAAGATGTCGAGAGAAATCTCCCTCTAGAGAAGACACAAGAAACACCCAACGTGGTGGAGATAGAGGAAGGAACAGCAAAGGAAAAAGAGGTAGCATCCCTACCCTACAAGCTGAGGATCCCCTATCCTTCACGATTGAAGAACGACCAAGAGAACGAACAATACAAGAAATTTGTGGGAATTTTCAAGCAGTTGCACATCAACATACCATTCACGAAAGTATTTGCCCAAATGCCCAAGAACGCGAAGTTCTTGAAGGACCTCTTGACTAACAAGAGGAAGTTGGAGGAGAGTGTGTCTATGATCCTTGATGCCAATTGCTCAGTCGTATTACAAAAGAACATGCCAAGCAAGAGAAAAGATCCCGGGAGTTTTATAATACCATCCAACATTGGCAACTTAGGCGAAGAGATGGCATTGACCGACTTGGGGGCAAGCATCAATGTCATGCCCTACACTTTCTTCCAAAAGCTAGGCTTGGGTAAGCCTAGACCAACTCGGATGACACTTCAACTTGTGGATCGATCGGTGAGGCACCCGAGAGGGATTGTGGAAGACGTGTTTGTGAAAGTTGACAAATACATATTTCATATTGACTTCGTGGTGTTAGATGTCGATGAGGATGTCGAGGTTCCATTGATACTTGGAAGGCCATTCTTCCGCACTTCCAAGGCGTTGATTGACATGGACGATGGGGAGCTCACATTACGAGTGGGAGAAGACAAGCTTACATACTGGCTCGCCGAAGCCATGAGACACTCTCTTGACTTTGATGATACTTTATATTTTCTTGACACCACTGATGAACTAAATGATGATTATGTGCAGGAAATGTTAAACCCGGATCCATATGAAGGATGGCCTGACCAAGACGTGGTGATTGAAGAAGAAGTGTTTTCGCTTGGTCTAGTCAAGACAGACATCAAGTTGGAGACGGAGCGTATGAAGAAGATGCTTCGGAGGATGAAGAGGTCAAAAAGATACCACAAGAAGAACCCCAACAAAAAGGGGGATGAGCATTCAAGGAGTAAGGATGTTTCACTCTTTTGTTGTAACAAATTCGACAACTCTCCCTCTACTCTGCAAAGGTTATGTAATACATGCTTTCAGGTTGTAGGGTAACCTCCATTCATGAACCGCCATAAGGTAAGGCCAGGTACGTCAAGCTAAGTGATGTTAAACAAGCGCTTCTTGGGAGGCAACCCAAGGCTTTTTAGTTTTTCTAGGACTTAGTTAAGTATTAGCATGAATAAAAGTCTTAGCTTTGGTGTCCTAAATTTTTAATGCATTTGCTGCGATATTTTTGTGGATTGTTGACGTTTTCGTGTGCCTAAACAATTATTGATGAAGTCTGAGTCGGTTGAGCATGTTTTGATGGTTTTCACAGGCTCTAAGCATCGTATTTATGTTTCTGAGTTTTTTTGTAAGTCTGTGAATTTTTCTAAGTAAACCAGAGAAAACACACGGCCGTGTGGAATGTCCACATGGCTGTGTGTTATCACTTAGGACTCAACCAGAGAGGGCACAAGGGCGTGACCTTGCCCTTGTGAAAAACCTTAGAAGGGGCACATGGCCGTGTGTACTTTCCACATGGCCGTGTGAGATCCTGCAGAACTTAGACTCTCGTTCCAGAGAGTTCACAGGGGCGTGTTGCTACCCCTGTGAGTACTCTTGTTCCAAGTGACACGGCCGTGTGGCAGCTTCCCATGGCCGTGTGAAATTTTGCAGAGAATCCCCTTCTTTCCCGAGAAACCACAGGGGCGTGTGGTTGCCCCTGTGGGAGAGCTTGTGAAAGGCACACGGCCGTGTGAAACACTTTGAGTTCTCGGGACAAACCAGAGAAGCTACAGGGGAGTGTGGGAGCCCCTGTGGCCGGCCTTGTGTTCTTGGCCAGGTTGAGCACACGGATGTGTAGAATTTCCACACGGCCGTGTGCTAATTTCCAGGGACCTTAGAGTTTTTCCCGAGAGTCCACAGGGGCGTGTCTTTGCCCCTGTGGGCTCCCATGTGAAGGCACACGGGCGTGTGTAATTAACACACGACCGTTTGGGGTAGTCCAGAGAGCTACCCTAGTGCGCACAGGGGCGTGTACCGGCCCCTGTGGACCCTAAATGTATAGGTACACGGCCGTGTCATATTTCCACATGGCCGTGTGAATTCCCAGAACTTCAAAAGCCGCAGTTTTCTTTTGGAATTCACTCGTACCACTTGATTTCTCCATTCTAAACCACTCTCCTACCCTCTCCATCGATTTCCCGATCTTCTCTGAGTTTTCTAGAGGTTTTATTGGTGTTTTTCTGGTCGATTCTTACAATTTCTTCATCCACACCGTCGGTAAGAACTTCAAGCCATAAATCTTCTTCAATTCTTGATTTAATTCATTCTTCTTGATAATTTCTCTTTGTTTAAACGATTAAAGTATATGCGAACATGCTGAGAAGAAATCTAGAATGAATTAGAGTGTAAAAACAAAAATTTTGGCCTCCGCGGCCGTGGAGTTCTGTCTGCCCAATGATCCACATTGGCGTGTGGATTTCTGCAGATTGTATATCTTAACTCTTTTTTACCGTTTTCTTTTTTCAATCTTGTAGATATGTCTTCTAGGGCTAAGAAGCAAGCAGGGAGCGCCCCTCGAGCCTATCCCATCCCCTGAGGAGATGGATTTTGAGTTACCAGAGCACCGGGAAAGATTCAAGAGACTTTCTGCACTCCGATTTGGACAGTCACGCTACCCGGACCTAAGTGCACTGAGGGACATACAGGTGGTTGACGCCATAGCTACCGAGGTTGAGGAGCTACTTGCAGTCGCTAGTTGGGACCGTTTATTATCTATCAGAGAGCCCGCGACTCGAGCACTTACCCTCGAGGTCTTATCAACCTTTGAGTTAGACTGATGGTACGACAGCTTTACAAATGATGAGACGATCCAGTTTCGTGCACTCGGTCAACACTTCAGCCTGAGTATTACACGGTTCATGGTCATGATGGGCCTCTACGATGAGGCATTTACCAAGACGGAGGAGTACGCGCTACTGCCCACCGATTACCCGGGGACCCTAACACCTTAGAGGGCCTACAGTGCATTATGCGGGGATTGGCAGTACCAGCCGGGAGTTTCGAAGGCGACATTCCTTTCCCGGCAAGCGTACAAGTACATCCATGCCGTACTGAGTAGGTCAGTGAGCGATAAAGGAGATAGCACAGGGGTGCTGAGTAGACAGGAGCTGCTCTACCTACACTCCATGGTACAGAGCGAGCCACTCCATCTGGGGCACGTTCTAGCTGAGTACATGCACCACCAGGGCCATTACCCCAGGGTTGGAGTCATCTTTGCAGGCCCCTACATCACACACCTCATCATAGGCCTGGGACTCAGAGACGGGGTGTGCAGGGCCGAGAAGATTGCTACAGCAGCTCCGCTTACTAGAGATACACTAAGACTGATGGGTATTGACACACCCCTTGCGTGTGCACCCCGCAAGTGCACGGGTTATCGAAGTAATAAAATACCCTGGTGAGTGGGTAGTCATATCCACAGGGAATAGTGTTCAGAAACAAGCGTTATCACTATTTTCACTATAAATGGAATCGATGGTAAGAGAAATCAATATGGATATGTATATATATATAAAAGAAAGTAAAAGACTGCAAAACGGGCAATAAAGGTAGAAAGGTAATCAATATAAAGATGGGGTACCTGGACAAAGCTCCCCTAGAACTAATGCTTCTAGTGCAAGGCTAGTATTATACCCTCTAATTGATGTCTAATGAGTCATGGAAATCCTTGACGCGACCCCTTGCATGTATCCCGCAAGTGCACTGGCTTGTCGAAGTAATTAAATTACCCTGGTGAGTGGGTAGTCGAATCAACAGGGAATAGGGATTTAAAACACAAGATTTCGCTATTTAGTTGTGCGGTATACAGAAAGTGATACAAGAATTGATGAGTGAATTATGGAAGCAATTAGAATAAAAGGGTAAGAAATTAAGTAGAGAGATGGAAGACAAGAAAGTAAAAGTAGAAGTTAAAAGAGAGAGACTAGAAATGGATGAAATAGGGTATCCAGACGAGCTACCTCTAGGACTTATGCTTCTAGTGCAAGACTATGTTATAATACTTTCTATTGATGTTAATTGAGCTGAGGATATCCTTAAATACATGGTCCCAAACTTAAGGTCAACCGTGACTAACCCCAACAATATACCCCGGCATTAGGATTCACTACGAACCTTGACTCTCGTTAACCTGTCAACTAAGCCCCAGGGGAGTCTATCTTCCTAAGCCTAACACTACGTGGGATTGCTTTAAGCTTTGGATTCCTAGTGATAAAACCTGTTCCTATATGTAGTTCTAAAACTTTGGTCCAGGTGGAAGAACCCTGGTCTAAATTAAGCCCTAACACTCTATCTCGACAACTAATTAACCAAGGAAATGGAGGTAGGGAGAAATCACACCGAAGGGGAAAGGGGACGCTTCGCTACCTCACAACTCACTGATATAGTAACGCAAAGCGTTATTATCTTACAATGAACATATCTTTTATCAGATTTTACAACTAAATTGTGTGCATTTGTGTATTCTTATGCATTGTAGGTTTGTGGAGCTAATTTGGAGAAAAAGAACGAAGTTAGATCGTGTTCGCGGTTGTTGGGAGGTTTTCGGACCAAGCAAGGACCAAGGCACGAGCTTAGACTTGTGAGTGTGTGCCAACCTCCTTTGGAGGGGCACAAAGGCAGTCACATTCACAATAAGTCTAACTCGTGTTGCATAGGAGAACTTCACCAAGAAGGAAACTTGAAGCAATCGGCATGATCGACCATTGGTTTGTGTGCCCAAATCGATGGCATCGATGAAAAACAATGGATTCGGGGGCATTTCGGCGAGTTACTGTAGCTGGTACTTGCAGTAAAACACTGTAGCAAGCTACTGTTCACTTCGGCCAAAATTCCGAATTCTAGAGAATTCACACAGGCGTGTGGAAATTCCACACGGCCGTGTGAATTAATTTTCCAGCAAGCCAGAAACTTCACACAGCCATGTGGAAATTCCACACGGCCGTGTGAATTAATTTTTCAGCAAGCCTGAAACTTCACATGGGCGTGTGGAAAATTCCACACGGGCGTGTGAAGTCCTGATAAGTCCATATTTAAAAGCCGCACTCAACATTATAAAAGCCCGATTTTGGAGACTTTCAAGATATCCTTTGACCTAATTTTCTCCCCAACTTCTAGAGAGGGCGGCTAGGGTTTCGGAGAGGACTTCATGGTGGTTTGGAGCGCGTCATCGGCATCATCACCGACTTCCGATGGCCGCACAAGACCACGGCCACACCATAGGTGAGGGGGATTTCATCAATGCTTTTTATTTATACTTTCTTTTATATTTTGATGAACATGTACAACTCTATGAGGAGCTAAATCCCTCGTGGGTATTCGGACTTGTAAAACACTAGGATTATTATGTTTCTATGACATTGCTATTATGCTTTTCCATTATTGATGAATAAAATTCGAGTTTCAATTTTAATTATCTTGTGTTATTGTTTTCCCTTAGCCGTGACACTAGGGTTGAGAGCAATCTAGGTTACTGACACACCCCTTGCGTGTGTGTACCGCAAGTGCACGGGTTGTCGAAGTAAGAATTACCCTGGTGAGTAGGGTAGTCGAATCCACAGGGAACGGAAGTACTAGTAATGACTGATTCTCAGTTATCTAGTCGAATCAATAATAAGATGCAATGGATGTAATGTGTAAAATAAGAAAATCGCAAGACAGAAAGCAAGTAAAAGGGAAAGGTAAAGGAGATCTCTATCAATGAAGATGAGATACCCGGGCAATGCTCCCCCTAGGCTCTATCATGAAGTGCAAGACTAACTAAATGCTTCTCAGCCAAGTTCTATGAGTCGAGGTAATCCAAGAACAATCGATCCTTGCTTCCAGGCCACCGATACTAGTCCCCTACAAGGTCCCGGCGGAGAAATCACTCAATCTCAACACCTCACACCCTACATGACCGCAATGAGTTTTGGGGATACCTAAGAGTGAAACCGATTCCTAAAATTAGATCTAACCCTACTTCTAGGCGAAAGATCCCTAACCCCTTACAAAGGTCCCGGCGGAGAAATCTATCAATCTCACACCTCACACCCCATATGGTTGCATAAAACTTAGGGAATACGGAGATAGGAAACACTCAATCGGAAGGGAAAGGGGACACTCCTCTATCTCAAGACTCACCCTCTCAACCCTCTTTAACCTTGTATGTTCTAATCCCTAATGGAGATCTCTCTCTCACCAAGGAAACAAATCAAGCATACCAAACAACCATACGAATCAATAAGGCATGCAAGAAATTATTAAACAAGATTAAAACTCAAATAAACTTGGAATTAAAAGAAAGCATAAAGAAAGTCAATACATGAATCGAAACCTAGGGTTCACATGCCCAAGTATCTACTAGGGTTTAGCCCTCCATGGGACTTATTACAAAGCAAAAGATAATGAAGAAAAAAGCAATGTAATCCATGAAAATAAACCCCCTCGAATTCGTGATGATGGCCTTGATGAATCGTTCAACGTCTCGAACGAACCTTCTCCGAAGCTAGGTTGCCAATGGCTACCCGATGCTATATCGTCGAAAGATCTATCGAAGTTGGTGAAGAACGACTCCCAATATCGCCAAAGACCTCGTCCTTGAAACCCTAGCCGCTCTTGCCTTCAAACGTGCGCAAAAAGTCCTTTTAAAATCAGCAAATCGGGGTATTTATAAACCTGATACGTGCCAGCCGCGTGTCTTCACGCGACCGCGTGAGATCCCACGCGATCGCGTGGGCTGCAGAATTCCCACGCGGTCGCGTGGGATTTTGACGCGGTCGCGTGAACAGTAATCCTGCTGCAGTGCTGATACGGTGAAATGAACAGTGTTTTTGCTCCATAACCATGATCCAAACTCTCTCATCTTGAGGCCACATGGTCGGGCACACGTCCATGTGGTGAGTTATAAGACTTCTCCTTCTTCGAATCATTATTTGAGAGCTTTAACTATCTTCACACAAGTTGGGACATGAAGGTGTGACTGCCTTTGTGCCCTTCCATCACACAAATCATCTTGAATTCTTCAGGAAGTTGGCACACACCCTCATGTGCATGATCCCCTCTTGTGCCTTGACACTTGTGTTGTATAAAAGCTCCCAACAATACGTCTTTATAACCCATCTTTGCTTCCTTTTCCTCCTTTAACGCTTCCACAACCTGATTGCATAAAAGAACACCAAAATACACTTTATGAGACATAATCAATGGTAAAATGATGCTCAATGTATGTAAAACAAGTCGGTAAAACATGTATATTCAAACACTTATCAGAGGAAGATAGACTCCCCTGAGGCTTAGTTGACAGGTCAACAAGAGTCAAGGATGGTAGTGAATCCTAATGCCTGGACATAATGTCGGGGTTACTCACGGTTGACCTTAAGTTTTGGTACCATGAGTTTAAGGATATCCTTGACTCAATTAACATCAATAGGAAAGTATAATAGCATAGTCTTGCACTAGAACCATAAGTCCTAGAGGTAGCTTGTCCGGATACCCTTTTTCACCCATTGCTAGTCTTTCTTTCTTAACTCCTACTTGCTTTTCTCTTCTCTTCCATTTCTCTGTTTAAATTCCTATTTTTTTTTAGTAGAATTGATTTCATAATCTACTCACCAATTCGATTATGACTTCTCGTATATCGCACAACTAAATAGTGAATTCTTGTGTTTTAAATCCCTATTCCCTGTGGATTCGACTACCCACTCGCCAGGGTAATTTTATTACTTCGATAAGCCCGTGCACTTGCGGGATACACGCAAGGGGTCGTGTCAAGTTTTTGGCGCCGTTGCCGGGGAATAGATGTATTTTTAATACTTGTTTTTGTTATTTTAGTTATTCACTTCATTTTCTATTTCACACTTTCTTATTCTACCGTTGTTCTAATTTCTCTTTCCTTTATTTTGAATTCATAAGGGATGTTTGGCTTAAGCAAAGCCTTTGATACACTTGTAGGACTGGTTAAGGATGTACAACAGAAAATACAATTGTTTACTGTACAACTAGTTCCAAATTATATTGAGTTTGGGCATTCAGTGAGACATTCTTTTTCAGAAATAGGGGATATTGTTGATCAGTTTTGCATGGGCCAGAAAATAAATTATGAATTAGGCAGTGTATTGGACGAATTTGATAAATCAGCTCTAGCTTTTTCAAGTAGTGACACAGAAGAAACCTTAGAGAAGGTCCTTGCACATTTTGAATCAGGATATTGGGAGCACAAGCAAGAAGTCTTTTCAATGGGAATTATAGACCTGATAGAAGAATTTTGTGAGTTGGGGACTGCAGTGGAGCCTCAGGATCAACCCAAGGAGTGTGATTTGGAAAAGGGGTCCGGAGAGAATGAACAACAAGCTACTCAATTCGAAGACATTGATAGATTAAAGGAAAGCCGACTTTGACCATCCATTGAAGAGCCACCTGATTTGGATTTGAAAACACTTCCAAATCATTTAGAGTATGCATTTTTGGCAGAAGAAATGAAGTTACCCGTGGTTATAGCATCAGCCATCTCTTTGGAACAAAAAGCCAAGTTGGTGAATGTGCTGAAGAAGCAGAACTCTGCCTTGGCATGGAAAATTGAGGACTTAAAGGGAATAAACCCCTCATTCTGTACGCATAAGATTTTAATGGAGGATAATTTCAAATCAGTGATCCAACCTCAAAGGAGACTAAATCCGAACATAAAGGAAGTTGTAAGGGCGGAGATGGTGAAACTACTGGATGCAGGGATCATTTATCCTATTTCTAACAGTGCTTGGGTAAGCCCTACACAAGTGGTTCCGAAGAAAGGTTTGATGACAGTGATAAAAAATGAACGGAATGAACTTATCCCAACTAGAACAGTCACAGGATGGAGAGTTTGCATTGATTACAGAAGACTGAATGATGCCACCCAGAAAGATCACTTCCCATTGCCTTTTATTGACCAGATGTTGGAGCGATTAGCAGGGCATCAGTTTTACTGTTTCCTAGATGGGATATCAGGATACTTTCAGATTCCTATTGCTACGAAAGATCAAGAGAAGACAACTTTTACTTGTCCCTACTGGACTTTTGCATACAGACGAATGCCATTCAGGCTATGCAACGCACAGGCCACATTCCAACGTTGTATGACTGCTATCTTCGTTGACCTTATCGAAGATATAATGGAAGTGTTTATGGATGATTTCTCTGTATTTGGTGACTCTTTCGACATATGTTTAAATAACTTAGAAAGAGTGTTGCTAAGATGTGAGGAGACAAATCTTATGCTAAATTAGGAGAAGTGTCATTTCATGGTTCAGGAAGGTGTTGTCCTCGGGCATAAGATTTCCCGTATGGGTATGGAGGTGGATAAGGCAAAAATCAAAGTCATAGATAAGCTTCCTCCACCAACAAACATTAAGGGAATTCGAAGTTTTCTCGGACATGCAGGCTTCTATAGGCAGTTCATTAAGGATTTTTTGAAGATTACTCAACTATTGACTAAGCTCCTTGAAAAAGATGCTCCGTTTGACTTTGGGAAAGATTGTGCAGCAGCTTTTAATGTGTTAAAAGAAAAATTAGTTCAAGCTCCAATATTGATCACCCCAGACTGGAACGAACCATTTGAGCTCATGTGCGATGCTAGTGATTATGCTGTCGGAGCAGTTTTGGGACAAAGGAAGGGCAAGCAATTCCAACCTATTTATTATGTGAGTAAGACTCTTGCAGATGCGCAGGAGAACTACACTACTACAGATAAGGAATTATTAGTGGTCGGGTTCACCCTCGATAAATTCAGGCTGCATCTTATCTTATCGAGAGTCATCATGTTTACTGACCATTCAGCTCTCTGTTACCTCATGAACAAAATTGATGTGAAACCAAGATTGATCCGATGGATACTACTCTTACAGGAGTTTGATATGGAGATAAAGGATAAGAAAGGAACTAAAAACGTAGTGGCGGATCATTTGTCGCGGTTGGAAGGTAGCATTGGGCAAAAGCCATCAAGTAAAGAGATCAATGACTTCTTCCCAGAAGAATACTTGTATTCAATTCAAAATCAACATCATCAGGTAATACTCCATGGTTTGTGGATTTTGCTACTTACTTGTCAGGGAAGGTTGATAAGTGCCTAAATACATCATATTTCAGCGATAAAATTTATTTACTTTCATGCAACTTGTATTTATTTCGACGACATTTGGTGCGCTTGATGCATTTATTTTCATTTTAGGGCTTTGTGACGGTTTTCACGATAAAGATACATATTTGAGTCGTTCCGGAAGGAAATGAGGAAGAAAGAAGATCGTTACGTGCTCCGGACGCCAAGGATCGCGCGCGAAGCTAATTCTGAAGCATCTGTGCGGCCATTGTGCAGCCCTACAAACTCGCCACATGCACCAGACAGAAGCCTATGCGTAGGGCCGCACACTGGCGGCACAGCACAGCAGAATGTTGTGCGGTCACTGCGCATCCCCGCGCAGTGCCCGCACAGCTTAGGGGTATTTAAGCCGCTCTTCAAGGGTTCTAAGGGGCATTCTTGGGCTGTTGGCTCTCATCCGGTTCCCTCACTCCATCAGGCCAATTCTCTATCATTTTGGAGGTGAGTTCGGTGGGAATTGAAGGAGAGAAGAATGGGAGAATGTTGACAAGCATTAAAGAGCTCGGTGGCGCGGATCCTACGAGCTACATCATCACCCTTAGTCGACATTTCGAAGGGAGGTTCCTTGTTGTTTGTTTGATGAACCTTATGTAATATGAACTCCTCTATTTTATTATGTCGAACAAAACTCTCAAGGCCACCGGGCTCCCGGTGAACCTTGGGAGGAGACTTTGTATGGATGACTCTTTTACTTATTGAATGTGTGGCTTGTTTGTTTGGTTTTAATTCATCACTATCTTGTTCATTCTACAATGGATGCTTTCCGTAGAATTGATTATGAATGATACTTGTTTGGCGGGATGCTAGCTTGTATTAGGTCTTGTGATTGTTAAAGAGGGACTCATTGTACTAGTATACCGGAGGTTCCGGCTATTAGTAGCCTTCCGTGTGTTTAGGGTTAATTTAGCCGAAACTGTGAATTAGATTAAACCTAATCAAGACTCCTTGCTCTCATTGACATCGTAGGAGTATCTTCTGGATAGAAGAACTCGTACTGGATTAGGGCTATACTACGGAGGTGCCGGGGTAGTCGATATCCGAGTCTAGCGGACCAAAACCAAGTCAACCGTATTGTCTTGATTGTCATTGTCATCCGTACTTATTGTCCTCCCGGGGGAATCCTCGCCCAAGGCCTTCCTAAGCTCTTGGATTCTTCACCTCAATCATTGCTCGGATCGAGCTTTGTGCCACTTTTATTTTCTTATTTGTTTTATCGGTTTTAACCTTTATAATTGCAAAAACCCTGTTTCGATCGACCAGACAGTGAACCCCAAAAGGAAGTAATAGTAGATCTTGGGGCCCTTGGGAATATGACCCTCTCATGTTCACGCGAGAGGTTATTACTTGGCGACCCGTGCACTTACGGCCAGGGAGTCGTGTGCTAGCTTTTTAGCTTGTCGCGCGACGCTCATCAAAGGTCCTCAAACAAGGGCTCACATTCCAACAAAAGAAGAAGTTCTTCAGCGATTTGAAGAACTATTTCTGGGAAGATCCATTCCTTTTCCACATTTGTGCAGATCATATAGTTCGGAGATGTGTATCGCGAGAGGAAGGATGGGATATCCTTACTCATTGTCATTCAGGCCCAGTTAGAGGGCATTATGCATCAAGTAGAACCGTAGAGAAAGTCTTGGCCTCAGGATTCTATTGGCCGACACTATTTCACGATGCACACCAGTTTGTTCTTCAATGCGATAATTGTCAGAGGGCAGGGAATTTGTTCCGGCAGGATGAGATGCCTCAGAACCCTTTGCAATTCTGTGAGGTTTTTGATGTTTGCGGCATAGATTTCATGGGGCCATTTCCACAATCTAATGGGAACCAATACATATTAGTGGCAGTTGATTATGTCTCCAAATTGGTTGAGAAGCAAGCATTGCCAAGTAATGATGCTAGAACGGTGGTAAAATTTTTGAAGACGTTGTTTACCCGGTTTGGAACTCCGCGAATCATTATTAGTGATCGAGGGACCCATTTTTGCAACTATCAATTAGAAAAAGTGTTGAAACGATATGGGTACGACACCGCCTTGCCACTCCGTATCACCCACAAACTAGTGGTCAAGTGGAAGTCACGAATAGAGAGCTCAAGCGAATCTTGACAAAGTCTATGGAACAAGGGAAGCGGGATTGGTCTGAGAGGTTGGATGACACACTTTGGGCCCATCGTACAGCGTACAAGACCCCAATAGGTACCACCCCATACAATCTGGTTTACGGGAAGTCATGTCATCTCCCCGTAGAACTTGAACATAAAGCATATTGGGCAATCAAGGCAATGAACTTCAATTTGAAGGGAGCCGATGAGCAAAGACTACTTCATTTTAATGAGCTTGATGAATGGAGGTTGAAAGCATACGAGAATGCTAGAATTTACAAGGAGAAGATTCGAAAGTGGCACGACACGCATATCAAACTGCCTAAGGAGTTTAAAATCGGTGACCAACTTTTATTATTCAATTCCCGGTTACGACTCTTTCCCGGGAAGCTAAAGACTAGATGGTTTGGCCCATACACAGTCACTCAAGTATCACCCCAAGGGTCAATTGAGATCACTCATCGGGAGAAGGGTACGTTCAAAGTAAACGGACACAGGCTGAAGCCATACTTTGGCGGAGAGATTTGTAACGATGACATGGAAATATTCTTTCTTAAGCCTCCGTAAGCTAAGCCAGGTACGTCAAGCTAAGTGACGTTAAACAAGCGCTTCTTGGGAGGCAACCCAATGTTTTTACATGATGTTCTAGTTTAGTTTAGTTTTAGACAAATAAAAACCTTAGTTTTGGTGTCCTAATATTTTCAATGCAGTGCTACAATAATTTTTGTGGATTGTTGATGTTTTTTTGTGCTTAAATGATAATTGATGAAGTTTGAGTCAGTTGAGCATGTTTTCCATGGTATCTGGTCATGTTTTGATAGTTTTTACAGGCTCCATGTATCGCATTTATGTTTCTAAATTTCTCAAGGAGTCTGTGAATTTTTCTAAGTAAAAAAGAGAAAACACACGGCCGTGTGGAATTAATACACGAGTGTGTGTTACCAACTAGTGCTCAGCCAGAAAGGGCACAGGGGTGTGACCTAGCCCCTGTGAAAAACCTCAGTAGGGGCACACAGTCATGTGTAATTTCCACATGGCCGTGTGACATTTTCCAGAGGCCTTCTGTGTTTCCCGTGAATCCACAGGGACGTGAACCAGCCCCTGTGAAAGTCTCCTGTGAAGGCACACGGGCGTGTAGAATTAACACACGCCAGTGTGGGATAGTCCAGCGAGTGACCAGAGTGCACACAGGGGCGTGTGCTGGCCCCTGTGAACCCTAAATATATAGGTACATGGCCGTGTGAATGCCGTGTGAATCCCAGAACTTCAGAAGCCACGCGTTTTCTTTTAGAAATCCCACGTACCTCTTGATTTCTCCACTCTAAACCACTCTCAGACCCTCTCCGGCGATTTCCCGATCTTCTCTAAGTTTTCTGGAGGTTTTATTGGAGTTTTTCCGGCTGATTTTATAATTTCTTCATCCACACCGTCGGTAAGAACTTCAAGCCCTAAAACTTTGTCAATTCTTGATTTAATTCATTCCTCTTGAGTATTTCTCTTGTATTCAATGAGTAAACACTAGGCGGACATGTTTAGAAAGAAACTAGAATGAATTAGAGTGTAAAACGAAATTTTTAGCTTCCACGGCTGTGGAGTTCTGTCCGCCCGATGATCCACATGGGCGTGTGGAATTTCCACACGGCCGTGTGGATTTCTACAGATTATGTTCTTGAACTGTTTTTAACTATTTTCTTTTGCAACTTTGCAGAGATGTCTTCCAAGGCCAAGAAGCAAGTAGGGAAGTGACCGCGTGAGCTTACCCCACCCCTTGAGGAGATGGAGTTTGATTTACCGGAGCACAGGGAAAGATTCAAGAAGTTATCAGCGCTCCGATTTGGACAGTCGCGCTACCCGGACTTGAGTATATTAAGAGACATACAGGGGGCAACGCTGTAGCTACTGAGGTTGAGGAGCTACTAGCAGTTGGCAGTTGGGGCCGTTTGCTATCGATCAGAGAGCCATCGATTCGAGCACTCACCCTCGAGGTCTTATCGACTTTTGAGTTCGACCGAGGGTACGATAGCTTTACAAATGGCGAGACGATCTAGTTTCGTGTCCTCGGTTGGCACTTCACCCTGAGTATCACCCAGTTCTCGATCATGATGGGCCTTTACGATCAGGCATTTACCGAGACGGAGGAGTACGCGCTACTGCCCACTGATTACCCAGGGACACTGACACCTCAGAGGGTCTACAGGACGTTGTGCGGGGATGGGCAGTACAAACCAGGGGTTTCAAAGGCGACATTTCTTTCCCAGCCAGTGTACAGGTACATCCATGCTATATTGAGCAGGTCGGTGAGCGGTAGAGGAGATAGCACAGGGGTGCTGAGTAGACAGGAGCTGCTCTACCTACACTCCATGGTATAGAGCGAGCCACTCCAACTGGGGCATATTCTAGTTGAATATATGCGCCACCAGGGCCAGTACCCCAGGGTTCGAGTTATCTTTGCAGGGCCCTACATCACACGCCTTATCATAGGCTTGGGACTCAGAGACGGGGTGCAAAGGGGCCGAGAAGATTACTACACCAACCCCGCTTACTAGAGATACATTGAGACTGATAGGGATGGTCCACAGATCAGGACAAGGAGTTTATACACTGATCATCCCCCACTCAGAGTCTACAGAGCCAGATCAGGCCGATGGGTCCCAAGCAGCATTACAACCACCTCCAGGGCAGGCCGAGGCCGAGATACCACCCACAGCACCGGAGCCACCTCCAATGCGTATCTTCTCTCCCTCTCGAGGCCAGGACAGGTTTGAGCGCCTCGAGAGTGCTGTGGGTGTCATACAGGCGGAGTTGGCCGAGATGAGGATCGCACAGGCAGCAGAGTTGAGTTGAGGGCCACTCAGCCATCACAGTTCGCTCAGATATCGACACAGCTTGCCATAGTCATTCAGTTGTTTGAGCGATCCATGGTGCGGCCCCGACGAGTACCATCATTGACTCCACCTCCGTCTCCATCAGCAACAGATCCACCAGCACCAGAAGCAGTATCACCAGAGGGTCCACAGCAAGACACCGACGCTGAGGTGTCGTAGTTTTATTTTTTATTTTTTATTTTACTTTATTTTGTACTCTTTATTATATTTTGGACATGTAGCACTCAGAAAGGATCTTCCTTCTGAGTTTATATTTTCTGTTGCCTTGCATTTATCTCGAGTTGTATTTATTGCTTTATCTTTATATACTCAAGTTTTATTTTATCTTTGTTGAGCTATACTGAACCCTTGCGTATGTGTGCAGATGGTCTTGGATTTAAGGAATTTGAGGAATAGTCATAGGCACGGTCATGGGACCATGTGTGCTCCACAAAGCATTGAGACTCAACTCTCAATGAACCTAGCTGCATCAAATGTAACACTTGGAGTTAAGGGGAGTAATGTTTCAATTGCCAACTTCCACACTAATTGTTTTTCATTTGCTTTATTTTTATTGTGTTTGCATGCGTACATTGGGGACAATGTACATCTTAAGTGTGGGGGCGGGGGATTCACATTGCGCACACCTTTACTTGTGTGTTCAATTGTTTATGCTCATGTAGCCTATGGCTGTTTACCTTAGTTGTAACGGTTGTATTCTTAGAGTTTAGGAGAATTTTTAATATTGTATCCTATCATGCTCTAGTTTTACTTGAATTTTAGTAGATTTTTGCTCGATTACACCCTATTGCACTACTCACTCTTGAAATCTTTTGGAAAATCGAACTCGAAGTTTTAAGGACTAGTTTAGTATTACTTTAGTAAGTTGTGAAGTAATATGTAGCTAAAAAAAAACAAATTTGTGAGCTTGTGAATATTAGTTTAAGATTTACATTTGGGGTGAAAAGAGCTACCTCCAATGAAGTATGAAGCTACTCTCATAAGTCGGATACAAGTTATACCCTAATGAGAGAAAGAGCTATCTCATGGGAAGCGTGAAAGCTACCACTCCGGTAGAAACAGCTACCTCCTCAAAAGTGTGAAAGCCAACTTTGGCGGCCGCATAGGAAAGGGCTACCTTAGAGGTTGAGTGAAGCTACTACTTCCGTACTTTGTGTATATAAATAAGTCCTTGTAACAAGAGTTTGAGGAGTACTCGTTGGTTCTCTTGAGTGAATTCGCACACACTTACACGTTTTCGAGTTGTTATCCTTTTTGATTCATGTTTTTAGCTAGAGCAATAATAACCTTATGCAATGTTTTAATTTCCGCTCACTTGTAGAATGCTTCTTGATGGATCACTGATAAGTGCTTGATTATACATGTTTTACCTACTTGTTTTACATACATTGAGCATCATTTTACCATTGATTATGTCTCATAAAATGTATTTTGGTGTTCTTTTATGCAATTAGGTTGTGGAAGCGTTAAAGGAGGAAAAGGAAGCAAAGATGGGTTATAAAGACGTATTGTTGGGAGCTTTTGTACAACACAAGTGTCAAGGCACAAGAGGGGATCATGCACATGAGGGTGTGTGCCAACTTCCTTAAGAATTCAAGATGATTTGTGTGATGGAAGGGCACAAAGGCTGTCACACCTTCATGTCCCAACTTGTGTGAAGATAGTTAAAGCTCTCAAATGATGATTCGAAGAAGAAGAAATCTTATAACTCACCATATGGACGTGTGCCCGACCATGTGGCCTCAATATGAGAGAGTTTGGATCATGTTTATGAAGAGTACTGTAGCAAAAACACTGTTCATTTCACTGTAGCAGTACTGTAGCAAAATTACTGTTCACGCGACCGCGTCAAAATCTCACGCGACCGCGTGGAAATTCTGCAGCCCACGCGATCGCGTGGGATCTCACGCGGTCGCGTGAAGACACGTGACTGGCGCGATTCAGACTTATAAATAGGCCGTTTCGTCGATTCTTTTGATATCTTTTGTGTGCCTTTTGAGAGAGGAAGCGGCTAGGGTTTGAGGAGGAGGTCTTTGCCGAATTGGAGGGCCGTTCTTCACCAACTTTGATAGTTCTTTCCTCCGTCATAGCATCGAGGGAGTCATTGGCAACCTAGCTTCGGAGAAGGATCCTTCAAGACGTTGAGCGACCCATCAAGGCCATCATCACGAATTCAAGGGGGTTTATTTCCATGGTTTACATTGCTTTTCATTGTGTTATGTTTTGCTTTGTAATAAGCCCCATGGAGGGCTAAACCCTAGTAGATACTTGGGCATGTGAACCCTAGGTTTCGATTCATGTATTGACTTTCTTTATGCTTTCTTTTAAATCCGAGTTTATTTGAGTTTCAATCTTGTTTTATCATTGCTTGCATGCCTTATTGATTCGTATGGTTGTTTGGTATGCTTGATTTGTTGCCTTGGTGAGAGAGAGGTCTCCATTAGGGTTAGAACATATGAGATTGAAGAGGGTTGAGAGGGTGAGTCATGAGATAGTGGAGCGTCCCCTTTCCCTTCCGATTAAGTGTTTCCTATCTCCGTATTCCCTAAGATCTATGCAACCATATTTGGTGTGAGGTGTGAGTTTGAGAGATTTCTCCGCCGGGACCTTGTAGGGGGTTAGGGATCTTCCGCCTAGAAGTAGGGTTAGATCTAATTTTAGGAATCGGTTTCACTTTTAGGTATCCCTAAAGCTTATTGCGGTCATATGGGGTGTGAGGTGTTGAGATTGAGCGATTTCTCCACCGGGACCTTGTAGGGGACTAGTATCGGTGGCCTGGAAGCAGGGACCGATTATTCTTGGATTACCTCGACTCATAGAACTCGGTTTAGAGCATTTAGTTAGTCTTGCACTTCATGATAGAGCCTAGGGGGAGCATTGCCCGGGTATCTCATCTTCATTGATTGAGATCTCCCTTTATTTACCTTTTGCCTATTCATCTCTGGTATTAATTTCTATGCACACTAGATCACCACAAAATCACAGTGGTCATTAGGCTAGATTGCAGAGAAGAAGTTAGTACTAGTAGCCCTGTTCCCTGTGGATTCGACTACCCTACTCACCAGGGTAATTATTACTTCGACAACCCGTGCACTTGCGGTACACACACGCGAAATTGGGCCGAAAATCAGAATTGGGCATGTGGAAAATCAGCAAAACAGAATTTCTACACGGCCGCGTGGAATTAAGACACGGGCATGTGGAATTTCTGGTTTTTCACATAGCCATGTGGAAAATCCACAGGGGCGTATGGAACTCCGATTTTAGCCCGATTTCAGCCTATAAATAGCCCGTTTTCAGATCTTTTTGGGGACTCCCCTTTCTATCTCTTGTCAATCTTTTGGGGGGCTTTCAGCTAGTGTTTGGAGAGGTTCTTGGAGGTCTTTGGAGGTGATTATACGGCATCGACATCGACATCCATTGGAAGAAAGCTATTGGGGAAGCTTTCGTCAGCATCGATTCGGCGAGGTGTGCCCTAGGCTTGACAAGGGATTCGTGGAGAAGACTAGGCGGCTCCACAAGACCATCGATACGATCTACAAGGTAGTTTTATTTATGGTTTTATTGCATATGTTCTTAATCTCTTTATTGATTTTGTATTGCTCCATGGAGAGCTAAACCCTAGTGGGTATTCGAACTTGTAAACCCTACGATGATATTGTTTCAATGACTTTTATTATGATTCTTTATTGATGAATTTAATTGAGTTTCAATTTTAATTATCTTTTGCTATTGTTTTCCCCTAGCCGTGACACTAGGGTTGAGAGCAATTTACGTTACCCTTTGGAGGTGTGACAACTCCTATAGGGTTAGACTACTTAAGATTGAAGAGGGTTGAGAGGAAGAGTTGTGAGGTAGCGATGTACCCATCTCCCTTCCTGTGTGATTTCTCCCTACCTCCGATTCCTTGATTTATTAGCGGTCGAAATAGAGTGAAGTGTTAGGTAGATAAACTCCCCCAAGTCTTTTGGGTGACGTGAATCCTATTCACTGGGGCTTAATTTAGACTAGGGTTCTTCCACCTGAACCAAAGGGTTAGAACTACTACACATAGGAACAGGTTTTATCACTAGGAATCCCTAGAGCTTACAGCAATTCCACGTAGTGTTAGGCTTAGGTAGATATACTCCCCTGAGGCTTAGTTGCGTGAGCGACAGAGTGAAGGGTTGACGTGAATCCTATTGCCGGGACATAGTGTTGGGGTTAGTCACGGTTGACCTTAGGTTTGGGACCGTGTGTTTAAGGATATCCTCGACTCAATAGGCATCAATTGTAGAGCATAATACAAGTTTTGCACTAGAAGCATTAGTCCTAGGGGGAGCTTTGTCCGGGTACCCCATCGTTATATCGATTACCTCTCCTGCCCTCATTATTCTTCTTGTACTCTTTTATTTTCTTTTACATCTATACATAAATACTTTTCTCATCATCGATTGCCATCGTAACTAAATAGCGATTAACACTTGTTTCTGAACACTATTCCCTGTGGATAGGACTACCCACTCACCAGGGTATTTTATTACTTCGACAACCCGTGCACTTGCAGGGTACACACGCAAGGGGTGTGTCAAAGTTTTTGGCGCCGTTAACGGGGAATAGGCGTTTTAGAGACATTTGTATTTTGCTATTTTAGCTATTCATCATTCATTCTATTTCACGTTTTCTTATTCTTCGATCATTCTTATTTGTTTTCTTTCGTTTTGTCTTACTTTTTCTTGCAAGGAGCCTAAATGGAGATTGATTCAATCATTGAGCTATATTCTCAAGTTGAAGCTCTCAGTACAAAGCTTGATAGAATTATTGTTTCACAACAACAGAGCAATCCAGGCTACAGCACACATCATCCAAATGAGAGGAGCTACCAAAATTTTTTATGGGATAATGATGGACAACATTGGGAAGAAACTCAAGAGCAATTTCAAAAGGATGAGATACTTGAAGAGGATGAACCTCAGTGGAAAAAAATGCTAGATAACTTTTTTAAAGCATCCGATGCCTCTTGCCAAAGTGTGGAAGCCACACGAAAATCTCATAAAGCCTCCTATAACAACCTTGAGCATCAATTAGGATGGATACTTGACACACTCTCCAAGGAAAATGAAGTTTTTGAGCAAGCAACGCAAGTTCCTTGTAGAGGTGATGTGGTAGTGAACGATAATGAAGAAATGGGGCAGACCGAGTATGTTGCTGTAGAGATTGAAGAGGAAAAAGAAGAACGTCATTTGGAGAATTGGGATTGCTTTAATGAAGATGGTGCTTGTAAGCAAGAAAATTTTCAAGGGGATTTGCTAGTGTCATATTCCTTTCAAGATGAAAATACACAAAAAGAAGCAAACCCTAAGGTAATGGAACAAGCACCATTCTTTGGGATTGATCAACTCACAAAAAGCAAGAAAGAGATATTGGGTTTGGGACAAGATGTGGGGAGGATATTTAAACCATCCAATGACCCACCTATGCTATGCTTGGACAATTCCCAACCCAAATTGTTTCCTTGGAGGCCAAAAGTAAGATGGTTGGACTCTCCAACGAATACTCCACCCCGGCAAGTAGATTTTTTGTTTAAAGGAAGTAGCTATGCAATGTCTTGTCGGGAGGAGCACACTCTTTTCAAGCCACCTTAAGGTAAGAAAGAGGTACGTCAAGCTTAGTGACGTTAAACAAGCGCTTCTTCGGAGGCAACCCAAGTTTTTATTGCTTTTCTAGGCTTTAGTTTAGTTGTTAGTATGAATAATTGCCTAGTATTAGTGTTCTCATTTTATAATGCATGTGCTGTGATTTTCTCATGGATTATTGGTGTTTTAGTGTGCCTAATTGTGATTGTCGAAGTTTTGTGTCGTTTGAGTGTGTTTTCATGGATCTCTGGTCGTGTTTTAATTGTTTTTACAGGTTCTAAGTCTTATGAATGTGTTTCTGAAATTTTCTTTAGAGTCTGTTATTTTTTATAAGTTAACCAGAGAAAACACACGGCCGTGTGGAATTTCCACACAGCCGTGTGAACCATCTCAGAGCTCATGCAGAGCATCATAGGGGCCGTGTAGTTGACCCTGTGAACGACCCTGTGAAGGACACACGGCTATGTGACATTCTGCAGAACTGCAACTCTCATTCCAGAGAGTCCACAGGGGCGTGTCGATACCCTTGTGAGTGCCCATGTGTTACGGCACACGGCCGTGGGGAATTTCCACACGGGCGTGTGAAACTCTGTAGAGACTTCCCTTCCATCCCGAGAAAACACAGGGGTGTGTAGCCGCCCCTGTGAGAGGACCTATGAAACTCACACGGCCGTGTGGATTTTCCACACGGCCGTGTGGAACACTTAGAGTTCCATTTATTTTTTTTTTGTAACATGTTTTAAAATGAAATGAAAGGATTTGCAATCCCAGGGAATAGTAAAGCTTCATAGGGTCTTTCTGTCCAGGTGCAGGTAGTCCGCATCCATTTTCAGAAGAGAGATTTCAAGAAATGGCAGATCTATTCAAGTTTCTATGCATTCGTTCCCCCAAAATGGGACCAACCCTTCCATTGCGCATTCGTACTCATCGGGTATATATAGTATAGAATAGATCTGCTTCTCTTTGTTCTTATAAACTGAACAGAATTGTTCCCTTGGGGCGTGTGGGAGCCACTGTGGCCGGCCTTGTGTTGGCCAGGTTGGGCACACGGCCATATGAAAATTCCACATGGCCGTGTGTATGTTCTGAAAAGCAAACAGAGGAAACACAGGGCGTGTCGTTGCCCCTGTGACTGATTCCAGTGGAGGCACATGACCATGTGGAATTTCCACACAACCGTGTGGATGCGCAGAACACAAAAGGCTGTGGTTTCTTTTAAAATCTATTTGTGCCTTTTCGATTCTAAATGCCTCCACACTCAAAGGATGTTTCCTCCCATCTTCCCAACCCTCTCTTCGTCCTTTTAAGGAGTTCTTAAGTCATTTTCCGGCCATATTCGAAGTTATTGATTTCCATTTCGTCGGCAAGAATCTTTTCTCCTTTTCTTCGTCAATCTTTTCTTTCCTTTTTTTTAGCACCAGGATCACTATCAACAATAGCAACAGCATCGGCATCAGTAGTAGATGACACCGATGCTTGAGGCGTTTCTAGTTTTATGTTTCTTTTGTTTTATTTTACTTTTATTGAGCTTCACTGAACCCCCTTATGTATACGTGCAGATAGTCTTGGATGTAAGGAAATTGAGGAATAGTCATGGGCACGGTCATGGGACCGTGTGTGCTCCACAACCCATTGAGACTCAACTCTCAATGCACCTAGCTCCATCAAACGCAACACTTGGAGTTCAGGGGAGTAATGTTTCAATTGCCTACTTCCACACTAATTGTTTTACAATTCTTCACTTTTATTGTGCTTGCATGCGTACATTGGGGACAATGTACATCTTAAGTGTGGGGGGGAGTTCACATTGCACACACTTTTACTTGTGCGTTCAATTGTTTATGCTAATGTAGGCTATGGCGGTTCACCTTAGTTGCAACGGTTGTATTCTTAGAGTTTAGGAGAATTTTCAACATTGTGTCCTATCATGCTCTAGTTTCTACTTGAATTTTTAGGGAATTTTTGCTCAATTATCTTATATTGCACAACTTACTCTTGGAATCGTTTGGAAACTCAAGCTTGAAGTTTTTAAGGACAAGTTTATCATCGTTCTTAGTAAGCTTTTAGTTTTACTTTGGAAAATGCATATATATAAAAAAAAATGGGAAAATGAAAAAAAAAATATGGAATGTTTTTAGCTACAGCATTGATATCCTTATGCAATGTTTTGAGTTCCCCTTACTTGTAGAATGCTTCTTTTGCACACTTTTGGTGAACCTAAGGCCAAGCACTTTCAATTGTTCTTCCCAAGTACTTTCACATTTTATTTTTGCTTGAGGACAAGCAAAATCTTAAGTGTGGGGGAGTTTGATAAGTGCTTGTGTTATAGTAATACGAAGTATTATTATCTTACATTGAGCATTACTTTTCTCGGATTTAATCACTAATTAGTGTGTATTTGTGTTCTTTTGTGCATTAAAGGGTTGTGGAGAAGATCTAGAGAAAAAGAAGCAAGAATAGGTTATGTTCGCCATTGTTGACGAGTTCTCGGACCAAGCAAGGAACAAGGCACGAGTCTAGACTTGTGGATGTGTGCCAACCTCCATTGGAGGGGCACAAGGGCTGTCACACTCACAAAAGTCTATAACTTGTGTAGGATTGGAGAATTTCGTCAATGAAGAGAGATGAAGTAATCGACATAATCTACCGTTAATTGTGTGCCCAATTCAACGGCCTTGATGAAGAACAATGAATTCGGGAGCATTTCGGCGAGTACTGCAGCAGCACTATAGGTTATACTGTAGCAAAACCATTGTAACAAGCTACTGTTCACTTTCTGCCGAAAATCAGGATTTCAGAGAGTTCACACGGGCGTGTGGAAATTCTACACAGCCGTGTGAATTAATTTTCCAGCAAGTCAGAAACTTCACAAGGGCGTGTGGAAATTCCAAATGGCCGTGTACTGTAGCAAAATGAAATAGGGAACAGGGATTTAGAACACAAAAATTCACTATTTTGCGTGTGATTTCTCCTGACACGACCTTTTGCGTGTGTACTGCAAGTGCACGGCCTTGTCGAAGTAATAAAATTACCCTGGTGAGTGGTAGTCGAATCCACAGGGAATAGGGATTTAGAACACAAGAATTCACTATTTAGTTATGCGGTGTATGAAAAGAAATAATTGGAGTGATGAGTGAATTTATGGAAGCAAAAGATAAGAAAGTAAATAGAGATATGGAACACAAGAGAAAAGCAAGTAGAAGTTAAAAGAAAAGACTAGCAATGGATGAAATAGGGTATCCGGACAAGCTACCTCTAGGACTTATGCTTCTAGTGCAAGACTATGCTATTATACTTTCCTATTGATGTTAATTGAGTCGAGGATATCCTTAAACTCACGATCCCAAAACTTAAGGTCAACCATGACTAACCCTAACATTATGTCCCGGTATTAGGATTCACTACGACCCTTGACTCTCGTTGACCTGTCAACTAAGCCCCAGGGGAGTCTATCTTCCTAACCCTAACACTATGTGGGAGTGCTTTAAGCTCTAGGGATTCCTAGTGATAAAACCTGTTCCTCTATGTAGTTCTAACCCTTTGGTCCAGGTGGAAGAACCCTAGTTTAGATTGAGCCCTAAAACTCTATGTGTGAGTGGTACGGAGGATGAGGTTGAAAGTAAGCGCACACGCACCAGTGCACTTTAGATGAAACAGGACCATCCATACCCAGTCGCCAACAGAACAACTCATTATCTGTCCTTCCTTCTATCTGTGCTAGTGGGGTCCTCTACTGTTGAGCTTGAGGTCGTACAGTTAGTCGTTTATCTGTTGTTCCCCTGTTCTTCATGTCTGTTTGCTTGGGGACAAGCAAACGCTTAGGTGTGGGATTGTTTGATAAACGCCTAACTGTACGTATTATTTATGTATGTTCGCGTATTTTTTGAGTATTTTTATATGTGTGGATGCCCGTTTTTGGTCTAAATGGGTTTATTTCGTGTTACAGGTACAAAAGATATCATGGGGAGCTCGACAACGAAATTCTAGGAGAAATCGGTGAAGAAAACACCATTTTCGAGTCCTTGGTACTGTAGCGAAACTGTAGCACGAGAATTTTGGCGAAGCGGCTAAGTCTGGAATTTCATACGGGAGCTGGACTGCCGCATACAGCTCCTGTAGCAGTGGCACTGCAGCAGAATAATGTAGCATTTTACTGTAGCACTCACTACAGCAACTTACACGAAACTCGGGGTGCTACAGTACCGTATGTCGGCCCGTATGCCAGCCCGCATAAGTTGCTGGAATTGGGTTTTTAAAGGGGGAGAGTTCTTTTTTTCAAAGGAGGAAGCCCTAGGTCTTGAGCATACTTGCCACCACCTTCAAATCAGAGCTAGGAGCTGCCGTCGGAGGCCATTTTCGGGGAGAGAACGACAAGAAGAGTGACATACGACGAGATCCACCTTCTTGATCCATAGTTGAGAGGAGAATCGACAAGGGAAGCCACCTCTTTGGTGGCGTCTTTGGAACGTCATTCGGCCTCTACCTTTTGAGGGGGTGTTCTTGTCTTTGTATTTGGTTGTTTCTATGTATTATCTTGTGTATTTTGTATTCATGGGCAACTAAACCCCAAGGTCACCGGATGTAGGTGAACCTTGGGGGTGAACTTGTGTAGGATGCTTGCTTGACTTGATTTATGCAATTTGGGACTTATTTGTGAACCTTGTTTGGTGTATTTGAATGCTTGGTATGCATGAGAACTCCATGTATCAATGTTTAGAAAATGCATGACCATTGTCCTAGTATTAGGCTCACCAAGCTTGGTAGGGATACATGTATGAATACGCTGTGACCATTGGGTATTTATACCCCTCCAATTGTTAGGGTTGACCTAGATTGTGTCTTCTCCCCAACTTGAGAAACCTTTTGCTCCCTTTGCAATCGTGTGAGGATTTGAGCGGAAGGAATTCCGTACTCGATACTTGCACCGGATTAGGGACCAATTGCCGTGACCATCGGGTTGGTCTAACTTCGGGTTTCTCGGTCCAAACTACCCATTTGCATGCTAGTAGTTAAGGCAACCCCCGCACTTTAGTAGCCCCCTTGGTAATCCTCATCCGTGACCCTCTCTTTACATTGTTTTACCCCTCGATTATTGCCTCCACTTTAGAGCATTTTATTTGCATGTTAATCATCTTTTTTTAATTTCTTTTGCACAACACTCGACTTGATCGGCCAAACAATCATACGAAGAGGAAGTAAGGGTAGATTCTCGGGCCCTTGGGAATACGACCCCTTCGCGCGTGCGTGAGGGGTATTACTTGACGACCCCGTGCACTTGCGAGTCGATCAAATTTCCACATGGCCGTGTGTATTAGCACAGTGGCACTCACAGGGGCACCCACACGCCCCTGTGGACTCTCTGGAAAAAGAGTTGAAGTTCTGCGAGATATCACACGGCCATGTGGAATTTCCACACGGCCGTGTGCCCCTTCTGAGGTTATTCACAGGGGCACACACACGCCCTTGTGTCCTCACTGGTTGAGCTTTGATTTGGTAACACACGCCCATGTGGAAATTCTGCACGGCCGTGTGTTTTCTCTGGTTTACTTAGAAAAATTCACAGACTCTTCCAAAAAATTTAGGAACTCTTTTAAACCACTTAGAGCCAGTACAAATAATAAAAACACGACCAGAGACCATCGAAAACACACTCAACCGACTTAAACTTCGTCTATTAACATTAAGGCACACGAAAACATCAACAATCCACAATAAAATCGCAGTTTTAAGCATTAAAAATTTAGGACACCAATACTAAGACTTTTATTCATGCTAAAAACTAGACTAGATTCTAGGAAAACTGTAAAACCCTTGGGTTGACTCCCAAGCAGCGCTTGTTTAACGTCACTTAGCTTGACGTATCTGTCTTACCTTATGGAGGTTCATGAATGAAGGTTGACCTCTTTCTTACAACCTGAAAACATGCATTACATAACCTTTGTAGAATAGAGGGAGAGTTAGTGATTCTGTTACCACACAAGGGTGAACCGTCCTTACTCCATTCTTGCTCATCCCCATTGTTCTTGGGTCTTTTCATGTGGCGCCTCCTTGCTCTCTTCATCCTTCTCCTCATCGTTTTCATGGCTCCCAGGTCCGGCTTGACTTCCTTCTCGATTAGACCAAGTGAAAGCACTTCTTCCTTGTTCTCCATGTCTTGATCCGGCCAATCTTCATACGGATCCGGGTTCAATATTTGCTGCACAAAATCATCAATTAGCTCATCGGTAGTGTCAAGAAAATATAAAGTGTCATCAAAGTCAAGAGAGTGTCTCATGGCTTCGGCTAGGCGGTATGTAAGCTTGTCTTCTCCCACTCGCAATGTGAGCTCCCCGCCATCCATGTCAATCAAAGCCTTAGAAGTGCGGAAGAACGGCCTTCCAAGGATCAAACGAACCTCGACATCCTCATCGACATCCAACATCACGAAGTCAACAGGAAATATGTATTTGTCGACTTTTACTAAGACGTCCTCCACAATTCCCCTCGGATGCCTCACCGATCAGTCCGCGAGTTGAAGTATCATCCGCGTGGGTCTAGGCTCGCCCAAGCCTAGCTTTTGGAAGAACGTGTAGGGCATGACATTGATACTTGCCCCCGAGTCGGATAATGCCATCTCTTCACCCAAGTTGCCAATATTGCATGGTATTATGAAACTCCCGGGATCTTTTCTTTTACTCGGCATGTTCTTTTGCAATACAGCTGAGCAATTGGCATCAAGGATTACCGACGCGCTCTCCTCCAATTTCCTCTTGTTGGTCAAGAGGTCCTTCAAGAACTTTGCGTACTTAGGCATTTGGGCCAATGCCTCCGCGAATGGTATGTTGATGTGCAATTGCTTGAAAATTCCCAGAAATTTCTTGTATTGTTCGTTCTCTTGGTCATTCTTTCATCGTGAAGGATAGTGGATCCTTGGCTTGTAGGGTGGGGATGCCACCTCTTTTTCCTTTGTCGCTCCTTCATCTACCTCCACTACCTCGGGTGTCTCTTGGGTCTTCTCTAGAGGAAGATTTCTCTCGACCTCTTTTCCACTCCTTAAGGTGATTGCCTTCAATTATTCCCTCTGATTGGTCTCCGTATTACTAGTCAAACTCCCTTGAGGTCTTTCCGCTAATGTCTTCGCAATTTGCCCTATTTGATTCTCCAAATTGTGTAAGGAGGTGGTGTGATTGCGAAGTGTAGCTTCCACCGATTAGAACCTAGCATCCGATGAAGCAACAAACCGTGTGAGAGCTCTCTCTAGATCGGTCATCTTTCCCTTTAGCCCGGTCACTCGGCTTTCTAAATTCGGTGCTTGTTGACCTTGAAACCCCGGTGGTGTGTTGTTCTTTTGTTGTGACTGTCCTTGGTTACTCCATGAGAAATTTGGGTGGTTTCTCCACCCCGAATTGTATGTGCCACTATACGGGTTACCTTGGCCTTGTCCTCTGATAAGTGCTCGTGTTATAGTAATGCGAAGTGTTATTATCTTGCAATGAGAATTAATTTAATCAGATTTTATCACTAAAAAGTGTGCAATTGTTTACTTTTGTGCATTGTAGGGTTGTGAAGATAAAATGAAGGAAAGGAACGAAGTTAGGTCTTGTTTAGAGTTGTTGGGAAGATTTTCGGACTAAGCAAGGAGTAAGGCGTGAGCATAGACTTGTGGGTGTGTGCCAACCTCCTTTAGAGGGGCACAAAGGCAGTCACATTCACAATAAGTCTAACTCATGCCAACAAGGAGAACTTCACCAATAAGGCGATTCGAAGCAATCGACACGATCTACCGTTGATTGTGTGCCCAATTCAACGGCCTCGATGAAGAACGACGAATTCGGGAGCGTTTCGGCACAATTACTGTTCACAGTCGGCAAAAAATGATTTTCCGAGAATTTTCACACGGGCGTGTGGAAATTCCACACGGCCGTGTGAAACCCCGATTTCAGCAAATTTAAAGCCGCGACTCCACATTATAAAAGCCCGATTTGGAGACTTTTTGAGAAATCTTTGACCTAATTTTCTCCTCAACTTTGGAAAGGGCGGCTAGGATTTTGGAGAGGACTTCGTGGAGGTTTGGAGTGCGTCATCGGCATCGTCATCGACGTCCGGTGGCCGCACAAGACCACGGCCACACCATACGCAAGGGGGTTTTTCATCTATGTCTTTACTTCTTGTTTTATTATATACATTGATGAACATGTATAGCTCCATGAGGATCTAAACCCCTTGTGGGTATTCGGACTTGTAAAACTCTAGGGTTATTATGTTTCTTTGACATTGTTATTATGCTTTTTCCATTATTGATGAATAAGAATTGAGTTTCGATCTTAATTTTATCTTGCTATTGTTTTCTCTTAGATGTGACACTAGGGTTGAGAGCAATCTAGGTTTTCCTTTGGAGGTGTGACAACTCCTATAGGATTAGACTCTTTAAGATTGAAGAGGGTTGAGAGGGAGAGTTGTGAGGTAGCGATGTACCCCTTTCCCCTCCGGTGTGATTTCTCCCTACCTCCGTTTCCTTGATTTAATAGCGGTCAAGATAGAGTGAAGTGCTAGGTAGATAAACTCCCCTGGGGCTTAGTTACGCGAGTAACGGAGTGAAGGGTTGAAGTGAATCCTATGCACTGGGGCTTAATCTAGACTAGGGTTCTTCCTCCTGGACCAAAGGGTTAGAACTACACATAGGAACAGGTTTAATCACTAGGAGTCCCTAAAACTTAATGCAATCCCACGTAGTGTGAGGTTTAGGTAGATGTACTCCCCTGGGGCTTAATCGTGCGAGTGATAGAGTGAAAGGTTGTTGTGAATTCTAATACCTGGGCATAATGTTGGGGTTAGTCACGGTTGACCTTAGGTTTGGGACCGTGAGTCTAAGGATTTCCACGACTTAATTAGCATCAATAGGAAGGTATAATAGCATAGTCTTGCACTAGAAGCATAGATCCTAGAGATAACTTGTCCGAATACCCCACTTCATTAATTGTTAAATCCTCTTTAATCTCTTTTCTTGCGATTTCTAATCTTTCACCTTTCTCTATTTAATTTCCTGTCTTTAGTATAATTGTTCTCGCAATTCACACACAAATCAATTACTACTTTTCCGTACTTCGCATAGTTTTAATAGTGAAATCTCGTATTCTAACTCCCTATTCCCTGTGGATTCGACTACCCTCTCACCGGGGTAACTTTTATTACTTCGACAAACCCGTGCACTTTCGGGGATCCTGTCATCCTCTATAGTTATTTCCCACAAAATCAACATGCTCCACCGTACTAGCACGTCCAATAGCAATTGGACAATCACTTGAAGCATGACCTCCCCTACAACCGTTACAAGTAGTGATGGCCGCAACTGTTGGTGAAGTTAGAACATCCAACTTCTTACTCAATGATTCTACTTGTGCCGCCAAAGATGTAACTGCATCAACCTCATGAATTCCGGCCACCTTCTTTCGGTCCCTTTTGTTCCATTGATAGCTATTCATTGCCATCTCTTCAATAAGGTGCCGGGCTTCATCGGGAGTCTTACTACCTAGAGTCCATCCTGCCGCCGCATCTAAAAGTTGCTTGGTGCTTGGATTCAACCCGTTGTAGAAAGTATGGATGATCATCCATTCGGGGAATCCATGTTGTGGGCACTTTCGGAGGAGCTCTTTGAACCTATCCCATGTCTCGAATAGAGACTCCAATTCCACTTGCATGAAGGATGAGATTTCATTCCGGAGCCTTGCTGATTTTCCTGGAGGGAAATACCTAGCCAAGAACGCCTCGGCCATCTCCTCCCATGTAGTAATAGATGCTCTCGGTAATGAATGTAACCAATGTCTTGCTTTTCCCTTCAATGAAAATGGGAAGGCTCTCAACCTGATTGCGTCGTCCGTTACTCCATTGATCTTCAACATGTTGCACACTTCAAGAAAGTTCTCTAGATGGTTGTTGGGATCTTCGTCGGCCAACCCATTAAACTGTGCAGATTGTTGCAACATTTGAATGAACGACGGCTTCAACTCAAAGTTGTCCGTGGTGATTGGGGGCCTCACAATGCTTGATTGGGTCCCCATTACCGCGCGTCTAGCAAAGTCGGACAACGTCTTTTGTTGTTCGTTCTGTTCTGTCATAGCTTCCGACCTTTCTGAATCTATGCTAGCTTGCTTGGATTGTTCTTCTACAGGCTCTTTCCCTTTACGGTGTGTTCTTCGACCAATGTCTGGGTCTCCTTCAACAAGAATCGAAGGGTTCCCGCGGGTCATAACCTGAAGCCAAAACAAAGAAAAAAAAATAAGAATGATGATAGTCAAAGAAAGTGTGAAATAGACAACGAAGTGAATAACTAAAGTAGCAAAAACTAGTATTAAAAATATGCCTATTCCCCGACAACGGTGCCAAAAACTTGACACGACCTTTTGTGTGTGTACCGCAAGTGCCTGGCCTTGTCGAAGTAATAAAATTACCCTGGTGAGTGGGTAGTCGAATCCACAAGGAATAGGGATTTAGAACACAAGAATTCACTATTTAGTTATGCGGTGTACGAAAAGAAATAATCAGAGTGATGAGTGAATTTATGGAAGCAATTAGAATAAAAGATAAGAAAGTAAATAGAGATATGGAAGACAAGAGAAAAGCAAGTAGAAGTTAAAAGAGAAGACTAGCAATGGATGAAATAGGGTATCCGAACAAGCTACATCTAGGACTTATGCTTCTAGTGCAAGACTATGCTATTATACTTTCCTATTGATGTTAATTGAGTCGAGGATACACTTAAACTCACGGTCCCAAAACTTAAGGTCAACCGTGACTAACCCCAACATTATGTCCCTGTATTAGGATTCACTACGACCCTTGACTCTCGTTGACATGTCAACTAAGCCCCAGGGGAGTCTATCTTCCTATCCCTAACACTACGTGGGAGTGCTTTAAGCTCTAGGGATTCCTAGTGATAAAACATGTTCCTCTATGTAGTTCTAACACTTTGGTCCAGGTGGAAGAACACTGTAGCGAAAACACTGTGCCTCCATGATAAGTGTCTAAATGTATATGTTTTAATATGCGTATTTTGTACACTTAGCATGTATTTTGTTAAGTATTGATGCCCATTTTGTGCTTAATCGACTATCATTTATGTTGTAGGACACGGGGGAGCCATGAGGAGCACGAGAATGCAATTTGGGCGAAAAAGGATGAAATTCAGGCGTCGTGGCACTGTAGCATATTTACTGTAGCAATTGCTGTTGCACCTGAGGAGTTTTGGGCTGGAAATGATGGAAGTGCATAAGAATGAACAGTGCAGCATACGGGGCCGTATAAGGGGCCGTGAGCATCAAAAGACAGTGATTTTGTACTAGGGTTCACGGCCCCCTATCCACCCCGGGATACACCCCCCACATGAGCCAAGTTTTGCCTTATCTTTGCCTACCTATCCACCCCGGGATCAATCTATCCACCCCGGGATACTACGGGAATATATATAGATGTTTTTAGGGCACACAAGAGTGACTTCTTCTTGGCCTTTTGGGCCGCCGCCACCACACCTTCTTGAGGCCTTCCGGCCACCTTTTGGCGCCGATCTTTGTGGGAAACGAGCACACATCATCACCAAGAGGGAGAGGAGCAAGGGAGAAGGAGTTTGTGCGAAGTTCTACACCACCATTGCATCATCATTCGAAGCTTCATCCATTCAAGGAGATCACAACCTAGAGGGGGTTTTCATTGCTTCTTTTATGTTGTTGTCTTCCTTGTATGTTGTTTAAGTGTCCCTTGTAATGAGGGATTAACTTATTATTGTGTTTGGATTTGGATGAACCCTAGGGTTCATATTGTGTATCAACTTTGGATGTTGTTATTAATCTAGTTTGTTGGTTGTTTTGAGATTCAATCTTTCATGCTTTCATGTCTAGAATTACATATGTGGAGAAATCCGTGATTCTTTTATGAGTTGTACACGTAGATGTGACCTACTCACGTGTACTAGATCTAGGAGAGATTGAAAGGGGATTCTTGTGCTAGGTTTAAGCCGAAGGATAGTAGGTTTACTCCTATTAGAGATTTCACGTAGCTTAATGCGATCGTAGGTGGGTTAATACGGAGAGATTCCGATTAACACTCGTATGGGATTAGGGGTTAGTCGCCGAGAGATCGGGGCTAATCTATTCACGGGGTCTCTAGGTCTCAACTATCATCAATGCATCTTTATATCATACTAGTTTTGGACTTAATGACTACCCTAGGTGGATTCCTTATCCAAACACACCCTTCTCATGCTTGATACTCCCTTGATTGTTCACATCCGTGTGATAGTTACCAGGCCATAGGATTAGTTTAAATTAGTTTGTTTGCTTTATTTTCTTTCCACTCATATTGAATGGTAGGCTAAAAAATAGATGAAGAGTGAGTAATAGTACTTCCTTGGCCCCAGTGGAATACGACCCCTGTGTCACTCACAGGGTATTACTTGGCGATCCCGTACACTTGCGGGGAAGCTACCAAGTTTTAGGCACCGTTGCCTGGGACATTCAAGGAATATTAGGAAAGCTTGTAGTCTATTGCTTTAGTCATTTGCTTTGTAAATGTTTGTCTTTGTATGTGTCTTTTACCGTTTTGTGCATATTTATTTATTTTACTTCTTGCTTATTTTCTTTGTTAGCTTATTTGTTTTATTTTTTTTGATTATTTACACAGGGCCATGGATTTCCAAGAAAAGTTGTTGGCCGCCAAAATCTTTGCACTTGAAGAGAAGATAGAAAAGTTCCTTGCCATGAAAGCACGCCAATGCAATCCACACAATAATGACAACTATCCATATTGGCAAGGGCACCAAAATTTTTCAACACATCATCATATTCAACATTGGGAGCACCCTTACCAAGGATTGCCACAAGGAAACCTGTACAGTTCTACCTACAATCCGGGGAGGAAATACCACCCTAACTTCTCGTGGAATCAAGGGCAACAACAACCAAAATCAGCCCCTCCCTCAAAACCCTCAAGTGCAACAACCTATGCAAGAGAAGAGGTTCACCACTGAAGATGTGCTTGCTAAGTTCATGATTGGCACCGAATCAAGATTCAACAGCGTAACTAGCAGCTTGAAAACACAATTTGGGAAAGTGAATGTCCAATTCAATGATTTTGGGTCCATCCTGAGAAATCTTCAAGCCTCGGTGCAATCACTTGAACATCAAGTTGGGAAACTTGCCAAGGCCAATTCAGAACGACATTCAGGAAGTCTGCCTAGCAACACTAGTTGGGAAGAGAGCAAAGGTGAATTTGAGGTGGAAGTTGATATTGAGGTGTTGGAGGTTGAGAAAGCAATTGAGATACCCTCAATACCTTGTGAGCAAATGATAAATGTTCCAACTCAAGGTGAAGTTCAAGATGAAAGAGGGGAGGATGACAACATGGCCATAGAAAAATGTGAGGAAGTGGAAGAAGCTCAATCGACCACATTTGAAGACACTACTTGCCTCAACATTGACCATTCCATCAACCAATCGATAATTTTCAAGTGCAGAAAGAAAATTCCGGGAATTGTATTTGATGATGTGGGTAGGAAGCTAAGGCCATCCTTGAACCCACCAATGTCGGGCTTGGACAATTCCCAACCAAAAATTTTTCCTTGGCGGCCTAAGCAAATTTTATGGGCAATTGAAGTTTATCACAACAAGGTTGAGAAAAAAATTGTGGATAGGATGTTGAAGCCTCCATTTGATCCACCTATGCAAGGCTTGACAAGTTCTCAACCAAATTTGTTCCCTTGGAGACCCAAACAACACTTATGGGTAGTTCAAGGCAATTCTACATGGGTCGAGGAAAAAGATGTGGGTAGGAGGTGGAAACCATCCATGGACCCATTTGTGCCGAGCTTGAATAACTCTCGACCAAAGCTTTTTCCATGGAGGCCCAAGAAATTTTGTCATGGGGTACTCAAACGAATACTTGCCGGGACCAAAGAAGAAGCGGGGAAGAGGTTCAAGCCATCTAAGGATCCGCCCAAGTTTAAGTTGCACAATGCCCGGCCCAAGCTTTTCCCATGGAGGCCAAAAGGTGACTCATGCTTGACCTCCAAATTTGCATCATCCCGGAAGGTATGGTTCGTATTTCTTGGTAGTTCTTATGCCACTTCTAGCCAGGATGAACACACCATTTTCAAGCCTCCTTAGGTAAGAATAAGGTACGTCGAGCTAATGACGTTAAACAAGCACTTCTTGGAAGGCAACCCAAGCTTCAAATTTCTTCACTATCTTCCTTTTATGTTTTTAGTTGAGTGTGTTTTGTGTATTTGTGTTTCTTTCGTATTTTTGTTTGTTTGAATAAGTCCATGCTTGTTTGCCTTGTACATTTTTCTCATCGTCGTTTTTGTGTTTTAATTATTAACCATCTTGAGAAGCATATTTTTGATGTTATGTCATGCATTAGATCGAGTTTTTAAGCATTTCTTTCAAGTTGGAGGTGTTCTTAATCAATTCATGGCCTTCATTTGGTGTTTTGGGTTGCATTTGAAAGGTTTCCAGAGTTTTCCAGGTCCTCACAGCCTCAAGGGGCCGTTTGAGAGGCCGTCTGCCCCCATCCAGTGAGTTTTGCCTAGGGCATACGGCCCTCCTCACGGCCCTTAAGGGGGCCGTATGGATACTGTAGCACATTAAGTTCTTGCCACCCTCTCTCTTTCTCTTCATTTCTCGTTCTTCCCACACGATTTTCTCTTTTCTTTCTCCACCAAATCTTGGCCAAATCTTCTCATTTCTTCTCCTAGATCACCTCCTAACCTCTTTGAGAAGTCGATCTAATGGTTTTCTTCGAGCTTAACTCTAGTTTTCTCAAGTTTTCGTCGGTAAGCTCTTTAATGCCCTAACTTTATGTTTTTCATTTTTCTTGCATTCTTGGAGCTTTTGTGTGGATGTTTTCAAGCATGTTGCTTGATTTTGGTGGTGTGATGGTTATGGATGAGTTTTCAATTGATTTTATGTAAAAATTTTTGGATTTTCATGTTTTTGGGGAGGTTCTTTCGGAGTGAACAGTACCATACGGCCCCCCATACGGCCGTATGGTTACTATTCATCATTTTACCCAAATTTTCTCCATATTTTGCACCACATTTTGGTTTGTCTTGGTTTCCTCTATGCTTGATTAGTTTTTTCATGATTTGTAGGAATGTAGAGGAAGAAGGAATCGACAAGCAATCAACGACAAGGACTAGCATGGACACTTTGTTTTGTTGTCTTAGAGTTTAGTTTATAGCTTTTGTGTTATTTTTGTGTTTTGTTTGAGTCTTTGCATGATTACTCCCCATCTCTCCTTTGTGAATTTTGTGGAATGATGATGTGCCCTTTTTGCCTTGTAGGGCATTAAGGGAAATTTGGTGAGCTTCTCCGCATTCAATGGAGATTGGACCCGACATGTATAGCTCGCCGTACTCTATGTTCGGGTCACACATCGCTAGTTGAACAAGATAAACCGGGGAAGTTCATTTTCACCCTCCTCTATTGTTTTTATTGCTTATATTGCCATGTTATTCATGAATAGTGTACATTGAGGGCAATGCACAACACTAGGTGTGGGGATGGGTGTATTACATATATTATGGCCATATTTACATGCTAGTGTTATCAATGATGGCTTTGTTCATTCTTGTTAGATTCTTCAAGCATGAACTAATGATTGATGTGAGGTACATATTTTTGTGCTCTATTGAATCCTGTTTCACTTCTAGTATTATCTTTTGCACTGAATTTTTTGTTGATGCCCTAGGAATAGCCAACTTGACTACTTTTAACTCTCTTGTATGCTTAACACACAACCTTGAGTACTTGGCCTTAGAAGACTAAGTTCTATCCTTCAATGAACTCTTAAGAACTTCTAAGCCTTATTGAGCTAGTCCTAGTTTTGTAACTTGTAGTGTAGTCTAAAGACATGATCTAGGGTGAATATGCAAAAAAAAAAAAAAAAAAAGTCCATGTCAGTATTCCTCTGCTAATGAAGCATGAATGCGTCTATGTAGACTGTAATCGAGTAGTTGGGTGGCTCTTGTGCCTAACCAGCATGTGCACCCTCCAAAAAGATTTTTGTGCAGTCTATGTTAGTCGGACTCGGAAAAAAAAAAGAAAAAAAGAAAAGAAAAAAGTGAATATACATATAAATAAAACTCTACTGATCACTTAGACTGCCTACTTGATGTTTTGAGAAGAATAGGGATTTAGTTTCAACTTCAGGAGTAAGAAGGATCTTACTTGTTCATTGAGGTAGCACTTAGCATTTTAAGACCCAGTATTCTTGTATGTGGAGTGATTAGCATCTAGAGCTGTACTGATTGAAGTCAGTAGGCTAGACCAAGAAAGGGCAAATGAGATAAAAGATTCACTTACACTACACAGACATATAAGAGGTGAGACAGGATCTTTTTGTTGTACTTATTGATTGTAACTCAACATCTATATATCATTATTCATTGCTTGTAGAATCGTATATTTATTCGAGCCGGAGATAATACATTTTAGCCACTTATCTGTCTCCTTATTTTTCATGATTTCTTTGCTTGGGGACAAGCAAACGCTTAGGTTTGGGGATATTTGATAAGTGTCTAAATGTATATGTTTTAATATGCTTATTTTGTACACTTAGCATGTATTTTGTTAAGGATTGATGCCCGTTTTGTGCTTAATCGACTATCATTTATGTTGTAGGACACGGGGGAGCCATGAGGAGCACGAGAATGCAATTTGGGTGAAAAAGGATGAAATTCAGGCGTCGTGGCACTGTAGCATATTTACTGTAGCAGTTGCTGTTGCACCTGAGGAGTTTTGGGCTGGAAATGATGGAAGTGCATAAGAATGAACAGTGCAGCATACGGGGCCGTATAAGGGGCCGTGAGCATCAAAAGACAGTGATTTTGTACTAGGGTTCACGGCCCCCTATCCACCCCGGGATACACCCCCCACATGAGCCAAGTTTTACCTTATCTTTGCCTACCTATCCACCCCGGGATCAATCTATCCACCCCGGGATACTGCGGGAATATATATAGATGTTTTTAGGGCACACAAGAGTGACTTCTTCTTGGCCTTTTGGGCTGCCGCCACCACACCTTCTTGAGGCCTTCCGGCCACCTTTTGGCGCCGATCTTTGTGGTAAACGAGCACACATCATCACCAAGAGGGAGAGGAGCAAGGGAGAAGGAGTTTGTGCGAAGTTCTACACCACCATTGCATCATCATTCGAAGCTTCATCCATTCAAGGAGATCACAACCTAGAGGGGGTTTTCATTGCTTCTTTTATGTTTTTGTCTTCCTTGTATGTTGTTTAAGTGTCCCTTGTAATGAGGGATTAACTTATTGTTGTGTTTGGATTTGGATGAACCCTAGGGTTCATATTGTGTATCAACTTTGGATGTTGTTATTAATCTAGTTTGTTGGTTGTTTTGAGATTCAATCTTTCATGCTTTCATGTCTAGAATTACATATGTGGAGAAATCCGTGATTCTTTTATGAGTTGTACACGTAGATGTGACCTACTCACGTGTACTAGATCTAGGAGAGATTGAAAGGGGATTCTTGTGCTGATACGCCGAGAAATTGGGTGTCGGTAGCCCTCCATTGCTAGGTTTAAGCCGAAGGATAGTAGGTTTACTCCTATTAGAGATTTCACGGAGCTTAATGAGATCGTAGGTGGGTTAATACGGAGAGATTCCGATTAACACTCGTATGGGATTAGGGGTTAGTCGCCGAGAGATCAAGGCTAATCTATTCACGGGGTCTCTAGGTCTCAACTATCATCAATGCATCTTTATATCATACTAGTTTTGGACTTAATGACTACCCTAGGTGGATTCCTTATCCAAACACACCCTTCTCATGCTTAATACTCCCTTGATTGTTCACATCCGTGTGTTAGTTACCAGGCCATAGGATTAGTTTAAATTAGTTTGTTTGCTTTATTTTCTTTCCACTCATATTGAATGGTAGGCTAGAAAATAGATGAAGAGTGAGTAATAGTACTTCCTTGGCCCCAGTGGAATACGACCCCTGTGTCACTCACAGGGTATTACTTGGCGATCCCGTACACTTGCGGGGAAGCTACCACTCCACTGGTAGGGTTCACAGGGGCAGTCACACTACCTGTGTTTCCTCTGTTTGCCTCGAAACGTACACACACGGCCGTGTGGAAATTCCATACGGCCGTGTGCCAAACCTGGCCAAGCACAAGGTTAGCCACAGGGGCACCCACACGCCCCTGTGGCCTCTCTGGATATCCCAAAAAACTCTAAGCTTTGCACAGGATTTCTCACAGGGGTGGCCACACGCCCCTGTGTTTTCTCGGGATAGAAGGATGTCTCTGCAGAGTTTCACACAGCCGTGTAGATATCCCACAAGGCCGTTTGCCATAATAACACTTGGGCACTCACATGGGCATCCACACGCCCTTGTGGACTCTCTGGAATGAGAGTTGAGGTTCTGCAGAATTTCACACGGCTGTGTGGAAATTCCACACGCCCGTGTGCCCTTCAATGGGTCGCTCACAGGGGTAGCTACATGGCCCCTGTGACATTCAGGATGAGCTTTGAGATGGTTCACACGGCCGTGTGGAAATTCCACACGGCCGTGTGTTTTCTCTGGATGACTTAGAAAATATCACAGGCTCTGCAGAAAATTTCAGAAACACATTCATAACACTTAGAGCCTGTATAAATGATACAAACACGACCAGAGATCCATGAAAACACACTCAAACAACCCAAAACTTCGACAATCACAATTAGTCACACTACAACACCAATAATCCATAAGAAATCACAGCACACGCATAATAAAATCAAAGCACCGAAACTAGGCAATTATACATGCTAAAATGAAACTAAGTCTAGAAAAACAATAAAAACTTGAGTTGCCTCCCAAGAAGCGCTTGCTTAACGTTACTAAGCTTGACGTACCTCTTTCTTACCTTATGGCGGCTTGAAAAGAGTGTGTTCCTCCCGACTGGACATTGCATAGCTACTTCTTTTAAACCAAAAATCGACTTGCCGGGGTGGAGTATTTGTTGGAGGGTCCAACCATCTTACTTTTGGCCTCCAAGGAAACAATTTGGGTTGGGATTTGTCCAAGCTTAGCATAGGTTGGTCAATGGATGGTTTAAGTATCCTATCCACATCTTTTTCTTTTCCCACAATCTTTTTCTTGCTTTTTATGTTTCTAGTGCAGGACTATACTATTATACTCTCCTATTGATGTTTAATTAAGTCAAGGATATCCTAAGAATCACGGTCCCAAACCTAAGGACAACCGTGACTAACCCCTACACAATGCCCTGGTATTAAGATTCACATCACCCTTCACTCTGTCGCTTGCACGACTAAGCCCCAGGGAAGTATATCTACCTAACCCTCACACTAAGTGTGATTGCTTTAAGCTCTAGGGCTTCCTAATGGTAAAACCTGTTCCTATGTGTAGTTCTAACCCTTTGGTCTAGGTGTAAGAACCCTAGTCTAGATTAAGCCCTAATGCGTAGGATTCACTTCAACCCTTCACTCAATTACTTGCGTAACTAAGCCGCGGGGGAGTTTATCTGCCTAGCACTTGACTCTATTTTGACCGCTGTGAAATCAAGGAAACGGAGGTAGGGAGAAACCACGTCGGAGGGGAAAGGGGTACATCGCTACCTCACAACTCTCCCTCTCAACCCTCTTCAATCTTAAGTAGTCTAACCCTAAGGAGTTGTCACACCTCCAAAAGGCAACCTAAATTGTTCTCAATCCTAGTGTCACATCTAAGAGAAAACAATAGCAATATGAAATTAAGATTGAAACTCAATTTTATTCATCAATAATGGAAAAGCATAATAACAATGTCAAAGAAACATAATAACCCTAGAGTTTACAAGTCCGAATACCCTTAAGGGGTTTAGCTCCTCATGGAGCTATACATGTTCACCAATGTAGAAAAGAAAGCACAAAGTAAAGACATCAATGAAAACCCCCTTGCGTATGGTATGGCCGTGGTCTTGTGCGGCCGTCCATGAAATCCTCCATGAAATCCTCTCCGAAACCCTAGCCGCACTCCCCCAAGTTGGAGAGAAAGATAGGTCAAAAGATAGAAGGGGGGGTCCCCAAATAGATCTGAAAACGGGCAATTTATAGGCTGAAATCGGGTTGAAATCGGAGTTCCACAAGCTCCTGTCTTAATTCCACACGGCCCTGTGAAAAATCAGAATTTCCACACGGCCGTGTGGAAATGATTTTCGGTAGACTGTGAACAGTGTTTCTGCTACAGTACGCTTCAGTGTGGAATTCCCACACGCCCGTGTGAACTCTCAGTAATTCTGAATTTCAGCAGAAAGTGAACAGTAGCTTGCTACATTGCTTGCTACAGTACAAAAACTACAGTGCTGCTATAGTATTTTTTGTCGAAATGCTCCCGAATTCATCATTCTTCATTGAGGCCGTTGAATTGGACACACAATCAACGATAGATTATGTCGATTACTTCATTTCTCTTTATTGGCGAAGTTCTTCAATGCCACACGAGTTATAGACTTTTGTGAGTGTGACTGCCCTTGTGCCCCTCCAATGGAGGTTGGCACACACCCACAAGTCTAGACTCGTGCCTTGTTCCTTGCTTGGTCCGAGAACTCCTCAACAATGGCGAACATAACCTATTCTTGCTTCTTTTTCTCTAAATCTTCTCCATAACCCTATATATACAAAAGAACACAAATACACACATTTTAGTGATAAAATCTGATTAAATCAATGCCCATTGCAAGATAATTACACTTCGCATTACTATAACACGAGCACTTATCAGGTGCTTGTTCCATTACATTAGGGTTTTGCTTCTTCTTGTGTATTTTCATCTTGAAAGGAACATGACACTAGCAAATCCCCTTGACAATTTCCTTGCTCACAAGCACCATCTTCATTAAAGCAATCCCAATTCTCCAAATGATCTTCTTCTTTTTCCTCTTCAATCTCTACAGCAACATACTCGGTTTGCCACATTTCTTCATTATCGTTCACTACCACATCATCTCTACAAGGATCTTGCGTTGCTTGCTCAAATACTTCATTTTCCTTGGAGAGTTTGTCAAGTATCCATCCTAATTGATGCTCAATGTTGTTATAGGAGGCTTCATGACATTTTCGTGTGGCTTCCATACATTAGCAAGAGGCATCGGATGCTTCAATAAAGTTATCTAGCGCTTTTTTCCACTGAGGTGTATCCTCTTCGAGTATCTCATTCTTTTGAAATTGCCCTTGAGGTGCTTCCCAATATTGTCCATTATTATTCCATAAAAAATTTGGGTAGCCCTTTTCGTTTGAATGATGTGTGATGTAGCCTGGATAGCTCTATTGTTGTGAAGCAATAATTATGTCAAGCTTTGTACTGAGAGCTTCAACTTCAGAATATAGCTCAGTGATTGAATCAATCTCCATTTAGGCTCCTTGCAAGAAAAAAAGTAAGACAAAACAAAAGAAAACAAATAAGAATGATGGAAGAATAAGAAAATGTGAAATAGAATGAATGATGAATAGCTAAAATAGCAAAGTACAAATATCTCTAAAATGCCTACTCCCCGGCAACGGCGCCAAAAACTTGACACACCCCTTGCGTGTGTACCCCGTAAGTGTACGGGTTGTCAAAGTAATAAAATACCCTGGTGAGTGGGTAGTCGTATCCATATGGAATAGTGTTCAGAAACAAGCGTTATCACTATTTTCGCTATAAATGGAATCGATGGTAAGAGAAATCAATATAGATATATATATATATATAAAAGAAAGTAAAAGAGTGCAAAAAGGCAATAAAGGTAGGAAAGGTAATCGATATAAAGATGGGCTACCCGGACAAAGCTCCCCTTAGGACTAATGCTTCTAGTGCAAGACTAGTATTATACCCTCTAATTGATGTCTAATGAGTCGTGGAAATCCTTAAGCACACAGTCCCAAACCTAAGGTCTACCGTGACTAATCCCACACTATACCCGGCTCTAGACTTCTCTATGACCCTTGACTCTCGATGACCTGTCACCTAAGCCCCAGGGGAGTACCTCATACTAATGCCTAGCACCGTGTGAAAATTGCATGGAGTTCTAGGGATTCCAAGTGAAAGACTGTATCCCTAATTATAGTTCTAACCCTTTGGTCCAGGTGGCAGAACCCTAATCTAAGTTAAGCCTCAGTCCTAGGATTCACTCAACTTCGATCGCGATTAACTCTTGGGATATGAAGGTACCGAAATTCACACTGGAGGTGAAAGGGGACGTTCCGCTACCTCTCAACTCACCCTCTCAACCCTTTCCAACCTTGTGTAGTCTAATCCTATAGAGGTTGTCACACCCTCAAAGGATAACCTAATAGATTCTCAACCCTAGTGTCATGGCTAAGGAAAAATCTCATACAATCGGCATGCAAGATTAGAACTCAATAAGAAAACATCAAATTAATAAAGCATAATAAAAGTTATAGAAACACAAACATCCTAGGGTTTTCAAGTCCAAATACCCACTAGGGTTTAGCTCTCCATGGAGCAATATAAAATCAATAAAGAGTTTAAGAACATATGCATGAAAACCATAAAGAAAACCCCCTTATAGATCGTATCGATGGTCTTATGGAGCCGCACGTCTTCTGTAACGAATCCCTTGTCATGCTTAGGGCACACCTCGCCAAATCGATGCCGACGAAAGCACCCCCAATAGCTTTTTTCCAAAGGATGTCGATGCCGATGCCATATAATCATCTCCAAAGACCTCCAAGAACCTCTCCAAACCCTAGAAGAAAGCCCCCCAAAAGATAGGCAAGAGATAGAAGGGGGGGTCCCCAAATAGATTTGAAAATGAGCTATTTATAGGCTGAAATCGGGCTGATATCGGAGTTCCACACGCCACTGTGGATTTTCCACACGGGCCTGTGATAAGTGCTTGAGTAAACATGTTTTACCTACTTATTTTACATGCATTGAGCATCATTTTACCATGGATAATGTCTCATAAAGTGTATTTTGGTGTTTTTTTGTGCAATTAGGTTGTGAAAGTATTGAAGGAGGAAAAGGACGCAAAGATGGGTTATAAAGACCTATTGTTGGGAGCTTTTGTACAACACAAGTGTCAAGGCACAAGAGGGGATCATGCACATGAGGGTGTGTGCTAACTTCCAGAAGAATTGAAGCTGAATTGTGTGATGGAAGGGCATAAAGCAGTCATACCTTCATGTCCCTTCTTGTGGGAAGATAGCTAAAGCTTACAAATGATGGTTCGATGGAAGAGAAGTCTTATAAATCACCACATGGACATGTGCCTGACTATGTGGCCTCAAGATAAGAGATTTTGGATCGCGTTTTATGAAGAGTATTGTAGCAAAGCACTGTTCATTTCACTGTAGCAGAAAACACTGTTCACGCGACCACGTGAAAATCCCACGCGACCGTGTGGGAATTCTGCAGGCCACGCGACCACGTGAAAATCCCACGCGACCGTGTGGGAATTCTGCAGGCCACGCGACCGCGTGGGATCTCACGTGGTCGCGTGAAGACACGTGACTGGCGCGTTTTCAAAGTTATAAATACCCAGTTTTGCCGATTTTTGGAGGACTTTTTGTGTACGTTTGAAGGCAAGAGCGCCTAGGGTTTCAAGGACGAGGTCTTTGGCGATATTGGGAGTTATTCTTCACTAACTTCGATAGATCTTTCGATGAGATAGTGTTGGGGAGCCATTGGGGACCTAGCTTCGGAGAAGGTTCGTTCGAGACGTTGAACGATTCATCATGGCCATCATCACGAATTTGAGGGGGTTTACTTTCATGGATTACATTGCTCTTTATTTCATTATCTTTTGCTTTGTAATAAACCCCATGGAGGGCTAAACCCTAGTAGATACTTGGGCATGTGAACCCTAGGTTTCGATTCATGTATTGACTTTCTTATTTCTTTCTTTTAATTCTGAGTTAATTTGAGTTTTAATCTTGTTTAATCATTGCTTGCATGCCTTATTGATTCGTATGGTTGTTTGGTATGCTTGATTTGTTTCCTTGGTGAGAGAGAGGTCTCCATTGGGTATTAGAACATACAAGGTTAAAGAGGGTTGAGAGGGTGAGTCTTGAGATACAGGAGTGTCCGCTTTTCCTTCCGATCGAGTGTTTCCTATCTCCGTATTCCCTAAGTTTTATGCAACCAAATGGGGTGTGAGGCGTGAGATTGATAGATTTCTCCGCTGGGACCTTTATAGGGGGTTAGGGATCTTTCACCTAGAAGTAGGGTTAGATCTAATTTTAGGAATCGGTTTCACTCTTAGGTATCCCTAAAGTTCATCGCAGTCATATGGGGTGTGAGGTGTTGAGATTGAGCGATTTCTCCGCTGGGATCTTGTAGGGGACTAGTATCGGTGGACTGGAGGCAGGGACCGATTATTTTTGGATTACCTCGACTCATAGAACTCGATTTAGAAGCATTTAGTTAGTCTTGCACTTCATGATAGAGCCTAGGGAGATCATTGCCGGGGTATCTCATCTTCATTGATAGACATCTCCTTTACTTTTTCCCTTTACTTGCTTTTTTGCTTGAGATTTTCTTGTTTTACACATTACATCCATTGCTTCATATTATTGATTCGACTAGATAGCTGAGAATTAGTCATTACTAGTACTTTCGTTCCTTGTGGATTCGACTACCCACTCACTGGGGTAATTATTACTTTGACAAGCCGTGCACTTGAGGTACACACACGCAAGGGGTATATCAGCCTGTGAAATTTCCACACGGGCGTGTGAATTCTTGGGTTTTCTTATTTTCGGCAGACTGTGAATAGTAACTTGCTACAGTACTTCGATGCAGTGACTGCTACAGTGCTTCACCGAAATGCTCCCAAATTCATCGTTCTTCATCAAGGCCATTGACTTAGACACATAATCAATGGTAGATTATGTCGATTACTTCATTTCTGTTCATTGGCAAATTTCTCCAATGCTACACGAGTTAGACTTTTGTGAATGTGACTGCCCTTGTGCCACTCAAATGGATGTTGGCACACATCCACAAGTCTAGATTTGTGCCTTATTCCTTGCTTGGTCCGAGAACTCCTCAACAATGGCGAGCATAACCTATTCTTGCTTCTTTTCTCTTTAATTTGTCTCCACAACCCTACATGCACAAAAGAACACAAAATACACACATTTTAGTGATAAAATCTGATTAAATCAATGCTCATTGGAAGATAATAAGACTTCGCATTACTATAACACGAGCACTTATCAGGTATGGTCTGCAGATCATGACCAGGAGAATATACCATGATCATACCCCAGTCGGATCAGGCCGAGGTGTCCCAGGTAGCATTAGAACCACCCCAAGGCATGCAGAGGATGAGGCACCACCCACAGCACCGGAGCCATCTCCAGTGCGGATATTTTCTCCCTCTCGAGGCCAGGTGACACCACCCCTTGCGTGTATACCGCAAGTGCACAGGCTTGTCGAAGTAATAAAATTACCCTGGTGAGTGGGTAGTCGAATACACAAGGAATAGGAATTTAATACACAAGATTTTGCTATTTAGTTATGCGGTGTACGAAAAGTGATAATCGAATTGATGAGTGGATTATAGAATCAATTAAAACAAAAGACAAGAAATTAAACAAAGAGATAGAAGATAAGAAAGTGCAAGTAGAAGTTAAAAGAGAAAGACTAGCAATAGATGAAATAGGGTATCCAGACTAGCTACCTCTAGGACTTATGCTTCAAGTGCAAGACTATGCTATTATACTTTCCTATTGATGTTAATTGAGTCAAGGATATCCTGAAATACACAGTCCCAAACTTAAGCTCAACCATGACTAACCGCAACATTATGCCTCGGCATTAGGATTCACTACGACCCTTGACTCTCGTTGACCTGTCAACTAATCCCCAGGGGAGTCTATCTTCCTAAGCCTAACACCACGTGGGATTACTTTAAGCTATAGGGATTCCTAGTAATAAAACTTGTTCCTATATGTAGTTCCAAACCTTTTGTCCAGGTGGAAGAACCCTAGTCTAAATTGAGCCCTAACACTCTATCTCGACCACAAATAAATTGAGAAAACGGAGGTAGGGAGAAATCACACCGGAGGGGAAAGGGAACGCTTCGCTACCTCACGATTTACCCTCTCAACCCTCTTCAATCTTAAGTAGTCTAACCCTATAGAAGTTGTCACACCTCCTAAGGGTAACAAAGATTGCTCTCAACCCTAGTGTCACGCTAAGGGAAAAAATTAGCACAAGATAATTAAAATTGAAACTCAAATTTATTCATCAATAATTGAAAAGCATAAAAGCAATGTCATAGAAACATAATAATCCTTGGGTTTTACAAGTCCGAATACCCATGAGGGGTTTAGCTACTCATGGAGCTATACATGTTCATCAAAATATAAAAGAAAGTGCAAATAAAAAGGATTGATGAAAACCCCCTCGCGTATGGTGTGGCAGTGGTCTTGTGCGGCCGCCGAACGTCGGTGACGATGCCAATGAGGCGCTCCAAACCTGCACGAAGTCCTCTCTGAAACCCTAGCTGCCCTCTCCAGAAGTTGGAAAAAAAGTTAGGTCAAAAGATATCTCAAAAGCCTCCAAAATCGGCCTTTTATAATGTTGAAACGCGGCTTTAAAATTGGACTTATCGGGACTTCACACGGCCGTGTGGAATTTCCACACGCCCGTGTGAAGTTTCTGGCTTGCTGAAAAATTAATTCACATGGCCGTGTGGAATTTCCACACACCCGTGTGAATTCTCTAGAATCCTGAATTTCAGCAGAAAGCGAACAGTAGTTTACTGTAGTACTAAGCTACACTGCTGCTACAGTACTCACCGAAACGCTCCCGAATCGGTTTTTCTTCATCGAGGCCATTAAATTGGGTACACAATCAATGGTAGATCGTGCCAATTACTTCAAGTCTCCTTCTTGGTGAAGTTCTCCTAAGCTACACGAGTTAGACTTTGATGACTTGACTGCAAGCGCACAAGTCGCCAAGTAATAACCCTCACGCACGCCCGAGGGGGTCGTATTCCCTGGGGTCCCAAGAGCTGCTGTTACTTTCCCTTAGACGGCACTGTCTAGTCTACCAATTATACGATAAAACAAGATAAGAAGAATAATAAAGAGAAAACTATGAACAGGTGGACTAATGTACACCACACACGCACATTAAGGAAACAACTAGCAATAAAAGTGCGAGGTCCCTGGGCGAGGATCCCTCGGGACTACTAAAGCTAGAAGGATGCTAAAGTAATGAAGGTAATGGTGGTTAGGCCAAGAGACGCCCAAAAGTAGGCCACCCCGATATGGTCAGAGTGATAACCCCTAATCCGGTAAGAGTATTGGAATACGGAATCTCTTCCGCCCAAATCCTCCTACGATCGCATTATGCTTAGGGAAATCTCTAATTAGGGTCAAAATCAATATCTAGGTTCTTCCCCAATGGGTGGAAGGGCACAAATACCCGATGGTCACGGCGTATTCGTACATGTATCCCTTATAAGCCAAGCGTGTCTAATACAAGGGCGATGGTCAGCAACCAAGTACAACCTAGAATTCAAACCACAGAGTTCTCATGCAATTTGATACAATAAAGAACACAAAGCTTAGACCGCAACCAAACCAAATACCAAAAATATACTCAAAACATCCAAACAAGCAAGTTCATCCCAAGGTTCACGGATGCCCGGTGACCTTGGGAGTCTAGTTCATCATCCACAAAGGAGGATGTATACAAAACAAGAAATACAAGATGAAGCTCATAACAACTCTCCTCTAATGAAGACTAGAAGATGGTGATTAGAATTTGTCGGATTCGCGCCGGCAAGCTCTTAGATGCTCTCCCTCGAGTATGATCTCCTTCTCCCTTTGATTTGCTCCTCAAAAATGCCTTCTCCCATAGCCTTGATGTCCTAGATGATGATGGAGGAGAAGAGGTGTCCAAAGACCCCAAGAAAAGTGCCCCAATCCTCTTTAAAAACAAGTTTTGGGATGCCATGCGGCCTCTCATGTGGTCGGCATGCGGGCAGAGAAATCGCGTAAATTGCTATAGTGAAATGCTACAGTGGCTACTACAGTAGAATTGTTATAGTACTTCATGCGGTCTTCACTGTGCCCGCATGGTTGCCCGCATGAGTATCCCGCAAGTGCACGGGTTTGTCGAAATAATAAATTTACCCTGGTGAGTGTGTACTTAAATCCACAGGGAATAGGGAATTAGAATACGAGATTTCACTAATTAAGCTATGCGGAGTACGGAAAAGCAATAGTAGGATCAATGAGTGAATATAGAATAAAGTAGAATGAAAGACAAGAAATTAAATAGAAAGATGGAAGATGAGAGAGTGCAAGTAAAAGAGAATAGAGAGAACTAGTAATGAATGAAATAGGGCATCTGGACAAGCTACCTCTAGGGTCTATGCTTCTAGTGCAGGACTATGCTATTATACTTTCCTATTGATGTTTAATCATGTCAAGGATATCCTAAGACTCACGGTCCCAAACCTAAGGACAACCGTGATTAACCCCAACACTATGCCCCGGTATTAGGATTCACGTCACCTGTCGCTCGCACGACTAAGCCCCAGGGGAGTATATCTACCTAAACATCACACTACATGGGATTGCTTTGAGCTCTAGGGATTCCTAGTGGCAAAACCTGTTCCTATGTGTAGTTCTAACCCTTTGGTCCAGGTGGAAGAACTCTAGTCTAGACTAAGCCCCAACGCATAGGATTCACTTCAACCCTTCACTCTGTTACTTGCGTAACTAAGCCCCAGGGGAGTTTATCTGCCTAGCACTTCACTCTATTTCGACCGCTATGAAATCAAGGAAACGGAGGTAGGGAGAAACCACGTCGGAGGGGAAAGGGGTACATCGCTACCTCACAACTCTCCCTCTCAACCCTCTTTAATCTTAAGTAGTCTAACCCTAAGGAGTTGTCACACCTCCAAAAGGTAACCTAAATTGTTCTCAATCCTAGTGTCACATCTAAGAGAAAACATTAGCAAGATGAAATTAAGATTGAAACTCAATTTTATTCAGCAATAATGGAAAAGCATAATAACAATGTCCAAGAAACATAATAATCCAAGAGTTTACAAGTCCGAATACCCTTAAGGGGTTTAGGTCCACATGGAGCTATACATGTTCATCAATGTATGAAAGAAAGCACAAAATAAGGACATCAATGAAAACCCCCTTGCGTATGGTGTGGCCGTGGTCTTGTGCGGCCGTCGAACGTCGGTGACGATGCCGATGACGCGCGCTAAACCTCCACGAAATCCTCTCCGAAACCCTAGCCACACTCCCCAAGTTCAAGAGAAAGATAGGTCAAAAGATATCCCAAAAGGTCTCCAAAATCGCCTTTTATAATATTGAATCGCGGCTTTAAAATTTGACTTATCGGGGGCTTCACACGGCCGTGTGGAATTAACACACGGGCGTGTGAAGTTTCTGTCTGCTAAAAAATTAATTCACACGGCCGTGTGTTAATTCCACACGCCCGTGTGAATTCTCTGGAATTCCGAATTTCGGCCAAAAGTGAACAGTAACTTGCTACAATGTTTTGCTACAGTAAGAAACTACAGTTCTGCTACAGTCTCGCCCGAAAGCTCCCGAATCCATCGTTCTTCATCGAGGCCATTGAATTGGGCACACAATCAATGGTAGATCGTGCCGATTGCTTCAAGTCTCCTTCTTGGTGAAGTTCTCCTAAGCCACACGAGTTAGACCTGTTGTGAATGTGACTGCCTTTGTGCCCCTCCAAAGAAGGTTGGCACGCACTCACAAGTCCAAGCTCGTGCCTTGTTCCGTGCTTGGTCCGAAAACTTCCCAACATCGTCGAATATGACCTAATTTCATTCTTCTTCTCCAATTTAGTTCCACAAATCTTCAATGCACAAGAATACACAAATGCACGCCATTTAGTAATAAAAACTGATAAAAGATATGCTCAATGTAAGATAATAACGCTTCGCGGTACTATAACACAAGCACTTATCATTGCTACAGTATCGCTACAATACCCCCGCTCAGAAACAGTGTTTTTGATACTGATTTCTTCTCCAATTCTGTCCTCGAGCTCGCTAGGGCCTCATTGGTACCTGTAACACGAAAGAAACCAATTTAGACCGAAAATGGGCATCCACACGTATAAAAATACTCTATTTATATGCAAACATACATGTATAATACGTACATTTAGGAGTTTATCAGACTTGTTGTGAATGTGACTGCCTTTGTGCCCCTCCAAAGGAGGTTGGCACACTCTCACAAGTCTAATCTCGTGCCTTATTCCTTGCTTGGTCCGAAAACATCCCAACAATGGCGAACACGATCTAACTTCGTTCTTCTTTTCCAAATTACCTCCAAAAACCTACAATACATAAGAATACACAAATGCAAACCATTTAGTGATAAAATCTGATAAAAGGTATGTTCATTGTAAGATAATAACGCTTCATGTTACTATAACACGAGCACTTATCACTAGCACATGTTTGAGCACCTCGAGAGTGCTGTAGGCATTAAGCAGGCGTAGTTGGCCGAGATGATTGCCGTACAGGCAGCAAGGTTTGCCGAGATGAGGGCCACACAGGCATCACAGTTCGCACACATTTCGACACAGCTCGCCACTGTTATACAGTTCTTTAAGCTATCTGTGGTGCGGCCCCGACGGACCCCATCACCACCTCCATCTCCATCTTCTCCAGCTCCATCAGCAGCAGATCCACCTTTAGAGCCTGTAGCAGCACCAGAGGCTCCACAGCAAAACACCGACGCTGAGGCATTGTAGTTTTACTTTTATTTTTACTTCAGTTGTACTTTTTCTTTTATATTTTGGACTAGTAGTACTCAGTAAGGATCTTCCTTCTGAGCTTATTTTTATTTTGTTTTATTGTGTCTCGAGTTGTATTTCATTTTTATATCTTTATATACTCGAGCTTTATTTTGGTTTTTCTTGAGCTATACTGAACCGTTGCGTATGTGTGCAGATGGTCTTGGATTTAAGGAATTTCATGAATAGTCATAGGCACGGTCATGGGACCGTGTGTGCTCCACAGACCATTGAGACTTAACTCTCAATGAACCTAGCTCCATCAAATGCAACATTTGGAGTTCAGGGGAGTAATGTTTCAATTGCCAACTTCCACACTAATTGTTCTTCATTGCTTTATTTTTATTGTACTTACATGCGTACATTGGGGACAATGTACATCTTAAGTGTGGGGGGGATTCACATTGCACACACCTTTACTTGTGCGTTCAATTGTTTGTGCTCATGTAGCTTATGGCGGTTCACCTTAGTTGCAACGGTTGTATTCTTAGAGTTTAGGAGAATTTTTAACATTGTATCTTATCATGCTCTAGTTTTACTTGAATTTTAGGGAATTTTTGCTCGATTATCTCTTATTGCACTACTCACTCTTGAAATCTTTTGGAAAATCGAACTCGAAGTTTTAAGGACTAGTTTAGTATTACTTTAGTAAGTTGTGAAGTCCTATGTAGCTAAAAAAAAAGAAAAAAAAACTTGTGAGCTTGTGAATATTAGTTTAAGCTTTACATTTGGGGTTGAAAGAGCTACCTCCTATGAAGTATGAAGCTACTCTCATAAGTCGGATACAAGTTATGCCCTAATGAGAGAAAGAGCTATCTCATGGGAAGCGTGAAAACTACTACCCCGGTAGAAAGAGCTACCTCCTCGAAAGTGTGAAAGCCACCTTTGGCGGCCGCCAAGGAAAGGGCAACCTTAGAGATTGAGTGAAGCTACTACTTCCTTACTTTGTGTATATAAATAAGTCCTTGTAACAAGAGTTTGAGGAGTACTCGTTGGTTCTCTTGAGTGAATTCGCCCACACTTACACATTTTTGAGTTGTTATCCTTTTTTTATTCAGGTTTTTAGCTAGAGCAATGATAACCTTATGCAATGTTTTGATTTTCCCTTACTTGTAGAATGCTTCTTTTGCATACTTTTGGTGAACCAAAGACGAGCACTTTCAATTGCTCTTCCCAAGTACTTTCATGTTCTATTTTGCTTGAGAACAAGCAAAAGCTTAAGTGTGGGGGGATTTGATAAGTGCTCGTGTTATAGTAAAGAGAAGCGTTATTATCTTACAATGAACATATTTTTTATCAGATTTTATCACTAAATTGTGTGCATTTGTGTATTCTTATGCATTGTAGGTTTGTGGAGCTAATTTGGAGAAAAATAATTAAGTTAGATCGTGTTCGCCATTGTTGGGAGGTTTTCGGACCAAGCAAGGAACAAGGTACGTGCCTAGACTTGTGAGTGTGTGCCAAAATCCTTTGGAGGGGCACAAAGGCAGTCAAATTCACAATAAGTTTAACTCGTGTTGCTTAGGAGAACTTCACGAAGAAGGAGACTTGAAGCAATTGACACGATCAATCATTGATTGTGTGCCTAAATCAATGGCCGTGTGACTGTAGCAGCACTGTTCAGTGTCTGCCGAAATTCAGAATTCCAGAGAATTCACACGGGCGTGTGGAAATTTCACACGCCCGTGCGAATTAATTTTCCAGCAAGCCAGAAACTTCACACGTCCATGTGGAAATTCGACACGGCCGTGCGAAGTCCCGATAAGTTCAGATTTAAAAAAACGCACTCAACATTATAAAAGCCGGATTTGGAGACATTCAAGAGATCTTTTGACCTAACTTTCTCCCCAACTTCTGGAGAGTGTGGTTAGGGTTTCGGAGAGGACTTTGTGGATGTTTGGAGCGCGTCATCGGCATCTGATGAGCGAACGCGTGACTAGCTACAGAGCTAGCACGTGACTCCCCGGCCGCAAATGCACAGGTCATTAAGTAATAACCTCTCGCGCGAGCACGAGAGGGTCGTATTCCCAAAGGCCCCAAGATCTGCTATTATTTCCTCCTAGGTATCACTATCTAGTCTACCAAGACAAGAGTCATGTATAAAACACAAAGACGAAAATAAATAAAATAAATACTATAAAAAAAATGGACTAAGGCACACCATACAGACAATTTGAAAGACAAGTAGTGATGAGGATTAGAGGCCTCAGGCAAGGATCCTCTCGGGAGAAGAATAAGTTAGAATGGATGAACTTAGGAAATTAAGTGCTAAGTTGGCTAGAGTTGGTCCGCTAGACTCGGATGTCGACTACCCCGGAACCTCTGTAGTGTAGCCCTAATCCAGTACAGGTTCCTCTATCCAGAAGATACCCCTACGATGTTATTCTAATGCTCGTTTTTGGCTAAAACAACCCTAACCTCGCGGGGAGCTACCGGCACCCGGAACCTCCGGTGTACCAGCACATTGAATCCCCCTTCAATCATTGTGTGACCTAATACATGCAAGCATCCCACCAAATATATACAATTCAAGAATCAAAACCTACGGAATCCATCCATTGTAGGTTGAACATTAAAACAATAGAATGAAACCAACAAACATGCCAACAATCAATTAAAACTAACAATGATCATCCATCCATACAAGCAAATTACTTATCCGGGAAGGTGCTCAAACAAGGACTTACACTCCAACAAAAGAAGAAATTCTTTAGTGATCTGAAGCATTACATCTGGGATGATCCATTTCTTTTTCGCATTTGTGCAGACCATGTGGTTCGGAGATGTGTATGAAGGGAGGAAGGGTGGGATATTATTTCTCATTGTCATTCCAGACCGGTTGGAGGCCATTATGCATCAAGTAGAACTGCAGAAAAGATCTTGGCCGCAGGGTTCTATTGGCCGACTCTATTCCAAGATGCACACCAATTTGTTCTTCGATGTGTTAGTTGCCAAAGGGCTGGCAATTTGTCACGACGAGACGAGATTCCTCAGAATCCCATGCAGTTCTGCGAGGTTTTCGATGTTTGGGGCATTGATTTCATGGGGTCGTTTTCGAAGTCCAATCGGAACCAATACATATTGGTAGCAGTTGATTATGTCTCCAAATGGGTCGAAGCTCAAGCATTGCCAACAAATGATGCGAGGACAGTGGTAAAATTTTTGAAAAGGTTGTTTGCTCGGTTTGGTACCCCACGAGTTATCATTAGTGATCAAGGAACACATTTCTGCAACTTCCAACTAGAAAAGGTGTTGAAAAGATACGAAGTACAGCATCGCCTCGCGACCCCGTACCATCCACAAACTAGTAGACAAGTCGAGGTGACCAATAGAGAGCTCAAGAGAATTTTGACAAAATCTGTAGAGCAAGGAAAGCAAGGAAAGCGGAATTTCGACAAGTCGACACCGTACAATTTGGTTTATGGGAAATCATGTCACTTACTAGTGGAGCTCGAACACAAAGCATATTCGGCAATTAAGGCGATGAACTTTGATTTGAGAAAGGCCGGTGAGCAAAGATTACTCCATCTTAATGAGCTTGATGAGTGGAGATTGAAAGCGTATGAGAATGCTAGAATCTATAAGGAGAAGATCAAAATGTGGCATGAAAAACACATTAAGTCACCGAAGGAATTCAAAGTGGGTGACAAAGTGCTATTGTTCAACTCACGTTTACGGCTCTTCCCCGGAAAACTCAAATCAAGATGGTTTGGTCCATATACAGTCACGTATGTATCAACCCATGGGGCAGTTGAGATTACTCATCCGGAAAAGGGTACGTTTAAAGTGAATGGGCATCGGCTGAAACCGTACTTTGGTGGTGAAGTTGGTGATGATGACAAGGAGGTATTCTTCCTCAAACCACCGTAAGGTAAGATCAGGTACGTCAAGCTCAGTGACGTTAAACAAGCGCTTCTTGGGAGGCAACCCGAGTTTTTACAGTTTTTCTAGGACCTAGTTTAGTTTTAGGTTGAATAAAAGTCTTAGTTTTGGTGTCCTGAAGTTTTAATGCATGTGTTGCGATTTTTAGTGTGGATTGTTGACGTTTTCGTGTGCCTTAATGTTAATTGACGAAGTTTAAGTCGGTTGAGTGTGTTTTCAATGGTCTCTGGTCGTGTTTTTATGATTTGTACAGGCTCTAAGTGGTTTAAAAGAGTTTCTAAATTTTTGGAAGAGTCTGTGAATTTTTCTAAGTAAACCAGAGAAAACACACGGCCGTGTGTTACCAATTAGAGCTCAACCAGTGAGGGCACAGGGGCGTGTCTATACCCCTGTGAACAACCTCAGAAGGGGCACACGGCCGTGTGGAAATTCGCAGAACCTAAACTCTTCTCCAGAGAGTCCACAGGGTCGTGCGAGTGCCACTGTGAGTGCCACTGTGCCAAGGCACACAGCCGTGTGGAAATTCCACACGGCCGTGTGAAACTCTGCAAAGAAAAACCCCTTCTTCCCGAGAATACACAGGGGCGTGTGGGTGCCCCTGTGCGGGAGCTTGTGAAAGGCACACGGCCGTGTGGATTATTCACACGGCCGTGTGAAATACTTAGCGTTTCTCGGGCAAGTTAGAGAGACCACAGGGGCGTGTGTTGGCCCTTGTGGCCGGCCTTGTGTTCTTTGCCAGGTTGGGCATACGGCCGTGTGGAATTTCCACACGACCGTGTGAAAATTTTCAGAGACCTTCTGTATTTTTCCGTGAATCCACAGGGCCGTGTGAGGGCCCCTGTGGATCCCCCTGTGAAGGCACATGGCTGTGTGGATTGTTCACACGGCCATGTGGGGTTGCCCAGAGAGTGAACAGAATGCACACAGGGGTGTGTGATGGCCCCTGTGAACCCTAATTTCAGAGGCACACGGCCGTGTGATTTCCCAGAACGTCAAAAGCCGCGCGATTTCTTTAAGTTTTCACTTGTGCCTCTTGACATTTTCATTCTAAACTCTTCTTTAACCCTCTCTATTACTTTGCCGATCATCTCAGAGGATTTGTGAGGTGTTATTGGAGTTTTTCCGGCTAATTTTAAAACATTTCTTCATCCACTTCGTGAGTAAGGACTTCAAGCATTTTTCTTTGTCAATTCTTAATTTGATTCGTTCTATTGGATGATTTCGCTTATTTTAAATGCTTATTATGTTTGCAAACATGTTTTAGATGAATATAGAACGAATTTAGTTGTAAATTTTGGAATTTTAGTCTCACGGCCGTGATGCTCTGTCCGCCAGAAGCTCCACACGGGCGTGTGGAATTTCCACACGGCCGTGTGGATTTCTGCAAAATGAGTTTTTGAACTGATTTTTAAAAAATTTTCTTTTGTGATTCTGCAGGTATGGCATCTAGGTCAAAGAAATCGGCCGGTAAGCGTCCTCGCGAACCTACACCCCCTCCAGTGGAGTCCGAATTCAGTATACCTAAGCACCAGATCAGGTTTGATAGATTGTCTACACTCCAATTCGGACAGACGCGATACGCTGATTTGAGTGCAGTTAAAGGAGTGCAGGGAGGAGATGCTATTGCCGACGAGATTGAGGAGTTGCTCACGGTTGGTAGCTAGCGCCGTCTATTATCTATCAGAGATCCCGCGATCAGGTCACTTACTTTAGAGGTTCTGGCATCATTTGAGTTCGATCGGGGGTACGACAGCTTCACTGAAGATTCCACTGTTCAGTTCCATGCCCTCGGTCAATATTTTACTTTGAGCATGACCCAATTCTTAGTGCGGATGGGGTTATACGATGAGGCGTACACTGAGACAGAGGAGTACGCACTGCTCCCCACAGATTACCCTGGCACCCTGATACCCCAACGCGCATACAGTCGATTATGTGGTCAGGGCCAGTACGAGCCGGGGGTTTCCAAGGCCACTTGCTTGACCAGGACATCTCACAAATACATCCACGCCGTAATCAGCAGGTCAGTGAGTGGCAGAGGGGACAGTACAGGGGTGTTGAGCCGTCAGGAGCTCTTGTACTTGTATTCGATGGTGGAGAGCGAGCCACTCCACCTTGGGCACATTGTGCCCGAGTACATCCGCCACCAGGGTCAGTACCCCAGGATCAGAGTTATCTTCGCAGGCCTGTACATCACCTAACTGATTATTGGATTGGGGCTCAGAGATGGAGTTCGGGGGACCGAGAAGATCAGTACACCCCTTAGTATTGAGACATTGAGACAGATGGGGATGGTCCGCAGAGCAGGACCAGGGACCTACACATGGATCATACCTCAGAAAGATCAGGCCGAGGGGTCACAGGCAGTGTTAGAGCCACCCCCGACAAATACAGAGACACAGGCACCACCCACCGCGCCGGAGCCACCTCCGGTGCGCATGTTCTCGCCCTCTCGGGGCCAGGACAGGTTGGAGCGCCTCGAGAGCGCAGTGGGCGTGCTACAGGCAAATCAGGGCGAGATCAGGGCCGCATAGGTTGCATAGCACGCAGAGACTATAGCACGGTTTGACATCATACAGAGACTTCTAGAGCAGGCCGTGTCAGTACCATCTGTGACCCGACCCAGAGACCCCACTTCTCCATCACCATCTCCTCCAGCATCAGTAGATCCACCTACATCTCCAGAGCCTCCAGCAGCACCAGAGGCCACTATCCAGGACACCAACGCCGAGGCGTCTTAGTTTTAGTTTTTGTTGCTTTTGATTTTCATTTTTGTACTTTTTATTTTATTTTGGACTTGTAGTGCTCAGAAAGGATTATCCTTCTGAGTTTATCTTTTATTTTGCTTTCCTTTTTTCTCGAGTTGTATTCATTGCTTCATATTTTATATACTAGAGTTGTATTGAGCTATACTGAACCCTTGTCTATGTGTGCGCAGATGGTCTTGGATGTAAGGATTTTGAGGAACGGTCATTGGCACGGTCATAGGACCGTGTGTGCTCCACAAACCATTGAGACTCAACTCTCAATGACCTAGCTCCATCAAATGCAACACTTGGAGTTCAAGGGAGTAATGTTTCAATTGCCCACTTCCACACTATTTGTTTTTATTTGCTATTTATAATTGTGCTTGCAAACGTACATTGGGGACAATGTACATCTTAAGTGTGGGGGGGAGTTCACATTGCACACACATTTACTTGTGCGTTCAATTGCTCATGCTAATGTAGCCTATGGCGGTTCACCTTAGTTGCAACGGTTGTATTCTTAGAGTTTAGGAGAATTTTTAACATTGTGTCCTATCATGCTCTAGTTTCTACTTGAATTTTTAGGGAATTTTTGCTTGATTATCTTATATTGCACAACTTACTCTTGGAATCTTTTGGAAACTCAATCTTGAAGTTTTTAAGGACAAGTTTATCGTTGTTCTTAGTTTTACTTTGGAAAATGCATATATAAGGAGAGAAAAATATGAAAAAAAAAGTGGAAAAATGAAAAAGACATATATAAAAGAGAAAAATATGAGTTTGTGAATAGTTGCTTTCTTTTATGTATGCATTTGGGGTGGAAAGAGCTACCACCTATGAAGTATGTAGCTACTTGACACGACCCCTTGCGTGTATCCCGCAAGTGCACGGGTTTGTCGAAGTAATAAATTTACCTTGGTGAGAAGGTAGTCGAATCCACAGGGAATAGGGAGATAGAATATAAGGTTTCACTACTTAAGCTATGCAGAATACGGAGAACGATAATAAGATTGATGAGTGAAAATAATGCAAAGCAATAAACTAAATAGAGAGATGGAAGAAAGAAGTGCAAGTAGGAAAATAGAGAAGGACTAACAATGAGTAAAGGGGGGTATCCGGACAAGCTACCTCTAGGGTCTATGTTTCAAGTGCAAGACTATAATATTATGCTCTGCTATTAATGTCAATTGAGTCGAGGATATCCTAAGACTCATGGTCCCAAACCTAAGGACAACCGTGACTAACTCCAACACTATGCCCCGGTATTAGGATTCACAACACCATTCACTCTGTCACCTAGATGACTAAGCCCCATGGGAGTCCATCTGCCTAAACCTCACACTATGTGGAGTTGCATTATGCTCTAGGGATTCCTATTGATTAAACCTGTTCCTATACGTAATTCTAACCCTTTGGTCCAGGTGGAAGAATCCTAGTCTAGATTGAGCCCCAGCAAATAGGATTCACTACAACCCTCCACTCTATTACTTACGTAACTAAGCCCTAGGGGAGTTTATCTACCTATTGCTTCACTCTATTTCGACCGCTATTAAATCAAGGAATCGGAGGTAGGGAGAAATCACATCGAAGGGGAAAGGGGTACATTGCTACCTCACAACTCTCCCTCTCAACCCTCGTTAATCTTGAGTAGTCTAATCCTATAGGAGTTGTCACACCTCCAAAGGAAAGCCTAGATTGCTCTCAACCCTAATGTCACGTTTAAGGGAAAACAATATGAAAGGATAATCAAGATTAAAAACTCAATTTTATTCATCAATGATGGAAAGCATAATAATCAATGTCAAAGAAACATAAGAAACCCTAAAGTTTACAAGTTCAAATACCCCTCGAGGGGTTTAGCTCCTCATAGAGCTATACATGTTCATCAACGTGAGAAATAAAGCATAAAACATAGACATCAATGAAAAACCCCCTCGAATTAGTGTGGCCGTGGTCTTGTGCAAACGTCGAACCTCGAAATCGATGCCGACGACGCGCTAGAACCTCCACGAAACCCTCTCCGAAACCCTAGCCGCACTCCAGAAAGTTGGGGAAAAGATAGGTCCAAAGATCCCTCCAAAGGTTGCAAACATCCCCCTTTTATATTGTTGAATCGCGGCTTTAAAATTTGACTTATCGGGGGCTTCACACGGCCGTGTGGAATTTCCACACGCCCGTGTGAAGCTTCTGTCTCGGCTGAAAAATTAATTTCACACGGCCGTGTGGAATTTCCACACGCCCGTGTGTCTTCACTGGATGGCTGAAATTGCAAAACACACGGCCGTGTGGAATTTCCACACGCCCGTGTGACTTCTCTGTCTGGCTGGAAAATGGCTCACACGGCCGTGTGGAATTTCCACACGCCCGTGTGACTTCTCTGGAACACTAAACTTCAGCTGAACAGGCTTGGTAACTTGCCGAAACGCCTCCCGGGTCCATTGTTCTTCATCGAGGCCATTACTTGGGCACACAAGCAACGGTAGGTCGCGCCGATTGCTTCAAGTCTTCTTCTTTCGCGAGATTCTCCTAAGTAACACGGATTGGACTTGTTGTGAATGTGACTGCCTTTGTGCCCCTCCAAAAGAGGTTGGCACACATCCACAAGTCCAAATACGTGCTTCGTTCCTTGCTTGGTCCGAGAACATTGACACACCCCTTTGCGTGTGTGTACCGCAAGTGCACGGGTTGTCGAAGTAATAATTACCCTGGTGAGTAGGGTAGTCGAATCCACAGGGAACAGGGCTACTAGTACTAACTTCTTCTCTGCAATCTAGCCTAATGACCAATGTGATTTTGTGGTGATCTAGTGTGCATAGAAATTAATACCAGAGATGAATAGGCAAAAGGTAAATAAAGGGAGATCTCAATCAATGAAGATGAGATACCCGGGCAATGCTCCCCCTAGGCTCTATCATGAAGTGCAAGACTAACTAAATGCTTCTAAACCGAGTTCTATGAGTCGAGGTAATCCAAGAATAATCAGTCCCTGCTTCCAGGCCACCGATACTAGTCCCCTACAAGGTCCCGGCGGAGAAATCGCTCAATCTCAACACCTCACACCCCATATGACCGCAATAAGCTTTAGGGATACCTAAAAGTGAAACCGATTCCTAAAATTAGATCTAACCCTACTTCTAGGCGGAAGATCCCTAACCCCCTACAAGGTCCCGGTGGAGAAATCTCTCAATCTCACACCTCACACCAAATATGGTTGCATAGATCTTAGGGAATACGGAGATAGGAAACACTTAATCGGAAGGGAAAGGGGACACTCCACTATCTCATGACTCACCCTCTCAACCCTCTTCAATCTCATATGTTCTAACCCTAATGGAGACCTCTCTCTCACCAAGGCAACAAATCAAGCAAACCAAACAACCATACGAATCAATAAGGCATGCAAGCAATGATAAAACAAGATTGAAACTCAAATAAACTCGGATTTAAAAGAAAGCATAAAGAAAGTCAATACATGAATCGAAACCTAGGGTTCACATGCCCAAGTATCTACTAGGGTTTAGCCCTCCATGGGGCTTATTACAAAGCAAAACATAACACAATGAAAAGCAATGTAAACCATGGAAATAAACCCCCTTGAATTCGTGATGATGGCCTTGATGGGTCGCTCAACGTCTTGAAGGATCGTTCTCCGAAGCTAGGTTGCCAATGACTCCCTCGATGCTATGACGGAGGAAAGAACTATCAAAGTTGGTGAAGAACGGCCCTCCAATTCGGCAAAGACCTCCTCCTCAAACCCTAGCCGCTTCCTCTCTCAAAAGCCACACAAAAGATATCAAAAGAATCGACGAAACGGCCTATTTATAAGTCTGAATCGCGCCAGTCACGTGTCTTCACGCGACCGCGTGAGATCCCACGCGATCGCGTGGGCTGCAGAATTCCCACGCGGTCGCGTGGGATTTTGACGCGGTCGCGTGAACAGTAATTCCGCTACAGTGCTGCTACAGTGAAATGAACAGTATTTTTGCTGCAATACTCTTCATAACCATGATCCAAACTCTCTCATCTTGAGGCCACATGGTCGGGCACACGCCCATGTGGTGAGTTATAAGACTTCTCCTTCTTCGAATCATCCTTTGAGAGCTTTAACTATCTTCACACAAGTTGGGACATGAAGGTGTGACGGCCTTTGTGCCCTTCCATCACACAAATTATCTTGAATTCTTCAGGAAGTTGGCACACACCCTCATGTGCATGATCCCCTCTTGTGCCTTGACACTTGTGTTGTACAAAAGCTCCCAACAATACGTCTTTATAACCCATCATTGCTTCCTTTTCCTCCTTTAACACTTCCACAACCTAATTGCATAAAAGAACACCAAAATACACTTTATGAGACATAATCAATGGTAAAATGATGCTCAATGTATGTAAAACAAGTAGGTAAAACATGTATAATCAAGCACTTATCAAACATCCCAACATTGGCGAACGCGACCTAATTTCATTCTTCTTCTCCAATTAGGCTCCACAATACCTTCAATGCACAAGAGAACACAAATGCACACATTTAGTGATAAAACCTGATAAAAGGTATGCTTAATGTAAGATAATAGCGCTTCGCGATACTATAACATAAGCACTTATCAAACCCCCCCACACTTAAGCTTTTGCTTGTCCTCAAGCAAAATAGAACGTGAAAGTACTTGGGAAGGACAATTGAAAATGCTTGGCCTTAGGTTCACCAAAAGTATGCAAAAGAAGCATTCTACAAGTAAGGGAAAATTAAAACATTGCATAAGGTTATCAATGCTCTAGCTAAAAACTTGAATCAAAAAGGATGAAAACTCGAAAGCGTGTTGGTGTGTGCTATCTTACTCAAGAGAACCAACGAGTACTCCTCAAACTTTGATTAAAAAGGACTTATTTATATACAAAGATAATAAAAAAAAAAAATAAAGGTGGAAGTAGTAGCTTCACACATCCTTGAAGGTAGCCCTTTCCTAGGCGGCCGCCAAAGGTGGCTTTCACTCTTTCGAGGAGGTAGCTCTTTCTACCGGGGTAGTAGCTTTCACGCATCCCATGAGATAGCTCTTTCTCTCATTAGGGCATAACTTGTATCCGACTTATGAGAGTAGCTTCATACATCATAGGAGGTAGCTCTTTCCACCCCAAATGCATAATCAAAACAAAGCTAATATTTACAAACTCATATACTTTTTTTTTTTTTTTTTTTTTTGCATTTTCCAAAGTAAAACTAAGAACGATGATAAACTTGTCCTTAAAAAAAAAACTTCAAGATTGAGTTTCCAAAAGATTCCAAGAGTAAGTTGTGTACTAAGATGATTCGAGCAAAAATTCCCTAAAATTCAAGTGAAAACTAGAGTATGATAGGATACAATGTTGAAAATTCTCCTAAACTATAAGAATACAACCGTTGCAACTGAGGTGAACCGCCATAGGCTACATTAGCATAAGCAATTGAACGCACAAGTAAAGGTGTGTGCAATGTGAACTCCCCCCCACACTTAAGATGTACATTGTCCTCAATGTACGCATATAAGCACAATAATAAGTGAAAATGATAAAAGCAATTAGTGTGGAAGTGGCAATTGAAACATTACTCCCCTGAACTCCAAGTGTTGCGTTTGATGAAGCTAGGTCATTGAGAGTTGAGTCTCAATGGTTCGTGGAGCACACACGATTCCATGACCGTGTCAATGACTATTCCTCAAAATCCTTACATCCAAGACCATCTGCGCACACATAAACGAGGGTTCAGTAAAGCTCAATAAAACTCGAGTATATAAAATGTAAAGCAATGAATACAACTCGAGATAAAAAGAAAAAGCAAAATAAAAGCTATACTCAGAAGGAGAATCCTTTCTGAGTACTACAAGTCCAAAATAAAGTTAAGATATACAGAAACGACAAATAAAAGAAAAGAATCTAAAATCTAAGACGCCTCAGCGTCGGTGTCCTGAGTGGTGGCCTCTGGTGCTGCTGGAGGCTCTGGGTCTGCTGGTGGATCGGCTGATGTCGGGGTAGAAGGTGGTGGAGGAGAAACCCGAGGTCGGACCACGAAGGAGGAGGAGGCGACAATCTGCTCGAAGATCTGTCGCAAGCTCTGGAACTGCGCCATCACCTCCTGGTGCTGTGTAATCTGTGTGGCCCTAACCTCGGCCACCTCGGTCTGTAGGATCCCCACTGCGCTCTCGAGGCGCTCCAGTCTGTCCTGGCCTCGAGACGGTGAAAACATCCGCACCGGAGGTGGCTCCGGCGCGGTGGGGGGTACCTCGGTCTCTGTGTCCTGCGGGGGTGGCTCCAATGCTACCCGGGACCCCTCGCCCTGCTCTGTATGGGGTATAATCCAGGTATACGTCCCTGATCCTCCTCTGCGGATCATACCCATCATCCTCAAGGTATCTGTGCCCAGGGGAACTGGTACGTTTGTCTTCTCTGCTCCCCTGACTCCATCTCTGAGCCCCAGGCCAATGAGAAGTCTGGTGATGTAGGGGCCTGCAAAGATAACTCCTACCCTGGGGTAGTGGCCCTGATGGCGAATGTAGTCGGCCACAATGTGCCCCAGGTGGAGTGGCTCACTCTCCACCATCGAATACAAGTAGAGGAGCTCCTGGCGACTCAGAACACCAGTACTGTCTCCCCTGCCACTAATAGATCTGCTCATAACTGCATGTAGACATCTATAGGCAGGTCGAGAAAGGCATGAAGCCTTGGAGACACCTGGCTCGTACTGACCCTGACCACAAAGTCTGCTATACGCCTGCTGCGGTGTCACGGTACCTGGGTAGTCGGTAGGAAGTAAAGAATACTCCTCAGTCTCGGTAAATGCCTCCTCATAGAGGCCCATCCCGATCGAAAACTGGCTCATACTGAGGCTGTAATGTCGACCGAGGGCTCTGAACTGAACTGTGGTGCCCTCGGTGAAACTGCTGTACCCCCGGTCGAACTCAAACGACGCCAGGACCTCTAAGGTGAGCGGTCGGATCACCGAGTCCCGGATAACCATCAATCTCTCCTAGCTACCCACTGAGAGCAACTCGCCAATCTCATCTAAGACGCTGTCTCCCCCCTGAATACTCCTCACTATACTCAAATCCAAATATCTCGTCTTTCCAAAACGGAGTCCTGATAAACGCTCGAACCGAACCTGATGCTCGGTTATACTGAACTCTGTCTCTGCTGGAGGAGGTGTGGGCTCACGGGGGCGCTTCCCTGTCGATTTCCTGGGTCTAGAAGACATTCCTGTAAGATTAGAAAAGAAAACAATCAAAAACAGTTCAAAATAACCAATCTTCAGAAATCCACACGGCCGTGTGTTAATTCCACACGCCCGTGTGGAGTTTTTGACGGGCAAAGCATCACGGCCGTGGGGTTAAAAATCCACAATTTACATCTAAATTCGTTCTAATTTCATTCTAAGCATGCTCGTATGTAATGTAAACATTCAAACCAAGCAAAATTGTATAAAAGAACGAATTGAATCAAGAATTGACGAAGAAAAAGGTACTGAAGGTCTCACCGGCGGTGAAGATGAAAAACAAAGTAATACGGCCGGAAAACTCGAACAAATTCCTTCAAAAACCTCAGAGAAAGTCGGGGAAGTGATAGAGAGGGTAGGAGAGAAGTTTAGAGTGGAGAATGAAGAGGCACAAGTGATTTCTATAAGAAAAACGCGCGGCTTTTGAAGTTCTGGAAATTCACACGGCCGTGTGAAGTAACCACACGGCCGTGTGCCTCAGAAATTAGGGTTCACAGGGGCCAACACACGCCCCTGTGCGCACTCTGGTCATTCTCTGAACTACCTCACACGGCCGTGTGTTAATTCCACACGGCCGTGTGCCTCCACAGGGGTCTACACAGGGCCACCCACACGGGCCTGTGGACTCTCGGGAAAACACAGACGCTCTCTGAAAAATTTTCACACGGCCGTGTGAAACATCCACACGGCCGTGTGCCCAACTTGGCCAAGAACACAAGGCCGTCCACAGGGGCACCTCACACGCCCCTGTGGCTTCTCTGACTCGCCCGAGAAACAATAAATGTTTCACACGGCCGTGTGCATAATCCACACGGCCGTGTGCCTTGACAAGCTCTCCCACAGGGGCTCAGACACGCCACTGTGGTTTCTCGGGATGAAAGGGAATTCCTGCAGAATTTTCACACGGCCGTGTGGAAATCTCACACGGCCGTGTGCCTTAGCACAGTGGCACTCACAGGGGCATCCACACGCCCCTGTGGACTCTCTGGAAAAGAGTTGAAGTTCTGCGAAATTTCACACGGCCGTGTGTTAATTCCACACGGCCGTGTGCCCCTTCTGAAGTTTTTCACAGGGGCAAAGTCACGCCTCTGTGTCTTCTCTGGTTGAGCTCCAATTGGTAACACACGGCTGTGTGTTTTCTCTGGTTTACTTAGAAAATTTTACAGACTCTCAGAAAAATTCAGAAACTCTTTTAAAACACTTAGAGCCTGTATAAACCATAAAAACACGACCAGAGACTATCGAAAACACACTCAACCGACTCAAACTTCGTCAATTAACGTTAAGGCACACGTAAATAATCGAAAATCCACATGAAAACTCAGCATATGCACATGAAAATTTGGACACCATTGCTAAGACTTTTATTCAATCCTAAAACTAAACTAGGTCCTAGAAAAAACTGCAAAACACTTGGGTTGCCTCCCAAGAAGCGCTTGTTTAACGTCACTTAGCTTGACGTACCTGTCTTACCTTACGGAGGTTCATGAGTGGAATTTGCCCTCTTCCCTATAATTTGAAAGCAAGCATTGCATAATCGTTACAATGTAGAGGGAGAATTATCGAGTTTGTTACCACACATGGGTGAAACACCCTTACTCCGTGAATGCTCATCCCCTTTCTTGTTGGGGTTCTTTTTGTGGCGACGTCTCGACCTCTTCAATCTCCGAAGGACTTTCTTTCTAAGCTCCTTCTCCTTCTTGATGTCTGTTTCAACTGAAACAAGCGCGAGCACTTCTTCCTCTTCAGTCTCCATGTCTTGGTCCGGCCACCCTTCATATGGATCCGGGTTAAACATATCCTGCATATATTCATCAATGCAATCATCAGTGACATCAAGATAATATAGAGCATCATCAAAATCAAGAGAATGTCGCATGGCTTCGGCGAGGCGGTAAGTGAGCTTGTCGTCCCCAACCCTAAGTGTGAGCTCTCCACCGTCCATGTCTATCAAAGCTTTGGAAGTGTGCAAGAACGGCCTCCCAAGGATCAGCGGCACCTCGACATCCTCGTCTACATCGAGCACTACAAAGTCGACCGGGAAAATGTACTTATCCACTTTCACCAACACATCTTCAACAATACCCCTCGGATGCCTCACCGATCTATCCGCAAGCTGAAGTGTCATCCGGGTAGGTCTAGGCTCGCCCAAGCCTAGCTTTTGGAAGAACGTGTAGGGCATGACATTGATGCTTGCCCCCGAGTCGGCTAGTGCCATCTCCTCACCCATATCACCAATATTGCACGGTATGATAAAACTTCCGGGGTCCTTCCTCTTGCTTGGCATATTCTTCTGTAGCACTGCCGAACAGTTTGCATCGAGGATGACGGATGCACTTTCCTCTAACTTCCTCTTATTGGTCAAGAGGTCTTTTAAGAACTTCGCGTACTTGGGCATTTGGGCTAATGCTTCCGCGAATGGAATGTTGATGTGCAATTGCTTGAAGACACCCAGAAATTTCTTGTATTGCTCATTGTCTTGGTCATTCTTCAATCGTGAAGGATAGGGAATTCTCGGCTTGTAAGGTGGGGGTGCCACCTCTTTCTTCTTTGGTGCTCCATCCTCTATTTCCACGACTTCGGGTGAGTCCTTAGTCTTCTCAAGAGGGAGATGTCCCTCAACCTCCTTACCACTTCTCAAGGTAATTGCCTTTAGTTGTTCTCTTGGGTTGGTCTCCGTATTGCTAGGCAAACTACCTTGAGGTCTCTCCGCCAAAGTCTTCGCAATTTGCCCTACTTGGTTCTCCAAGTTGTGTAGGGAGGCGGTGTGATTACGAAGAGTAGCTTCCACCGATTGGAACCTTGCGTCCGAAGAAGAAACGAACCGTGTGAGGGCTCTCTCTAGGTCAGTCATCTTTCCCTCCAACCCGGTCACTCGGCTTTCTAAATTCGGAGCTTGTTGACTTTGAAATCCCGGTGGTGCACTATTTTTGTTCTGTTGTGACTGTCCTTGATTGCTCCAAGAGAAGTTCGGATGGTTCTTCCATCCCGGATTGTATGTACCACTATACGGGTTGCCTTGGCCTTGTCCTCTATACGTGTTTCCAACAAAGTCGGCTTGCTCCACCGCACTAGTACCTCCTATGGCAATAGGACAATCACTTGAAGCATGTCCTCCTCCACAACCGTTACATGTAGTTATGGCCGCAACTTTTGGTGAAGTTAGGGAGTCTAACTTCTTACTCAATGACTCGACTTGTGCTGCCAACGATGTAACCGCATCAACCTCATGAATTCCGGCAACCTTTTTCCTATCCCTTGAGTTCCATTGATAGCTATTCATAGCCATCTCCTCTACAAGGTGCCGAGCTTCACCGGGAGTCTTGCTTCCAAGAGTCCCTCCGGCCGCCGCATCTAAGAGTTGCTTTGTACTCGGATTCAACCCGTTGTAAAATGTGTGAATAATCATCCACTCGGGAAATCCATGTTGCGGACATTTGCGAAGGAGCTCTTTGAACCTGTCTCATGTCTCGAATAGAGACTCCAATTCCATCTGTACAAAGGAAGATATCTCATTCCAGAGTCTTGCAGATTTTCCCGGTGGAAAGTATCTAGCCAAGAATGCCTCGGCCATTTCCTCCCACGTAGTAATGGAGGATCTAGGTAATGAGTGCAACCAATGCCTTGCTTTTCCTTTTAATGAAAATGGGAAGGCTCTCAATCGAATTGCATCGTCCGTCACTCCATTTATCTTCAACATGTCACACACTTCCAAGAAATTTTCTATGTGACTATTAGGGTCTTCATCGGCTAACCCATTAAACTGTGCGGACTGTTGCAACATCTGAATGAACGACGGCTTCAATTCGAAATTCATTGCTGTAATTGGGGGCCTCACGATGCTTGATTGGGTCCCCATAACTGCGGGTCTAGCAAAATCGGACAACTTTCGCTGCTCGTTCTGTTCTGCCATTGTCTCTGACCCTTCTGTCTCAATATCGGCTTGATTTGATGCTTCTTTTGCAGGTTCTTTCCCTTTACGATGTGTTCTTCTTCCAATGTCTGGGTCTCCTTCAACAAGTATTGAAGGGTTCCCACGGGTCATAACCTGGAGCCGAAAACAAAGAAAAGAAAAATAAGAACAATGATAGGTAAAGAAAATATGAAATAGAATGCGAAGTGAATAGCTAAAATAGTGAAAACAAATATCTAAAACGCCAATTCCCCGGCAACGGCGCCAAAAACTTGACATGACCCCTTGCGTGTATCCCGCAAGTGCACGGGTTTGTCGAAGTAATAAATTTACCTTGGTGAGAAGGTAGTCGAATCCACAGGGAATAGGGAGATAGAATATAAGGTTTCACTACTTAAGCTATGCAGAATACGGAGAACGATAATAAGATTGATGAGTGAAAATAATGCAAAGCAATAAACTAAATAGAGAGATGGAAGAAAGAAGTGCAAGTAGGAAAATCGAGAAGGACTAACAATGAGTAAAAGGGGGTATCCGGACAAGCTACCTCTAGGGTCTATGTTTCAAGTGCAAGACTATAATATTATGCTCTCCTATTAATGTCAATTGAGTCGAGGATATCCTAAGACTCACGGTCCCAAACCTAAGGACAACCGTGACTAACTCCAACACTATGCCCCGGTATTAGGATTCACAACACCCTTCACTCTGTCACCTAGATGACTAAGCCCCATGGGAGTCCATCTGCCTAAACCTCACACTATGTGGAGTTGCATTATGCTCTAGGGATTCCTAGTGATTAAACCTGTTCCTATACGTAATTCTAACCCTTTGGTCCAGGTGGAAGAATCCTAGTCTAGATTGAGCCCCAGCAAATAGGATTCACTACAACCCTCCACTCTATTACTTACGTAACTAAGCCCTAGGGGAGTTTATCTACCTATTGCTTCACTCTATTTCGACCGCTATTAAATCAAGGAATCGGAGGTAGGGAGAAATCACATCGAAGGGGAAAGGGGTACATTGCTACCTCACAACTCTACCTCTCAACCCTCGTTAATCTTGAGTAGTCTAATCCTATAGGAGTTGTCACACCTCCAAAGGAAAGCCTAGATTGCTCTCAACCCTAATGTCACGTTTAAGGGAAAACAATATGAAAGGATAATCAAGATTAAAAACTCAATTTTATTCATCAATGATGGAAAGCATAATAATCAATGTCAAAGAAACATAAGAAACCCTAAAGTTTACAAGTCCAAATACCCCTCAAGGGGTTTAGCTCCTCATAGAGCTATACATGTTCATCAACGTGAGAAATAAAGCATAAAACATAGACATCAATGAAAAACCCCCTCGAATTAGTGTGGCCGTGGTCTTGTGCAAACGTCGAACCTCGAAATCGATGCCGACGACGCGCTAGAACCTCCACGAAACCCTCTCCGAAACCCTAGCCGCACTCCAGAAAGTTGGGGAAAAGATAGGTCCAAAGATCCCTCCAAAGGTTGCAAAAATCCCCCTTTTATATTGTTGAATCGCGGCTTTAAAATTTGACTTATCGGGGGCTTCACACGGCCGTGTGGAATTTCCACACGCCCGTGTGTCTTCCCTGGATGGCTGAAATTGCAAAACACACGGCCGTGTGGAATTTCCACACGCCCGTGTGACTTCTCTGTCTGGCTGGAAAATGGCTCACACGGCCGTGTGGAATTTCCACACGCCCGTGTGACTTCTCTGGAACACTAATCTTCAGCTGAACAGGCTTGGTAACTTGCCGAAACGCCTCCCGGGTCCATTGTTCTTCATCGAGGCCATTACTTGGGCACACAAGCAACGGTAGGTCGCGCCGATTGCTTCAATTCTTCTTCTTTCGCGAGATTCTGCTAAGTAACACGGATTGGACTTGTTGTGAATGTGACTGCTTTTGTGCCCCTCCAAAAGAGGTTGGCACACATCCACAAGTCCAAATACGTGCTTCGTTCCTTGCTTGGTCCGAGAACATCCCAACATTAGCGAACGCGACCTAATTTCATTCTTCTTCTCCAATTAGGCTCCATAATACCTTCAATGCACAAGAGAACACAAATGCACACATTTAGTGATAAAACCTGATAAAAGGTATGCTTAATATAAGATAATAGCGCTTCGCGATACTATAACACAAGCACTTATCACTACTCTCATAAGTCGGATACAATTTATGCCCTAATGAGAGAAAAAGCTATCTCATGGGATGCGTGAAAGCTACTACCCCGGTAGAAAGAGCTACCTCCTCGAAAGTGTGAAAGCCACCTTTGGCGGCCGCCTAGGAAAGTGCTACCTTCAAGGATGTGTGAAGCTATTACTTCCTTTTCTCTTTAGTTTTGTTTTTGTATATAAATAAGTCCTTTCTAACAAAAGTTTGAGGAGTACATGTTGGTTCTCTTGAGTGAAATCACACACACTAACACATTTTCGAGTTTTTATCCTTTTTGATTTGAGTTTTTAGCTAGAGCAATGATAACCTTATGCAATGTTTTGATTTACCCTTACTTGTAGAATGCTTTTTTTGCATACTTTTGGTGAACCTAAGGCCGAGCACTTTCAATTGTTCTTCCCAAGTACTTTCACATTCTATTTTACTTGAGGACAAGCAAAAGCTTAATTGTGGGGGGATTTGATAAATGCTTGTGTTATAGTACCGCGAAGCGTTATTATCTTACATTGAGCATATCTTTTATCAGTTTTTATCACTAAATGGCATGCATTTGTGTATTCTTGTGCATTGAAGGTTTGTGGAGCTAAATTGGAAAAGAAAAATGAAATTAGGTCGTGTTCGCCGATGTTGGGAAGTTTTCGGGCCAAGCACAGAACAAGGCACGAGCTTGGACTTGTGAGTGTGTGCCAACCTCCTTTGGAGGGGCACAAAGGTAGTCACATTCACAACAAGTCTAACTCGTGTGGCTTAGGAGAACTTCACCAAGAAGGAGACTTGAAGCAATCCGTACGATCTACCATTGATTGTGTGCCCAATTCAGACAAGTACTGCAGCACTGTAGTATGTTACTGTAGCAAGTTACTGTTTACTTTCGGCAGAAATTCAGAATTCCAAAGAATTCACATGAGCGTGTGGAATTAACACATGGCCGTGTGAATTAATTTTTCAGCAGACAGAAACTTCACACACTAGTGTGTTAATTCCACACGGCGTGTGAAGCCTCGGATAAGTCAAATTTTAAAGCCGCGATTCAACATTATAAAAGGCGATTTTGGAGACCTTTTGGGATATCTTTTGACCTATCTTTCTCTTCAACTTGGGGAGTGCGGCTAGGGTTTCGGAGAGGATTTCGTGGAGGTTTAGTACGCGTCATCGGCATTGTCATCGACGTTCGACGGTCGCACAAGACCACGGCCACACCATACGCAAGGGGGTTTTCATTGATGTCCTTATTTTGTGCTTTCTTTCATACATTGATGAACATATATAGCTCCATGAGGAGCTAAACCCCTTAAGGGTATTCGGACTTGTAAACTCTAGGGTTATTATGTTTCTTTGACATTGTTATTATGCTTTTCCATTATTGATGAATAAAAATTGAGTTTCAATCTTAATTTCATATTGCTATTGTTTTCTCTTGGATGTGACACTAGGATTGAGAACAATTTAGGTTGCCTTTTGGAGCTGTGACAACTCCTTAGGGTTAGACTACTTAAGATTGAAGAGGGTTGAGAGGGAGAGTTGTGAGGTAGCGATGTACCCCTTTCTCCTCCGACGTGGTTTCTCCCTACCTCCGTTTCCTTGATTTCACAGCGGTCGAAATAGAGTCAAGTGCTTGGCAGATAAACTCCCCTTGGGCTTAGTTACGCAAGTAATTGAGTGAAGGGTTGAAGTGAATCCTACGCATTAGGGCTTAATCTAGACTAGGGTTCTTCTACCTGGACCAATGGGTTAGAACTACACATAGGAACAGGTTTCACCATTAGGAATCCCTAGAGCTTAAAGCAATCCCACGTAGTGTGAGGTTTAGGTAGATATACTCCCCTGGGACTTAGTCGTGCGAGCGATAGAGTGAAGGGTGACGTGAATCCTAATACCGGGCATAGTGTTGGGGTTAGTCACGGTTGTCCTTAGGTTTGGGACGGTGAGTCTTAGGATATCCTCGACTCGATTAAACATCAATAGGAAAGTATAATAGCATAGTCCTGCACTAGAAGCATAGACCCTAGAGGTAGCTTGTCCGGATGCCTATTTCATTCATTACTAGTCCTCTCTATTCTCTTTTACTTGCACTCTCTCATCTTCCATCTTTCTATTTAATTTCTTGTCTTTTAGTATAATTGTTCCCATAATTCACTCATCGAATCAATTGATCACTTTTTTGTACTTCGCATAGTTTTAATAGTGAAATCTCATATTCTAACTCCCTATTCCCTGTGGATTCGACTACCCTCTCACTGGGGTAACTTTTATTACTTCAACAAACCCGTGCACTTGCGGGATACACGCAAGGGGTCGTGTCAAAAGCAAACAAAGTAAAATACGAAATTTAACACCTTGGGTTGCCTCCCAAGAAGCGCTCGTTTAACGTCACGAGCTTGACGTACCTCTCTTACCTCATGGAGGCTTGAAGACGGTGTGCTCCTCCCGGCCAAATGTGGCATAACTACTACCAAAGAAAATAAAACGTACCTGCCGGGATGGAGCAAGTGTGGAGGTCAAGCACAAACTACCTTTTGGCCTCCATGGAAAGAGCTTTGGCCGGGAATTGTGCAATTTGAACTTAGGCGGATCCTTGGATGGCTTGAACCTCATCTCCGCTTCTTCTTTAATCCCGGCAAAAATTCCTTTGAGCACCCCACCAATTTTCTTAGGCCTCCATGGAAAAAGCTTTGGTTGAGAGTTATCTAAGCTGGGCATTGGTGGATCATGCGGTGGCTTCAACATCCTATCCACATCTTCTTTCTCAACCCATTGTAAATTACCTTGAATGACCCATAAAAGTTGTTTGGGTTTCCAAGGAAACAAGTTTGGTTGAGAACTTGTCAAGCTTTGCTTAGGTGGATTGATTGGTGGCTTTAACATCCTTTACACAATTTTTTTCTCAACCACTCTTGAATGATCAACAATTGCCCACAAAATTTGCTTGGGCAGCCACGGAAATATTTTTGGTTGGTAATTGTCCAAGCCCGGCATTGGTGGGTTCAAGGATGAGCTTATTTTTGTACCCACATCTTCAAATACAATTCCCGGAAATTTTTTAGTGCACCTGATGAAAATGGGCAGCTGGGTGGAATGATCGATATTGAGGCAAGTAGCATCTTCAATTGTGACTGATGGACTAGCTTCTACTTCCTCACATTTTTCCATGGCCAGGTTTTCTTCAATCCCCCCAACTTCGTCCATAGCATCTACGGGTGGAACTTCTACAGCTTGCTCATTATTCTTGTTTTCCTCATCCATTAGTTTGAGAAGTTCTACCACTTGTTCCTCGATTCTATGAATAGATGCTTGAATGATTGTCACGTTTTCTTCCAACGCATCCAAACGAGAGTCTGTGATTTGCATGAACTTGGCTAAGATATCTTCAATGGTATACGTCCTCTTCGTTGGTGGTTGTGGGGGTTTTTGCAGCAGTCCACGCTGAGAGGGCTCCCATTGTTGTCCATAATGATGTGATGAAAAATCTAGGTGCCCTCACTGATATGGATTGTATACATGCTCGAATTGATTGGTGCTGCATGCCCTCAAGGCCTCATACTCATTGATCTGCCATTTTTGAAGATGAAAATTTGCACCACCTGAGGCTTCATGAAAACCCATTGCCCTGTGCACAAAACAAAATAAAAAAATTAAGGTATAAGAAGAGAACAAGAATATTTACAAAAGAAAAGATAAATGACTAGAGTAGCAAGCTAGAAGTTTTCCTAGCATTCCTGGATGTCCCCGGCAACGGCGCCAAAAACTTGATGAGCGAACGCGCGACTAGCTATATAGCTAGCACGCGACTCCCAGGCCGCAAGTCCACGGGTCGTCAAGTAATAACCTCTCTGATAAGTGCTTGAATATACATGTTTTACCGACTTGTTTTACATACATTGAGCATCATTTTACCATTCATTATATCTCATAAAGTGTATTTTGGTGCTCTTTTATGCAATTAGGTTGTGGAAGTGTTAAAGGAGGAAAAGGAAGCAAAGATGGGTTATAAAGACCTATTGTTGGGAATTTTTGTACAACACAAGTGTCAAGGCACAAGAGGGGATCACGCACATGAGGGTGTGTGCCAACTTCCTGAAGAATTCAAGATGATTTATGTGATGGAAGGGCACAAAGGCAGTCACACCTTCATGTCCCAACTTGTGTGAGGATAGTTAAAGCTCTCAAATTATGATTCGAAGAAGGAGAAGTCTTATAACTCACCACATGGACGTGTGCCCGACCATGTGGCCTCAATATGAGAGAGTTTGGAGCATAATTATGAAGAGTACTGTAGCAAAACACTGTTCATTTCACTGTAGCAGTACTGTAGCAGAATTACTGTTCACGCGACCGCGTGGAAATTCTGCAGCCCACGCGATCGCGTGCAGACACGCGGCTGACGCGGTTCAGGCTTATAAATAGCCCTTTTTGCCGATTCTTTTGTTATCTTTTTTTGGTGGCTTTTGAGAAGAGCGGCTAGGGTTTGTAGGGGGAGGTCTTTGGCGATATTGGGAGTTGTTCTTCACCAACTTCGATAGATCTTTCGACGAGATAGCATCGGGGAGCCATTGGCGACCTAGCTTCGGAGAAGGTTCCTTCGAGACGTTGAACAATTCATCAAGGCCATCATCACGAATTTGAGGGGGTTTATTTTCATGGATTACATTGCTTTTTACTTCATTATCTTTTGCTTTGTAATAAGTCCCATGGAGGGCTAAACCCTAGTAGATACTTGGGCATGTGAACCTTAGGTTTCGATTCATGTATTGACTTTCTTTATGCTTTATTTTAATTCCAAGTTTATTTGAGTTTTAATCTTGTTTAATCATTGTTTGCATGCCTTATTAATTCGTATGGTTGTTTGGTATGCTTGATTTGTTTCCTTGGAGAGAGAGAGATCTCCATTAGGGATTAGAACATACAAGATTAAAGAGGGTTGAGAGGGTGAGTCTTGAGATAGAGGAGTGTCCCCTTTCCCTTCCGATTGAGTGTTTCCTATCTCCGTATTCCCTAAGTTTTATGCAACCATATGGGGTGTGAGGCGTGAGATTGATAGATTTCTCCGCCGGGACTTTTGTAAGGGGTTAGGGATCTTTCGCCTTGAAGTAGGGTTAGATCTAATTTTAGGAATCGGTTTCACTCTTAGGTATCCCTAAAACTCATTGCGGTCATATAGGGTGTGAGGTGTTGAGATTGAGTAAATTCTCCGCTGGGACCTTGTAGGGGACTAGTATTGGTGGCCTGGAAGCAGGGATCGATTGTTCTTGGATTACCTCGACTCATAGAACTTGGTTTAGAAGCATTTAGTTAGTTTTGCACTTCATGATAGAACCTAGGGGGATCATTGCCCGAGTATCTCATCTTTATTGATTGAGATCTCCTTTACCTTTTCCTTTTATTTGTTTTCTTTCTTGCGATTTTCTTACTTTACATATTACATTCAATTGCTCCATATTATTGTTTCGACTAGATAACTAAGAATCAGTTATTATTAGTACTTCCGTTCCCTGCGGATTCGACTACCCACTCACCGGGGTAATTATTACTTCGACAACCCGTGCACTTGCGGTACACACACGCAAAAGGGTGTGTCAAGTTTTTGGCGCCGTTGCCGGGTAACGGGATATTAGGAACGCTAGGACTTGGTTACTTTAGTCATTCATCATTTTATTTCTTTTCTATTCCATATTCCGTTCTTTCATCGTTCTCATTATTTCTTTTCTTCATTCTTTCTACAGGTTATGACCCGAGGAAATCCTTCGACATTCGTTGAAGAAGATCCTGAAATTGAGCGTAGATTGCGGAGAAAAGGAAAGGAATCTGCAGTAGCACAGAATTTTCCTGTAGAAATAGAAATCGAAGAATCTGAAAACATGGCAGAACAAGCAGGGCAGCAGAGAACACTTTCAGATTTTGCTCGTCCTACAATTCGTGGTTCGCAATCAAGTATTGTTAGGCCACCAGTCGCAGCCCAGAATTTTGAATTGAAGCCGGGTTTCATTCAAATGCTTCAACAGTCCGCACAGTTCAATGGATTAACAGATGAAGATCCGAAACAAACAAACATGCCAACAATCAATTGAAACTAACAATGATCATCCATCTATACAAATAAGTTCCTCTCCCAAGGTTCACCGGAGCCCGGAGACCTTGGAAGGCTAGTTCCACATCACAGGAAGAAATACAAGATATAATCAATGAAAATGTTCATAAGAAACTCCCTCAGATGTAGGCTAGAAGGTGGAGATGAAGACTCGCCCGATCCGCGCCGATGAGCCCCTTGATGTGTTCCTTGAGTGCTTTCTTCTTCTCCCTTTGAGTTCTTGATCTTCAAATCACCTCTCCAATCCGTTGATGGTGAAGAAAACTGATGGAATGATGGTGGAGAATGGTGGAGATGATGGTGGACAAGAGTGGAGAGGATGAAGGCCAAAGACACCATAAAACAAGCCTTAGAAGCCTTAAATAACCAAACAATCATCTCTTCAGCCCGTGCGTGTGCGGGCACTGTGCGGGCCGCACAGTGCCCGCACAGTGCCCGCACATCCTTCTGTCTACCTTGGGCAGGTGGTGTGTGGGCCGCACAATGCCCGTGCACTGCTACAGTAATGGTGCTATAATGGCATTGCTACAGTAAAATCGCTACAGCAAACGGCCTGAAATCCACTCTTTTCTTGCCCGAAACTTCAGGATACATGTGAGCTTCAATATATTCTTCGATGATGCCAAAAGAAGCTCAAACACTCACTAGATGGTCTTCAGATGTCCTGAAATGATAATTAACAAGAAAAGTGTGTAAAGGGCATCGGAGTCATACAAAAATGCATGAAAGTGTATAAAATATATATAATAAACGTGATGTATTTAGACACTTATCAGCATCGTCACCAATGTCCGGCGGCCGCACAAGACCATGACCACACCATACGCGAGGGGGTTTTCATCAAACCTTTATATTTGCACTTTCTTTTATATTTTGATGAACATGTATAGCTCCACGAGGAGCTAAACCCCTCGTTAATTAGCGGTCGAGATAGAGTGTTAGGGCTTAATCTAGACTAGGGTTCTTCCACCTGGACCAAAGGGTTAGAACTACATATAGGAACAGGTTTTATCACTAAGAATTCCTAAAGCCTAAAGCAATCCCACGTAGTGTTATGCTTAGGAAGATAGACTCACCTGGGGCTTAGATGATAGATCAACGAGAGTCAAGGGTCGTAGTGAATCCTAATGCCGGGACATAATGTTGGGGGTTAGTCACGGTTGACCTTAAGTTTGGGACCGTGTATTTAAGGATATCCTCGACTCAATTAGCATCAATAGGAAAGTATAATAGCATAGTCTTGTACTAGAAGCATAAGTCCTAGAGGTAGCTTGTCCGGATACCCTATTTCATCCATTGCTAGTTTTTCTCTTTTAACTTCTACTTGCTTTCTCTTGTTTTCCATCTCTCTGTTTAATTTTTTGTCTTTTAGTATAATTGATTTCATAATCGACTAATCAATTCGACTGTCACTTTTCGTACACCGCACAACTAAATAGCGAAATCTTATGTTTTAAATCCCTATTCCCTGTGGATTCGACTACCCCTCGCCAGGGTAATTTTATTCATTCGATAAACCCGTGCACTTGCAGGATACACGCAAGGGGTCGTGTCATCGTGTTATAGTAACGCGAAGTGTTATTATCTTACAATAAACATATCTTTTATCAGATTTTATCACTAAATTGTGTGCATTTGTGTATTCTTATGCATTGTAGGTTTGTGGAGCTAATTTAGAATAAAAGGACGAAGTTAGATCGTGTTCGTCATTGTTGGGAAGTTTTTGGACCAAGCAAGGAACAAGGCACGTGCCTAGACTTGTGAGTGTGTGCCAACCTTCTTTGGAGGGGAACAAAGGCGACTACATTCACAACAAGACTAACTCGTGTGGGTTAGGAGAACTTCATCAGTAAGGACACTTGAAGCAATTGGCACGATCTACCATTGATTGTGTGCCCAAATCAATGGCCTCGATGAAGAACAATGGATTCGGGAGTGTTTCGAAGAGTTACTGTAGCAGAAATGTATTTTTTAAAGCCGAAAATCTGGATTCCAGAGAGTTCACACGGGCGTGTGGAAATTTCACATGGCCGTGTAAAGTCTAGATAAGTCCGATTTTAAAGCCGACTCAACATTATAAAAGCCCGATTAGGAGACTTTTGAGATATCTTTTTTTGACCTAACTTTCTCCCCAACTTCTGGAAAGTGCTGCTAGGGTTTCGGATAGGACTTCGTGGAGCTTTGTAGTGCGTTAATGGCATCGTCATCGACGTCCGGCGGCTGCACAAGACCACGGCCACATCATATGCAAGGGGGTTTTCATCAATGCTTTTTATTTGTGCGTTCTTTTATATTTTGATGAACATGTATAGCTCCATGAGGAGCTAAATCCCTCGTGGGTATTCGGACTTGTAAAACCCTAGGATTATTATGTTTCTATGACATTGCTATTATGCTTTTCCATTATTGGTGAATAAAATTTGAGTTTCAATTTTAATTATCTTGTGCTATTGTTTTCTCTTATCCGTGACATGATAAGTGTTTGTGTTATAGTAACGCGAAGCGTTATTATCTTAGAATGAACATATCTTTTATCAGATTTTATCACTAAATAGTATGCATTTGTGTATTCCTGTGCATTGTAGGTTTATGGAGCTAATTTAGAGAAGAAGAATGAAGTTAGATCCTGTTTGCCTTTGTTGGGAGGTTTTCGGACCAAGCAAGGAACAAGGCACGAGCCTCGACTTGTGAGTGTGTGCCAACCTCCCTTCGAGGGGCACAAAGGCAGTCACATTCACAACAAGTCTAAATCGTGTAGCTTAGGAGAACTTCACCAAAAAGGAGACTTGAAGCAATCAGCACGATCTACCATTGATTGTGTGCCTAATTCAATGGCCTCGATGAAGAACGACGGATTCGGGAGCGTTTTCGGCGAGTTACTGTAGTAGCACTCTAGCTTGTTTCTATAGGAAAACACTACAGCAAGCTACTGTTCACTTTCGGCCGAATTTCAGAATTCTAGAGAATTCACATGGGCATGTGGAAATTTCACACGGCCGTGTGAATTAATTTTTTAGCAGACAGAAAGTTTACATGCCCGTGTGTTAATTCCACATGGCCGTGTGAAGTCCCGATAAGTCCAAAATTTAATGCCGCACTCAGCATTATAAAAGCCCGATTTGGAGACTTTTGAAATATCTTTCGACTTATCTTTCTCCCCAACTTCTGGAGAGTGCGGCTAGGATTTCGGAGAGGACTTTGTGGAGGATTGGAGTGCGTCATCGGCATCGACATCGACGTACGACGGCCGCACAAGACCACTGCCACACCATACGCAAGGGGGTTTTCATCAATGCTTTCGTTTTATTCTTTCTTTCATATTTTGATGAACATGTATAGCTCCATGAGGAGCTAAACCCCTCGTTGGTATTCGGACTTGTAAACCCTAGGATTATTATGTTTTTATGACATTGTTATTATGCTTTTTCATTATTGATGAATAAATTCGAGTTTCAATTTTAATTATCTTTTGCTATTGTTTTCTCTTAGTCGTGACACTAAGGATTGAGAACAATCTAGGTTATCCTTTGGAGCTGTGACAACTCCTATAGGGTTAGACTACATAAGATTGAAGAAAGTTAAGAGGGAGAGTTGTGAGGTAGAGATGTATCCCTTTCCCTTCCGGTGTGATTTTTCCATACCTCTGTTTCCTCGATTTATTAGCGGTCGAGATAGAGTGAAGTTCTAGGTAAATAAACTCCTCTGGGGCTTAGTTGCGCAAACAACAAAGTGAAGGGTTGACGTGAATCCTATGCACTGGGGCTTAATTTAGACTAGGGTTCTTCCACCTGGAACAAAGTGTTAGAACTATACATAGGAAGAGCTTTTATCACTAGGAATCCCTAAAGCTTAAAGCAATCCGACATAGTGTTAGGCTTAGGTAGAAACATTCCCCTGGGGCTTAGTTGCGTGAGCGACAGAGTGAAAGGTTGACGTGAATCCTAATCCCGGGGCATAGTGTTGGGGTTAGTCACGGTTGACCTTAGGTTTGAGACCGTGTGTTTAAGGATATCGTCGACTCAATTAACATCAATAGGAAAGTATAATAGCATAGTCTTGCACTAGAAGCATAAGTCCTAGAGGTAATTTGTCCGGATAACCTATTTCATTCATTGCTAGTCTTTCTCCTTCTACTTTTACTTGCACTTTCTTGTCTTTCATCCCTCTATTTACTTTCTTGTCTTTTATTTTAATTGATTCCATAATTCTCTCATCAAACCGATTATCACTTTTCGTACACCGCATAACTAAATAGTGAATTCTTGTGTTCTAAATCCCTATTCTTTGTGGATTCGACTACCCACTCACCACGGTAATTTTATTACTTCGACAAGCCCTTGCACTTGCGAGATTGACATGACCCCTTGCGTGTGTATCCCGCAAGTGCACGGGTTTGTCGAAGTAATAAAATACCCTAGTGAGTGGGTAGTCGAATCCACAGGGAATAGGGAGTTAGAATACGAGATTTCACTATTTAAGCTATGTGGAGTATGGAAAAGTAACAATAGGATAAATGAGTGACTTATGGAAGCAATTATAATAAAAAAACAGTAATTGAATAGAAAGATGGAAGATGAGAAAGTGCAAGTAAAAGAGACTAGAGAGGATCTAGCAATGGATGAAGTGTGGTATCCGGACAAGCTACCTCTAGCATTTATGCTTCTAGTGCAAGACTATGCTATTATACTTTCCTATTAATGTTAATTGAGTCGAGGAAATCCTTAGACTCACGGTCCCAAACCTAAGGACAACCGTGACTAACCCCATCATTATGCCCCGGTATTAGGATTCACATCAACCCTTCACTCTATCGCTTGCACGACTAAGCTCCAAGGGAATATATCTACCTAAACCTCACACTACATGGGATTGCATTAAGTTCTAGGGACTCCTAGTGGGAAAACCTATTCCTGTGTGTAGTTCTAACCCTTTGGTCGAGGTGGAAGAACCCTAGTCTCGATTTAGCCCTAGTGCGTAGGATTTACTTCAACCCTTCACTCTGTTACTCGCGTAACTATGCCAAGGGGAGTTTATCTACCTAGCACTTCACTCTATCTCGACCACTAATAAACCAAGGAAACCAAGGTAGGGAGAAATCACACCTGAGGGGAAGGGGATACATCGCTACCTCACAACTCTCCCTCTCAACCCTCTTCAATCTTAAGTAGTCTAACCCTATAGGAGTTGTCACACCTCCAAAGAATAATCTAGAATGCTCTCAACTCTAGTGTCGCATCTAAGGGAAAACAATATCAAGATGAAATTAAGATTGAAACACAATTTTTATTCATCAACAATGGCAAAGCATAATAAAAATGTCAAAGAAGCATATTAACCCTAGAGTTTACAAGCCCGAATACCCACAAGGGTTTTAGCTCCTCATGGAGCTATACATGTTCATCAAAGTATGAAAGAAAGCACAAAGTAAAGACATCAATGAAAACACCCTTGTGTATGGTGTGGCCGTGGTATTGTGCGGCAGCCGGACGTCGGTGACGATGCCGATGACGCGCTCTAAACCTCTACGAAATCCTCTCCAAAACCCTAACCGCACTCTCCAGAAGTTCGGGAGAAAGATACGTCAAAAGATATTTTAAAGTCTCCAAAATCGCTCTTTATATTCTTGAGTGCGGCTTTAAAATCGGACTTATCAGGACTTTACATGAGCGTGTGAAGTTTCTGGCTTGCTTGGAAATTAATTCACATGGCTGTGTGGAATTTCAACACGGGCTTGTGAATTCTCTGGCTTGCTGGAAAATTAATTTACAAGGCCGTGTGGAATTTCCACACGCCCGTGTGAATTCTCTGGAATTCTGAATTTCGGCCGACGATGAACAGTAGCTTGCTACAGTATTTTGCTGCAATAACTTGCTACAGTAATTCCCCCGAAACACTCCCGAATCTGTCGTTCTTCATTGAGGCCGTTGACTTGGGCACACAATCAACGGTAGATCGTGCCAATTGCTTCAAATCTCCTAATTGGTGAAGTTCTCCTTGTTAGCATGAGTTAGACTTATTGTGAATGTGACTGCCTTTGTGCCCTCCAAAGGAGGTTGGCACACACTCACAAGTCTCTACTCATGCCGTGCTCCTTGCTTAGTCTAAGAATCTTAACAACAATGGCGAACACGATCTAACTTCGTTCCTTTCCTTCACTTTATCTTCACAACCCTGCAATGCACAAAAGTAAACAAATGCACACTTTTTAGTGATAAAATCTGATTAAATTAATGCTCATTGCAAGATAATAACGCTTCGCATTACTATAACACGAGCACTTATCAGGGATACATGCAAGGGGTCGTGTCATGACACTAGGGTTGAGAGCAATTTAGGTTACCCTTTGGAGGTGTGACAACTCCTATAGGGTTAGATTAGTTAAGATTGAAAAGGGTTGAGAGGGTGAGTCGTGAGTTAGCGAAGCGTCCCTTTTCCCCTCCGGTGTGATTTCTCCCTACCTCCGTTTTCCTTGATTTATTAGCGGTCGAGATAGAGTGAAGTGCTAGGCAGATAAACTCCCCTGAGGGCTTAGTTGCCCAAGCAACAGAGTGAAGGGTTGACGTGAATCCTAAGCACTGGGGCTTAATCTAGACTAGGGTTCTTCCACCTGGACCAAAGTGTTAGAACTACACATAGGAACAGGTTTTATCACTAGGAATCCCTAGAGCTTAAAACAATCCCACGTAGTGTTAGTTGCCTGAGCGACAGAGTGAAGGGTTGACGTGAATCCTAATGCCGGGGAATAGTGTTGGGGTTAGTCACGGTTGACCTTAGGTTTGGGGCCGTGAGTTTAAGGATTTCCTCGACTCAATTAACATCAATAGAAAAGTATAATAGCATAGTCTTGCACTAGAAGCATAAGTCCTAGAGGTAGCTTGACATGACCCCTTGCGTGTGTACCCGCAAGTGCACGGGTTGTCGAAGTAATAAATTTTACCTTGGTGAGTGGGTAGTTGAATCCACAGGGAATAGGGATTTAAGATACAAGATTTCTTTATTTAGCTATGCGGTGTATGAAAAGTGAGATTAGAATCAATGAGTGAGTATGAAGGCAAATATAAAGAGACAAGAATTAAAAATAGAAAGATGATAGGTGAGAGAGTGCAGACAGGAGTAAACAGAGAAGGACTAGCAATGAATATGAAATAGGGTATACGGACAAGTTACCTCTAGGACTTATGCTTCTAGTGCAAAACTATGCTATTATACTTTCCTATTGATGTTAATTGAGTCGAGAATATCCTTAAACTCACGGTCCCAAAACATAAGGTCAACCGTGACTAACCCCAACATTATGTCCCACTATTAGGATTCACTACGACCCTTGACTCTTGTTGACCTATCAACTAAGCCCAGGGGAGTCTATCTTCCTAACCCTAACACTACATGGGATTGCTTTAAGCTCTAGGGATTCCTAGTGATAAAACCTGTTACTCTATGTAGTTCTAACCCTTTGGTCCAGGTGGAAGAACCCTACTCTAGATTGAGCCTTAACACTCTATCTTGACCGCTAACTAACCAAGGAAACGGAGATAGGGAGAAATCACACTGGAAGGGAATGGGGTACATCGCTACCTCACAACTCTCCCTCTCAACCCTCTTGAATTTTAAGTAGTCTAATCCTATAGGAGTTGTCACACCTCCAAGGGATAACCTAGATTGCTCTCAACCTTAGTGTCAAGGCTAAGGAAGAACAATAGTAAAAGATAATTAAAACTGAAACTCGAATTTATTGATCAATAATGGAAAAACATAATAACAATCTCACAGAAACATAATAATCCTAGGGTTTTCCAAGTCCAAACACCCACGAGGGGTTTAGCTCCTCATGGAGCTATACATGTTCATCAAAATATGAAAGAAAGAATAAAGTAAAAGCATTGATGAAAACCTCCTCGCGTATGGTGTGGCCGTGGTTTTGTGCGGCCGTCGAACGTCGATGTCGATGCCGATGACGCACTCTCCAGAAGTTGGGGAGAAAGATAAGTCAAAAGATATTTTCAAAGTCTCCAAATTGGGCTTTTATAATGCTGAGTGCGGCATAAATTTTGTACTTATCGGGACTTCACACGGCCGTGTGGAATTAACACACGGGCGTGTGAAGTTTCTGTCTGCTGAAAAATTAATTCACACGGCCGTGTGTTAATTCCACACGCCCGTGTGAATTTTCTGGAAGTTTCTGTCTGCTTGCAACAGAGTTTTGCTACAGTAACAAAGCTACAGTACTCGCCCAAAACGCTCCCGAATCCGTCGTTCTTCATCGAGGCCATTGAATTGGGCACACAATAAATGGTAGATCGTGCCGATTGCTTCAAGTCTCCTTCTTGGTGAAGTTCTCCTAAGCCACACGAGTTAGACTTGTTATGAATGTGACTGCCTTTGTGCCCCTCCAACTGAGGTTGGCACATACTCACAAGTCTAGGCTCGTGCCTTGTTCCTTGCTTGGTCTGAAAACCTCCCAATAACGGCAAACACGATCTAACTTCTTTCTTCTTCTCCAAATTAGCTCCACAAACCTATAATGCACAAGAATACACAAATGCACACAAATTAATGATAAAATCTGATAAAAGTAATACTCAATGTATAATAATAATACTTTGTATCACTATAACACGAGCACTTATCATAGCTTGTCCGGATACCCTATTTCATCCATTGCTAGTCTTTCTCAAGCGAAGCCTATGATACACTTGTAGGACTGGTTAAGGACGTAGAACAGAAAATGCAGTTGTTTACTATACAACCAGTTCCAAACTATGTTGACTTTCGGCATTCAGTGAGACATCCTTCTACAGAAATAGGGAATATTGTTGATCAATTTTGCATGGGGCATAACAAGAATTATGAATTGGGCTGTGTATTGGACAAATTTGATAAATTAGTCCTAGCTTTCTCAAGTGGTGACACAGAAAAAACCCTAGAGAAGGTCCTTACACAGTTTGAATCAGGTTATTGGGAGCATGATAGCTTCCCCGCAAGTGTACGGGATCGCCAAGTAATACCCTGTGAGTGACACAGGGGTCGTATTCCACTGGGGCCAAGGAAGTACTATTACTCAACCTTCATCTATTTTTTAGCCTACCATTCAATATAAGTGGATAAGAAATAAAACAAAAAAACTAATTTAAACTAATCCTATGGCCTGGTAACTAGCACACGGATGTAAATAAACAAGGGAGTATCAAGCATGAGAAGGGTGTGTTTGGACAAGGAATCCACCTAGGGTTGTCATTGATTCACAAACTAGGATGATATAAAGATGCATTGATGATAGTTGAGACCTAGAGACCTCGTGAGTAGATTAGCCCCGATCTCTCGGCGACTAACCCCTAATCCCATACGAATGTTAATTTGAATCTCTCCGTATTAACCCACCTATGATCGCATTAAGCTCCGTGAAATCTCTAATAGGAGTAAACCTACTATCCCTCGGCTTAAACCTAGTAATCGAGGGCTACCGACAACCAATTTCTCGGCGTGTTGGCACAAGAATCCCCTTTCAATCTCTCCTAGATCTAGTACACGCGAGTAGGTGACACGACCCTTTGCGTGTATCCCGCAAGTGCACGGGTTTGTCGAAGTAATAAATTTACCCTGGTGAGTGGGTAGTCGAATCCACAGGGAATAGGGAATTAGAATACGAGATTTCACTAATAAAGCTATGCGGAGTACGAAAAAGCAATAGTTAGATCAATGAGTGAATATAAAATCAATAGAATGAAAAGCAAGAAATTAAATAGAAAGACGGAAGATGAGAGAGTGCAAATAAAAGAGAATAGAGAGGATTACTAATGAATGAAATAGGGCATCCGGACAAGCTACCTCTAGGGTCTATGTTTCTAGTGCAGGACTATACTATTATACTCTCCTATTGATGTTTAATTAAGTTGAGGATATCCTAAGACTCACTGTCCCAAACCTAAGGACAACCGTGACTAACCCCTATACAATGCCTTGGTATTAGGATTCACATCAGCCTTCACTCTGTCGCTCGCACGACTAAGCCCCAGGGGAGTATATCTACCTAACCCTCACACTACGTGTGATTGCTTTAAGCTCTACGGATTCCTAATGGTAAAATCTGTTCCTATGTGTAGTTCTAACCCTTTGGTCCAGGTGTAAGAACCCTAGTCTAGATTAAGCCCTAATGCGTAGGATTCACTTCAACCCTTCACTCAATTACTTGCGTAACTAAGCCCCAGGGGAGTTTATCTACCAAGCACTTGACTCTATTTCGACCGCTGTGAAATCAAGGAAACGGAGGTAGGGAGAAACCACGTCGGAGGAGAAAGGGGTACATCGCTACCTCACAACTCTCCCTCTCAACCCTCTTCAATCTTAAGTAGTCTAACCCTAAGGAGTTGTCACAGCTCCAAAAGGCAACCTAAATTGTTCTCAATCCTAGTGTCACATCCAAGAGAAAACAATAGCAATATGAAATTAAGATTGAAACTCAATTTTTATTCATCAATAATGGAAAAGCATAATAACAATGTCAAAGAAACATAATAACCCTAGAGTTTACAAGTCCGAATATCCTTAAGGGGGTTTAGCTCCTCATGGAGCTATACATGTTCATTAATGTAGAAAAGGAAGCACAAAGTAAAGACATCAATGAAAACCCCCTTGCGTATGGCGTGGCCGTGGTCTTGTGCGGCCGTCGAACGTCGGTGACGATGCCAATGACGCGCGCTAAACCCACACAAAATCCACTCCGAAACCCTAGCTGCACTCCCCCAAGTTGGAGAGAAAGATAGGTCAAAAGATATCTCCAAAGGTCTCCAAAATCGCCTTTTATAATGTTGAGTCGCGGCTTTAAAATCTGACTTATCGGGGGCTTCACACGGCCATGTTGAATTAACACACGGGCGTGTGAAATTTCTGTCTGCTGAAAAATTAATTCACACGGCCGCGTGAACTCTCTGGAATTCTGAATTTCGGCCGAAAGTGAACAGTAACTTGCGACATTGTTTTGCTACAGCAGCAAGCCCTAGTGCTGCTACAGTAACAAGCCCTAGTGCTCCCGAGTCCATCGTTCTTCATTGAGGCCATGGAATTGGGCACACAATCAATGGTAGATCGTGCCGATTGCTTCAAGTCTCCTTCTTGGTGAAGTTCTCCTAAACTACACGAGTTAGACTTGTTGTGAATGTGACTGCCTTTGTGCCCTCCAAAAGAGGTTGGCACACACTCACAAGTCGAAGCTCGTGCCTTGTTCCGTGCTTGGTCCGAAAACTTCACAACATCGGCGAACACGACCTAATTTCGTTCTTCTTCTCCAATTTAGCTCCACAAACCTTCAATGCACAAGAATACACAAATGCACGCCATTTAGTGATAAAAACTGATAAAAGATATGCTCAATGTAAGATAATAACGCTTCGTGGTACTACAACATAAGCACTTATCAAATCCCCCACACTTAAGCTTTTGCTTGTCCTCAAGCAAAAATAAAACGTGAAAGTACTTTGGAAGAACAATTGAAAGTGCTCGGCCTTAGTTTCAGCAAAAATATGCAAAAGAAGCATTCTACAAGTAAGGGGAAATCCAAACAACGCATAAGGTTATCATTGCTCTAGCTAAAAACTCGAATCAAAAAGGATAAAAACTCGAAAATGTGTTAGTGTGTGCGATTTTACTCAAGAGAACCAACGAGTACTCCTCAAACTTTTGTTAGAAAGGACTTATTTATATACAAAAACCAAAACTAAAGAGAGAAGGAAGTAGTAGCTTCACACATTCTTGAAGGTAGCCCTTTCCTAGGCGGCCGCCAAAGGTGGCTTTCACACTTTCGAGAAGGTAGCTCTTTCTACCGGGGTAGTAGCTTTCACGCATCCCATGAGATAGCTCTTTCTCTCATTAGGGCATAACTTGTATCCGACTTATGAGAGTAGCTATATACTTCATAGGTGGTAGCTCTTTCCACCCCAAATGCTTACATAAAACAAAGCAACTATTCACAAACTCAGATTTTTCTCTTTCTTTTCTTTTTCATATATATATATATATATATATATGCATTTTTCAAAGTAAAACTAAGAACGATGATAAACTTGTCCTTAAAAACTTCAAGATTGAGTTTCCAAAAGATTCCAAGAGTAAGTTGTGCAATATAAGATAATCGAGCAAAAATTCCCTAAAAATTCAAGAAAAAACTAGAGCATGGTAGGACACAATGTTAAAAATTCTCATAAACTATAAGAATACAACCGTTGCAACTAAGGTGAACCGCCATAGGCTACATGAGCATGAACAATTGAACGCACAAGTAAAAGTGTGTGCAATGTGAACCCTCCCCTCCCCACACTTAAGATGTACATTATCCCCAATGTACGCAAGCAAGCACAATTATAAGTAGCAAATAAAACAATTAGTGTGAAAGTGGGCAATTAAAACATTACTCCCCTGAACTCCAACTATTGCGTTTGATGGAGCTAGGTCATTGAGAGTTGAGTCTCAATGGTTTGTGGAGCACACACGGTCCTATGACCATGCCAATGACTGTTCCTCAAAATCCTTTACATCCAAGACCATCTGTGCACACATACACAAGGGTTCAGTATAGCTCAATAAAAACTCGAGTATATAAAATATGAAGCAATGAATACAACTCGAGATAAAAGGAACGCAAAATAAAAGATAAACTCAGAAGGAGAATCCTTTCTGAGTACTACAAGTCCAAAAATAAAAATAAAAAGAGTACAAAAAATGAAAATCAAAAGCAATAAACACGAAAACTAAGACGCCTCAGCGTCGGTGTCCTGAATAGTGGCCTCTGGTGCTGCTGGAGGCTCTAGAGATGCACTTGGATCGACTGATGCTGGAGGAGATGGTGGTGGAGGAGTGAGGTCTCTAGTTCGAGCCTGCTCAAGGAGTCTCTCTATGGTGTGAAGCCGTGCCATAGTCTCTGCGTGCTGTGCCACCTGTGCGGCCCTGATCTCGGCCTGCTCTGCTTGTAGCATGCCCACTGCGCTCTCGAGGCGCTCCAACCTGTCCTGACCCCGAAAGGGTGAGAACATGCGCACCGGAGGTGGCTCCGGCGCGGTGGGTGGTGCCTCGGTCTCTGTGTCCGCTGGGGGTGGCTCTAATGCTGCCTGGGACCCCTCGGCCTGATCTGTTTGGGGAATGATCTAGGTATAGGTCCCTGATCCTACTCTGCGGATCAACCCCATCTGTCTCAATGTCTCAATACTAAGGGGGACTGGTGTACTGATCTTCTCGTCCCCCCGAACTCCCTCTCTGAGCCCCAATCCAATAATAAATCGGGTGATATACGGGCCTGCGAAGATAACTCCGATCCTGGGGTACTGACCCTGGTGGCGGATGTACTCGGCCACAATATGCCCAAGGAGGAGTGGCTTGCTCTCCACCATCGAATATAAGTACAAGAGCTCCTGACGGCTCAACACCCCTGTACTGTCCCCTCTACCACTCACTGACCTGCTGAGTACGGCGTGGATGTATCTGTGAGATGTCCTGGTCAAGCAAGTGGCCTTGGAGACCCCAGGCTCGTACTGGCCCTGACCGCATAATCTACTGTATGCCCACTGGGAAGCCAGAGTGCCAGGGTAATCCGTGGGTAGCAATGCATACTCCTCTGTCTCGGTGTATGCCTCATCGTACAGCCCCATCCGTAGTGAGAACTGGGTCATGCTCAAGGTAAAATGTCGATCGAGGGCCCGAAACTGGATAGTGGCATCTTCAGTGAAGCTGTCGTACCCCCGATCGAACTCAAATGATGCTAGAACCTCTAAAGTAAGTGACCTGATCGCGGGATCTCTGATAGATAATAGACGGCTCCAGCTACCAACCGCGAGCAACTCCTCAATCTTGTCGGCAATAGCATCTCCTCCCTGCACTCCTCTAACTGCACTCAAATCAGCGTATCACGTCTGTCCGAATCGGAGTGTGGACAATCTACGAAACCTGGTCTGGTGCTCAGGTATACTGAACTCGGACTCCGTTGGAGGGGGTGTAGGCTCGCGAGGACGCTTACCGGCCGATTTCTTAGACCTAGAAGCCATATCTGCAGAATCACAAAAGAAAATTTTAAAAATCAGTTCAAAAACTCATTCTGCAGAAATCCACACGACCGTGTGGAAATTCCACACGCCCGTGTGGAGCTTCTGGCGGACAGAGCCTCATGGCCGTGGGTCTAGAAATCCAAAATTTACATTCTAATTTGTTCTAATTCATCCCTAAGCATGTTCGCATACATAATAAACATTTAAAACAAGCGAAATCATCCAAAGAACGAATCAAATTAAGAATTGACGAAGAAAAGAGGTTTGGAGTTCATACCGAAGGAGTGGATGAAGAAATACTTAGAATCGGCCGGAAAACTCCAACAAAAGTCTCAAAAATCCTCTGAGATGGTCGGGAAAGTAGTGGAGAGGGTAGGAGAAGAGTTTAGAATGAAAATGTCAAGAGGCACGAGTGAAAATCAAAAGAAATCGCGCGGATTTTGGAGTTCTGGGAATTCACACGGCTGTGTGACAATGCCACACGGCCGTGTGCCTCTGAAATTAGGGTTCACAGGGGCCGACACACGCCTCTGTGTACATTTTGTTCACTCTCTGGGCTACCCCACACGGCCGTGTACCTTCACAAGAAGATCCACAGGGGCAGGTACACGGCCCTGTGGATTCCCGGGAAAAAATACAGGTCTCTAAAAATTTTCACAAGGCCGTGTGTTAATTACACAAGGCCGTGTGCCCAACCTGGCCAAGACACAAGGCCGGTCACAGGGGCACATCACATGCCCCTGTGGTCTCTCTGACTTGCCCGAGAAACACTAAGTGTTTCACACGGCCGTGTGAATAATCCACACAGCCGTGTGCCTTTCACAAGCTTATCCACAGGGGCACTCACACGGCCCTGTGTATTCTCGGGAAGAAGGGGCTTTTATCTGCAGAGTTTCACACGCCCGTGTGGAATATTCACACGGCCGTGTGCCGTAGCACAGTGGCACTCACAGGGGTACTCACATGACCCTGTGGACTCTCTGGAAAAGATTTTAAGTTCTGAGAATTTTCACACGGCCGTGTGTTAATTCCACACGGCCGTGTGCCCCTTCTGAAGTTTTTCACAGGGGCAAGGTCACGCCCCTGTGTCTTCTTTGGCTGAGCTCTATTTGGTACCACACGGCCGTGTGTTAATTCCACACGGCCGTGTGTTTTCTCTGGTTCACTTAGAAAAATTTACAGACTCTCAGAAAAATTCAGAAACTCTTTTAAAACACTTAGAGCCTGTACAAATCATGAAAACATGACCAGAGACCACAGAAAACACACTCAACCGACTTAAACTTCGTTAATTAACATTAAGGCACATGAAAATGTCAATAATCCACCAGAAAAATCACAGTATAAGCACATGAAAATCAGGACACCAAATCTAAGGCTTTTATTCAGACTAAAACGAAACTAAATCCTAGAAAAGCAGCAAAACCTTGGGTTGCCTCCCAAGAAGCGCTTGTTTAACGTCACTAAGCTTGACGTACCTTGTCTTACCTTACGGAGGTTCATGAGTGAAGGTTGCCCTCGTCCCTACAATCTGAAAGCATGCATTACATAATCTTTGTAGAGTAGAGGGAGAGTTGTCGAATTTGTTACCACAAAAGGGTGTTACACCCTTACTCCGTGAATACTCATCCCATTTCTTGTTGGGGTTCTTCTTATGGCGTCTTTTCGACCTCTTCATCCTCCGAAGCATCTTCTTCATACGCTCCTTCTCCATCTTGATGTCATTCATCTTGACTGCACCAAGTGTGAGTACTTCTTCTTCTTGTATCTCCATGTCTTGGTCCGGCCACCCTTCATATGGATCCGGGTTTAACATTTCCTGCATATATTCATCAATGCACTCATCAGTAACATCAAGATAATAAAGAGTGTCATCAAAGTCAAGAGAATGTCTCATGGCTTCGGCGAGGCGATAAGTGAGCTTGTCATCTCCGACTCTGAGTGTGAGCTCTCCACCGTCCATGTCTATCAAAGCCTTGGAAGTGCACAACAACGGCCTTCCAAGAATCAGCGGCACCTCGACATCCTCATCCACATCGACCATAACAAAGTCCACCGGGAAGATGTACTTGTCTACCTTCACCAACACATCTTCCACAATACCCCTCGGATGCCTCACCGATCGATCCGCAAGTTGAAGTGTCATCCGAGTCGGCCTAGGCTCGCCCAAGCCTAGCTTTTGGAAGAATGTGTAGGGCATGACATTGATACTTGCCCCGGAATCGGCCAATGCCATCTCTTCACCCAAGTTTCCTATGTTGCATGGTATTATGAAACTCCCGGGGTCTTTCTTCTTGCTTGGCATATTCTTTTGCAACACGGCCGAGCAATTGGCATCGAGAATCATGGATGCACTCTCCTCCAATTTCCTCTTGTTGGTCAAGAGGTCCTTCAAGAACTTCGCGTATTTAGGCATTTGGGCCAATGCCTCCGCGAATGGGATATTGATGTGCAATTGTTTGAAGATACCCAGAAATTTCTTGTATTGCTCGTTATCTTGGTCACTCTTCAATCGTGAAGGATAGGGAATTCTTGGCTTGTAAGGTGGGGATGCCATCTCTTTTTCCTTTGGTGCTTCATCCTCTACCTCCACAACCTCGGTTGATTCTTTCGTCTTCTCTAGAGGGAGATTCCTCTCAACCTCTTTCCCACTCCTCAAGGTGATCGCCTTTAGTTGCTCCCTTGGATTGGTCTCCGTATTACTAGGCAAGCTACCTTGAGGTCTTTCCGCCAATGTCTTCGCATTTTGCCCTACTTGATTTTCCAAATTGTGTAGGGAGGTGGTGTGATTGTGAAGAGTAGCCTCCACTGACTGAAATCTAGCATCCGATGAAGAAACAAACCGTGTAAGGGCTCTCTCGAGATCGGTCATCTTCCCTTCCAACTCGGTCACTCGGCTTTCTAAGTTCGGAGCTTATTGGCCTTGAAATCCCGGTGGTGCATTATTTTTCTGTTGTGACTGCCCTTGATTGCTCCAAGAGAAATTTGGGTGGTTCTTCCACCTCGGATTGTATGTTCCACTGTACGGGTTGCCTTGGCCTTGTCCTCTAATAGCATTGCCAACAAAATCAGCCTGCTCCACCGCACTAGTACTTCCAATAGCAATCGGACAATCACTCGAAGCGTGACCTCCCCCACAACCGTTACATGTAGTGATGGCCGCAACTCTTGGTGAAGCTAAAGCATCAAGCTTCCTACTTAGTGACTCTACTTGTGCCGCCAATGATGTAACCGCGTCAACTTCATGAATTCCAGCAACCTTATTTCTATCCCTTGAATTCCATTGATAGCTATTCATAGCCATCTCCTCTACAAGGTGCCGGGCTTCACCGGGAGTCTTGCTTCCTAGAGTCCCTCCGGCCGCCGCATCTAAGAGTTGCTTGGTACTCAGATTTAACCCGTTGTAGAAGGTTTGAATGATCATCCACTCGGGAAATCCATGTTGCGGGCACTTGCGAAGGAGCTCCTTGAACCTATCCCATGTCTCAAATAGAGACTCCAATTCCATTTGCGTGAAGGATGATATTTCATTCCGGAGCCTTGCAGACTTCCCCGGTGGAAAGTATCTAGCCAAGAATGCCTCGGCCATCTCCTCCTACGTAGTGATAGATGCTCTCGGTAATGAATGAAGCCAGTGTCTTACTTTTCCCTTCAATGAAAATGGGAAGGCTCTCAAACGAATTCCGTCGTCCGTTACTCCATTCATCTTCGACATGTCACACACTTCAAGGAAATTCTCTATACGACTATTGGGATCTTCATCAGCCAATCCATTGAATTGTGCGGACTGTTGCAACATCTGTATGAACGACGGCTTCATCTCAAAGTTCATTGCCGTGATTGGTGGCCTCACAATGCTCGATTGGGTGCCCATGACTGCGGGTTTAGCAAAATCGGACAATGTCCGTTGTTGTTCATTCTGTTCTGCCATTATTTCTAACCCTTCTGTCTCAATCTCAGCTTGATTTGAAGCTTCTTGCACAGGTTCTTTAACCTTGCGATGTGCTCTTCGTCCAATGTCCGGGTCGCCTTCAACAAGAATCGAAGGGTTCCCACGGGTCATAACCTGCAACCAAAAACCAAGAAGAGAAAAATAAGAACTATGGTAGATAAAGAAAATATGAAATAGAACGCGAAGTGAATAGCTAAAATAGTGAAAAACAAATATCTAAAACGCCTATTCCCCGGCAGCGGCGCCAAAGACTTGACACGACCCCTTGCGTGTATCCCGCAAGTGCACGGGTTTGTCGAAGTAATAAATTTACCCTGGTTAGTGGGTAGAAGAATCCACAGGGAATAGGGAGTTAGAATATGAGATTTCACTAATAAAGCTATGCGGAGTACGAAAAAGCAATAGTGGGATCAATGAGTGAATATAAAATCAATAGAATGAAAAGCAAGAAATTAAATAGAAAGATGGAAGATGAGAGAGTGCAAATAAAAGAGAATAGAGAGGATTACTAATGAATGAAATAGGGCATCCGGACAAGCTACCTCTAGGGTCTATGTTTCTAGTGCAGGACTATACTATTATACTCTCCTATTGATGTTTAATTAAGTCGAGGATATCCTAAGACTCACGGTCCCAAACCTAAGGACAACCGTGACTAACCCCTATACAATGCCTTGGTATTAGGATTCACATCATCCTTCACTCTGTCGCTGGCACGACTAAGCCCCAGGGGAGTATATCTACCTAACCCTCACACTACGTGGGATTGCTTTAAGCTCTAGGGATTCCTAGTGGTAAAACCTGTTCCTATGTGTAGTTCTAACCCTTTGATCCAGATGTAAGAACCCTAGTCTAGATTAAGCCCTAATGCGTAGGATTCACTTCAACCCTTCACTCAATTACTTGCATAACTAAGCCCCAGGGGAGTTTATCTGCCTAGCACTTGACTCTATTTCGACCACTGTGAAATCAAGGAAACGGAGGTAGGGAGAAACCACGTCGGAGGGGAAAGGGGTGCATCGCTACCTCACAACTCTCCCTCTCAACCCTCTTCATTCTTAAGTAGTCTAACCCTAACGAGTTGTCACACCTCCAAAAGGCAACCTAAATGATTCTCAATCCTAGTGTCATATCCAAGAGAAAACAATAGCAATATGAAATTAAGATTGAAACTCAATTTTTATTCATCAATAATTGAAAAGCATAATAACAATGTCAAAGAAACATAATAACCCTAGAGTTTACAAGTCCGAATACCCTTAAGGGGGTTTAGCTCCTCGTGGAGCTATACATGTTCATTAATGTAGAAAAGGAAGCACAAAGTAAAGACATCAATGAAAACCCCCTTGCATATGGCGTGGCCGTGGTCTTGTGCGGCCGTCGAACGTCGGTGACGATGCCGATGACGCGCGCTAAACCCCCACAAAATCCTCTCCAAAACCCTAGCTGCACTCCCCCAAGTTGGAGAGAAAGATAGGTCAAAAGATGTCTCCAAAGGTCTCCAAAATCGCCTTTTATAATGTTGAGTCGCGGCTTTAAAATCTGACTTATCGAGGCTTCACACGGCCGTGTGGAATTAACACACGGGCGTGTGAAATTTCTGTCTGTTGAAAAATTAATTCACACGGCCGTGTGTTAATTCCACACGGCCGTGTGAACTCTCTGGAATTCTGAATTTCGGCCGAAAGTGAACAGTAACTTGTTACAGTGTTTTGCTACAGCAACAAGCCCCAGTGCTGCTACAGTACTCGCCCGAAACGCTCCCGAGTCCATCATTCTTCATTGAGGCCATTGAATTGGGCACACAATCAATGGTAGATCGTGCCGATTGCTTCAAGTCTCCTTCTTGGTGAAGTTCTCCTAAGCTACACAAGTTAGACTTGTTGTGAATGTGACTGCCTTTGTGCCCCTCCAAAAGAGGTTGGCACACACTCACAAGTCGAAGCTTGTGCCTTGTTCCGTGCTTGGTCCGAAAACTTCCCAACATCGGCGAACATGACCTAATTTCGTTCTTCTTCTCCAATTTAGCTCCACAAACCTTCAATGCACAAGAATACACAAATGCACGCCATTTAGTGATAAAAACTGATAAAAGATATGCTCAATGTTAGATAATAACGCTTCACGGTACTACAACACAAGCACTTATCAGTAAGTCACGTCTACGTGTATAACTCATAAAAGAATCATGGATTTCTCCATATATGTAATCCTAGACATGAAAGCATGAAAGATTGAATCTCAAAACAACCAACAAACTAGATTAATAATAACATCCAAAGTTGATAAACAAGATGAACCCTAGGGTTCATCCAAATCCAAACACAACAATAAGTTAATCCCTCATTACAAGGGACACTTGAACAACATACAAGGAAGTCAAAAACATAAAAGAAGCAATGAAAACCCCTTCTAGGTTGTGATCTCCTTGAATGGATGAAGCTTCTAATGATGATGCAATTGTGGCGTAGAACTTCGCACAAACTCCTTCTCCCTTGCTCCTCTCTCTCTTGGTGATGATGGGTGCTCGTTTCCCACAAAGATCGCCGCCAAAAGGTGGCCGGAAGGCCTCAAGAAGGTGTATTGGTGGCGGCCTCAAAGGCCAAGAGAAAAGTCCCCTTCAAAAGCCCTAGAAGTCCCCATATATACCCCTGAAGCATACAGTCCATATGGGGGGCCGTGAGGATGCAAATTAGATCAAGGAAACCCCAAATCCCGAGCCTCACTGGGTAGTTAACTGGGTGGTTAACTGGGTACTGAAGGATAGGCAACTATTGCTGGAAACTCTTTACTAGGTCGCAAACATGGTCGTGGGATCCTCACAGGGTAGCAGACGGTGCCGTGAGGCTTGGGCAAAGTTCTCAGGATTTTTCTTGCTCGAAGACCCCCTGGTGCTACAGTAATTGCTACAGTGTATCCGCTACAGTACCACTACCAGGTTTTTCTTCTCTTTTCTACCCAAAATGTGTGCTCGCGATCTCCATGGCTTCTACCTACCCTACAAAGCAAATATGACTGGATTAAGCTTAAAAATGGGTAGAAAACATAACGAAATACATGCAAAGTGTACTATTAAGTATACTAGAATACATATATTTAGACACTTATCAAACATCCCCACACTAAGCGTTTGCTTGTCCCCAAGCAAAGAAATCATGAAAAATAGAGGGAAAGATAAGTGGCTAAATGTACTATCTCCGGCTCGAATAAAATGAAATTCTACAAGCAATGGATAATGATATATAGATGTTGAGTTACAATCAATAAGTACAACAAAAAGATCTTGTCTCACCTCTTATATGTCTGTGCTGTGTAAGTGAATTTTCTGTCTCATATGCCCTTACTTGGTCTAGCCTAATAACTTCAATCAGTATAGCTCTAGATGCTAATCACTCCACATGTACAGAGTACTAGGTCTTAGAATGCTAAGTGCTACCTCAATGAATAAGTAAGATCCTTCTAACTCCTGAATTTGAAACTAAATCCCATTTCTTCTCAAAACATCAAGTAGGCAGTCTAAGTGATCACAAGGATTTTTATTTACATGTATATACACTTTTTTTTTTCGAGTCCGCCTAACGTAGACTGCACCAAAATCTTTCTAGAGGGTGCACATGCTGGTTAGGCACAAGAGCCACCCAACTACTCGATTACAGTCTACATAGACGCATTCATGCTTCATTAGTAGAGGAATACTGACATAGACTCATTTTTCTTCTTCTTCTTTTTTTTTTTTTTCACATTCACCCTAGATCATGTCTTTAAACTGCACTACAAGTCACAAAACTAGCACTAGCTCAACAAGGTTTAGAAGTTCTTAAGAGTTCATTGAAGGATAGAACTTAGTCTTCTAAGACCAAGTACTCAAGGTTGTGTGTTAAGCATACAAGAGAGTTAAAGTAGTCAAGTTGGCTATTCCTAGGGCATCAACAAAAAATTCAGTGCATAAGACAATATTAGAGGTGAAACAGGATTCAGTAAAGCACAAAATATATGTAACTCACATCAATCATTAGTTCATGCTTAATGAATCTCACAAGAATCTATAAAGCCATCATTAATAACACTAGCATGTAAAAATGACCCTAATACATATAATACACCCATCCCCACAACTAGTGTTGTGCATTGCCCTCAATGTACACTATTCATGAATAACATGGCAATATAACCAATAAAAAAAATAGAGGAGGGTGAAAATGAACTTCCTCGGTTTATCTTGTGCAACTAGCGATGTGTGACCCGAACATAGAGTACAGCGAGCTATACATGTCGGATCCAATCTCCATTGAATGCGAAGAAGCTCACCAAATTTCCCTTAATGCCCTACAAGGCAAAAAGGGCACATCATCATTCCACAAAATTCACAAAGGAGAGATGGGGAGTAATCATGCAAAGACTCAAACAAAACACAACAATAACACAAAAGCTATAAACTAAAGTCTAAGACAACAAAACAAAGTGTCAATGCTAATCCTTGCCGTTGATTGCTTGCCAATTCCTTCTTCCTCTACATTCCTACAAATCATGAAAAACCTAATCAAGCATAGAGGAAACCAAGACAAACCAAAATGTGGTGCAAAATATGGAGAAAAGTTGGGTAAAGTGATGAATAGTACCCATACAGCCTTATGGTACTGTTCACTCCGAAATAACCTCTCCAAAAACATGTAAATCCAAAACTTTTTACATAAAATCAATGGAAAACTCATTCATAACCATCACACCACCAAAATCAAGCAAAATGCTTGAAAACATCCACACACAAGCTCCAAGAATGCAAGAAAAATGAAAAACATAAAGTTAGGGCACCAAAGAGCTAACCGACAAAAACTTGAGAAAACTTGAGTTAAGCTCGAAGAATCATGTGGGAAGAAGGGGAAATGAAGAGATGGAGAGAGGGTGGTAACAACTTAATGTGCTACAGTATCCATATGGCCCCCTTATAGGCCATGAGGGGGGCCGTGAGGCCTAGGCAAACCTCACTGGATTGGGGCAGACTGCTTCCCAAATGGCCCTATGGAGGTCGTATGAACCTGGAAATTATTCTTAGGCCAAAAATTACTTCTCTAAATTAATAAGTAAGGCTTTAAAGTGGTTTAGAACACCTCCAACTTGAAAGTAATGCTTAAAAAAACTCGATCTAATGCAAGAAATGACACCAAAAGCATGTTTCTCAGGATGCTTATCAATCAAAACACAAAAAGGACGACGACACAAATGTACAAGGCATGCAAACATGGACTTATTCAAACAAATAAAGACATGAAAGAAACACAAACATACACAAACCACACTCAACTAAAAACACAAAAAGAAAAAAAAATGAAAAACTTAAAGCTTGGGTTGCCTCCCAAGAAGCGCTCGTTTAACGTCACGAGCATGACGTACCTCTTGTCTTACCTTAAGGAGGCTTGAAGAGGATGTGTTCATCTCAGCCACATGTAGCATAGCTACTTCCATGAAAGAAAAGAATTACCTTCCAGGATGATGAGCTTGTGGAGACCAAGAACATGTTACCTTTAGGCCTCCATGGGAAAAGCTTGGGCCGGGAATTGTACAATTTAAACTTCGGCGGATCCTTGGTTTATTTGAGCATCCTCCCCGCTTCAATTTTAGTCCTGGCTAAATTTCCTTGGAGCTTCCTCAAGAATTATTTTGGCCTCCAAGGAAAAAGATAAGGTTGAAAGCTTTTCAAACTCGGCATGGGTGGGTCCTTGGGTGGTGTAAACCTCCTACCCACATCTCCTTCTTCAACCAATGTCAATCTTCCTTTGATCACCCATAAAAAAAGTTTGGGCCTCCAAGGAAACAATTTTGTTGGGACGTGTCTAGAATCGGCATTGGTGGGTCATTGGGTGGCTTCAACCTTCTACCCACATCTTCAGTCATCCCGAATGATTCTCTTTTATGCTTAGTGCTTTGAGTCACTTCTATGCTAAAGGCTTGCTCAAGTGATGTTGATGCAACTTTTTCTTCCATTTTAACAACCAATACACCAAAGTCCTCACCCACCTTTCTTTGACAATATCTCTCTTCAATTTCATTGTTGTTCGTAGAATGGGGCTCTCTTGCTCGCTCGTGAATTAATTGTTCAACCCGACTTTCTAGCTTGTGAAGAGAGACTTGTATAGCCAAAAGGGTGATGGTGATGGCCTAAAATCGTGCATTATATTTGGCATCAAGGGCATGAAGTTCAGTGCTGATGGCTTCAAGTTTGGTATCGACGACTTGAAATCTACTTTCAGTGTGTTTCATGAATTTCGCCAATACATCCTCAGTAGTAAATCTTTTTACTTGTGGTGCTTGATACTGAGGACCTTGAGGAGGGGAAACATTTTGTTGTTACTGCCCTTGATTCCCAGAAAAATTTGGGTGGTATTTCCACTCTGGATTGTAAGTTGGGCTGCATTGATTTCCTTGTGGTCTTGGCCCCCGTATAGACTCAATAATCTTGACTTGTGCAATAGAGGAGCTAGCACCTTGCATCTTCCAATGGGATTGTAGCTCACACAAAAGAGAATACAAAGAACAAAGTCAAAATAAAAGAGTATAAAATAAACGTAATATGAACAAGAAGAAAAATATCTACAAAGAGTAAAATGTACAAAGAAAAGAAAAATGGCTAGAGCAATAGACTACAAGCTTTCCTAATATTCCTTGAAAGTCCCCGGCAATGGCGCCAAAAACTTGATAGCTTCCCCGCAAGTGTACGAGATCTCCAAGTAATACCCTGTGAGTGACAGAGGAATTGTATTCCACTGGGGCCAAGGAAGTACTATTACTCACCCTTCATCTATTTTCTAGCCTACCATTCAATATAAGTGGATAAGAAATAAAACAAACTAACTAATTTAAACTAATCCTATGGCCTGGTAACTAGCACATGGATGTAAATAAACAAGGGAGTATCAAGCATGAGAAGGGTGTGTTTGGACAAGGAATCCACCTTGGGTTGTCATTAAGTCCAAAACTAGGATGATATAAAGATGCATTGATGATAGTTGAGACCTAGAGACCTCGTCAGTAGATTAGCCCCGATCTCTCGGCGACTAACCCCTAATCCCATATGAGTGTTAATCAGAATCTCTCAGTATAAACCCACCTACGATCGCATTAAGCTCCGTGAAATCTCTAATAGGAGTAAACTTACTATCCTTCGGCTTAAACCTAGCAATTGAGGGCTACCGACAACCAATTTCTCGGTGTGTCGGCACAAGAATCCCCTTTCAATCTCTCCTAGATCTAGTTCACGTGAGTAGGTCACGTCTACGTGTATAACTCATAAAAGAATTATGGATTTCTCCACATATGTAATCCTAGACATGAAAGCATGAAAGATTGAATCTCAAAACAACCAACAAACTAGATTAATAATAACATCCAAAGTTGTTACACAAGATGAACCCTAGGGTTCATCCAAATCCAAACACAACAATAAGTTAATCCCTCATTACAAGGGACACTTAAACAACATACAAGGAAGTCAAAAACATAAAAGAAGCAATGAAAACCCCTCTAGGTTGTGATCTCCTTGAATGGATGAAGCTTCGAATGATGATGCAATGGTGGCATAGAACTTTGCACAAACTCCTTCTCCCTTGCTCCTCTCCCTCTTGGTGAAGATGTGTGCTCGTTTCCCACAAAGATCGCCGCCAAAAGGTGGCTGGAAGGTCTCAAGAAGGTGTGGTGGCGGCAGCCTCAAAGGCCAAGAGAAAAGTCCCCTTCAAAAGACCTAGAAGTCCCGATATATATGCCTGAAGCATACGGGCCGTATGGGGGGCCGTGAGGATGCAAATTAGATCAAGGAAACCCCAAATCCTGAGCCTCACTGGGTAGTTAACTGGGTGGTTAACTGGGTAGTTAAGGATAGGCAACTCTTGCTGGAAACTCTTTACTGGGTCGCAGACTGGGTCGTGAGATCCTCAGGGGGTAGCAGACTGGGCCGTGAGGCTTGGGCAAAGTTCTCAGGATTTTTCTTGCTCAAAGACCCCCAGGTGCTACAGTAACTGCTACAGTGTATATGCTAGCTGTAGTGGCTTTGCTACAGTACCACGACAAGGTTTTTCTTCTCTTTTCTGCCCAAAATGTGTGCTCGCGATCTCCATGGCTTCTACCTGCCCTACAAAGCAAATATGACTCGATTAAGCTTAAAAATGGGCACAAAACGTAACAAAATACATGCAATGTGTACTAATTAAGTATACTAGAATACATACATTTAGACACTTATCAGAGCACAAGCAAGAAGTTTTCTCAATGGGAATTATAGACCTGACAGAAGAAGATTGTGAGTTGGGAACGGCAGTTTGAGCCCCGGGAATAACCAAAAGGGTGTGATTAGAAGAATGCTTCAGGTTGTGGTAATGAACAGCAAGCTACTCAATTTGAAGAAATTGATAGATTAAAAGAAAACCGACTTCGACCATCCATTGAAGAGCCACCTGATTTGGAGTTGAAAACACTTCCAGAGCACTTAGAGTATGCATTTTTGGCAGAAGAAATGAAGCTGCCCGTGATTATAACATCAACCCTCTCTTTGGAACAAAAGGGCAAGTTGGTAAGTGTATTGAAGAAGCACAAGTCTGCCTTGGCATGGAAAATTGCAGACTTAAAGGGTATAAACCCTTCATTCTGTACACATAAGATTTTAATGAAGGACAATTTCAAATCGGTGATCCAACCTCAAAGAAGACTAAACCCGAACATGAAGGAAGTTGTAAAGGCGGAGGTGGTCAAATTACTGGGTGCAGGGATCATTTACCCTATTTCTGATAGTGCTTGGGTAAGCCCAACACAAGTTGTCCCGAAGAAAGGTGGGATGACAGTGATCAAGAATGAAAAGAATGAACTCATCCCAACTAGAATGCTCACAGGGTGGAGAGTTTGCATTGATTATAGAAGATTGAATGATGCAACCCATAAGGATCACTTCCCTTTACCTTTCATTAATCAAATGTTGGAGCGACTGCCGGGGCATCAATTTTACTGCTTTCTAGATGGGATGTCAGGATACTTTCAGATTCCTATTGCTCCGGAAGACCAAGAGAAGATGAATTTGACTTGTCCTTACGGGACTTTTGCATATAGACGAATGCCATTCAGGTTATGCAACGCACTTGCTACATTCCAACGCTGTATGACTGCTATTTTCAATGATCTTGTCGAAGACATAATGGAAGTATTTATGGATGATTTCTTCGTGTTTGGTGATTCCTTTGACATGTGTTTGAGAAATTTGGAAAGAGTTCTGATAAGATGTAAGGAAACAAATCTTATGCTAAACTGGGAGAAGTGTCATTTCATGGTTCAAGAAGGCACTGTTTTCGGACACAAGATTTCCCATATGGGTATGGAGGTGGACAAGGCAAAAACTGAAGTCATAGATAAACTTCCTTCACCAACGAACGTCAAGGGAATTCGGAGTTTCCTGGGGCATGCAGGTTTCTATAGATGGTTCATTAAGGATTTCTCGAAGATCACTTAACTGTTGTCTAAAATTCTCGAAAAAGATGCCCCATTTGATTTTGAGGAAAATTGTGCAACGGCTTTTAATGTGCTAAAAGAAAAACTAGTTCAAGCTCCAATCTTGATTACCCCTGGCTGGAATGAACCGTTTGAGCTCATGTGCGATGCTAGTGATTACGTTGTAGGAGCGGTTCTGGGACAAAAGAAGGGCAAGCAATTCCAACCCATCTATTATGTGAGCAAGACTCTCACAGATGCACAGGAGAATTACACTACTACAGAGAAAGAATTATTAGCAGTGGTGTTTGCTCTCGATAAGTTCAGGCCATATCTTATCTTATCGAAAGTCATCGTGTTTACAGATCATTCAGCACTTCGTTAACTCATAAACAAAGTTGACGCGAAACCAAGATTGATTCGTTGGATATTTCTCTTACAGGAGTTTGATATGGAGATAAAGGATAAAAAGGGAACTGAATACATAGTGGCGGATCATTTGTCGCCATTAGAAGGGAGCATTGGGCAAGAGCCATCAAGTAAGGAGATCAATGACTTCTTCCCGGAAGAACACTTGTATTCAATTCAGAAATTGACATCATCAGGTGATACTCCGTGGTTCACAGATTTTTCTAATTACTTGTCAGGAAAAGTCCTCAAGCAAGGACTCACTTTTCAACAAAAGAAGAAGTTCTTTAGCGATTTGAAGAACTATTTCTGGGACAATCCATTCCTTTTCCGCATTTGTGCAGATCATATAGTTTGGAGATGTGTATCGCGGAAGGAAGGATGGGATATCCTTACTCATTGTCATTCAGGACCAGTTGGAGGCCATTATGCATCAAGTAGAACCGCAGAAAATGTCTTGGCTGCAGGATTCTATTGACCGACACTCTTTCACGATGCATACCAGTTTGTTCTTCGATGTGATAAGTGTCAAAGGGCAGGAAATTTATCTCGGCGGGATGAGATGCCTCAGAACCCTATGCAATTATGTGAGGTTTTCGATGTTTGTGGCATTGATTTAATGGGGCCGTTTCCAAAGTCTAACGGGAACCAATACATATTAGTCGCAGTCGATTATGTTTCCAAATGGGTTGAAGCCCAAGCACTGCCGAGTAATGATGCCAGAACTGTGGTGAAATTCTTGAAGAGGTTGTTCACTCGGTTTGGAACTCCACGGATCATCATTAGTGATCGAGGGAACCATTTTTGCAACACCCAATTAGAAAATGTTTTGAAAGGATACGGGGTACGACACCGCCTTGCCACCCCGTATCATCCACAAACTAGTGGTCAAGTGGAAGTCACAAATAGAGAACTTAAGCAAATCTTGACAAAGTCTGTGGAACAAGGGAAACATGATTGGTCAGAACGATTGGATGATACACTCTAGGCCCATCGTACAGCGTACAAGACCCCAATAGGAACCACCCCGTACAATCTGGTTTACGGGAAGTCATGTCATCTACCTGTACAACTTGAACATAAAGAATATTGGGCAATCAAGGCTATGAACTTCGATTTGAGAAGAGCCGGAGAACAAAGACTACTTCATCTTAATGAGCTTGATGAGTCGAGGTTGAAAGCATATAAGAATGCTAGAATTTACAAGGAGAAGATTCGACAATGGCATGACAAGCATATCAAATTGCCTAAGGAATTCAAAGTCGGTGACCAAATTCTACTATTCAATTCCCGATTACGACTTTTTCCCGAAAAGCTAAAGACTAGATGGTTTGGCCCATACACAGTCACTCAAGTTTCAGCCCATGGGTCAATCGAGATCACTCATCCGGAGAAGGGTACGTTTAAAGTAAACGGACACCGGCTGAAACCATACTTTGGCGGAGAGGTTTGTAACGACAACAACGAAATAATTTTCCTTCGACCTCCGTAAGATAAGATAGGTACGTCAAGCTAAGTGACGTTAAACAAGCGCTTCTTGAGAGGAAACCCAAGGTTTACATGCTTTTCTGAAAGTCTAGCTTATCCTAATTTAGTTTCGCATGAGTTAAAGCGTTAGTTTTGGTGTCCTAAATTTTTAATGCATGTGCTGCGATATTTCTGTGGATTGTTGATGTTTTCGTGTGCCTAAACATTGATTGATGAAGTTTTAGCTAGTTAAGAATGTTTTCCATGGTATGTGGTCATGTTTTGATGGTTTTCACAGGCTCTAAGCATCATAGTTATGTTTCTGAATTTTTAAGTCTGTGAGTTTTTCTAAGTAAACTAGAGAAAACATACGGCCGTGTGGTACCAATTAGGGCTCAACCAGAGAAGGCACAGGGGCGTGACCTTGCCCCTGTGAAGAACCTCAAAAGGGGCACACGGGCGTGTGGAATTTCCACACGGCCATGTGAAAACCTGCAGAACTAAGCTCCCGTTCCACAGAATCCACAGGGGCGTGTGGGTGCCCCTATGAGAAACCCTGTATTAAGGCACACAGCCGTGTGGGCTACACACACGGCCGTGTGAAAACTCTGGAGAAACCCCTCTTTTTCCCGAGAATTCACAGGGGCATGTGGCTGCCCCTATGGGAGGGCTTGTGAAAGGCACACGGCCGTGTGGAGTATTCGCACGGCCGTGTGGAACACTTAGACAATTCTCAGGATGAACACGAGAAGTCACAGGGGCGTGTGAGGTGCCCCTTTGACCAGCCTTATGTTCTTGGCTAAGTTGGGCACACGGCCGTGTGAATATTTTTAGAGACCTTCTGAGTTTTCCCGTGAATCCACAGGGGCATGTACCAGCCCCTGTGGAGTCTCTTGTGAAGGCACACGGGCATGTAGAATTAACACACGCCCGTGTGGGGTAGTCTAGAGAGGAAGTAGAATGGCCACAGGGGGGTGTGCAGGCCCCTGTGAACCCTAAATGTATAGGTACCCGGCCTTGTGGTATTTACACACGGCCGTGTGAATTCCCAAAACTTCAAAAGCCGCGCATTTTCGTTTGGAATTCACTCATACCTCTTGATTTTTCCACTCTAAACCACTCTCCGACCCTCTCCGTCGAATTCCCGGTCTTCTCTGAGTTTTTCGGAGGTTTTATTGGAGTTTTTCGGCCGATTTTTACAATTTCTTCATCCACACCGTCGGTAAGAACTTCAAGCCCTAAAACTTCTTCAATTCTTGATTTAATTCGTTCTTCTTGATTATTTCGCTTGTATTGAATGATTAAACTCTAGGTGAACGTGTTTACAATGAAATTAGAACGAATTTGAGTGTAAATTTTTATTTTTAGCCCCACGGCCGTGAGGCTCTGTCCGCCAGAAGCTCCACACGGGCGTGTGGAATTTCCACACGGCCGTGTGGATTTTTGTAGATTGTGTTGTTGAACTGTTTTTAACTATTTTCTTTTGCAACTTTGGAGAGATGTCTTCTAGGGCTAAGAAGCAAGCAAGGAAGTGGCCCCGTGAGCCTACCCCACCCCTTGAGGAGATGGAGTTCGATTTACCGGAGCACAGAGAAAGATTTAAGAGACTTGCGAAACTCCGCTTTGGACAGACACGTTACTTAGACTTCAGCACAGTCAGGGAGATACAAGAGGGACAGAGCATCATAGATGAGATTGAGGAGATGCTCGCCGTAGGTAGCTGGGGCCGTCTATTATCCCTTCGAGAGACAGCTATCAGATCACTCACACTCGTGGTCTTATCAATCTTTGAGTTCGACCGAGGCTATGACAGTTTTACAAATACTGGTTCCATTCAGTTCTGTGCACTCGGTCGGTACTTTACCTTGAGTGTGACCCAGTTTTCGATTGAGATGGGCCTTTATGACGAGGCATTCACAGAGACAGAGGAGTATGCGCTGCTACCTACAGACTATCCGGGGCAGTACTCCAGGGTCGGAGTTATCTTCGTGGGCCCATACATCACTCGATTGATTATTGGATTAGGGCTCAGAGATGGGATTCAGGGGGCCGAGAAGATCAGTACACCAGTCCCCCTTAGTATTGAGACATTGAGACAGATGGGAATGATCCACAGAGCAGGACCAGGAGTCTACACATGGATCATTCCCCGGTTAGATCAGGCCGATGGGTCACAGGCAGCAATAGAGCCACCCCAAGGGCAGGCCGAGGCTGAGGCACCACCCACAGCACCAGAGCCACCTCCAGTGCGTATCTTTTCTCCCTCTCGAGGCCAGGATCGACTGGAGCGCCTCAAGAGTGCTGTGGGTGTCATGCAGGCGGAGTTGGCCGAGATGAGGGCCGTACAGGCAGCAGAGTTTGCCGAGTTGAGGGCCACTCAAGAATCACAATTCTCTTAGATATCGGCACAGCTTGCCACAGTCATTCAGTTCTTTGAGCGATTCGTGGTGCGGCCCCGACGGGTACCATCACTGCCTCCACCTTCGTCTCCATCAGCAGCAACAGCAGAGGATTGATAGCAGGACACCAACGTTGAGGCGTCGTAGTTTTATTTTTATCTTTTTTGTTGCGCTTTTATTTTCATATTCTGTTGGACTTGTAGTACCCAGAAAGGACTCTCCTTCTGGGTTTGCTTTTATTTTCCGATTATTTTTATTTTATCTCGAGTTGTATTTCATTTTCATATCTTTATAAACTCGTGCTTTGTTTTGGTTTTTCTTGAGCTATACTGAACCCTTGCGTATGTGTGCAGATGGTCTTGGATGTAAGGAATTTGAGGAATAGTGATAAGCACAGTCGTGGGACAGTGTGTGCTCAACAAAACCATTGAGACTCAACTCTCAATGAACCTAGCTCCATCAAACGCAACACTTGGAGTTCAGAGGAGTAATGTTTCAATTGCCCACTTTCACAATAATTGTTTTTCATTATTTTACTTTTATTGTGCTTGCATGCGTACATTGGGGACAATGTACATCTTAAGTGTATGTGTGTTGGGTGGGGGGAGGGGGGGGGGGAATCACATTTCACACACCTTTGGTTGTGTGTTCAATTGCTTATGCTCATGTGCTCATGCAGCCTATGGCGGTTCGCCTTAGTTGCAACGGTTGTATTCTTAGGGTTTAGGAGAATTTTTAATATTGTCTTCTATCATGCTCAAGTTTTTACTTGAATTTTAGAGAATTTTTGCTCGATTATTTCTTTTGCACTACTCACTCTTGGAATCTTTTGAAAACTCAAGCTTGAAGTTTTTAAGGACAAGTTTATCATCGCTCTTAGTAAGCTTGTGTTTTACTTTGGAAAATGCATATTAAAAAAATGGGAAAATAAAAAAAATAAAAAAAATTGGAAAAGAGAAAAAAAAAAGAGAGAAAAAAGAGTTTGTGAATATTTTCTTTGTTTTATTTATGCATTTTGGGTGGAAAGAGCTACCACCCATGAAGTATGTAACTACTCTCATAAGTCGGATACAAGTTATGCCCTAGTGAGAGAAAGAGCTATCTCATGGGATGCGTGAAAGCTACTACCCCGGTAGAAAGAGCTACCTCCTCGAAAGAGTGAAAGCCACCTTTGGCGGCCGCCTAGGAAAGGGCTACTTTCGAGGATGTGTGAAGCTACTACTTCCACTCTTGCTTTTTGTACATAAATAAGTCCTTGTTAACAAGAGTTTGAGAAGTACTCGTTTGGTTGTCTTGAGTGAGTTCACACACACACTTACACATTTTTGAGTTAATTGACCCTGTAGCTTTGTTACTCGTTTGGTTGTCTTGAGTATGCGTTTCGGTGAGTACTGTAGTAAAACACTGTAGTATGCATTTTGGTGAGTTACTCGTTTGGTTGTCTTGAGTATGCAACTCGTACTGTAGTAAAACAATGTAGCAAGCTACTGTTCACTTTCGGCCGAATTTCAGAATTCCAGAGAATTCACACGGGCGTTTGGAAATTCCACACGGCAGTGTGAATTAATTTTTCAGCAAACAGAAACTTCATACACCCGTGTGTTAATTCCACATGGCCGTGTGAAGTCCCGATAAGTCCAAAATTTAAAGCCGTACTCAGCATTATAAAAGCCCGATTTGGAGACTTTTGAAATATCTTTTGACCTATATTTCTCCCCAACTTCTGGAGAGTGCAGGTAGGGTTTTAGAGAGGACTTTGTGGCGAATTGGAGCGCGTCATCGGCATCGACATCGACGTACGACGGCTACACAAGACCACGACCACACCATACACAAGGAGGTTTTCATCAATGCTTTCATTTTATTCTTTCTTTCATATTTTGATGAACATGTATAGCTCCATGAGGAGCTAAACCCGTCGTGGGTATTCGGACTTGTAAACCCTAGGATTATTATGTTTCTATGAAATTGTTATTATGCTTTTTCGTTATTGACGAATAAATTCGAGTTTCAATTTTAATTATCTTTTGCTATTGTTTTCTCTTAGCCATGACACTAAGGATTGAGAACAATGTAGGTTATCCTTTGGAGGTGTGACAACTCGTATAGGGTTAGACTACTTAAGATTGAAGAAGGTTGAGAGGGAGAGTTGTGAGGTAGCGATGTATCCCCTTTCCGTTCCGGTGTGATTTCTCCCTACCTCCGTTTCCTTGATTTATTAGCGGTCGAGATAGAGTGAAGTGCTAGGTAGATAAAATCCCCTGGGGCTTAGTTTCGCAAGCAACAAAGTGAAGGGTTGACATGAATCCTATGCACTAGGGCTTAATTTAGACTAGGGTTCTTCCACCTGGACCAAAGGGTTAGAACTATACATAGGAACAGGTTTTATCACTAGGAATCCCTAAAGCTTAAAGCAATCCGACGTAGTGTTAGGCTTAGGTAGAAACACTCCCCTGGGGCTTAGTTGCGTGAGCGACAGAGTGAAGGGTTGACGTGAATCCTAATGCCGGGGCATAGTGTTGGGGTTAGTCATGGTTGACCTTAAGTTTGGGACCGTGTGTTTAAGGATATCCTCGACTCAATTAACATCAATAGGAAAGTATAATAGCATAGACTTGCACTAGAAGCATAAGTCCTAGAGGTAATTTGTTCGGATACCCTATTTCATTCATTGCTAGTCTTTCTCCTTCTACTTTTACTTGCACTTTCTTGTCTTTCATCCCTCTATTTACTTTCTTGTCTTTTATTTTAATTGATTCCATAATTCTCTCATCAAACCGATTATCACTTTTCGTACAACGCATAACTAAATAGCGAATTCTTTTGTTCTAAATCCTTATTCTCTGTGGATTCGACTAACCACTCACCAAGGTAATTTTATTACTTCGACAAGCCCGTGCACTGGCAGGATACACGCAAGGGGTCGTGTCATAACACTAGGGTTGAGAGCAATCTAGGTTACCCTTTCGAGGTGTGACAACTCCTATAGGGTTAGACTACTTAAGATTGAAGAGGGTTGAGAGGGTGAGTCGTGAGATAGCGAAACGTCCTCTTTCCCCTCTGGTGTGATTTCTCCCTACCTCCATTTTCCTTGATTTATTAGCGGTCGAGATAGAGTGAAGTTCTAGGCAAATAAACTCCCCTGGGGCTTAGTTGCACAAGCAACAAAGTGAAGGGTTGACGTGAATCCTAAGCACTTGGGCTTAATCTAGACTAGGGTTCTTCCACCTGGACCAAAGTGTTAGAACTACACATAGGAACAGGTTTTATCACTAGGAATCCCTAGAGCTTAAAGAAATCCCAGGTAGTGTTAGGCTTAGGTAGATATACTCCCCTGGGGCTTAATTGCGTGATCGACAGAGTGAAGGGTTGACGTGAATCCTAATGCCAGGGAATAGTGTTGGGGTTAGTCATGGTTGACCTTAGGTTTGGGACCGTGAGTTTAAGGATATCCTCGACTAAATTAACATCAATAGGAATGTATAATAGCATAGTCTTGCACTAGAAGCATAAGTCCTAGAGGTAGCTTGTCCGGATACCCTATTTGATCCATTGCTAGTCTTTCCCCAATTCACTTTTACTTTCACTTTCTTGCCTTCCATCTCTCTATTTAATTTCTTGCTTTTTGTTATTTGTTTCCATAAATCACTCATCAATTCTATTATTATTCTTCGTACACCGCATAGCTAAGTAATGAAATCTCATGTTTTAAATCTCTATTCCCTGTGGATTCGACTACCCACTCACCAGGGTAATTTTATTGCTTCGACAAGCCCGTGCACTTGCGAGATACATGCAAGGGGTCGTGTCAGCTGCATGAAATCTTTTCTTGCACTCAAGAAAAAGCTAGTTCAAGCGCCTATAATGGTGGCTCCAGATTAGGACTCCCCATCTTAACTAATGTGTGATGCAAGTGATTTTGCAGTTGGTGCAGTACTTGGGTAGCGACGGCACAAACATTTCCATTCCATTTATTATGCAAGCAAAACATTGACTGGGCTCAAGAAAATTACACTACGACTGAAAAAGAACTGCTTGTCGTGGTGTTCGCTTTCGACAAATTCCTGTCCTATTTGGTTCTTTCAAAAGTGGTGGTGTATACTGATCATTCGGCTCTGCGCTATTTGCTTAGCAAGTCAGATGCTAAACCGAGACTGATTAGGTGGGTGTTACTACTTCAGGAGTTTGATCTTGAAATCAAGGACAAGCGTGGGGCAGACAATCTCACAACAGGTCATTTGTCTCGTTTAGAGAACCCCAGCAAGGAAAACCTAATGGAGAAAGACATCATTGATTCATTTCCTAAAGAGAACTTGTACAGTATTCAAGTTACAGAGGAGAAAGAGCCACCATGGTTTGCCGATTTTTCCAACTATTAGGTCGGAGGGGTCATTCCAAATGGTTCACATATCAACAACGAAAGAAATTTTTTTCGGATCTCAAGCACTACATATGGGATGATCCTTATGTTTTTTGGGTTTGTTTTGATCAGATTGTTCGAAGATGTGTATTGATAGGCGGCCCAAAAGTGCACGGGTTTGTCGAAGTAATAAAAGTTACCCCGGTGAGAGGGTAGTCGAATCCACAGGGAATAGGGGGTTAGAATACGAGATTTCACTATTAAAACTATGCGAAGTATGGAAAAGTGACCAATTGATTTGATGAGTGAATTATGGAAACAATTATACTAAAAGACGAGAAATTAAATAGAAAGATGGAAGATGAGAAAGTGCAAGTGAAAGAGAATAGAGAGGATTTAACAATGAATGAAGCGGGTATCCGGACAAGCTACTTCTAGGATCTATGCTTCTAGTGCAAGACTATGCTATTATACTCTCCTATTGATGCGAATTGAGTCGAGGAAATCCTCATTCTCACGGTCCCAAACCTAAGGACAACCGTGACTAACCCCAACATTATGCCCCGGTATTAGGATTCACATCGACCCTTCACTCTATCACTCGCACGATTAAAACCCAGGGGAGTACATCTACCTAAACCTCACACTACGTGGAATTGCATTAAGTTCTAGGGACTCCTAGTGATAAAACTTGTTCCTATGTGTAGTTCTAACCCTTTGGTACAGGAGGAAGAACCCTAGTCTCGATTAAGCCCCAGTGTGTAGGATTCACTTCAACCCTTCACTTTGTTACTCACGTAACTAAGCCCCAGGGGAGTATATCTACCTAGCACTTCACTCTATCTCGACCACTAATAAATCAAGGAAACGGAGGTAGGGAGAAATCACAATGGAGGAGAAAGGGGTACATCGCTACCTCACAACTGTCCCTCTCAACCCTCTTCAATCTTAAAGAGTCTAATCCTATAGGAGTTATCACACCTTCCAAGGAAAACCTAGATTGTTCTCAACCCTAGTGTCACATCTTAGGGAAAACAATAACAAGATAAAATCAAGATTGAAACTCAATTCTTATTCATCAATAATGGTAAAGCATAATAACAATGTCAAAGAAACATAATAACCCTAGAGTTTACAAGTCCGAATACCAACAAGGGATTTAACTCCTCATAGAGCTATACATGTTCATCAAAGTATATAAGAAAGCACAAAATAAAGACATCGATGAAAACCCCCTTGCGTATGGTGTGGTCGTGGTCTTGTGCGGTCGCTTGACGTCGATGACGATGCCGAAGACGCGCTCTAAACCTCCAAGAAGTCCTCTCCAAAACCCTAGCCGCACTCCAGAAGTTGGAGAGAAAGATAGGTCAAAAGATCCCTCAAAAAGTCTCAAAATCGGGCTTTTATAATGTTGAGGCGCGGCTTTAAAATTGCTGAAATCGGGATTTCACACGGCCGTGTGGAATTTCCACACGCGCGTGTGAAATTTCTGGAATGCTGATTTTCGATCGACAGTGAACAGTAACTTGATACAGTGTTTTGCTACAATAATTTGCTACAGTAGCTGTGCCGAAACGCTTCCGAATTCGTCGTTCTTCATCAAGGCCGTTGAATTAGGCACATAATCAACTATAGATCGTGCCGATTGCTTCGAGTCTTCTAATTGGTGAAGTCTTCATTGTTAGCATGAGCTAGACTTATTGTGAATGTGACTGCTTTTGTGCCCCTCCAAAGGAGGTTGGCACACACTCACAACTCTATGCTCATGCCTCGTTCCTTGCTTAGTCCGAAAATCTTCCCAACAATGGCAAACACGATCTAACTTCGTTTCTTTCCTTCATTTTATCTTCACAACCCTACAATGCACAAAAATAAACAATTGCACACTTTTTAGTGATGAAATCTGATTAAATCAATGCTCATTGCAAGATAATAACACTTCGCATTATTATAACACGAGCACTTATCAAATCCCCCCACACTTAAGCTTTTGCTTGTCCTCAAGCAAAAATAAAACGTGAAAGTACTTGGGAAGAATAATTGAAAGTGCTCGGCCTTAGGTTCACCAAAAATATGCAAAAGAAGCATTCTACAAGTAAGGGGAAATCCAAACAATGCATAATGTTATCATTGCTCTAGCTAAAAACTCGAATAAAAAAGGATAAAAACTCTAAAATGTGTTAGTGTGTGAGATTTCACTCAAGAGAACCAACGAGTACTCCTCAAACTTTTGTTAGAAAGGACTTATTTATATACAAAAATAAAACTAAAGAGAGAAGGAAGTAGTAGCTTCACACATCCTTGAAGGTAGCCCTTTCCTAGGCAGCCGCCAAAGGTGGCTTTCACACTTTCGAGGAGGTAGCTCTTTCTACCGGGGTAGTAGCTTTCACGCATCCCATGAGATAGCTCTTTCTCTCATTAGGGCATAACTTGTATCTGACTTATGGGAGTAGCTACATACTTCATGGGTGGTAGCTCTTTCCACCCCAAATGCAATGCATATATAAAATAAAGCAACTATTCACAAACTCATATATATATTTTTTTTCTTTTTCTCTTTTCCATATATATATATATATATATTTTTGTTTTTTCATTTTTAATATATGCATTTTCCAAAATTAAACTAAGAATGATGATAAACTTGTCCTTAAAAACTTCAAGATTGAGTTTCCAAAAGATTCCAAGAGTAAGTTGTGCAATATAAGATAATCGAGCAAAAATTCCCTAAAAATTCAAGTAGAAACTAGTGCATGATAAGATACAATGTTAAAAATTCTCCTAAACTATAAGAATACAACCATTGCAACTAAGGTGAACCGCCATAGGCTACTGACACGACCTTTTGCGTGTGTACCGCAAGTGCACGGCCTTGTCGAAGTAATAAAATTACCCCGGTGAGTGGGTAGTCAAATCCACAGGGAATAGGGATTAAAAATACGAGAAATTGCTATTCAGTCGTACGATATATGAGAACAATAATCGGAGTGATAAGTGGATTTATGGAAATTAGAATAAAAGCAAGGGAAATGAATAGAAAGATGAAAGAAAGAAAAGTGCAACTAAAGAGTAAAAGAGAGAGACTAGTAATGAATGAAAATAGGGTATCCGGACAAGTTACCTCTAGGACTTATGCTTCTAGTGCAAGACTATGTTATTATACTTTCCTATTGATGTTAATTGAGTCGAGGAAAATCCTTAAACACACGGTCCCAAACCTAAGGTCAACCGTGACTAACCCCAGCACTATGTCCCGGCAATAGGATTCACGTCAACCCTTCACTCTGTTGATTGCCCAACTAAGCCCCAGGGGAGTATTTCTACCTAAGCCTAACACTACGTGGAATTGCTTTAAGTTCTAGGGACTCCTAGTGATAAAACCTATTCCTATGTGTAGTAGTTCTAACCCTTTGGTCCAGGTGGAAGAACCATAGTCTAAATTAAGCCCCAGTGCATAGGATTCACGTCACCCTAAAGCCTTGGGGGAGTATGTCTACCTAGCACTTCACTCTATTTCGACCGCTAATAAATCAAGGAATCGGAGGTAGGGAGAAATCACATCGGAAGGGAAAGGGGTACGGTGCTACCTCACAACTCTCCTCTCAACCCTCTTCAATTTTAAGTAGTCTAATCCTATAGGAGTTGTCACACCTCCAAAGGATAACCTAAATTGTTCTCAATCCTTAGTGTCACGGCTAAGAGAAAACAATAGCAAAAGATAATTAAAATCAAAACTCGAATTTATTCATCAAAATTGGAAAATCATAATAACATTGTCATAGAAACATAATTATCCTAGAGTTTTATAAGTCCGAATACCCACGAGGGGTTTAGCTCCTCATGGAGCTATACATGTTCATCAATTTATGAAAGAAAGCACAAACTAAAGACATCAATGAAAACCCCCTCACGTATGGTGTGGCCGTGTCTTGTGCGGCCGTCGAACGTCGGTGACGATGCCGATGGCATGCTCCAATCCTCCACAAAATCCTCTCCGAAACCCTAGCCGCACCCTCCAGAAGTTGAGAAGAAAGATAGGTCAAAAGATGCCCAAAAAGTCTCCAAATCGGGCTTTAAATAGGCTGAGTGCGGCTTTAATTTTGAACTTATCGGGGCTTCACACGGCCGTGTGGAATTTCCACACGCCCGTGTGAAGCTTCTGTCTTTCCTGAAAAATTACTTCACACGGCCGGGTGGAATTTCCACACGCCCGTGTGAAGTCTCTGGCTTGCTAGAAAATATTTCACACGGCCGTGTGTTAATTCCACACCCCCGTGTGAACTCTCTGGACTCCCGATCTTCGGCAGAAAATGCACAGTAACTTGCTACAGTGAATTGCTGCAGTAACAAGCTACATTACTGCTACAGTACTTGCCGAAATCCTTCCGGATACATTGTTCTTCACCGAGGCCATTGAATTGGGCACACAATCAATGGTAGATCGTGTCAATTGCTTCAAGTCTTCTCTTTGGTAGAGTTCTCCTAAGCTACACAAGTCGGACTTGTTGTGAATGTGACTGCTGATAAGTGCTTGATTATACATGTTTTACCTACTTGTTTTACATACATTGAGCATCATTTTACCATTGATTATGTCTCATAAAGTGTATTTGGTGTTCTTTTATGCAATTAGGTTGTGGAAGTGTTAAAGGAGGAAAAGGAAGCAAAGATGGGTTATAAAGACGTATTGTTGGGAGCTTTTGTACAACACAAGTGTCAAGGCACAAGAGGGGATCATGCACATGAGGGTGTGTGCCAACTTCCTGAAGAATTCAAGATAATTTGTGTGATGGAAGGGCACAAAGGCAGTCACACCTTCATGTCCCAACTTGTGTGAAGATAGTTAAAGCTCTCAAAGGATGATTCAAAGAAGGAGAAGTCTTATAACTCACCACATGGGCGTGTGCCCGACCATGTGGCCTCAAGATGAGAGAGTTTGGATCATGGTTATGAAGAGTACTGTAGAAAAACACTGTTCATTTCACTGTAGCAGTACTGTAGCGGAATTGCTGTTCACGTGACCGCGTCAAAATCCCACGCGACCGCGTGGGAATTCTGCAGCCCACGCGATCGCGTGGGATCTCACGCGGTCGCGTGAAGACACGTGACTGGCGCGATTCAGACTTATAAATAGGCCGTTTCGTCGATTCTTTTGATATCTTTTGTGTGCCTTTTGAGAGAGGAAGCGGCTAGGGTTTGAGGAGGAGGTCTTTGCCGAATTGGAGTGCCGTTCTTCACCAACTTTGATAGTTCTTTCCTCCGTCATAGCATCGAGGGAGTCATTGGCAACCTAGCTTCGGAGAAGGATCCTTCAAGACGTTGAGCGACCCATCAAGGCCATCATCACGAATTCAAGGGGGTTTATTTCCATGGTTTACATTGCTTTTCATTGTGTTATGTTTTGCTTTGTAATAAGCCCCATGGAGGGCTAAATCCTAGTAGATACTTGGGCATGTGAACCCTAGGTTTCGATTCATGTATTGATTTTCTTTATGCTTTCTTTTAAATCCGAGTTTATTTGAGTTTCAATCTTGTTTTATCATTGCTTGCATGCCTTATTGATTCGTATGGTTGTTTGGTATGCTTGATTTGTTTCCTTGGTGAGAGAGAGGTCTCCATTAGGGTTAGAACATATGAGATTGAAGAGGGTTGAGAGGGTGAGTCATGAGATAGTGGAGCGTCCCCTTTCCCTTCCGATTAAGTGTTTCCTATCTCCGTATTCCCTAAGATCTATGCAACCATATTTGGTGTGAGGTGTGAGTTTGAGAGATTTCTCCGCCGGGACCTTGTAGGGGGTTAGGGATCTTCCGCCTAGAAGTAGGGTTAGATCTAATTTTAGGAATCGGTTTCACTTTTAGGTATCCCTAAAGCTTATTGCGGTCATATGGGGTGTGAGGTGTTGAGATTGAGCGATTTCTCCACCGGGACCTTGTAGGGGACTAGTATCGGTGGCCTGGAAGCAGGGACCGATTATTCTTGGATTACCTCGACTCATAGAACTCGGTTTAGAAGCATTTAGTTAGTCTTGCACTTCATGATAGAGCCTAGGGGGAGCATTGCCCGGGTATCTCATCTTCATTGATTGAGATCTCCCTTTATTTACCTTTTGCCTATTCATCTCTGGTATTAATTTCTATGCACACTAGATCACCACAAAATCACATTGGTCATTAGGCTAGATTGCAGAGAAAAAGTTAGTACTAGTAGCCCTGTTCCCTGTGGATTCGACTACCCTACTCACCAGGGTAATTATTACTTCGACAACCCGTGCACTTGCGGTACACACACGCAAAAGGGTGTGTCAACTGCCTTTGTGCCCCTCCAAAAGGAGGTTGGCACACACTCACAAGTCCGGGCTTGTGCCTTGACCTTGTTTGGTCCGAAAACTCCCCAACAATGGCGAACACGATCTAATTTCGTTCCTATTCTCCAAATTAGCTCCATAAACCTACAATGCGCAAAAGTAAACAAATACACACTATTTAGTGATAAAATCTGATTAAATTAATGCTTATTGCAAGATAATAATGCTTCGCATCATTACAACACGAGCACTCATCAGCTTCATGAGCATAAGCAATTGAACGCACAAGTAAAGGTGTGTAATGTGAACTCCCCCCCACACTTAAGATGTACATTGTCCCTAATGTACGCATACAAGCACAATAAAAGTTAAGAATTGTAAAACAATTAGTGTGGAAGTAGGCAATTGAAACATTACTCCCCTGAACTCCAAGTGTTGCGTTTAATGGAGCTAGGTGCATTGAGAGTTGAGTCTCAATGGGTTGTGAAGCACACACGGTCCCATGGCCGTGTCTATGACTATTCCTTAGATTCTTTTCATCCAAGACCATCTGCGCACACATACACAAGGGTTCAGTATAACTCAATAAAAACTCAAGTATATAAAATATGCAGCAATGAATACAACTCGAGATAACAAGAAAAGAAAACTAAAAGATAAACTCAGAAGGAGAATCCTTTCTGAGTACTACAAGTGCAAAATAGAATAAAAAGTACAAGAATGAAAATCAAAAACAAATAAAAGCTAAAACTAAGACGCCTCAGCGTCGGTATCCTCAGTGGTGGCCTCTGGTGCTGCTGGAGGCTCTGAATACGTCTGTGGATCTGCTGCTGCTGCTGCTGGTGCTAGGGGAGAAGGTGGTCGAGGAGTGGGGGCCCGGGGCTGGACTACGAAAGGTGATGACACGGCCTACTCAAGTAGTCTCTAAGTGCTGTGCAGCCTGTGTGGCCCTCACCTCGGCCACCTCGGTCTGTAGCACCCCCACTGCGCTCTCGAGGCGTCCAACCTGTCCTGGCCTCGGGAGGGAGAGAAAATGCGCAACGGAGGTAGCTCCGGTGCTGTGGGTGGTGCCTCGGCCTCTGTGTCTGTCGGAGATGGCAAAAGTAGATGTACTGCTGGTCGTGAGCCCTCGACCTCACCATCCTCCATTGTCCTTTGTGGGTGTCTGTTCAAAATATAGCACTGATCATACTTCCTGGCCATGCCCATCTGCCTCAACATCTCCAAGCTAATTGGGGAAGGTATAACTGTTCTTTCTATTCCTTTTATTGCTTCCCGAAGGCCCATCCCTTTAATGAGTCTTGTAACATATGGCCCTGAAAAAATAGCTCCAAGCCTCGGATACTGGCCCTGATGCCGCATGTAATCTGCCAGGATATATCCAAGATGGAGCGGCTCGCTACGAACCATTGAATGTAGGTAAAGGAGTTCCTGCTGACTTAAGACTCCCGTGCTGTCGCCCCGGCCGTTCACTGATCTACTCAAAATGGCGTGAATGTATCTGTAGGCTGGTCGTGACAAAAAAAGTGGCTTTCGATACCCCTGGCTCATATTGCCCTTGTCCACATAACACTCTGTAAGCTCCTTGAGGGGTCAAACTGCCAGAATAATCAATCGGAAGGTTCTCATACTCCTCTGATTCTGTATATGCTTGATCATATAAACCCATTCGAATAGAAAACTGCGTCATTGACATGCTATAATCGTGACCAAAGGCCTTGAATTGTATAGTGTCAGTATTTGTCAAGTCTTTATGTGTTTTGTTGAAATCAAAAGACGCTAGTACTTCTAAAGAAAGTGAGCGGTTCGCCGGTTCTTTAATAGTCAACAAACGCTTCCAACTTCCAACCGCTAAAAGTTCCTCAATCTCATCTGCCATCTCATCTCCCCACTCGGCTGTTCTCAAATAACTCAAGTCTATGTATTGAGATTGTACAAACTTGAGTTTCTCCAGTCTATCATGTCTCGCTCGGTGTTCGGGCTTGCCGAAAGCAATCTGTTCGCTAGATGGTTCAAAGGGCCTCTTACTAGTTGCTTGCTTTGTCCTGAATGCCATTCCTGAAATAAAATCAAGTAACCCATCATTAAATTCCATTTTTCAGGACCCCACACGGCCGTGTGGATTGTCAGGCGGACACACTCCACGGTTATGGAGTTAGCATTTCAACTTCACAAAGGTATTTGTTCTCCAAAACCCCGTGAATGTATTCGCATGTCATTCAATCATGCAAATCAAGCGAAATCACAAACAAAAACGGAGTGAATTAATATTGACGAAGAACAAGGGTTTGAAGTTCTTACCGGTGATGTTGATGAAGAAAACCTTAAATCGGGCAGAAAACTCCGAATAAAACCACAGAGAAGATCGGGAAAGTGATAAAGAGGATCGGAGAGTTTTTTAGAGTGTAAAACAATTGAGGCACGAGTAAAATCCACAAAGAGACGCATGGCTTTTGAAGCACTGGGGATCCACACAGTCGTGTGGATATACCATACGGCTGTGTGCCTCTGAAAATATAATCCACAGGGGCCAACACACACCCCTGTGAGCACTCTGGCTGCTCTCTGAACTACCCCACAAGGCCGTGTGAATATCCCACATGGCCGTGTGCCTTTACAGAGGGATCCACAGGGGCACCCACACGCCCTTGTGGCCTCTCTGACTCGCCCGAGAAACGCTAAGTATTCCACACGGCCGTGTGAATAATCCACACGGCCGTGTGCCTTTCACAAGTTCTCCCACATGAGCACACACACGCCCCTGTGTATTCTCGGGAAGAAGGGTTTTCTCTACAGAATTTCACACAGGCGTGTGGAATTTCCACACGGCCGTGTGTCTTAGCACAGTGGCAATCACAGGGGCACCCACACGCCCCTGTGGACTCTCTGGAAAAAGAGTTGAAGTTCTGCGAGATGTCACACGGCCGTGTGGAAATTCCACATGGCTGTGTGCCCCTTCTGAGGTTGTTCACAGGGGCATACACACGCCCCTGTGTCCTCACTGGTTGAGTTCTTATTTGGTAACACACGCCCGTGTGTTTTCTCTGGTTTACTCAGAAAAATTCACAGACTCTTCCAAAAATTTAGAAACTCTTTTAAACAACTTAGAGCCTGTACAAATCATAAAAATACGACCAGAGACCATCGAAAACACACTCAACCGACTTAAACTTCGTCAATTAACATTAAGGCACACGAAAACGTCAACAATCCACACTAAAAATCGCAACACATGCATTAAAACTTCAGTACACCAAAACTAAGTCTTTTATTCAACCTAAAACTAAACTAAGTCCTAGAAAAACTGTAAAGCTTTGGGTTGCCTCCCAAGAAGCGCTTGCTTAACGTCACTTAGCTTGACGTACCTGATCTTACCTTACGGTTGTTTGAGAAATTATACATCCTTGTTGTCATCGCAAACTTCACCACCAAAATAAGGCTTCAACCGATGCCAATTCACTATAAATGCACCTTTCTCCGGATGAGTGATTTCAACTGCCCCATGGGGTGATACATGCGTAACCGTGTACGGGCCAAACCATCTCGATTTTAATTTCCCGGGGAAGAGTCGTAACCTTGAGTTGAACAATAGTACCTTATCGCCCACTTTGAATTCTTTAGGTGACTTAATGTGTTTATCGTGCCACATTCTGATCCTTTCTTTATAGATTCTAGCATTCTCATATGCTTTTAACCTCCACTCATCAAGCTCATTAAGATGGAGCAATCTTTGCTCACCGGTCTTTCTCAAATCAAAGTTCATCACCTTGATTGCCCAATATGCCTTGTGTTCGAGCTCTACCGGCAAATGACATGACTTCCCATAAACCAAATTGTATGGTGTAGTTCCTATCGGAGTCTTGTATGTTGTTCGATGAGCCCAAAGTGTATCATCCAACCATTCAGACCAATCTCTATTTCCTTGCTCCACATATTTAGTCAGAATCCTCTTGAGCTCTCTATTGGTCACCTCGACTTGTCCGTTAGTTTATGGATGGTACGGGGTCGCAAGGCGATGGTGTACTCCGTATCTTTTCAGCACTTTCTCAAACTGGAGGTTGCAGAAATGTGTTCCTCGATCACTAATGATAACTCTCGGGGTCCCAAACCGAGTAAACAGCCTCTTCAAGAATTTCACCACCACCCTAGCATCATTAGTCGGCAGTGCCTGAGCTTCAACCCATTTGGAGACATAATCGACTGCCACCAATATGTATTGGTTCCCATTAGACTTCGGAAACTACCCCATGAAATCAATGCCCCAAACATCAAATACCTCACAGAATTGCATAGTGTTCTGAGGCATCTCATCTCGCCGCGACAAATTTCCTGACCTCTGGCAACTATCACATCGAAGGACAAATTGGTGTGCATCCTGGAACAGAGTCGGCTAATAAAACCCTGCAGCTAAAACCTTCTCTGCAGTTCTACTTGATGCGTAATGGCCTCCAACCGGTCCAGAATGACAATGAGCAAGGATATCCCATCCTTCCTTCCTTTAGACGCATCTCCGAACTACATGGTCTGCACAAATAAGAAAGAGGAATGGATCATCCCAAAAATAATGCTTCAGATCACTAAAGAATTTCTTCTTCTGTTGGAATGTAAGCCCTTGTTTGAGCACCTTTCCTGATAAGTAATTGGCAAAGTCTACAAACCATGGGACATCACCTGATGATAATTCTGAATTCTCAATTGAGTATAAGTGTTCCTCTGGGAAAGAATCGTTGATTTCCTTACTTGATGGTTCTTGCCCAATACTTCCCTTTAACCGAGATAAGTGATCCGCCACCACATTTTCAGTCCTTTTCTTGTCCTTTATCTCCATATCAAACTCTTGTAGTAGCAGTATCCACCTGATCAACCTTGGCTTCGCGTCTGCTTTGCTCATGAGGTAATGAAGAGCTGAATGGTCTGTAAATACAATGACTCTCGACAGGATGAGATACGGTCTGAATTTATCGAGGGTGAATACTACTGCTAGTAACTCCTTCTCCTTGGTGATGTAGTTCTCTTGAGCCCCTTTGAGAATCTTACTCGCATAATAGATGGGTTGGAACTGTTTACCCCTTCTTTGCCCTAAAACTGCTCCAATAGCATAATCACTTGCATCGCACATGAGCTCGAATGGCTCGTTCCAATTAGGTGTGACTAGAATTGGGGCTTGCACTAGTTTCTTTTTTAGCACATTGAAGGCCGCCATACATTCCTAACCAAAATCAAACGGAGCATATTTTTCAAGGAGTTTGGTCAATGGTTGTGTGATTTTCGAAAAATCCTTGATGAACCGTCTATAGAATCCTGCATAACCCAAGAAACTCCGAATCCCCTTAACATTAGCTGGTGGAGGGAGCTTGTCTATAACTTCGATCTTGGCTTTGTCTACCTCCATACCTTGCCGGGAGATCTTGTGCCCTAGAACAATATCTTCCTAAACCATGAAATGACACTTCTCCCAATTAAGCACAAGGTTTGTTTCTTCACATCTCATTAGTACTCTCTCCAAATTTTTCAAGCATAGATCGAAGGAATTACCGAACACTGAAAAGTCATCCATAAATACTTCCATTATATCTTCCAAAAGATCATCAAAAATAGCAGTCATGCACCGTTGGAATGTTGCGGGTGCATTACACAGTCCGAACGGCATCCTTCTATATGCAAACGTCCCGTAGGGACAAGTAAAAGTTGTTTTCTCTTCATCGGATCTGAAAATACCCTGACATCCCATCTAGGAAGTAGTAAAATTGATGTCCGGCCAGCCGTTCTAACATTTGATCAATAAAAGGCAGTGGAAAATGATCCTTTCGGGTTGCGTCATTCAACCTTCTGTAGTCAATGCACATCCTCCATCCTGTGACTATTCTTGTCGGAATGAGTTCATTTCTTTCATTCTTGATTACCGTCATCCCTCCTTTCTTTGGAACCACTTGCGTTGGGCTCACCCAAGCGCTATCAGAGATAGGATAAATAATCCCTGCATCCAACAGTTTCACCACTTCCGCCTTCACAACCTCCTTCATATTTGGATTTAATCTCCTTTGAGGTTGAATTGCCGACTTGAAATTATCCTCCATTAGGATTTTATGTGTACAAAACGAAGGATTTATTCCCTTCAAATCAGAAATTTTCCAAGCAATGGCAGATTTGTGCTTCTTCAACATTTCCACCAACTTCTCCTTCTGATCCGGGGAGAGATCGGAGGCTATGATAACGGGGAGTTTCATTTCTTCTGCTAGATATGCATACTCCAAATGTGTTGGCAATGTCTTTAATTCCAACTCAGGTGGTTCTTCAATAGACGGCCTCAGATGGCTTTCCTTCAATCGGTCAATTTCATCAAACTGAAATGATCCTTGTTCCTCAACACTTTCTGCAATGTTCTGCAAAATCTGGCTGTTAAGGTGTTCTTGGGTTTCCATCGTAGCTTCTATCTCACATGCTTGCTTGGTTAAGTCTATGATTCCTACTGAAAAGACCTCTTGCCTTTGTTCAAGATTACCTGATTCAAACTGAGCAAGGGCTCTTTCTAGATTTTCTTCTGAATCCTCATTCAAAGAAGCTACAGCCGATCTCTCAAATTCATCTAACACATTACCCAACTCACACTCCATGGCCTGTCCTATGCAAGAATGATCGACAACTGTCTCTTTTTCCATGGAGGCAATGTTCAACGATTGCCCATACTCAATGCTATTTACAACCGAATGTACTGTGAACAATTGCATTTTCTGTTCCATAACCTTCACCATTCTTGTAAGTATATCAAAAATTTCATTTGCATCAAACATCCCCTTTCTTCTGAAACTGAACCCAAAGCAAAGGAAAGAAAAGTAAGAATAATGATAGATAAAGAAAGTGTGGAATAGCTAAAATAGTGAAAAACAAATATCCAAAATGCCTATTCCCTGGCAACGGCGCCAAAAACTTTGACAGGAGGCCCGAAAGTGCACGGGTTTATCGAAGTAATAAAAGTTACCCCGGTGAGAGGGTAGTCGAATCCACAGGGAATAGGGGGTTAGAATACGAGATTTCACTATTAAAACTATGCGAAGTACGAAAAAGTGATCAATTGATTTGATGAGTGAATTATGGAAACAATTATACTAAAAGATGAGAAATTAAATAGAAAGATGGAGGTTGAGAAAGTGCAAGTGAAAGAGAATAGAGAGGATTTAACAATGAATGAAGTGGGGAATCCGGACAAGCTACCTCTAGGATCTATGCTTCTACTGCAAGACTATGCTATTATACTCTCCTATTGATGCCAATTGAGTCGAGGAAATCCTTAGACTCACGATCCCAAACCTAAGGACAACCATGACTAACCCCAACATTATGCCGCGGTATTAGGATTCACATCAACCCTTCACTCTATCACTCACACGATTAAGCCCCAGGGGAGTACATCTACCTAAACCTCACACTACGTGAAATTGCATTAAGTTCTAGGTACTCCTAGTGATAAACCTGTTCCTATGTGTAGTTCTAACCCTTTGGTCCAGGAGGAAGAACCCTAGTCTCGATTAAGCCCCAGTGCGTAGGATTCACTTCAACCCTTCACTCTGTTACTCGTGTAACTAAGCCCCAGGGGAGTATATCTACCTAGCACTTCACTCTATCTTGACCGCTAATAAATCAAGGAAATGGAGGTAGGGAGAAATCACAACGGAGGGGAAAGGGGTTCATCGCTACCTCACAACTCTCCCTCTCAACCCTCTTCAATCTTAAAGAGTCTAATCCTATAGGAGTTGTCACACCTCCCAAGGAAAACCTAGATTGTTCTCAACCCTAGTGTCACATCTAAGGGAAAACAATAGCAAGATAAAATCAAGATTGAAACTCAATTCTTATTCATCAATAATGGTAAAGCATAATAACAATGTCAAAGAAACATAATAACCCTAGAGTTTACAAGTCCGAATACCCACAAGGGGTTTAGCTCCTCATGGAGCTATACATGTTCATCAAAGTATATAAGAAAGCACAAAATAAAGACATCGATAAAAGCCCCCTTGCGTATGGTGTGGTCGTGGTCTTGTGCAGTCGCTGGACGTCGATGACGATGCAGAAGACGTGCTCTAGCCGCACTCCAGAAGTTGGAGAGAAAGATAGGTCAAAAGAACCCTCAAAAAAACTCAAAATCGGGCTTTTATAATGTTGAGTCGCGGCTTTAAAATTGCTAAAATCGGGATTTCACACGGCCGTGTGGAATTTCCACACGCCCGTGTGAAATTTCTGGAATGCTGAATTTCGGCTGACAGTGAACAGTAACTCGATACAGTGTTTTGCTACAGTAGCTGTGCCAAAATACTCCCGAATTCATCGTTCTTCATCAAGGCCGTTGAATTGGGCACATAATCAACGGTAGATCGTGTCGATTGCTTCGAGTCTCCTAACTGGTGAAATCTTCATTGTTAGCATGAGCTAGACTTATTGTGAATGTGACTGCTTTTGTGCCCCTCCAAAGGAGGTTGGCACACACTCACAACTCTATGCTCATGCCTCGTTCCTTGCTTAGTCCAAAAATTTTCCCAACAATGGCAAACACGATCTAACTTCGCTCCTTTCCTTCATTTTATCTTCACAACCCTACAATGCACAAAAGTAAACAATTGCACACTTTTTAGTGATGAAATCTGATTAAATCAATGCTCATTGCAAGATAATAACACTTCACATTACTATAACACGAGCACTTATCATGTATCCCGGACAGAGGACCTAAGTATTGTGAAACATTGTCATTCAGGACCCACTGGAGGTCACTACAATGCAAACCGAACAGCAAAGAAGATTCTTGACACCGGTTTTTATTGGCCTTCACTATTTCAAGATACCCAAAATTTCATACAGCCATGTGATCGATGTCAACGGGTAGGTAACATCTATCGCCGGGATGAGATGTCCCCAAAATTGGAATCAAGCTTGTGAAGTCTTTGATGTATGGGGGATTGACTTTATGGGACCATTCCATAGCTCCCATGGGTACAAGTTCATTCTTGTGGCTGTTGATTATGTATCTAAATGGGTCGAAGCACAAGCCTTACAAACAAGTAATGTTAGGGCAGTGGTAAAATTCTTAAAGAAATTGTTCTCCAGATTTGGCGCACAACGTGCAATCATCAGCGACAGAGGCATTCACTTCTGCAATGCCCAATTCGCAAAGATTCTGAAGCGTTATGGTGTTTACCACAAGATGGAAACACCATACCACCCGCAAACTAGTGGGCAGGTGGAAGTGTCCAATAGAGATTTAAAGCAAATTTTGGAGAAAACAGTCGCTCAAAATAGAAGAGATTGGGCAGAACTTTTGGATGACGCTATTTGGTCTTACAGGACTGCATATAAGACTCCTATAGGTACCACTCCTTATAGGCTAGTCTATGAAAAAGCATGCCATTTACCTGTTGAACTTGAGCACAAAGCTTATTAGGCCATCAAATTTCTAAATATTGATTCTACTCTTACAGGTAACAAGAGGAAGCTACAACTAAATGAACTGGATGAATGGTACTCCAATGCGTATGAGAATTCAAAGCTTTACAAACAAAAAGTAAAGGAGTATCACGATAAGCATATCAAGCATCCAAAACAATTCCAAGAAGGAGATCAAATATTACTATTTAACTCCAGGTTGAAATTATTTCCCGGGAAGCTCAAATCATGTTGGTCGGGTCCATATATTGTCACTCAAGTCTTCCCGCATGGAGCAGTTGAGGTAACCCACCTAGAAAAAGTAGCTTCAAAGTGAATGAGCAAAGATTAAAATTATACTTGAACAATAATGATTCTCCAAAGTTGGCCGGGGGGTAACTTCAAGCTTTTCGAACCCCCGTAAGGTAAGGAAGAAGGTACGTTAGGCTTGTGACATTAAACAAGCGCTTCTTGGGAGGCAACCCAAGCATTCAGGGGTCTTTAGTTCATTTTTCATATTCTAGGTTTTTCATCTTGTTGTTTTAGTTGCCATTTCCTTTACTAGTTTTGAAATTGAATAAGTCCATGCTAGTAATTTTCTTATCGTCTTGAGGGTGGTGTAATCATTTTATTTGTTGAGTATTACTTGTTTTTGTCATCATTTTGTGCATTAGATCGAATTGTTTCATGTTTCTTTCAAGTTGGAGGTGTTCTATAATGTTTAGATGCTGTACTTAGCCATTTTGTGAAGAAAATTTTGACTTTGAGTGGTTTTCCAGCTCCTTACGGCCTCAAGGGGCTGTGAGATGGGCCGTCTGCTTCTTAGCCGAGTCTTTGACCTAGGGTTCACGGCCCCTCTCACGGCCACCTTGGGGCTATCTGCCCCTCATTCGATGGTCTTGCCTAGGGCTCACGGACCCCCTCACCCCGTGAGAGAGGTCGTGAGGCACGGGTTAAACCCTCTTCATCTCATCATTATTCACTTCTTCTCTCACCTCTTCATCCCCTCTTCAAAACACAAATTTTTCTCCTTCTTTCTTTCTCATTTCTTGGCCGAATACTCTCATTTTTCTTCCTAGATCACCTCCTAGATACTTTGAGACTTCGATCTAGTGTTTTTCCAAGGTTTTCAAGAAAGGTTCATCAAGGTTTCATCGGTAAGCTCTTTGATGCCCTAGATTTTTCTTTTTCATTTTTCTTGGTTTCTTTGAGCTTCTTGATGGATGATTTCAAGTATGTTGCTTGAATTTGATGTTGTGAATGATGTATGATCAATTCCCATTGAAATTTTGTACAAATTTTTGGATTTTTGAAAATGAGAGGTTATGCTTCATGTTGAGTAGTGTCCATACGACCCTTCTGACTGCCGTATGGACCCTATTCACCGTCTTTTTCTCTTCTTTTCCCATTATTTGCATTTGTTTGGCATTATCTTGGATTACTTGAAGCTTAATGAGGTTTATTGACATTGTAGGGATGCCAAACTTCAAGAAAGTTACCTCTAAACATCCAAGGATCGCAATGCCAACCCCCGTAGAACCCTATTTTAAGCATAATCATCACGAGGCTAAGCATAAAGTTTTGAAGCCAAACCCTTGGGCACATTTCATCACATTGAATGGGGCATCTTGGAAATAATTGGGATGGATGAATGAATGAAGGAGTTACTCTCACATGGTTGTTGGGCGAATTTGTTCATGATTGATGATCCTACCCATTGCCAACTAACCTTGCGGTTTTGAGCATTTTCGTGGCACACCAAGACCAACTACATTACTGAGACACGATGAGATCTTCACTTGAACATGGGCACTTGTTTTGTTGCTTTAGGCATTGAGGAAAGTTTGGTGAACCTCTCCACATTTTTTGGAAGCCGGACCCAATAAGTATTGCTCGCCGTACAAGTTGTTCGGGTCACATCTCGCCAATTACCAAAGATGAACCGGGGAAGCTTGTTTTCACCCTCTTCTATTGTTTTTATTAACTATATTTCCTTGTTATTCATAACTATTGTACATTGAGGACAATGTACAACACTAAGTGTGGGGATGGGTGTATAACATGTTTAGGCCCATATTTACATGCTAGTGTTATCAATGATGGCTTTGTTCATTCTTGTGAGATTCTTTTATCATGGATTAATGATTGATGTGAGTCACATATTTTTTGTGCCCTATTGAATCCTGTTTCACTTCTAGTATTGTACTGTGCACTGAATTTTTTGTTGATGCCCTAGGAATAGCCAACTTGACTACTTTAACTCTCTTGCATGCTTAACACACAACCTTGAGTACTTGGCCTTAGAAGTCTAAGTTCTATCTTTCAATGAACTCTTTAGAATTTCTAAACCTTCTTGAGCTAGTCCTAGTTTTGTAACTTGTAGTGCAGTTTAAAGACTTGATCTAGGGTGAATATAAAAAAAAAAAAAAGAGAAAAAAAGAGTCTATGTCAGTATTCCTCTGCTAATGAAGCATGAATGCGTCTATGTAGACTGCAATCAAGTAGTTGGGTGGCTCTTGTGCCTAACCAGCATGTGCACCCTCCAGAAAGATTTTGTTGCACTCTATGTTAGGCGGACTAAAAAAAAAAGTGTATATACATATAAATAAAGCCCTAGTGATCACTTAGACTGCCTACTTGATGTTTTGAGCAGAAAATGGGTTTTAGTTTCAACTACAGGACTTAGAAGGATCTTACTTGTTCATTGAGGTAGCACTTAGCATTTTAAGACCCAGTATTCTTATTTGTGGAGTGATTAGCATCTACAGCTGTACTGATTGAAGTCAGTAGGCTAGACCAAGCAAGGGCAAATGAGATAAAAGATTCACTTACACTTCACAAACACATAAGAGGTGAGACAGGATCTTTTTGTTTTACTTACTGATCATAACTCAACATCTGTATATCGTTATTCATTGCTTGTAGAATCTCATTTTTATTCGAGCCGGAGATAGTACATTTAGCCACTTATCTTTCCCTCTATTTTTCATGATTTGTTTGCATGGGGACAAGCAAACGCTTAGTGTGGGGATGTTTGATAAGTGTCTAATTATATGCATTCTAGTATACTTATTCATCGCACTTTGTATGTATTTGATCACGTTTGGTGCCCGTTTTTATGCTTAATCGAGTCGTATTTGCTTTGTAGGGTAGGTAGAAGCCATGGAGATCGCAAAAACATATTTTTGGCAGAAAAGAGGAGAAAAACCAGGTCGAGGCACTGTAGCAGATCTACTGTAGCTAAAGTATTGTAGCATATGCGCGGTAGCAGTTACTGTAGCACTTGGGGGTCTTCGGGCAAGAAAATACGAGACTTTTGCCTAAGCCTCACAGCCCCGTCTGTTACCCCATAAGGAAGTTCCAGTGAAGATTTTCAAGAAATTTTTGCATAGGCTTCACTCCACCATTAACTACCCAGTTAACCCTTCACTACAAAATTAACTACCCCATCAGGCTCGGGATTTGGGGCTTTCCTTGACCTAATCTACATCCATACGGTCCTCCATATGGCCCGTAGCCTTCGGGGGTATAAATGTGGAGTTCTAGGACTTTTGAAGGGGACCTTTGGCTGGCATATTGAAGGGGAGAATGAAGATACCTTTTGGAAGATGACAATTTGGAGCCAAAGAAGGAGGCAAGAGCATCATCAACAAGGGGAGAGCTTCACCATCAAGGGAGCAAGTTGCCAAGATGTGGGGAAGCGTCATTCGGCAATCTTATGGGTGAGGGAAAGCGTCATTCGGCCAGACCTCCACCTTCTCCTTCATCATTTCATCTAGGAGTGTCATTTATGAGTTTTTTTATATGTATTTGGACGTATGTATTGCATATTTTTATATGAGTTGATGCCTGTTTTTGGTCTAAATTGGTTTCTTTCATGTTGCAGGTACCAATGAAGCCCCGATGACAGAATTGGAGAAGAAATCAACATCAAAAACACTGTTTTTGAGCCTGGGGGGTACTGTAGCAATCACTGTAACACGAAGACATGAAGAATGGCTCGGTCAGGAAGTTCATGCGGGCAACCTTGCGGGCGCAGTGGAGGCGCATGCAGTACTGCAGCAGTTACTGTGGCAGCCACTATAGCAACTTACGCGAATTTCGGGATTTCTCGGAATTCTTCTCTCCCCGTATGAGAGGCCGCATAGCTCACTGGAATGGGTTTTTAAGGGCTTTTTGGAGCAAATTGAGTGGAGAACCTAGGTTTCTTGAGAGCTTGTCTTCACCAAACTCTTTTGGGAGTTTGAGGCCGGGTTTTGGAAGAGATTCTTGAGGAGAAGACGATGGGGAGAGCGCGACACGTCGAGTCCACACCTTTGATCTACGTTTGAGAGGAAGATCGATGAAGGAAGCCACTCCTTGGGTGGCGTCCTTGGAAGCGTCATTCGGCTTGATCTTTTGTGGGAGTGTTCTCATTATGTATTTGGTTGTTTTCATGTACTTTATTGCTTATTTTGTGATCATGAGTAACTAAACCCCAAGGTCACCAGATGTAGGTCAACCTTGGGGGTGAACTTTTGTTGTTTGGATGCTTGATCTAGTTTATACATTTGTTTTGGTTTGTGATCCATGTTTGGTGTATCTTGAATGGCTTGGTATGTATGAGAACTCTATGTATCAATTCCTAGAAAATACTAGGTTGCATGACCATTGCTCTAGTATTAGGCTCACCAAGCTTGGAAGGGAATACATGTACAAATACACCGTGACCATCAGGTATTTGTACCCATCCAATTGTTAGGGTTTTCCTTGATTGTGTCTCAACCCTAGCTTAAGAAATCCACAACACCCAATGCGATCATAGGAGGATTTGGGCGGAAGCAATTCCATATTCCAATACTCGTACCAGATTAGGGATCAAACACCGTGAACATCGGGTTGGTGTAATTTAGGGTTTCTCGGTCCAAACCACCCACGTGCATGCTAGTTAGGGCATCCTTAGCACTTTAGTAACCCCCGTGTGGATTTCTGCAGATTGGTTATTTTGAACTGTTTTTGATTGTTTTCTTTTCCAATCTTACAGGAATGTCTTCTAGACCCAGGAAATCGACAGGGAAGCGCCCCCGTGAGCCCACACCTCCTCCAGCAGAGACAGAGTTCAGTATAGCCGAGCATCAGGTTCGGTTCGAGCGTTTATCAGGACTCCGTTTTGGACAGACGAGATATTTGGATTTGAGTATAGTGAGGAGTATTCAGGGGGGAGACAGCGTCGCAGATGAGATTAGCGAGCTTCTCTCAGTCGGTAGCTGGGAGAGATTGATGGTTATCCGGGACTCGGTGATCCGACCGCTCACCTTAGAGGTCCTGGCGTCGTTTGAGTTCGACCGGGGGTACAGCAGTTTCACCGAGGGCACCACAGTTCAGTTCAGAGCCCTCGGTCGACATTTCACGCTGAGTATGACCCAGTTCTCGGTGCGGATGGGTCTATATGATGAGGCATACACTGAGACAGAGGAGTACTCATTGCTCCCCACAGACTACCCGGGTACCGTGACACCGCAGCAGGCGTATAGCAGACTTTGTGGTCAGGGTCAGTACGAGCCGGGTGTCTCCAAGGCTTCATGCCTTTCTCGACCTGCCTATAGATGTCTACACGCAGTTATGAGCAGATCTATCAGTGGCAGGGGAGACAGTACTGGTGTTCTGAGTCGCCAGGAGCTCCTCTACTTGTATTCGATGGTGGAGAGTGAGCCACTCCACCTGGGGCACATTGTGGCCGACTACATTCGCCATCAGGGCCAGTACCCCAGGGTAGGAGTTATCTTTGCAGGCCCCTACATCACCAGACTTCTCATTGGCCTGGGGCTCAGAGATGGAGTCAGGGGAGCAGAGAAGACGACCGTACCAGCTCCCCTGGGCACAGATACCTTGAGGATGATGGGTATGATCCGCAGAGGAGGATCAGGGACGTATACCTGGATTATACCCCATACAGAGCAGGGCGAGGGATTCCGGGCAGCATTGGAGCCACCCCCGCAGGACACAGAGACCGAGGTACCCCCCACCGCGCCGGAGCCACCTCCAGTGCGGATGTTTTCACCATCTCGAGGCCAGGACAGACTGGAGCGCCTCGAGAGCGTAGTGGGGATCCTACAGACTGAGGTGGCCGAGGTTAGGGCCACACAGATTACACAGCACCAGGAGGTGATGGCGCAGTTCCAGAGCTTGCGACAGACCTTCGAGCAGATTGTCGCCTCCTCCTCCTTCGTGGTCCGACCTCGAGTGTCCACTCCACCACCTCTATCTCCCTCAGCACCAGCAGCTCCAGCATCACCAGCAGATCCAGAGCCTCCAGCAGCACCAGAGGCCACCACTCAAGACACCGATGCTGAGGCGTCTTAGATTTTAGATTCTTTTCTTTTATTTGTCATTTCTGTATATCTTTACTTTATTTTGGACTTGTAGTACTCAGAAAGGATTCTCCTTCTGAGTATAGCTTTTATTTTGCTTTTTCTTTTTATCTCGAGTTGTATTCATTGCTTTACATTTTATATACTCGAGTTTTATTGAGTTTTACTGAACCCTCGTTTATGTGTGCGCAGATGGTCTTGGATGTAAGGATTTTGAGGAATAGTCATTGACACGGTCATGGAATCGTGTGTGCTCCACGAACCATTGAGACTCAACTCTCAATAACCTAGCTTCATCAAACGCAACACTTGGAGTTCAGGGGAGTAATGTTTCAATTGCCACTTCCACACTAATTGCTTTTATCGTTTTCACTTATTATTGTGCTTATATGCGTACATTGAGGACAATGTACATCTTAAGTGTGGGGGGCAGTTCACATTGCACACACCTTTACTTGTGCGTTCAATTGCTTATGCTAATGTAGCCTATGGCGGTTCACCTCAGTCGCAACGGTTGTATTCTTATAGTTTAGGAGAATTTTTCAACATTGTATCCTATCATACTCTAGTTTTCACTTGAATTTTAGGGAATTTTTGCTCGAATCATCTTAGTACACAACTTACTCTTGGAATCTTTTGGAAACTCAATCTTGAAGTTTTTAAGGACAAGTTTATCGTTGTTCTTAGTTTTACTTTGGAAAATGCATATATAAAAATATATATATATATATATATATATATGAGTTTGTAAATATTAGCTTTGTTTTAATTATGCATTTGGGGTGGCAAGAGCTACCGCCTATGAAGTATGCAGCTACTCTCATAAGTCGGATACAAGTTATGCCCTAATGAGAGAAAGAGCTATCTCATGGGATGCGTGAAAGCTACTACCCCGGTAGAAAGAGCTACCTCCTCGAAAGAGTGAAAGCCACCTTTGGCGGCCGCCTAGGAAAGGGCTACCTTCAAGGATGTGTGAAGCTACTACTTCCACCACTATTTTTGTTTTTGTATATAAATAAGTCCTTTCTAACCAAAGTTTGAGGAGTACTCGTCGGTTCTCTTGAGTAAGATCGCACACACTAACACATTTTCGAGTTTTCATCCTTTTTGATTCGAGTTTTTAGCTAGAGCATTGGTAACCTTATGCAATGTTTTGAGTTCCCCTTACTTGTAGAATGCTTCTTTTGCATACTTTTGGTGAACCTAAGGCCAAGCACTTTCAATTGTTCTTCCCAAGTACTTTCACGTTTTATTTTGCTTGAGGACAATCAAAAGCTTAAGTGTGGGGGGGTTTGATAAGTGCTTGTGTTATAGTATCGCGAAGCGCTATTATCTTACATTAAGCATACCTTTTATCAGGTTTTATCACTAAATGTGTGCATTTGTGTTCTCTTGTGCATTGAAGGTATTGTGGAGCCTATTTGGAGAAGAAGAATGAAATTAGGTCGTATTCGCCAATGTTGGGATGTTCTCGGACCAAGCAAGGAACGAAGCACGTATTTGGACTTGTGGATGTGTGCCAACCTCTTTTGGAGGGGCACAAAGGCAGTCACATTCACAACAAGTCCAATCCGTGTTACTTAGGAGAATCTCGCGAAAGAAGAAGACTTGAAGCAATCGGCGCGACCTACCGTTGCTTGTGTGCCCAAGTAATGGCCTCGATGAAGAACAATGGACCCGGGAGGCATTTCGGCAAGTTACCAATCCTGTTCAGCTGAAGATTAGTGTTCCAGAGAAGTCACACGGGCGTGTGGAAATTCCACACGGCCGTGTGAGCCATTTTCCAGCCAGACAGAGAAGTCACACGGGCGTGTGGAAATTCCACACGGGCGTGTGGAAATTCCACACGGCCGTGTGTTTTGCGATTTCAGCCATCCAGTGAAGACACACGGGCGTGTGGAAATTCCACACGGCCATGTGAAATTAATTTTTCAGCCGAGACAGAAGCTTCACACGGGCGTGTGGAAATTCCACACGGCCGTGTGAAGCCCCCGATAAGTCCAATTTTAAAGCCGCGATTTAACAATATAAAAAGGGATTTTTGCAACCTTTTGAGGAATCTTTGGACCTATCTTTTCCCCAACTTTCTGGAGCGCGGCTAGGGTTTCGGAGAGGATTTCGTGGAGGTTCTAGCGCGTCGTCGGCATCGATTTCGAGGTTCGACGTTTGCACAAGACCACGGCCACACCAATTCGAGGGGGTTTTTCATTGATGTCTATGTTTTATGCTTTATTTCTCACGTTGATGAACATGTATAGCTCTATGAGGAGCTAAACCCCTCGTGGGGTATTCGGACTTGTAAACTTTAGGGTTTCTTATGTTTCTTTGACATTGATTATTATGCTTTCCATCGTTGATGAATAAAATTGAGTTTTTAACCTTGATTATCCTTTCATATTGTTTTCCCTTAAACGTGACATTAGGATTGAGAGCAATCTAGGCTTTCCTTTGGAGGTGTGACAACTCCTATAGGATTAGACTACTCAAGATTGAAGAGGGTTGAGAGGGAGAGTTGTGAGGTAGCAATGTACCCCTTTCCCCTTCGATGTGATTTCTCCCTACCTCCGATTCCTTGATTTAATAGCGGTCGAAATAGAGTGAAGCAATAGGTAGATAAACTGCCCTAGGGCTTAGTTACGCAAGTAATAGAGTGGAGGGTTGTAGTGAATCCTATTTGCTGGGGCTCAATCTAGACTAGGGTTCTTCCACCTGGACCAAAGGGTTAGAATTACGTATAGGAACAGGTTTAATCACTAGGAATCCCTAGAGCATAATGCAACTCCACATAGTGTGAGGTTTAGGCAGATGGACTCCCCTGGGCTTAGTCATCTAGGTGACAGAGTGAAGGGTGTTGTGAATCCTAACACCGGGCATAGTGTTGGAGTTAGTCACGGTTGTCCTTAGGTTTGGGACCGTGAGTCTTAGGATATCCTCGACTCAATTGACATCAATAGGAGAGTATAATATCATAGTCTTGCACTTGAAACATAGACCCTAGAGGTAGCTTGTCCGGATACCCTCTTTTACTCATTGTTAGTCCTTCTCGATTTTCCTACTTGCACTTCTTTCTTCCATCTCTCTACTTAGTTTATTGCTTTGCATTATTTTCACTCATCAATCTTATTATCGTTCTCCGTATTCTGCATAGCTTAACTAGAGAAACCTTATATTCTATCTCCCTATTCCCTGTGGATTCGACTACCTTCTCACCAAGGTAAATTTATTACTTCGACAAACCCGTGCACTTGCGGGATACACGCAAGGGGTCGTGTCAAGTTTTTGGTGCCGTTGCCGGGGAATAGGCGTTTTAGATATTTGTTTTTCACTATTTTAGCTATTCACTTCGCATTCTATTTCATATTTTCTTTACCTATCATTGTTCTTATTTTTCTTTTCTTTGTTTTCGGCTCCAGGTTATGACCCGTGGGAACCCTTCAATACTTGTTGAAGGAGACCCAGACATTGGAAGAAGAACACATCGTAAAGGGAAAGAACCTGCACAAGAAGCATCAAATCAAGCCGATATTGAGACAGAAGGGTCAGAGATAATGGCAGAACAGAACGAGCAGCAGCGAACGTTGTCCGATTTTGCTAGACCCGCAGTTATAGGGACCCAATCAAGCATCGTGAGGCCCCCAATTACAGCAATGAATTTCGAATTGAAGCCGTCGTTCATTCAGATGTTGCAACAGTCCGCACAGTTTAATGGGTTAGCCGATGAAGACCCTAATAGTCACATAGAAAATTTCTTGGAAGTGTGTGACATGTTGAAGATAAATGGAGTGACGGACGATGCAATTCGATTGAGAGCCTTCCCATTTTCATTGAAAGGAAAAGCAAGGCATTGGTTGCACTCATTACCTAGAGCCTCCATTACTACGTGGGAGGAAATGGCCGAGGCATTCTTGGCTAGATACTTTCCACCGGGGAAATCTGCAAGACTCCGGAATGAGATATCTTCCTTTGTACAGATGGAATTGGAGTCTCTATTCGAGACATGGGACAGGTTCAAAGAGCTCCTTCGCAAATGTCCGCAACATGGATTTCCCGAGTGGATGATTATTCACACATTTTACAACGGGTTGAATCCGAGTACAAAGCAACTCTTAGATGCGACGGCCGGAGGGACTCTTGGAAGCAAGACTCCCGGTGAAGCTCGGCACCTTGTAGAGGAGATGGCTATGAATAGCTATCAATGGAACTCAAGGGATAGGAAAAAGGTTGCCGGAATTCACGAGGTTGATGCGGTTACATCGTTGGCAGCACAAGTGGAATCGTTGAGTAAGAAGCTAGATGCTCTAGCTTCGCCAAGAGTTGCGGCCATCACTACTTGTAACGGTTGTGGGGGAGGACATGCTTCAAGCGATTGTCCTATTGCTATTGGAGGCACTAGTGCGGTAGAACAGGCCGATTTTGTGGGGAATTCATATCGAGGACAAGGCCAAGGCAACCCGTATAGTGGTACATACAATCCGGGATGGAAGAACCATCCGAACTTCTCTTGGAGCAATCAAGGACAGTCACAACAGAACAAAAATAGTGCACCACCGGGATTTCAAAGTCAACAAGCTCCGAATTTAGAAAGCCGAGTGACCGGGTTGGAGGGAAAGATGACTGACCTAGAGAGAGCCCTCACACGGTTCGTTTCTTCTTCGGACGCAAGGTTCCAATCGGTGGAAGCTACTCTTCGTAATCACACCGCCTCCCTACACAACTTGGAGAACCAAGTAGGGCAAATTGCGAAGACTTTGGCGGAGAGACCTCAAGGTAGTTTGCCTAGCAATACGGAGACCAACCCAAGAGAACAACTAAAGGCAATTTCCTTGAGAAGTGGTAAGGAGGTTGAGGGACATCTCCCTCTTGAGAAGACTAAGGACTCACCCGAAGTCGTGGAAATAGAGGATGGAGCGCCAAAGGAGAAAGAGGTGGCACCCCCACCTTACCGGATTAGGTACCAACACCGTGACCATCGGGTTGGTCTAATTTCGGGTTTCCCGGTCCAAACCACCCACGTGCATGCTAGTTAGGGCATCGTTAGCACTTTACTAACCCTCGAGGGAATCCTTATCCGGGACCATTTCCTCGCCTTGATATTTCCCTCTGTATTTATACTTACTATTTGCATGCTCTTTGCTCTAGTAGATTATTTGTAGTTTGATTGCTTCCCCGCAAGTGTACGGGATCGCCAAGTAATACCTCGCACAAAAGCACGAGGATCGTATTCCACGGGGCTAAGGAGCAACTCTTACTCCTCCATCGCCTATTATCTAACCTAACCACACAAGCATGGATGTATGTTCTACTGAAGCGAAGAAATAAATACGATATAATTAAATAGAATTGAAAGCATACAATGTGGTTGCAAGTGCTACAATGAAGAGTAAAGGCCTATGGATGTGGATCCCCTTGAGGGGTCATCATGATACATGGATGAAGGATAAAAGGTAGCTTGGTTGATTTAGACCGAAGGATCTCAAGATTAGATCAACCCCAATTTCTCGGCAATTGAGCCCTAATCCTATTAGGATATCGGTTGGAATCTCTTCCTAACCAACATCCCTACGATTGAATTAAGTACAAGGAGATCCCAAAATAAGGATACACTAAACCCTAGTCTATCCTTATAGCTCGGAGGGCTATCGACACCCAATTTCTCGGTGTGCCGATACAAGTAACCCCTTTTAGTTCATTAATGACCTAATACACGTGAGTAGGTCTCATCTACGTGTATAATTCAAGAAAGAACTACGGATCTCTCCATATGGTAGTTCTAGACATAAAGCACAATGAACTAAATCTTAAACCAAACCAAGCTTGCAATTAAGTAAAGATCATCCAAAATACATGATAAACCCCCCCAAGGTTCACCAACATCCGATGGCCTTGGGGGTCTAGTGTGCCATCAAGCAAGTAACAATAAAAATACAAAGTAAATCTCTTAAAAAGCTCATAAATGATACTCCCTAGATGAAATGATGAAGGAGGAGGTGGAGGTCCGGCCGAATGACGCTTCCCTTGACTTGGATCCTTGCCTCCTTGATGGTGAAGCTTCTCCGCTTCAAGATGATGTTCTTCCTCCTTCCTTGGCTCCAAATTGTCGTCCTCTCAAGATTTCTTCGTTTCTTTTCTCTTAGATGCCGGCCAAGAAGTTCCCCTTTTGTGCCCTCAAAAACATCTATAAATACTCCCGTAGTATCCCGGGGTGGATGGATGGATCCTGGGGTGGATAGGTAGGAAAAGACAAGGCAAAACTTGTCTCATGTGGGGGTGTATCCCTGGGTGAATAGATGGATCCCGGGGTGGATAGGAGGCCGTGAACCCTAGTATAAAATCACTGTCTTTTGATGCTCACGGCCCCTTATACGGCCCCGTATGCTGCACTGTTTACTCTTATGCACTTTCATCATTTCCAGCCCAAAACTCCTCAGATGCAACAGCAACTGCTACAGTAAGAATGCTACAGTGCTCCAGCTACAGTAAATACGCTGTAGTGCTGCGACGCCTGAATTTCATCCTTTTTCGCCCAAATTGCATTCTCGTGCTCCTCATGGCTCCCCCGTGTCCTACAACATAAATAGTAGTCGATTAAGCAAAAAACGGGCATCAATTCATATAAAAATACATGCTATGTGAACAAAATACGTATGTTAAAACATATACATTTAGACACTTATCAAACATCCCCACACCTAAGCGTTTGCTTGTCCCCAAGCAAACAAATCATGAAAAATAAGGAGACATATAAGTGGCTAAATGTACATCTCCGGCTCAAACAAATACGAGATTCTACAAGTATAGAATAATGATACACAGATGTTGAGTTACAGTCAATACGTACAACAAAGAGATCCTGTCTCACCTCTTATATGTCTGTACAGTGTAAGTGAATCTTTCATCTCATTTGCCCTGACATGGTCTAGCCTATGACTTCAATCAGTACAGCTCTTTATGCTAATCACTCCACAAGTACAGAGTACTAAGTCTTAAAAAGCTAAGTGCCACTCCAATGAACAATTAAGATCCTTCTAATTCTACAACTTGAGACTAAATCCCATTTCCACTCACGAACTCAAGTAGGCAGTCCAAGAGATCACTAGGTTTTTTTTTTTTTTTTTTTTTTTTTTTTTTTTTTTTTTTTTTTTTTTTTTTCTAGTCCGCCTAACGTAGACTGCACAAAAATCTTTCAGGAGGATGCACATGCTGGATAGGCACAAGAGTCACCCAACTACTCGATTACAGTCTACATAGACGCATTCATGCTCCATTAGTAGAGGAATACTGACATAGACTCTTTTTTTTTTTTTTTTTTCACCCTAGATCAAACCTTACAAGTAACAAAACTAGGACTAGCTCAAAAAGACTTAGAAGTTCTTAAGAGTTCATTGAAGGATAGAACTTAGTAGTCTAAGGCTAAGTATTCAAAATTGTGTGTTAAACATACAAGAGAGTTAAGAAAGTCAAGCAGGCTATTCCCAGGGCATCAACAAAAGACTCAGTGCACAAAACAATACTAGGGGTGAAACAGGATTCAATAGAGCACAACAAGAAATGTAACTCACATCAATCATTAATTCATACTTGAAGAATCTCACAAGGAAGTAACAAGCCATCATTGATGACACGAGCATGTAAAGTTGACCTAATACATGTAAATACACCCATCCCCACACCTAGTGATGTACATTCCCCTCAATGTACACTAATCATGAAAATAGAGGCAATATACACAATAATAACAAAGGAGGAGGGTGAAAACAAACTTCCCCGGTTTATTTTGTACAAATGGCGAAGTGTGACCCGACAAAAGTGTACGGCGAGCTTTACATGTCGGGTCCGGTTACCACAAAATGTGGAGATGCTCACCAAATTCCCTTCAATGCCCTGCAAAGCGCAAGGGCAAAACCATCATTCCAAAAAAAAAAAAATAAATAAAATAAGAAAGATTAATACTAGGGAGCGGTCAAACACACAACTAAATAAAAGCAAACAGAGTTCTACAAAGTGTTGTTCAGGGTATAACCCTTCCCAACTTATTCAAGACAAACAAACACACGTGCAGAAAATAAAGAAAACAATAGTAAATAAAAATGACATGCTGATAAAAGAGAAATAAGTGTCCATGCTCAAGAATGAAACGGCTCATCGGCGACAGGTGGGATAGGTGTGTCGGTGCAGGATGCGGTGCCAGAGGGTTTAGTCTTCAATATTTCGTAATGTGCCATGTGAAGGGGGTGCGTGAACGTAGGTTCCTCGGGATTTTGTGTTGAAGCTCGTGGACGTTTTGAAGCAACCCTCTTGAAGTTTGGCATCCCTACAACACATAAGATCTTCATCAAGCCTAAACCAATCCAATACAACACCAAAAATAACACAAGAAGCAAGAAACAAATGAGAAATGGCCATGAATAGGGTCCATACGGCCGTATAGGGGGCCGTATGGACACTATTCATGGTGTAGCATTTCATTACCATCATGAAAATCGAAAAATTTTTACAAGAATTCAATGGAAATTGAACAAACAACAATCACACCACCAACACATGATAAAAGCATGAATTTATCCACCAAAAAGCTCCATGAACTCAAGAGAAAATGAGAAAGAGAAAACTAGGGCACCAAAAAGCTTACCGGTGAATCCTTGGTGGAACTTGCTTGAAGCTCTTGGTAAATCACTAGATCGAGGTCTTAAAATGTCTAGGAGGTGATCTAGAATGAAAAATGGAGAGATTTGGTTGAGAAATGATGGAAAGAGGGGAGGGGAAATGGTGGAGATGAAGGGAGAATGGAGAAGAAGACCCAAAGAACCAAAGAATGGGGTGGTTAAGCCACTAGGCCGAGCTTCACGGCCTCTCTCACGGCCGTGAGAGGGGCCGTGAAGCCTAGTGCAAGACCCCAGCCCACGAGTAAAATTCACTGGCCAGTGTCTCACGGCCCCCTATACGGCCGTGAGGGGGGCCGTGAACTCCAGTGTATTTTCACAGGAGAATCGCTCACGGCCTCCCTCACGGCCCCTTTAGGGCCGTGAGGACCTGGGGAAACTGGTTTGGGGTCTCAACGCATTCTAAAACTCTCCGGGAAAGTAATAACATGATCCAAAACATCTCCTACTCGGAAGAAATACGCAAAAGACTCGAATAAACTCATAAATTGACAATACAACAAGTAGGCACAACAAGGAAAAATATAAAACAACACACATGATGATAGCAAAAATTTTGAGGATGAACTTATTCAAATGCACAACAGATAAGGAAACTAGCACAATGCAAAGTAGATATGAACAACTAAAATATGAAAATTGAATTTAAAAACCCTCGAACACTTGGGTTGCCTCCCAAGAAGCGCTTGTTTAACGTCACGAGCCTGACGTACCTTCTCACTTACCTCATGGGGGTTCAAAAAGTTTGAAGTTACCCCCGGTCGAGCTTGAAATATCATTATGGTTGAAGTACAATTTCAATCTTTGTCCGTTCACTTTGAAGGTACCACGATCCGGGTGGGTCACCTCAACTGCTCCATGCGGGAAAACCTGAGTGACAACGTATGGACCAGACCATCGCGATTTTAGCTTCCCAGGGAATAATCTCAACCTGGAATTAAATAGTAACACTTGATCTCTGATTGAATCGATCCGCAAGCGCACGGGTCGCCAAGTAATACCTCGCACAAAAGCACGAGGGTCGTATTCCACGGGGTTAAGGAGCTACTCTTACTCCTCCATCGCCTATTATCTAACCTAACAACACAAGCATGGATGTTTGTTCTACTAAAGCAAAGAGATAAATACGATATGATTAAACAAATTTAAAAGCATACAATGTGGTTGCAAGTGCTACAATGAAGAGTAAAGGCCTATGGATATGGATCCCCTTGAGGGGTCATCATGATACATGGATGAAGGATGAAAGGTAGCTTGGTTGATTTAGACCGAAGGATCTCAAGATTAGATCAACCCCAATTTCTCGGCGATTGAACCCTAATCCCATACGGATATTGGTTGGAATCTCTTCCTAACCAACATCCCTACGATTGCATTAAGTACAAGGAGATCCCAAAATAAAGATACACTAAACCCTAGTCTATCCTTAAAGCTCGGAGGGCTATCGACACCCAATTTCTCGGTGTGCCAATACAAGCAACCCCTTTTAATTCATTAATGACCTAATACACGTGAGTAGGTCACGTCTACGTGTACAATTCAAGAAAGAACTACGGATCTCTCCATGTGGTAGTTCTAGACATGAGGCACAATGAACTAAATCTTAAACCAAACCAAGCTTGCAATTAAGTAAAGATCATCCAAAATACATGATAAACCCCCCCAAGGTTCACCAACATCCGGTGGCCTTGGGGGTCTAGTGTGCCATCAAGCAAGTAACAACAAAAATACAAAGTAAATCACTTAAAAAGCTCATAAATGACACTCCCTAGATGAAATGATGAAGGAGGAGGTGGAGGTCCGGCCAAATGACGCTTTCCTCCGTCCAAGAGATGCCGAATGACGCTTCCCCTTGTCTTGGATCCTTGCCTCCTTGATGGTGAAGCTTCTCCCCTTCAAAATGATGTTCTTGCCTCCTTCCTTGGCTCCAAATCGTCGTCTCTTCAAAGATTTCTTCGTTTCTTTCCTTTAGATGCCGGCCAAGAAGTTCCCTTTGTGTGCCCTAAAAACCTCTATATATACTCCCGCAGGATCCCGGGGTGGATAGATCCATCCCGGGGTGGATAGATAGGCAAAAATAGGGCAAAACCTGTCTCATGTGGGGGTGCATCCCGGGGTGGATGAATGGATCCCGGGGTGGACAGGGGGCCGTGAGAGCTAGTTGAAAATTACTGTCTTTTGATGCTCACGGCCCCTTATACGGCCCCGTATGCTGTAGTACTCCAGCACCCTGATTCTTCATCCATTTTCGCCCAAATCGTATTATCATGTTCCTCATGGCTCCTCCATGCCCTACAACATAAATAATGCTCAATTAAGCATAAAACGGGCATCCATTCATATAAAGATACATGCTAAGTGAACAAAATATGTATGTTAAAACACATACATTTAGACACTTATCAATCTCCCTCTTGGAATTGTTTTGGGTGCTTGATATGCCTGTCGTGGTACTCCTTTACTCTTTCCTTGTAAAGCTTCGAATTCTCGTATGCATTGGAGCGCCATTCATCCAGTTCATTCAGTTGTAGCTTCCTCTTGTTACCTGCAAGAGTGGAGTCAAGATTTAAGAATTTGATGGCCCAAAAAGCTTTGTGTTCAAGCTCAACCGGTAAATGGCAAGCTTTTCCATAGACTAGCCTATAAGGGGTAGTCCCTATAGGAGTCTTGTATGCAGTTCTGTAAGCCCAGAGAGCGTCATCCAAGTGTTCCGCCCAGTCTCTTCGGTTTTGACTCACCATTTTCTCAAGTATTCGCTTTAAGTCTCGATTGGACACTTCTACCTGCCCACTAGTTTGTGGGTGATAGGGTGTCGCCATTTTGTGGTGTACACCATATCGCTTCAAGATTTTTGCAAATTGGGCATTGCAGAAGTGTGTGCCTCTGTCACTGATGATTGCGCGTGGTGTGCCAAACCTGGAGAACAGTTTCTTCAAAAATTTTACTACCACCCTAGCATCACTTGTTTGCAAGGCTTGTGCTTCCACCTATTTGGATACATAGTCTACTGCCACAAGGATGAACTTAAACCCATGGGAGCTAGGAAATGGTCCCATAAAGTCAATCCCCCAAACGTCAAAGACTTCACAAGCTTGATTCCAATTCTGGGGCATCTCATCTCGACGAGATATGTTTCCAACCCGCTGACAACGATCACAGGATTGTATGAATTTTTGGGTATCTTGAAATAATGATGGCCAATAGAAACCTGCATCAAGGATCTTCTTTGCAGTCTGGTTCGCATTGTAGTGGCCTCCAGTAGGCCCTGAATGACAATGTTTCAAGATGTTGAGGCCCTCCGGCCGGGAAACACATCTTCGAGCAACTTGATCAGCACAAGTTCGGAATAAGTATGGATCTTCCCATATGTAGTGCTTAGCGTCTGAAAAAAATTTCTTTCGTTGTTGATAGGTGAACCATTTTGGGATAACCCCTCCAACCAAATAGTTGGCAAAATCGGCAAACCAAGGCGGCTCACGGTCCTCCATAACTTGAATGTTGTACAAGTGCTCTTCAGGGAATGAATCATTAATCTCTCTCTCAGTTACAATTTTCCTGCTGGGGTTCTCTAAGCGGGATAAGTGATCGGCCGCGAGATTTTCTGCCCCACGCTTATCCTTGATTTCTAGATCAAACTCCTGAAGAAGTAACACCCATCTAATCAGCCTTGGCTTGGCGTCTGACTTACTGAGCAGGTATCTCAAGGCTGAATGATCAGTGTACACTACAACTCTGGACAGAACTAGGTAGGAACAGAATTTATCAAATGCGAACACCACGGCAAGTAGTTCTTTTTCAGTTGTGGTGTAATTCTCCTGAGCTCCAGTTAAGGTTTTGCTCGCATAATAGATGGGGTGGAAATGTTTGTCTCGGCGTTGCCCAAGAACCGCACCCACTGCAAAATCACTTGCATCACACATCAGTTCAAATGGAGAATCCCAATCCGGAGCTACCACAATAGGAGCTTGAACTAGCATCTTCTTGAGTGTAAGAAATGCTTTCATGCAGTCATCGCCAAACTCAAATGGGACATCTTTTTCCAATAACTTTGTCAAGGGTCTAGCAATTTTTGAGAAATCTTTGATGAATCTTCTATAGAAGCCTGCATGTCCCAGGAAACTTCTAATGGCTTTCACTGAATTTGGGGGAGGTAGCTTTTCTATGACAGAGATCTTCGCCTTATCTACCTCAATTCCATCCTTCGAGATTTTGTGACCCAAGACTATCCCTTCTTGTACCATGAAGTGGCATTTCTCCCAACTTAACACAAGATTGGTTTCCTCACACCTAATGAGAACCCGCTCAAGATTTTTGAGGCAACAATCAAATGTGTCACCGAAAACGGAGAAGTCATCCATAAACACCTCCATGAAATCTTCCACCATGTCTTCAAAAATTGCCATCATGCACCTTTGAAAAGTAGCAGGGGCATTGCAAAGTCCAAAAGGCATTCGTCGATAGGAAAATGTCCCATAAGGACATGTGAATGTGGTCTTTTCCTGATCTTCCGGTGCAATGGGGATTTGAAAATACCCAGAAAACCCATCCAAGAAGCAGTAGTAGGAGTGCCCTGCTAGTCGCTCAAGCATCTGGTCAATGAATGACAGCGGGAAGTGGTCTTTCCGAGTGGCATCATTCAATTTTCTGTAGTCAATGCAGACACGCCACCCAGTGATAGTTCGGGTTAGAATCAACTCGTCTTTCTCATTGGTGATCACGGTCATCCCCCACTTCTTAGGGACCACTTGTACTGGACTAACCCACTCACTATCAGAAATTGGGTAGATGATGCTCGCATCAAGGAGCTTTATGACCTCAGCCCTGACCACTTCTTTCATATTTGGATTGAGTCTTATTTGAGGTAACACTGAGGGTCTGTGATTTTCTTCCATCAGAATTTTGTGAGTGCAAAAGGATGGATTTATTCCCTTTATGTCGGCTATCTTCCACGCAATTGCTTTCTTATGTTTCTTTAACACATTCACTAAGCTCCTTTTCTGTTCAACTGTCAGATTCGCAGCAATGATAACTGGAAGTTGTGTTCCTTTCCCAAGAAAAGCATATTCGAGGTGTTCAGGCAACTTTTTCAGTTCTAATTCAGGTGCTTCTTCTGTTGACGGTCTTAAGCTTTTATTTCCCAGTCCATCATGCTGAATTGCATCCTTTTGTTCTTCTGACTCCGAACCCTCATCCGAGCTATCATTTATGCCAAACACATGTTGCATAATGCTTTCTTGTGTATCTCTCTGATCCTCAACAAATTTGACCATCCAACTTGACCAGGGTTCGTCTATTTCTTTCAATTTTTGAAGCAGCAACTCACTAGAGAAGTTACCATCCTCATTTTGTGAAACCACCCCGTTGTTCATGTATTCTGTGAATAGTGTCTTCAATGTGTCACCTTTGTTTTCTAGGGTTGAGCCTTCCCATGGCCTGAATCTGCAGAAAGAATTATCCTGAATGTGTGACAAGTGATGTTTAGGTGGTAACCACTCCCGCCAAATCTCATTCAAAATCGATTCATTTCCTTGTGTATAGTTTAAGTTTGCCATGCACGGTGCCTTGCAAGATCAAGAAAGATAAAACAAGTTAAGCTCAAAGGAAATGAAAATAAAACAAAAGAAAAGAAACAATAAGAAAATGGCTAGAGCAATAAGCTAGAAGTTTCTCAGAATTCCTTAGAAAGTCCCCGGCAACGGCGCCAAAAACTTGATTGCTTCCCCGCAAGTGTACGGGATCGCCAAGTAATACCTTGCACAAAAGCACGAGGATCGTATTCCACGGGGCTAAGGAGCTACTCTTACTCCTCCATCGCCTATTATCTAACCTAACCACACAAGCATGGATGTATGTTCTACTGAAGCAAAGAAATAAATACGATATAATTAAATAGAATTGAAAGCATACAATGTGGTTGCAAGTGCTACAATGAAGAGTAAAGGCCTATGGATGTGGATCCCCTTGAGGGGTCATCATGATACATGGATGAAGGATACACTAAACCCTACGATTGCATTAAGTACAAGGAGATCCCAAAATAAGGATACACTAAACCCTAGTCTATCCTTATAGCTCGGAGGGCTATCGACACCCAATTTCTCGGTGTGCCGATACAAGTAACCCCTTTTAGTTCATTAATGACCTAATACACGTGAGTAGGTCACATCTACGTGTATAATTCAAGAAAGAACTACGGATCTCTCCATATGGTAGTTCTAGACATAAAGCACAATGAACTAAATCTTAAACCAAACCAAGCTTGCAATTAAGTAAAGATCATCCAAAATACATGATAAACCCACCCAAGGTTCACCAACATCCGGTGGCCTTGGGGGTCTAGTGTGCCATCAAGCAAGTAACAACAAAAATACAAAGTAAATCTCTTAAAAAGCTCATAAATGACACTCCCTAGATGAAATGATGAAGGAGGAGGTGGAGGTCCGGCCGAATGACGCTTTCCCCCGTCCAAGAGATGCCGAATGACGCTTCCCTTGACTTGGATCCTTGCCTCCTTGATGGTGAAGCTTCTCCCCTTCAAAATGATGTTCTTCCTCCTTCCTTGGCTCCAAATTATCGTCCTCTCAAGATTTCTTCGTTTCTTTTCTCTTAGATGTCGGCCAAGAAGTTCCCCTTTTGTGCCCTCAAAAATATCTATAAATACTCCCGCAGTATCCCGGGGTGGATGGATGGATCCTGGGGTGGATAGGTAGGAAAAGACAAGGCAAAACTTGTCTCATGTGGGGGTGTATCCTGATATGAATCGATCTGCAAGTGCACGGGTCGCCAAGTAATACCCCTCACGCACGCGCGAGGGGGTCGTATTCCCTGGGGTCCCAAGAGCTGCTATTACTTCCCTCTAGATAAGGAAACAAACAAAAGATAAAACTATAAACAAGTGATCTAAGGCACACCAAACAAGCGCATTAAGGAAACAATGAGCAAAAAATGAACGAGGCCGCTGGCGAGGATCCCCTCGGGACTACTAAAGCTAGAAGAATACTCGAATCACACAGGCAAAGGTGGTTAGGCCAAGAGACATCCAAAGATAGGTCACCCCGATGGTCACGGTGATGACCCCTAATCCAGTATGGGTATTGGAATACGGAATTTCCACCGCTACGGTATTTCTACCGCCCAAATCCCCACACGATTGCTAAGGGCCTAGGGAAATCTCAAATTAGAGTCAAACACAATATCTAGGCTCAAGCCTAATGGTTGGAGGGGTACAAAATACCCGATGGTCACGGCGTATTTGTACATGTATCCCTTCTAAGCTTGGTGAGTCTAACACTAGGGCAATGGTCATGCAACCTAGTATTACCTAAAAATTGATACACAGAGTTCTCATGCATACCAAGGCATTCAAATACACCAAACTTAAACCATAAACCACACAAATACCATACATATAAATCAAGTATCCAAACAAGCAAGTTCATCCCAAGGTTCACCGGATGCCCGGCGACCTTGGGAGTCTAGTTCATCATCAACAAAGGAGAATGCCTACAAAACAAGAAATACAAAGTAAAGCTCATAACAACTCCCCTAAGATGAAGACTAGAAGAAGATGGTGATGAGAACTTGAAGGATCCACGCCAACAAGCTCCTAGATGCTCGCCCTTGAGTGTGTGATCTTCTTCTCCCTTCGATTTGCTCCTCAAAAATGCCTTCTCCCGCAGCCTTGAAGTCCAAGAAGATGATGGAGGAGAATGGTGGCCAAAAGATAACAAGAAGAATGCCCAAAAGGCCCTTAAAACCTAATTTCGGGATGCTATGCGGCCTCCCATGCGGCCCCGCATGCGGGGAGAGAAAGTTTCCGAGAAATGCCGAAAATCGCGTAAGTTACTACAGTGTCACTACAGTAATTTTGCTACAGTAGAATTGCTACAGTCGTATGCGGCCTCTGCAGTGCCCGCATGGTAGCCCGCATGATCTTCCAGACTTAGCCGGTTTGCCAAAGGTTTCGTGCTACAGTGCTGCTACAGTATTCCGCTACAGTACCGGAGCTCAAAAATGGTCTTTTTCCTGCCAATTTCTTCTAAAATCATATTGTCGAGCTCCCCACGGTATCTTCTGTGCCTGTAACACGAAATAAACCAATTTAGACCGAAAACGGGCATCCACACATACAAAAATACTCTATAAATACGCAAGCATACATAAATAATACGTACAGTTAGGCGTTTATCAAACATCCCCACACCTAAGCGTTTGCTTGTCCCCAAGCAAACAAACATGAAGAACAGGGGCAAGAAGATAAACGACTAACTGTATGACCTCAAGCTCAATAGTAAAGAACTTCACGAGCACAAATGGACAGAAATTAAGAAGTGAGCTGTTCAATGAATAGTCAAGTAATATTAGTTCTGTTTCTCCTCAAGTGCCCCCGTGAGTGTGTGCTAACTCCCACCTTGACCTCCACACCCTGGATTATCCCAAGATGACCATTCACCCCACGTACAATGAATAAGGCATTAAAGTGTTAAAGACACCCTCAATACCCATTTAAGAGTCCTTCGGGTCCTAAATAAAACTCTGGCTCTTAAGTGATCATGCAACAGGTTTCAGGGGACACATACGAGATGCTTTTATTCCTTACTTGCATAAATACATTCTTTTACTTTACTTAATATGTTTTTTTTTATTTTTTTCTCTGAGTCCGACTAACGTAGACTGCACAAAAATCTTTCAGACGGATGCACATGCTGGCTAGGCACAAGAGCCACCCATCCTACTTGATTACAGTCCATATAGACGCATTCATGCTGTACTAGCAGAGGAATACTGTCATAGACTCCACTGTTTTCTCTTTTTTTTTTTTTCACAAACAAGTATCTCGTATCCCCTGGCATAAAACCTGTTAAACAATCTCACTTGAGGCCAAAGAAAACAATAGAGGACCTCAAAGGCTCTTAAAAGTGCATTGAAAATAGACTTTAACAATTAAATGCCAAAAACACTGCAATGGGTTGGTTGGAATGTACAAGGTGGAAGTGATCGTGAACAGGTATAAAGGTGCACTAAAGGTGAAACAGAACTACATTCAAGCACAAGTAAAGTACAGCTCACAACTATCATTCTACCAAGCTAGGAAGTCCTTAACAATAAAATCATAGCTATCATAGGTAATTCAAGCATGCAATTGCAAAAATTTTCAAAGTTCACGACAATCCAACTCCACCCCCCACTTAAAGATGCACATTGCCCTCAATGTGCCTAAGCAATGAAATGCAACAATATAGGCAATAAAAAACATAGTAGGAGGGTTTCGTGAACTTCCCCGAGTCTCGAAGCGTGAGTCTTGAAGTCCATGAGATCGGGGTGACCACCAAAGATTCTTGCATAAAATGGAGAAAGAAAGCGCTTGATGCCCCCATGCCACCCTGAAAGGTAGATAAGAACATCAACCCAAGGAATCCATCACACACAATGAAAATAAAACACACAAATAAACAAACAACTAACATCACAAGAACAATTAAACAAGAAATGATCCAAGCAAGTCCTTTGTGCAATCAAAAACATGAAGTCCAATTTTCTTTAATGCAAGTGTTGTGGGGGATAAAATTTTACAAGGATGCAACAAAATCCAGACAAATACAAGAGAAGAAATGGTTTCTCATGATGGGATATGAATGAGTTCAAGAAGTGCTACAGTAATTCCCAAAAAATGTTTGCAAGAGCTTCTCTTGTACATGGAGCAAAACATTTTTACAAAGCTTTAAAATTACTCCAAAAACCCACAAAAACAATAAACAACCAATCTCCCACAACATTATCATCCATTCAACATGAAAAATAGGAGAAAGGAAGAAGAACCAATCATGCTCAAAACTAGGGTTTAGATAAAGGTACCAAGGAAAGTCGGTGAAGATGATGGCAAACCTCCCAATAAATCATGCAAATTAAGACCTTGGAAGTAGGAGATTCGTGTAGAGGAAGAAAAATGGAGAAAAACGGTGAAAGAATGAGGGAAAACGGATGAGAAATGAGAGAGATATGAAGAAAATGGTGAAGAGGTACCGAGTATAAAGTTCAGCCCGAGAGTCCATGCGGCCCCTTGTGCGGCCGCATGGTAGCCCGCATCACGCTCGGGAAAATTCATGCGGCCCCTTGTGCGGTAGCATGACAGGCCGCACAAGGCTCGGCAAAAAACATGCGGCCTGCTATGCGGCCGCATAGCAGGCCGCACAACTCTCTGCATGCAAATACGGGCTCCAAACACTCCAAAATCGCATAAAAACAATGCCGAATTCACCCACAACACCCAAAACATGATGTTTGATGCATGAAGATGAATGATAACACAAAGAACTCACAAGTATCATGAACAAACACAAGTAAATAAATTATGAAAATGACTAACTAGCCACAATCACACACATGAAAACAAAGAACACTAAAGTAACCAAACACACCAAAATACGAAAAACACACATGCAATGAATTTTTATACTTGGGTTGCCTCCCAAGAAGCGCTTGTTTAACGTCATTAGCTCGACGTACCTTTTTCTTACCTAAGGAGACTTGAAAACGGTGTGTTCATCCCGGCAAGAGGTTGCATAAGAACTACCAAGGAATATAAAACATACCTTCCGGGATGATGCAAATTTGGAGGCAATGCATGAGCTACCTTTTGGCCTCCATGGAAAAATCTTGGGCCGGGCATTGTGCAACTTAAACTTGGGCGGATCCTTAGACGGCTTGAACCTCATCCCCGCTTCTTCTTTGTTTCTGGCTCCTATAAAATGGCCTTGAACTACCCATAAGTGTTGTTTGGGTCTCCAAGGGAACAAGTTGGGTTGAGAACTTGTCAATCTTTGCATAGGTGGATCGATTTGTGGCTTTAACATCCTTTCCACATTTCTTCTCCCAACCCCTCTTGAATAGTCAACCATTGCCCAGAAAATTTGCTTGGGCCGCCACGGAAATATTTTTGGTTGGGAATTGTCCAAGCCCGGCATTGGTGGGTTCAAGGATGACCTTAGCCTCTCCCCCACATCTTCAAATACAATTCCCGGAATTTTCTCTCGGCACTTGAAAATTATTGATTCATTGATGGAATGGTCAATATTGAGGCAAGTAGCGTCTTCAAATGTGGTCGATGGAGCTTCTTCTACTTCCTCACATTCATCCATGGCCATGATGTCATCCTCCTCTCTTTCTTCTTCAACTTCACCTTGAATTGTAACATCTATCATTTGCTCACAAGGTATAGATGACACTTCAATTGCTTCTTCAATATCCCACACCTCAACATCAATTTCCACCTCAATTTCACCAATGTTCTCTTCCAAACTAGTGTCAATCTGAGGTAGGTCTTCCCTAATGCGTGGCAACTCTTTCGACATATTAGAAGACACCCCTATCTTGTTTTCCATGCTTGGAAGAGGTAGATGGGCATTAAAGTTTTTGGAATTCAGGGCTTCAAGTTCAGCATCATAATTCATCATAAATCTTTCAAACACATCTTCAGTATTGAAACCCCAATTATTAAGTGGCCTACTTTGAACAACTGGAGGGTGGTAATGCCATGGTTCTTGAAAGGAGGGTTCTTGTGGCAATCCTTGGTAAGGGTTCTCCCATGGTTGAGTATAATGATGTGTCGAAAAATTTTGGTGCCCTTGCCAATATGGATAGTAGTCATTAGGGTGTGGATTGCTCTGGCGTGCTGTCATAGCCAAATATTCTTCCATCGCTTTCTCAAGTGCAGAGTTTTTTGTGGCCAACAATCTTTCTATGTGGTCCATGGCCCTATATAAGGAAACAGAATTACAATCAATAAGATATGAAAGAAAACAAGAAAGAGGTAAAATAAATAAATATGCACAAAATGGGAAAAAGACACATACAAAGACAAAAATTTACAAAAGGAAACAAAATGACTAAATCAGTGAACTAAAGGTTTTCCTAGCATCCTTGGAAGTCCCCGGCAGCGGCGCCAAAAACTTGATATGAATCGATCCGCAAGCGCACGGGTCGCCAAGTAATACCCCTCACGCACGCGCGAGGGGGTCGTATTCCCTGGGGTCCTAAGAGCTGCTATTACTTCCCTCTAGATGACATTGTCTAGTCTACCAAATATAGATTTAAAACAAGATAAGGAAACAAACAAAAGATAAAACTATAAACAAGTGATCTAAGGCACACCAAACAAGCGCATTAAGGAAACAATGAGCAAAAAATGAACGAGGCCGCGGGCGAGGATCCCCTCGGGACTACTAAAGCTAGAAGAATACTCGAATCACACAGGCAAAGGTGGTTAGTCCAAGAGACATCCAAAGATAGGTCACCCCGATGGTCACGGTGATGACCCCTAATCCAGTATGGGTATTGGAATACGGAATTTCCACCGCTACGGTATTTCTACCGCCCAAATCCCCACACGATTGCTAAGGGCCTAGGGAAATCTCAAATTAGAGTCAAACACAATATCTAGGCTCAACCCTAATGGTTGGAGGGGTACAAAATACCCGATGGTCACGGCGTATTTGTACATGTATCCCTTCTAAGCTTGGTGAGTCTAACACTAGGGCAATGGTCATGCAACCTAGTATTACCTAAAAATTGATACACAGAGTTCTCATGCATACCAAGGCATTCAAATACACCAAACTTAAACCACAAACCACACAAATACCATACATATAAATCAAGTATCCAAACAAGCAAGTTCATCCCAAGGTTCACCGGATGCCCGGCGACCTTGGGAGTCTAGTTCATCATCAACAAAGGAGAATGCCTACAAAACAAGAAATACAAAGTAAAGCTCATAACAACTCCCCTAAGATGAAGACTAGAAGAAGATGGTGATGAGAACTTGAAGGATCCACGCCAACAAGCTCCTAGATGCTCGCCCTTGAGTGTGTGATCTTCTTATCCCTTCGATTTGCTCCTCAAAAATGCCTTCTCTCGCAGCCTTGAAGTCCAAGAAGATGATGGAGGAGAATGGTGGCCAAAAGATAACAAGAAGAATGCCCAAAAGGCCCTTAAAACCTAATTTCGGGATGCTATGCGGCCTCCCATGCGGCCCCGCATGCGGGGAGAGAAAGTTTCCGAGAAATCCCGAAAATCGTGTAAGTTACTACACTGCCGCTACAGTAATTTTGCTACAGTAGAATTGCTACAGTCGTATGCGACCTCTGCAGTGCCCGCATGGTAGCCCGCATGATCTTCCAGACTTAGCCGGTTTGCCAAAGGTTTCGTGCTACAGTGCTGCTACAGTACCGGAGATCAAAAATGGTCTTTTTCCTGCCAATTTCTTCTAAAATCATATTGTCGAGCTCCCCACGGTATCTTCTGTGCCTGTAACACGAAATAAACCAATTTAGACCGAAAACGGGCATCCACACATACAAAAATACTCTATAAATATGCAAACATACATAAATAATACGTACAGTTAGGCGTTTATCATATCCCGGGGTGGATAGATGGATCCCTGGGTGGATAGGGGGCCGTGAACCCTAGTATAAAATCACTGTCTTTTGATGCTCACGGCCCCTTATACGGCCCCGTATGCTGCACTGTTTACTCTTATGCACTTCCATCATTTCCAGCCCAAAACTCCTCAGATGCAACAGCAACTGCTATAGTAAGAATGCTACAGTGCTCTAGCTACAGTGAATACGCTACAGTGCTGCGACGCCTGAATTTCATCCTTTTTCGCCCAAATTGCATTCTCGTGCTCCTCATGGCTCCCCCGTGTCCTACAACATAAATAGTAGTCGATTAAGCACAAAACGGGCATCAATTCATATAAAAATACATGCTATGTGAACAAAATACGTATGTTAAAACATATACATTTAGACACTTATCATAGTTCTTCCAAGTGATTGATTAGGTTGGACAACATTGTGATAAGGAAGTAAGAGTAGCTTCTCGGGCCCTTGGGAATACGACCCCCTCGTGCTTGCGCGAGGGGTATTACTTGGCGACCCCGTGCACTTGCGGGTGAGCAACCAATTACTATCCACAGGAACCATATTTCTCTCCTTCAAGCTCACCATCCAGGTTGGATGAGATTCGCCCCAGCAATGAACAAAGGACGAGACCGCCAGTTGATACGATGGCCACTACAATTCTCAAAGAACGAGGGGCTCAGGCCGTGTTCAACTAATATATGGAATCTATTGTGGAACAACCGGTAACAGAAACCTGCCTACCAAATTACCAACCTGAAGCTCTTAATCGTGAGCTAGGAAGAGATGTTGATTACCCTACTGATTCTTTAGTGCCTGTTGAGAGTGTGGTAGATCAAACTTGGACTGGCAATTCCGAGGCAACTGCTTATGTACTAGAGACTAATGCAGATGTGATTGAAAATGTGTTTCAGTGCGTGGAAGAAGTGTTGGACGCTGGTAGCCCAGCAGTGGTGTACTACAGTGACACCGAACAGTCTGGTCTTGGTAATTATGGGAAGCAGAAGTCATCGATTGAGGAACCTCCATAATTAGAGTTGAAGCCTCTCCCCGAGCACCTGGAATATGCTTTCTTGGAAGAGGGGTCCAAACTTCTAGTCATTATTGCTTCGGATTTTACTGTTTGGCAGAAGGAGCAGCTTCTTAATGTGCTTAAAATACACAAAAAGGCGATTGCTTGGAAAATCTCAGATATTAAGGGGATTAGTCCATCTTTCTATGCTCATAAGATTCTCATCTTTAGTCTGGCAATTACCCAACGGAGACTCAACCCTAACATGAAAGAGGTAGTGAGGAACGAAGTCATTAAACTTATGGATGTAGGCATTATTTATCCCATTTCTGACATTGCATGGGTAAGCCCAGTGCAAGTGGTACCAAAAAAAAGAGGGATGACAGTTATTGCTAATGAAAAGAATGAACTTGCTCCTACCAGGACTGTTACAGGTTGGAGGGTGTCCATTGACTACAGGAAACTTAATGATGCCACAAGGAAGGATCACTTTCCCTTACCCTTCATTGATCAGATGCTTGAGCGACTAGCGGGACATTCTTATTACTATTACTTGGATGGTCTCTCTGGATAATTTCAGATTCCCATTGCCCCAGAAGATTAGGAGAAAACAACTTTCACTTGTCCCTATGGCACATTCGCTTATCGTCGTATGCCTTTCGGGTTATGCAATGCACTGGCGACATTTCAGAGATGCATGATGGCAAATTTTGAAGATATGGTGGAGGATATCATGGAAGTATTCATGGATGATTTCTCCGTCTTCGGTAATGTCACGCCCTGACCCGCAGGTCCGCAGGACGCGACACACCGCCACGACAATCTCGAGGAGGGATACCCCGCCACTCAACCCTCGAGACAGCGCAAGGCTGAACAATAAACCTGGAGTCAATAATATTAACACAAATGTCAAATTTCAAGAGCAACAATGCCCAGCGGAAACAATATAAACAACAACAACAACGACGTCAACGACAACTTTAAGAATAAGGATAGAAGATAGAAGACACTGACAATAATAGTAGAAGCAGTTTAAGGATAGTTTAGATATAACACCATACAGTAGAGTTCTCGACATACTAGTGGATCCGAGACTCAAATAACTTATGCATGATCCAAAAATAACATACACGAATAAAAGCGATACAAGGGTAAAAGAAGGTGACAAATGCCCAGCACACAGCGCACCGCCTCACCTACTACTTGCAACAAAACTGGGAAGGAGAAAGAGAGGATGAGTAACCACAGTTACTCAGTGAGGGGATTAGCACAAAACCACCAGAAATATAGCAAAAGGAAATAGTACCAAAACATGAATCAGGGAAGATACTTGCTAGTAATATACTAGGTTTAGAACATACTTACATAAATAATCTTCACCACAATACAACGAGATAAAGTAATACCAAGAAATTCTCAATACCCAACTAGGGTTTAAAACAATGAAACTTTGAAATACCAAACACAGGTTCAAGTTATAAAACACACTGAGCATTAAACAACTTTACCATGATACAAATAAATCGATACAATGCCAAATCAAATACAAGTGTAGCAATTTATAAAACACAAGGTTTATCAATTGTAACATGATGAAAATCCTCAAAAGTTTGGGAATAATAAGGATAACAATTATCACATAAGAAAACCATCTTTCTCATTGAAATACAAATAGAATTTCATAGAAATCAACAAGAACATACATGCCATCCTGGACCTAGCATAAGCACAATTCTCATCAATAATTTCAAATATCAAAATGCTTAGACATAATTAACTCATCGATCAAAATCAATAATGATGTCCAGAATGGCCTCAAAAACTCTCCGTCGCTAATCGTGGCCTTGGCATTGGCCGCTGGGAAGTTCGTGTGGTGACTCCGAACAACCCAACTATACCCATGTCAGGGATCTACGCTCCCACCTGTCATGGTATAACTGTTTTTGATAGTATTCCACGCCACCTCTATATAGGTCGGCCCGTGGAAACCATCCACTTCTTACTACAGTAAGTACTAGAGCTCGGCTCCTATGTCACCATCAAGAATTTAAACAATAACTCAGTCCGTAGGCTATATGAGTACATCAAGATAGCATAGTTCTCAATAAGAGACAATAAATAGTCACAATAGCAATTTCTCACTCCAAGAGTGATCAATTTGATCATATCAATAATAATGAAACCATGTTCATCAAAAGTATCACATAAAGATGTCTTTCGAAGATACACTTCGTGCATTGCATTAATACCATGAAAATCAACTTATTTTCACATGCCTTTGATCAAATAAACAACATTTAAAACTAAACAAGATTTCTTGAGCACTTGCTCCAATCATATGCTTTCACAATAACACGGAAAGTATAGCATAAATAGGTTACATGAATCCATTAGGATACGATAACAAAAGTCTCAAACCTTCAATTTGGAAACCACGAGGTCATAATAAAGCTTTCAAACCTTAAATACAACATTTGGCAAACTTTGCAAATAAACTTAACCATGATTCAAATACGCCTTTTGGTCATCAAATCAAACATCTCAAATCTCATAAGAATACACAATTTGAAACATATACTTCAAGACATAGGATTTTCAAATCTCAACAACATATAAATACTTTAACAATACTTAGGAAATGAATCCAGTCACAATTTAGTTATGGCTCCAACTAGCCAAAACACATTCAAAAGCCACTAATTATGCAAGGCTATGATTCAAGTGAAACTAAACCAACTATGACAAGGTGCGTGAAATAATACAATATATAACTCATAAAATATCTCATCTTCACTTACAAATCCCTAATCAAATAACAACTCAAGTAACCATTCCTTTGAATGGTAATACCTTCAATTAAGCATATATATATATATAGATATATAAATATATATCTCATTCCAAAATGAAGATTAAATCTTAAATCGAAGCATAAAACATATAGAGCCCAAATCAAGCATCATAATGCACAAGGATATATAAATATACGAATATAGGTATTCTTTGGATAGTATTATGCTTATAAGTCCCACTCACAACTTCGACGACTTTGCTCCCTTGAACGCTAGTCCTCGACAAGCTCTTTGTTTCAATCCAAAGCTTTTCCTCCTTGAGAAAGCACAAGAAACACCAATAACTTGTTAGGACAAAGTCAAGCAAGAACCCTAAGTTCTTCTACCAAACAACCCTAATGCACTCTAGGGTTGCTCCACTCACAACTCAAGGTACTAAACAAAATCTGAGGGTTTAAGCTTCTCTCTAAACCAAGGAAACCAAGAACACAAGGAAAGCTCACCGGAGCTACAGTAACTCTAACCTAGGAGATGAAGGATCTCTCTCAATCCTTCATCAAACCAAGGAAAATACAACGAATCAAGAGTATAAACTCAAGGACAACTACTCATTAAGGATTTCTCACCAAGAACTCAAGAAGAACCACAAGAGAGAAGGGAAGAAGAAGAAGAGGAAGAACCATACCTCCAAGCTTCTCAAAACTCCATGGAGGTCTTCACAAGGGAGGATAAAGAGATCCTCAAGCTTCACTACAAAGAACAAGGAGGAGAACAAGGCTCAATCTCCAAAATAAACCAGCCAACAAACACTAGCCTCATCCAACCAAGCAAAAGAGAAGGAAGGAATGAAGAAAGACTTACTTTGAAGAAACAAGGGATTGATTGCAAGCTTGACAAACCAACCCAAAATCTTCTCCAAAACAAGCCCTAAACCCTGAAGGAAAGTAGAGGAAGAGAGGAGGAAGGAATGAGGGGCTTTTGGGAGAAAGAATGAGGTAAAAAGGAGCTAAAATGAGGGTTTTATAAGCAAAACGGGTGGCTGTGCGGCTCATGTGCGGGCTGCGCAGTGCCAGCACGCCCTAGGCAGAAGGGTGTGCTGGCTAGTGTGTGGCCCGCACACCAGGCCGCACACCCCTCTACCTGGGGTATGCGGCCACCTGTGCGGCCCGCACAGGAGGCCGCACAGTTCCCAGGAAGGGCTGTGCGGCCTGTGCACAGCCCACGCACACTAAAATTGTCTCTGAAACACCCTCGACACTCGACGAACAACTCCAAAAGCTCGACCAGAAAAATAAAAAAAAAAACACTCAAAGGAAAAACGACGACAACAATTAAGAAAATCGAAACAACAAACAATGGCAAGGAGGACCGAAACACCACAGGTAACTCATTCGAGCTATGCCTTAGAAATCTGGAACGAGTTTTGGACAGATGCGAGGAAAATAACTTAGTGCTCAGTTGGGAAAAATGTCACTTTATGGTCAAGGAAGGCATAGTGCTTGGGCATAAAATCTCACAAAAGGAGATCGAGGTAGACAGGGCAAAAGTTGCAACTATCAAAAAACTTCCTCCTCCTACTTCAGTTAAAGCAATCAGAAGCTTTTTGGGGCACGCAGGGTTTTATCAAAGGTTTGTGAAGGACTTTTCATTAATTGCTTGACAGCTTACAAAACTACTTGAGAAGGATGCCCCTTTTGAGTTCAATGACGATTGTATGAATGCCTTCCTCACCCTGAAGAAGAAGCTTGTGGAAGCACCGATTATGGTCTCCTTGGACGGGAGTCTGCCGTTTGAGTTAATGTGTGATGCAAGTGACTTTGCAGTAGGGGCCGTACTTGGGCACCGAGGAGACAACCATTTCCATCCTGTCTATTATGCAAGTAAAACTTTGAACGATGCCCAGGAGAATTACACCACCACTAAGAAGGAAATGCTCGTAGTTGTTTTCGTATTTGACAAACTCTGATCATATTTAGTGCTATCGAAGGTGATTTTGTATACTGATCATTCGGTATTGAAATACCTGCTGAGTAAGCCCAGCGCCAAGCCTCGTCTAATCCGATTGGTCCTACTATTACAAGAGTTTGATTTGAAGATAAGAGATAAAAAAGGGGTAGAGAACTTAGCAGCTGATCACCTTTCGCGCATTGAGAACCCATATGAGGGCGTCTTGCAAAAAGGAGAAATAAACGACACCCTCCCTCGGGAACAACTCTGCACCATACGAGTGATTGAGCATCATGAGGCTCCATGCTTCGCTGACTTCGTGAACTACTTGGTGGCAAGAACATTTCCAAAGTGGCTCACATCTCAACAAAGAAAAAAAATTCTTCGCCGACTTGAACCACTATGATAAAGGTCTAAATGTACGTATTTTATATGTATAGTTGCTCATGCTTTTCATATTTTGTTAATAAATCGATGCCCTTTTGTGGTCTAAATTGGGTTATTTTGTGTTTCAGGTGCAAAAGATGCTTTGGTGAGCTCAACGACGCGATTTAAGAAGAAATCCACACCGAAATCGTCGTTTTAGGGTCCCGGCACTGTAGCAACACCGTAGCAGCCTGAAGCACGCACATTTGGAGAAATTTTCTAAGTCTGGAAACCATCACGGGCAAGCTCACGGCCATGAGGTCAACCGCAAGGAATTTGGGGTCAGATAGTACTGTAGCACTGTTACTGTAGCAGTTTAGCAACTTTGCAGATTCTTTCGTCCCACATTACAGGCTACCTCACGGGCCATATAGGGACCGTGAGCTCACCCGTGAAGAGGCATGAATTCACCCTTTTATGGGATTTGGAGGGTTTCTTTTAGGGGATCTTGGGTATTCTTCTTAGAGCCTCTCACCACCACCTTTGATCTAAGGAAGAAGGAGCTTTTGGAGGGCAACTTCGTGGAGAATTTGGTGAGGAGAGCAAGGTTTTGGGAAGGATCTATGATCTAGAGCCTACATTTGGAGGTTGAAGGCTAGGGAAGCCACCCCTTTGAGTGGCGTCTTTGGAACTTCTCCGGCCTTCATCCTTTGAGGAAGTTTTTCTCATGCTTTTGTTGGTTGTTTTCATCCATTTCTTGTTGTATTTAGTGAACATGAGCAACAAAACCCCAAGGTCACCGGATGCAAGTTAACCTTGGGGGTGAACTTGTGATGTTTTGGATGTTTTGTTCTAATTAATGTTTGTGGCTTGTTTGTGATCCATTGTTTGGTGTTTTTACTTGCTTGATATATATGAGAACTCTATGTATCAAAAGCCTTATGAAATGCTAGGTTGCATGACCATTGCCCTAGTGTTAGACTCACTAAACTTGGAAGGGAAATACGTATAAATATGCTGTGACCATCGGGTATTTGTACCCCTCCACTCCTAGGGTTAAATACTCCTTTGTATTTTAACACTAGTTTGAGAAAATCACTTCACTCATTGCAATCGTAGGGGTAATCTTGGGCGGTAGACGTACCGTATCCAATATCCGTACCGGATTAGGGGTCAATTGCCGTGACCATCGGGTTGGCCTAGTCTAGGGTTTTCTCGGTCAAATTAGCCACTTGCATGTTAGTTCAAGCATCCTACTCACTTTAGTAGCCTCTAAGGGAATTCTCATCCGTGACCACTCTTAGCCCTAATTTATCCCGTATCTTGTCCTCGTATGTTTGAAGTGGTTACTTATTTGTTTAGTTTATCTACATCTTATTCACTTTCTTAAATTGTGTCGGTTGAACAACATTATAAAAGGGAAGTAAGGGTAGCTTCTCGGGCCTGAGGGAATATGACCCCTGTGTCACACACAGGGTATTACTTGATGACCCGTGCACTTGCGGGTATAGCTTAGCGCATTCATCACACTATACATGGGAGGATCCATTCCTGTTCAGGACTTGGTCCGATCAGATTGTGAGGAGGTGTGTCTCAAAGGACGAGGGGCATGACATCTTGTTGTATTGTCACTCAGGACCTGCTGGGGGCCACTACAGCGGGACTAGAACAGCTAAGAAGGCACTTGATGCAGGGTTCTACTTGCCTATCATGTTCCAAGATGCGCAGTCATTGGTGCAGCAGTGTGATAGGTGTCAGAGAGTGGGTAATTTATCAAAAAGAGATGAAATGCCTCAAACATGGAACCAAGCTTGCGAAGTATTTGATGTGTGGGGAATCGATTTCATGGGTCCGTTCCCTAGTTCCCAAGGCAACAAGTATATCTTGGTTGTAGTGGACTATGTTTCCAAGTGGGTGGAGACCCAGGCCTGCCCGTCTTGTGATGCTAGGATTATTGTGAAATTTTTAAAAAAATTGTTCTCTCGGTTCGGAACCCCCAGGGTAATCATAAGTGAATGAGGAACTCATTTTTGTAACTCTCAGTTCGAAAAAGCTCTTAAACGATACGGGGTATCTCACAGAACATCGACCGCCTATCACCCTCAAACAAGTGGTCAAGTTGAAGTGTCGAACAGGGAGTTGAAGCGGATCTTGGAAAAGACTGTCAACCACCACCGAAAAGATTGGACAGACCAGCTCGAGGATGTACTTTGGGCATACAGAACTGCATTCAGTACCCCTACTGGATCAATGCCCTACCGACTGGTCTATTGAAAGGCATGTCATTTCCCAGTGGAATTAGAACACAGAGCATATTGGGCGATAAAGCAACTCAATTTCGACCCCCATCTTTGTGGTCACAAGAGAAAATTTCAACTGAATGAGTTAGAGGAATGGCGAACTTTGGCATATGAAACTTCAGTCCGCGACAAAGAGAATATGAAGGAATACCACGACCGACACATTAAGCAACCTAAGTGCTTCCAAAGTGGGGATCATGTACTTCTTTTCAATGCGAGGTTGCGACTTTTCCTGGCGAAATTAAAATCGCGATGGCATGGACCATACACGGTCACGCAAGTATTTTCTCATGGCGCCGTTGAGATATCTCATCCACAACATGGGACATTCAAAGTCAATGGACAGCGATTGAAACATTACTTCCCGGGTAATAACTCTTTACCAAAAAATGGAGGTAAAACATGTCGAGCTAAAGACATTAAAAAAACGCTTCTTGGGAGGCAACCTAAGTCTTTAAATTCATTGCAATTATTTTTTTTCTTTTTTCTTCATAGTTCTTGTTGTTGTGTTTGTGTGTTTTTTTGTATTTTTTGTGGTGATTTTAAGCTTGGATGTTGTTGTATTTTTGTAGTTGTGGTGGTTGTTTAGTCGTTTCCCATAATTTATTTCATCATGATTGTTGGTGCTTCAATTTCCACGTTTTCAATGCCTATGAGTGTTTTCGGCTTTGCTTTCATGTGATTTTATAGTGCTAGGATGAGTACGTTGTTTAGTCGGGTTGGTTTGTGAGAATTTTTAGTGCATGGGGCTCTCCAACCATCCATGCGGCCTGTCAAGAGCCCGCAAGCATCTTAGTGCCTTGTGTGGCCTGCTATGTGGCCACACAAGAGACCGGATGGCCATCCAGTGACTTGTGCGGCCTGCTATGCGGCCGTACAAGAGCCCTCATTTGCACCCGACCCATTTACTTCATCCCCTCCACCTCATTTCAACACTATTCACTCATTTTTCATCATTCTTCTTCACTTTTCCTCTTCATTTCTCCAACATTTTCCTTCATTTTTTTTGCATTAAAATACTCTCCCCATCCTAGCAAACGAGTTTTTGGGAAATTTTCAAGGTTTTATCAAGCTTTTTGCTGAATTCCACTCCATGTTTCACTTGGTGCCCTAGTTCAAGGTAAACCTCATTTCTCACTCATTCTAGGGTTTTTCTTGATTTAAATGGAGGGAAATCTTTGTTGTTGTCATGGTGAATGCTTCTTGTGATTGTTTCCCTTGAATTCAAAGCTTTGTACATTTATATTGCCACTTTTACAAGAAGAAACTCCACCAAATTTTTCCTTAAATTACCGTAGCAATAGCCAAAAATAAGCCTTGTGTTTCATTAAGCATTTTTATCATAAACTTTTGGCTTGATGAAGCTTGTATTGTCTTCTAGGGATGCCGACTAAACATGTGGCCTCCAAGCGAGTTAGGAGAAGCTCTCCACCGCCCGTTTTCGAGCTTACATTTAAGAGTGAAGCCCACAAGGTGAGGTTCGCATTTTTGTCAATAAGGAAGTTCGGCACCGTTCGAATTATTGATTGGGAAGCCTTGAGGGTTTTGGGTCTCGATAGTACCGTCCGGGATCTCATCTCGCATGACGTGTGTGATAGCATATTGGAGATTAATGAGCCCACCTACAGAGAGTTAACCTTGGAAGTGTTGAGCACGATTGAGGTTACCGGTTATTGTCATGTCACGCGACAAGCAAGTACTGTATCCTTCAGAGCTTTTGGTAAGAGGCACAGGATCACCCAAGACCAGCTGGGTTTGTACCTTGGGCTTTACACATATGAGTTCTCCCAAACTCCCGAGTTCAAAAGCTTGCGCCAAGATTTCCCAAGCCCAGTCTCCCGTGATTCCTTTTGGAAATCCATTGCTTGCACATCATCGAAGAAGGCTTCTACGATGGCGGACCCCGTTCATAGATACATTCAGGCTTTGCTATCCAGATGTGTGAACAGCCGCACTGATTTTTCTGGGTAGTTACACGTACCGACTTGCTTATGATGTACAGTATCCTTGAGCGGTACCCCATCCACTTGGGCCATCATTTTGCCGGACTTATTGCACATCAGGGGACCTCTACTCTCCTTGGGCATATATTTGCCAGACCATACATCACGCGCATTATCAGGGGCATAGGATTGATTGAGCTAACCCGAGGCACGAGTGTTATGGGCTCCGTCGCATCGCTTGGTCTATCGACCCTACTTTATATTGGGATAATTGAGAGGTCTGGAGACACTTATCGCCTCCCGCGCAAGGGAGGTAGCAGCGTCCATGATCCCTGACAACGCTCCGAAAGTGAACGGGTTTATCGAAGTAATAAAATTTACCTCGGTGAGTGGGTAGTCGAATCCACAGGGAATATAGAGTTAAAATATGAGATTTCATTATTTAAGCTATGTGGAGTATGGAAAGATAAGAATAGAATCGATGAGTGAATATGGAAGCAAATATAATAAAAGACAAGAAACTGAATAGAAAGATGGAAGATAAGAAAGTGCAAGTAAAAGAGAATAGAGAGAAACTGGCAATGGAAGAAATATGGTATCCGGACAAGCTACCTCTAGGATCTATGCTTCTAGTGAAAGACGATGCTATTATACTTTCCTATTGATGTCAATTAAGTCGAGGAAATCCTTAGATACACGGTCCCAAACCTAAGGATAACCGTGACTAACCCCAACATTATACCCCGGTATTAGGATTCACGTCAACCCTTTACTCTGTCGCTGGCACAACTAAGCCCCAGGGGAGTATATCTATGTAAACCTCACACTACATGGGATTGCTTTAAGTTCTAGGGACTCCTAGTGGTAAAACCTGTTCCTATGTGTAGATCTAACCCTTTGGTCCAGGTGGAAGAACCCTAGTCTAGTTTAAGCCCCAGTCCGTAGGATTCACTTCAACAATTCACTCTGTTACTTGTGTAACTAAGCCCCAGGGGAGTTTATCTACCTAGCACTTCACTCTATCTCGACCGCTAAGAAATCAAGCAAACGGAGGTAGGGAGAAACCACATCGGAGGGGAAAGGGGACGCTTCGCTACCTCACGACTCACCCTCTCAACCCTCTTCAATCTTAAATAGTCTAATCCTATAGGAGTTGTCACACCTCCAAAGGACAACCTAAATTGTTCTCAACCCTAGTGTCACGTCTAAAGGAAAACATTAACAAGATGAAATTAAGATCGAAACTCAATTTTTATTCATCAATAATGGAAAAGCATAATAACAATGTCAAAGAAACATAATACCCCTAGAGTTTACAAGTCCGAATACCCACAAGGGGTTTAGCTCCTCATGGAGCTATACATGTTCATCAAAATATGAAAGAAAGCACAAAGTAATGACATCAATGAAAACTCCCTTGCATATGCTCTGGCCGTGGTCTTGTGCGGCCGCCGGACGTCGGTGACGATGCCGATGACGTGCTCTAAACCTCCACGAAGTCCTCTCTAAAACCCTAGCCGCACTCTCCAGAAGTTGGGTCCAAAGATATGTTAAAAATCTCGCAATCGCTGTTTATATTGTTAAGTGCGGCTTTAAAAATCGGACTTATCGGGACTTCACACGGCCGTGTGGAATTTCCACACGGGCGTGTGAAGTTTCTGGCTTGCTGGAAAATTAATTCACACGGCTGTGTAGAATTTCCACACGCCCGTGTGAATTCTCTGAAATTCTGAATTTCGGCCAAAGATGAACAGCAGTTCGCTACAGTGTTTTTCTACAGTGCTTGCTACAGTGCTTCCACAGTATTGTCCCGAAACGCTCCAGAATTCGTCGTTCTTCATTGAGGCCGTTAAATTGGGCACACAATCAACGGTAGATCGTGCCGATTGCTTCAAATCTCCTAATTGGTGAAGTTCTCCTTGTTAGAATGAGTTAGACTTATTGTGAATGTGACTGCCTTTGTGCCCCTCCAAATGAGGTTGGCACACACTCACAAGTCTCTACTCTTGCCGTGCTCCTTGCTTAGTCCAAGAATCTTCCCAACAATGGCGAACACGATCTAACTTCGTTCCTTTCCTTCACTTTATCTTCACAACCCTACAGTGCACAAAAGTAAACAAATGCATATTTTTTAGTGATAAAATCTGATTAAAGTAATGCTCATTGCAAGATAATAACGCTTTCCATTACTATAAAAAGAGCACTTATCAATCCGGACACCTCTCAAGGTTCTGAGACAGGATTCGATTCTGATTCGGAGTCTTCCCCTATGCCTGATGCAACACCCAACGGGTGTCGACCATCACTTGAGGCCAGTTTCTTGGAGTTCCGCATAGAGGTCCGTCAGCAGTTGCAGACCCTTGGGAAATCATAGGAGGCGTTAGTGACAATAGTGAGGGACTTGGACACATCACAGAGCCGCATAGAGAGTAGCATGGCCGAGATCCTATCATATTTGCTGATAAGTGCTCGTGTTATAGTAATGCGAAACATTATTATCTTGCAATGAGCATTAATTTAATCAGATTTTATCACTAAAAAGTGTGCATTTGTTTACTTTTGTGCACTGCAGGGTTATGAAGATAAAGTGAAGGAAAGGAACGAAGTTAGATCGTGTTCGCCATTGTTGGGAAGATTCTTGAACTAAGTGACACGACCTTTTGCGTGCGTACCGCAAGTGCACGGCCTTGTCGAAGTAATAAAAGTTACCCCGGTGAGTGGGTAGTCGAATCCACAGGGAATAGGGATTTAAAATACGAGAAGTTGCTATTGAGTCGTGTGATGTACGAAAAGAAACAATGATCGGAGTGATGAGTGAATTTATGGGAACTAGAGTAGATGCAAAGCAAATAAATCGAAAGATGAAAGAGAGAAAAGTGCAAGCAACGAGTAAAAAGAGAGAGACTAGTAATAAGTGAAAATAGGGTATCCGCACAAGTTACCTCTAGGACTTATGCTTCTAGTGCAAGACTATGCTATTATACCTTCCTATTGATGTTAATTGAGTCGAGGAAAATCCTGAAACACACGGTCCCAAATCTAAGGTCAACCGTGGCTAACCTCAACACTATGTCCCGGCAATAGGATTCACGTCAACCCTTCACTCTGTTGATTGCTCAACTAAGCCCCAGGGGAGTATTTCTACCTAAGCCTAACACTACGTGGGATTGCTTTAAGCTCTAGGGACTCCTAGTGATAAAACCTGTTCCTATGTGTGATAGTTCTAAACCTTTGGTCCAGGAGGAAGAACCATTATCTAAATTAAGCCCCAGTGCGTAGGATTCACGTCAACCCAAAACCTTGGGGGAGTTTGTCTACCTAGCACTTCACTCTATTTCGACCTCTAATGACTCAAGGAATCGGAGGTAGGGAGAAATCACAACGGAAGGGAAAGGGGTACGGTGCTACCTCACAACTCTCTCTCTCAACCCTCTTCAATTTTAAGTAGTCTAATCCTATAGGAGTTGTCACACCTCCAAAGGATAACCTAGATTGTTCTCAATCCTTAGTGTCACTGCTAAGAGAAAACAATAGCACAAGAAATCTAAAATTGAAACTCGAATTTATTCATCAATTAATGGAAAAGCATAATAACAATGTCAAAGAAACATAATTATCCTAGAGTTTTACAAGTCCGAATACCCACGAGGGGTTTAGCTCCTCATGGAGCTATACATGTTCATCAATTTATGAAAGAAAGAACAAACTAAAGACATCAATGAAAACCCCCTCGCGTATGGTGTGGCCGTGGTCTTGTGCGGCCGTCGAACGTCGGTAACGATGCCGATGACGCACTCCAATCCTCCACAAAGTCCTCTCCGAAACCCTAGCCGCCCTCTCCAGAAGTTGGGGAGAAAGATAGGTCCAAAAGATTCTTCAAAAAGTCTCCAAATCGGCTTTTAAATAGGCTGAGTGCGGCTTTAAATTTGAAGTTATCGGGAATTCACACGGCCGTGTGGAATTTCCACACGCCCGTGTGAAGTTTCTGTCTTTCCTGAAAATTACTTCACACGGCCGTGTGTTAATTCCACACGCCCGTGTGAAGTTTCTGGTTTGCTGGAAAATCAATCCACACGGCCGTGTGTTAATTCCACACGCCCGTGTGACGTCTCTGGTTTGCTGGAAAATTAGTTCACACGGCCGTGTGTTAATTCCACACGCCCGTGTGAATTCTCTGGAACCTTGACTCTTCGACAGAAGTGCACAGTAACTTGCAACAGTGATTCGCTACAGTAACAAGCTACAGTGTTACTACAGTACTCTCCGAAATGCTCCCGGATATGTTGTTTCTTCATCGAGGCCATTGAATTGGGCACACAATCAATGGTAGATCGTGCCTGTTGCTTCGAGTCTCCTTCTTGGTGAAGTTTTCCTAAGCTACACGAGTTAGACTTGTTTTGAATGTGACTGCCTTTGTGCCCCTCCAAAGGAGGTTGACACACACTCACAAGTCTAACCTCGTGCCTTGTTCCTTGCTTGGTCTGAAAACCTCCCAACAACGGCGAACACGACCTAACTTCGTTCTTCTTTTCCAACTTAGCTCCACGAAACCTACAATGCTCAAGAATACACAAATGCACACTATTTAGTGATAAAATCTGATAAAAGTATGTTCATTTGTAAGATAATAACGCTTCGCGTTACTACAACACAAGCACTTATCAAATCCCCCCACACTTAAGCTTTTGCTTGTCCTCAAGCAAAATAGAACGTGCAAGTACTTGGGAAGACAATTGAAAGTGCTCGGCCTTAGGTTCACCAAAAGCATGCAAAAGAAGCATTCTACAAGTAAGGGGAACTCAAAACATTGCATAAGGTTACCAATGCTCTAGCTAAAAACTCGAATCAAAAAGGATAAAACTCGAAAATGTGTTAGTGTGTGCGATCTTACTCAAGAGAACCAACGAGTACTCCTCAAACTTTGGTTAGAAAGGACTTATTTATATACAAAAACAAAAAAATAGTGGTGGAAGTAGTAGCTTCACACATCCTTGAAGGTAGCCCTTTCCTAGGCGGCCGCCAAAGGTGGCTTTCACTCTTTCGAGGAGGTAGCTCTTTCTACCGGGGTAGTAGCTTTCACGCATCCCATGAGATAGCTCTTTCTCTCATTAGGGCATAACTTGTATCCGACTTATGAGAGTAGCTGCATACTTCATAGGCGGTAGCTCTTGCCACCCCAAATGCATAATTAAAACAAAGCTAATATTTACAAACTCATATATTTTTTCTCTTTTTCTCTTTACTTTTTTTTTTCATTTTCATCTTTTTTTTTTATATGCATTTTCCAAAGTAAAACTAAGAACAACGATAAACTTGTCCTTAAAACCTTCAAGATTGAGTTTCCAAAAGATTCCAAGAGTAAGTTGTGCAATATAAGATAATCGAGCAAAAATTCCCTAAAATTCAAGTAGAAACTAGAGCATGATAGGATACAATGTTAAAAATTCTCCTAAACTATAAGAATACAAATGTTGCAACTAAGGTGAACCGCCATAGGCTACATGAACATGATCATTTGACCGCACAAGTAAAGGTGTGTGTAATGTGAATTCTCCCCCCCACACTTTAGATGTACATTGTCCCCAATGTACGCATGCAAGCATTATAACCAATAAAACAATGAAGAACAATTAGTGTGGAAGTTGCAATTGAAACATTACTCCCCTGAACTCCAAGTGTTGCGTTTGATGGAGCTAGGTCATTGAGAGTTGAGTCTCAATGGTTTATGGAGCACACACGGTCCAATGACCGTGCCTATGACAATTCCTCAATTTCCTTAAATCCAAGACCATCTGCACACACACGCAAGGGTTCAGTATAGCTCAAAATAAAGCTCGAGTATATAAAGATATGATAATGAAGTACAACTCGAGACAAAACAAATAAAAACATACCCAAAAGGAGAGTCCTTTCTGGGTACTACAAGTCCAACAAAAATAAGAAAATAAAAGTGCGATAAAAGAAAGATAAAATCTACGACGCCTCAGCGTCGGTGTCCTGATGTGTATCCTCTGGTGCTGTTGCTGCTGGTGGTGGTGAATCTGATGCTGATGGAGATGGAGGCAGAGTCGGTGAGGGAACCCGTCGGGGTCGCACCACAGACCGCTCAAGCAACTGAATCACTGTGGCAAGCTGTGCTGATAAGTGAGCGAACTGTGATGCCTGAGTAGTCCTCAACTCGGCAAACCCTGCTGCCTGTGCGACCCTCAGCTCAGCTAACTCCTACTGCATGATACCTACAGCATTCTCGAGGCGCTCGAACCTGTCCTGTCCTCGAGAAGGAGAAAAGATACGCACTGGAGGTGGCTCCGGTGCTGTGGGTGGTGCCTCGGCCTCTGCCCCTGCCTCTGTGTCCACTGGGGGTGGCTCTAATGCTGCCTGTGAGCGCTCGGCCTGCTCTGTCTGGTGTATGATCATAGTGTAGACTCCTGGTCCTGATCTGCGGACCATAACCATCAATCTCAGTGTCTCTCTGGTGAGCGGGGCTGGTGTAGCGATCTTTTCGGCCCCGCGCACCCCATCTCTGAGTCCCAGACCTATGACGAGGCGTGTGACGTAGGGGCCTGCAAAGAGAACTCCAACCCTGGAGTACTGGCCCTGGTGGCGCATGTACTCGGCTAGAATGTGCCCCAGGTGGAGTGGCTCGCTCTGTACCATGGAGTGCAAGTATAGCAACTCCTGCCTGCTCAGTACCCTTGTACTGTCCCCTCGGCCACTAATAGACCTGCTCAGGATAGCATGAATATACCTGTGCGCTGGCTGAGAAAGAAATGTTGCCTTCGACACCCCCGGCTCTTACTGCCCATCCCCGCACAGCGTACCATAGATCCCCTGAGGTGTTAGGGTCCCTGGATAATCAGTGGGCAGTAATGCGTACTCCTCTGTCTCTGTGTACGCCTGATCGTATAAGCCCATCACGATCGAGAACTGTGTAATGCTCAGGCTATAGTGGCGACCCAGGGCTCGGAACTGGATCGTCTCGCCATTCGTGAAGCTATCATACCCTCGGTTGAATTCGAACGTCGATAGGACCTCGAGGGTAATATCCCGAGTTGCTGGCTCTCGAATAGATAGTAATCGGTCCCAACTCCCCACAGCCAGCAACTCCTCCACCTCTGTAGCTATGGCGTCGTCCCCCTGTATGTCTCTCAACACGCTCAAATCAGGGTAGCGCGACTGTCCAAATCTAAGTGGCGAGAGTTTCTTGAACCGCTCCCTGTGCTCGGGTAGAGCAAACTCCATTTCCTCGGGGGGTGGAGTAGCTGTTCGCGGACGCTTGCCGATCGATTTCCTAGGTCTAGTAGACATATCTCCAAGATTGAAAGAGGAAGAGATCAAAACCAAGTTAAAATGCTCAATCTGCAGAAATCCACACGGCCGTGTGTTAATTCCACACGCCCGTGTGGATCATCGGGCGGACAGAGCATAACGGCCGTGGGTTGAAATTTCAAAAATTTACGATATAGATCGTTCTAATTCTCTCTTAAGCATACTCGCATACTCATTAATCATTCAATATGGGCGAAATCATCAGAAGAACGAATTACATTGAGAATTGACGAAGAAAAAGGCTTTGAAGTCCTTACCGACGGAGTGGATGAAGAAATATTAAGAACCGGCCGGAAAACTACAATAAAAACCTTAAAAATCCTCTGAGATGGTTAGGGAACTAGTGGAGAGAGTAGAAGGAGAGTTTAGAATGAAAATGGAAGAGGCACGAGTGAAAACCAAAAGAAATCGCGCGGCTTTTGGAGTTCTGGGAATTCACACGGCCGTGTGACAATGCCACACGGCCGTGTGCCTCTGAAATTAGGGTTCACAGGGGCCAACACACGCCCCTGTGTGCATTCTGTTTATTCTCTAGCTACCCCACACGGCCGTGTGGAAATTCCACACGGCCGTGTGCCTTCACAAGGATATCCACAGGGGCTGGTACACGGCCCTGTGGCTTCTCGGGAAAACACAGAAGCTCTCTGAAAAATATTACACGGCCGTGTGTTAATTCCACAAGGCCGTGTGCCCAACCTGGCCAAGAACACAAAGCCGGTCACAGGGGCCAACACACGCCCCTGTGGCCTCTCTGATTTGCCCGAAAAATCTAAGTGTTTCACACGGCCGTGTGTTAATTCCACACGGCCGTGTGCCAATCACAAGCTCTTCCACAGGGGCTGTCACACGCCCCTGTGTTTTCTCGGGAAGAAGGGATTTTTCTGCAGAGTTTTCACACGGCCGTGTGTTAATTCCACACGGCCGTGTGCCTTAGCACAGTGGCACTCACAGGGGCACCCACACGCCACTGTGAACTCTCTGGAAAAGAGTTGAAGTTCTGCGAAAATTCACACGGCCGTGTGTTAATTCCACACGGCCGTGTGCCCCTTCTGAAGTTTTCACAGGGGCAAAGTCACGCCCCTGTGTCTTCTCTGGTTGAGCTCTAATTTGTAACACACGGCCGTGTGTTAATTCCACACGGCCGTGTGTTTTCTCTGGTTTACTTAGAAAATTTTACAGACTCTCAGAAAAATTCAGAAACTCTTTAAAAATACTTAGAGCCTGTAAAAACCATAAAATTACGACCAGAAACCAAAGAAAACACACTCAACCAACCTAAACTTCATCAATTATCGTTAAGGCACACGAAATTCATCAAAAACCCACAAGAAAATCGCAGCGTAAGCACATGAAAAATTCAGGACACCAAAACTAAGACTTTTTATTCAATCTAAAGCTAACTAGGTCCTAGAAAAACTGTAAAGCCTTGGGTTGCCTCCCAAGAAGCGCTTGTTTAACGTCACTAAGCTTGACGTACCTGGCTTACCTCAAGGCGGTTGAAGGAAAAATATTTCTTTGTTGTTGCTACAAACCTCTCCACCAAAGTATGGTTTCAACCGGTGTCCGTTTACCTTGAACGTGCCCTTCTCCGGATGAGTAATCTCAATTGAACCTTGGGGTGATACCTGAGTGAGTAATCTCAATTTAACTTTTCGGGGAAGAGTCGTAATCGGGAGTTGAATAGTAGGACTTGGTCACCGACCTTGAATTCCTTAGGTAATTTGATATGCTTGTCATGCCATTTTCGAATCTTCTCTTTGTAAATTTTGGCATTCTCATATGCTTTCAATCTCCATTCATCGAGTTCATTAAGATGAAGCAGCCTCTGTTCACCAGCTCTTCTTAAGTTGAAGTTCATTGCTTTAATTGCCCAATATGCTTTATGTTCAAGTTCCACGGGTAGATGGCATGACTTCCCGTAGACTAGATTATACGGAGTGGTGCCTATGGGTGTCAGTAGTCCGTCACCTTTGGGGCTAGTCACTCTACGACTGATGGGAGTAGTGCGACGTACAGCATCAGGTGGATATGCATTGGTAGAGGTGTCATCCGATGATGACGAGTCTGCGGAGACTCAAGACGCACCACCTCCCGCAGAGCCCACAGCCACTCCAGCAGCACCGATTTCATCAGCGGACCCTAGTACATCCTCAGATCGAGTACATGAGCGACTGGCTCGACTCGAGGCTGCAGTAGCCACCATCCTCGAGAACCAGGCGCGGATCATGCAGCGCCTTGACCAGATTCAGCAGACTCTGGACGCTGAGACTGAGTCGGATTCCCCAGCGACACCAGCAGCACCACCAGACGCTGATGCTTGAAGCGTTTTCACTCATGGGATTTTCTTTTAGTTTTTGTTTTTCTTTATTTTACTTGCATTATCTTATTTTGTGTGGACTTGTATACTCAGAAAGGTTATGCCTTCTGAGAGTTATCTTCATATTTTAGCTTTCGTTGCGAGTTTATGTTTCAGTGTTATATCATTATGAACTCGTATATTTTTATTTTATTGAGCTTCACTGAACCCCTTAAATCCGTGCAGATGGCCTTGAGAGTGATGATGATGATGTTTTTGTCATACGCACAACCATGTGACTTGGTCGTGTGCGCTTCACAACCCGTTGAACAATAACACACCCTCGAGTTAGCTTCACCGATCGATCAATAAGGAGTTCAGGGGAGTGTTGTTTTAATTGCATTTCCACCCACATCATGCTTTTATTGCTTATATTTTTATTGTGCTTACATGTGTACATTGAGGACAATGTACATCTTAAGTGTGGGGGAGGGTTCACCTTATACATGGCCTTTACTTGTGTGAAGATAGTTAAAGCTCTCAAATGATGATTCGAAGAAGAAGAAATCTTATAACTCACCATATGGACGTGTGCCCGACCATGTGGCCTCAATATGAGAGAGTTTGGATCATATTTATGAAGAGTACTGTAGCAAAAACAATGTTCATTTCACTGTAGCAGTACTGTAGCAAAATTACTGTTCACGAGACCGCGTCAAAATCTCACGCGACCGCGTGGAAATTCTGCAGCCCACGCGATCGCGTGGGATCTCACGCGGTCGCGTGAAGACACACAGTTGGCGCGATTCAGGCTTATAAATAGCCCTTCTCGCTGATTCTTTTATAACTTTTTTCGCACGTTTGAAGGCAGGAGCGGCTAGGGTTTCTAGGACGAGGTCTTTGGCGATATTGGGAGTTGTTCTTCACTAACTTCGATAGATCTTTCGACGAGATAGCATCGGGGAGCCATTGGTAACCTAGCTTCGGAGAAGGTTCCTTCGAGACGTTGAACAATTCATCAAGGCTATCATCACGAATTTGAGGGGGTTTATTTTCATGGATTACATTGCTTTTTACTTCATTATCTTTTGCTTTGTAATAAGTCCCATGGAGGGCTAAACCCTAGTAGATACTTGGGCATGTGAACCTTAGGTTTCGATTCATGTATTGACTTTCTTTATGCTTTCTTTTAATTCCAAGTTTATTTGAGTTTTAATCTTGTTTAATCATTGCTTGCATGCCTTATTAATTCGTATGGTTGTTTGGTATGCTTGATTTGTTTCCTTGGTGAGAGAGAGATCTCCATTAGGGATTAGAACATACAAGATTAAAGAGGGTTGAGAGGGTGAGTCTTGAGATAGAGGAGTGTCCCCTTTCCCTTCCGATTGAGTGTTTCCTATCTCCGTATTCCCTAAGTTTTATGCAACCATATGGGGTGTGAGGTGTGAGATTGATAGATTTCTCCGCCGGGACTTTTGTAAGGGGTTAGGGATCTTTCGCCTAGAAGTAGGGTTAGATCTAATTTTAGGAATCGGTTTCACTCTTAGGTATCCCTAAAACTCATTGCGGTCATATAGGGTGTGAGGTGTTGAGATTGAGTGAATTCTCTGCTGGGACCTTGTAGGGGACTAGTATCGGTGGCCTGGAAGCAGGGATCGATTGTTCTTGGATTACCTCGACTCATAGAACTTGGTTTAGAAGCATTTAGTTAGTTTTGCACTTCATGATAGAACCTAGGGGGATCATTGCCCGAGTATCTCATCTTCATTGATTGAGATCTCCTTTACCTTTTCCTTTTATTTGTTTTCTTTCTTGCGATTTTCTTATTTTACATATTACATTCAATTGCTCCATATTATTGTTTCGACTAGATAACTAAGAATCAGTCATTACTAGTACTTCCGTTCCCTGTGGATTCGACTACCCACTCACCGGGGTAATTATTACTTCGACAACCCGTGCACTTGCGGTACACACACGCAAAAGGGTGTGTCAGTCATCCAACCGTTCTGACCAGTCTCGCTTTCCTTGTACCACAGATTTGGTCAAGATTCGCTTGAGTTCTCTATTGGTGACTTCCACTTGACCACTAGTTTGAGGATGATATGGAGTGGCAAGGCGGTGGCGTACCCCGTATCTTTTCAACACTATTTCTAATTGAGCATTACAGAAATGGGTTCCTCGATCACTAATGATGATTCGCGGAGTTCCAAATCGAGTGAATAACCTTTTTAAAAATTTCACCACCGTTCTAGCATCATTACTTGGCAATGCTTGTGCTTCCACCCATTTGGAGACATAGTCAATTGCTACTAGTATGTACTGGTTCCCGTTAGACTTTGGAAATGGTCCCATGAAATCAATGCCCCAGACATCGAATACTTCGCAGAATTGTATAGGATTCTGAGGCATCTCATCCCGCCGAGATAAATTTCCAGCCCTCTGACAATTGTCACATCGAAGAACGAACTGGTGTGCGTCTCGAAAGAGAGTTGGCCAATAGAATCCTGCCGCCAAGACTTTTTCAGCAGTCCTACTTGATGCATAATGGCCCCCAACTGGCCCTGAATGACAGTGAGCAAGAATATCCCATCCTTCCTCCCTCGATACGCATCTCCGAACTATTTGATCTGCACAAATGCGGAAGAGGAACGGATCGTCCCAGAAATAATTCTTTAAATCACTAAAGAATTTCTTCTTTTGCTGGAATGTGAGCCCTTGTTTGAGCACCTTCCCTGACAAATAGTTAGCAAAATCCGCAAACCATGGAGTGTCACCTGATGAAGTCGTTTTCTGAATTGAATACAAGTGCTCCTCCGGGAAGAAGTCATTAATTTCCTTGCTTGATGGCTCTTGTCCAATGCTACCCTCTAGCCGTGACAAGTGATCCGCCACAACATTTTCGGTTCCCTTCTTATCTTTTATCTCCATATCAAACTCCTGTAAGAGCAGTATCCAGCGGATTAATCTTGGTTTTGCATCAACTTTGTTCATGAGGTAGCGGAGAGCTGAATGGTCTGTGAATACAATAACTCTAGATAAAATGAGATATGATCTGAACTTATCGAGTGCAAATACCACCGCTAATAATTCCTTCTCTGTTGTAGTGTAATTTTCTTGGGCATCTGTGAGAGTCTTGCTTGCGTAATAGATGGGTTGGAATTGCTTACCTCTCCTTTGCCCCAAGACTGCTCCAACTGCATAATCACTAGCATCGCACATCAGCTCAAATGGTTCATCCCAATTCGGGGTGATTAGAATCGGAGCTTGAACCAGTTTTTCTTTTAAGACCTTGAAAGCTACTGCACAATCTTCCCCAAAGTCAAATGGAGCATCTTTTTCGAGAAGTTTGGTCAACGGCTGAGTGATCTTTGAAAAATCCTTAATAAACCGCTTGTAAAAACCTGCATGCCCCAGAAAACTTCGGATTCCTTTGACGTTTATTGGCGGAGGAAGTTTATCTATGACCTCTATTTTTGCTTTATCCACCTCCATACCCACACTAGAAATTTTGTGACCGAGAACGATACCTTCTTGAACCATGAAGTGACACTTTTCCCAGTTTAACATGAGATTTGTCTCCTCACATCTTTTCAGCACTCGTTCTAAGTTTCTTAAGCATATATCAAAGGAGTCACCAAACACAGAGAAATCATCCATGAATACCTCCATTATGTCTTCGATGAGATCATCAAAAATAGCAGTCATACAGCGTTGAAATGTAGCAGGTGCATTACATAGCCCGAACGGCATTCGTCTATATGCAAACGTTCCATATGGACAAGTAAAAGTCGTTTTCTCCTGATCTTCCAGAGCAATAGGAATCTGAAAGTATCCTGACATTCCGTCTAGAAAACAGTAAAACTGATGCCCTGCTAATCGTTCTAGCATTTGATCAATAAACGGCAACGGAAAATGATCCTTTCGGGTTGCATCATTCAATCTTCTGTAATCAATGCAAACTCTCCATCCCGTAATTGTCCTGGTTGGGATGAGCTCATTCTTCTCATTCTTAATTACTGTCATCCCACCTTTTTTCGGAACCACTTGAGTTGGGCTTACCCAAGCACTATCGGAGATTGGGTAAATAATTCCTGCATCCAAGAGTTTCACCACCTCTGCCTTCACAACCTCTTTCATGTTTGGATTTAGTCTTCTTTGAGGTTGGATTACTGTTTTGAAGCTATCCTCCATTAAAATCTTATGTGTGCAAAATGAGGGGTTTATTCCTTTTAGGTCTGCGATTTTCCATGCTAACGCAGACTTGTGTATTTTCAACATGTTCACCAGTTTATCTTTTTGCTCCCGAGAAAGATTCGATGCTATGATCACGGGTAACTTCATTTCTTCTGCCAAAAATGCATATTCTAAGTGTTCTGGAAGTGTTTTCAAATCTAACTCGGGTGGCTCATCAATGGATGGTCGAAGTCGGTCCCCCTTTAGTCTATCAATTTCTTCAAATTTAGTATCTTGTGGTTTATTAACGCAACCTGATACCTTCTCTGGACCATACTCCTTGAGTTGGTCCTGGGATCCCAACTTAACCCCCAATTCACAAGCTTCCTCAATTAGGTTTGCGATTCCCATTGAAAAGACTTCTTGCTTATGTTCCCAATAACCTGATTCAAACTATGCGAGAACCTTCTCAAGGGTTTCTTCTGTGTCACCCTTTGACGAAGCTAGGGTTGATTTATCAAATTCATCCAACACACCGCCCAATTCATAATTTATGTTCTGCTCCTTGTAGAATTGATCGATACTGTTCACTATTTTCTGTGCAAGGATGCTTCACTGATTGATCATACTCAGTATAACCTGGAAATGGTTGGACGATAAACAACTGCATTTTCTGCTTTACTTCCTCAACTAGGCCCACAAGTGTATCAAAAGCTTCGCTTGCGTTAAACATTCCCTCGGTAAAACTGCAATTAGCGAAGAAAGAATTGGTGAGAATAGTGATAGATAGAGAAAATGTGAAATAGACAGCGAAATGAATGACTAAAATAGCAAAAACAAGTATCAAAAATACGCCTAGTCCCCGGCAACGGCGCCAAAAACTTGACACGACCTTTTGCGTGCGTACCGCAAGTGCACGGCCTTGTCGAAGTAATAAAAGTTACCCCGGTGAGTGGGTAGTCGAATCCACAGGGAATAGGGATTTAAAATACGAGAAGTTGCTATTGAGTCGTGTGATGTACGAAAATAACAATGATCGGAGTGATGAGTGAATTTATGGGAACTAGAGTAGATGCAAAGCAAATAAATCGAAAGATGAAAGAGAGAAAAGTGCAAGCAACGAGTAAAAAGAGAGAGACTAGTAATAAGTGAAAATAGGGTATCCGGACAAGTTACCTCTAGGACTTATGCTTCTAGTGCAAGACTATGCTATTATACCTTCCTATTGATGTTAATTGAGTCGAGGAAAATCCTGAAACACACGGTCCCAAATCTAAGGTCAACCGTGGCTAACCTCAACACTATGTCCCGGCAATAGGATTCACGTCAACCCTTCACTCTGTTGATTGCTCAACTAAGCCCCAGGGAGTATTTCTACCTAAGCCTAACACTACGTAGGATTGCTTTAAGCTCTAGGGACTCCTAGTGATAAAACCTGTTCCTATGTGTGATAGTTCTAACCCTTTGGTCCAGGAGGAAGAACCATTATCTAAATTAAGCCCCAGTGCGTAGGATTCACGTCACCCCAAAACCTTGGGGGAGTTTGTCTACCTAGCACTTCACTCTATTTCGACCTCTAATGACTCAAGGAATCGGAGGTAGGGAGAAATCACAACGGAAGGGAAAGGGGTACGGTGCTACCTCACAACTCTCACTCTCAACCCTCTTCAATTTTAAGTAGTCTAATCACAAGAAATCTAAAATTGAAACTCGAATTTATTCATCAATTAATGGAAAAGCATAATAACAATGTCAAAGAAACATAATTATCCTAGAGGTTTACAAGTCCGAATACCCACGAGGGGTTTAGCTCCTCATGGAGCTATACATGTTCATCAATTTATGAAAGAAAGAACAAACTAAAGACATCAATGAAAACCCCCTCGCGTATGGTGTGGCCGTGGTCTTGTGCGGCCGTCAAACGTCGGTAATGATGCCGATGACGCGCTCCAATCCTCCACAAAGTCCTCTCCGAAACCCTAGCCGCCCTCTCCAGAAGTTGGGGAGAAAGATAGGTCCAAAAGATTCTTCAAAAAGTCTCCAAATCGGCTTTTAAATAGGCTGAGTGCGGCTTTAAATTTGAAGTTATCGGGAATTCACACGGCCGTGTGGAATTTCCACACGCCCGTGTGAAGTTTCTGTCTTTCCTGAAAATTACTTCACACGGTCGTGTGTTAATTACACACGCCCGTGTGAAGTTTCTGGCTTGCTGGAAAATCAATCCACACGGCCATGTGTTAATTCCACACGCCCGTGTGACGTCTCTGGTTTGCTAGAAAATTAGTTCACACGGCCGTGTGTTAATTCCACACGCCCGTGTGAATTCTCTGGAACCTTGAGTCTTCGGCAGAAGTGCACAGTAACTTGCTACAGTGATTCGCTACAGTAACAAGCTACAGTGTTGCTACAGTACTATTCGTTGATTGTGTGCCCAATTCAATGGCCTCAATGAAGAACGACAAATTCGGGAGTGTTTCGGGACACTATTGTAGCAAGGTACTATAGTAAAAATACTGTAGCAAGCTACTGTTAGTCTTCGGCCGAAATTCAGAATTCCATAGAATTCACACGGGCGTGTGGAAATTCCACACTGCCGTGTGAATTAATTTTCCAGCAAGCCAAAAACTTCACACGCCCATGTAGAAATTCCACACGGCCGTGTGAATTAATTGTCTAGCAAGCCAGAAACGTCACACGCCCGTGTGAAAATTCCACACGGCCGTGTGAAGTCCCGATAAGTCAAATTTTTAAAGCTGCACTCAACAATATAAAGAGGATTTTGGAGACTTTTAAAATATCTTTTGATCTATCTTTCTCCCCAACTTCGGGATAGTGCGGCTAGGGTTTTGGAGAGGATTTCATAGAGGTTTAGAGCATGTCATCGGCATCATCACCGACGTCCGGCGGCCTCACAAGACCACGGCCACACCATACACAAGGGGGTTTTCATCGATGTCTTTACTTTGTGCTTTCTTTCATACTTTGATGAACGTGTATAGCTCCATGAGGAGCTAAACCCCTTGTGTGTATTCAGACTTGTAAACTCTAGAGTTAATATGCTTCTTTGACATTGTTATTATGCTTTTCCATTATTGATGAATAAAAATTGAGTTTCAATCTTAATTTCATCTTGATATTGTTTTCCCCTAGATGTGACACTAGGGTTGATAGCAATCTAGGTTATCCTTTGGAGTTGTGACAACTCCTATAGTGTTAGACTACTTAAGATTGAAGAGGGTTGAGAGGAAGAGTTGTGAGGTAGCGATGTATCCCCTTTATCCTCCGGTGTGATTTCTCCCTATCTCCGTTTCCTTGGTTAATTAGCGGTTGAGATAGAGTGAAGTGCTAGGTAGATAAACTCCCCTGGGGCTTAGTTACGCGAGTAACAGAATGAAGGGTTGAAGTGAATCCTACGCACTGGGGCTAAATCGAGACTAGGGTTCTTCCACCTGGACCAAAGGGTTAGAACTACACATAGGAACAGGTTTTACCACTAGGAGTCCCTAGAACTTAATGCAATCCCACGTAGTGTGAGGTTTAGGTAGATATACTCCCCTTGGGCTTAGTCGTGCAAGGGATAGAGTGAAGGGTTGATTGGAATCCTAATACCGGGGCATAATGATGGGGTTAGTCACGGTTGTCCTTAGGTTTCGGACCGTGAGTCTAAGGATTTCCTCGACTCAATTAACATCAATAGAAAAGTATAATAGCATAGTCTTGCACTAGAAGCATAGATCCTAGATGTAGCTTGACCGGATACCCCACTTCATCCATTGCTAGATCCACTCTAGTCTCTTTTACTTGCGCTTTCTCATCTTCCATCTTTCTATTCAATTACTTGTCTTTTATTATAATTTCTTCCATAAGTCACTCATTGATCCTATTTTTACTTTTCCATACTCCACATAGCTTAAATAGTGAAATCTCGTATTCTAACTTCCTATTCCCTGTGGATTCGACTACCCACTCACCAGGGTATTTTATTACTTTGACAAACTTGTGCACTTGCGGGATACACACGCAAGGGATCGTGTCAAGTTTTTGGCGCCGTTGCGGGGAATAGGCGTTTTAGAAATTTGTTTTTCGCAATTCTAGCTATTCACTTTACTTTCTATTCCACACTTTCTTTTTCTATCATTGTTCTTATTTTTCTTTCCTTTGCTTTGGCTTCAGGTTATGACCCGCGGGAATCCTTCGATTCTTGTTGAAGGAGATCCGGACATTGGACGAAGAACACATCGCAAGGGTAAAGAACCTGCGCAAGAAGCTTCAAATCAAGCCGATATTGAGACAGAAGTGTCAGAAACAATGGCAGAACAGAATGAACAGCAGAGGACATTGTCCGACTTTGCTAGACCTGCAGTCATGGGGACCCAATCGAGCATTGTGAGATCCCTAATCAGTGTAATGAATTTTGAGTTGAAGCTGTCGTTCATTCAGATGTTGCAACAGTCCGCACAATTTAATGGGTTGGCCGATGAAGATCCCAACAGCCATATAGAAAATTTCCTTGAAGTGTGCGACATGTTGAAGATTAATGGAGTGACGGAAGACACGATTCATTTGAGAGCCTTCCCATTTTCATTGAAGGGAAAAGCAATACATTGGCTTCATTCATTACCGAGAGCATCCATCACTACGTGGAAGGAGATGGCCGAGGCATTCTTGGCTAGATACTTTCCACCGGGAAAATCTGCAAGGCTCCGGAATGAGATATCATCCTTCGTGCAAATGGAATTGGAGTCTCTATTCGAGACATGGGATAGGTTCAAGGAGCTCCTTCGCAAGTGCCCGCAACATGGATTTCCCGAGTGGATGATCATTCACACCTTCTACAACGGGTTAAATCCGAGTACTAAGCGACTCTTAGATTCGGCGACCGGAGGAACTCTAGGGAGCAATACTCCCAGTGAAGCCCGGCACATTGTAGAGGAGATTGCTATGAATAGCTATCAATGAAACTCAAGGGACAGGAAAAAGGTGGCCGGAATTCATGAGGTTGATGCGGTTACATCTTTGGCGGCACAAGTGGAATCTTTGAGTAAGAAGCTAGATGCACTAGCTTCACCAAGAGTTGCGACCATCACTACTTGTAATGGTTGTGGGGGAGGATATGCTTCGAGTGATTGTCCTATTATGACTGGAGGCACTAGTGCGCTGGAGTAGGGTGTTTTTGTTGGTAATGCTTATAGAGGACAAGGCCAAGGCAACCCATACAGTGGAACTTACAATCCGGGGTGGAAGAACCACCCAAATTTCTCTTGGAGCAATCAAGGGCAGTCACAATAGAAAAATATTGCACCACCGGGATTTCAAGGTCAACAAGCTCCGAATCTAGAAAGCCGAGTGACCGGGTTAGAAGGGAAAATGACCGACCTCGAGAGAGCCCTCACACGGTTTGTTTCTTCATCAGATGCTAGGTTTCAGTCGGTGGAGGCTACTCTTCGCAATCACACAGCCTCTCTACACAATTTGGAAAATCAAGTAGGGCAAATTGCGAAGACATTGGTGGAAAGACCTCAAGGTAGCTTGCCTAGCAATACAGAGACTGATCCAAGGGAGCAATTGAAGGCAATCACCTTGAGGAGTGGGAAAGGAGGTTGAGAGAAATCTCCCTCTAGAGAAGACAAAAGAAGCACCCAAAGTTGAAGAAGTATGGGGAGAAGCACCAAAAGAGAAAGAGGTGGCACCACCACCCTACAAACCAAGGATCCCCTACCCTTCGAGGTTGAAGAATGACCAAGACAATGAGCAATACAAGAAATTTCTGGGTATCTTCAAACAATTGCACATCAACATACCATTCGTGGAAGCATTAGCCCAAATGCCCAAGTATGCGAAGTTCCTGAAGGACCTCTTAACCAATAAAAGGATGTTAGAGGAGAGTGCAGCTGTAGTTCTTGATGCTAATTGCTTGGCCGTCTTATAAAAGAACATGCCGAGTAAGAGAAAAGATCCCGGGAGTTTCATCATACCTTGCAACATCGGCAATTTTGGGTGAAGAGATGGCATTGGCCGATTCGGGGGCAAGCATCAATGTCATGCTCTATACCTTCTTCCAAAAGCTAGGCTTGGGTGAGCCTAGACCCACTCGGATGACACTTCAACTCGCGGATCGATCGGTGAGGCATCAGAGGGGAATTGTGGAAGATGTCTTGGTGAAAGTAGACAAGTACATCTTTCCGGTGGACTTTGTTGTGCTTGATGTGGATGAGGATGTTGAAGTATCGCTGATTCTTGGGAGGCCGTTCTTGCGCACTTTCAAGGCTTTGATAGACATGGACGGTGGAGAGCTCACACTTAGAGTTGGAGATGACAAGCTTACCTATCGGCTCACCGAAGCCATGAGACATTCTCTCGATTTTGACGACACTCTTTATTATCTTGATGCTACTTATGAGTGTATTGATGAATATGTGCAGGAAATGTTAAACCCAGATCCATATGAAGGATGGCCGGACCAAGACATGGAGATCGAAGAAAAAGAGATATTTTCGCTTTGTCCAGTCAAGACAGACATCAAGATGGAGAGGGAGCGTATGAAGAAGATGCGTCGGAGGATGAATAGGTCGAAAAGACGCCACAAGAAGAACCCCAACAAGAAGGGGGATGAGCATTCACGGAGTAAGGGTGTTTCACCCTTCTGTGGTAACAAATTCGACAACTCTCCCTCTACTCTACAAAGATTATGTAATGTATGCTTTCATGTTGTAGGGAAGAGGGCAACTTCTATATATCAACCTCCGTAAGGTAAGACAGGTACGTCAAGCTAAGTGACGTTAAACAAGCACTTCTTGGGAGGCAACCCAAGCTTTTACAGTTTTTCTAGGACTTAGCTTAGTTTAGGTTGAATAAGAGTCTTAGTTTTCGAGTCTTGAAGTTTTAATGCATGTGCTGCGATTTTTATTGTGGATTGTTGACGTTTTCATGTGCCTAGATGATTATTGACGAAGTTTGAGTTAGTTGAGCATATTTTCCATTGTATCTGGTTGTGTTTTGATGGTTTTCACAGGCTCCAAACATCGTATTTGTGTTTCTGAATTTTTGTGAGAGTCTGTAAATTTTTCTAAGTAAACCAGAGAAAACACACGGGCGTGTGTCACCACTTAGGGCTTAGCCAGAGAGGGTACAGGGGCGTGTCCATGCCCCTGTGAACAACCTCAGAAGGGGCTCGCAGAACTTAAACTCTTTTCTAGAGAGTCCATAGGGGCGTGTGGGTGCCCCTATGAGTGCCACTGTGCTAAGGCACACGGCCGTGTGAAACTCTGCAGAGACAACCCTTCTTCCCCAGAATACACAGGGCCGTGTGTGCGCCCTTGTGGGAGAGCTTGTAAAAGGCACACGGCCGTGTGGTTTATTCACACGGCCTTGTGGAATACTTAGAGTTTCTCTTGCAACACAGAGAGACCACAGGGGCGTGTGGGTGCCCCTGTGGCCGGCCTTGTGTTCTTGGCCAGGTTGGGCACACGGCCGTGTGATATTTTTCAGAGACCTTTTGTGTTTTCCCGTGAATCCACAGGGCCGTGTACCAGTCCCTGTGGAGCCCCCCTGTGAAGGCACACGGCCGTGTAGATTACTCACACGGAAGTGTGGGGTAGTTCAGAGTGTGAACAGAGTGCACACAGGGGCGTGTGATGGCCCCTGTGAACCCTAATTTCAGAGGCACACGGCCGTGTGGAATTTCCACACGGCCATGTGAATTCCTAGAACTTGAAAAGCCGCGCATTTTCTTTTGGAATTCACTCGTAACTTTTGATTTCTCCACTCTAAACCACTCCCCGACCCTCTCTGTCGATTTCTCGATCTTCTTTGAGCTTTTTGAAGGAATTTATTCGAGTTTTCCGGCCGATTTCTCAATTCTATTCATCCACACCATCGGTAAGGACTCCAACCCCTTTTTCTTCCTCAAAACATGATTCGATTCATTCTTTTCAATTGTTTCACTTATGTCAAGTGATTATAATGCATATAAACATATTTACAATGAAATTAGACTGCATTGTTATGTAAAATTGAAATTGTGAGACCCACGGCCATGAGGCTCTATTCGCCAGAAGCTTCACACGGGTGTGTGAATTTCTGTAGATTGTGTTCTTGAACTGTTTTTAACTATTTTCTTTTGCAACCATGCAGAGATGTCTTCCAAGGCCAAGAAACAAGCAGGGAAGCGGACTCGTGAGCCTACCCCACCCCCTGAGAAAGATTCAAGAAGTGATCAGCACTCCGATTTGGACAGTTGTGCTACCCGGACTTGAGTACATTGAGAGAAATACAGGGGGGCGATGCTGTAGCTACTGAGGTCGAGGAGCTACTAGAAGTTGGCAGTTGGGGCCGTTTGCTAATGATCAGAGAGCCAGCGACTAGAGCGCTCACGCTTGAGGTCTTAGTGACCTTTGAGTTCAACCGAGGGTACGACAGCTTCACACATGGCGAGACGATTCAGTTTTGTGCCCTCGGTCGACACTTCAGCCTAAGTATCACCCAAATCTCGATTATGATGGGCCTCTACGATCAGGCATTTACCGGGACAGAGGAGTACGCGCTGCTACCCACCGATTACCCAGGGACCCTGACACCTCAGAGGGTCTACAGGACATTGTGCGGGGATGGGCAGTACGAGCCGGGGGTTTCGAAGGCGACATTTCTTTCCCGGCCAGCATACAGGTACATCCATGCCATCTTGAGTAGGTCTATCAGCGGCAGAGGTGATAGCACAGGGGTACTGAGTAGGCAGGAGCTGCTTTACCTGCACTCTATGGTACAGAGTGAGCCACTCCATCTGGGGCACATCCTAGCTGAGTACATGCATCACCAGGGCCAGTACCCCAGAGTAGGAGTGATTTTTGCTGGACCCTACATCACACGCCTCATCATAGGCTTGGGGCTTAGAGATAGGGTACTCGGGGCCGAGAAGATTGCTACACCAGCCCCGCTCACGAGAGATACATTGAGATTGATGGGTATAGTTAGCAGATCAGGACCAGGAGTATATACTATGATCATACCCCAGTCAGATCAGGCCGAGGGGTCCCAGGCAGCCTTAGAGCCACCCGCAGTAGATCAGGCAGAGGCTGAGGTACCACCCAGAGCATCGGAGCCACCTCCGGTGCGCATGTTCTCGCCCTCTCGAGGCCAGGATAGACTGGAGAGCCTCGAGAGTGCAGTGGGTGTTATACAGACTGAGTTGGCCGAGCTTAGGGCGACACAGGCTGCACAGCACTCAGAGACGATGTCACGGTTTGACATTATACAGAGATTCCTTGAGCAGGCCGTGTCGTCGCCATTTGTGGTTTGCGCTCGAGCCTCCACACCACCACCACCGTCTCCAGCCCCAGCAGCAACAGCAGCAGATCCACCGGCATCCACTTCAGAGCCTCCAGCAGCACCAGAGGCTCCACAGCAGGACACCGACGCTGAGGCATCATAGTTTTATTTTACTTTTTATTTCAATGTACTTTTTATTATATTTTAGACTTGTAGCACTCAGAAAGGATCTTCCTTCTTAGTTTATCCCTTATCTTGTTTTCTCTTTTATCTCGAGTTGTATTCATTGCTTTATCTTTATATATACTCGAGTTTTTATTGAGCTATACTGAACCCTTGTGTGTGTGTGTGCGCAGATGGTCTTGGATGAAAGGAATCTAAGGAATAGTCATAGGCACGGTCATGAGACCGTGTGTGCTTCACAACTGATAAGTGCTTGTGTTATAGTACCGCGAAGCGTTATTATCTTACATTGAGCATATCTTTTATCAGTTTTTATCACTAAATGGCGTGCATTTGTGTATTCTTGTGCATTGAAGGTTTGTGAAGCTAAATTGGAGAAGAAGAACGAAATTAGGTTGTGTTCGCCGATGTTGGGAAGTTTTCGGACCAAGCACGGAACAAGGCACGAGCTTGGACTTGTGAGTGTGTGCCAACCTTCTTTGGAGGGGCACAAAAGCAGTCACATTCACAACATGTCTAACTCGTGTGGCTTAGGAGAACTTCACCAAGAAAGAGACTTGAAGCAATCGAAATGATCTACCATTGATTGTGTGCCCAATTCAATGGCCTCGATGAAGAACGACGGATTCGGGAGCGTTTCGGGCGAGCACTGTAGCATCAATGTGGCAAGTTACTGTTTACTTCGGCCGAAATTTAGAATTCCAGAGAATTCACACGGACGTGTGGAATTAACACACAGCCGTGTGAATTAATTTTTCAGCAGGCAGAAACTTCACACGCCCGTGTGTTAATTCCACACGGCCGTGTGAAGCCCCCGATAAGTCAAATTTTAAAGCCACGATTCAACATTATAAAAGGCGATTTTGGAGACCTTTTGGGATATCTTTTGACCTATCTTTCTCTTCAACTTGGGGAGTGCGGCTAGGGTTTCGGAGAGGATTTCATGTAGGTTTAGCGCGCGTCATCGTCATCGTCATCGTCACCGACGTTCGACGGCCGCACAAGACCACGGCCACACCATACGCAAGGGGGTTTTCATTGATGTCCTTGTTTTGTGCTTTCTTTCATACATTGATGAACATGTATAGCTCCATGAGGAGCTAAACCCCTTAAGGGTATTCGGACTTGTAAACTCTAGGGTTATTATGTTTCTTCGACATTGTTATTATGCTTTTCCATTATTGATGAATAAAATTGAGTTTTAATCTTAATTTCATCTTGCTAATGTTTTCCCTTAGATGTGACACTAGGATTGAGAACAATTTAGGTTGCCCTTTGGAGGTGTGACAACTCCTTAGGGTTAGATTACTTAAGATTGAAGAGGGTTGAGAGGGAGAGTTGTGAGGTAGTGATGTACCCCTTTCCCCTCCGATGTGGTTTCTCCCTACCTCCGTTTCCTTGATTTCATAGCGGTCGAAATAGAGTAAAGTGCTAGGTAGATAAACTCTCCTGCCGCTTAGTTACACAAGTAACAGAGTGAAGGGTTGAAGTGAATCCTATGCGCTGGGGCTTAATCTATACTAGAGTTCTTACACTTGGACCAAAGGGTTAGAACTACACATAGGAACAAGTTTTACCACTAGGAATCCCTAGAGCTCAAAGCAATCCCACGTAGTGTGAGGTTTAGGTAGATATACTCCCCTGGGGCTTAGTCGTGCGAGCAACAGAGTGAAGGGTGACGTGAATCCTAATACCGGGGCATAGTGTTGGGGTTAGTCACGGTTGTCCTTAGGTTTGGGACCGTGAGTCTTAGGATATCCTCGACTCGATTAAACATCAATAGGAAAGTATAATAGCATAGTCCTGCACTAGAAGCATAGACCCTAGAGGTAGCTTGTCCGGATGCCCTATTTCATTCATTACTAGTCCTCTCTATTCTCTTTTACTTGCACTCTCTCATCTTCCATCTTTCTATTTAATTTCTTATCTTTCATTCTACTTTATTCTATATTCACTCATTGATCCTACTATTGTTTTTCCGTACTCCGCATAGCCTAATTAGGGAAATCTCGTATTCTAATTCCCTATTCCCTGTGGATTCGACTACCCACTCACCAGGGTAAATTTATTACTTCAACAAACCCGTGCACTTGCGGGATACACGCAAGGTGTCGTGTCAAGTTTTTGGCACCGTTGCCGGGGAATAGGCGTTTTAGATATTTGTTTTTCACTATTTTAGCTATTCACTTCGCATTCTATTTCATAGTTTCTTTATCTATCATCATTCTTATTGGTTTGCATTATTTTGATTTCAGCTTCAGAAGAGAAGAGATGTTTCATACAACTGAGATGTTTGACATGCTTACAGGATTAGTGGGGGAAGTGGAACAGAAATTTCATTCGTTCGCAGCACAATCGATTATAAACTGCATTGAGTATGGGCAACTGGTTAACAGTCCTTCCATAAAAGAAGACACCGATGTTGATCATTTTTGTGAAGAACAGCTCATGGGTTGTGAATTGGATAAGGTGTTAGATGAATTTGAAAGATCAGCCCTAGCTTCTTCCGGGGAGGATGCTGAAGAAAATCTAGAGAGAGTTCTTGCTCAATTTGAATCGTACTATCTAGACCAGAGACAAGAAGTCTTTTCAGTGGGGATAGTAGACTTAACCAGGGAAGCATGTGAGATAGGAGTCAAAATGGAATCTCAAGATCATCTTAATAGCCAGGTTTCACAGAACAATGCAGAAAGTGTTGAGGAAAGAGAACCATTTCAGTTTGAGGAGATTGATCGATTGAAGGAAAGCCGTTTGCGGCCGTCTATTGAAGAACCACTGATTAGGAGTTAAAAACCCTGCCAACACACTTGGAATATGCATATCTGGAAGAAGGAATGAAGCTCCCCGTTATCATAGCTTCCGATCTCTCCCTGGATCAGAAGAAGAACTTAGTGAGCATGCTGAAGAAGCACAAATCTGCCATTGCTTGGAAAATTTTAGACTTGAAGGGAATCAATCCTTCGTTTTGCACACATAAAATATTGATGGAGGATAATTTCAAGTCGGTGATTCAACCTCAAAGGAGTCTAAATCCCAATATGAAGGAGGTTGTCAAGGCAGAGGTGGTGGAACTGTTGGGTGTAGGGATTATCTATCCCATCTCTGATAGCGCTTGGGTGAGCCCAACGCAAGTGGTCCCAAAGAAAGGAGGAATGACGGTGATTAAAAATGAAAAGAATGAGCTCATTCCAACTAGAACAGTCACAGGTTGGAGGGTGTGCATTGATTACAGGAGGTTGAACGATGCGACCCGGAAGGACCATTTCCCATTGCCTTTTATTGATTAGATATTGGAGCGACTGGCCGGGCATCAGTTCTATTGCAACGATTGTATTCTTAGAGTTGAGGAGAATTTTTAACATTGTATCCTATCATGCTATAGTTTCTACTTGAATTTTTATGGAATTTTTGCTCGATTATCTTATATTGCACAACTTACTCTTGGAATCTTTTGGAACCTCAATCTTGAAGTTTTTAAGGACAAGTTTATCATCGTTCTTAGTTTTCCTTTGGAAAATGCATATATATAATATATATATATATATATATATATATATATATATATATATATATATATGAAAAAGATGGAAAAAATGAAAAAAAAATATGGAAAAGAGAAAAAAAACGAAAAAAAAATATATATGAGTTGTGAATATTTGCTTTGTTATATGCATTTGGGGTGGAAAGAGCTACCACCTATGAAGTATGTAGCTACTCTCATAAGTCGGATACAAGTTATGCCCTTATGAGAGAAAGAGCTATCTCATGGGATGCGTGAAAGCTACTACCCCGGTAGAAAGAACTACCTCCTCGAAAGTAAGAAAGCCACCTTTGGCGGCCGCCTAGGAAATTGCTACCTTCAAGGATGTGTGAAGCTACTACTTCCTTTCTTTTTTAGTTTTGTTTTCGTTTATAAATAAGTCCTTTCTAATAAAATTTTGAGGAGTACTCGTTGGTTCTCTTGAGTGAAATCGCACACACTAACACATTTTCGAGTTTTTATCCTTTTTGATTCGAGTTTTTAGCTAGAGCATTGGCAACCTTATGCAATGTTTTGATTTTCCCTTACTTATAGAATACCTCTTTTGCATACTTGGGTGAACCTAAGGCTGAGCACTTTCAATTGTTCTTCCCAAGGTCTCTGGAATTGTTCTTTTCAATAGCTCGCTGGAATGGGTTTTTAAGGGCTTTTTGGAGCAAATTGAGGGGAGAACCTAGGTCTCTTGAGAGCTTGTCTTCACCACCTTCTTTTGGGAGTTTGAGGCCGGGTTTTGGAAGAGATTCTTGAGGAGAGGATGACGGGAAGAGTGTGACACGACGAGTCCACACCTTTGATCTACATTTGAGAGGAAGATCGACAAAGGAAGCCACTCCTTGGGTGGCATCCTTGGAAGCGTCATTCGGCCTTGACCTTTTAAGGGAGTGTTCTCATTATGTATTTGGTTGTTTTCATGTACTTTCTTTCTTATTTTATGATCATGAGTAACTAAATCTGAAGGTCACCGGATGTAGGTGAACCTTGGTTGTGAACTTGTGTTGTTTGGATACTTGATCTAGCTTATGCATTTGTTTTGGTATGTGATCCATGTTTGGTATATCTTAAATGCCTTGGTATGTATGAGAACTCTATGTATCAATTCCTAGAAAATACTAGGTTGCATGACCATTGCCCTAGTATTAGGCTCACCAAGCTTGGAAGGGAATACATGTACGAATACACCGTAACCATCGGGTATTTGTACCCCGTCCAATTGTTAGGGTTGTCCTTGATTGTGTCTCAACCCTAGCTTGAGAAATCCACCACACCCAATGCGATCGTTGGAGGATTTGGGGGGAAGCAATTCCATATTCCAATACTCGTACCGGATTAGGGATTCCTCTACTAGGTGAACATGACCTAACTTTGCTCTTTTCCTCCAAATTAGCTTCACAACCCTACAATGCACGAAAGCACACAAATGCACACAATGTAGTAATAAAATTTGATAAAAGTAGTACTCAATGTAAGACAATAACACTTTGCATTATTATAACACGAGCACTTATCAAGCCAAAACTTTCTCAGTCGTTCTACTATAAGCATAATGCCCTCCAACAGGTCCTGAGTGATAATGTGTGAGATTATCCCATCCTTCTTCCGGCGACACACACATTCGGACCACATGATATGTACAAATGCGGAATAGAAACGGATCATCCAAAAAGTAATTTTTTAGATCACTGAATAACTTTTCCTTATCTGAAATGGGAGCCCTTGCTTGAGAACTTTCCCCGACAAATAATTTGTAAAATCTAAGAACCACGGGGTATCACTTGATGATGAGCTTTGGACTGAATATAAATGTTCCTCAGGGAAGAAATCATTTATTTCTCTGCTTGATGATCTGTAACCACATATTTAGTACCTCTCTTGTCTTTTATCTCCATGTCAAACTCCTACAGAAATAAAATCCATCGGATCAACCTTGGTTTAGCATCGGCCTTGTTTATGAGGTAACGGAGTTCCGAATGGTCTGTAAATATAGTAACTCTAGATCAGATAAGATATGGTCTAAACTTATCAAAAGAAAACATGACTGCTAATAATTCTTTCTTCTTGTTGGTGTAATTCTCTTGAGCACTTATGAGACTCTTGCTAGCATAATATATCGGTTGCAATTATTTACCCTTTCTCTGCCCCAACATTGCACCAACAGCATAATCACTTTCATCGTTCATGAGCTTAAATGGTTCATTCCAATCTGGTGTGATCGAAATTCGGGCTTAAACTAATTTCTTCTTCAATAGATAAAAAGAAGCCAAACAATCATCCCCGAACTCAAAAAGAGCATCTTTTTTGAGAAGTTTTGTTAATGGTTGTGTGATTTTTCAGAAATTGATAAGTGCTCGTGTTATAGTAACGCAAAGCGTTATTATCTTACAATGAATATATCTTTTATCAGATTTTATCACTAAATTGTGTGCGTTTGTCTATTCCTATGCATTGTAGGTTTGTGGAGCTAATTTAGAGAAAAAGAACGAAGTTAGATCGTGTTCGCCGTTGTTGGCAAGTTTTCGGACCAAGCAAGGAACAAGGCACGAGCCTAGACTTGTGAGTGTGTGCCAACCTCCTTTGGAGGGGCACAAAGGCAGTCACATTCACAACAAGTCTAACTCATGTGGCTTACGAGAACTTCACCAAGAAGGAGACTTGAAGCAATAAGCATGATTTACCATTGATTGTGTGCCCTAATCAATGGCCTCAATGAAGAACAGCGAATTCGGGAGCGTTTCGACGAGTACTGTAGCTTGTTACTGTAGCAAACTACTGTTCACTTCCTGCCGAAAATCAGGATTTCAGAGAGTTCACACGGGAGTGTGAAAATTCCACACGGCCGTGTGAATTAATTTTCCAGCAAGCCAGAAACTTCACACGGCCGTGTGGAAATTCCACACGGCCGTGTGAAGTCTCAATAAGTCCGATTTTTAAAGCCGACTCAACATTATAAAAGCCCGATTTTGGAGACTTTTGAGATATCCTTTGACCTAACATTTTCCCCAACTTCTAGAGAGTGCGGCTAGGGTTTCAGAGAGGACTTCGTGGAGGTTTGAAGCGTTTCATCGGCATCGTAACCGACGTCCAACGGCCACACCATACGCAAGGGGGTTTTCATCAATGTTTTTTATTTGCACTGTCTTATATACTTTGATGAACATATATAGCTCCATGAGGAGCTAAACCCCTCGTGGTTATTCGGACTTGTAAAACCCTAGGATTATTATGTTTCTATGACATTGTTATTATGCTTTTCCATTATTGATGAATAAATTTGAGTTTCAATTTTAATTATCTTTTGCTATTGTTTCCCTTAGCCGTGACACTAGGGTTGAGAGCAATCTATGTTACGCTTTGGAGGTGTGACAACTCCTATAGGGTTAGACTACTTAAGACTGAAGAGGGTTGAGAGGGTGAGTCGTGAGGTATTGAAGTGTCCCCTTTCCCCTCCGGTGTGATTTCTCCCTACCTCCATTTCCTGGTTTATTAGCGGTCGAGATAGAGTGTTAAGGCTTAATTTAGACTAGGGTTCTTCCACCTGGACCAAAGGACTAGAACTACATATAGGAACAGGTTTTATCACTAGGAATCCCTAGACCTTAAAGCAATCCCACGTATTGTTAGGCTTAGGAAGATAGACTCCCCTGGGGCTTAGTTGACAGTTCAACGAGAGTCAAGGGTTATAGTGAATCCTAATGCCGGAGCATAATGTTGGGGTTAGTCACGGTTGACCTTAAGTTTGGGACAATGTATTTAAGTATATCCTCTACTCAATTAACATCAATAGGAAAGTATAATAGTATAGTCTTGCACTAGAAGTATAAGTCCTCGAGGTTGCTTGTCCGGATACCCTATTTCATCCATTGCTAGTCTTTCTCTTTTCACTTCTACTTGCACTTTCTTGTCTTCATCTTTCTATTTAAATTCTTGCCTTTTATTTTAATTGCTTCTATAATTCACTCATCTATTCTATTATCACTTTTCGTACACCGCATAACTAAATAGCGAAATCTTGTGTTTTAAATCCCTATTCCCTTTGGATTTGACTACCCACTAACAGGGTAATTTTATTACTTCGACAAGCCCCATGCACTTGCGGGATACACGCAAGGGATCGTGTCAAGTTTTTGGCGCCGTTGCCGAGGAATAGGCGTATTTTTGATACTTATTTTTGCTACTTTAGTTATTCACTTCGTTGTCTATTTCACACTTCTTTTATCTATCATCATTCTCACTGTTTTTCTTTTTTGTAATTTTAGCTTCCGAAGGAATGTTTGACACAAGCGAAGCCTTTGATACACTTGCAGGACTGGTGAAGGAGGTGGAACAGAAATTGCAGTTATTTACTGTACAATTAGTCCCAAATTATATTGAGTTTGGGCAATCAGTGAGACATCCTTTTACAAAAATAGGGAATATTGTTGATCAGTTTTGCATGGAGCAGAACATGAATTGTGAATTGGGCAGTGCATTAGACGAATTTGATAAATCAGTGCTAGCTTTTTCAAGTGGTGACACAAAAGAAACCTTAGAGAAGGTCCTTGCACAGTTTGAATCAGGTTATTGGGAGCACAAGCAAGAAGTCTTTTCAATGGGAATTGTAGACTGGACAGAGGAAGCTTGTGAGTTGGGGATTACAGAGGAGCCCCAGGATCGACCAAAGAAGTGTGATTTGGAGAAGGTTTCAGGTGTGTTAATGAACAACAAGCTACTCAATTTGAAGAAATTGATAGATTAAAGGAAAATCGACTTCGACCATCCATTGAAGAGCCACCTGAGTTGGAGTTGAAAACACTTCCAGAGCACTTAGAGTATGCATTTTTGGCAGAAGAAATGAAGTTGCCCATGATTATAGCATTATCAATCTCTTTGGAACAAAAGGCTAAGTTGGTGAATGTGTTGAAGAGGCACAAGTCTGCCCTGGCATGGAAAATTGCAAACTTAAAGGGAATAAACCCCTCATTCTGTACGCATAAGATTTTAATGGAGGATAATTTTAAATCAGTGATCCAACCTCAAAGAAGACTAAACCCGAACATGAAGGAAGTTGTAAAGGCGGAGGTGGTGAAACTACTGGATGCAGGGATCATTTACCCTATTTCCGACAGTGCTTGGGTGAGCCCTAGACAAGTGGTTCCAAAGAAAGGTGGGATGACAGTGATCAAGAATGAAAGGAATGAACTCATCCCAACTAGAACGGTTACAGGGTGGAGAGTTTACATTGATTACAGAAGATTGAATAATGCAACCCGGAAGGATCACTTCCCATTACCTTTAATTGATCAAATGTTAGAGCGATTGGTAGGGATGTCAGGATACTTTCCGATTCCCATTGCTCCGGAAGATCAAGAGAAGACAACTTTTACTTGTCCCTAAGGGACTTTCGCATATAGACGAATGTCATTCGGGTTATGCAATGCACCTGCTACATTCCACCGCTGTATGACTACTATTTTTGATGATCTTTGATGCACTCTCCGCAAGTGTACGGGTTGCAAGAAGTAATAAAGTGGTACTCAATTAAGAGTAGGGTTGTCGAACCTCAGGAAACTGTACTTAAAATACTTGTTGATCCTTTGATGTCTAGTGAAACAAATAAAAGAGATATGTGATCATAACAACAATGAATAAAAGATAATGGTGGTGATAAAGGAGGAGAATAAGACTAAGTATTCAGCAATCACAAGAGTAAATCCCTACGGAAGTCTCCAATGACTCGTGCACACTATCTCATCCTAGTTGACTACCTCGGTACATTCCAATGACATTCGTGTGTGCTCACAAGCAATATTGCATCTATGTGTTCATAGATACACCGCAGTTTTGCTAGGATAACCTAACAACTATGCACTCCAAACACACAATAGTTATGCAATACAAGATTAAACACAAGCATCAATTAGAACTCCATAGCCAAATACAATGAGTTTATAAGTAATACAGTCTGACAATTGTCCACCACCAAGGCACTATGGCCAGTTGGCCCCTGAGGGTAAGTACATAAGGTAAGGCAAAAGATAGAACAAAGAAAGAGAGAAAGAACCCCCTTCAATACTCAAGATGTCGTCTCTTGTAGTGTCCTTGCGCCAACTCCACCTCTTGTAATGGCTCCTACTAGTCCTTAATCTCCTTAAGCGGTTTGGTAAAGCTTGATCTTCGATCTCATCAACGTCCTCCCAGTGGAGAGATGAATCCCCGAACAAAAGATGAGAAAGAACCCTAATTTCTGGAGTTGAAAAGGAAAATTCGGGGCCCGACACAGTCCGGACACGGGCGTGTCCCGACTGTGAACTCTACTTGGGAATCTAGAGGTAAAACTCCTGGGATTTGCAGCAGATGTGGTACAGGCGTGTGTCCCCCCGTGTCACTTGGTACACGACCGTGTACTAGCCACCGTGCTCGTGTCGTTCATGAGGGAACGTCTCTTGAAATTTGTAGCACTTAGGGCACGGGCGTGTGGTGACCGTGTCCTTCCTGGGACACTCCCGTGTCACGATTTCAGCTCTTCTACACTCCAGGCCGGGACTTGCAGCACTTGGGGCACGAGCGTGTCATGCCCGTGTCAGCCAGTTCTTAACCATTGGTCACTACACACGTGGGAAACACCCTCGGTTTCACACCAAATTGACTCGGGCCCTAGATTCCTACACAAGGAATAAAATACCTTAAATAGCACCAATTCCAGTTAGTAAATATGCTTAAGGACAAAGACAAGACTATAATAGGTGGTAAGAAATATGATATAAAATGCACTCATCAAATACCCCCACACTTGAACATTTGCTTGTCCTCAAGTACAACACAAACACATAAAGAGAAATACAGATGAGTGCCAAACTTCCAACCTCACATGAAAGACAGAGCTTAAAACAAAAGAGGGACAGTGAGAGATAGAAGACCCCATAATTCATATAAGACTCTCCCCTACTTACAAGACCATGTGTGTGTGCAAGACCCAAGAGTATGAGCCCCACAAACTCGAAAAGACTTAAGCTACCCCACTTTAATTACACTCAACAAAATGGGTAGTAGCTTCATACACCCCAGAGGTAGCCTTTTCTCCCGGTAGGTCATCAAATGTACAAGTGTAATGCCCAAAATTTGACTACTCAAGAGCGGCTTTCACTCAACATAGGGTGATAGCTCTTTCTAACATCTTTTCCCAACAGTTTATACAAAAGTGCGACTGGTAGGGCATCCCTGGGTCGGGATCTGACTTTCAAATTTATTTTTCTTTTTTTTTTTTGCAGTACAAGTCTAAATCAAATTGAGTGGCACACAACTCCGAGTAAAGTGAACAGACTATTTGTCTTGCAAGTAGAGAAGGGTCTACACTGTAGTTCAAAGGGCTCCTAACATGCTCATGTCCTCCTAAGTTTAAACCAAGTCAAACAATCAATTCATAGGTTGTCATTAGCAAGGTACTCATCTATACAAGCATACAACACTCATGCAAACATGTAACCCTCCCCCACACTTAAAATCTACATTGTCCCCAATGTAGAAATAGATATTACATAGAATGATCAAGGGAAACAAAAGGAAAGGACGAGGGTATGGAAATCTTCCCTGAACATGGAGAGTGAAGATGTCGCGCTCAATTGGGTGCTAAACAAACAATTTGCGGAGAGTGGTGTGGCTACTCTTGACGCAATGGCAAGTTAACTCCAAGCAAACAAAACACACCTGAGATATGAGGAGGCAAAAAGTGAAATAGTGCAACAAAATATGGCAATGGAAAATGAAAAGTAAACAAATCAAAATGGCAGTTAAGCAGGGGGTGTCCCCTTGCTACTGGACTTACAAAGTACAAAGTTCAACTAACGAAAAATATTAAACAACAAAACATAAAAACAACAAATAAAAAAAAAACAGATGTTGCAGGAGCTGATCACAGGGTGGCACTGTCATCCTCAGAAGCCTCACCCTCGCTAGAAGCGTCATCCTCCGATGCACTTCCCGAACCAGAACTAGAGAGCACAGGGGCAGGAGGAACATCGGTAGGCGGTGCCGAAGGGCCAGCTGTATCTATGGGTGACCGCGGGGTTGAGCGAGCTGGTGAACGTGGTGGGGTCGGCAGACAGACTCCCAAATGATCGGCGATACACTGGAGATGCCTCGGCATCCACCGTAATTCCGCAAATGATCATGTGATCGGGCCCGGGTGACGAACAGAGAAGCCCGGGTCAGAGGACGGCATTGCGGCTGGAGCGGTCGCCGGTGGATCAGAACTGCGCCAAAATCGGTACTCGATCTACCGAGTAGACTGAATCCGGTGAAGGATCCCCATGGACCTCAGTGTCTCAACGGAAATGGGAAGCACCCCACCGACCACTCGCATCGCGCACGTGACAGTGCTAGAAAGAAGATCCATGTGCCGGGCTAGTCGCGTGATGCACAAGCCGACGAAAATAGCGCCAATATGGGGGTTTGTTCCCTGACTCGAAATGGAAACGGCGACCTCGTACCCCAAATGAAGGTGAAAACCATCCACCATACTCAACAAAAAATCCAACTCCCGCAGACTCACGACTCCCGTGCTGTCCCCACGCCTCGCTATGGTGTGACTCAGCAAATAGTGAATGTAACGGAACTTGGGGGAGCGCATCGCAGTCGCCATAGTGCAGTGAGGGTCATATGGTAGTGTCGTGCCAATGCGCTGCCAAGCCTGCTCAATAGATTCACCCGGTGGTCGAGATGTCAGTAAAGAACCATACTCGGGAGTCTGAGTGAAAGCAGCATCATAAAGCCCCAAATGGATGGAGAACTCAGTAAGACTCATTCGGTGGAGAGCTCCGAAAGCCTGGAACTGAATATAATCGGCCTGATGAAAGGCAATGCTACCTTGGAACATCTCGAATGTAGAGAGAATCTCGAGAGTCAACTGCTCATATGTGCTATCAGTGATTGAGAATAATTGTGTCCAAGCCCCAACGGCCACTAATGGTCGGACGTCCGTCTCAAGACCCACTTCGTGCAAAGTGTCCCAATCAATTTCCCGTGACTCGCCGAAACGACGGCGAACAAGGCAATCATAACGTGCTTGGTATAGTTGAGTGTGGAATCACGGTGTCGTGTCAATGTGGCTAGCAGGAGGGTCAATCCTCGGCGCCTTTGGACCCCTAGAAGCAATAGATTTCTGAGGCATGATCTGCAAGAGAAGTAAACAACATGAAATTAGCCATAGCCTGAAAACAAGTCATCGACATGGTCATGCCATGGGGAGGACGACCGTGTCAAGACAGCGAAGAAAATTTAGACAAGGGCTGACACGGTTGTGTTGAAACGGCACGCCCGTGTCACACATGGTCATCGTCCCCAACAATGGTCGCGAAGACCTCAAGCACCAAATAAGTCAAAAAACAAACCTAAAGGAATAAGAATGCATACTGACATGACCCCTTGCGTGTATCCCGCAAGTGCACGGGTTTGTCGAAGTAATAAAATTTACCCTAGTGAGAGGGTAGTCGAATCCATAGGGAATAAGGAACTAGAGTATAAGATTTCACTAATAAAGCTATGCGGTGTATGGAAAAGCAATATTTGGATCAATGAGTGAATGTAGAAGTAAACAGAATAAAAGACAAAAAATTAAATAGAAAGATGGAAGATCAGAAAATGCAAGTAAAAGAGAATAGAGAGGATTAGCAATGAATGAAATAGGGTATCTGGACAAGCTACCTCTAGGATCTATGCTTCTAGTGCAAGACTATGCTATTATACTTTCCTATTGATGTTAATTGAGTCGAGGAAATCCTAAAACTCACGGTCCCAAACCTAAGGACAGCCGTGACAAATCCCAACACTGTGTCCCGGTATTAGGATTCACGTCAACCCTTCACTCTGTCGCTCGCAAGACTAAGCCCCAGGGGAGTATATCTACCTAAACCTCACACTACGTGGGATTGCTTTAAGTTCTAGGGATTCCTAGTGGTAAAACCTGTTCCTATGTGTAGTTCTAACCCTTTGGTCCAGGTGGAAGAACCCTAGTCTAGATTAAGCCATAGCGCGTAAGGTTCATTTCAACCCTTCACTCTGTTACTTGCGTAATTAAGCACTAGGGGAGTTTATCTGCCTAGCACTTCACTCTATTTCAACCGCGGTGAAATCAAGGAAACAGAGGTAGGGAGAAACCACATCGGAAGGGAAAGGGGTACATCGCTACCTCACAACTCTCCCTCTCAACCCTCTTCAATCTTAAGTAGTCTAACCCTCAAAGAGTTGTCACACCTCTAAAGGGTAACCTAAATTGTTCTCAACCCTAGTGTCACACCTAAGGGAAAACATTAACAAGATGAAATGAAGATTGAAACTCAATTTTTATTCATCAATTATGGAAAAGCATAATAACAATGTCAAAGAAACATAAAAACCCTAGAGTTTACAAGTCCGAATGCCCACAAGGAGTTTAGCTCCTCATGGAGCTATACATGTTCATCAAAATAGAAAAGAAAGTACAAATCAAAGACATTGATGAGAACCCCCTTGTATATGGTGTGACAGTGGTCTTGTGCGGCCGTCGAATGTCAGTGACGATGCCGATGACGCGCGCTAAACCTCCAAGAAATCCTTTCCAAAACCCTACCCGCACTCCCTAAGTTGAGGAGAAAGATAGGTCAAAAGATCCCCCAAAAGGTCTCCAAAATCCCCTTTTATAATGTTGAATCGCGGCTTTAAAATCGGACTTATCGGGGGCTTCAGACGGCCGTGTGGAATTTCCACATGCCCGTGTGAAGTTTCTGTCTGGCTGAAAAATCGATTCACACGGCCGTGTGGAATTTCCACACGCCCGTGTGAATTCTCTGAAACCCTGATTTTCAATAATTGAACAGTAGCTTGCTACAATGTTTTGCTACAGTAACAAAGCTACAGTACTTGCTGAAATGCTCCCAAATCCGTTGTTCTTCATTGAGGCCATTGGATGGCCACACAAACAATGGTAAGTCGTGCCGATTACTTCAAGTCTCCTTCTTTGTGATGTTCTTCTAAGCTACACGAGTTAGACTTGTTGTGAATGTGACTGCCTTTGTACCCCTCCAAAGGAGGTTGGCACACACTCACAAGTCAAGTTCGTGCCTTGTTCCTTACTTGGTCCGAAAACTTCCCAACATCGGCGAACACGACCTAATTTCGTTCTTCTTCTACAATTTAGCTCTACAAACCTTCAATGCACAAGAGTACACAAATACACACAATTTAGTGATAAAAACTAATAAAAGATATGCTCAATGTAAGATAATAACGCTTCGCGGTACTATAACACAAGCACTTATCACATACAATATGAACATTAGAAGCAAGGATCATAGGCAACAACTATCGATCTACACCAAATCGGAGATAATCGAACATGAAAACATTCCACATACCTTGACTCAGAGAACCCACGAACGAAGGAGGGTCAACAATGGAAAAGTGAAAAGCACAAGACATGCTTCATGAGGATTTAAGTAGGAGATTGACAGGCTCCACGAAAGTGCACGGGTTTGTCGAAGTAATAAAAGTTACCCCGGTGAGAGGGTAGTCGAATCCACAGGGAATAGGGAGTTAGAGTATGAAATTTCACTATTAAAACTATGCGAAGTACGGAAAAGTAATAATCGATTCGTGTGTGAATTGTGAGAACAACTATACTAAAAGACAGGAAATTAAATAGAGAGGGATGAAAGATTAGAGAGTGCAAGAAAAAGAGATTAAGGAGGATTTAACAATGAATGAAGTGGGGTATCCGGACAAGTTACCTCTAGGATCTATGCTTCTAGTGCAAGACTATGCTATTATACCTTCCTATTGATGCTAATTGAGTCGAGGAAATCCTTAGACTCACGGTCCCAAACCTAAGGTCAACCGTGACTAACCCCAACATTATGCCCCGGTATTAGGATTCACAACAACCCTTCACTCTATCGCTCGCACGATTAAGTCCTAGGGGAGTACATCTACCTAAACCTCACACTACGTGGGATTGCATTAAGTTCTAGGGATTCCTAGTAATTAAACCTGTTCCTATGTGTAGTTCTAACACTTTGGTCGAGGAGGAAGAACCCTAGTCTAGATTAAGCCCCAGTGCATAGGATTCACTTCAACCCTTCACTCTGTTACTCGCGTAACTAAGCCCCAGGGGAGTTTATCTACCTAGCACTGCACTCTATCTTGACCGCTAATAAATCAAGGAAACGGAGGTAGGGAGAAGTCACACAGGAAGAAAAAGGGGTACATCGCTACCTCACAACTCTCCCTCTCAACCCTCTTCAATCTTGAATAGTCTAATCCTATAGGAGTTGTCACACCTCCAAAGGAAAACCTAGATTGCTCTCAACCCTAGTGTCACATCTAAGGGGAAACAATAGCAAAATAAAATCAAGATTGAAACACAATTCTTATTCATCAATAATGGAAAAGCATAATAACAATGTCAAAGAAACATGATAACCCTAGAATTTACAAGTCCGAATACCCACAAGGGGTTTAGCTCGTCATGGAGCTATACATGTTCATCAATGTATGAAATAAAACACAAAGTAAAGACATAGATGAAAACCCCCTTGCGTATGGTGTGGCCGTGGTCTTGTGTGGCCGCCGAACGTCGGTGACGATGCCGATGACGCACTCCAAACCTCCACGAAGTCCTCTCCTAAACCCTAGCCAGACTCCCAGAAGTTGGGGAGAAGAATAGGTCAAAAGATATCTCAAAAAGTCTCCAAATCGGGCTTTTATAATGTGGAGTCGCGGCTTTAAATTTGCTGAAAACGGGATTTCACACGGCCGTGTGGAATTTCCACACGCCCGTGTGAAGTTTCTGGAATTCTGATTTTCTGCCGACTGTGAACATGCCCCTGTGGAACTCCCCTGTGGAGGCACACGGCCGTGTGGGGTATCACACTACCGTGTGGGTTAGTTCAAAGAGAAACCAGAGTGCACACAGGGGCGTATGCTGGCCCCTGTGAACCCTTAATTCAGAGGCACACGGCCGTGTGTAATCACCACACGGCCGTGTGAAAACCCAGAACTTCAAATATCGCAATGTTTCATTGATTTGCACTCGTGCCTCTAGTTTTCTCCACTCAGAACACCTCTCCAATCCTCGCTATAGATATTCCGACCATCTCTGAGCGTTTTTGATGTTTTATTTGAAGTTTTTTGACCAATTTCGATGTTTTCCCCATCCACACCATCGGTAAAAACATCAAACCCTTCTTCTTTATCAATCCAGATTTATTTCATTCATATTAATTATTTTGCTTGTTTTGCATGATCAAACTATTTGCGAATAAGATTACAAAGGTATTGGAACGAATTTTCGCGTGAATATGGAGCTTTGAGTCCACGATTGACACGACCCCTTGCGTGTATCCCGCAAGTGCACGGGGTTGTCGAAGTAATAAAATTACCCTGGTGAGTGGGTAGTTAAATGCACAAGGAATGGAGATTTAAAACACAAGAATTCGCTATTTAGTTATGCGGTGTACGAAAAGTAATAATCGGAGTGATGAGTGAATTTATGGAAGCAATTAGAATAAAAGACAAGAAAGTAAATAGAGAGATGAAAGATAAGAGAAAAGCAAGTAGAAGTTAGAAGAGAAAGACTAGCAATGGATGAGATAGGGTATCCGGACAAGCTACCTCTAGGACTTATGCTTCTAGTGCAAGACAATGCTATTATACTTTCCTATTGATGTTAATTGCGTTGAGGATATCCTTAAACTCATGGTCCCAAAACTTAAGGTCAATCATGACTAACCCCAACATTATGTCCCCGTATTAGGATTCACTACGACCCTTGACTCTTGTTGACCTGTCAACTAAGCCCCAGGGGAGTCTATCTTCCTAACCCTACCACTACGTGGGATTGCTTTAAGCTCTAGGGATTCCTAGTGATAAAACCTGTTCCTCTATATAGTTCTAACCCTTTGGTCCAAGTGGAAGAACCTTAGTCTAGGTTGAGCCCTAACACTCTATCTTGACCGCTAATTAACCAAGGAAACGGAGGTAGGGAGAAATCACACCGGAAGGGAAAGGGGTACATCGCTACCTCACAACTCTCTCTCTCAACCCCTTCAATCTTAAGGAGTCTAACCCTATAGAAGTTGTCACAGCTCCAAAGGATAACCTAGATTGCTCTCAACCTTAGTGTCACAGCTAAGGAAAAAACAATATCACAAGATAATTAAAATTGAAGCTCGATTTATTCATTAATAATGGAAAAGCACAATAGCAATGTCATAGAAATATAATAATCCTAGCGTTTTACAAGTCCGAATACCCATGAGGGGTTTAGCTCCTCATGGAGCTATACATGTTCATCAAAATATGAAAGAAAGAATAAAGTAAAAGCATTGATGAAAACCCCCTCGTATATGGTGTGGGCGTGGTCTTGTGCGGCCGTCGAACATCGATGTCGATGCCGATGACGCGCTCCAATCCTCCACAAAGTCCTCTCTGAAACCCTAGCCGCACTCTCCAGAAGTTGGGGAAAAAGATAGGTCAAAAAGATATTTTGAAAGTCTCCAAATCGGGCTTTTATAATGCTGAGTGCGGCTTTAAATTTTGGACTTATCGGGACTTCACACGGCCGTGTGGAATTAACACACGGGCGTGTGAAGTTTCTGTCTGCTGAAAAATTAATTCACACGGCCGTGTGTTAATTCCACACGCCCGTGTGAATTCTCTGGAATTCTGAAATTCGGCTGAAAGTAAACAGTAGCTTGCTACAGTGGTTTGCTCACAGTAACAAGCTACAGTAGACTGTTTAAGAACAGCTGAATAGGGTAATGATATGGCGGACGAGATTGAAAAGCTTGTCACAGTAGTTAGTTGGAAGAGCTTGTTGTCTATTCGAGACCCAGCTAACCGTCTGCTTACTTTGGAGGTCCTCTCGTCTTTTGAGTTTGACAAATCAAGTAGAGTGTTGAAAAGTGCCAATGCTATACAGTTTCAGGCTTTTGGGCATGAGTACAGTATGTCAGTGACGCAGTTTTCCATTCATATGTGGTTATACGATAAAGCTTTCACTGAGACAGATGAATACGAGAACCTTCTGACTGACTACCCCGGCAATTTGACCCCTCAAGGAGCTTACCAAGTATTATGTGGACAGGGACAATATGCGCCCAAGATATCGAAGGCCACTTGTCTATCGCGGCCAGCCTATTGATACATTCACGCTATTTTGAGTAGGTCAGTAAGAGGCCGGGGTGACAGTATAGGGGTCCTTAGCCGGCAGGAGCTCCTCTACCTACATTCGATGGTACAGTGGAGCCACTTCATCTTGGTTACATTCTCACAGAGTATGTATATCATAAGGGACAGTACCCCAGACTTGGAGCCATCTTTCTAGGACCATACGTTACAAGACTTACGAAGGGAATGGGCCTTCGGACGGTGATTAGAGGGATAGAGAAGACTGTCATACCTTCTCCTATCAGTCTGGAGATGTTGAGACAAATGGGCATGGCCAAGAAAAGTTATCAGACTTATGCGTTGAACTGGCCCGAAGCTTATCCAGCCGACGGGTCCCAGGCAGCATTGGAGCCACCTCCAGGGCATGCAGAGGCCGAGGTACCACCCACAGCACCGAAGCCACCTCCAGTGCGGATATTTTCTCCTTCTCGGGGACAGAATAGGTTCGAGCGCCTCGAGAGTGCTGTGGGTATCATACAGGCCGAGTTGGCCGAGATGAGAGCCGCACAGGCGACAAAGTTCATAGAGATGAGGGCCATACAGGCAGCACAGTTTGATCAGATATTGGCACAGCTTTCCACAGTTATTCAGTTCTTTAAGCGATCTGTGGTGCGGCTGATGACTTGTCCGCAAGGGCACAAGTCGCCAAGTAATATCCCTCCCGCACGCGTGAGGGACTCGTATTCCCTGGAGTCCCAAGAGCTGCTATTAATTCCCCTTAGACAGCACTGTCTAGTCTACCAATTATATGATAAAACAAGATAAGAAGAATAATAAAGAGAAAACTATGAATAAGTGGACTAAGGCACACCACACAAGCACATTAAAGAAACAATTAGCAATAAAAGTGCGAGGTCCCCGGCGAGGATCCCCTCTGGACTACTAAAGCTAGTAGGATGCTAGAGTAATGAAGGTAATGGTGGTTAGGCCAAGAGACGTCCAAAAGTAGGTCACCCCGATGGTCACAGTGATAACCCCTAATCCGGTATGAGTATTGGAATACGGAATCTCTTCCGCCCAAATCCTCCTACGATCGTATTACGCTTAGGGAAATATCTAATTAGGGTCAAACTCAATATCTAGGTTCTTCCCCAATGGATGGAGGGGCACAAATACCCGATGGTCACGGCGTATTCGTATATGTATCCCTTCTAAGCCAAGCGTGTCTAGTACAAGGGCAATGGTCACGCAACCAAGTACAACGTAGAATTCAAACCACAGAGTTCTCATGCAATTTGATTCAATAAAAAACATAAAGCTTAGACAACAACCAAACCAAATGCCAAAAATATACTCAAAACATCCAAACAAACAAGTTCATCACAAGGTTCACCGGATGCCCGGCGACCTTAGGAGTCTAGTTCCACATAAATAAGGAAGAAGTCTCAAAATACAATACACGAATGATTGAAACCAAAGAAAACCCCCTTAGTCTTGACTAGATGAAGATGGTGATGGGAACTCACGGATCGATGCTGACGAACTCCTAGATGATCTCCCTTGCATGTGATCTTCTTTTCCCTTTGATTTGCTCCTCAAAAGTGCCTCCTCCAGCACCTTGAAGCCCTTGAAACCCTAGATGGTGGTGGAGGAGAATGGGGGCCAAAAAGACCCCAAGAAAAGTGCCCTAATCCTCTTTAAAAACTCATTCCAGTGAGCTATGCGGCCTCTCATGCGGTCGGCATGCAGGGAGAGAAGATTTCCGAGAAATCCCGAAAATCGCCTAAGTTGCTACAGTGGCCGCTACAGTAATTGCTACAGTATACCTGCTGCAGTAACCAGCCGGTCTCCACTTTACCCGCATGAGCCTCCAGAACAAGCCATTTCAAGTGTTCGTGCTACAGTGGTTGCTACAATCGCTACAGTACCGGGGCTCAAAAATAGTGTTTTCCTTGCCAATTTCTCCTTAAATCATGTTGTCGAGCTCCCCATGTTAACTTTTGTACCTGTAACACGAAATAAACTAATTTAGACTGAAAACGGGCATCCACACATACAAAAATACTCTATTTATATGTACACATACATGAATAATACATACATTTAGGCGTTTATCAAATATCCCCACACCTAAGCGTTTGCTTGTCCCCAAGCAAACAAACATGAAAAACAAGGGTAAGAAGATAAATGGCTAAATGTACGACCTCAAGCTCAATAGTAAAGAACTCCGCGAGCATAAATGGATAGAAATTAAGAAGTGAGCTGTTCAATGAATAGTCAAGTAATATTAGTTCTGTTTCTCCTAGAGTGCTCCCGTGAGTGTGTGCTAACTCCCACCTTGACCTCCACACCCTGGATTACCCCAGGATGACCATTCCCCCATACACAATGAAGATGGCATTAAAGTGTTAAAGACACTCTCAATACCCAGTTAAGAGTCCTTCGGGTCCTAAATAAAACTCTGGCTCTTAAGTGACCATGCAACAGGTTTCAAGGGACACATACGAGATGCTTTATTCCTTTCTTACATATATACATTCTTTTATTTTACTTTTTTTTTCTGAGTCCGACTAACGTAGACTGCACAAAAATCTTTCATACGGATCCACATGCTAGCCAGGCACAAGAGCACCCATCCTACTTGATTACAGTCCGCATAGACGCATTCATGCTGTGCTAGCAGAGGAATACTGTCATAGACTCCACTTTTTTTTTATATATATATCTCGTATCCCTTGGAATAGAACCTGTTAAACAATCTTACTTGAGGCCAAAGAAAACAACAAAGGACCTCAAAAGCTCTTAAAAGTGCATTGAAAATAGACTTTAACAATTTAATGCCAAAATCATTATGATGGGTTGCTTAGAATGTACAAGGTAGAAGTGATCGTGAACAAGTATAATTGAAGACTAAAGATGAAACAGAACTGACATTCAAGCACAGGTAAAGTATAGCTCACAACTATCATTCTACCAAGCTAGGAAGTCCTTAACAATACAATCATAGCTATCATAGGTACTCCAAGCATGCAATTGCAAAAATTTTAAAAGTTCACGAAAATCCAAGTGCACCCCCCACTTAAAGATGCTCATTGCCCTCAATGTGCCTAAGCAATGAAATGCAAAAATATAGACAATAAAAACATAGTAGGAGGGTTTCGTGAACTTCCCCGAGTCTCAAAACATTAGTGTTGAAGTCCATGAGATCGGGGTGACCACCAAAACTTCATGGTAGATATAGGAGACGGGAAGTGTGTTTGATGTCCAAATTCCACCCTGCAAGGTAGAAAAGAACATCAACTCAAGGCATCCATCATACACAAAGAAAATAAAACACACAAATAAACAAAAAACTAACATCACAAGAACAACTAAACAAGAAATTATCCAAGCAAGTCCTTTGTGCAATCAAAAACATGAAGTCCAATTTTCTTTAATGCAAGTGTTGTGGGGGATAAGAGTTTACAAGGATGCAACAAAATCAGGACAAATACAAGAGAAGAAATGATTTCCCATGATGGGATATGAATGAGTTCAAGAAGTGCTACAGTAATTCCCAAAAAAATTTTGCAAGAGCTTCTCTTGTACGTGGAGCATAAAATTTTTTACAAAGCTTTCAAATTAATCCAAAAACCCACAAAAACAACAAAAAACCAATCTCCCATAATATTGGCATCCATTCAACTTGAATAATAGGAGAAAGGAAGAAGAAACATTCATGCTCAACAACTAGGGTTTAGAAAGGGGTAACTAGGAAAGTCGGTGAAGATGATGGAAAAACTCCAAATAAATCATTCAAATTAAGTCCTTGGAAGTAGAATATTCGTGCAGAGGAAGAAAAATGGAGAAAAATGGTGAAAGAATGACGGAAAACGGATGAGAAATGAGATAGATATGAAGAAAATGGTGAAGAGGTACCAAACTTAAAGTTCTGCCCGAGGGTCATGCGGTCTCTTGTGTGGCCGCATAGCAGGCCGCACCAGTCTCGGGATGGGGCATACAGCCTGCTATGCGGGTGCATAACAGGTGGCATGGATGGCTGGAGAGCCCCATGCACTAAAAATGCTCAGAAACCAACCCAACAAAACCTTGTACTCATCCTAGAACTCAAAAATCACATGAAAACAAAGCCGAATTCACCCATAACAACCAAAACATGATATTTGATGCATGAAGATGAATGATAACATAAAGAACTAACAAGTACCATGAATGAACACAAGTAAACAAATTATGAAAAACGACTAACTAGCCACAATCACATACACTTGAAAACAAAGAACACTCAAGCAAACAAACACACCAAAATACGAAAACACACATGTTATGACTTTTAATGCTAGGGTTGTGATAAACGTCTAAATGTACGTATTTTATATGTATTCTTGAGCATGCTTTTCATATTTTGTTAATGAATCGATGCCCTTTGGTGGTCTAAATTGGGTTATTTCGTGTTTCAGGTACGAAAGATGCTTTGGTAACCTCAGCGACGCGATTTGAGAAGAAATCCACACCGAAATCATCGTTTTAGGGTCCCCCGACTGTAGCAATACTGTAGCAGCCTGAAGCACGCACATTTGTAGAAATTTTCTTAGTCTGGAAACCTTCACGGCCAAGCTCACGGCCGTGAGGTCAACCGCAAGGAATTTGGGGGCAGACAGCACTGTAGCAGTTTTACTGTAGTGGTACTGTAGCGGTTTCGCACCTTTGCAGATTCTTTCGTCCCACATTACAGGCTACCTCACGGGCCATATATGGACCGTGAGCTCACTCGTGAAGAGGCACGAATTTACCCTTTATGGGATTTGGAGGGTTTCTTTGAAGACATCTTGGGTCTTCTTCTTGGAGCCTCTCACCACCATCTATGATCTGAGGATGAAGGAGCTTTTGGAGGGCAACTTCGTAGAGAATTTGGCGAGGAGAGCAAGATTTTGGAAAGGATCCATGATCTAGAGCTTACATTTGGAGGTTGAAGACTAGGGAAGCCACCCCTTTGAGTGGCGTCGTTGGAACTTCTCCGGCCTTGATTCTTTAAGGGAGTTCTTCTCATGCTTTTGTTGGTTGTTTTCATGTATTTCTTGTTGTATTTAGTGAATATGAGCAACTAAACCCCAAGGTCACCGGATGTAGGTGAACCTTGGGGGTGAACTTGTGATGTTTTGGATGTTTTGTTCTAATTTATGTTTAAGGCTTGTTTGTGATCCATTGTTTGGTGTTTTTACATGCTTGGTATGTATGAGAACTCTATGTATCAAAAGACTTAGGAAATGCTAGGTTGTATGACCATTGCCCTAGTGTTAGACTCACCAAACTTGGAAGGGAAATACATATAAATGCGCCTTGACCATCGGATATTTATACCCCTCCACTTCTAGGGTTAAATACTCTTTTGTATCTTAACCCTAGTTCGAGAAAATCACTTCAACCATTGCAATCGTAGGGGTAATCTTGGGCGGTAGATGTACCGTATCCAATACCCGTACCGGATTAGGGGTCAATTGCCATGACCATCGGGTTGGCCTAATCTAGGGTTTTCTCGGTCCAATTAGCCACTTACATGTTAGTTCAAGCATCCTACTCACTTTAGTATCCCCTAAGGGAATCCTCATCCGTGACCACTCTTAGCCCTAATTTATCCCATATCTTGTCCTCGTATGTTTGCATTGGTTACTTATTTGTTTAGTTTATTTATATTTTATTCTCTTTCTTAAAATTGTGTCGGTTGAACAACATTGTAAAAGGGAAGTAAGGCTAGCTTCTCGGGCCCTAGGGAATACGACCCCTGTGTCACGCACAGGGTATTACTTGACGACCTGTGCACTTGCGAGTATAGCTTAGCGCTATCAAGTTGCCTCCCAAGAAACGCTTGTTTAACGTCATTAGCTCGACGTACCTTTTTCTTACCTAAGGAGGCTTGAAAACGGTGTGTTCTTCCCGGCAAGAGGTTGCATAAGAACTACCAAGAAATATGAAACATACCTTCTGGGATGATGCAAATTTGGAGGCAAAGCATGAGATACCTTTTGGCCTCCATGGAAAAAGCTTGGCCCGAGAGTTGTGCAACTTAAACTTTGGTGGATCCTTAGACGGCTTGAACCTCCTCCCCGCTTCTTCTTTGTTCCCTGCAAGAATTCCCTTGAGATGCCCTTGAACTACCCATAAGTGTTGTTTGGGTTTCCAAGGGAACAAGTTCGGTTGAGAACTTATCAATCTTTGCATAGGTGGATCAATTTGTGGCTTCAACATCTTATCCAAAATTTTCTTCTCAACCCAGTCATAATGAATTTCAATTGCCCATAAAGTGTGCTTAGGCCTCCACGGAAATATTTTTGGTTGGGAATTGTCCAAGCCCCGCATTGGTGGGTTCAAGGATGACCTTAGCTTTCTACCCACATCATCAAATACAATTCCTGTAATTTTCTCTTTGCACTTGAAAATTATTGATTGGCTTGTTGAATAATCAATGTTGAGGCAAGTAGCGTCTTCAAATGTTGTCGATGAAGCTTCTTCTACTTCCTCACATTCTTCCATTGCCATGATGTCATCCTCCTCTCTTTCTTCTTCAACTTTACCTTGAATTGAAAGATCTATCATTTGCTCACAAGGTATAGATGATACCTCAATTGCTTCTTCAATCTCCCACACCTCAACATCAACTCCCACCTCAATTTCACCTATGTTCTCTTCCAAACTAGTGTCAATCTGAGGTAGGTCTTCTCTAGTGCGTGGCAACTCCGTCGATATATTGGAAGACACTCCTATCTTGTTTCCCATGCTTGGAAGAGATAGATGGGCACTAGAATTTGTGGAATTCAGGGCTTCAAGTTTAGCATCCGAATTCATCATAAATCTTTCAAGCAAATCTTGTGTATTGAAACCACATTCATTAAGTGGCCCTCTTTGAACGACTAGAGGGTGGTAATGCCATGGTTCATGAAAGGAGGGTTCTTGTGGCAATCCATGGTAAGGGTGCTCCCATTGTTGAGTATAATGAACTGTCGAAAAATTTTGGTGCCCTTGCCCATATGGATAGTAGTCATTAGGGTGTGGATTGCCCTGGCTTTCTCTCATGGTAGAATATTCTTCTATTGCTTTCTCAAATGCATAGTTTTTTGTGGCCAATAATCTTTCTCTGTGGTCTATTGCCCTATATAAGCAAACAAAATTAAAATCAATAAGATATCAAAGAAAACAAGAAAGAAGTAAAATAAATAAATATGCACAAAATGGTAAAGGACACATACAAAGACCAAAATTTACAAAAGAAAATAAAAATGACTAAATCAGTGAACTAAAGGTTTTCCTAGCATCCTTGGAAGTTCTCGGCAACGGCACCAAAAACTTGATGACTTGTCCGCAAGCACACGGGTCGCCAAATAATACCCCTCATGCATGCGCGAGGGGGTCGTATTCCCTGGTGTCCCAAGAGCTGCTATTACTTCCCCATAGACGGCACTGTCTAGTCTACCAATTATATGATAAAACAAGATAAGAAGAATAATAAAGAGAAAACTATGAACAAGTGGACTAAGGCACACCACACAAGCACATTAAGGAAACAATTAGCAATAAAAGTGCGAGGTCCCCGAGCGAGGATCCCCTCTAGACTACTAAAGCTAGTAGGATGCTAGAGTAATGAAGGTAATGGTGGTTAGGCCAAGAGACGTCCAAAAGTAAGTCACCCCGATGGTCACGGTGATAACCCCTAATCCGGTACGAGTATTGGAATACGGAATCTCTTCCGCCCAAATCCTCCTACGATCGCATTACGCTTAGGGAAATCTCTAATTAGGGTCAAACTCAATATCTAGGTTCTTCCCCAATGGGTGCAGGGGCACAAATACCCGATGGTCACGGCGTATTCGTACATGTATCCATTCTAAGCCAAGCGTGTCTAGTACAAGGGCGATGGTCACACAACCAAGTACAACCTAGAATTCAAACCACAGAGTTCTCATGCAATTTGATACAATAAAAAACACAAAGCTTAGACAACAACCAAACCAAATACCAAAAATATACTCAAAACATCCAAACAAGCAAGTTCATCCCAAGGTTCACCGGATGCCCAGCGACCTTGGGAGTCTAGTTCCACATAAATAAGGAAGAAGTCTCAAAATACAATACAAGAATGATCAAAACCAAAGAAAACCCCCTTAGTCTTGACTAGATGAAGATGGTGATGGAAACTCGTGGATCGATGCCGACGAACTCCTAGATGATCTCCCTTGCATGTGATCTTCTTCTCTCTTTGATTTGCTCCTCAAAAGTGCCTCCTACAGCCCATTGAAGCACTTGAAACCCTAGATTGTGGTGGAGGAGAATGGTGGCCAAAAAGACCCCAAGAAAAGTGCCCTAATCCTTTTTGAAAACCCATTCCAGCAAGCTATGCGGCCTCCCATGCGGTCGGCATGCGGGGAGAGAAGATTTTCGAGAAATCCCGAAAATCGCGTAAGTTGCTAAAGTGGCCGCTATAGTAATTGCTACAGTAGAAGTGCTACAGTAACCATGCGTCCTCCACTGCGCCCGCATGAGCCTCCAGACCAAGCCATTTCTTCAAGTGTTCGTGCTACAGTCGTTGCTTGAGCTTTGTTTTGGTTTTTCTTGAGGTATACTGAACTCTTGCGTATGTGTGCAGATGGTCTTGGATTTAAGGAATTTGAGGAATAGTCATAGGCAAGGTCATGGGATCGTGTGTGCTCCACAAACCATTGAGAATCAACGCTCAATGAACCTAGCTCCATCAAATGCAACACTTGGAGTTCAGGGGAGTAATGTTTCAATTGCCAACTTCCACCACAATAATTGTTTTTCATTGCTTTATTTTTATTGTGCTTACATGCGTACATTGGGGACAATGTACATCTTAACTGTGGGGGGGAGGGGGGGATTCACATTGCACACACTTTTACTTGTGCGTTTAATTGTTTATGCTCATGTAGCCTATGACGGTTCACCTTAGGTGCAACGGTTGTATTCTTAGAGTTAAGGAGAATTTTTAATATTGTATCCTATCATGCTCTAGTTTTACTTGAATTTTAGGGGATTTTTGCTCAATTACCCCTCATTGCACTACTCACTCTTGAAATCTTTTGGAAAATCAAACTCAAAGTTTTAAGGACTAGTTTAGTATTACTTTAGTAAGTTGTGAAGTCTTATGTAGCTAAAACCAAAAAAAAAAATGATGAAACTTGTGAGCTTGTGAATATGAGTTTAAGCTTTACATTTGGGGTGGAAAGAGCTACCTCCTATAAAGTATGAAGTTACTCTCATAAGTCGGATACAAGTTATGCCCTAATGAGAGAAAGAGCTATCTCATGGGAAGCGTGAAAGCTACTACCCCGGTAGAAAGAGCTACCTGCTTGAAAGTGTGAAAGCCACCTTTGGCGGCCGCCTAGGAAAAGGCTACTTTAGAGGTTGAGTGAAGCTACTACTTCCTTACTTAGTGTATATAAATAAGTCCTTGTAACAAGAGTTTGAGGAGTACTCGTTGGTTCTCTTGAGTGAATTCACACACTTTCACGGTTTTGAGTTATTATCTTTTTTTATTCAAGTTTTTAGCTAGAGCAATGATAACCATATGCAATGTTTTGATTCCCCTTACTTGTAGAATGCTTCTTTTGCATACTTTTGGTGAACCTAAGGCCGAGCACTTTCAAATGTTCTTCCCAAGTACTTTCACGTTCTATTTTGCTTGAGGACAAGCAAAAGCTTAAGTGTGGGGGGATTTGATAAGTGCTCGTGTTATAGTAATGCGAAGCGTTATTATCTTACAATGAACATTTCTTTTATCAGATTTTATCACTAAATTGTGTGTGTTTGTGTATTCTTATTCATTGTAGGTTTGTGGAGCTAATTTGGAGAAAAAGAACGAAGTTAGATCGTGTTCACCGTTATTAGGAAGTTTTTGGACCAAGCAAGGAACAAGACACGAGCCTAGACTTGTGAGTGCGTGCCAACCTCTTTTGCTGGGGCACAAAGGCAGTCACATTCACAACAAGTCTAACTCGTGTGGCTTAGAAGAACTTCACCAAGAAGGAGATTTGAAGCAATTGGCACGATTTACCATTGATTGTGTGCCCAAATTAGTGGCTTCGATGAAGAACAACGGATTTGAGAGCACTTCGGCGAGTTACTGTAGCAGTAATGCAGTTTGGTACTGTAGCAAAACACTGTAGCAATCTACTGTTCACTTTCTACCAAAAATCAGGATTTCAGAGAGTTCACACGGGCATGTGGAAATTCCACACGGCCGTGTGAATTAATTTTCCAGCAAGCCAGAAACTTCACACGGGCGTGTGGAAATTCCACATGGCCGTGTGAAGTCCCGATAAGTCCGATTTTTAAAGCCGAATCAACATTATAAAAGCCCGATTTTGGAGACTTTTGAGATATCTTTTGACCTAACTTTCTCCCCAACTTCTGGAGAGTGCGGCTAGGGTTTCGGAGAGGACTTCGTGGAGGTTTGAAGCATGTCATCAGCATCGTGACCTATGTCCGGCGGCCGCACAAGACCACGGTCATACCATACACAAGGGGGTTTTTATCAATGCTTTTTATTTGCACTTTCTTATATACTTTGATGAACATGTATAGCTCCATGAGGAGCTAAACTCCTCGTGGGTATTCGGACTTGTAAAACCCTAGGATTATTATGTTTCTATGACATTGTTATTATGCGTTTCCATTATTTATGATAAATTTTAGTTTCAATTTTAATTATCTTTTGCTATTGTTTTCCCTTAGCCGTGACACTAGGGTTGAGAGCAATCTAGGTTACCCTTTGGAGGTGTGACAACTCCTATAGGGTTAGACTACTTAAGATTGAAGAGGGTTGAGAGGGTGAGTCATGAGGTAGCGAAGCGTCCCCTTTCTCGTCCGGTGTGATTTCATCCTACCTCCGTTTCCTTGGTTTATTAGCGGTCGAGATAGAGTGTTGGGGCTTAATTTAGACCAAGGTTCTTCCACTTGGACCAAAGGGTTAGAACTACATATAGGAATAGATTTTATCACTAGGAATCCCTAGACCTTAAAGCAATCCCACGTAGTGTTAGGCTTAGGAAGATAGACTCCCCTGGGGCTTAGTTGACAGGTCAACGAGAGTCAAGGGTCGTAGTGAATCCTAATGCCGGGGCATAGTGTTGGGGTTAGTCACGGTTGACCTTAAGTTTGGGACCGTGTATTTAAGGATATCCTCGACTCAATTAACATCAATAGGAAAGTATAATAGCATAGTCTTGCACTAGAAGCATAAGTCCTAGAGGTAGCTTGTCCGGATACCCTATTTCATCCATTGCTAGTCTTTCTCTTTTCACTTCTACTTGCACTTTCTTGTCTTCCATCTTTCTATTTAAATTCTTGCCTTTTATTCTAATTGCTTCCATAATTCACTCATCAATTCTATTATCACTTTTCGTACACCGCACAACTAAATAGCAAAATCTTGGGTTTTAAATCCCTATTCCCTGTGGATTCGACTACCCACTCACCAGGGTAATTTTATTACTTCGAAAAGCCCGTGCACTTGCGGGATACAGGCAAGGGGTCATGTCAGAAATCCATAATAAACCATCTGTAGAAGCCTGCATGTCCCAAGAAGCTATGAACTCCTTTAACATTTGTTGGTGGAGGAAGCTTATCTATTACTTCAATCTTCCTCTTGTCTACCTCCATCCCCACTTGTGAAATGTTGTGACCAAGGACAATGTCTTCCTGGACCATGAAGTGGCACTTTTGTCAATTAAGGACAACATTTATCTCCTCACATGTCATTAATAAACTCTCCAAGTTTCTCAATCACATATCAAAAGAATCACCAAACACCGAAAACTCATACATGAACACATCCATGATATCCTCTAAAAGATCATTAAAAATGGCAGTCATGCAGTGCTAGAATGTCAGTGGTGCATTAGACAATCTGAAAGGCATCCTTCTATAAAGAAAGTCCCGTAGGAACAAGTGAATTTGTCTTCTCTTGATCTTCTGGGGTGATAGGAATCTAAAAATACCCTGACATACTATCAAGAAAGCAATAAAACTAATGCCCAGCCAATCACTCCAACATCTGATTAATAAATAGCAACGGAAAGTGATCCTTTCGAGTCAAGTCATTCAATCTTCTATAATCAATGCATACCAGCCAACATGTAACTATTCTTGTCAGGATTAGTTCATTCTTTTCATTCTTCACCGCTATCATGCCCCCTTTCTTTGGAACCACTTGTGTTGGGCTCAGCCAAACACTATCGGAGATCTGATAAATGATTCCTGCATCCGACAGTTTCACCACTTCTACCTTGATTATTTCCTTCGTATTCGATTTTAACCTTTGATAAGTGTTTGTGTTAAAGTAATATGAAGTATTATTTTCTTACATTGAGCATTATTTTTCACAGATTTTATCATTAATTTTTTTTTGCATTTGTATTCTTTTGTGCATGTAGGGTTATGGAGAAAACTTAGAGAAAAAAGGGCAAAATTCAGTCATGTTCGCCATTGTTGGGGAGTTCTTGGACAAAGCAAGGAATAAGGCACGAGTTTGGACTTGTGGATGTGTGCCAACCTCCATTAGAGGGGCATAAAGGCAGTCATACTCACAAAAGTCTAAGCCGTGTAGCACAGGAGAACTTCGTCAATGAAAAGAAAGAAAGCAATCGATATGATCTACCATTGATTGTGTGCCCAACTCAACAGCCTCGATGAAGAACATTAAATCAGGAACATTTTGTGCGCGAGTGACACACCCTTTGCGAGTGCGTACCGCAAGTGCACGGGCTTGTCGAAGTAATAATATTACCTTAGTGAGTGAGTAGTCGTATCCACAATGAATAGGGATTTTAAACACGAGATTTCACTATTTAGCTAAGTGGTGTACGGTGAGCGTGAAGAGAATCAGTGAGTGAGTGTAAAAACAATTATAAAGAGCAAGAAATAGAAAAGAAATATCAAAGGTAAGAGAGTGCAAGTAGGACTAAAGAAAGATGGACAATCGATGAGTAACGTTGGGTACCCGGACAAGCTACCCCTAGGAATTATGCTTCTAGTGCAAGACAATGCTATTATACTTTCCTATTGATGTTAATTGAGTCGAGGAGATCGTTAAACACACGGTCCCAAACCTAAGGTCAACCATGACTAACCCCGACACTATGCCCCGGCCTTAGGTTTCACTACGACTTTTGACTCTTGTTAAGCTATCAACTAAGCCCTAGGGGAGTTCGTCTTCCTATGCCTCACACTGTGTGGAATCGGTTTAAGTTCTACGGATTCCTAGTGATAAAACCTGTTCCTATGTATAGCTCTAACCCTTTGGTCCAGGTGAAAGTACCCTAGTCTAAATTAAGCCCCAGCACGAAGATTCACTTCAACCCTTCACTCCGTTGCTCGTGTAACTAAGCCCCATGGGAGTTTATCTCTTAGCACTTCACTCTATCTTGACCGCTAAGAAATCATGGAACATGGAGGAAGGGAGAATCACACCGGAGGGGAAAGGGGATGTTTCGCTACCTCACGACTCACCCTCTCGACCCTCTTCAATCCTAAGCAGTCTAACCCTATAGGAGTTGTCACACCTCCAAAGGATAACCTAGATTGTTCTCAACCCTTGTGTCACGGCTAAAGGAAAATAATTACAAGATGCAATTAAGATTGAAACTCAATTTTATTCATCAATAATGGAAAATCATAATAACAATGTTAAAGAAACATAATAACCCTAGGGTTTACAAGTCTGAATACCCACAAGGGGTTTAGCTCCTCATGGAGCTATACAAATCCATCAAAATATGGAAAGGAATACAAATTAAAAGCATAGATGAAAACCCCCTTGCGTATGTTGTGGCCGTGGTCTTGTGCGGCCGACGGACGTCAATGACGATGCCGATGACGCGCTCCAATCCTCCACAAAGTTCTCTCTGAAACCCTAGCCGCAACCCTCCAGAAGTTAGGAGAAAATATTGGAAAAGAGATGTGTAAAAAGTCTCCATAACGGGCTTTTAGAACGTTGAGTCGCGGCTTAAAATCGGCTAAATCGGGATTTCACACAGCCGTGTGGAAATTCCACACGCCCGTGTGAAATTTCTAGAATGCTGATTTTCGGCAAACATTGAACAGTAACTTGCTACAGTCTTCTGCTCAGTGCTTTTCCCGAAGCGCTCCAGAATACAATGTTCTTCATCGAGGTAGTTGAATTGGGTACACAATCAATGGTAGACCGTGCTGATTGCTCCAAATCTCCTTATTGGTGAAGTTCTCCTATGCTAACATGAGCTAGAATTATTGTGAATGTCCTTTGTGCCCCTCCAAAGGAGGTTGGCACACACTCACAAGTCTTGACCAGTGCCTTGTTCCTTGCTTAGTCCGAAAACTTCCCAAACAACGTCAAACACGATCTAACTTCATTCTTCTTCTCCAAAATAGCTCCACAAACCTACAATGCACAAAAGCACACAAGTGCACACAATTTAGTGATAAAACTTGATAAAAGTAATACTCATTGTAAGATAATAACACACTATTATAACACAAGCATTTATCAGCGAGTACTGTAGCAGTTACCGTAGCAATTCACTATAGCAGTTTACTATTCACTGCGCGCCAGAAAACCAATTCCAGAGAATCCACATGGGAGTGTGGAAATTCCACACACACGTGTGGATGCAAGATTTCAGCCAATTTCAAAGCAACGACTCAACACTATAAATAGGACTTTTAGGGATTTTTTGATGATTTTTTTCCCCAACTTCTGGAGGGTTGCGGCTAGGGTTTAGAGAGGATTTTTTGGAGGCTTGGAGCGAGTCGACGGCATTGATATCAAAATATGTTGGAAGATAGCTATTTGGGGAGCTTTTATTGGCACCGATCCGGCGAGGTGTGCCCTAGGCTTGACAAGGGGCTTGGTGAAGAGATGGAGTGGCCGCACAAGACCATTGCCACGTATCACAAGGGGGTTTTCATCTATGTTTATATTTCTTGTTTATTCATACACATTGATGGATTTGTATAGCTCCATGGAGAGCAAAACACCTTGTGGTTATGCGGACTTGTAAACCCTAGGACGACATTGTTTATATGACTTTTATTATGCTTTCTTAATTGATGCTTTTAATTGAGTTCCAATCTTGATTGCTTGTTGTATTGATTTTCCCAAGGGCCCGAGAATCTATTTTTACTTCCTTATTACAATGTTGTTTAACTTAATCAATCACTTGGAAGAAGAACTAAAAATAACCTACTAAAGCAAAGAACATGCAAATGGCAAGTATAAATACGGAGGAAAGTATCAAGGTAAGGAAGTGGTCACGGATGAGGATTCCCTCGGGGGTTACTAAAGTGTTAAGGATGCCCTAACTAGCATGCACGTGGTTGGTTTGGACCAGGAAACCCTAAATTAGACCAACCCGATGGTCACGGTGTTGGTCCCTAATCCGGTACGAGTATTGGAATACGGAATTGCTTCCGCCCAAATCCTTGTAGGATTGCAATGGGTTTAGTGGATTTCCCGAAGCTAGGGTTGAAACACAATCAAGGACAACCCTAACAATTGGAGGGGTACAAATACCCGATGGTCACGGCGTATTCGTACATGTATTCCCTTACAAGCTTGGTGAGCCTAATACTAGGGCAATGGTCATGCAACCTAGCATTGTCTTGGAATTGATATATAGAGTTCTCATACACATCAAGGCAATCAAGAACCACCAAACAAGGATCACAAACCAAGTCAAATGCAATAAACTAGAAGAAGCATCCAAAATACACAAGTTCACCCCCAAGGTTCACCTACATCCGGTGACCTTGGGGTTTAGTTACTCATGATCACAAAGCAAGCAAGAAAATACATGAAAACAACCAAAAGCATAACAAGAACACTCCCTCAAAGGATCAAGGCCGAATGACGCTTCCAAGGATGCCACCCAAGGAGTGGCTTCCTTTGTCAATCTTCCTCTCAAATGCGAATTGAAAGTCGCGTAAATGATACAGTGAAACTGCTACAGTACCGAATGCGGCCTCAACAGCACCCGCATGGTAACCCGCATGAATCTCCTGACCAAGTTCTTCAAGTTTTCGTGCTACAGTGATTGCTACTTATAACACAAAGAAACCAATTCAGACCAAAAACGGGCATCAACTCATAGAAAAATACGAAATACATACGCCCAAATACATAGAAAATAAGTATGTTTAGGCATTTATCAAACATCCCCACACCTAAGCATTTGCTTGTCCCCAAGCAAACACATATGAAGAACAGGGGCACGATGATAAACGACTAAACATACAACCTCAAGCTCAACTGTAAAGTACTCCTCTAGCGCAACTGAAAAGAAATCTAGAAAGTGAGCTGTACAGTAAGTGATCAAGTAATGGTAGCACTGTTTTATCTAAAGTGCTTTCGTGAGTGTGTGCTGGCTCCCAACCTTAACCGCCACACCCTGGATAACCCCAGGGGCCCATTCACCACACATATGGTGAGAGTAGCATGAGACAGTTAAATACATCTTCAATACTCAGTTAAGAGTCTTTTGGGTTCCTAAACAAAACTCTAGCGCTTAAGTGACCGGGCAACAAGTCCCAAGGGACGAAGTAGAGATACCAGAATTCTCTTTTTTTTTTTTTTTCCTGAGTTCGACTAATATAAACTGCACAACAAATCTTTCAGAAGGATGCACATGCTGATTAGGGGCAAGAGCCACCCAACCTACTCAATTACAGTCTACAAAGATGCATTCAAGCTGTACTAGCAGAGGAATACTGTCATAGACTCCACATTTTTTTCACTGTACACACTGTATCTCAAGTCCCTTGGTATCATGGCACAATAGTTCACTTAAGGCTACAAAAAAAACAACGAAGGAACTCAAAAGCTCTTAACAGACTATTGAAGAAAGAATTTAACAGTCTAATGCCAAAATCATCATAATGGGTTGGTTAGAGTGTACAAGGTAGGAGCAATCATGATAGAGCATGAAAAAGCACTAAAAATAAAACAGGGCATCATTCAAGCACAGTATAAGAATACAACTCACTTCTATCATTCTTTCAAGCTAGGAAGTGCTAAACACGAAAATCATAGCTATCATCGGTATTCATGCATGCACAACAAGTAAAGTACCCCATCCCCACACCTAAAGTTGTATATTGCCCTCAATGTACATAGATCAGCAGAATAAGGTACGAGACATGCCAGAAAAATAAAGGAATGAGGTAAAGAAACTTCCCCAAATGGTCGATGAGATGAACTCCAAATACGCATGAACCGGGGAAAGTTGAGGGGCGCAAGGGGCGCGGAGCTTCTACAGTGATCAGTCCTGAAAATAGAAAGAAAGCAAATCACACCCCAAGGAATAAATAGAGAGTGGGACAAGTAAGAACGAATCAAAAATGGTAAAGTACAGTTTAGGAGGGCCAGGACCCTTGCTAACTGAAAAGTACAACAATACAAACAAACAAGTCTAGAAATAAAAACCAGTACAAACAACAGAAAAACTAAAAGTGGTGCTGTGAGTCTAGAGATCTGGAGAGAGTGATGGTGCAAAGCACGTGGTAGCTGTGGAGGAGGTGCCGACAGATGATGAAGCGCCGCGCATGTATGATAAGATCTCGGCCATGCTGCTCTCGATGCGGCCCTGTGATGTGGCTAAATCTCTTACTGATGCTGCCAGCGACTCCTGAGATGTCCCAATGGTCTGCAACTGCTGACGGACCTCGATGCGGAACTCCGCGAAACTATCCTCAATTGATGGTCGACTCCTGCTAGGTGCTGCGTCGGGTATAGGGGCAGACTCTGAATCAGACTCGGATCCTGTCTCAGAATCCTGAGAGGTGTCGGGGTCATGGGTGCTCATGCCATCGCTGCGCGGGAGGCGGTAAGTGTCTCCGACCTCTCAACTATCCCAATATGAAGCAGGATCCACAGACTAAATGGCGCGACGGTGCTCACAACGCTCATGCCCTGGGTGAGCTCAATCAATCCTAATCACCTGATAATGCGTGTAATATACGGCCCGACAAATATAGCTCCAAGGCGAGTAGAAGTCCCCTGATGCTCAATAAGTCCGGCAAAAAGATGGCCCAGGTGGATGGGGTACCGCTGAAGGATACTGTACATCACAAGCAAATCGGTACGAGAAACCACCCCAGTAGAATCAGCGTAACCGTTCACACTTCTGGATAGCAAGGCCTACATGTACCTGTGAACGGGGTTTGCCATCATAGAAGCCTTCTTCGATGATGATGAGCGAGCAATTGACCTCCAAAGAGAACTAGGGGACACCGAGCGTGGGAAATCACGAGGTAAATTCGCGAAGTCAGAAGTTTGGGTGTCCTAATCAGTGTAGAGCCCAAGATAAATACCCAACTGGTTGTGATTTATCCTATGCCTCTTGCCGAAAGCCCGAAAAGAGATAGTACTTGTTTAGCGCGCAATGTGACCGGGACCGGTAACCTCAAATGTGCTCAATACTTCCAAAGTTAACTCTCAGTAGGTGGGCTCGTCAATTTCAAATACCTTATCCCACCCGTCATGAGAGATGGAGTCCTGGACAGTACTGTCGAGGCCTAAAGTCCTCAAGGCCTCCCAATCAATAACTCGTACTGTGACAAACCTCCTTTTCGACAAGAACGCAAACCTTGTCTTGTGTGCCTCGCTCTTGAAGGTAGGCTCGCAAATGGGTGGTGGAGAGCTTCTCCTAACTCGCTTGGAGGCCACGTGTTTGATCGGCATTCCTACAAGACAAGAGAACCATCATCAAGCCAAAAAAAAACATGAGAAAATTGGTTAATGAAGAACAAAGGCTGATTTTTGGCTAGTGCTACAGTAATTTCGGGGAAATTTTGGTGAGTTTCTTCTTGTAAAAGTGATAATCTAAATATACAAAGCTTGGAATTCAAGAGAAACAATTACAAGAAGAATTCACCATGAAAACCACCATGTTTTCCCATCATTTCAACCAACAAAAACTCTAGAATGAATGAAAAGAAAGCATACCTTGAACTAGGGCACCAATGAGAAGATGAAGTGAAAATCGGCTTAAACCTTGATAAAACCTTGAAAATCTTCCAAAAATTCGTTTGCTAGGATGAAGAGAGTGTTTGGATGCAAAAAGAATAAAGGAAAATGGTGGAGAGATGAAGGAGAAAAAAGAAGAAGTTTGATGAAAATTGAGTGAATAGTGAGGAAGTGGGTTGAAGAGAGGGAGAAGTAAGGGTCGGGTGACCATGCGGCCCCTTGTGCGGCCGCATGGTACCCCGCATGAGGCTCGGGAAAATCCATGCGGCCTGCTATGCGGCCGCATAGCAGGCCGCATCCCCCTCTGGCCGGCTATGCGGCCGCATAGCAGACCGCATTAATCTCGGGAAATTTTGTGCGGCCCCTTGTGCGGCCGCATAGCAGGCCGCACAAGGTTTTGGAATTCTCTAGCTCCAAAAACTCTCAAATTAACCATCGAACTCAACCTAGCACTCAAAAATTACACGAAAACAAAGCCGATAACACTCAAAAATCATTGAAAACATGGAAATTGAAGCACCAACACTCAAGGAAAAATACAATGATCATGAAACAAAGGATGCAACATGGTAAAATAAATTAAGGAAAATGACTAAACAACCACCACAATCAAAGAAATCAACAACACTCAAACTCAAAAGCACCACAAAAAAAATACGAAAAACACCTAAACACAACAACAACAACTAAGAAGAAAAAATAGATGCAATGAATTTAAAGACTTGAGTTGCCTCCCAAGAAGCACTTTTTTAATGTCTTTAGCTCGACATGGCTCACCTCAATTCATGGTGGGACAAAGGGGTGAGAGATACCTACAATTTTCGATGACGCATTGTTACCCGGAAAATTAAATGAGAGACACGAAAAGATCTTGAATTTCCAACGGTCATCAAAGAATAAGTGGTCAACCTCCTCGGGTGGCATCGTCGAGATATTCATCCCCCACTTTTGCTTGTCTTTTCTCTTCCTCCATAGCTTCTTCAAGGTTCTCTTCTCATTAGAATGTGGTGAAGATTTAACCTCTACTTGTGCTAGTTGTTGCATTGGTGGAGGGGGGAGCTCATCATCCACTACATCATCTCCGAAATCTTGAAAGTACTCCTCCAAAGGGTTCAAAGCGAGGACTTCCTGCACACAATCAGAGATAATCACATCAGTAGTATCTGTGAAATACAAAGTATCATCGTAATCAAGTGTACGCTTCATTGCTTCGGGGAGGGTAAAAACCACTTGTTCGTCCCCAACCCTCAAAATCATTTTTCCTCCTTTTACATCAATTAGTGCTCCGGCGGTATTAAGAAATGGACGCCCAAGGATCAAGGGGACCTCCACATCATCATCCACATCTAGAATTACAAAGTCAACTGGGTTGATAAGTTTATCAACTTGAACAAGAATGTCCTCCACAATTCCCCGGGGTCTTCGCACTGAACGATCCGCAAGTTGCAAAGTCATCCGTGTGGGTCTCAAGTTGTCTAACCCCAACCTCAAGAACAAGTTGTACGGCATGACGTTTATGCTAGCTCCTGAGTCGGCCAAGGCGCTTTCTTGCACTCCATCCCCAATCACACAAGGGATGATGAAGCTACCCGGATCATTAAGTTTCTTGGGTAGTTTCTTTTGAATTACGGCCGAGCAATTTCCCGACAGAGTCACCGTCTCCAAGTCCTCAAGCTTCCTCTTATTGGTGAGGAGGTCCTTCATGAATTTAGCGTATTTCGGCATTTTGTGAAAGGGCCTCAGCTAAAGGAATGTTTATGTGAAGTTGCTTAAAGATGTTCAAGAATTTCTTGAATTGAGCGTCTTCTTTATCTTGTTTGAGCCTTGAAGGATATGGTACCACAAGTTTATACTCAGGCTCCTTCTTAGTCAAGGAACTTGGAGCATTTCCATTGTGCTTCCCCTCCATCTCATCAATTTCATCATTACTTGACTTAGGGTCTTCCCGATCGGCTACCCTGACACGACCCCTTGCGTGTATCCTGCAAGTGCACGGGTTTGTCAAAGTAATAAAAGTTACCCTGGTGAGAGGGTAGTCGAATCCACAGGGAATAGGGAGTTAGAGTATGAGATTTCACTATTAAAACTATGCGAAGTACGGAAAAGTAATAATTGATTCGTGTGTGAATTGTGAGAACAACTATACTAAAAGACAGGAAATTAAATAGAGAGAGATGAAAGATTAGAGAGTACAAGAAAAAGAGATTAAGGAGGATTTAACAATGAATGAAGTGGGGTATCCGGATAAGTTACCTCTAGGATCTATGCTTCTAGTGCAAGACTATGCTATTATACCTTCCTATTGATGCTAATTGAGTCGAGGAAATCCTTAGACTCACGGTCCCAAACCTAAGGTCAACCGTGACTAACCCCAACATTATGCCCCGGTATTTGGATTCACATTGACCCTTCACTCTATCGCTCGCACGATTAAGTCCCAGGGGAGTACATCTACCTAAACCTCACACTACGTGAGATTGCATTAAGTTCTAGGGATTCCTAGTGATTAAACCTGTTCCTATGTGTAGTTCTAACCCTTTGGTCCAGGAGGAAGAACCCTAGTCTAGATTAAGCCCCAGTGCATAGGATTCACTTCAACCCTTCACTCTGTTACTCGCGTAACTAAGCCCCAGGGGAGTTTATCTACCTAGCACTTCACTCTATCTTGACCGCTAATAAATCAAGGAAACGGAGGTAGGGAGAAATCATACCGGAAGGGAAAGGGGTACATCGCTACCTTATAACTCTCCCTCTCAACCCTCTTCAATCTTGAATAGTCTAATCCTATAGAAGTTGTCACACCTCCAAAGGAAAACCTAGATTGCTCTCAACCCTAGTGTCACATCTAAGGGAAAACAATAGCAAAATAAAATCAAGATTGAAACTCAATTCTTTTTCATCAATAATGGAAAAGCATAATAACAATGTCAAAGAAACATGATAACCCTAGAATTTACAAGTCCGAATACCCACAAGGGGTTTAGCTCCTCATGGAGCTATACATGTTCATCAATGTATGAAATAAAACACAAAGTAAAGACATAGATGAAAACCCCGTTGCGTATGGTGTGGCTGTGGTCTTGTGCGGCCGCCGGACGTCGGTGACGATGCCGATGACGCGCTCTAAACCTCCATGAAGTCCTCTCCAAAACCCTAGCCGCACTCCCAGAAGTTGGGGAGAAGAATAGGTCAAAAGATATCTCAAAAAGTCTCCAAATCGTGCTTTTATAATGTGGAGTCATGGCTTTAAATTTGCTGAAAACGGGATTTCACACGGCCGTGTGAAGTTTTTGGAATTCTGATTTTCGGCCGACTAGGAATATTAACTTGCTACAGTGTTTTTTGCTACAGCAATTGTGCCGAAACACTCCCAAATTCGTCGTTCTTCATCGAGGCCGTTGAATTGGGCACACAATCAACGGTAGATCGTGCCGATTGCTTCGAATCGCCTAATTGGTGAAGTTCTCATTGTTGGCATGAGTTAGACTTATTGTGAATGTGACTGCCTTTGTGCCCCTCCAAAGGAGGTTGGCACACACTCACAAGTCTATGCTCATGCCTTGGTCCTTGCTTGGTCCGAAAATCTTCCCCACAATGCCAAACACGACCTAACTTCGTTCCATTTCTTCATTTTATCTTCACAACCCTACAATGCACAAAAGTAAACAATTGCACACTTTTTAGTGATAAAATCTGATTGAATTAAAGCTCATTGCAAGATAATAACGCTTCGCATTACTATAACACGAGCACTTATCAAATCCTCCCACACTTAAGCTTTTGCTTGTCCTCAAGCAAAAATAGAACGTGAAAGTACTTGGGAAGAACAATTGAAAGTGCTCGGCCTTAGGTTCACCAAAAGTGTGCAAAAGAAGCATTCTACAAGTAAGGGGAAATCAAAACATTACATAAGGTTATCATTGCTCTAGCTAAAAACTCGAATCAAAAAGGATAAAAACTCGAAAATGTGTTAGTGTGTGCGATTTCACTCAAGAGAACCAACGAGTACTTCTCAAACTTTGGTTAGAAAGGACTTGTTTATATACAAAAAACAAAAATAAGGGAGGAAGTAGTAGCTTCACACATCCTTGAAGGTAGCCATCTCCTAGGCGGCCGCCAAAGGTGGCTTTCACACTTTCGAGGAGGTAGCTCTTTCTACCGGGATAGTAGCTTTCACGCATCCCATGAGATAGCTCCTTCTCTCATTAGGGCATAACTTGTATCCGACTTATGAGAGTAGCTACATACTTCATAGGCGGTAGCTCTTTCCACCCCAAATGCATAATTAAAACAAAGCTAATATTTACAAACTCATATACTTTTTGTACTTTTTCTCTTTTCCAATATATATATATATATATTTTTATGCATTTTCCAAAGTAAAACTAAGAACGACGATAAACTTGTCCTTAAAAACTTCAAGATTGAGTTTCCAAAAGATTCTAAGAGTAAGTTGTGCAATATGAGAATATCGAGCAAAAAATCCCTAAAATTCAAGTAGAAACTAGAGCATGATAGGATACAATGTTAAAAATTCTCCTAAACTATAAGAATACAACCATTGCAACTAAGGTGAACCGCCATAGGCTACATGAGCATAAGCAATTGAACGCACAAGTAAAGGTGTGTGCAATGTGAACTCCCCCCCACACTTAAGATGTACATTGTCCCCAATGTACGCATGCAAGCACAATTAAAAATTAAGAATTGTAAAATAATTAGTGTGGAAGTTGGCAATTGAAACATTACTCCCCTGAACTCCAAGTGCTGCATTTGATGGAGCTAGGTGTATTGAGAGTTGAGTCTCAATGGGTTGTGAAACACACACGGTCCCATGACCGTGTTTATGACTATTCCTTAGATTCCTTTCATCCAAGACCATCTGCGCACACATACACAAAGGTTCAGTATAGCTCAATAAAAACTCGAGTATATAAAATATGAAAATGAAATACAACTCGAGATAAAAGAAAAGCTAAATAAAAGATAAACTCAGAAGGAGAGTCCTTTCTGAGTAATACTAGTCCAAAATAAAATAGAAAATACAAGAATGAAAATCAAATAAAAAATAAAATCTAAGACGCCTCAGCGTCAGTGTCCTGAATAGAAGCCTCTGGTACTGCTGAAGGCTCTGTCGGTGATGGTGGATCTGCTGCTACTGGTGCTGGTGATGCTGGTAGTGAAGGAGTGGAAGCTCAGGGTCAGACCACGAATGGTGAAGTCATGGCTCGCTCGAGTAATTGCTGTATGCTGTGAAATCGAGCCATGACCTCTGTGTGCTGCGCTACCTGTGTGGCCCTGACCTCAGCCACCTCTTTCTGTTGCAGCCCCACTGCGCTCTCGAGGCGCTCCAGTCGATCCTGGCCTCGGGAAGGCGAGAAGATACGCACCGGAGATGGCTCTGGCGCGGTGGGTGGTACCTCGGTCTTTGTGTCCGCTGGGGGTGGCTCTAATGCTGCCTGTGATCCCTCGGCCTGATCTGTACGAGGAATGATCAAAGTGTAAACTCCTGGTCCTGATCTGCAGACCATCCCCATCATCCTCAGGGTCTCCATGCCTAACGGAGCCGGTGTAGAAGTCCTCTCAACGCCACGTACTCCGTCTCGAAGCTCTAACCCCATAATCAGTCGCGTGATATACGGGCCTGAGAAGATCACTCCCACCCTGGGGTACTGGCCCTGATGGCGGATGTACTCTGCTACAATATGCTCTAGGTGGAGTGGCTCTCCCTCTACCATCGAATATAGGTACAAGAGCTCCTGACTGCTCAGAACCCCCGTACTGTCTCCCCTGCCACTCACTGATCGGCTGAGAATAGCATGGAGGTACCTGTACGAGGCCCTGGTCAAATATGTGGCTTTGGACACTCCTGGCTCGTACTGTCCCTGGCCACATAACCTACTGTACGCACGCAGCGGGGACAAAGTACCCGGGTAGTCTGTGGGTAGCAATGCGTACTCCTCTGTCTCGGTGTGTGCCTGATCATACAGTCCCATCCGTACTGAAAACTCGGTCATGCTCAAAGCGAAGTGTCGACCGAGGGCCTGGAACTGAATGGTATCAACATCGGTAAAACTGTCGTACCCCCGGTCGAACTCGAATGATTAGAGCACCTCCAGCGTAAGTGATCTGATTGCTGGCTCTCGAATGGAAAGGAGTCTGCTCCAGTTCCCCACTAAGAGGAGCTCCTCGACCTCATCTACCATCTCTGCTCCCCCTGAATGTCCCATAGAATGCTCAAATCGGGGAAACAGCTCTATCCAAAGCGGAAGTCTGATAATCGCTTGAACCGTTCCCAATGCTCAGGTGATGGGAAATCTATCTCTTCGGGAGGTGGGGTAGGCTCACGCTGACGCTTCCTAGCAGACTTCTTAGACCTAGAAGCCATATCTGCAAAGTTGCAAAAGAAAAATTTCAAAGATCAGTTCAAAAACTCACTCTGCAGAAATCCACACGGCCGTGTGGAATTTCCACACGCCCGTGTGGAGCTTCTAGCAGATAGAGCATCACGGCCGTGGGTCTCAAAATCCAAAATTTACAATCTAATTCATTCTAATTCTTTCCTAAACATACTCGCATACTCATTAATCATTCAATATAGGCAAAATCATCAAAAGCTTGGAGAACGCGTGGCTTTTGAAGTTCTGGGAATTCACACGGCCTTGTGGAAATTCCACACGGCCATGTGCCTCTGAAATTAGGGTTCACAGGGGCCAACACACACCCCTGTGTGCACTTTGGTTGCTCTCTGAACTACCCCACACGGCCGTGTGGAAATCCCACACGGCCGTGTGCCTTCATAGGGGGATCCACAAGGGCACCCACAGGGCCCTGTGGATTCTCGGGAAAACACAGAAGGTCTTCGAAAAATTTCACACGGCCATGTGGAATTTCTACATGGCCGTGTGCCCAACCTGGCCAAGAACACAAGGCCGGCCACAGGGGCACCCACACGCCCCTGTGGCCTCTCTGACTTGCCCGAGAAACGCTAAGTATTCCACACGGCCGTGTGAATAATCCACACGGCCATGTGCCTTTCACAAGTTCTCCCACAGGGGCACATACACGCCCCTGTGTATTCTCGGGAAGAAGGGGTTATCTCTGCAGAGTTTCACACGGCCGTGTGGAATTTCCACACGGCCGTGTGCCTTGGCACAGTGGCACTCACAGGGGCATCAACACGCCCCTGTGGACTCTCTGGAAAAGAGTTGAAGTTCTGCAAGATTGCACACGGCCGTGTGGAATTTCCACACGCCCGTGTGCCCCTTCTGAGGTTGTTCACACGGGCACACACACGCCCCTGTGCCCTCACTGGTTGAGTTCTGATTTGGTAACATACGGCCGTGTGGAATTTCCACACGGCCGTGTGTTTTCTCTGGTTACTCAGAAAAAATTCACAGACTCTTCCAAAAATTCAGAAACTCTTTTTAAAACACTTAGAGCCTGTATAAACCATAAAAAACATGACCAGAGACCATAGAAAACACACTCAACCGACTCAAACTTCGTCAATTATCATTAAGGCACACGAAAATATCAATAATCCGCAATCGAAATCGCAGCACATGCATTAAAACTTCAAGACACTAAAACTAAGATCCTTTTTCAATCTAACTAAACTAGATCCTAGGAAAACTTTAAAACCTTGGGCTGCCTCCCAAGAATCGCTTGTTTAACGTCCCTTAGCTTGACGTACCTGATCTTACCTTACGGGGGTTCATGAATAGAAGTTGCCATCTTCTCTACAACCTGAAAGCATGCATTACATAATCTTTGTAAAGTAGAGGGAGAGTTGTCGAGTTTGTTACCACAGACGGGTGAAACACCCTTACTCCGTGAATGTTCATCCCCTTTCTTGTTGGGGTTCTTCTTGTGGCATCTTCTCGACCTCTTCAACCTCTGAAGCATCTTCTTCATACGTCCCTTCTCCATCTTGACGTCTATTTGAACTGGACCAAGCATAAGTACCTCTTCTTATTCGATCTCCACATCTTGGTCCGGCCATCCTTCATATGGATCCGGGTTTAACATTTCCTGCACATATTCATCAATACACTCATCAGTAGCATCAAGATAATATAGAGTGTCATCAAAATCAAGAGAATGCCTCATGGCTTCGGCGAGGCGATAGGTGAGCTTATCATCTCCGACTCTAAGCGTGAGCTCTCCACCGTCCATGTCTATCAAAGCCTTAGAAGTGCGCAAGAAAGGCCTCCCAAGAATCAACGGTACTTCGACATCCTCATCCACATCAAGCATGACAAAGTCCACCGGAAAGATGTACTTGTCCACTTTTACCAAGACATCTTCCACAATTCCCCTCGGATGCCTCACCGATCGATCCGCAAGTTGAAGTGTCATCCGAGTGGGTCTAGGCTCGCCCAAGCCTAGCTTTTGGAAGTAGGTATAGGGCATGACATTGATGCTTGCCCCCGAATCGGCCAATGCCATCTCCTCACCCAGATTGCCAATGTTGCAAGGTATGATAAAACTCCCGGGATCTTTTCTCTTACTCGGCATGTTCTTTTGCAAGACGGCCGAGCAATTTGCATCAAGTACTACAGCTGCACTCTCCTCCAACTTCCTCTTATTGGTTAAGAAGTCCTTTAGGAACTTCGCATACTTGGGCATTTGGGCTAATGCTTCTGTGAATGGTATGTTGATGTGCAATTGCTTGAAGATACCCAGAAATTTCTTGTATTGTTCGTTGTCTTGATCATTCTTCAACCTCGAAGGGTAGGGGATCCTTGGTTTGTAGGGGGTGGTGCCATCTCCTTCTCTTTTGGAGCTTCTTTCCCTACTTCTTCTACTCCGGTTGCTTCATTTGTCTTCTCTAGAGGGAGAGTTCTCTCGACCTCTTTCCCACTCCTCAAGGTAATTGCCTTAAGTTGTTCCCTTGGGTTAGTCTCCGTATTGCTAGGCAAACTACCTTGAGGCCTTTCCGCCAATGTCTTCGCAATTTTCCCTACTTGATTTTCCAAATTATGTAGGGAGGCGGTGTGATTGCGAAGAGTAGCCTCCACCGACTGAAATCTAGCATCCGATCAAGAAACGAACCATGTGAGCGCTCTCTCAAGATCGGTCATCTTTCCTTCTAGCCCGGTCACTCGGCTTTCTAAATTCGGAGCTTGTTGGCTTTGAAATCCCGGTGGTGCACTATTTTTCTGTTGTGACTGTCCTTGATTGCTCCAAGAAAAATTCGGATGGTTCTTCCACCCCGGATTATATGTTCCACTGTACGGGTTGCCTTGGCCTTGTCCTCTATATGAATTTCCAACAAAATCGGCCTGCTCTACCGCACTAGTGCCTCCAATAGCAATAGGACAATCGCTTGAAGCATGTCCTCCCCCACAACCGTTACAAGTAGTGATGGCCGCAACTCTTGGAGAAGCTAGAGCATCTAGCTTCTTACTCAACGATTCCACTTGTGCCGCTAACGATGTAACCGCATCAACCTCATGAATTCCGGCAACCTTTTTCCTATCCCTTGAGTTCCATTGACAGCTATTCATAGCCATCTCCTCTACAAGATGCCGAGCTTCACCGGGAGTCTTGCTTCCTAGAGTTCCTCCGGCCGCCGCATCTAGGAGTTGTTTGGTACTCGGACTCAACCCGTTATAGAAGGTGTGAATGATCATCTACTCGGGGAATCCATGTTGCGGGCACTTGATAAGTGTCTAAATGTATGTACTTTAGCATACATATTTTACACACTTAGCATGTATTTCACTATTTTTTGATGCCCATTTTATGCTTAATCGAGTATTATTCCCTTTGTAGGGCATGTAGGAGCCATGGAGAACATGGAGAACACAATTTGGGCGGAAAAGAGAAGAAAACCCGGGTCGTAGTACTGTAGCAGGTCTGCTGTAGCATATAAACACTGTAGTAGTTACTGTAGCAGCTGGGGGTTTTCGGGCAAGAAAACTCTAAGTTTTTGCCATGACCCTCACGACCCCGTCTGCTACCCCGTAAGGCACCTCCAGAGATCGCAACATAAATCCTCACTGCCCAGTCTGCGACCCAGTATTGATTTTTCAGTACCTTTTGCCTATGCTTCACTACCCAGTTAACTACCCAGTTAACTACCCAGTGAGGCTCGGGATTTGGGGTTTTCTTGATCCAATATACATCCATACGGCCCCCTTCACGGCCCGTATGCCTCGGGGGTATAAATTGGGAGTTCTAGGGCTCAAGAAGGGAACTTTTGGCCGGCACATTGAAGGAGAGAACGAAGATATCTTTTGGAAGACGACGATTTGGAGCAAGAGAAGTAGGGAAGAGCATCATCAACAAGGGGAGAGCTTAACCATCAAGGGAGCAAGGTGCCAAGCCGAGGGGAAGCGTCATTTGGCAACCTCTTGGGCGAGGGAAAGCGTCATTCGGCCGGATCTCCACCTTCACCTTCATTATTTCATCTAGGCAGTGTCATTTATGTGCTTTTTGAGTGATTTATCATACTTTGTTGTTGTTATTTGGATGATGGCACACTAGACCCCCAAGGCCACCGGATGTCGGTGAACCTTGGGGGGGGGGGGGGGGGGTTTATCATGTATCTTGGATGATTAGAACTTAATACTATGTTTGGGTTGATTTATGATTTTGTTCATTGTATTTCATGCCTAGAGCTTCTTGAAGGAGAAATCCATAGCTCTTTATTGAGTTGTACACGTAGACGTGACCTACTCGCGTGTACTAGATCGTTCATGAACAAAAAGGGGTTTCTTGTATTGGTATTGCTGAGAAATTGGGTATCAATAGCCCTCCGATCTATAAGGGTAAACTAGGGTTTAGGGTACCCTTATATTGGGATCTCCTTGTACTTAATGCAATCGTAGGAATACCGGTTAGGAAGAAATTCCGCTAGGTATTCGTATGGGATTAGGGTTCAATCGCCGAGAAATTGGGGTTGATCTAATCTTGAGATCCTTCGGTCTAAATCACCCGAACTATCTTTTTTTTTATGTTCATCCATGTCTCATGATGACCCCTCAAGGGGATCCACATCCATAGGCCTTTACACATTATTGTAGCACTTGCAACCATTGCGTTTGTCTTTAAGTTGTTCTTACATATTGTTCTTGTTTCTTGCTTTAATTAGAGTACCAAAACCATGTTGAGATGTTAGGTTAGAAAATAGGTGATGAAGGAGTAATAGTAGACCCTTCGCCCCGTGGAATACGATCCTGGTGCTTTTGCACTAGGTATTACTTGGCGACCCCGTACACTTGCGGGTTAGCTATCAGCACTTACGAAGGAGCTCCTTGAACCTATCCCATGTCTCGAATAGAGACTCCAATTCTATCTGCACAAAGGATGATATCTCATTCCGGAGCCTTGCTGACTTTCCCGGCGGAAAGTATCTAGCCAAGAATGCCTCGGCCATCTCCTCCCACGTAGTAATGGAGGCTCTCGGTAATGAGTGAAGCCAATGTCTTGCTTTTCCCTTCAATGAAAATGGGAAGACTCTCAAACGAATCGTGTCGTCCGTCACTCCATTAATCTTCAACATGTCGCACACTTCAAGGAAATTCTCTATATGACTGTTGGGATCTTCATCGGCCAACCCATTGAATTGTGCGGACTGTTGCAACATCTGAATGAACGACGGCTTCAACTCAAAGTTGTTTGCCATAATTGGGGGCCTCACAATGCTCGATTGGGTCCCCATTACTGCGGGTCTAGCATAGTCGGACAATGTCCTCTGCTGTTCATTCTGTTCTGCCATTGCTTCTGACCCTTCTGTTTCAATATCGGCTTGATTCGAAGCTTCTTGCACGGGTTCTTTTCCCTTGCGATGTGCTCTTTTTCCAATGTCCGGGTCTCTTTCAACAAGAATCGAAGGGTTCCCACGGGTCATAACCTGAGACCAAAGCAAAGGAAAGAAAAGTAAGAACAATGATAGATAAAGAAAATATGGAAGAGAAAGTGAAGTGAATAGCTAAAATAGTGAAAAACAAATATCTAAAACGCCTATTCCCCGGCAACGGCGCCAAAAACTTGACACGACCCCTTGCGTGTATCCCGCAAGTGCACGGGTTTGTCAAAGTAATAAAAGTTACCCCGGTGAGAGGGTAGTCGAATCCACAGGGAATAGGGAGTTAGAGTATGAGATTTCACTATTAAAACTATGCGAAGTACGGAAAAGTAATAATCGATTCGTGTGTGAATTGTGAGAACAACTATACTAAAAGACAGGAAATTAAATAGAGAGAGATGAAAGATTAGAGAGTGCAAGAAAAAGAGATTAAGGAGGATTTAACAATGAATGAAGTGGGGTATCCGGACAAGTTACCTCTAGGATCTATGCTTCTAGTGCAAGACTATGCTATTATACCTTCCTATTGATGCTAATTGAGTCGAGGAAATCCTTAGACTCACGGTCCCAAACCTAAGGTCAACCGTGACTAACCCCAACATTATGCCCCGGTATTTGGATTCACATCGACCCTTCACTCTATCGCTCGCACGATTAAGTCCCAGGGGAGTACATCTACCTAAACCTCACACTACGTGGGATTGCATTAAGTTCTAGGGATTCCTAGTGATTAAACCTGTTCCTATGTGTAGTTCTAACCCTTTGGTCCAGGAGAAAAACCCTAGTCTAGATTAAGCCCCAGTGCATAGGATTCACTTCAACCCTTCACTCTGTTACTCGCGTAACTAAGCCCCAGGGGAGTTTATCTACCTAGCACTTCACTCTATCTTGACCGCTAATAAATTAAGGAAACGGAGGTAGGGAGAAATCACACCGGAAGTGATGACTTGACCGCAAGCGCACGGGTCGCCAAGTAATACCCCTCACGCACGCGCGAGGGGGTCGTATTCCCAAGGGCCAAGGATCTACTATTACTTCCCCTTCATCTATTTCCTAACCTAGCAATTTTGTGATAAAAGCAAGATAAGAAGAATAACAAAGATAAAAATATAAACAAGTGGACTAAGGCTCACCACAATAGCATGCTAAGGAAGCAAGTAACAATGAAAGCTCGAGGTCCCCGAGCGAGGATCCCCTCAGGACTACTAAAGCTAGAAGGATACTCGAAGTACATGGGCAAAGGTGGTTAGGCCAAGAGACGTCCAAAGGTAGGTCACCCCGATGGTCACGGTGATGACCCCTAATCCGGTACAAGTATTGGAATACGGAATCACTTCCGCCCAAATCCTCGCACGATTGCAATGGGCCTAGGGAAATCCCTAATTAAGGTCAAACACACATCTAGGCTCAACCCTAATGGTTGGAGGGGTACAAATACCCGATGGTCACGGCGTATTCGTACATGTATCCCTTCTAAGCTTGGTGAGTCTAACACTAGGGCAATGGTCATGCAACCTAGTATAACCTAGAAATTGATACACAGAGTTCTCATGCATACCAAGGCATTCAAATACACCAAACTTAAACCACAAACCACACAAGTACCACACATGTAAATCAAAGAATCCATACAAGCAAGTTCATCCCAAGGTTCACCGGATGCCCGGTGACCTTGGGAGTCTAGTTCATCACCAATAAAGGAGAAAGCATAAAGAACAAGAAATGCAAGCTAAAGCACATAACAAACTCCCCTAAGATGAAGACTAGAGGTGGTGATGAGAACTTGATGGATCCGCGCCAACAAGCTCCTAGATCTTATCCTTGATCGTGCTCCTCTTTTCCCCTTCGATTTGCTCCTCAGAAATGCCTTCTCCCGCAGCCTTGAAGTCCAAGAAGATGATGGAGGAGAATGGTGGCCAAAAGACCCAAAGAGAAGTGCCCTAATCCCCTTTAAAAACAGATTTCGGGATGCTATGCGGCCTCCCATGCGGCCCCGCATGCGGGGAGAGAAAGTTTCCGAGAAATTCCGAAAATCGCGTAAGTTGCTACAGTGCCGCTACAGTAATTTTGCTACAGTGGAATTGCTACAGTCGTATGCGGCCTCTGCAGTGCCCGCATGGTAGCCCGCATGATCTTCCAGACTTAGCCGTTTTGCCAAAGGTTTCGTGCTACAGTGCTGCTACAGTATTCCGCTACAGTACCGGAGCTCAAAAATGGTCTTTTTCCTGCCAATTTCTTCTAAAATCATATTGTCGAGCTCCCCACGGTATCTTCTGTGCCTGTAACACGAAATAAACCAATTTAGACCGAAAACGGGCATCCACACATACAAAAATACTCTATAAATACGCAAACATACATAAATAATACGTACAGTTAGGCGTTTATCAAACATCCCTACACCTAAGCGTTTGCTTGTCCCCAAGCAAACAAACATGAAGAACAGGGGCAAGAAGATAAACGACTAACTGTATGACCTCAAGCTCAATAGTAAAGAACTTCACGAGCACAAATGGATAGAAATTAAGAAGTGAGCTGTTCAATGAATAGTCAAGTAATATTAGTTCTGTTTCTCCTCAAGTGCCCCCGTGAGTGTGTGCTAACTCCCACCTTGACCTTCACACCCTGGATTACCCCAGGATGACCATTCACCCCACGTACAATGAATAAGGCATTAAAGTGTTAAAGACACCCTCAATACCCATTTAAGAGTCCTTCGGGTCCTAAATAAAACTCTGGCTCTTAAGTGATCATGCAACAGGTTTCAGGGGACACATACGAGATGCTTTTATTCCTTACTTGCATAAATACATTCTTTTACTTTACTTAATATGTTTTTTTTTTTATTTTTTTCTCTGAGTCCGACAAACATAGACTGCACAAAAATCTTTCAGACGGATGCACATGCTGGCTAGGCACAAGAGCCACCCATCCTACTTGATTACAGTCCACATAGACGCATTCATGCTGTACTAGCAGAGGAATACTGTCATAGACTCCACTTTTTTCTCTTTTTTTTTTTTTTTTTTTTTCACAAACAAGTATCTCGTATCCCCTGGCATAAAACCTGTTAAACAATCTCACTTGAGGCCAAACAAAACAATAGAGGACCTCAAAGGCTCTTAAAAGTGCATTGAAAATAGACTTTAACAATTAAATGCCAAAAACACTGCAATGGGTTGGTTGGAATGTACAAGGTGGAAGTGATCATGAACAAGTATATGGGTGTACTAAAGATGAAACAGAACTACATTCAAGCACAGGTAAAGGACAGCTCACAACTATCATTCTACCAAGCTAGGAAGTCTTTAACAATAAAATCATAGCTATCATAGGTAATTCAAGCATGCACTTGCAAAAATTTTAAAAGTTCACGAAAATCCAACTCCACCCCCCCACTTAAAGATGCACATTGCCCTCAATGTGCCTAAGCAATGAAATGCAATAATATTGACAATAAAAACATAGTAGGAGGGTTTCGTGAACTTCCCCGAGTCTCAAAACATGAGTATTGAAGACCATGAGATCGGGGTGACCACCAAAGCTCTTGTATAAAATGGAGAAAGAAAGTGCGCTTGATGCCCTCATGCTACCCTGCAAGGTAGACAAGAACATCAACTCAAGGCATCCATCACACACAAAGAAAATAAGACACACAAATAAACAGACAACTAACAATACAAGAACAACTAAACAAGAAACGATTCAAGCAAGTCCTTTGTGCAATCAAAAACATGAAGTCCAATTTTCTTTGATGCAAGTGTTGTGGGGGATAAGAGGTTACAAGGGTGCAACAAAATCAGGACAAATACAAGAGAAGAAATGGTTTCTCATGATGGGAAATGAATGAGTTCAAGAAGTGCTACAGTAATTCCCAAAAAAAATTTTGCAAGAGCTTCTCTTGTACATGGAGCACAAAAATTTTTACAAAGCTTGCAAATTGCTCCAAAAACCCACAAAAACAACAAACAACCAATCTCCCACAACATTATCATCCATTCAACATGAGAAATAGGAGAAAGGAGGAAGAACCAATCATGCTCAAAACTAGGGCTTAGAAAAAGGTACCTAGGAAAGTCGGTGAAGATGATGGCAAAAACTCCCAATAAATCATGCAAATTAAGTCCTTGGAAGTAGGAGATCAATGTAGAGGAAGAAAAATGGAGAAAAACGGTGAAAGAATGAGGGAAAACGGATGAGAAATGAGAGAGATATGAAGAAAATGGTGAAGAGGTACCGAGTATAAAGTTCAGCCCGAGAGTCCATGCGGCCCCTTGTGCGGCCGCATGGTAGCCCGCATCAGGCTCGGGAAAATTCATGCGGTTCCTTGTGCGGCCGCATGACAGGCCGCACAAGGCTCGGGAAAAAACATGCGGCCTGCTATGCGGCCGCATAGCAGGCCGCACAACTCTCTGCATGCAAATATTGGTACCAAACACCCCAAAATCGCATAAAAACAATGCCGAAATCACCCACAACACCCAAAACATGATGTTTGATGCATGAAGATGAATGATAACACAAAGAACTCGCAAGAACAATGAACAAACACAAGTAAAAAAAATTATGAAAAACGACTAACTAACCACAATCACAAACTTAAAAACAAAGAACACTAAAGTAACCACACACACCAAAAATACGAAAACACACATGCAATGAATTTTTATGCTTGGGTTGCCTCCCAAGAAGCGCTTGTTTAACGTCATTAGCTAGACGTGTTTTACCTCAAGGGGGCTTGAAGACAGTGTGTTCCTCCCGGCTAGAAGTGGCATAAGAACTACCAAGAAAAGTGAAGCGTACCTTCCGGGATGGTGCCAAAGTGGAGACCAAGCATGAGTTACCTTTTGGCCTCCATGGAAAGAGCTTGGGCCGGGCATTGCACAATCTAAACTTTGGCGGATCCTTGGACGGCTTGAACCTCCTCCTCGCCTCTACTTTGGTCCCGGCTGAATTTCCTTGGAGCATCCACAAAGCTTGTTTTGGCCTCCAAGAGAATAAGTAAGGTTGAAAAAATCTTAAGCTTGGCATGGGTGGGTCCTTGGGGGGTGTAAACCTCCTACCCACATCTCCTTCTTCAACCATTGTCAGTCTTCCTTTAATTACCCACAAGAATCGTTTGGGCCTCCAAGGAAATAGTTTTGGTTGGGACGTGTCTAACCTCAGCATAGGTGGGTCATTGGATGGCTTGAACCTCCTTCCCACAATTTCTTTTGTCCCAAATACTTCTTTCTTGTGCTTGGTTTTCTTGTTAGCTTTTATGCAAATGGCTTGCTCAAGTGCTATCAATGGTACTCTTTTGACTCCTTCAACCTCCAAAATACCAAAGTTCTCTTCCTTCTCATTATAGGTTGTAGTTGGGCCTTCCATTGTTGGTTCACGACATTGTTGTTCAACCCTGCTCTCTAGCTTTTGAAGAGAACCTTGCACATCCGAAAGTGTGGCATGGATGGCCTCAAATCTAGCTTCATATTTGGCATCAAGGGCTGAGTATTGTTCAGATTGGGCCCTAGCAAGATGTGCAACCTGGCTCTCAAGAGAATGAATAGAGGCTTGGACATTCCTTAGAATTGTGCCGAATTCATAAAACCTTTTTTCTATCCTTTCAAACTTTGCCTCCGTGGTGATCATGAATCGCGCCAAGACCTCCTCAGTAGTATATCTCCTTTCTTGCGAAGCACCATGGTTAGGACTTGGAGGGCAATTTTGAGCTTGCATTTGTCAAGAATAGTGTACCTCGCACAAAAAAGAAAGAAAACACAAAGTGAAACAAAACAAAACTAAACAAACAAAATAAATAACAAAACAGTATGTACAACAAGAAAAAACAAAGTGGCTAGAGCAATAGACTACAGGTTTTCCTAGTATTCCTTGTGAGTCCCCGGCAACGGCGCCAAAAACTTGATGACTTGACCGCAAGCGCACGGGTCGCCAAGTAATACCCCTCACGCACGCGCGAGGGGGTCGTATTCCCAAGGGCCAAGGATCTACTATTACTTCCCCTTCATCTATTTCCTAACCTAGCAATTTTGTGATAAAAGCAAGATAAGAAGAATAACAAAGATAAAAATATAAACAAGTGGACTAAGGCTCACCACAATAGCATGCTAAGGAAGCAAGTAACAATGAAAGCTCGAGGTCCCCGAGCGAGGATCCCCTCGGGACTACTAAAGCTAGAAGGATACTCGAAGTACATGGGCAAAGGTGGTTAGGCCAAGAGACGTCCAAAGGTAGGTCACCCCGATGGTCACGGTGATGACCCCTAATCCGGTACAAGTATTGGAATACGGAATCACTTCCGCCCAAATCCTCGCACGATTGCAATGGGCCTAGGGAAATCCCTAATTAAGGTCAAACACACATCTAGGCTCAACCCTAATGGTTGGAGGGGTACAAATACCCGATGGTCACGGCGTATTCGTACATGTATCCCTTCTAAGCTTGGTGAGTCTAACACTAGGGCAATGGTCATGCAACCTAGTATAACCTAGAAATTGATACACAGAGTTCTCATGCATACCAAGGCATTCAAATACACCAAACTTAAACCACAAACCACACAAGTACCACACATGTAAATCAAAGAATCCATACAAGCAAGTTCATCCCAAGGTTCACCGGATGCCCGGTGACCTTGGGAGTCTAGTTCATCACCAATAAAGGAGAAAGCATAAAGAACAAGAAATGCAAGCTAAAGCACATAACAAACTCCCCTAAGATGAAGACTAGAGGTGGTGATGAGAACTTGATGGATCCGCGCCAACAAGCTCCTAGATCTTATCCTTGATCGTGCTCCTCTTTTCCCCTTCGATTTGCTCCTCAGAAATGCCTTCTCCCGCAGCCTTGAAGTCCAAGAAGATGATGGAGGAGAATGGTGGCCAAAAGACCCAAAGAGAAGTGCCCTAATCCCCTTTAAAAACAGATTTCGGGATGCTATGCGGCCTCCCATGCGGCCCCGCATGCGGGGAGAGAAAGTTTCCGAGAAATTCCGAAAATCGCGTAAGTTGCTACAGTGCCGCTACAGTAATTTTGCTACAGTGGAATTGCTACAGTCGTATGCGGCCTCTGCAGTGCCCGCATGGTAGCCCGCATGATCTTCCAGACTTAGCCGTTTTGCCAAAGGTTTCGTGCTACAGTGCTGCTACAGTATTCCGCTACAGTACCGGAGCTCAAAAATGGTCTTTTTCCTGCCAATTTCTTCTAAAATCATATTGTCGAGCTCCCCACGGTATCTTCTGTGCCTGTAACACGAAATAAACCAATTTAGACCAAAAACGGGCATCCACACATACAAAAATACTCTATAAATACGCAAACATACATAAATAATACGTACAGTTAGGCGTTTATCAGGAAGGGAAAGGGGTACATCGCTACCTCACAACTCTCCCTCTCAACCCTCTTCAATCTTGAATAGTCTAATCCTATAGAAGTTGTCACACCTCCAAAGGAAAACCTAGATTGCTCTCAACCCTAGTGTCACATCTAAGGGAAAACAATAGCAAAATAAAATCAAGATTGAAACTCAATTCTTATTCATCAATAATGGAAAAGCATAATAACAATGTCAAAGAAACATGATAACCCTAGAATTTACAAGTCCGAATACCCATAAGATGTTTAGCTCCTCATGGAGCTATACATGTTCATCAATGTATGAAATAAAACACAAAGTAAAGACATAGATGAAAACCCCGTTGCGTATGGTGTGGCCGTGGTCTTGTGCGGCCGCCGGACGTCGGTGACGATGCCGATGACGCGCTCTAAACATCCACGAAGTCCTCTCCAAAACCCTAGCCGCACTCCCAGAAGTTGGGGAGAAGAATAGGTCAAAAGATGTCTCAAAAAGTCTCCTAATCTGGCTTTTATAATGTGGAGTCGCGGCTTTAAATTTGCTGAAAACGGGATTTCACACGGCCGTGTGGAATTTCCACACGCCTGTGTGAAGTTTCTGGAATTCTGATTTTCGGCCGAATGTGAATAGTAACTTGCTACAGTGTTTTTGCTAGTAATTGTGCCGAAACACTCCCAAATTCGTCGTTCTTCATCGAGGCCGTTGAATTGAGCACACAATCAACGGTAAATCGTGCCGATTGCTTCGAATCGCCTAATTGGTGAAGTTCTCATTGTTGGCATGAGGTAGACTTATTGTGAATGTGACTGCCTTTGTGCCCCTCCAAAGGAGGTTGGCACACACTCACAAGTCTATGCTCACGCCTTGGTCCTTGCTTGGTCCGAAAATCTTCCCCACAATGCCAAACACGACCTAACCTCGTTCATTTTGTTCATTTTATCTTCACAACCCTACAATGCACAAAAGTAAACAATTGCACACTTTTTAGTGATAAAATCTGATTGAATTAAAGCTCATTGCAATATAATAACGTTTCGCATTACTTCACACGGCCGTGTGGAATTTCCATACGCCCGTGTGAAGTCTCTGGCTTGCTGGAAAATATTTCACACGGTCGTGTGTTAATTCCACACGCCCGTGTGAACTCTCTGGACTCCCGATCTTTGGCAGAAAATGCACAGTAACTTGCTACATTGAATTGCTACAGTACAAGCTACAGTGCTGCTTCAATGCTTGCCGAAATGCTTCCGAATACGTTGTTCTTCACCGAGGCCATTGAATTGGGCACACAATCAATGGTAGATCGTGTCGATTGCTTCAAGTCTTCTCTTTGGTAGAGTTCTCCTAAGCTACACAAGTCGGACTTGTTGTGAATGTAACTGCCTTTGTGCCCCTCCAAAAGGAGGTTGGCACACACTCACAAGTCCGGGCTTGTGCCTTGTCCTTGTTTGGTCCGAAAACTCCCCAACAACGGCGAACACGATCTAATTTCGTTCCTATTCTCCAAATTAGCTCCATAAATCTACAATGCGCAAAAGTAAACAAATGCACACTATTTAGTGATAAAATCTGATTAAATTAATTCTTATTGCAAGATAATAATGCTTCGCATCATTACTACACGAGCACTCATCAAATCCCCCCACACTTAAGCTTTTGCTTGTCCTCAAGCAAGATAGAACGTTAAAGTACTTGGGAAGAACAATTGAAAGTGCTCGGCCTTAGGTTCACCAAAAGTATGCAAAAGAAGCATTCTACAAGTAAGTGGAAATCAAAATATTGCATAAGATTACCAATACTCTAGTCAAAAACTCGAATCAAAAAGGATAATAACTCGAAAATGTGTAAGTGTGTGCGAGTTTTCACTCAAGAGAACCAACGAGTACTCCCCAAACTCTTGTTATAAGGACTTATTCATATACACAAAGTAAGGAAGTAGTAGCTTCACTCAACCTCTAAGGGAGCCCTTTCCTAGGTGGCCGCCAAAGGTGGCTTTCACACTTTCGAGGAGGTAGCTCTTTCTACTGGGGTAGTAGCTTTCACGCTTCCCATGAGATAGCTCTTTCTCTCATTAGGGCATAACTTGTATCCGACTTATGAGAGTAGCTTCATACTTCATAGGAGGTAGCTCTTTCCACCCCAAATGCACAAATAAAAGCTATAATACTATTCACAAGCTAGTTTTTTTTTTTTTTAGCTACATAAGACTTCACAACTTACTAGAGTAGTACTAAACTAGTCCTTAAAACTTCGAGCTCAAGTTTCCAAAAGATTTCAAGAGTGAGTAGTGCAATGAGTTGTAATCGAGAAAAAATTCCCTAGAAATTCAAGTAAAAACTAGAGCATGATAGATACAATGTTAAAAATTCTCCTAGACTCTAAGGATACAACCATTGCACCTAAGGTGAACCGCCATAGGCTACATAAGCATAAACAATTGAGCGCACAAGTAAAAGTGTGTGCAATGTGAACTCCCCCCCACACTTAAGATGTACATTGTCCCCAATGTACACATGTAAGCACAATAATGAGTAAACATTTAAAAACAATTAGTGTGGAAGTGGGCAATTGAAACATTACTCCCCTGAACTCTAAGTGTTGCGTTTGATGGAGCTAGGTCATTGAGAGTTGAGTCTCAATGGTTTGTGGAGCACACACGGTCCTTGACCGTGCCTATGACTATTCCTCAAATTCCTTACATCCAAGACCATCTGCGCACACATACACAAGGGTTCAGTATAACTCAATAAAAACTAAAATAAAGCTCGAGTATATAAAGATATGATAATGAGATAAAACTCGAGACAAAACAAGAGAAAAATAAATGCAAACCCAGAGGGAGAGTCCTTTCTGGGTACTACAAGTCCAACAGAATATGAAAATAAAAGTGCGACAAAAGTGAAATAAAATAAAACTACGACGCCTCAGCGTCGGTGTCCTGCTGTGGATCCTCTGGTGCTGCTGCTACTGCTGGGACTGGTGGATCTGATGTTGATGGAGATGAAGGTGGAGTCGGTGAAGGGACTCGTCGAGGTCGCACCACTGATCGCTCGAACAACTGTATCACTGTGGCAAGCTGTGCCGATAGCTGAGCGAACTGCGATGCCTGAGTGGCCCTCAACTCGGCAAACCCTGCTCCCTGTGCGGCCCTCATCTCGGCCAACTCTGTCTGCATAATACCCACGGCGCTCTCGAGGCGCTCGAACCTGTCCTGGCCTTGAGAGGGAGAAAAGATGCGCACTAGAGGTGGCTCCGGTGCTGTGGGTGGTGCCTCGGTCTCTGCCCCTGCCTCTGTATCCACTAAGGGTGGCTCTAACTCTGCATGGGACCCCTCGGCCTGCTCTGACTGGGGTATGATCATAGTATAGACTCCCGGCCCTGATCTGCGGACCATCCCCATAAGTCTCAATGTCTCTCTGGTGAGCGGGGCTGGTGTAGCGATCTTCTCGGCCCCGCGCACACCATCTCTGAGTCCCAGGCCTATGATGAGGCGTGTGATGTAGGGACCTGCGAAGATGACTCCAACCCTGGGGTACTGGCCCTGGTGGCGCATGTACTCGGCTAAAATGGGCCCCAGGTGGAGTGGCTCACCCTGTACCATGGAGTGTAAGTATAGCAGCTCCTGTCTGCTCAGTACCCCTGTACTGTCCCCTCGGCCATTGATAGACTTGCTCAGGATGGCATGAATGTACCTGTACGCTGGTCGGGAAAGAAATGTCGCCTTCGAAACCCCCGGCTCGTACTGCACATCCCCGCACAACGCCCTGTAGATCCTCTGAGGTGTCAGGGTCCCCGGATAATCAGTGGGCAGTAATGCGTACTCCTCTGTCTCGGTATATGCCTGATTATACAGGCCCATCACGATCGAGAACTGGGTAACGCTGATGCTGAAGTGTCGACCAAGGTCACGAAACTGGATCGTCTCGCCATTTGTGAAGCTATCATACCCTTGGTCGAACTCGAATGTCGATAAAACCTCGAGAGTGATTGCTCGAATTGCTGGCTCTCAAATAGATAACATTCGACCACAACTGCCTACAGCCAGCAACTCCTCCACCTCTGTGGCTATGGCATCGCCCCCCTGTATGTCTCTCAATACGCTCAAATCTTGGTAGCGCGACTGTCTAAATCGAAGTGGCGAAAGTTTCTTGAACCGTTCTCTGTGCTCGGGTATATCAAACTCCATCTCCTCGGGTGGTGGAGTAGCTACTCGTGGACACTTGCCTGCTGTTTTCTTAGACCTAGAAGACATATCTCCAAAGTTGCAAAAGAAAATTTTCAAGAATCAGTCCAAAAACTCATTCTGCAGAAATCCACACGGCCGTGTGTTAATTCCACACGCCCGTGTGGAGCTTCTGGCGGAGAGAGCCTCACGGCCGTGGGTTGAAGAATCCAAAATTTACATCCAAATTTATTCTAAACTCATTCTAAACACATTCGCATACATGATAATCATTAAAAACAAGCGAAATAATCAACTAAGAACTAATCAAATTGAGAATTAACGAAGAAAAAAGTTTTGAAGTTCATACCGACGGAGTGAATGTGAAAAACTTAAAATCGGCCAGAAAAACTCCAATAAAATCCTTACAAATCCTCTAAGAAGGTCGGGGGAACAGAGAAGGGAGTCGGGGAGTGATTTGAAGTGGAATGATGAAGAGGCACAAGTGAAGAACCACCGAAAACGCGCGGCTTTTGAAGTTCTGGGAATTCAGACGGCCGTGTGAATGAGTCACACGGCCGTGTGCCTCTGAAATTAGGGTTCACAGGAGCCAACACACGCCCCTGTGCGCACTCTGTTCACTCTCTGGACTACCTTACACGGCCGTGTGTTAATTCCACACGGCCGTGTGCCTTCACATGGGTTCTCACAGGGGCTGGTCCACGCCATTGTGGATTCACGGGAAAATTCACAAAGCCTCTATCATATTTCAAACGGCCGTGTGTTAATTGCACACGGCCGTGTGCCCAACCTGGCCAAGAACACAAGGCCAGCCATAGGAGCACCCACACGCCCCTGTGGCTTCTCTGGTTCATCCCGAGAACTGCTAAGTAGTCCACACGGCCGTGTGAAAACTCCACACGGCCGTGTGCCATTCACAAGTCCTCTCACAGCGGCAGCCACATGCCCCTGTGAATTCTCGGGAGAAAGAGGGGTTATGCAGAGTATTCACACGGCCGTGTGTTAATTCCACACGGCCGTGTGCCATAGCACAAGGTTTCTCACAGGGGCCTCCACACGCCCCTGTGGACTCTCTGGGATGAGAGTATAAGTTCTGCAAAAAATCCACACGGCCGTGTGTTAATTCCACACGGCCGTGTGTTAATTCTACACGGCCGTATGCCCCTTCTGGAGTTTTTCACAGGGGCAAGGTCACGCCCCTGTGGCTTCACTGGTTGAGCCCTGATGGTAACACACGGCCGTGTGTTAATTCCACACGGCCGTGTGTTGTCTTTGGTTTACTTAGAAAATTTTACAGACTTCTCTAAAAAATTCAAAAACTCTTGTACAACACTTAAAACCTGTAAAAAATCATGAAAACACGACCAGAGACCATAGAAAATACACTCAACCGACTTAAACTTCGTCAATTATCATTAAGGCACACGTAATTCATCAAAAACCCACAAAAAAATCGCAGCGTAAGCACATGAAAAATTCAGGACACCAAAACCAAGACTTTTATTCAATCTAAAGCTAAACTAAACTAGAATAAATCCTAGGAAAGCATGTAAAACCTTGGGTTGCCTCCCGAGAAGCGCTTGTTTAACGTCACTTAGCTTGACGTACCTTTCTTACCTTATGGAGGTTCATGAATGAAGTTTGCCCTCTTCCCTACAACCTGAAAGCATGCATTACATAACCTTTGTAGAGCAGAGGGGGAGTTGTCGAATTTGTTACCACCAAAAGGTGAATCACCCCTATTCCTTGAATGTTCATTCCGCTTGTTGTTGGGGTTCTTCTTGTGGCATCTTTTTGACCTCTTCTTCATCCTGAGCATCTTCTTCATACGCTCTGTTTCTTGCTTGAAGTCGCCCTTGACTAGACCAATGGAGAGTACTTCTTCTTCAATCTCCAAGTCTTGTTCCGGCCAACCTTCATATGGATCTGGGTTCATCATTTCCTGCACATAATCATCTATTAGTTCATCGGTGGTGTCAAGGAAATATAAGGTATCATCAAAATCAAGAGAGTGTCTCATGGCTTCGGCGAGGCGGTATGTAAGTTTGTCTTCTCCCACTCGCAATGTGAGCTCCCCGCCGTCCATGTCAATCAAGGCCTTGGAAGTGCGCAAGAATGGTCTTCCAAGGATCAATGGAACCTCGACATCCTCATCGACATCCAACACCACGAAGTCAACAGGAAATATGTATTTGTCGACTTTCACCAACACATCTTCCACAATCCCCCTCGGATGCCTCACCGATCGGTCCACGAGTTAATGTGTCATCTGAGTGGGTCTTGGCTCGCCCAGGCCTAGCTTTTGGAAGAATGTGTAGGGCATGACATTGATACTTGCCCCCGAGTCGGCCAATGCCATCTCTTCACCCATGTTGCGGATGTTATATGGTATTATGAAACTCCCGGGATCTTTTCTTTTGCTCGGCATGTTCTTTTGCAATACGGCCGAGTATTTGGCATCAAGGATTATAGATGCACTCTCCTCCAATTTCCTCTTATTGGTCAAGAGGTCCTTCAAGAACTTCGCGTACTTAGGCATTTGGGCCAATGTCTCCGCGAATGGGATGTTGATGTGCAATTGCTTGAAAATACCCAGAAATTTCTTGTATTGTTCGTTGTCTTGATCATTCTTCAATCTTGAAGGGTAGGGAATCCTCGGCTTGTACGGTGGGGGTGCCACCTCTTTTTCCTTTGTTACTTCTCCGGCTACCTCTTCAAGTTCGGGTGATTCTCTCTTCTCTAGAGGGAGATTTCTCTCGACCTCTTTCCCACTCCTCAAGGTGATTGCCTTTAGTTGCTCCCTTAGATTAGTCTCTATATTGCTGGGCAAACTCCCTTGAGGTCTTTCCGCCAATGTCTTCGCAATTTGCCCCACTTAATTCTTCAAATTGTGTAAGGAGACGGTGTGATTGCAAAGTGTAGCTTCCACCGACTGAAATCTAGCATCCGATGAAGAAACAAACCGTGTGAGAGCTCTTTCTAGATCGGTCATCTTCCCTTCTAACCCTGTCACTCGGCTTTCTAAATTCGGTGCTTGTTGACCTTGAAATCCCGGTGGTGCATTATTCTTTTGTTGTGACTGCCCTTGATTGGTCCAAGAGAAATTTGGGTGGTTCTTCCACCCCGGATTGTATGTTCCGCTGTACGGGTTGCCTTGGCCTTGTCCTCTATAATTATTTCCCACAAAATCAGCCTGCTCCACCGTACTAGCGCCCCCAATAGCAATCGGACAATCACTTGAAGCATGACCTCCCCCACAACCGTTACACATAGTGATGGCCTCAAAGATGTAACTGCATCAACCTCATGAATTCCGGCCATCTTCTTTCGGTCCCTTGAATTCCATTGATAGCTATTCATCGCCATCTCTTCAATAAGGTGCCGGGCTTCATCAGGAGTCTTGCTTCCTAGAGTCCCTCCTGCCGCCGCATCTAAAAGTTGCTTAGTGCTTGGATTCAACCCGTTGTAGAAGGTATGAATAATCATCCACTCGGGGAATCCATGTTGCGGGCACTTTCGGAGGAGCTCCGTGAACCTATCCCATATCTCGAATAAAGACTCCAATTCCACTTGCATGAAGGATGAGATTTCATTCCGGAGCCTAGCCGATTTTCCCGGAGGAAAATACCTAGCCAAGAACGCCTCGGCCATCTCCTCCCATGTAGTAATAGATGATCTCGGTAGTGAATGTAACCAATGTCTTGCTTTTCCCTTCAATGAAAATGGGAAGGCTCTCAACCTGATTGCGTCGTCCGTTACTCCATTGATCTTCAACATGTCGCACACTTTAAGAAAGTTCTCTAGATGATTGTTGGGATCTTCATCGGCCAACCCATTAAACTGTGCGGACTGTTACAACATTTGAATGAACGACGGCTTCAACTCAAAGTTATTTGCGGTAATTGGGGGCCTCACAATGCTTGATTGGGTCCCCATTACTGCGGGTCTAGCAAAATCGGCCAATGTCCTTTGTTGTTCGTTATGTTCTGCCATAGCTTCCGACCCTTCTGAATCTATGCTGGCTTGCTTGGATTGTTCTTCCACAGGCACTTTCCCTTTACGGTGCGTTCTCCTACCAATGTCCGGGTCTCCTTCAACGAGAATCGAAGGGTTCCCGCGGGTCATAACCTGAAGCCAACACGAAGAAAAGAAAAATAAGAACGATGATAATCAAAGAAAGTATGAAATAGATAACGAAGTGAATGACTAGAGTAGCAAAAACAAGTATAAAAAATATGCCTATTCCCCGGCAACGGCGCCAAAAACTTGACACGACCTTTTGCGTGTGTACCGTAAGTGCACGGCCTTGTCGAAGTAATAAAATTACCCCGGTGAGTGGGTAATCGAATCCACAGGGAATAGGGATTAAAAATACGAGAAATTGCTATTCAGTCATACGATATATGAGAAAACAATAATCGGAGTGATAATTGGATTTATGGAAATTAGAAAAAAAGCAAGGGAAATGAATAGAAAGATGAAAGAAAGAAAAGTACAAGTAAAGAGTAAAAGAGAGAGACTAGCAATGAATGAAAATAGGGTATCCGGACAAGTTACCTCTAGGACTTATGCTTCTAGTGCAAGACTATGCTATTATACTTTCCTATTGATGTTAATTGAGTCGAGGAAAATCCTTAAACACACGGTCCCAAACCTAAGGTCAACCGTGACTAACCCCAGCACTATGTCCCGGCAATAGGATTCACGTCAACCCTTCACTCTGTTGATTGCTCAACTAAGCCCCAGGGGAATATTTCTACCTAAGCCTAACACTACGTGGAATTGCTTTAAGTTCTAGGGAGTTCTAGTGATAAAACCTGTTCCTATATGTAGTAGTTCTAACCCTTTTGTCCAGGTGAAAGAACCCTAGTCTAAATTAAGCCCAGTACATAGGATTCACGTCACCCCAAAGCCTTGGGGGAGTATGTCTACCTAGCACTTCACTCTATTTCGACCGCTAGTAAATCAAGGAATCGGAGGTAGGGAGAAATCACATCGGAAGGGAAAGGGGTACGGTGCTACCTCACAACTCTCCCTCTCAACCCTCTTCAATTTTAAGTAGTCTAATCCTATAGGAGTTGTCACACCTCCAAAGGATAACCTAGATTGTTCTCAATCCTTAGTGTCACGGCTAAGAGAAAACAATAGCAAAAGATAATTAAAATCAAAACTCCAATTTATTCATCAAAATTGGAAAAGCATAATAACATTGTCATAGAAACATAATTATCCTAGAGTTTTACAAGTCCGAATACCCACGAGGGGTTTAGCTCCTCATGGAGCTATACATGTTCATCAATTTATGAAAGAAAGCACAAACTAAAGACATCAATGAAAACCCCCTCGCGTATGGTGTGGCCGTGGTCTTGTGCGGCCGTCGAACGTCGGTGACGATGCCGATGGCGAGCTCCAATCCTCCACAAAATCCTCTCCGAAACCTTAGCCGCACCCTCCAGAAGTTGAGAAGAAAGATAGGTCCAAAGATGCCCAAAAAGTCTCCAAATCGGGCTTTAAATAGGCTGAGTGCGGCTTTAATTTTGAACTTATCGGGGCTTCACACGGCCGTGTGGAATTTCCACACGCCCGTGTGAAGTCTCTGGCTTGCTGGAAAATATTTGACACGGCCATGTGTTAATTCCACACGCCCGTGTGAACTCTCTGGACTCCCGATCTTTGGCAGAAAATGCACAGTAACTTGCTACATTGAATTGCTATAGTACAAGCTACAGTGTTGCTACAGTGCTTGCCGGAATGCTTCCGAATACGTTCTTCTTCACCGAGGCCATTGAATTGGGCACACAATCAATGGTAGATCGTGTCGATTGCTTCAAGTCTTCTCTTTGGTAGAGTTCTCCTAAGCTACACAAGTCGGACTTGTTGTGAATGTGACTGCCTTTGTGCCCCTCCAAAAGGAGGTTGGCACACACTCACAAGTCCGGGCTTGTGCCTTGTCCTTGTTTGGTCCGAAAACTCCCCAACAACGGCGAACACGATCTAATTTCGTTCCTATTCTCCAAATTAGCTCCATAAATCTACAATGCGCAAAAGTAAACAAATGCACACTATTTAGTGATAAAATCTGATTAAATTAATGCTTATTGCAAGATAATAATGCTTCGCATCATTACTACACAAGCACTCATCATTTACCCTGACTTGGTCTAGCCTATTGACTTCAATTAGTCAAGCTCTAGACGCCAATCACTTCACATGTACAGAGTACTATATTTTAAAATGCTAAGTGCTACCTCAATGAAAAGGTAAGATCCTTCTAACTCCTGAATTTGAAACTGGATCCATTTTCCTTAAAACATCAAGTAGGCAGTTAAGATCACTAGGTTTTTTTATTTACACATATATACATTTTGTTTTCGAGTCCAACTAACGTAGACTGCACCAAAATCTTTCTGGAGGGTGCACATGCTGGTTAGGCACAAGAGCCACCCAACTACTAGATTACAGTCTACATAGACACATTCATGCTTCATTAGCAGAGGAATACTGACATAGACTCTTTTACTCTCTTTTTTTTTTCTCTCTCTCTCTTTTTTCTTTCACATTCACCCTAGATCATGTCTTTAGACTGCACTACAAGTTACGAAAGTAGGACTAGGTCAACAAGGTTTATAAGTTCTTAAGAGTTCATTGAAGGATAGAACTTAATATTCTAAGGCCAAGTACTCAAGGTTGTGTGTTAAGCATACAAGAGAGTTAAGGTAGTCAAGTTGGCTATTCCCAATGCATCAACAAAAAATTCATTGCACAAGACAATACTGGAGGTTAAATAGGATTCAATAGAGCACAAAAAATATGTAACTCACATCAATCATTACTTCATGCTTGAAGAATATCACAAGAATGTATAAAGCCATCATTGATAACACTAGCATGTAAATATGGCCCTAATAAATGTAATACACCCATCCCTGCACCTAGTGTTGTACATTGCCCTCAATGTACATTAATTATGGATAACATGGCAATATAAGCAATAAAAACAATAGAGGAGGATGAAAATGAACTTCTCCGGTTTATCTTGTGTAGCTAGCGATGTGTGACCCGAGCATAGGGTACGGTGAGCTATATGATAAGTGCTCGTGTTATAGTAATGCAAAGTGTTATTATCTTGCAATGAGCATTGATTTAATCAGATTTTATCACTAAAATGTGTGTATTTGTGTTCTTTTGTGCATGTAGGGTTGTGGAGACGAATTAAGGTGAAAAGAAGCAAGAATAGGTTATGTTTGCCATTGTTGAGGAGTTCTCGGACTAAGCAAGGAACAAGGCATGAGTCTAGACTTGTGTGTGTGTGCCAACCTCCATTGGAGGGGCACAAGGGCAGTCACCTTCACAAAAGTCCAACTCGTGAAGCATTGGACAATTTTATCAATGAAGAGAAATAAAGTAATTGACATAATCTAACATTGATTCTGTGCCCAATTCAACGGCCTCGATGAAGAACGATGAATTCGGGAGCATTTCAGTCAAGACTGTAGCAAATCACTGTTCACAGACTGCCGAAAATCAGAAACACCAAGAATTCACACGGCTGTGTGGAAATTCTGCAAGCCCGTGTGGAAAATACACAGGGGCATGTGGAACTCCTATTTTAGCCCGATTTTAGCCTATTAAAACCTATTTTTACATCTATTTGGGGACTGCCCCCCCTCTCTATCTCTTACCTATATTTTGGGGGGCTTTCGGCTAGGGTTTGGAGCGGTTCTTGGAGGTCTTTGGAGGCGATTATACAACATCGGCATCGACATCCTTTGGAAAAAAGCTATTGGCGGAGCTTTCATCGGCATCGATTCGGCGAGGTGTGGCCTAGGCTTGACAAGGGATTCGTGGAGAAGATTAGGCGGCTCCACAAGACTATCGATACGATCTACAAAGGGGTTTTCTTTATAGATTTCATGCATATGTTCTTAAACTCTTTATTGACTTTGTATTATTCCATGGATAGCTAAACCCTAGTGGGTATTCGGACTTGTAAACCCTAGGATGTTTGTGTTTCTATAACTTTTATTATGCTTTATTAATTTGATTTTTTCTTATTGACTTCTAATCTTGCATGCCGATTGTATGAAATTTTCCCTTAGCCGTGACACTATGGTTGAGAATTTATTAGGTTATCCTTTGAGGGTGTGACAACCTCTATAAGATTAGACTACACAAGGTTGGAGAGCGTTGAGAGGGTGAGTCAAGAGATAGAGGAACGTCCCCTTTCCCCTCCTGTGTGAATTTTCCTACCTCTGTATCCAAGAGTTAATCGCGATCGAAGTAGAGTGAAGTACTAGGAGATGAACTCCCTTGCAAAGTGTTGAGTGAATTCTAGGACTGGGGCTTAACTTAGATTAGGGTTCTTCCACCTGGACCAAAGGGTTAGAACTATAATTAGGGATAGGGTCTTTCACTTGGAATCCCTAGAACTCCATGCAATTTCACACGGTGCTAGGCATTACTATGAGGTACTCCCCTGGGGCTTAGGTGACAGGTCATCGAGAGTCAAGGGTTGTAGAGAAGTCTAGAGCCGGGTATAGTGTGGGTTTAGTAACGGTTGACCTTAGGTTTAGGACCGTGTGCTTAAGGATTTCCATGACTCATTAGACATCAATTAGAGGGTATAATAATAGTCTTGCACTAGAAGCATTAGTCCTAGGGGGAGCTATGTCCGGGTACCCCATCTTTATATCGATTACATCTCCTACCCTCATTATTCTTCTTGCACTCCTTTATTTTCTTTTACATCTATATATATATATACTTTTCTCATCATCGATTCCCGTCATAGCTAAATAGCAATAACACTTGTTTCTAAACACTATTCCCTGTGGATACGACTACCCACTCACCAAGGTATTTTATTACTTCGACCACCCGTGCACTTGCGGGGTACACACGCAAGGGGTGTGTCACTATACATGTCGGGTCCAATCTCCATTGCATGCGGAGAAGCTCACCAAACTTCCCTTAATGCCCTGCAAGGCAAAAATGACACATCATCATTCCACAAAAAATTCACAAAGAAGGGATGGGGAGTAATCATGCAAGAACTAAAACAAAACATAAAAAGAGCACAAAAACTAGAAAATGAAGTCTAAAACAACAAAATAAAGTATCCATGCTAGCCCTTGTCGTTGGAATTGGGTTCATAAAAAATGTGGTCATCCGTATGGTATAAATGTAACTCCATGATTTCTTGTCCATTCCTTCATCCTCCACATTGCTACAAATCATGAAAAACCTAATCAAGCATAGAGGAATCAAATACAAACCAAAATGTGGTGTGAAAGATGGAGAAAAATTGGGTAAAATGATGAATAATAACCATACTGCCGTATGGGTACTGTTCACTCCCAAAGAACTTCCCCAAAAACATGAAAATCCAAAACTTTTTACATAAAATCAATGAAAAACTCATCCATAAGCATCACACCACCAAAATCAAGCAAAATTCTTGAAAACATCCATACAAAAGCTCCAAGAATGCAAGAAAAATGAAAAAGATAAAGTTAGAGCACCAAAGAGCTTACCAATGAAGACTTGAGAAAACTAGAGTTAAGCTTCAAGAAAACCATTAGATCGACTTCTCAAAGTGTTTAGGAGGTGATCTAGGAGAAGAAATGAGAAGATTTGGTAGAGAAAGAAAAGAGGAAATTGTGTGGGAAGAAGGAGAAATGAAGAGAGAGGGAGAGAGAAGGTGGCAAGAACTTAATGTGCTACAAGATCCATACTGCCTCCAAAACGGCCCCATTGAGGCCGTTTACCTAGGTAAACCTTGCTAGAATTGGCAAAATATCCTCCCAAACGGCCCTATGGAGTCCGTATGAACCTGGAAATTATTCTTAGGCCAAAAATTGCTTCTCCTAGTTAATAAGTAAGGCTTTGAAGTGGTTTAGAACACCTCCAACTTGAAAGTAATGCTTAAAAACTCGATCTAATGCATGACATAACATCAAAAACATGTGTTTCTTAAGATGGTTATCGATTAAAACACAAGAAAGACGACGAGAAAAATACACAAGGCAAGCAATTATGGACTTATTCAAACAAATAAAGGCATGAAAGAAACACAATCATACACAACAAATACACAAACCGCACTCCACTAAAAACACAAAACGAAGAAAATGAAGAAATTAAAGCTTGGGTTGCCTCCCAAGAAGTGCTTGTTTAATGTCATTACCTTGACATACCTCTTTCTTACCTAGGGAGCCTTGAAAATGGTGTGTTCATCCTGCCTAGAAGTGGCATAAGAACTACCAAGAAATACGAAACATACCTTCCAGGATGGTGAAAATTTGGAGGTCAAGCATGAGTCACCTTTTGGCCTCCATGGAAAAAACTTGGGCTGAGAGTTGTGTAATTTGAACTTGGGCAGATCCTTAGATGGCTTGAACATTCTCCCCACTTCTTCTTTGATTCTAGCAAGAATTCCTTCGAGTACCCCATCACAAGATTGCTTGGGCCTCCATGGAAAAAGGTTCGGTCGAGAACTATTTAAGCTCGGCTTGGGCGGGTCCTTGGATGGTTTCACCCTCCTACCTACATTTTCTTCCTTGACCAATGTCATGTAGCCCATGGCGGTTCAGCTTAGTTGCAACGGTTGTATTCTTACATTCTAGAAAAAATTTTAACATTGTCTTTCATCATGCTCTAGTTTCTAGCTGAATTTTAGGGAATTTTTGCTCAATTATCTCATATTGCACTACTCACTGTTGGAATCTTTTGGAAACTCAAGCTCGATGTTTAAGGACTAGTTTAGCATTGTTTTAGTTGAGTTTTTAAGTTCTTCTTTGTTGAATTTCAAAAAAAAAAAACTTTTAAGTTTATGAATATTTGTTAGTTTTATTGGTGCATTTGGGGTGAAAAGAGCTACCTCCTATGAAGTACCCTAATAAGAGAAAGAGCTATCTCATGGGATGTGTGAAAACTACTACCCCAATAGAAAGAGCTATCTCCTTGAAAGTGTGAAAGCCACTTTTGGCGGCCGTGTAGGAAAAGGCTACCTTAGAGGATGTGTGAAGCTACTACGTTCCCACTTTTGTACATAAATAAGTCCTTCTAATAAGAGCTTTGAGGAGTACTTTTTGGGTTAACTTGAGTGAGTTCACACACACTTACACATTTTCAAGTTGTTGTCCTTTTTTATTTGAGTTTTTAGATAGAGCAATGATACCTTTATGCAATGTTTTGATTTCCTCTAACTTGTAGAATGCTTATTTTGCATACTTTTGGTGAACCTAAGGCCGAGTAGTTTCAATCGTTTTTCCCAAGTACTTTCATGTTTTATTTTTGCTTGAGGACAAGCAAAAGCTTAAGTGTGTGGGAGTTTGATAAGTGCTTGATAAGTGCCTAAATACATCATTCTTAACTTATAAAATCTATATACTTTTAAGTGTGCGGCACACACCAGTCAATGACCTGCATAGCCTCACGGTTATATAAGGTCATTTGTAGGGTTTTTGAAGGGGAGTTGATTCTCATCCGACCTCCACAAACCCTCAAGACATTCTCATCATCTTTGGAGGTGTTTTCGGTAAGGATTGAAGGAGAGAGGAAAGGAAGAACATAGGAAAGCATCAGAGGTCTCATCGGCGCAGATCCAATGAATCCTCATCATCACTTTCTAGCCGACATTTTGAGGGGAGTTTTCTCATTGTTTGTATGATGGTTGTCATGTATTGCGAGCTCTCTCATTTTGCTATGTCGAACTAGACCCCCAAGGCCACCAGGCTCCTAGAGAACCTTGGGAGGAGACTTTGTATGGATGACATAGTTATTTTTTTATAAATGAATGTGTGTGGCTTGTGTTGTTGGTTTTAATCTATCATTATCATGTTCATTCTACAATGGATGTATTCGGTAGATTTATTTTTGAAAAATACTTGTTTGGCGGGATGCTAGCTTGTATTAGGTCATGTGATGATTAAAGAGGGATTCAATGTATTAATACACCGTAGGTTCCTAGTATTGATAGCCTCCCATGTGGTTAGGGTTGTTTTAGCCGAGAGTGTGCATTAGAATAACCCTAGCCAAGACACCCTGTTCCCAAAGACATCGTGGGGGTAACTTCTGGATAGAGGAACCCGTATTGGATTAGGGCTATACTACAAAGGTTCCGGGGTAGTCGACATCCGAGTCTAGCGAACCAAAACCAAGTCAACCTTATCTTTAAAATTGCTATTGTCATCCGTACTTAGTCATCTCCTAGGGGAATCCTCAACCGAGGCCTTCCTTAATATGTGGATTCTACATCTCCATTCTTGTTCGGATCGAGTGTTACCTTGTTTTTATTTTGTTATTCGTTTTGTTGTTTTTTTTAGCTTTATAACTACAACAACCCTGTTTCGATCGACTAAACAGTGACCCCCAAAAGGAAGTAATAGTAGATCTCGGAGCCGTTGGGAATATGATCCTCTCGTGCTTTTACGAGAGGTTATTACTTGATGACCAGTGAACTTACAGCCGGAGAGTCGCGTGCTTGCTTTTAGCATTGATAATTGCTCTTGTTATAGTAACACAAAGTGTTATTATCTTACATTGAGCATTACTTTTATCAGATTTTGTCATTAATTAGTGTGTATTTGTGTGTTTTTGTGCATTGTAGGGTTATGGAGGCAATTTGGAGAAAAAGAGCAAAGTTAGATCATATTTGACGTTGTTGGGGAGTGCTCACACCAAGAATGATCAAGGCACGACTACGGAATTTTGGGTGTATGCCAATCTCTTTTGGAGGGGCACGAAGATAGTCGTATTCACAATAAGTTTAACTCGTGTAGCATTGGAGAACTTCGCCAAGAATGAGAATTGAAGCAATCGACATGATCTACAGTTGATTGTGTGCCTAATTCAATGGGCTCGATGAAGAATGATGAATTCGAGAGCATTTTGGCGAGAGTATTGTAGTAGCACTGTGGCAAGTTACTGTTCACTATTCGCCAAAAATCAGCAAAACAGAAAATTCACACGGATGCCTCATCTCGACCGCTAATAAATCAAGGAAAACAGAGGTAGGGAAAAATCACACCAGAGGGGAAAGGGGATACATCACTACCTCACAACTCTCCCTCTCAACCCTCTTCAATCTTAAGTAGTCTAACCCTATAGGAGTTGTCACACTTCCAAAGGGTAACCTAAATTGCTCTCAACCCTAGTGTCACGGCTAAAGGAAAACAATAGCAAAAGATAATTAAAATTGAAACTCAATTAAATTCATCAATAAAGAAAGCATAATAAAAGTCATAAAAACAATATCATCCTAGGGTTTACAAGTCTGAATATCCACTAGGGTTTTGCTCTCCATGGAGCAATACAAAATCAATAAAGAGATTAAGAACATATGCATAAAAGCATAAAAAAAAACCCCTTGTAGATTGTATCGATGGTCTTGTGGAGTCGCCTAGTCTTCTCCACGAATCTCTTGTCAAGCCTAGGGCACACCTCACCGAATCGATGCCTACGAAAGCTCCCCCAATAGCTTTTTTCCAAAGGATGTCGATGTCGATGCCGTATAATCACCTCCAAAGACCTCCAAGAACCTCTCCAAACCCTAGCCGAAAGCCCCCCAAAAGATAGGCAAGAGATAGAAGGGGGGTCCCCAAATAGATCTGAAAACGGGCTATTTATAAGCTGAAATCAGGGTTCCACATGCCCCTATGTTAATTCCATACGGCCCTGTGGAAAATCAGAATTTCCACACGCCTGTGTGTTAATTCCACACGGGCGTGTGGAAATTCTGTTTTGCTGATTTTCGGTAGACTGTGAACAGTAATTTACTACAGTGTTTTGCTACCGTATTTAGCTGCAGTGATTGGTGCAATATTTTACCGAAATGCTCCCGAATTCATTGTTCTTTATCGAGGACGTTGAATTGGGCACACAATCAATGTTAGATTATGTCGATTACTTCATTTCTCTTCATTGGCGAAGTTCTCCAATGCTACACGAGTTAGACTTTTGTGAATGTGACTGCCCTTGTGTGCCTCCAATGGAGGTTGGCACACACCCACAAGTCTAGACTCGTGCCTTGTTCCTTGCTTGGTCTGAGAACTCCTCAACAATGGCGAACAGAACCTATTCTTGCTTCTTTTTCTCTAAATCTTCTCCACAACTCTATAATGCACGAAAGAACACAAATACACACTAATTAGTGATTAAATCCGAGAAAAGTAATGCTCAATGTAAGACAAGCACTTATCAAACTCCCCCACACTTAAGCTTTTGCTTGTCCTCAAGCAAAAATAACCCGTGAAAGTACTTGGGAAGAAAATTGAAAGTGCTTGGCCTTAGGTTCACCAAAAGTGTGCAAAAGAAGCATTCTACAAGCAAGGGGAAATGAAAACATCGCATACAAGATATCAAGGCTCTAGCTAAAAACTTGAATCAAAAAGAATAATCAACTCGAAAATGTGTAGTGTGTGTGGGCTCACTCAAGACAACCCAAAAAGTACTCCTCAAACTCTTGTCAACAAGGACTTATTTATATACAAGGAGAAAGGAAGTAGTAGCTTCACAAAACCTCTAAGGTAGCCCTTTCCTAAGCGGTCGCCAATAGTGGCTTTCACACTTTCGAGGAGGTAGCTCTTTCTACCGGGGTAGTAGCTTTCACGCATCCCATGAGATAGCTCTTTCTCTCATTAGGACATAACTTGTATCTGACTTATGAGAGTAGCTGCATACTTCATAGGTGGTAGCTCTTTCCACCCCAAATGCATAAATAAAAAAAAGCAAATATTCACAAACTCATAATTTTTTTTTTCATATATTTTTTCATTCATTTTTTTTTATTTTATATATGCATTTTCCAAAGTAAAACTAAAAACTTACTAAGAACGATGATAAACTTGTCCTTAAAAACTTCAAGCTTGAGTTTCCAAAAGATTCCAAGAGTGAGTTGTGCAAGATAAGATAATCGAGCAAAAATTCGCTAAAATTCAAGTAAAAACTAGAGCATGATAGGATACAATGTTAAAAATTCTCCTAAATTCTAAGAATACAACCATTGCAACTAAGGTGAACCGCCATAGGCTATATGAGCATAAACAATTAAACGCACAAGTAAAGGTATGTGCAATGTGAATCCACCCCCACACTTAAGATGTACATTATCCCCAATGTACGCATGCAAGCACAATAAAAATAAAGAAAATGAAAAACAATTAGTGTGGAAGTTGGCAATTGAAACAATTAGTGTCATCCAATCCGCGATCTCCGGTGCTGTTATCGGTGGTGATACTGGTAGATCTGTTGCTGAAAAAGAAAAGAAAAGATTGACGAAGAAAAGGAGAAAAGATGCTTACTGACAAAATGGAAATCAAAAACATGAATATGGCTGGAAAACAACTTAAAAACTCCTTAAGTAGACGAAAAGAAGGTTGGGAAGACGGGAGGAAGCATCCCTTAAGTGTGGAGGCATTTAGAATTGAAAAGGCGAAAACAATTTTAAAATTAAATTACAGCCTATCTTGTTTTGTGCATCCACACGGCCGTGTGGAAATTCCACCCGACCATGTGCCTCCACTAGTAGGGTTCACAGGGGCAGTCACACCCCCCTGTGTTTCCTCTGTTTGTCTCTGAAGACACACACGGCCGTGTGGAAATTCCACACGGCCGTGTGCCCAACCTGGCCAAGCATAAGGCCGGCCACAGGGGCATCCACACGCCCCTATGGCCTCTGTGGATCTCAAGAAAATCATCTAAGTGTTCCACACGGCCGTGTGCCATACACACGCTCACCAACAAAGGCACTGCCACGTCCCCTGTGAGCCTCTGGATGAAATTCTTGTTCTGCAGAACATCCACATGGCCGTGTGGGAATTCCACACGGCCGTGTGCTATACACATGGGCACTCACAGGGGCACTCGCACGGCCCCTGTGATTCTCGTGATACAGAGTTGTAGTTCCGCAGAGATCCACACGGCCGTGTGGAAATTCCACACGACCGTGTGCCTTCACAAGGTCGTTCGCAGGGGCAATCACATGCCCCTGTGTCTTCTCGTGATGATCTCTGCAAGGTGACACACGGCCGTGTGTCTTCTCTGGATGATTTAGAAAAAATTACAAGCTTTGCAGAAAATTTCAGAAACTTAAATACAACGTTTAGAGCCTGTATATACGATAAAAATTTGACCATAGATCCCTGAACACACACTCAAACGACCCAAAACTTCGACAATCACAATTAGGCACACTAAAACACTAATAATCCATGTGAAAATCACAGGACAAGCATAATAAAATGAAAACACAAACACTAGGCAATTATTCATGCTAAAACTAAATTAAGACTAGAAAAGCAATAAAAACTTGGGTTGCCTCCCAAGAAGCGCTTGTTTAACGTCACTAAGCTTGACGTACCTCTTTCTTACCTTAAGGCGGCTTGAAAAGAATGTGCTCATCCCGACTAGCATTTGTGTAGCTACTTCCTTTGAACCAAAAATCTAGTTGCGCGGGTGGAGTATTCGTTGGAGGGTCCAACCATCTTACTTTTGGCCTCTAAGGAAACAATTTGGGTTGGGAATTGTCCAAGCTTAGCATAGGTGGGTCATTGGATGGTTTAAATATCCTCCCCACATCTTTTTCCCTTCCCAAAATCTCTTTCTTGCTTTTTATGAGTTGATCAATCCCAAAGAACGGTGCTTGTTCCATTACCTTAGGGTTTGATTCTTCTTGTGTATTTTCATCTTGGGAGGATCATGACACTAGCAAATCCCCTTGAAAATTTCCTTGCTCACAAGCACCATCTTCATTCAAGCAATCCCAATTCTTGAAATGATCTTCTTCTTTTTCTTCTTCAATTTCAACAACAACGTAGCTCCTCTCATTTGGATGATGTGTGTTGTAGCCTAGATTGCTCTGTTGTTGTGAAGCAATAATTATATCGAGCTTTGTATTGAGAGCTTCAACTTGAGAATATAGCTCAATGATTGAATCAATCTCCATTTAGGCTCCTTGCAAGAAAAAGTAAAACAAAACAAAAGAAAACAAATAAGAATGACGGAAGAATAAGAAAAGGTGAAATAGAATGAATGATGAATAGCTAAAATAGCAAAGTACAAATGTCTCTAAAACGCTATTCCCCGGCAACGGCGCCAAAAACTTGACACACCTCTTGCGTGTGTACCCCGCAAGTGCATGGGTTATCAAAGGAATAAAATACCATGGTGAGTGGGTAGTCGTATCTACAGGGAATAGTGTTCAGAAACAAGTGTTATCGCTATTTAACTATGAAGGGAAACGATGGTGAAAGAAATATATATGTATAGATAGAAAAGAAAATAAAATAATATAAAAAGAGCGATATAGGTAGGAGAGGTAATCGATATAAAGATGGGGTATCCGGACAAAGTTCCCCCTAGGACTAATGCTTCTAGTGCAAGACTTGTATCATACCCTCTAATTGATGCTAATTAAGTCGAGGATATCCTTGAACTCACGGTCCCAAACTTAAGGTCAACCGTGACTAATCCCAACATTATGCCCCGGCATTAGGATTCACTACGACCCTTGACTCTTGTTGACCTGTCAACTAAGCCCCAGGGGAGTCTATCTTCCTAAGCCTAACACTACGTGGGATTGCTTTAAGCTCTAGAGATTCCTAGTGATAAAACATGTTCCTATATGTAGTTCTAACCCTTTGGTCCAGGTGGAAGAACCCTAGTCTAGATTAAGCCTCGAACTACGATGCCTCATCTCGACCGGTAATAAATCAAGGAAAACGGAGGTAGGGAGAAATCACACCGGAGGAGAAAGGGGATACATCGCTACCTCACAACTCTCCCTCTCAACCCTCTTCAATCTTAAGTAGTCTAACACTATAGGAGTTGTCACACCTCCAAAGGGTAACCTAAATTTCTCTCAACCCTAGTGTCATGGCTAAGGGAAAACAATAGCAAAAGATAATTAAAATTGAAACTCAATTAAATTCATCAATAAAAAATGCATAATAAAAGTCATAGAAAACAATATCATCCTAGGGTTTACAAGTCCGAATACCCACTAGGGTTTTGCTCTCCATGAAGCAATACAAAATAAATAAAGAGATTAAGAACATATGCATAAAAGCCATAAAGAAAACCCCCTTGTAGTTCGTATCGATGGTCTTTTGGAGTCACCTAGTCATCTCCACGAATCCCTAGTCAAGCCTAGGACACACCTCGCCGAATCGATGCTGATGAAAGCTCCCCCAATAACTTTCTTCCAAAGGATGTCGATGCCGTATAATCGCCTAGAAAGACCTCGAAGAACCTCTCCAAACCCTAGCCGAAAGCCCCCCAAAAGATAGGTAAGAGATAGAAGGGGAGGTCCCCAAATAGATCTGAAAACGGGCTATTTATAAGCTGAAATCGGGCTGAAATCGGGGTTCCACACAACCCTGTGTTAATTCCACACGGCCCTATGGAAAATCTGTTTTGATGATTTTTGCCAGACGATGAACAGTAATTTGCTACAGTGTTTTTCTACCGTATTTAGCTGCAGTAATTGGTGCAATACTTCACCGAAATGCTCCCGAATTTATTGTTCTTTATTGAGGACGTTGAATTGGGCACACAATCAACGTTAGATTATGTCGATTACTTCATTTCTCTTCATTGGCGAAGTTCTCCAATGCTACATGAGTTAGACTTTTGTGAATGTGACTGCCCTTGTGCCGCTCCAATGGAGGTTGGTACACACCCACAAGTCTAGACTAGTGCCTTGTTTCTTGCTTGGTCTGAGAACTCCTCAACAATGGCGAACATAACCTATTCTTGCTTCTTTTTCTCTAAATCTTCTCCACAACCATACAATGCACAAAAGAACACAAATACACACTAATTAGTGATTAAATCCGAGAAAAGTAATGATCAATGTAAGACAATAATACTTTGTATTACTATAACACAAGAACTTATCAGACCTTGTGCCTTAGGATGTCCACGACTCATTAAGCATCAATAGGAGAGTATAATATGTTGTCTTTCACTAGAACATTAATCCTAGGGGTAGCTTGTCCGCGTATCCTATTTCATTCTTGATTGTTTTCCTTTCTCTTACCTTTGCATGCACTCTCTTATCTTCCATATTTATCTTTATTTTCTTATTGCTTCCGATTATTCTCTTACACGCACAATGATTCTTGCTCTCACTTTTCGTATTTCACATTAGTCAGATAGCAATCGCTTGTATCTATAATCCCTACTCCCTGTGGATTCGACTACCCACTCAACGGGTACTATTATTACTGTGACAACCCGTGCACTTTCGGGTCACTGTCAAAGTTTTTTGGCACCGTTGCCGGGGAGTAGGCGTTTTTTAGATATTTTCTTTTTGTTATTTTAGCTATTCACTTCGCATTCTATTTCACACTTTATTAATCTATCATCTTTCTTATTTGTTTTCTTTTCTTTGGTTTCAGCTCCAGGTTATGACTCGTGGGAACCCTTCGATTCTTGTTGAAGGAGACCCGGACATTGGAAGAAGAACACATCAAAAAAGGAAAGAGCTTGTACAAGAACATTCAAATCAAGCTAAAACAGAAATAGAATGGTCAGAAACAATGGCAGAACAGAATGAACAGTAGAGAACTTTGTTTGATTTTGCTAGACCCGCAGTCTTGGGGATCCAATCAAGCATCGTGAGGCCCCAATCATGGCTTAGAATTTTGAACTAAAGCCGAGCTTCATCCAAATGTTGTAGCAGATCGCACAGTTTAATGGATTGCCTGATGAAGATCCCAATAGTCATATTAAGAACTTCTTGGAGATGTGCGACATGCTGAAAATTAATTGAGTAACAAATGACGCCATAAGATTGAGAGCTTTCCCATTTTCCCTGAAGGTAAAAGTAAAGCAATGGTTGAAATCATTACCTAGGGCATCTATTACTATATGGGACGAGATGGTTAAAGCATTCTTGGCCCGATATTTTACTCCCAGAAAATCAGTAAAGCTTAGGAATAAGATCTTTTCCTTCATGCAAACGGAATTGGGGTCTTTATTTGAGACATGGGATAGGTTCAAGGAGCTCTTGTGGAAGTGCCTACAACATGGATTCCCCGATTGGATGATCATTCATACTTTCTACATCGTGTTGAATCCAAGCACCAAATAGTTGCTAGATGCTGCTGTGGGAAGTACCTTATGAAGCAGGACTCATAGTGAAGTCCGACAACTTGTAAAAGAGATGGCTTTGAATAGATATCAATGGAACTCAAGGGATAGGAAGAAGGTTGCTGGTCTTCATGAGATTGATGTGGTTACATCACTGGCAACCTAAGTGGAATCGTTGAGTAAGAAGTCAGATACTCTAACTTCACCAAGAGTGGTGGCCATCGTAAATTGTAACAGATGTGGGGGAGGACATGCTTCAAGTGATTGTAGATGCCACTTACTCGGTGGTGTTGCAAAAGAATATGCCGAGCAAGAGAAACAACCCTGGAGCTTCATCATCCCATGCAACATTGGTGATTTGGATGAGGAAATATCACTAGCAGATTAGTTCAGTATTAATGTCATGCCGTACACCTTCTTGCAAAAGCTAGGCTTGGGAGAGCCTAGGCCGACTCGGATGACGCTTTAGCTAGCCGATCATTCAGTTATACATCCAGGGGGCATTAGTAAAGATGTGCTCATCAAAGTGGATAAATACATCTTTCTTGTGGAATTTTTAGTGCTCGATGTGGATGAGGATGCCGATGTACCACTGATTCTTGGAATGCCGTTCTTGCGCATTTCCAAGGCACTCATAGCATGGACTGTGGAGAGCTCACTGTGAGGGTTGGGGACGATAAGCTCACCTATCGCCTCGTCGAAGCCATGAGACATTCTCTTGATTTTGATGATACTCTTTATTATCTCGACGCTACCGATGAACTAATAGATGAATATGTGCAGGAAATGATGAATCCGGACTCATATGAAGGTTGGCCAGACCAAGACCTGGAGATTGAAGATGTACTAGCACTTGGTCTCATTGAGGAAGTGAAGCTGGCCCCGAGAGTCGTGAAAAGGGTGATTCGAAAGATGAGGAGGTCGAGGAAACGCCACAAGAAGAGCCCCAACATAATTGGGGATGAGCATTTAAGGAGTAAGGTTGTTTCACCCTTGTGTGGTAACAAACTCGACAACATCCCATCTACTCTACAAAGATTATGTTCTGCGTGCTTTCAGGTTGTAGGGAAGAGGACAACTTCTATTCATGAAGCCCCACGAGGTAAGGCTAAATACGTCAAGCTAAGTGACGTTAAACAAGTGCTCCTTGGAAGGTAACCCAAGTTTTTACTTTTTTTCTAGGTTTTAGTTTAGTTTTAGCATGATTAAGAGTCTTCATGTTGGTGTCCTGATTTTTATGTGGATCATTGATGTTTTCGTGTGCCTAAATGTTGATTGTCAAAGTTTTGGGTCGTTTGAGTGTGTTTTCATGGATCTCTAGTCGTGTTTTTATCGTCTATACAGGCTCTAAGTGTTATGAATGTGTTCTAAAATTTTCTGCAGAGCCTGTAATTTTTTCTAAATCGTCAAGAGAAACCACACGGCTGTGTGGAATTTCCACATGGCTATGTGAACCATCTCAGAGCTCATCCCGAGCGTCACAGGGGCAGTCTAGTTGCGCCCGTGAGTGACCCTGTGAAGGACACACGGCCTTGTGGTAATTCCACACAGCCGTGTGAATTCCTGCAGAACTTTAATTCTCATTCATGAGCGTTACAGGGGCAGTGTGGGTGCCCCTGTGAGTGTCCATGTGATAAGGCACACGGGCGTGTGAAATTCTGCAGAGTCTTCCCTTCCATCCCGAGAAAACATAGCGACGTGTGGCAGCCCTTGTGAGAGAGCTTGTGAAAGGCACATGGCTATGTGGATTATTCACATGGCTGTGGGGAACACATAGAGTTTCTCGGGATATGCAGAGACGACACAGGGGCGTGTGGGTGCCCCTTTGGCCGGCCTTCTTGGCCAGGTTGGACACACGGCCATGTGGAATTTCCACATGGCCTTCTGGAAGTTTTCAAAGGCCTTAGGCATTTTCCTAAGAGCACAAAGGGGCATGTCACTTCTCCTGTGAAGCTCCCCTGTGAAGGCACACGGCCATGTGGTGGTTCTCACACGACCGTGTGGGGTGTTCAGAGAGTAATCAAAGAAGACACAGGGTTGTGTGTCTGCCCCTGTGAACCCTACCAGTAGAGGTGCACGGCTGTGTGAAATTTCCACACGGCCGTGTGGATACAGAGAAAGAAAAAAGCCGTGATTTTTCTTATAGGTCCACCATGCCTCTTGATCTATTCACTGCCAAATACTCTCCAAACACTGATGACTCGACCCGCAAGTGCACGGGATCGTCAAGTAATACCCCTCACGCACGCGCGAGGGGGTCGTATTCCCAAGGGCCCGAGAATCTACCCTTACTTCCTCTTCGTATGATTGTTTGGCCGATCAAGTCAAGTGTTGTGCAAAAGAAATTAACGAGATGATTAACATGCAAATGAAATGCTCTAAGGTGAAAGCAATAAACGAGGGGTAAAACAATACAAAGAGAGGGTCACGGATGAGGATTACCAAGGGGGCTACTAAAGTGCTGGGTTTGCCTGAACTAGCATGCAAATGGGTAGTTTGGACTGAGAAACCCGAAGTTAGACCAACCCGATGGTCACGGAAATTTGTCCCTAATCCGGTACAAGTATCGAATACGGAATTCCTTCCGCTCGAATCCTCACACGATTGCAAAGGGAGCAAAGGGTTTCTCAAGTTAGGGAGAAGACACAATCTAGATCAACCCTAACCATTGGAGGGGTACAAATACCCGATGGTCACGGCGTATTCATACATGTATCCCTACCAAGCTTGGTGAGCCTAATACTAGGGCAATGGTCATGCTTCCTAGCATTTTCTAAACATTGATACACGGAGTTCTCATGCATACCAAGTATTCAAATACACCAAACAAGGTTCACAAACAAGTCTAAAAATGCATAAATTAAGTCAAGCAAGCATCCTACACAAGTTCACCCCCAAGGTTCACCTACATCCGGTGACCATGGGGTTTAGTTGCCCATGAATACAAAATACACAAGATAGTATATAGAAACAACCAAATACAAAGACAAGAACACTCCCTCAAAAGATAGAAGCCGAATGACGTTCCAAAGACGGCACCAAATAGGTGGCTTCCCTTGTCGAATCTCCTCTCAACTATGAATCAAGAAGGTGGATCTCGTCGTATGTCGTTCTCCTTGTTGTTCTCTCCCCGGAAATGGCCTCCGACGGCAGCTCCTAGCTCTAATTTGAAGATGGTGGCAAGTTTGCTCATGACCTAGGGCTCCTCTTTTGAAAAATGAACTACTTTCCCTTTAAAAAATCAATTCCAGTAATTTATGTACATCTTAATTGTGCTTGCATGCGTACATTGGGGACAATGTACATCTTAAGTGTGGGGGGGAGTTCACATTGCACACACCTTTACTTGTGCGTTCAATTGCTTATGCTCATGTAGCCTATGGCGGTTCACCTTAGTTGCAACGGTTGTATTCTTATAGTTTAGGAGAATTTTTAACATTGTATCCTATCATGCTCTAGTTTCTACTTGAATTTTAGGAATTTTTTGCTCGATATTCTCATATTGCACAACTTAGTCTTGGAATCTTTTGGAAACTCAATCTTGAAGTTTTTAAGGACAAGTTTATCATCGTTCTTAGTTTTACTTTGGAAAATGCATATATATATATATATATATATATTATAAGAAAAATGAAAAAAAAATATGGAAAAGAGAAAAAAAAGAAAAAAAAAGTATATGAGTTTGTAAATATTAGCTTTGTTTGAATTATGCATTTGGGGTGGAAAGAGCTACCGCCTATGAAGTATGTAGCTACTCTCATAAGTCGGATACAAGTTATGCCCTAATGAGAGAAAGAGATATCTCATGGGATGCGTGAAAGCTACTACCCCGGTAGAAAGAGCAACCTCCTCGAAAGAGTGAAAGCCACCTTTGGCGGCCACCTACGAAAGGGCTACCTTCAAGGATGTGTGAAACTACTACTTCCTTCCCTAATTTTTGTTTTTTGTATATAAATAAGTCCTTTCTAACCAAAGTTTGAGGAGTACTCGTTGGTTCTCTTGAGTAAGATCGCACACACTAACACATTTTCGAGTTTTCATCCTTTTTGATTCGAGTTTTTAGCTAGAGCATTGGTAACCGTATGCAATGTTTTGATTTCCCCTTACTTGTAGAATGCTCCTTTTGCATACTTTTGGTGAACCTAAGGCCGAGCACTTTCAATTGTTCTTCCCAAGTACTTTCACGTTCTATTTTGCTTGAGGACAAGCAAAAGCTTAAATGTGGGGGGATTTGATAAGTGCTCGTGTTATAGTAAGGCGAAGCGTTATTATCTTGCAATGAGCATTAATTTAATCAGATTTTATCACTAATTAGTGTGTGTTTGTGTTCATTTATGCATTGAAGGGTTGTGGAGAAGATTTAGAGAAAAAGAAACAAGAATAGGTTATGTTCGCCATTGTTGAGGAGTTCTCGAACAAAGTAAGGAACAAGGCACGAGTCTAGACTTGTGGGTGTGTGCCAACCTCCATTGGAGAGGGACAAGGGCAGTCACATTCACAAAAGTCTAACTCGTTTAGCATGGGAGAATTTCGTCAAAGAAGAGAAATAAAGTAATCGACATAATCTACCATTGATTGTGTGCCCAATTCAATGGCCTCGATGAAGAACGATGAATTTGGGAGCATTTCGGCTAACTACTGTAGCAAAATACTGTAGTAAAGGACTGTAGCAAGCTACTGTTCACAGTGCCAAAAAATCACGATTTCAGAATTTCCACACGGCCATGTGGAATTAAGACACTGGCGTGTGGAATTCCTGGTTTTTCACAGGACCGTGTGTAATTAACACAGGGGCTTGTGGAACTCCGATTTCAGCCCGATTTCAGCCTATAAATAGCCCGTTTTCAGATCTATTTGGGGACCCTCCCTTTCTATCACTTGGATACCTTTTGGGGGGCTTTCGGCTAGGGTTTGGAGAGGTTCTTGGAGGTCTTTAGAGACGATTAAACGGCATCGACATCGACATCCTTTGGAAGAAAGCTATTGGGGAAGCTCTCATCGGCATTGATTTGTCGAGGTGTGCCTTAGGCTTGACAAGGGATTCGTTGGAGAAGACACGGGACTACACAAGACCATCGATACGATCTACAAGGGGGTTTTCTTTATGGTTTTCATGCATATGTTCTTAAACTATTTATTGACTTTGTATTGCTCCATGGAGAGCTAAACCCTAGTGGGCATTCGGACTTGTAAACCCTAGGATGATATTGTGTTTTCTTAATTTAATGTTCTATTATTGAGTTCCAATCTTGCATGCCGATTGTATGAGATTTTGCCTTAGCCGTGACACTAGGGTTGAGAATCTATTAGGTTATCGTTTGAGGGTGTGACAACCTCTATAGGATTAGACTACACAATTTTGGAGAGGGTTGAGAGGGAGAGTTGTGAGGTAGCGATGTACCCGTTTCCCCTCCGGTGTGGTTTCTCCCTACCTCCGTTTCCTTGATTCATTAACGGTCGAGATAGAGTGAAGTGCTAGGTAGATAAACTCCCCTGGGGCTTAGTTACGCGAGTAACAGGGTGAAGGGTTGAAGTGAATCCTACGCACTGGGGCTTAATCTAGACTAGATTTCTTCCACCTGGACCAAAGGGTTAGAACTACACATAGGAACAGGTTTTACCACTAGGAGTACCTAGAACTTAATGCAATCCCACGTAGTGTGAGGCTTAGGTAGATATACTCCTCTAGGGCTTAGTTGACAGGTCAACGAGAGTCAAGAGTCGTAGTGAATCCTAATGCCGGGGCATAGTGTTGGGGTCAGTCACGGTTGACCTTAGGTTTGGGACCGTGTGTTTAAGGATATTCTCGACTCAATTAGACATCAATTAGAGAGTATAATACTAGTCTTGCACTAGAAGCATTAGTCTTAGAGGGAGCTTTGTCCAGGTACCCCATCTTTATATCGATTACCTCTCCTACCCTCATTATTCTTTTTGCCCTCTTTTATTTTCTTTTACATATATATATATACTTCTTTCATCATCGACTTCTTTCATAGCTAAATAGCGATAACACTTGTTTCTGAACACTATTCCCTGTGGATACGACTACCCACTCACCAGGTTATTTTTATTACTTCGACAACCCGTGCACTTGCGGGGTACACACGCAAGGGGTGTGTCAGTAGTCCCTGCGCTTGAGTAGTAAAGGTGCGCCTTCTGAGACCGATAATAATTGCTCCAGTCACCTGACGAAGACATGGTTAAACGATAGGTAAGAGATATTTACAAAATAAAAGGAATGAAACGGAATATATATATACAGTGGTGAAAAACAAGAAACAAAATATTTGCCAAATCATACAACTCTAAGTTTTCCGGATATCTCTCGTGGTTCCCCGGCAACGGCGCCAAAAACTTGATGACTCGATCCGCAAGTGCACGGGATCGTCAAGTAATACCCCTCACGCACGCACGAGGAGGTCGTATTCCCAAGGGCACGAGAATCTACCCTTAGTTCCTCTTCGTATGATTGTTTGGCCGATCAAGTCAAGTGTTGTGCAAAAGAAATTAACGAGATGATTAACATGCCAATGAAATGCTCTAAGGTGGAAGCAATAAACGAGGGGTAAAACAATACAAAGAGAGGGTCATGGATGAGGATTACCAAGGGGGCTACTAAAGTGCGGGGTTTGCCTTAACTAGCATGCAAATGGGTAGTTTGCACTGAGAAACCCAAAGTTAGACCAACCCGATAGTCACGGAAATTGGTCCCTAATCCGGTACAAGTATCGAATACGGAATTCCTTCAGCTCGAATCCTCACACGATTGCAAAGGGAGCAAAAGGTTTCTCAAGTTAGGGAGAAGACAAAATCTAGGTCAAACCTAACCATTGGAGGGGTACAAATACCCGATGGTCACGGTGTATTCATACATGTATCCCTACCAAGCTTGGTGAGCCTAATACTAGGGCAATGGTCATGCTTCCTAGCATTTTCTAAACATTGATACACGGAGTTCTCATGCATACCAAGCATTCAATTACACCAAACAAGGTTCACAAACAAGTCTCAAAATGCATAAATCAAGTCAAGCAAGCATCCTACACAAGTTCCACCCCAAGGTTCACCTACATACGGTGACCTTGGGGTTTAGTTGCCCATGAATACAAAATACACAAGATAGTACATAGAAACAACCAAATACAAAGACAAGAACACTCCCTCAAAAGATAGAAGCCGAATGACGTTCCAAAGACGACACCAAATAGGTGGCTTCCCTTGTCGATTCTCCTCTCAACTATGAATCAAGAAGGTGGATCTCGTCGTATGTTGCTCTCCTTGTTGTTCTCTCCCCGGAAATGGCCTCCGACGGCAGCTCCTAGCTCTAATTTGAAGATGGTGGCAAGTTTGCTCAAGACCTAGGGCTCCTCTTTTGAAAAATGAACTACTTTCCCTTTAAACACTCAATTCCAGCAACTCATGTGGGCTGGCATACTGGCCGACATACGGGCACTGTAGCACCCCCGAGTTTCGTGTAAGTTGCGTAGTGAGTGCTACAGCAAAATGCTACAGTACCTGGTATAGTAATCTGCTACAGGAGCCATATGCGGGCAATCCAGCGCCTATATGCGTGCCCGTATGAAATTCCAGACTTAGCCGTTCCGCCAAAATCTCGTGCTACAGTGCTGCTACAGTACTTCTGTAGTACCCCCGGCTCGAAAATGGTCTTTTCTTGTTAATTTCCTCTAAAAATCTCATTGACGAGCTCCCCGTGGTAACTTCAGTGCCTGTAACACGAAATAAAACAATTTAGACTGAAAACGGGCATCCACTCATATAAAAATACTCGAAGAATACGCGAACATACATAAATAATACGTACAGTTAGACATTTATCAAACACCCCTTCCCCCCGAGCTCGCCCGACCTTCTCTTAGTGATTTTTGATGTTTTTGGGATTTTATTCCGGCGTTTATTTGATAGTTTCATTCTATCCTCGTCGATGAGCTCTTCTTCACTCTTTTCTTTGTCAACAATTTATTTAATTTGTTCTTTTCAATTATGTCGCTTGTTTTGCATGTTTAAATTACTAGAGAATGCATTGAGAGAGGATTAAGAACGAATTATAGTGTAAAATTGGAAATTTTCTATGTCACGGCCGTGTGGCTGTGCCCGCCAGAAGATCTACATTGCCATGTGGAATTTCCACACGGCCGTGTGGATTTTTGCAGATTGAGTGTTTAAAGTGAAATTGATCATTTTTCTTTTCAATCTTGCAGGTATGGCTTCCAGGTCTAAGAATTCGGCCGAAAAACACCCTCATGAGCAATCTCCATCTCCCGAGCAGATCGAGTTCTCTTTACCTGAGCATCAGACTCGCTTTAAGCACTTAGCATGACTCATGTTCGATCAATCACAATACTTCAACTTAAGCGCGGTTAGAGGGATACAGGGAGGAGACAGTGTTGCGGATGAGATAGACAAGCTACTTGTAGTCAGTAGCTGGGGTCGTTTATTATCTATTAGAGAGCCTGTGATCTAATCACTCACGCTCGAAGCTTTACCATCATTTGAGTTTGATCGAGGATACGACAGTTTCACCGATGTGGATACTATTCAGTTTCGTGCATTCGGCCAGCACTTTAGCATGAGTGTGACACAATTTTCCATCAGGATGGGGCTGTACGATGAGGCATTTACACAGATAGAGGAGTATGAGTAGGTCCCTATGGATTACCCCGTGAGTCTGTGATAGGGGCCTGAAAGTGCAGGGGTTGTCACAGTAATAATAGTACCGCGGTGAGAGGGTAGTCAAATCCATAGGGAATATGGATTTTAGACATAAGAATTCACTATTTAGATAATGCGGTATACGAAGAGTGAGAATAGAATCAATGAGTGAGTGCAAAAGTAATTAAACAAAATAAGAAATAAAAGAGAAGAATGGAAGATAGAAGAGTGCAAGCAAAAACAAAAGTGAGAGAAGGACAGTCAATAAGTGAAATTGGATACCCGGACAAGTTACCCTTAGGATTTATGCTTCTAGTGTAATGGCAATGCTATTATACCCTCATATTGATGATTAATGAGCCGAGGATATCCTTAAACACACGGTCCCAAACCTAAGGTCAACCATGACTAACCCTAACATTATGCTCCGTCATTAGGTTTCACTATGACACTTGACTCTTGTTGACCTTTCAACTAATCCTTAAGGGAGTCCATTTTCCTAAGCCTCACACTACATGCGATTGCTTTAAGTTTTAAGGATTCCTAGTGATAAACCGTGTTCCTATGTATAGCTCAAACCCTTTGGTCCAGGTGAAATAACCTTAGTCTCAATTAAGCCCTAGTACTAAGATTCACTACAATCGTTCACTCTGTTGCTCGCACAACTAAGCCCCAGGGGAGTTCATCTCCTAACACTTGACTCTATCTCGACTGCTAAGAAATCTTGGAACACGGAGGTAAGGAAAATCATACCAGAGGGGAAAGGGGACGTTTCGCTGCCTCACGACTCACCCCTCTTCAATCTTAAGTAGTCTAACCTATAGGAGTTGTCACACCTCCAAAGGATAACCTAGATGATTCTCAACCCTAGTGTCATGGATACAAGATGCAATTAAGATTGAAACTCAATTTTATTCATCAATAAAGAAAAGCATAAAACATGTAATAGAAAAATAATCATCCTAGGGTTTACAAGTCTGAATACCCACAAGGGGTTTAGCTCCTCATGGAGCTATCCAAATCCATCAAACTATCAAAATAAACAAAAATCAAAAGCATCAATGAAAACCCACTTGTGTACGGTGTGGCCGTGGTCTTGTGCGGCCGCCGGATATTGCTGTCAATGGCGATGGTGCACTCCAAACCTCCACAAAGTCCTCTCCAAAACCCTAGCCACAACCCTCAAGAAGCTAGGCCAAAAAAAAAAAAGGAAAAACGATACTGAAAAAGTCTTAAACGGGCTTTAAATACTGTTGAGTCACGGCTTGAAATTGGCTGAATCGGGATTTCACATGGCCGTGTGAAGTCACTATTTTACTGAATTTCGGTAAAAAATGAACAGTAACTTGCTACAATATTTGCTGCAGTACTTGCTATAGTGCTTTTGCCGAAATACTCCCGAATTCATCGTTCTTCATCGAGGCCGTTGAATTGAGTACACAATCAATGGTAGATCGTGCTGATTGCTTTAATTCTCCTCATTGGCGAAGTTCTCCTATGCAACATGTGTTGGACTTATTGTGAATGTGACTACCTTTGTGCTCCTCTAAAAAATGTTGGCACACACTCACAAGTCTAGGCTCGTGCCTTGTTCCTTGCTCGGTTCGACAACTCCCCAACAATTGTGAACACGATCTAACTTTGCTTCTTTTCTCCAAATTAGCTTCACAACCCTACAATGCACGAAAGCACACAAATGCACACTATTTAATGATAAAATCTTATGAAAGTAATGCTCAACGTAAGATAATAACACTTCACGTTACTATAACACAAGCACTTGTCAGCCTAACACCTCCGAGGGCTTATGCAGTATTATGTGGAGAGGGTCAGTACGAGCCGGGAGTCTCCAAGGCGACATGGCTATCTCGGCCAGCATATAGATATGTTCATGCTATTCTGAGCCATTCAGTGAGTGGCAAAGGTGATAATACAAGTGTGCTGAGCCAACAAGAGCTGCTTTACCTACATTCCATGATACAGAGTGAGCCACTCCATCTGGGCCATATTCTAGCCGAGTATTTATGTCATCAGGGCCATTACACCAGATGTGGAGTTATCTTCTGACACGCCCCGAAAGTGCATGGCTTTGTTGAAGTAATAAAATTTACCCCGGTGAGTGGGTAGTCGAATCCACAGGGAATAGGGAGTTAAAATACGAGATTTCACTATTTAAGCTATGCGGAGTATGGAAAGATAAGAATAGAATCGACGAGTGAATATGGAAGCAAATATAATAAAAGACAAGAAATTGAATATAAAGATAGAAGATAGGAAAGTGCAAGTAAAAGAGAATAGAGGGAAACTGGCAATGGATTAAATAGGGTATCTGGACAAGCTACCTCTAGGATCTATGCTTCTAGTGCAAGACTATGCTATTATACTTTCCTATTGATGTCATTTGAGTCGAGGAAATCCTTAGATTCACGGTCCCAAACCTAAGAACAACCGTGACTAACCCCAACATTATGCCCCGGTATTAGGATTCACGTCAACCCTTCACTCTGTCGCTGGCAGGACTAAGCCCCAGGGGAGTATATCTACCTAAACCTCACACTACGTGGGATTGCTTTAAGTTCTACGGACTCCTAGTGGTAAAACCTGTTCCTATGTGTAGTTCTAACCCTTTGGTCCAGGTGGAAGAACCCTAGTATGGATTAAGCCCCATTGCGTAGGATTCACTTCAACCCTTCACTCTGTTACTCACGTAACTAAGCCCCAGGGGAGTTTATCTACCTAGCACTTCACTCTATCTCGACCGCTAAGAAATCAAGGAAACGGAGGTAGGGAGAAACCACATCGGAAGGGAAAGGGGACGCTTCGCTATCCCACGACTCACCCTCTCAACCCTCTTCAATCTTAAATAGTCTAATCCTATAGGAGTTGTCACACCTCCAAAGGACAACCTAGATTGTTCTCAATCCTAGTGTCACATCTAAAGGAAAATATAAACAAGATGAAATTAAGATCGAAACTCAATTTTTATTCATTAATAATGGAAAAGCATAATAACAATGTCAAAGAAACATAATAATCCTAGAGTTTACAAGTACGAATACCCACAAGGGGTTTAGCTCCTCATGGAGCTTGATAAGTGCTTGTGTTATAGTAATACAAAGTATTATTATCTTACATTGAGCATTACTTTCCTCAGATTTAATCACTAATTAGTGTGTATTTGTGTTCTTTTGTTCATTGAAGGGTTGTGGAGAAGATTTAGAGAAAAAGAAGCAAGAATAGGTTATGTTCGCCATTGTTGAGGAGTTCGCGGACCAAGCAAGGAACAAGGCAAGAGTCTAGACTTGCGGGTGTGTGCCAACCTCCATTGGAGGGGCACAAGGGTGTGTGGAACTCCGATTTCAGCCTATAAATAGCCCGTTTTCAGATCTATTTGGGGACCCCCCCTTCTATCTCTTGCCAATCTTTTGGGGGGCTTTCGACTAGGGTTTGGAGAGATTCTTGGAGGTCTTTGGAGGCGATTATATGGCATCAACATCAACATCCTTTGGACGAAAGCTATTGGGGGAGCTTTCGTCGGCATCGATTCGGCGAGGTGTGCCCTAGGCTTGACAAGGGATTCGTGGAGAAGACTAGGCGGCTCCACAAGACCATCGATACGATCTACAAGGGGGTTTTCTTTATGGTTTTTATGCATATGTTCTTAATCTCTTTATTGATTTTGTATTGCTCCATGGAGAGCTAAACCCTAGTGGGTATTCGGACTTGTAAACCCTAGGATGATATTGTTTCTATGACTTTTATTATGCTTTCTTTATTGATGAATTTAATTGAGTTTCAATCTTGATTTATTCATGTATTGATTTTTCCTTAGATGTGACACTAGGGTTGAGAGCAATTTAGGTTACCCTTTGGAGGTGTGACAACTCCTATAGGGTTAGACTACTTAAGATTGAAGAGGGTTGAGAGGGAGAGTTGTGAGGTAGCGATGTATCTCCTTTCCCTTCCGATGTGATTTCTCCCTACCTCCGTTTCCTTGGTTAATTAGCGGTCAAGATATAGTGAAGTGCTAGGTAGATAAACTCCCCTGGGGCTTAGTTACGCGAGTAACAGACTGAAGGGTTGAAGTGAATCCTACGCACTGGGGCTTAATCTAGACTAGGGTTCTTCACCTGGACCAAAGGGTTAGAACTACATATAGGAACAGGTTTTATCACTAGGAATCCCTAGAGCCTAAAGCAATCCCATGTAGTGTTAGGCTTAGGAAGATAGACTCCCCTGGGGCTTAGTTGACAGGTTAACGAGAGTTAAGGGTCGTAGTGAATCCTAATGCCGGGGCATAATGTTGGGGTTAGTCACGGTTGACCTTAGGTTTGGGACCGTGTGTTTAAAGATATCCTCGACTTAATAGGCATCAATTGTAGAGCATAATGCAAGTTTTGCACTAGAAGCATTAGTCCTAGGGGGAGCTTTGTCCGAGTACCCCATTGTTATATCGATTACCTCTCCTACCCTCATTATTCTTCTTGAACTCTTTTATTTTCTTTTACATCTATACATATATACTTTTCTCATCATCGATTCCCACCATAGCTAAATAGCGATAACACTTGTTTCTGAACACTATTCCCTGTGGATACGACTACCCACTCAGCAGGGTATTTTATTATTTCGACAACCCGTGCACTTGCGGGACACACGCAAGGGTGTGTCAAGTTTTTGGTGCCTCTGCCGGGGAATAGGCGTTTTAGAGACATTTGTATTTTGCTATTTTAGCTATTCATCATTCATTCTATTTCACCTTTTCTTATTCTTCCATCATTCTTATTTGTTTTCTTTGGTTTTGTCTTACTTTTTCTTGCGAGGAGTCTAAATGGAGATTGATGCACTCATTGAGGTATATTCTCAAGTTGATGCTCTCAGTACAAAGCTTGATAGAATTATTGCTTCACAACAACAGATCAATCGAGGCTACAGCACACACCATCCAAATGAGAGGAGCTACCAAAATGTTTTATGGAATAATGATGGACAACATTGGGAAGCACCTCAAGAGTAATTTCGAAAGGATGAGATACTTGAAGAGGATGAACCTCAGTGGAAAAAAGCGCTAGATAACTTTTTTAAAGCATCCGATGTCTGTTGCCAAAGTATGGAAGCCACACGAAAATCTCATGAAGCCTCCTATAACAACCTTGAGCATTAATTAGGATGGATACTTGACACACTCTCCAAGGAAAATGAAGTTTTTGAGCAAGCAATGCAAGTTCAGCAGACCGAGTATGTTGCTGTAGAGATTGAAGAGGAAAAAGAAGAACGTCATTTGGAGAATTGGGATTGCTTGAATGAAGATGGTGCTTGTAAGCAAGAAAATTTTGAAGGGGACTTGCTAGTGTCTTGCTCGTTTCAAGATGAGAATACACAAGAAGAAGCAAACCCTAAGGTAATGGAACAAGCACCGTTCTTTGGGATTGATCAACTGACAAAAAGCAAGAAAGAGATATTGGGTTTGGTACAAGATGTGGGGAGGATATTTAAACCATCCAATGACCCACCTATGCTAAGCATGGACAATTCCCAACCCAAATTGTTTCCTTGGAGGCCAAAAGTAAGATGGTTGGACTCTCCTCCAAATACTCCACCCCGGCAAGTAGATTTTTGGTTCAAAGGAAGTAGCTATGCAAGTTCTTGTCGGGAGGAACACACTCTTTTCAAGCCGCCATAAGGTAAGAAAGAGGTACGTCAAGCTTAGTGATGTTAAACAAGCGCTTCTTGGGAGGCAACCCAAGTTTTTATTGCTTTTCTATGCTTTAGTTTAGTTTTTAGTATGAATAATTGCCTAGTTTCGGTGTTTTGATTTTATTATGCGTATGCTGTGATTTCTTATGGATTATTGGGGTTGTAGTGTGCCTACTTGTGATTGTCGAAGTTTTGGGTCGTTTGAGTGTGTTTTCATGGATCTCTGGTTGTGTTTTTATCGTTTATACAGGCTCTAAGTGTTATGAATGCGTTTCTGATTTTTTCAAAGTCATCCAGAGGAAACACACGGCCGTGTGAACCATCTCAGAGCTCATCCCGAGCGACACAGGGCCGTGTAGCTGCCCCTGTGAGCGACCCTGTGAAGCGCACACGGCCGTGTGGAATTTCCACACGGCCATGTGTAATTCTGTAGAACTTCAACTCTCATTCCAGATACTCCACAGGGGCATGTGGATGCCCCTGTTAGTGCCCATGTGTTACGGCACAAGGCCATGTGGATTTCTCACACGGCCGTGTGGAAATTCTGCAGAGTTTCCTTTTCATCCCGAGAAAACACAGGGGCGTGTGGCCGCCCCTGTGAGAGGTCCTGTGAAAAGCACACGGCCGTGTGTATTTCTCACACGCCCGTGTGGAACACTTAGAGTTTTTCGGGATATGCAGAGAGGCCACAGGGTCGTGTGGGTGCCCCTGTGGCCGGCCTTGTGCTTGGCCAGGTTGGGCACACGGCCGTGTGGAATTTCCACACGGCCGTGTGTATGTTCTGGAGAGCAAACAGAGGAAGCATAGGGCGTGTCATTGCCCCTGTGACTGATTCCAGTGGAGGCACACGGCCGTGTGGAATTTCCACACGGCCGTGTGGATGCGTAGAACACAAAAGGCTGCGGTTTCTTTTAAAATCTATTTGTGCCTTTTCGATTCTAAATGCCTCCACACTCAAGGAATGTTTCCTCCCATCTTCCCAACCCTCTCTTCGTCCTTTTAAGGAGTTCTCAAGTCATTTTCCGGCCATATTCGAAGTTTTTGATTTCCATTTCATTGGCAAGCATCTTTTCTCCTTTTCTTCGTCAATCTTTTCTTTCTTTTTCAGCACCAGGATCACTATCAACAACAGCATCGGCACCAGTAGCAGATGACACCGACGCTTGAGACGTTTCTAGTTTTATGTTTCTTTTGTTTTATTTTACTTTTATTGAGCTTCACTGAACTCCATTGTGTATACGTGCAGATGGTCTTGGATGTAAGGAAATTGAGGAAAAGTCATGGACACGGTCATGGGACCGTGTGTGCTCCATAACCCATTGAGAATCAATTCTCAATGAACATTGCTCCATCAAACGCAACACTTGGAGTTCAGGGGAGTATTGTTTCAATTGCCCATTCCCACATATTGTTGTTTGATTGCTATATTTGTATTGTGCTTATATGCGTACATTGGGGACAATGTACATCTTAAGTGTGGGGGGGGGGGGGGAGTTCACATTGCACACATATTTACTTGTGCGTTCAATTGCTTATGCTCATGTAGCATATGGCGGTTCACCTTAGTTGCAACAGTTGTATTCTTAGAGTTTAGGAGAATTTTTAACATTGTATCCTATCATGCTCTACTTTCTACTTGAATTTTTAGGGAATTTTTGCTCGATTTTCTTATATTGCACAACTTACTCTTGGAATCTTTTGGAAACTCAATCTTGAAGTTTTTAAGGACAAGTTTATCATCGTACTTAGTTTTACTTTGGAAAATGCATATAAAAAAAATATATGAAAAAGATGGAAAAAATGAAAAAAAAATATATGGAAAAGGGAAAAAAAAAATATATATATATATATATATATATATATATATATATATGAGTTTGTGAATAGTTGCTTTGTTTTATGTATGCATTTGAGTTGGAAAGAGCTACCACCCATGAAGTATGTAGCTACTCTCATAAGTCGGATACAAGTTATGCCCTAATAAGAGAAAGAGCTATCTCATGGGATGCGTGAAAGCTACTACCCCGCTAGAAAGAGCTACCTCCTCGAAAGAGTGAAAGCCACCTTTGGCGGCCGCCTAGGAAAGGGCTACCTTCGAGGTTTTGTGAAGCTACTACTTCCTTTCTTGTTTTTCGTATATAAATAAGTCCTTGTTAACAAAAGTTTGAGTAGTACTCATTGGGTTGTCTTGAGTGAGTTCACACACACTTACACATTTTCGAGTTGATTGACACTTTTTATTCATGTTTTTAGCTATAGCATTGGTAACCTTATGCAATTTTTTGAGTTCCCCTTACTTGTAGAATGCTCCTTTTGCACTTTTGGTGAACCTAAGGCCGAGCACTTTCAATTGTTCTTCCCAAGTACGTTCACGTTTTATTTTTACTTGAGGACAAGCAAAAGCTTAAGTGTGGGGGAGTTTGATAAGTGCTTGTGTTATAGTAATACAAAGTATTATTATCTTTCATTGAGCATTACTTTCCTCAGATTTAATCACTAATTAGTGTGTATTTGTGTTCTTTTGTGCATTGAAGGGTCGTGGAGAAGATTTAGAGAAAAAGAAGCAAGAATAGGTTATGTTCGCCATTGTTGAGGTGTTCTCGGACCAAGCAAGGAACAAGGCACGAGTCTAGACTTGTGGGTGTGATAAACGTCTAAATGTACATATTTTATACGTATACTTGTGTATACTTTTTGTATTTTGTTAATGAATCGATGTCCTTTTGAGGTCTAAATTGGGTTATTTCGTGTTTTAGGTGCAAAATATGCTTTGGGGAGCTCAACGACGCAATTTGAGAAGAAATCGACACCGAAATCGCCGTTTTTCAGTCCCGGCACTGTAGCAATACTGTAGCAGTCTGAAGCACGAACATTTGAAGAATTCTCTAAGTCTGAAAATCCTCACGGGCAAGCTCACGGCCGTGAGGTCAACCGTATGGAATTCAAGGGCAATGTCACTGTAGTATATTACTATAGCAGAGTACTGTAGATGGTACTGTAGCATCGCTGTAGCATTTTCGCAACTTTGCAGAATCTTTCGTCCCGCATTACAGGCTACCTCACGGGCCATATATGGACCGTGAGTTCACCCGTGAAGATGCACGAACTCACCTTTTTATGGACTTGGAGACTTCTTTTTAGGGCATCTTGAGTTTTCTTCTTAGGGCCTCTCATCACCACCTTCGAATTGAGGAAGAAGAAGCTCTTGGAGGGTGATCTAGGCAAGGACTTGGCGAGGAGAGCAAGGTTTTGGGAAGATTCTACGTTCTAGGGCTTACATTTGGAGGTTGAAGACTAGGGAAGCCACCCCTTGGAGTGGCGTCTTTGGAACTTCTCCGGCCTTCATTCTTTGAGGGAGTTCTTCTCATGCCTTTGTTGGTTGTTTCCATGCATTTCTTGTTGTATTTAGTGAACATAAGCACTTAAACCCCAATGTCACCGGATGTAGGTGAACCTTGGGGGTGAACTTGTGATGTTTTGGATGATCTTGTTCTATTTATTGTTTGTGGCTTGTTTGTGATCCATTGTTTGGTGTTTTTACATGCTTGGTATGTATGAGAACTCTATGTATCAAAAGACTTAGGAAATACTAGGTTGCATGACCATTGCCCTAGTGTTAGACTCACCAAACTTGGAAGTGGAATACGTATAAATACGCCGTGACCATCGGGTATTTGTACCCCTCCACTCCTAGGGTTAAGTACTCTTTTGTATTGTAACCCTAGTTTGAGAAAACCACTTCACCCTTTGCAATCGTAGGGGTAATCTTGGGCGGTATACGTACCGTATCCAATACTCGTACCGGATTAGGGGTCGACTTCCGTGACTATCGGGTTGGCCTAATGTAGGGTTTTCTCGGTCCAATTAGCCACTTCCATGTTAGTCCAAGCTTCCTACTCACCTTAGTAGCCCCTAAGGGAATCCTCATCCATGACCACACCTAGTCCTATTTTACCCCGTATCTTGCCCTCGTATGTTTGCATTAGTTATTTACTTATTTAGCTTATTTGCATTATATTCACTCTCTCTTGAATTGTATCGGTCAGACAACATTGTAAAAGGGAAGTAAGGGTAGCTTCTCGGGCCCCAGGGAATACGACCCCTGTGTCACGCACAAGGTATTACTTGACGACCCGTGCACTTGCAGGATAGCACTCATCAGGGTGTGTGCCAACCTCCATTGGAGGGGCACAAGGGCAATCACACTCACAAAAGTCTATAACTCATGTAGCATTGGAGAACTTTGCCAATGAAGAGAAATGAAGTAATCAACATAATCTAACGTTGATTGTGTGCCCAATTCAACGGCCTCGATGAAGAACGATGAATTCGGGAGCATTTCGGCGAGTAATGTAGCAACACTGTAGCTTTTTGTCCTGTAGCAACACTGTAACAAGCTACTGTTCACTTTTTGCCGAAAATAAGGATTTTAAAGAGTTCACACGGGCGTGTGGAAATTCCACACGTCCGTGTGAATTAATTTTCCAACAAGCCAAAAACTTCACATGCCTGTGTACTGCAGCAGAAGTACTGAAGGAAAACACTGTAGCAAGTTACTGTTCACAATCTGCCGAAAATCAGCAAAACAGAATTTCCACAAGGCCGTGTGGAATTAACACATGGGCGTGTGGAAATTCTGCAGCCCGTGTGGAAAATCCACAGCGGCGTGTGGAACTCCGATTTCAGCCTATAAATAGCCCGTTTTCAGATCTATTTGGGGCCCCCCCTTCTATCTCTTGCCAATCTTTTGGGGGGATTTCCGCTAGGGTTTGGAGAGGTTCTTGGAGGTGATTATACGGCATCGACATCGACATCCTTTGGAAGAACGCTATTGGGGGAGCTTTTGTCAGCATCAATTCGGCGAGGTGTGCCCTAGGCTTGACAAGGGATTCGTCTAGAAGACTAGGCGGCTCCACAAGACCATCGATACGATCTACAAGGGGGTTTTCTTTATGGTTTTTATGCATATGTTCTTAATCTCTTTATTGATTTTGTATTGCTCCATGGAGAGCTAAACCCTAGTGGGTATTCGGACTTGTAAACCCTAGGATGATATTGTTTCTATGACTTTTGTTATGCTTTCTTTATTGATGAATTTAATTGAGTTTCAATCTTGATTTATTCTTGTATTGATTTTTCCTTAGATGTGACACTAGGGTTGTGAGCAATTTAGGTTACCCTTTGGAGGTGTGACAACTCCTATAGGGGTAGACTACTTAAGATTGAAGAGGGTTGAGAGGGAGAGTTGTGAGGTAGCGATGTATCCCCTTTCCCTTCCGATGTGATTTCTCCCTACCTCCGTTTCTTTGGTTAATTAGCGGTCGAGATAGAGTGAAGTGCTAGGTAGAAAAACTCCCCTGGGGCTTAGTTACGCGAGTAACAGGCTGAAGGGTTGAAGTGAATCCTACGCACTGGGGCTTAATCTAGACTAGGGTTCTTCCACCTGGACCAAAGGATTAGAACTACATATAGGAACAGGTTTTATCACTAGAAATCCCTAGAGCCTAAAGCAATCCCTAGAGCCTAAAGCAATCCCACGTAGTGTTAGGCTTAGGAAGATAGACTCCCCTTGGGCTTAGTTGACAGGTTAACGAGAGTTAAGGGTCGTAGTGAATCCTAATGCCGGGGCATAATGTTGGGGTTAGTCACGGTTGACCTTAGGTTTGGGACCGTGTGTTTAAGGATATCCTCAACTCAATAAGCCTCAATTGTAGAGCATAATACAAGTTTTGCACTAGAAGCATTAGTCCTAGGGGGAGCTTTGTCCGGGTACCCCATTGTTATATCGATTACCTCTCCTAACCTCATTATTCTTCTTGCACTCTTTTATTTTCTTTTACATCTATACATATATACTTTTCTCATCATTGATTCCCACCATAGAGAGATAGCGATAACACTTGTTTCTGAACACTATTCCCTGTGGATACGACTACCCACTCACAAGGATATTTTATTACTTCGACAACCCGTGCACTTGCGGGACACATGCAAGGGGTGTGTCAGAGCTATACATGTTCATCAAAATATGAGAGAAAGCACAAAGTAAAGACATCAATGAAAACCCCCTCGCGTATGGTGTGGCCGTGGTTTTGTGCGGCCGCCGGACGTCGGTGACGATGCCGATGACGCGCTCCAAACCTCCACGAAGTCCTCTCCGAAACCCTAGCCGCACTCAGAGAAGTTGGCGAGAAAGATAGGTCAAAAGATATCCCAAATAGTCCCCAAAACGGGCTTTTATAATGTTGAGTCGCGGCTTTAAAATCGCCGAAATCGGGATTTCACACGGCCGTGTGGAAATTCCACACGCCCGTGTGAAGTTGCTGGAGTGCTGCTACAGTAATTGTCCAGAAACACTCCCGAATTCGTAGTTCTTCATTGAGGCCGTTGAATTGGGCACACAATCAACGGTAGATCGTGCCGATTGCTTCAAATCTCCTAATTGGTGAAGTTCTCCTTGCTAGCATGAGTTAGACTTATTGTGAATGTGACTGCCTTTGTGCCCTCCAAAGGAGGTTGGCACACACTCACAAGTCTCTACTCATGCCGTGCTCCTTGCTTAGTCCAAGAATCTTCCCAATAATGGCGAACATGATCTAACTTCGTTTCTTTCCTTCACTTTATCTTCACAACCCTACAATGCACAAAAGTAAACAAATGCACACTTTTTAGTGAGAAAATCTAATTAAATTAATTCTCATTGCAAGATAATAACGCTTCGCATTACTATAAACGAGCACTTATCATCTTCTCAGGCCCTTACATCACTCGCCTCATCATAGGTATGGGTCTCAGGGACGGAGTTCAAGGGACCGAGAAGACTACCGTACCAACACCCCTAAGTATTGAGACGATGAGGCTGATGGGTATGGTCTGCAAAGGGGGACTTGGAGTCTATGTTTTGATCGTACCCCAGCCAGAGGAAGAGCAGGCAAAGGGTTCACAACCGACGTTAGAGCCACCTCCTAAGTAAGCCGAGGCACAGGTACCAGCCAAAGTACCAGAGCCACCTCTAGTGCGCATCTTTTAGCCTTCTTGAGGCTAAGAAAGACTTGAGCACCTCGAGAGTGCTGTGCGGGTGTTACAGAGCGAGGTGGCCGAGGTCAGGGCCACCCAGGCAGCACATCACACAGAGGTCATGGCTCGATTAGACATTGTACAGCAGCTACTTGAGCGAGCCATGACTTTACCATTCGTGGTGTGCCCTCGAGCTTCCCTTGTATCTTCACCAGCGGCATCACCACCGATAGATCCAGCTGTACTTACTGAGTCTACCATAGCACCTAAGGCTCCAGCACAGGACATCGACGCTTAGGCATCGTAGTTTCTTTTATTTTTCTTTTATTTGCACTTTTATTTCTTATTTTGGGACTTGTAGTACTCCGAAAGCATTCTCCTTTTGAGTTTATTTTCTATTGATTTTATTTTCCTCGATATGTATTTCATTGCTTTATCTCTATATACTCGAGTTTTATTTTGATTTTTCTTGAGCTACACTGAACCCCTTGTGTATGTATGCAAATGGTCTTGGATGTTTGGAATTTGAGGAATAGTAATAGGCACGGTTATGGGACCGTGTGTGCTCCGCAACCCATTGAGACTCAACTTTCAATGAATTTAGCTCCATCAAACGCAACACTTGTAGTTCAAGGGAGTATTGTTTCAATTGCCCACTTCCACACTATTTTTTTTTTATTGTTATAGTTTTTCTTGAACTTGCATGCGTACATTGGGGACAATGTACATCTTATGTGTGTGTGTGTGTGTGTGGAGGGGGGAGGGGAGTTCACATTGCACACACCTTTACTTGTGCGTTCAATTGTTTATGCTCATGTAGCCCGTGGCGGTTCACCTTAGTTGGAAAGGTTGTATTCTTAGAGTCTAGGAGAATTTTTAACATTGTATTTGATCATTCTCTAGTTTTTATTTGAATTTTAGGGAATTTTTGCTCGATTATCTCATATTGCACTACTCACTCTTGCTATCTTTTGGAAACTCAAGCTTGATGTTTAAGGACTAGTTTATCATCATTTTAGTAGTTTTAAGTTTTCTTTTGAGAAATATATATATAAAAAAACTTGTGAGCTTGTGAATATTTGTCTAGTTTTATTTGTGCATTTGAGGTGGAAAGAGCTACCTCCTATGAAGTATGTATCTACTCTCATAAGTCGAATACAAGTTATGCCCTAATGAGAGAAAGAGCTATCTCATGGGATGCGTGAAAGCTACTACACCGGTAGAAATAGCTACCTCCTCGAAAGTGTGAAAGCCACCTTTGGCGGCCGCCTAGTAAAGGGCTACCTTAGAGGTTGTCTGAAGCTACTACCTCCTTTCTTTTTGGATATAAGTAAGTCCTTTTAACAAGAGTTTGAGGAGTACATTTTGGATTATCTTGAGTGAGTTAGCACACACACATTTTCAAGTTTTTGTCCTTCTTGATTCAAGTGTTTAGCTAGAGCAATGGTATCTTATGGTGTGACGTTCACCAAGTTGTTGTCCTTTTTGTATTCAAGTTGCTGTCAAGCTTGTCGCGTGACGTTCACCAAGTTTTTGGCGATGTTGCCGGGGAACCATCCGGGAATAGTAGGAAAACTTTTGGATCAATGATCTATTCACTTCACTTTCATTTGTAATTATTCACCCTTTCTTGCTTTCATTTTTATCTTTTGTACATATCAACTAATATATATCTTTAACTCTTGCTCTCCCAGGTGTTAATGTAAGCCCTAGCCCCAATACATTGTATGAACTCTTATTATTTAGATAATTATTATGAGGCATCGTTTTATCTATTATTTTTTCTGTGCATAGTTAATAAGATAAAATATCCTTGAATATTGGTTCTGCTCAAGTTATCAAATGCGTGATTTGGATAGTAAAACCCTGAAGTATAAACTAGAATAATATTCTAAATGTCCCTAGTAGATTATTTTCATGGGAATGAAAATAAATTAAGACTAGTATGTCTTTCGTGAGATGGCCTTGTTTTACAGGTCATAGGATATGGGATATCAATCAAAGGACATAGGTACATGTTAGGGAATAGTGTACCTAGATCAATCCGCTCTTGATGACACTACTCACCTTCATGTCGACCACTCCATCAACGAATCAATAATCTTCAAGTGTAGAAAAGAAACTTCGGGAATTGTATTTGAAGACGTGGGAAGGAAGTTAAGGCCATCCTTGAACCCACCAATGCCGGGCTTGGACAATTCCCAACCAAAAAGTTTTCCTTGGCGGCCCAAGCACATTTTATGGGCAATTGAAGTTCATCACAAAACTTGTGGATAGGATGTTGAAGCCTCCAATTGATCCACCCATGCAAATCTTGACAAGTTCTCAACCAAACTTGTTTCCTTGGAGACCCAAACAATTCCTATGGATAGTTCAAGGCCATTTACCAAGGGTTGAGAAAAAGGATGTGGATAGGATGTTGATATTATACCATGATACACCAATGCCAAGCTTAGATAACTCTCAACCAAAGCTTTTTCCTTGGAAGCCTAAGCAACTTTGTGGTGGGATACTCAAAGGAATTCTTGTCGGGACAAAAGAAGAAGCGGGGAGGAGGTTCAAGCTGTCTAAAGATCTGCCCAAGTTTAAATTGCACAACTCCCGGCTCAAGCTTTCTCCGTGGAGGCCAAAAGGTAACTCATGCTTGGCTTCCAAATTTGCATCATCTAGGAAGGTAAGTTTCGTATTTCTTGGTAGTTCTTATACCACTTCTAGCCGGGATGAACAAACCATTTTCAAGCCTCCTTAGGTAAGAAAGAGGTACGTTGAGCTAATGACATTAAACAAGCGCTTCTTGGGAGGCAACCCAAGTTTTTAAATGTGTTGCAATTTCATTTTCATGTTGTTTGAATGCTTGACTTATTCATTTTCCGTATTCTTGGTGTGTTTGAAGTTTTAGTCTTCTTAGGTTTCTTCTTGTGTTAGTCATTTTTATCATCATTTTTGTTTAATCATTTATGCATGTTTATGTGTTTCCTTGAGTGATTTAATGATTAGATATCATGAGATCCATGTTTTGAGTGTTTCCATGCTTTGTTCGGCTTTGTTTCGAGTGTTTTTAGGGTTTAGAGGAGGCTAATTCAATGTAGAATCATGTTCAGGCCATTTATGGCCCGTGAGCTCACCCGTGAGCTATCCAGAGAGTACTCACGGGTAGGCTCACGGCCGTGAGCTCAGGCCGTGAGCTATCCCGAGACTCCTCACGGGTAGGCTCACGGCCGTGAGCCCACCCGCATGGGTTGTCGGGCTGAACATTACATTAGTGTACCTCTCCACCATTTTCTTCATATCTCTCTCATTTCTCATCCGTTTTTCCTCATTCGTTCACCATTTTTTTTCCATTTTTTTTCCTCTACATGAATCTCCTACTTCCAAGGACTTAATTTGCATGATTTATTGGGAGTTTTGCCATCATCTTCACCGATCTTCCAAGGTACCCCTTTCTAAACCCTAGTTGTTGAGCATGAATGTATCTTCATCCTTTCTCCTATTTTTCAAGTTGAATGGATGCCAATGTTGTGGGAGAATGGTTTTTTGTTGTTTTTGTGAGTTTTTGGGGTAATTTGAAAGATTTGTAAAAATGTTTATGCTCAATGTCCAAAGGAAGCTCTTGCAAATTTTTTTTTTGGAGTTCCTGTAGCATTTCTTGAATTCTTTCACACTCCATCATGAGATGCCCTTGATTTTCTTATATATTGGACTGATCTTGTATCATCTATGTTAGCCCTTGGCAACAATTGCAATAAGAGAGATTTGGACATCATGATATTGAATGCACATGAACTTGCTTGGATGATGTTTTGTTCCTTTGTTTTTCTTGTGTTTGTGTTTGTTGTGTTTGTGCTTGTTCTTGTTCTTGTTTCTTTTTGTATTTTCTTTTTGGGTGTGTGATTCGATGCCTTGAGTTGATGTGCTTTTCTACCTTGTAGGGTGGAATTAGGACATCGGGCGTGCTTTCTTCTCCGATATCTACCGAAATCTTTAGTGGTCACCCTGTTCTCATCGACTTCAAGACTCATGCTTTGAGACTCGGGGATGTTCACAAAAACCTCCTACTATGCTTTTATTGTCTATATTTTTGCACTCTACTGTTTAGGCACATTGAGGGCAATGTGCATCTTAAAGTGGGGGGTGGATTTGGTTTTTCGTGAACATTGAAAATTTCTTGGCAATTGCATGCTTAACTACCTATGATAGCTATGATTTTATTGTTAAGGACTTTGATAAGTGCTCGCGTTATAGTAATGCAAAGTATTATTATCTTGCAATGGGCATTGATTTAATCAGATTTTATCACTAAAATGTGTGTATTTGTGTTCTTTTGTATATATAGGGTTGTTGAGAAGATTTAGAGAAAAAGAAGCAAGAATAGGTTATGTTCGCCATTGTTGAGGAGTTCTCGGACCAAGCAAGGAAGAAGGCACGAGTCTAGACTTGTGGGTGTGTGCCAACCTCCATTGGAGGTGCACAAGGGCAGTCACACTCACAAAAGTCTATAACTCGTGTGGCATTGGAGAACTTCGCCAATAAAGAGAAATGAAGTAATCGACATAATCTACAGTTGATTGTGTGTCCAATTCAACGGCCTCGATGAAGAACGATGAATTCGGGAGCATTTCGACAAAATACTATAGCAGCATTGTAGCGTTTGTACTGCAGAAATCACTGTAGCAAGCTACTGTTCACTTTCTGCCGAAATTCAGAATTACAGAGAGTTCACACGGGTGTGTGGAAATTCCACACGGCCTTGCACTGCGGTAAAATACTGTAGCAAAACACTGTAGCAAAAACTGTTCACAGTCTGCCGAAAATCATTTCCACACGGGCGTGTGGAAATTCTGATTTTTCACAGGGGCGTGTGGAATTAACACAGGGGCGTGTGGAACTCCGATTTCAGCCCGATTTCAGCCTATAAATAGCCCGTTTTCAGATCTATTTGGGGACCCTCCCCTTCTATCACTTGCCTATCTTTTGGGGGGCTTTCGGCTAGGGTTTGGAGAGGCTCTTTGAGGTCTTTGGAAGCGATTATACGGCATCGGCATCGACATCTATTTTAAGATAGCTATTGGGGGAGCTTTCGTCAGCATCGATTCGGCGAGGTGTGCCCTAGGCTTGACAAGGGATTCGTTGGAGAAGATGTGCGACTCCAAAAGACCATCGATACAATCTACAAGGGGGTTTTCTTTATGGTTTTATTGCATATGTTCTTAATCTCTTTATTGATTTTGTATTGCTCCATGGAGAGCTAAACCCTAGTTAGTATTCGGACTTGTAAACCCTAGGATGATATTGTTTCAATAACTTTTATTATGCTTTCTTTATTGATGAATTTAATTGAGTTTCAATTTTAATTATCTTTTGCTATTGTTTTCCCCTAACCGTGACACTAGGGTTGAGAACAATTTAGGTTATCCTTTGGAGGTGTGACAACTCCTATAGGGTTAGACTACTTAAGATTGAAGAGGGTTGAGAGGGAGAGTTGTGAGGTAGCAATGTACCCCTTTCCATTCCGGTGTGATTTCTCTCTACCTCCATTTCCTTGGTTAATTAGCGGTCAAGATAGAGTTTTAGGGCTCAATCTAGACTAGGGTTCTTCCACCTAGACCAAAGGGTTAGAACTACATAGAGGAACAGGTTTTATCACTAGGAATCCCTAGAGCTTAAAGCAATCCCACGCAGTGTTAGGGTTAGGAAGATAGACTCCCCTGGTGCTTAGTTGACAGGTCAACAAGAGTCAAGGGTCGTAGTGAATTTTAATACCGAGACATTATGTTGGGGTTAGTCACGGTTGACCTTAAGTTTTGTGACCGTGAGTTTAAGGATATCCTCGACTCAATAGGCATCAATTGTAGAGCATAATACAAGTTTTGCACTAGAAGCATTAATCCTAGGGGGAGCTTTGTCCGGGGTACCCCATCATTATATCGATTACCTCTCCTACCCTCATTATTCTTCTTGCACTCTTTTATTTTCTTTTACATCTATACATATATACTTTTCTCATCATCGATTCCCATCATAGCTAAATAGCGATAACACTTGTTTCTGAACACTATTCCCTGTGTATACGATTACCCACTCACCAGGGTTTTTTATTACTTCGACAAGGCCGTGCACTTGCGGTACACACGCAAAAGGTCGTGTAAGACTTCCTGGCTTGGTAGAATGATAGTTGTGAGCTGTACTTTACCTGTGCTTGCATGTAGCTCTGTTTCACCTTTAGTGCATCCTTATACTTGTTCATGATCACTTCCACTTTTCCAACCAACCTATCATAATAATTTTTGCATTAGTCTGTTAAATTCTATTTTCAATACTCTTTTAGGAGCTTTTGTGTTCCTTCATTGTTTTCTTTAGCCTAAAGTGAACTGTTGTAGTGGGTTTAACTAGGGGATTTGAAAGTTAGTCTGTACATATATTTATCAAAAAAAAATAAAAAAAAAGGAGTCTATGACAGTGTTCCTCTGCTAATATAGCATGAATGCGTCTATGTAGACTGTAACCAAGTAGGATGGGTGGCTCTTGTGCCTGCCCAGCATGTGCATCCGTCTAAAAGATTTTTGCGCAGTCTATGTTAGTCAGGAACTCAGAAAAAAAAAAGAAAAGAAAAGAAAAAAAGAGTGTATGTTTGTATATAGATGAGAGTAATAAAGTCTCTTAATCCCATGGTCCTCGCTGTGTAGTCACTTAAGAGCTAAAGTTTTATCTAGGAACCAAAGGACTCTTAATTGAGTATTGAGGGTGTATTTAACATTTTAATGCCGTCTTCGTTGTGCGTGGGGTGAATGGGCATCCTGGGGTAATCCAGGGTGTGGAGGTCAAGCTTGTCGCGTGACGTTCACCAAGTTTTTGGCGCTGTTGCCGGGGAACCATCCGAGAATAGTAGGAAAACTTTTGGATCAATGATCTAGTCACTTCACTTTCATTTGTAATTATTCACCCTTTCTTGCTTTCATTTTTATCTTTTGTACATATCAACTAATATATATCTTTATACATGCTAAGACTAAACTAGATCCTAGAAAAACATGTAAAACCTTGGCTTGCCTCCCAAGAAGTGCTTGTTTAATGTCACTTAGCTTGACGTATCTATCTTACCTTACGGGGGTTCATGAATGAAGGTTGACCTCTTTCCTACAATCTGAAAGCATGCAGTACATAATTTTTGTAGAATAGAGGGAGAGTTAGAGATTTTGTTACCACACAAGGGTGAACCACCCTTACTCCGTTCTTGCTCATCCCCATTGTTCTTGGGTCTTTTCGTGTGGCGCCACTTCACACTCTTCATTTTTCTCCTCATCTTCTTCATGAGTCCCGAGTCCGGCTTGACGTCCTTCTCGACTAGACCAAGTGAAAGCACTTCTTCTTTGATCTCCATGTCTTGGTCTGGCCACCCTTCATACGGATCAGGGTTCAACATTTCCTGCACATAATCATCAATTCGTTCATCGGTAGTGTCAAGAAAATATAAAGTATCATCAAAGTCAAGAGAGTGTCTCATGGCTTCGGCGAGGCGGTATGTCAGCTTGTCATCTCCAACCGGCAATATGAGCTCCCCGCTATCCATGTCAATCAAAGACTTGGAAGTGCGTAAGAACGGCCTTCCAAGGATCAATGGAACCTAGACATCTTCATCGACATCTAACACCATGAAGTCAATAGGAAATATGTATTTGTCGACTTTAACCAACACGTCTTCCACAATCCCTCTCGGATGCCTCACTGATCGATCTGCTAGTTGAAGTGTCATCCAAGTCGGTCTAGGCTCGCCCAAGCCTAGCTTTTGGAAGAACATGTAGGGCATGACATTGATGCTTGCCCCCGAGGTAGCCAATGCCATCTCTTCACCCAAGTTGCCAATGTTGCATGATATTATGAAACTCCCGGGATCTTTTCTCTTGCTCGACATGTTCTTTTGCAATACGACAGAGCAATTGGCATCAAGGATCACAGATGCACTCTCCTCCAATTTCCTCTTGTTGGTCAAGAGGTCCTTCAAGAACTTCGCGTACTTGGGCATTTGGGCCAATGCTTCCACGAATGGTATGTTAATGTGCAACTGCTTGAAACTCCCAGAAATTTCTTGTATTGTTCGTTCTCTTGGTCATTCTTCAATCGTGAAGGATAGGGAATTTTTGGCTTGTAGGGTGGTGTTGCCACCTCTTTCTCCTTTGTCGGTCATTCCTTCCTCTATCTCAATGACCTCGGGTGTCTCCTGTGTCTTCTCTAGAGGGAGATTTCTCTGGACCTCTTTTCCACTCCTCAAGGTAATTGCCTTCAATTGTTCCCTCAGATTGGTCTCAGTATTACTAGGCAAACTACCTTAAGGCCTTTCCGCCAATGTCTTCGCAATTTGCCCCATTTGAGTCTCCAAATTATGTAGGTAGGCGGTGTGATTGCGAAGTGTAGCTTCTACCAATTGGAATCTAGCATCCAACGAAGCAACAAACCGTGCGAGAGCTCTTTCTAGATCGGTCATCTTCCCCTCTAGCCCAGTCACTCGATCTTCTAAGTTCGGTGCCTGTTGACCATGAAATCCCAGTGGTGTGTTGTTCTTTTGTTGTGACTGCCCTTGGTTGCTCCATGAGAAATTTGGGTGGTTCTTCCACCCCGGTTGTAAGTACCACTATACGGGTTGCCTTGGCCTTGTCCTATATACGCATTGCCCACAAAATCATCATGTTCCACCGTACTAGTGCCTCCATTAGCAATCGGGTAATCACTAGAAGCGTGACCTCCCCCACAAGTGTTACAAGTAGTAATGGCCGCAACTCTTGGTGAAGTTAGAACATCTAACTTCTTACTTAGTGCTTCCACCTGTGCTGCCAAAGATGTAACTGCGTCAACCTCATGAATTTTGGCAACCTTCTTCTTGTCCCTTGTGTTCCATTGATAGCTATTCATAGCCATCTCTTCAATAAGGTGCCGGGATTCACGGGAGTCTTGCTTCCTAGAGTTCCTCCTGCCACCGCATCTAGAAGTTGCTTGGTACTTGGATTCAACCCGTTGTAGAAGGTATGAATGATCATCCACTCGGGGAATCCATGTTGTGGACACTTTCGAAGGAGCTCCTTGAACCTATCCCATGTCTCTAATAGAGACTCCAATTCTAATTGCATGAAGGATGAGATCTCATTCCGGAGCCTTGCTGATTTTCCCAGAGGGAAATACCTAGCCAAGAACGCCTCACCCATCTCCTCCCATGTAGTAATAGATGGTCTTGGTAATGAATGTAGCCAATTCCTTACTTTTCCCTTCAATGAAAATGGGAAGGCTCTCAGCCGAATTGCGTCGTTCGTTACTCCATTAATTTTCAATATGTCACACACTTCAACGAAGTTCTCTAGATGGTTGTTGGTATCTTTATCGGTCAACCCATTAAATTGTGCGGACTGTTGCAACAGCTGAATGAATGACGGCTTCAACTCAAAGTGTTTGCGGTAATTGGGGGCCTCACAATGCTTGATTGGGTCATCATTACCGCGGGTCTACCAAAATCGGACAATGTCCTTTGTTGTTCATTCTGTTTTTCCATTGCTTCTGACCCTTCTGAATCATACTGGCTTGCTTGGACTGTTCTTCCACAGGTTCTTTCCCTTTACGATACGTTCTTCTACCAATGTTCAGGTCTCCTTCAATAAGAATTGAAGGGTTTTCGCAGGTCATAACCTGAAGCCAACACAAAGAAAAGAAAAATAAAAACAATGATAGATAAAGAAAGTGTGAAATAGACAACGAAGTGAATAACTAAAGCAGCAAAAATAAGTATAAAAAATACGCCTATTCCATGCCAACGGTGCCAAAAACTTAACACGACCCCTTACGTGTATCCCGCAAGTGCACGGGCTTGTCGAAGTAATAAAATTACCCTAGTGAGTAGGTAGTCGAATCAATATGGAATAGAGATTTAAAACACAAGATTTCGCTATTTAGTTGTGCGGTGTATGACAAGTGATAATAGAATTGATGAGTGAATTATTGAAGCAATTAGAATAAAAGGCAAGAATTTAAATAGAGAGATGGAAGACAAGAATGTGTAAGGAGAAGTGAAAAGAGAAAGACTAGCAATGGATGAAATAGTGTATCCGGACAAGCTACCTCTAGGACTTATGCTTCTAGTGCAAGACTATGCTATTATACTTTCCTATTGATGTTAATTGAGTCGAGGATATCCTTAAATACACGGTCCAAAACTTAAGGTCAACCGTGTCTAACCCCAACATTATGCTGCGCCATTAGGATTTACTACGACCCTTGACTCTCGTTGACCTGTCAACTAAGCCCCAGGGGAGTCTATCTTCCTAAGCATAACACTACGTGGGATTGCTTTAAGCTCTAGGGATTCCTAGTGATAAAACCTGTTCCTATATGTAGTTCGAACCCTTTGCTCCATGTGGAAGAACCCTGGTCAAAATTAAGCCCTAACACTCTATCTCGACCGCTAATAAACCAAGGAAACGGAGGTAGGAAGAAATCACATCAGAGGGAAAATGGGATGCTTCGCTACCTCACGACTCACCCTCTCAACCCTATTCAATCTTAAGTAGTCTAACCCTATAGGAGTTGTCACACCTCCAAAGGGCAACCTATATTACTCTCAACCCTAGTGTCATGGCTAAAGGAAAATAATACCAAAAGATAATTAAAATTTAAACTCAAATTTATTCATCAATAATGGAAAAGCATAATAACAATGTCATAGAAACATAATAATCCTAGGGTTTTACAAATCCGAATACCCACGAGGGGTTTAGCTCCTCATGGAGCTAAACATGTTCATCAAAGTATATAAGAAATTGTAAATAAAAAGTATTGATGCAAACCCCTTGCATATGGTGTGGCCGTGCCGTGGTCTTGTGCGACCGCCGAACGTCGGTGACGATGCCGATGACACGCTTCAAACCTCCACAAAGTCCTCCCCGAAACCCTCGCCGCACTCTCCAGAGGTTGGGTAGAAAGTTATGTCAAAAGTCTTCAAAATCGAGCTTTTATAATGTTGAGTCGGCTTGAAAATCAAACTTATCGGGACTTCACACGGCCATGTGGAATATCCACACGCCCGTGTGAAGTTTCTGGCTTGCTGGAAAATTAATTCACACAGCCGTGTGGAATTTCCACATGCCTTTGTGAACAGTAGCTCGCTACAGTGTTTTGCTGAAGTAACGAGCTACAGTGCTCACCGAAACACTCCCGAATCCGTTGTTCTTCATTGAGGCTATTGATTTGCGTACACAATCAATGTTAGATCGTGCCAATTGCTTCAAGTCTCCTTCTTGGTAAAGTTCTCCTAAGCCACACGAGTTAGACTTGTTGTGAATGTGACTGTCTTTGTGCCCCTCCAAAGGAGGTTGGCACACACTCACAAGTCTAGGCTCGTGCCTTGTTCCTTGCTTGGTCCCAAAACTTCCGAACAACAGCGAACACGATCTAACTTCGTTCTTTTTCTCCAAATTAGCTCCACAAACCTACAATGCATAAGAATACACAAACACACACAATTTAGTGATAAAATTTGATAAAAGATATGTTTATTGTAAGATAATAACACTTCGCGTTACTATAACACGAGCACTTATCAATTACGAAGTATAGCTTCCACCGATTGAAATCCAGCATCCGACGAAGCAACAAACCTCGTGAGGGCTCTCTCTAGATCGGTTATCTTCCCCTCTAGCCCGGTCACTCGGCTTTCTAATTTCGGTGCTTGTTGGCCTTGAAATCCCGGTGGTGCGTTGTTCTTTTGTTGTGACTGCCGTTGGTTGCTCTATGAGAAATTCAGGTGGTTCTTCCACTCTGGGTTGTAGGTTCCACTGTACGGGTTGCCTTGGCCTTGTCCTCTGTAAGCATTACCAACAAAATCAGCCTGTTGCACCGTACTAGTACCTCCAATAGAATAGGACAATCATTAGAAGCGTGACCTCCCCCACAACCATTACGAGTAGTGATGGCCGCAACTCTTGGTGAAGTTAGAACATCTAGCTTCTTACTCAATGATTCCACCTATGTCGCCAATGCTGTAACTGCATCAACCTTATGAATTCCGGCCATCTTCTTTTGGTCTCTTGTGTTCTATTGATAGCTATTCATAGCCATCTCTTCAATAAGGTGTCGGGCTTCACCGGAAGTCTTGCTTCCTAGAGTTCCTCCTGCCGCCACATCTAAGAGTTGCTTGGTACTCGGATTTAACCCATTGTAAAAGGTATGAATGATCATCCACTCGGGGAATCCATGTTGTGGTAATTTGCGGAGGAGCTCCTTGAACCTATCCCATGTCTCAAATAAAGACTCCAATTCCATTTGCATGATGGACGAAATCTCATTCTGGATGATAAACGCCTAACTGTACGTATTATTTATGTATGTTTGCGTATTTATAGAGTATTTTTGTATGTGTGGATGCCCGTTTTCGGTCTAAATTGGTTTATTTCGTGTTACAGGCACAGAAGATACCGTGGGGAGCTCGACAATATGATTTTAGAAGAAATTGGCAGGAAAAAGACCATTTTTGAGCACCGGTGCTGTAGATGAATACTGTAGCAGCACTGTAGCACGAAACCTTTGGCAAAACGGCTAAGTCTGGAAGATCATGCGGGCTACCATGCGGGCACTGCAGAGGCCGCATACGACTGTAGCAATTTCACTGTAGTAAAATTACTGTAGCGGCACTGTAGCAACTTACGCGATTTTCTGGATTTCTCGGAAACTTTCTCTCCCCGCATGCGGGGCCGCATGGGTGACCGCATAGCATCCCGAAATTAGGTTTTAAAGGCCTTTTGGGCATTCTTCTTGTTATCTTTTGGCCACCATTCTCCTCCATCATCTTCTTGGACTTCAAGGCTGCGGGAGAAGGCATTTTTTAGGAGCAAATCGAGGGGAGAAGAAGATCACACACTCAAGGGCGAGCATCTAGGATCTTGTTGGCGCGGATCCTTCAAGTTCTCATCACCATCTTCTTCTAGTCTTCATCTTAGGGGAGTTGTTATGAGCTTTACTTTGTATTTCTTGTTTTGTAGGCATTCTCCTTTGTTGATGATGAACTAGACTCCCAAGGTCGCCGGGCATCCGGTGAACCTTGGGATGAACTTGCTTGTTTGGATACTTGATTTATATGTATGGTATTTGTGTGGTTTGTGGTTTAAGTTTGGTGTATTTGAATGCCTTGGTATGCATGAGAACTCTGTGTATCAATTTTTAGGTAATGCTAGGTTGCATGACCATTGCCCTAGTGTTAGACTCACCAAGCTTAGAAGGGATACATGTACAAATACGCCGTGACCATCGGGTATTTTGTACCCCTCCAACCATTAGGGTTGAGCCTAGATATTGTGTTTGACTCTAATTTGAGATTTCCCTAGGCCCTTAGCAATCGTGTGGGGATTTGGGCGGTAGAAATACCGTAGCGGTGGAAATTCCGTATTCCAATACCCATACTGGATTAGGGGTCATCACTGATGAGTCGCCGCGCGACACGCTAAAGAAGCGATCACGCGACTCCCCGGCCGCAAGTGCACGGGTCGTCAAGTAATAACCTCTCGTGCGAACACAAGAGAGTCGTATTCCCAAGGGCCCCAAGATCTGCTATTACTTCCTCCTAGGTATCACTATCTGGTCTACCAAATCAAGAGTTTAATATAAACACAAATAGGAAAATTAAATAAAAGAAAAGCTATAAACAAAATGGACTAAGGCACACCATACAAGCAATGTAAAGAACAAGTAGCAATGATAACTAGAGGCCTCGGGCGAGGATCCCCTAAGGAGAAGAACAAGTTAGGATGAATATAGGAAATTGAGCGCTAAGTTGGCTAGGTTTGATCCGCTAGACTCGGGAGTCGACTACCCCGGAACCTCCGTAGTGTAGCCCTAATCCAATACAGGTTCCTCTATCCAGAAGATACCCCTACGATGTCATTGGGAACAGGGAGTCTCGATTAGGGTTATTCTAATGCGCGCTTTCGGCTAAAACAACCCTAACCACGCGGGGAGCTACCGGCACCCGGAACCTCCGGTGTACTGGCACATTGAATCCCCCTTCAATCATTGTTCGACCTAATACATGCAAGCATCCCGCCATACACATACAATTCATGAATCAAAACCTACGGAATCCATCCATTGTAGGTTGAACATTAAAACAATAGATTGAAATCAAACAAACAAGCCAACAATCATCTATAAACAAGTATCATCATCCATACAAGTTCCTCTCCCAAGGTTCACCGGAGCCCGGTGGCCTTGGGAGGCTAGTTCCACATCAAAAGAGAGAAAACAAGATATAACCAATGATAAAGCTCATAAAAATCTCCCTTGGACGTAGGCTAGAAGGTGGTGATGAAAGCTCGCCGGATCCGCGCCGATCAAGCTCCTTGATGACAACCTTGAGTGCTTCCTTCTTCTTCCCTTGAGTTTTGCTCTTCAAATTGCCTCTCCAATCCGGTGATAATGGTGGAAATGGGTGGAGATGATGGTGGAGAATGGAGGAGGAGCTGGTGGAGAAGGATGGAGGAGAGGGTGGCCAAAGACCAGCTCTCCCAAGCCCTAGAAAGCCTTAAATAACCCAAACAAAGCCTCATCAGCCCGTGCGTGTGCGGGCACTGTGCGGGCCGCACAGTGCCCGCACACCCTTCTGTCTGTCCTGTGCGGGCACTGTGTGGGCCGCACAGTGCCCGCACACCCTTCTGTCTGTCCTGTGCGGGTACTGTGCGGCCGCACACTGGCCGCACACTGCTACAGTAACTGTGCTACAGTGGAAATGCTACAGTAAAATCACTACAGTAACTTCCTCAAATCCACTCTTTTCTTGCCCGAAACTTGAGGATACGTATGAGCATTAATAAATTCTTCGATGTATGCCGAAAGAAGCTCAATCACGCAGTAGATGATCTTCAGATGCCCTGAAATGATAATTAACAAGAAAAGCGCGTAAAGGGCATCGGAGTCATAGAAAAATGCATGAAAGTGTATAAAATATATATAATAAATGTGATGTATTTAGACACTTATCAAATACCCCCCACTTAAGCATTTGCTTGTCCCCAAGCAAACGGACATGAAAACCAGGGATACTGATAAGTGACTAAATACAAAACCTCAGGCAAAAGATGATATCATAGCCAAAACGAAACTCAAAATACTAAGCAAAGACCACTTGAGATCATTCACGCATTCATTGGCCGTGGTGTGCTGTGTGTGTGCAAATCCCCTAGTTCGAAGCCCTGTAGTCCAAACAAGGTAGACAAGACCCCGAGGACCACTTCTTGAAGCAATTCACGCCACTTAGTGGGATACGGCCTTGAGGTGGTAGAAATACATCTAGTAGAGTCCTAAGGATCCTTCCTCTTATTTTCGAACAAACACCGGTCGAATTTTATTTTTCTGTACACAATTGCTTAACTTTTTCTTTTTCTTTTCCGGGACTAACATGAATTGCAAATCCACATTACCTGGAGCTTTGCACATTCATATAAACGCGCTCATGTCCTTATAGCTTTTGGCGAGAGGAACACTCTGGTTAGGAGCCAGAACCCCAAGTTACTTCACTATTAGGACAGAGGAGCACTGTCCACGTTTTTATTTACTTTGCCCTTTTTTTTTTTTTTTTTTTTTTTTTTCGACCGTATTGCAAAAAAAAAGAACAAGAAGAAGGTCCTTAAAACCCTATTAGAAGACATTCTAACACGTCAAGGCGCGAAACCACTAGTATGGGTTAGCCACTAAGAGGGTCACGAAGGTGCTGTTGTCCCTCGCCTAGGTGTCCAGGGTTCTACCTAAGGGAAAGTTGCGAGAAATGCCTAGAATAACACGAAAATCTCAAGTGTGCAAGGTCCCATGAAGCTTAGCATTTATCACAGTTTCGAGCTATAATACGATCACAAATAAGTATGCCATCCTAGGTTTTACGATCATGCAACAATTCATAGATTTTCAAATAAGTTCACGAAATAAGTAATCAAACCAAAACATGCACACCCACCCCCCACTTAAAGTAGTACATTGCCCTCAATGTACCTAAGTCGGCAGTAGATAAAGAATACGCAATAAAAATAGAGGAGGTAGGTTCGTGAACTTCCCTGAGTCTCAAAACATAATCTTGAAGTCCATGAGATCAGGGTGGGCAATGAGGAATCATGTAGATGTTGGGAGAGAAGAAAGCACGAGATGCTCCAATTCCACCTGCAAGGTAGAAAGGAACATCACCTCAAGGTATCCATCACTCACAAGAAGAAAATAAAAACAAACAAACAAACACACAAAGCTAAGAACAAAGAAAACAAGAAATACGAAAAACAATGTGTGGGTGCTCGAGTGAAAATTTCCAAATCAATGCTTGGCAAAACTTGAAAACAAATGATATAAGATTATGCATTTCCAAGTTTACAACATTCTAACATCAAGAAGCTTTGGAATTACAACAAATTCAAACAATGAAACACAATAAAGATGAGAGATACGCTTATACCCAAAGCTAGACGAAAAAATTCAAACATGTTGGTGAAAACTCGATGAAAACAATAGATCGACAAAATTAAAACTCAAAAAAATGATGAGAACTTTAAGATCAATGAAAGGTTGGCCAAATGAGGAGGCAAACTAAGAGGATTCACCAAAAAAAATTGGAGAGAAATCGGGTGAAAGGAAGGCGAAGAAATCAGCCCCAAAGATGCTGAAATTTGGCTGAAAAATGGGCTGAAATGGCTGTGTGCGGGCTGTACACAGCCCACGCATGCGTGTGCGGGCTGTACACAGCCCGCACACCCTTCTGGTGTCTGTGTGCGGCCTGTGTGCGGCCCCGCACACTGGCCGCACACCCTACAGGCTGGTGTGTGCGGTTGATGTGCGGGGCTGCACACAGCCCGCACAGGGCTCTGTCTGGTGTGTGCGGGTGGTGTGCAGGGCCGCACACTGCCCGCACACCCCTAAAATCTGTGCTTTTGGCCTTGAAATGCTTTGAAACTCCTCCCAAAACCTAGTATTCTCAACCCTACATGCATAAAACTCATCAAAACACAAAGATGATCATAAATAAATGAAGAATACACCAAGAATCACCAACATGAACAAAAACACTCATCCAAGCATCATATGCAATATGAATACATCCACACAAAGTTAAACAAACAAAAACTAAGAAAACTAAGACAAACAAACAAACAAAGAAAAATACGAAATTTGACACCTTGGGTTGCCTCCCAAGAAGCGCTTGTTTAACGTCACGAGCTTGACGTACCTTTCTTACCTCATGGAGGCTTGAAGACGGTGTGCTCCTCCCGGCTAGACATGGCATAAGAACTACCAAAGAAAATAAAATGTACCTGCCGGGATGGAGCGAGTGTGGAGGTCAAGCATGAACTACCTTTTGGCCTCCATGGAAAAAGCTTGGGTCGGTAATTGTGCAATTTGAACTTGGGCGGATCCTTGGATGGCTTGAACCTCCTCTCCGCTTCTTCTTGATTCCCGGCCCAAATACCTTTGAATATCCCACCAAATTGTTTGGGTCTCCACGGAAAGAGCTTTGGTTGAGAACTATCCAAGCTTGGCACGGGTGGGTTCTTGGGCGGCTTCAACACCCTATCCACATTTCTTTTCTCAACCATGGTGGGATGATCATGGATTGCCCACAAAACTTGCTTGGGCCTCCAAGGGAATATTTTTGGTTGGGAATTGTCCAGTCCAGGCATAGGTGGGTTCAATGATGGCTTTATCTTGCAACCCACATCTTCAAATACAATTCCCGGAATTTTCTTAGTGCACAAAACCAAAATGGGCAGTTGGGTGGAATGGTTGATGTTGAGGCAAGTAGCTTCTTCAATTGTGCTTGATGAACATGTTTCTACTTCCTCACACTCTTTTCTGGCCAAGTTTTCTACAATGCCCCTGTCTTCTCCCATAGCATCTACAGGTTGAACTTCTACAACTTGCTCATTACTCCTTTTTTCCTCATCCATTAATTTGAGAAGTTCCACCACTTGTTTCTCAATTCTATCAATAGATGCTTGAAGAATTGGCATGCTTGCTTCCAACGCTACCAACCGAGAGTCCGTGACTTGCATGTACTTAGCTAAGACATCTTCAGTGGTAAACGTCCTCTTCGTTGGTGGTTGTGGGGGTTTTGGCAGCAGTCCAAAGTTAGAGTGCTCCCAGTGTTGTCCATGGTGATGTGATGAAAAATCTAGGTGCCCTCGCTGATATGGATTATATACATGCTCGAATTGATTTGTACTGCATGCCCTCAAGGCCTCATACTCATTGATTTGCCATTTTTCGAGATGAAAATATGTGCCACCAGAAGCATCTCGAAAACCCATTGCCCTGTGCACAAAACAAACAAAGAAAAATTTAAGGTATCAAAGAAAACAAGAATATTTACAAAAGAAAATATAAATGACTAGAGTAGCGAGCTAGAAGTTTTCCTAGCATTCTTGGATGCTCCCCGGCAACGGCGCCAAAAACTTGATGAGTCGCCGCGCGACACGCTAAAGAAGCGATCACGCGACTCCCCGGCCGCAAGTGCACGGGTCGTCAAGTAATAACCTCTCGTGCGAACACAAGAGAGTCGTATTCCCAAGGGCCCCAAGATCTGCTATTACTTCCTCCTAGGTATCACTATCTGGTCTACCAAATCAAGAGTTTAATATAAACACAAATAGGAAAATTAAATAAAAGAAAAGCTATAAACAAAATGGACTAAGGCACACCATACAAGCAATGTAAAGAACAAGTAGCAATGATAACTAGAGGCCTCGGGCGAGGATCCCCTAAGGAGAAGAACAAGTTAGGATGAATATAGGAAATTGAGCGCTAAGTTGGCTAGGTTTGATCCGCTAGACTCGGGAGTCGACTACCCCGGAACCTCCGTAGTGTAGCCCTAATCCAATACAGGTTCCTCTATCCAGAAGATACCCCTACGATGTCATTGGGAACAGGGAGTCTCGATTAGGGTTATTCTAATGCGCGCTTTCGGCTAAAACAACCCTAACCACGCGGGGAGCTACCGGCACCCGGAACCTCCGGTGTACTGGCACATTGAATCCCCCTTCAATCATTGTTCGACCTAATACATGCAAGCATCCCGCCATACACATACAATTCATGAATCAAAACCTACGGAATCCATCCATTGTAGGTTGAACATTAAAACAATAGATTGAAATCAAACAAACAAGCCAACAATCATCTATAAACAAGTATCATCATCCATACAAGTTCCTCTCCCAAGGTTCACCGGAGCCCGGTGGCCTTGGGAGGCTAGTTCCACATCAAAAGAGAGAAAACAAGATATAACCAATGATAAAGCTCATAAAAATCTCCCTTGGACGTAGGCTAGAAGGTGGTGATGAAAGCTCGCCGGATCCGCGCCGATCAAGCTCCTTGATGACAACCTTGAGTGCTTCCTTCTTCTTCCCTTGAGTTTTGCTCTTCAAATTGCCTCTCCAATCCGGTGATAATGGTGGAAATGGGTGGAGATGATGGTGGAGAATGGAGGAGGAGCTGGTGGAGAAGGATGGAGGAGAGGGTGGCCAAAGACCAGCTCTCCCAAGCCCTAGAAAGCCTTAAATAACCCAAACAAAGCCTCATCAGCCCATGCGTGTGCGGGCACTGTGCGGGCCGCACAGTGCCCGCACACCCTTCTGTCTGTCCTGTGCGGGCACTGTGTGGGCCGCACAGTGCCCGCACACCCTTCTGTCTGTCCTGTGCGGGTACTGTGCGGCCGCACACTGGCCGCACACTGCTACAGTAACTGTGCTACAGTGGAAATGCTACAGTAAAATCACTACAGTAACTTCCTCAAATCCACTCTTTTCTTGCCCGAAACTTGAGGATACGTATGAGCATTAATAAATTCTTCGATGTATGCCGAAAGAAGCTCAATCACGCAGTAGATGATCTTCAGATGCCCTGAAATGATAATTAACAAGAAAAGCGCGTAAAGGGCATCGGAGTCATAGAAAAATGCATGAAAGTGTATAAAATATATATAATAAATGTGATGTATTTAGACACTTATCAATCACCGTGACCATCGGGGTGACCTATCTTTGGATGTCTCTTGGCCTAACCACCTTTGCCTGTGTGATTCGAGTATTCTTCTAGCTTTAGTTGTCCCGAGGGGATCCTCGCCCGCGGCCTCGTTCATTTATTGCTCATTGTTTCCTTAATGCGCTTGTTTGGTGTGCCTTAGATCACTTGTTTATAGTTTTATCTTTTGTTTGTTTCCTTATCTTGTTTTAAATCTATATTTGGTAGACTAGACAGTGTCATCTAGAGGGAAGTAATAGCAGCTCTTGGGACCCCAGGGAATACGACCCCCTCGCGCGTGCGTGAGGGGTATTACTTGGCGACCCGTGCACTTGCGGTTGAAGTCACCACTGGAGCCTCACTGATTTTCCAGGAGGGAAATATCTACTTACCTGCAACGCCGCTAAAAACTTGACATGACCTCTTGCGTGTATCCCGCAAGTGCACGGCTTGTCGAAGTAATAAATTTACCTTGGTGAGTCGGTAGTCGAGTCCACAGGGAATAGGGCCTTAAGACACGAGGTTTCACTAATTAGCTAAGCGATGTACGGTGAAAGTGAAGAGAATTAATGAGTGAATATGAAAACAGTGTAAAGAAATAAGAAATTAAATAGAAAAATGGAATGTAACAGAGTGCAAGAATGAGTAAATAGAGAAATACTAGCAATCGATGAAATAGGATACACGGACAAGCTACCCCTAGGACGTATGTTTCTAGTGCAAGACTATGCTATTATATTTTCTTATTGATGTTAATTGAGTCGAGGATATCCTTAAACACACGGTCCCAAACCTAAGGTAAACCGTGACTAACGCCAATACTATGCCTAGGCATTAGGTTATCACTACGACTCTTGACTCTCGTTGACCTGTCAACTAAGCCCTAGAGTAGTATGTCTTCCTAAGCCTCACACTACGTGGGATTGCTTTAAGTTCTAGGGATTCCTAGTGATAAGACTAGTTCCTATGTATAGTTCTAACCCTTTGGTCTAGGTGGAAGAATCCTAGTCTAAATTAAGCCCCAGCACTAGGGTTCACTTCAACCCTTCACTCTGTTGCTCGTGCAACTAAGACCCAGGGGAGTTCCTCTCCTAGTACTTCACTCTATCTCAACCGCTAAGAAATAATGGAACATGAAGGTAGGAAGATTCACACCGGAGGGGAAAAGGGACGTTCCGCTACCTCACGACTCATCCTCTCAACCCTCTTTAATCTTAAGTAGTCTAACCCTATTGGAGTTGTCACACCTCCAAAGGATAACTTAGATTGTTCTCAACCCTAGTATCACGACTAAGAGAAAAAAAATTACAAGAGATAATTAAGATTTAAACTCGAATTTATTCATCAATAATGGAAAAGCATAATAACAATGTCATAGAAACATAATGATTCTAGGGTTTACAAGTCCGAATACCCACGATAGGTTTAGCTCCCCATGGAGCTATACAAATTCATCAAAATATATAAGAAGGCAAAAATTGAAAGCATTGATGAGAACAACCTTGCGTATGATGTGGCCGTGGTCTTGTGCCACCGCCGGACGTCGGTAACGATGCCGATGATGCGCTCCAAACCTGCACAAAGTCCTCTCCGAAGCCCTAGCCACACTCTCAAGAAGTTCGAGAGAAAGATAGGTCAAAAGATATATATAAAAACTCTCTAAATCGGGCTTTTATAATGTTGAGTCACGGTTTTAAATCGATTAAAACGGGGCTTCACACGACCGTGTGGAATTTATTCACGCCGCCCGTGTGGAATTTCTACACGCCCATGTGAACTCTCTGGAATGCTGATTTTCGGCTGAAAGTGAACAGTAGCTTGCTATAATGGTTTGCTACAGTTCTGCTACAGTGGTTTGCCAAAATACTCCTGAATTCATCGTTCTTCATCGAGGCCATTGAATTGGGCACACAATCAATGGTAGATCGTACCGATTACTTTAAATATCCTTCTTGGTGAAGTTCTCCAAAGCCACACGAGTTAAACTTATTGTGAATGTGACTGCCTTTGTGCCCCTCCAAACGAGGTTGGCACACACTCACAAGTCTAATCTCGTGCCTTGCTCCTTGCTTGGTCCGAAAACTCCCCAAAAATGGCAAACATGATCTAACTTCGTTCTTCTTCTTCAAAATAGCTCCACAAACCTACAATGCATAAGAGTACACAAATGCACACCATTTAGTGATAAAATCTGATAAAAGAGATACTCATTGTAAGATAATAACGCTTTGCGTTACTATAACACAATCACTTATCACTTAACTTGTAAAATCTATACACTTTCATGCAACTTGTTTATTGTTTTGATGACATTATGCGCACTTGATCTATCTATTTTCTTTCAGGGCTTCGATGGAACATCTTCACCGAAATAAACCATATTCGAGTTGTTCCGGAGAAAATTGAAGAAGAATTGAATTGTTTGCATGTTCTAGATGCAATGGGTCACACAAAACTCAGCTCACACAGAGCAGTGTGCGACCACAATGCGGGGCCGCACTACAGCTGCACAGCTCTGCCAGTGAGTTGTGCAGCCAGTGTGCGACCCGCACACTGGTTGGACACACCAGCTAGTGACCTATGCAACTAGTGTGCGGCCAGTGGGCGGCACACTGGCCCCACACACTAGCCAGAAGGCTGTGCTGGTGAGTGTGCGGCCCTCACACAACCCGCACAGCCTCGGGGTTATATAAGGGCATTTGTAGGGTTTTTGAAGGAGAGTTGATTCTCATCCAACTTCCACACACCCTCAAGCCATTCTCATCATATTTGGACGTGTTTTTGGAAAGGATTAAAGGAGAGAAGAAGGAGAGAACATAGGAAAGCATCAAAGGGCTCGCCGGCGCGGATCCGATGAATCCTCATCATCACCTTCTAGCCGACATTTTGAGGGCAGTTTTCTCATTGTTTGCATGATGGTTGTCTTGTATTGCAACCTCTCCCATTTTGTTATGTCGAACTAGACCGCCAAGGCCACCGGTCTCCTAGTGAACATTGGGAGGATACTTTGTATGGATGACATTGTTATTTTTTTATATAAATGATTGTGTGTGGCTTGTGTTGTTGGTTTTAATCTATCATTATCATGTTCATTCTACAATGGATGGATTCCGTATATTTGATTTTGAAAAATACTTGTTTGGATGGATGCTAGCTTGTATTAGTTCATGTGATGATTAAAGAGGGATTCAATGTATTAATGCACCAGAGGTTCCGTGTATTGATAGCCTCCCGCGTAGTAAGGGTTATTTTAGCCGAGAGTGTGCATTAGAATAAACCTTGCCAAGACTCCCTGTTCCCAAAGACATCGTGGGGGTATCTTCAAGATAGAGGAACCCGTACTGGATTAGGGCTATACTACGGAGGTTCCGGGGTAGTCGACATCAGAGTCTAGCGAACCAAAACCAAGTCAGCCTTATCTTTAAAATTGCTATCATCATCCGTACTTAGTCTTCTCCCAGTGGAATCCTCGCCCGAGGCCTTCCTTAATATTTGGATTCTTCATCTCAATTCTTGTTTGGATTGAGTGTTACCTTGTTTTTATTTTCTTGTTCATTTTGTTGGTTTTTTAGTTTTATAATTATAACAACCCTGTTTCGATCGACTAGACAATGACCCTCAAAAGCAAGTAATAGTAGGTCTCAGAGCCCTTGGGAATATGCCCCTATCGTGCTCGCATGAGAGATTATTACTTGATGACCCATGCACTTATGGCCGTGGAGTCGCGCGCTTGCTTTTTAGCTTGTCCCGTGACGCTCACTAGTGCTTGTGTTAAAGTAATACGAAGTATTATTTTTTTACATTGAGCATTATTTTTCTCAGATTTTATCATTAATTGTTGTGCATTTGTGTTCTTTTGTGCAAGTAGGGTTGTGGAGCAAACTTAGAGAAGAAAGAGCAAAATTCGGTCATTTTCACCATTGTTGGGAGTTCTTGGACCAATTAAATAGAATCCACACGGCAGTGTGGATGCCCGATTTCAGCGGATTTCACAGCCGTGACTCAGCACTATAAATAGGACTTTTTCGGGATTTTTCGAGGATCTTTTTCCCCAATTTTTAGAGTGTCGCGGATAGGGTTTATAGAGGATTTTGTGGAGGCTTGGAGTGCATCGACGGCATTGACATCAAAGTTTGTTAGAAGATAGCTATTGTGGGAGCTTTCGTCGGCACTAATCCAGCGAGGTGTGCCCTAGGCTTGACAAGGGGCATGGTGAAGAGACAGAGCGGCCGCACAAGACCATTGCCACGCATCACAAGGGGGTTGTCATCTATGTTTATCTTTCTTGTTTATTCATACACATTGATGGATTTATATAGCTCCATGCAAAGCTAAACCCTTGTGGGTATTCGGACTTGTAAAACCTAGGATAACATTGTTTCTATGACTTTTATTATGCTTTCTTAATTGATTCTTTTAATTGAGTTCCAATCTTGGTTGTTTGTTGTATTGATTTTCCCTTAGCGATGGCATTAGGGTTGATAATCATCTAGGTTGTCCTTTGGAGGTGTGACAACTCCTATAGGATTAGACTACTTGAGATTGGAGAGAGTCGAAAGGGTGAGTCGTAAGGTAGTGAAACGTCCACTTTCCCTTCCGGTGTGATTTTCCCTACCTCCGTGTTCCAAGAGTTCTTAGCGGTCAAAGTAGAGTGAAGTGCCAAGAGATGAACTTCACTAGGGCTTAGTTGCGGGAGCAACAGAGTGAAGGGTTGTAGTGAATCCTAGTATTGCGGCTTAATTGAGACCAGGGTTCTTTCACCTAGACCAAAGGGTTAGAACTATACTTAGAGACAGGGTCTATCACTTGGAATCCCTAGAACGTAATGCAATTCCACATAGTGTGAGGCTTAGGAAGATGGACTCCCTTGGGCCTTAGTTGATAGATCAACAGAGTGAAGGGTCGTAGTGAAACCTAATGCCGGGGCATAATGTTAGGATTAGTCACGGTAAAACTTAGGTTTGGGACTGATAAGTGCTCATGTTATATTAATAAGATGTATTATTATCTTGCATTGAGCATTACTTTTCTCATATTTTATCATTAATTTGTGTGCATTTGTGTGCTTTTGTGCATTGTACGGTTGTGGAGCCAATTTGGAGAAGAAAGAAGCAAGAATAGGTTATGTTCGCCACTGTTGAGGAGTTCTCAAACCAAGTAAGGAACAAGGCACAAGAATAAACTTGTGGGTGTGTGACAACCTCCATTGGAGGGGCACAAGGGCAGTCACATTTACAAAAGTCTAACTCACGTAGCATTGGAGAAATTCGCCAATGAAAATGAAATGAAGTAATCGACATGATCTACCGTTGATTGTGTGCCCAATTCAACGGCCTCGATGAATAATGATGAATTCTGGAGCATTTCGGCAAAGTACTATAGTAGTTACTGTAGATAATTAATGTAGCAAAAAACATTGTAGGAAATTACTGTTCATAGTCTGCCGAAAATCAGCAAAACAGGGAATCCACACAGGCGTGTGGAATTTCCACAGAGCCGTGTGGAGAATCCATAGGAGCATGTGAAACTCCAATTTCAGCTTATAAATAGCCCATTTTCAGATCTATTTGGGGACCCCCTTCTATCTCTTGCCTATCTTTTGCGGGGCTTTCGGCTAGGGTTTGGAGAGGTTGTTGGAGGTCTTTGGAGGCAATTATACGGCATCGGTATCGACATTCTTTGGAAGATAGCCATTGGGGGATCTTTCATCCGCATCGATTCGGCAAGGTGTGCCCTAGGCTTGACAAGGGATTCGTTATAGAAGATGTGCGGCTCCACAAGAACATCAATACGATCTACAAGTGGGTTTTCTTTATGGTTTTTATGCATATGTTCTTGAACTCTTTATTGATTTTGTATTGCTCCATGGAGAGCTAAACCATAGTGGGTATTCAGACTTGTAAAGCCTAGGATGATTATGTTTCTTTGACTTGTTATTAGGCTTTTCATTATTGATGAATAAATTTTAGTTTCAATCTTAATTGCATCTTGTATCAATTTTCCCTTAGCTGTCACACTAGGGGTGAGAATCATCTAGGTTATTCTTTGGAGGTGTGATAACTCCTATAGGGTTAGACTACTTAAGATTGAAGAGGGTTGAGAGGGTGAGTTGTGAGGTAGCGAAACATCCCCTTTCCTCTCCGGTGTGATTTTTCCTACCTACATGTTCCAAGAGTTATTAGCGGTCAAAATAGAGAGAAGTGCTAGAAGATGAACTCCCCTGGTGCTTAGTTACGCAAGTAACAGAGTGAAGGGTCGAAGTGAATCCTAGTGTTGGGGCTTAATTGAGACTAGGTGCTAAACGCCTAAATGTACATATTTTATACATATTCGGGTGTATGTATTGCATATTTTTATATGAGTTAAAGCCCGTTTTTGGTCTAAATTGGTTTCATTTGTGTTACAGGTACCAATGAGGGCCCGGCGAGCTCGATGACAGAATTGGAGAAGAAATCAGCATCGATGACGCATGAAGTACTGTAGCAGCTTACTGTAGCAACTTACGCGAATTTCGGGATTTCTCAGAATTTTTCTCTCCCTGCATGCCGACCGCATGAAAGGCCGCGTAGCTCGCTGGAATGGGTTTTTAAGGGCTTTTTGGAGCAAATTGAAGAGGGAGCGCTAGGTCTATTGACAGCTTGTCTTCATCACCATCTATTGGGAGTTGGAGGCCGGGTTTTGGAGGAGATTCTTGAGGAAAGGATGATAGGGAGAGCGCGACACGACGAGTCCACACCTTTGATCTACATTTGAGAGGAAGATCGACGAAGGAAGCCACTCCTTGGGTGGCGTCCTTGGAAGCGTCATTCGGCCTTGGTCTTTTGAGGGAGTGTTCTCATTATGTATTTGGTTGTTTTCATGTACTTTCTTGCTTATTTTGTGATCATGAATAACTAAACCTCAAGGTCATTGGATGTAGGTGAACCTTGTGGTGAACTTGTGTTGTTTGGATGCTTGATCTAGTTTATGCATTTGTTTTGGTTTATGATCCATGTTTGGTGTATCATGAATGCCTTGGTATGTATGAGAACTCTATATATCAATTTTTAGAAAATACTAGGTTGCATGACCATTGCCCTAGTATTAGGTTCACCAAGCTTGGAAGGGAATACATGTACGAATACACCGTGAACATCGGGTCTTTGTACCCCTGAAGTTGTTAGGGTTGTCCTTGATTGTGTTTCAACCCTAGCTTGAGAAATCCACTACACCCAATGCGATCGTAGGAGGATTTGGGCGGAAGCAATTCTGTATTCCAATACTCGTACTGGATTAGCGACCAATCATCGTGACCATCGGGTTTGTCTAACTTAGGGTTTCTCTGTCCAAACCACCCACGTGGATGCTAGTTAGGGCATTGACACGACCTTTTGCGTGTGTACCGCAAGTGCACGGCCTTGTCAAAGTAATAAAATTACCCCGGTGAGTGGGTAGTCGAATCCACAGGGAATAGGGATTAAAAATACGAGAAATTGCTATTCAGTCGTACGATATATGAGAAAACAATAATCGGAGTGATAAGTGGATTTATGGAAATTAGAATAAAAGCAAGGGAAATGAATAGAAAGATGAAAGAAAGAAAAGTGCAAGTAAAGAGTAAAAGAGAGAGACTAGCAATGAATGAAAATAGGGTATCCGGATAAGTTACCTCTAGGACTTATGCTTCTAGTGCAAGACTATGCTATTATACTTCCCTATTGATGTTAATTGAGTCGAGGAAAATCCTTAAACACACGGTCCCAAACCTAAAGTCAACCGTGACTAACCCCATCACTCTGTCCCGGCAATAGGATTCACGTCAACCCTTCACTCTGTTGATTGCTCAACTAAGCCCCAGGGGAGTATTTCTACCTAAGCCTAACACTACGTGGAATTGCTTTAAGTTATAGGGACTCCTAGTGATAAAACCTGTTCCTATGTGTAGTAGTTCTAACCCTTTCGTCCAGGTGGAAGAACCCTAGTCTAAATTAAGCCCCAGTGCATAGGATTCACGTCACCCCAAAGCCTTGGGGGAGTATGTCTATCTAGCACTTCACTCTATTTCGACCGCTAATAAATCAAGGAATCGGAGGTAGGGAGAAATCACATCGGAAGGGAAAGGGGTACGGTGCTACCTCACAACTCTCTCTCTCAATCCTCTTCAATTTTAAGTAGTCTAATCCTATAGGAGTTGTCACACCTCCAGAGGATAACCTAGATTGTTCTCAATCCTTAGTGTCACGGCTAAGAGAAAACAATAGCAAAAGATAATTAAAATCAAAACTCGAATTTATTCATCAAAATTGGAAAAGCATAATAACATTGTCATAGAAACATAATTATCCTAGAGTTTTACAAGTCCGAATATCCACGAGGGGTTTAGCTTCTCATGGAGCTATACATGTTCATCAATTTATGAAAGAAAGCACAAACTAAAGACATCAATGAAAACCCCTCGCGTATGGTGTGGCCGTGGTCTTGTGCGGCCGTCGAACGTCGGTGACGATGCCGATGGCGCGCTCCAATCCTCCACAAAATCCTCTCCGAAACCCTAGCCGCACCCTCCAGAAGTTGAGAAGAAAGATAGGTCCAAAGATGCCCAAAAAGTCACCAAATCGGGCTTTAAATAGGCTGAGTGCGGCTTTAATTTTGAACTTATCGGGGCTTCACACGGCCGTGTGGAATTTCCACACGCCCGTGTGAAGCTTTTGTCTTTCCTGAAAAATTACTTCACACGGCCGTGTGGAATTTCCACACGCCCGTGTGAAGTCTCTGGCTTGCTGGAAAATATTTCACATGGCCGTGTGTTAATTCCACACGCCCGTGTGAACTCTCTGGACTCCCAATCTTCGGCAGAAAATGCACAGTAACTTGTTACAGTGAATTGCTACATTGCTGCTACAGTACTTGCCAAAATGCTTCTGAATACGTTGTTCTTCACCGAGGCCATTGAATTGGGCACACAATCAATGGTAGATCGTGTCGATTGCTTCAAGTCTTCTCTTTGGTAGAGTTCTCCTAAGCTACACAAGTCGGACTTGTTGTGAATGTGACTGCGTTTGTGCCCCTCCAAAAGGAGGTTGGCACACACTCACAAGTCTGGGCTTGTGCCTTGTCCTTGTTTGGTCCGAAAACTCCCCAACAACGGCGAACACGATCTAATTTCGTTCCTATTCTCCAAATTAGCTCCATAAACCTACAATGCGCAAAAGTAAACAAATGTACATATTTAGTGATAAAATCTGATTAAATTAATGCTTATTGCAAGATAATAATGCTTCGCATCATTACAACACGAGCACTCATCAGGCATCCTTAGTACTTTAGTAACCCCCGAGGGAATCCTCATCCGTGACCATTTCCTCTCCTTGATTTTCCTCCGTATTTATATTTGCTATTTGCATGTTTTTTACATCCGTAGATTATTTGCAGTTCTCTCTATCAAGTGATTTCTTAGGTTGGACAACATTGTGATAAGGAAGTAAGAATAGATTCTCGGACCCTTGGGAATACGACCCCCTCATGCTCGCGCAAGTGGTATTACTTGGCGACCCCATGCACTTGCTGGTTAGCAATCACTAGGGTTCTTTCACCTGGACCAAAGGGTTAGAGCTATACATAGGAATAAGGTTTATCACTAGGAATCCCTAGAATGTAAAGCAATCCCACGTAGTGTGAGGTTTAGGAAGATGGACTACCCTAGGGCTTAGTTGACAGGTCAACAAGAGTCAAGGGTCGTAGTGAAACCTAATATTGGGGCATAGTGTTGGGATTAGTCACGGTTGACCTTAGATTTGGGACCGTGTGTTTAAAGATATCCTCGACTAATTTAACAGTAATAGAAGAGTATAATAGCATTATCTTGCACTAGAAGCATAAATCCTAGGGGAAGCTTTGCCCGGGTACCCAATCTTTATATCGATTACCTCTCTTATCCTCATTACTCTTCTTGCACTTCTTTTATTTTCTTTTGTATTTATATATATATATATATATATATATATATATATATATATATATATATATATATATATATATATATATATATACTTCTCTTATCATTGACTTCCTTCATAGCTAATAACACTTGTTTTTTAACACTATTCCCTGTGGATACGACTACCCACTCACCAGGGTATTTTATTACTTCGACAACCCGTGCACTTGCGGGGTACATAGGTAAGGGGTGTGTCAAGTTTTTGGCGCCGTTGCCGGGGAATAGGCGTTTTAGATACATTTGTACTTTGCTATTTTAGCTATTCATCATTCATTCTATTTCACCTTTTCTTACTCTTCCATCATTCTTATTTCTTTTCTTTTGTTTTGTCTTACTTTTTCTTATAAGGAGCCTAAATGACGATTGATCCAGACATTGACCTATATTTTCAAGTTGAAGCTCTAAGTAAAAAGGTTGATAGAATTATTGCTTCACAATAACAAATCAACCCATGCTACAGCACATATCATCCAAATGATAGGAGCTACCCAAACTTCTTATGGAATAATGATGGACAACATTGGGAAGCACTGATAAGTGCTTGTGTTATAGTAATGCGAAGTGTTATTATCTTATGCTGAGCATCTCTTTTATCAAATTTTATCACTAAATGGTGTGCATTTGTGTACACTTATGCATTGTAGGTTTGTGGAGCTATTTTGAAGAAGAAGAATGAAGTTAGATCGTGTTTGCCATTGTTGGGGAGTTTTCGAACCAAGCAAGGAAAAAGGCACGAGCTTAGACTTGTGAGTCTGTGCAAACCTCCTTTGGAGGGGCACAAAAGCAGTCACATTCATAACAAGACTAACTCGTGTAGCTTAGGAGAACTTCACCAAGAAGGAGACTTGAAATAATCGGCACGATCTACCATTGATTGTGTGCCCAATTCAATGGCCTCGATGAAGAACGACGGATTCGTGAGCATTTCGGTGAGTTACTGTAGCAGCAGAATATCAGCATTTTAGAGAGTTCACACGGCCGTGCGAGTTAAATTCCATCTACCCAGAAACTTCACACAAGCGTGTGGAAATTCCACACGACCGTGTGAAGCCCCGATAAGTCCAATTTTAAAGCCGCGACTCAACATTATAAAAGCCCGTTTTGGAGACTTTTTGAATATCTTTTGACCTATCTTTCTCCCTAACTTCTGGGGAGCACGGCAAGGGTTTCGAAGAGGACTTTGTGGAGGATCGGAGCGCGTCATCGGCACCGTTACCGACGTCCGGCGGCCGCACGAGACCACGGCCACATCATACGCAAGGGGGTTTTCATCAATGCTTTCAATTTGTGTTTTCTTATATATTTTGATGAATTTGTGATAAACGCCTAAATATACGTACTTCCTATGTATTCGGGCATATGTATTGTGTATTTTTATATGAGTTGATGCCCATTTTTGGTCTGAATTGGTTTTTTCGTGTTACAGGTACCAATGAGACCCCAGCGAGCTCGCTGACAGAATTTGAGAAGAAATCGGCATCGAAAACACTGTTTCTGGGGGAGGGCAATGTAGCAACCACTGTAGCACGAAGACTTGAAGAACGGCTTGGTCAGGAGATTCATGCGGGCTACCATGCGAGCGCAGTGGAGGCCGCATGTGGTACTCTAGCAGTTTACTGTAGCAGCTCTGCTGTGGTAGATTTACTGTACCAAAATATTGTAGCGGCACTGTAGCAACTTATGCGATTTCCGGAATTTCTCGGGAATCTTCTCTTCCCGCATGGAAGGCTGCATAACTCGTTGGAATTGGTTTTTAAGGGTTTTTTGAGGGGAGCCTAGGTCTTTGGAGAGCTCATCTTCACCACCTTTCTTTGGGAGCTTGAGGCCGGGTTTTGGAGGTGAGTCTTGAGGAGAGGACGACGGGGAGAGCACGACACAACGAGTCCACACCCTTGATCTACCTACTTTTGAGAGGAAGATCGACGTAGGAAGCCAGTCCTTGGGTGGCGTCCTTGGAAGCGTCATTCGGCCTTGATCTTTTGAGTGATTGTTCTCATTATGTATTTGGTTATTTCCATGTATTTTCTTGCTTATTTTGTGATCATGAGTAACTAAACCCCAAGGTCACTGGATGTAGGTGAACCTTGGGGGTGAACTTGTGTAATTTTGGATGCTTGAGCTAGTTTATGCATTTGTTTTGGTTTGTGATCCTTGTTTGGTGTTTCTTGAGTGCTTGGTATGCATGAGAACTCTATGTATCAAATCCTAGAAAATACTAGGTTGCATGACCATTGCCCCAGTATTAGGCTCACCAAGCTTGGAAGAGAATACATGTACAAATACACCGTGACCATTCGGTATTTGTACCCCTCCAATTGTTAGGGTTGTCCTTGATTGTGTTTCAACCCTAGCTTGAGAAATCCACTAGACCCATTGCGATCATAGAAGGATTTGGGCGGAAGTAATTCTGTATTCCAATACTCGTACCGGATTAGGAACCAAACACCGTGACCATCGGGTTGGTCTAATTTTGGGTTTCTCGGTCCAAACCATCCACTTGCATGCTAGTTAGGGCATCCTTAGCACTTTAGTAGCTCCCGAGGGGAACCCCATCCGTGACCATTCCCTAGCCTTGATTTCTCTCATTATTTGTATTTACTATTTGCATGTTTTTTACATCCATATATTATTTGTATTTCTCTCTATCAAGTAATTGCTTAGGTTGGACAACATTGTGATAAGGAAGTAAGAATAGATTCTCGGGCCCTTGGGAATATGACCCCCTCGTGCTCACGCGAGGGGTATTACTTGGTGACCCCGTGCACTTGCGGGTGAACGAACACAACCAATAATCATCTCCAAAAACCTCCAAGAACCTCTCCAAACCCTAGCCGAAAGCCCCCCAAAAGATAGGCAAGAGATAGAAGGGGGGTTTTCAAATAGATTTGAAAACGGGCTATTTATAGGCTGAAATCGAGCTGAAATCGGAGTTCCACACGCCCCTGCGGATTTTCCACATGGGCCTGCAAAATTTCCACACGCCCGTGTGGAAATTCTGTTTTGCTGATTTTCAGCAGACTGTGAACAGTATTTGCTATAGTGGTTTTGCTACAGTATTAGCTATAGTAACTGCTACAATCTTCACCGAAATTCTCCCAAATTCATCCTTTTTCATTGAGGCCGTTGAATTGGACACACAATCAATGGTAGATCACGTCGCATCTTCACTTGAAACATATTGACGAAGCTCTTGATAATGTTGCACAAGTCGGAGCATGTGCGTGTTACTCCCTTTGTGTCCTCCAACTCACATATTCACTTAACCCCAATTGGAGTTTGGCACACACTCACATGTCTTTAAACACAACTTGTGCGTTGTTCCTTGCCCGGTCTAAGAACTCCCTCAATAATTGTGTTCATGACCTATTCTTGCTCCTTTTTAAATCTTCTCCATAACCCTACAATGCACGAAAGAACACAAATACACACTAATTAGTGATTAAATCTGAGAAAAGTAATGATTAATGAAAGACAATAATACTTCGTATCACTATAACACAAGCACTTATTACCAAGGCAACCCGTATAGTGGAACATATGATAAGTGCTTGTGTTATAGTAACGCGAAGCGTTATTATCTTACAATGAGCATACATTTTATCAGATTTTATCACTAAATAGTGTGCATTTGTGTATTCTTATGCATTATAGGTTTGTGGAGCCAAGTTGGAAAAGAAGAACGAAGTTAGATCATATTCGCCGTTGTTGGGGAGGTTTTCGGACCAAGCAAGGAAGAAGGCACAAACTTAGACTTGTGAGTGTGTGCCAACCTCCTTTGGAGGGGCACAAAGGCAGTCACATTCACAATAAGTCTAAACTCGTGTTGTGATAAACGCCAAACTGTACGTATTATTTATGTATGTTTGCGTATTAGTCAAGTATTTTTATGTGTGGATGCCCGTTTTTGGTCTAAATTCGTTTTTTTCGTGTTACAGGCACAGAAGATACCGTGGGGAGCTCGACAACGAGATTTTAGAAGAAATCGGCAAGAAAAGACCATTTTCGAGCCTCGGTATTGTAGCAACACTGTAGCATGGGAACTTTGGTGAAACGGCTAAGTCTGGAGATCCATACGGGTGCGTGACTGACTGCATGCAGTCCTGTAGCAGTGGCACTGTATCAGTTACAGTAGCGGAAGATACTGTAGCAGGGATACTATAGCGTTTTCACAGTAGCACTCCACTACAGCAACTTACACAAAACTCGGGGTGCTACAGTGCCAGTATGCCTGCCCGTATGCCAGCCCGCATAACTTGCTGGAATTAGTTTTTAAAGGCGTTTAGGGAATCATTTCTCTTGACTTTTGGCCGCCACTTCTCCTCCACCACCATCTAGGGTTTCAAGAGCTTCAAGGCTGTGGGAGAAGGCTGATCTAGTGTGCAAATCGAAAGGGAGAAAAGGAGCGCGATCAAGGAGAAGATCTAGGAGCTTGTTGGCGTGGATCCATCAAGTTCTCATCACCACCTCTAGTCTTCATTTTAGGGGAGTTTGTTATGTGCTTTAGCTTGTATCTCTTGTTCTTTACACTTTCTCCTTTATTGATGTTGAACTAGACTCCCAAGGTCACCGGGCATCCGGTGAACCTTGGGATGAACTTGCTTGTATGGATACTTTGAGTATATTTTTGGTATTTGGTTTGGTTGTGGTCTAAGATTTCTGTTCTTTATTGTATCAAATTGCATGAGAACTCTGTGGTTTGAATTCTAGGTTGTACTTGGTTGCGTGACCATCGCCCTTGTACTAGACATGCTTGGCTTAGAAGGGATACATGTACGAATACGCCGTGACCATCGGGTATTTCGTACCCCTCCAACCATTAGGGTTGAACCTAAATGTTGTGTTTGACTTTAATTAGGGATTTCCTTAGGCGCATTGCAATCGTGTGAGGATTTGGGTGGAAGTGATTCCGTATTCCAATACTCGTACCGGATTAGGGGTTATCACCGTGACCATTAGGGTGACCTACCTTTGGACATCTCTTGGCCTAACCACCTTTGCCTATGTTATTCTAGTATCCTTCTAGCTTTAGTAGTCCCGAGGGGATCCTCGCCCGAGGACCTCAAACATTCATTGTTATTTGCTTCCTTAGTATGCTTATGTGGTGAGCCTTAGTCCATGTGTTTATAGTTTTCTCTTTTGTTATTTTTCTTATCTTGTTTTAAATCTATATTTGGTAGACTAGACAGTGTCATCTAGAGGGGAGTAATAGCAGCTCTTGGGACCCCAGGGAATACGATCCCCTCGTGCTTGCGTGAGGGGTATTACTTGGCGACCCTTGCGCTTGCGGTCACTCATCAAGTTTTTGGCGCCATTGCTGGGGACTTCCAAGGATGCTAGGAAAACCTTTAGTTCACTGATTTAGTCATTTTTATTTCCTTTTGTAAATATTGGTCTTAGTATGTGTCCTTTACCATTTTGTGCATATTTATTTATATTACTTCTTTCTTGTTTTCTTTGATTTCTTATTGATTTTAATTTTGTTTGCTTATACAGGGCCATGGACCTCATAGAAAAAGTGTTGGCCAACAGAAATTATGCATTTGAGAAAGTGATAGAAGAGTCTTCTACCATGAGAGCAAGCCGGTGCAATCCACCCCATAATGACTTTTCTCCATATTGGCAAGGGCACCAAAATTTTTGGACACATCATCATACTCAACAATGGGAGCACCCTTACCAAGGATTGCCACATGAACCGTCCTTTCAAGAACCATGTCCTTACCACCCTCCAGTCGTTCAAAGCAGGCCACTTAATGAATGGGGGTTCAATACACAAGATGTGTTTGAAAGATTCATGATGAATGTGGATGCTGAACTTGAAGCCTTAATTGCCGCAAATTTTAATGCCCAACCATCTCTTCAAAGCATGGAAAGACAGATAGGAGTGTCTTCTAGTACATCAATCAAGTTGCCACACACTATAGAAGACCTATATGAGAATGACACTAGAAGGGAAGAGAACAAAGGTGAATTTGAGGTGGAAGTTGATTTTGAGGTGTTGGAGGTTGAAGCAAACGATGTTGCATCAATACCTTGTGAGCAAATGATAGATGTTCCATCTCAAGGTGAAGTTGAAGAAGAAGGAGAGGAGGATGACATCATGACAATGGAAAAATATGAGGAAGTGGAAGAAGATCCATCGACCACATTTGAAGACACTACTTTCCTCAACATTGATCATTCAACAAACCAATCTATAATTTTCAAGTGCCGAGAGAGAATTCTAGGAATTGTATTTGATGATGTGGGAAGGAAGCTAAGACCATCTTTGAACCCACCAATGCCGGGCTTGGGCAATTCCCAACCAAAAATTTTCCCATGGCGGCCCAAGCAAATTTTGTGGGCTATTTGTGATCATTCAAGTGTGGTTGAGAGAAGAAATGTGGATAGGATGTTTAAGCAACCAATTAATCCACCCATGCCAAGCTTGACAAGTTCTCAAACCAACTTGTTCCCTTGGAGACCCAAACAACACTCATGGGTAGTTCAAGGCCATCTAATAAGTGTCGAGGAAGAAGATGTGGGTAATAGGTGGAAACCGTCCAAGGGCCCACCCATGACTAGCTTGAATTGTTCTCGATCGAAACTTTTTCCATGGAGGCCCAAGCAACTTAGTGGGATACTCAAAGGAATTATTGCCAGGAACAAAGAAGAAGCGGGGAGGAGGTTTAAGCTGTCTAAGGATCCACCAAAGTTGAAGTTGCACAATACCCGGCCCAAGCTTTTTCCATGGAGGCCAAAAGGTAGCTCATGCATTGCCTCCAAATTTGCATCATCCCGGAAGGTATGTTTCGTATTTCTTGGTAGTTCTTATGCAACCTCTTGCCGGGATGAACACACCGTTTTCAAGCCTCCTTAGGTAATAAAAAGGTATGTCGAGCTAATGACGTTAAACAAGCGCTTCTTGGGAGGCAACCCAAGCATTAAATTTCATTGCATGTGTGTTTTCGTATTTTGATGTGTTTGCTTGCTTGAGTGTTCTTTAGATTTCGAGTATGTTGTTGTGGTTGTTTAGCCACTTTTCTTAATTTTTTTGATCATGTTCCTCAATGGTTCTTGTGAGTTCTTTGTGTTTTCATTAATCTTTATGCATCAAATATCATGTTTGTGGTTGTTGTGGGTGAATTCGGCTTTGTTTTTATGTGATTTTTGGGTGTTTGGATGTGTCCTTGATGAATAAACTGGTTTTTGGCCGTTTATTGACCGTATCTAAGCCCATATAACATTCCAGAAAGTTATGCGGGCATGCATATGCCCGTATGCATGCTTGTTTACAATTCCAGGAACTCATACGGGCTGGCATATGCCCGTATGCTTGCCCGCATGGATGCTCAGGCTGAATGATAAAATGTGTACCCCTTCACCATTTTCTTCATAACTCTCTCATCTCTCATCCGTTTTCCCTCATTCTTTCGCTGTTTTTCTTCGTTTTTCTTCCTCTACATGAATCTCCTACTTCCAAGGACGAAATTTGCATAATTTATTGGGAGTTTTGCAGTCATCGTCACCGATCTTCGCCGATTCAAGCTTTGAAGCCCTAACTTGTGTTTTGAAGTAAACTTGTTTGTTTCTCTTGATTTTCATGCTTATCTTGCTTCAAACTTTGGGAAATGATGTATGAATGTGTAATATTTGATTTATTGGTATTTTGAGACATTATTTGTAAATTTTTGGGCTTCAAAAACAAGGGGAAACTCTACCTCTTTCAACACTTTGCTACAGTAACTTTGGGCTGAAATTTCTCTTGAATTTATTTGTTCACTTGTAGCATCATTGTGAATATCCTACAACACTTGCAATAAAAAGAATTGGACTTCATGATCTTGATTGCACAAAGAACTTGTTTGGATTATCTCTTGTTTAATTGTTTTTGTTATATTAGTTGTTTCCTTGCATGTTTGTTTGTGTTCTTGTTTCTTGTTGTATCTTCTTTTTGGGTGTGTGATGGATGCCTTGAGATGATGTTTCTTTCTACCTTGCAGGGTGGAATGGGGGCATCAAGCACACTCTCTTTCTCCATTTTGTACAAGAACCTTTGGTGGTCACCCCGATCTCATGGACTTCAAGACACATGCTTTGAGACTCGGGGAAGTTCACGAAACCCTCCTACTATGTTTTTCATTGTCTATCTTGTTGCATTTTATTGCTTAGGCACATTAAGGGCAATGTGCATCTTCAAGTGGGGGGTGGATTTGGTTTTTCATGAACTTTGAAAATTTCTTTGCAATTGCATGCTTAACTACCTATGATAGCTATGATTTTATTGTTAAGGACTTCCTAGCTTGGTAGAATGATAGTTGTGAGCTGTACTTTACTTGTGCTTGCATGTAGCTTTGTTTCACCTTTAGTGCATCCTTATACTTGTTCATAATCACTTCCACTTTGTATACTCCAACAAACCCATCATAATGATTTTGGCATTAGACTGTTAAATTCTATTTTCAATACTCTTTTAAGAGCTTTTGTGTTCCTTCACTATTTTCTTTAGCCTAAAGTGCACTATTGTAGTAGGTTTGACCAGGGGAATTGAGAGTTAGTCTATACATATAAAAAAATTGTGAAAAAAAAAGAAGAAAAAAAAAGTGGAGTCTATGACAGTATTCCTCTGCTAGTACAGCATGAATGCGTCTATATAGACTGTAATCAAGTAGGATGGGTGGCTCTTGTGCCTGGCTAGCATGTGCATCCGTCTGAAAGATTTTTGCGCAGTCTACGTTAGTCGGATTCAGAAAAAAAAAAAGTGTATGTCTGTACATATTTGAGAGTAATAAATTATCTTGATCCCCTGGAGCTTACTACATAGTCACTTATGAGCTAAAGTTTTATCTAGGAACTAAAGGACTCTTAACTAAGTATTGAGGGTGTATTTAACATTTTAATGCCGTCTTCATTGTGCGTGGGGTGAATGGTCATCTTGGGGTAATCCAGGGTGTGGAGGTCAAGGTGGGAGTTAGCACACACTCACGGGGGCACTCTAGGAGAAACAGAACTAATATTACTTGACTATTCATTGAATAGCTAACTTCTTAATTTCTGTCTATTTGTGCTTGTGAAGTTCTTTACTATTGAGCTTGAGGTCGTACAGTTAGTCATTTATCTTCTTGCTCTTGTTCTTCATGTTTGTTTGCTTGGGGACAAGCAAACGCTTAGGTGTGGGGATGTTTGATAAACGCCTAACTGTACGTATTATTTATTTATGTTTGTGTATTAGTCGAGTATTTTTATATGTGTGGATGCCCGTTTTCGGTCTAAATTGGTTTATTTCGTGTTACAGTCACAGAAGATACCGTGGGGCGCTCGACAACAAGATTTTAGAAGAAATCGGCAAGAAAAGATCATTTTCGAGCCCGGTACTGTACCAGTACTGTAGTAACACTGTAGCACAGGAACTTTGGTGAAACGGCTAAGTCTGGAGATCCATACGGGCACCCATACGGGCGCATGACTGACTGCATGCAGTCCTATAGCAGTGGCACTGTATCAGTTACAGTAGCGGAGGTACTGTAGCAGGGGATACTGTAGCGTTTGTCACTGTAGCACTCCACTGTAGCAACTTACACAAAACTCGGGGTGCTACAGTGCCCGTATGCCAGCCCGCATAACTTGCTGGAATTAGTTTTTAAAGGCCTATAGGGCATCATTTCTCTTAACTTTTGGCCACCACTTCTCCTCCACCACCATCTAGGGTTTCAAGAGCTTCAAGGCTGCGGGAGAAGGCTGATCTAGGGTGCAAATCGAAGGAGAGAAGAGGAGCGCGATCAAGGAGAAGATCTAGGAGCTTGTTCGCGTGGATCCATCAAGTTCTCATCACCACCTCTAGTCTTCATCTTAGGGGAGTTTGTTATGTGCTTTAGCTTGTATCTCTTGTTCTTTACACTTTCTCCTTTATTGATGTTGAACTAGACTCCTAAGGTCACCGGGCATCCGGTGAACCTTGGGATGAACTTGCTTGTATGGATACTTTGAGTATATTTTTTGTATTTGGTTTGGTTGTGGTCTAAGATTTGTGTTCTTTATTGTATCAAATTGCATGAGAACTCTGTGGTTTGAATTCTAGGTTGTACTTGGTTGCGTAACCATCGCCCTTGTACTAGACCTGCTTGGCTTAGAAGGGATACATGTATGAATACGCCATGACCATAGGGTATTTCGTACCCCTCCAACCATTAGGGTTGAACCTAGACGTTGTGTTTGACCTTAATTAGGGATATCCCTAGGCGCATTGCAATCGTGGGAGGATTTGGGCGGAAGTGATTCTGTATTCCAATACTCGTACCGGATTAGGAGTTATCACCGTGACCATCGGGGTGACCTACCTTTGGACATCTCTTGGCCTAACCACCTTTGCCTATGTTATTCGAGTATCCTTCTAGCTTTAGTAGCCCGGGGACCTCGAACATTCATTGTTATTTGCTTCCTTAGTATGCTTATGTGGTGAGCCTTAGTCCATGTGTTTATAGTTTTCTCTTTTGTTATTTTTCTTATCTTGTTTTAAATCAATATTTGGTAGACTAGACAGTGTCATCTAGAGTTGAGTAATCGCAGCTCTTGGGACCCCAGGGAATACGACCCCCTCGTGCTTGCGCGAGGGGTATTACTTGGCGACCCTTGCTCTTGCGGTCACTCATCATGTTGCTTAGGAAAACTTCGCCAAGAAGGAGAATTCAAGCAGTCGGCATGATCTACCATTGATTGTGTGCCCAATGCAATGGCTTCGATGAAGAACAACGGATTCGGGAGCGTTTTCGGCAAGTACTGTAGCAGCACTGCAGGTTTTGTACTGTAGCAAAACACTGTTCACTTTCGGCCGAATTTTAGAATTCCAGAGAATTCACACGGGCGTGTGGAATTAACACACGGCCGTGTGAATTAAATTTTCAGTAGACATGAACTTCACACGCCCGTCTGTTAATTCCACACAGCCGTGTGAAGTGCCGATAAGTCCAACTTTAAAGCCGCACTCAGTCTATTAAAAGCTCGATTTGGAGACTTTTGAGGAATCTTTTGGACCTATCTTTCTCCCTAACTTCTGGAGAGTACGGCTAGGGTTTCGGAGAGGACTTTGTGGAGGATTGGAGTGCGTCATCGGCATCGACATCGACGTTCGACGGCCCCACAAGACCATGGCCACACCATACGCGAGGGGGTTTTCATCAATGCTTTTACTTTATTTTTTCTTTCATATTTTGATTAACATGTATAGTTCCATGAGGAGCTAAACCCCTCGTGAGTATTTGGACTTGTAAAACCCTAGGATTATTATGTTTCTATGACATTGCTATTGTGCTTTTCCATTATTGATGAATAAATCGAGTTTCAATTTTAATTATCTTGTGCTATTGTTTTTCCCTTAGCCGTGACACTAAGGTTGAGAGCAATCTAGGTTATCCTTTGGAGGTGTGACAACTCCTATAGGGTTAGACTCCTTAAGATTGAAGAGGGTTGAGAGGGAGAGTTGCGAGGTAGCGATGTACCCCTTTCCCTTCCGGTGTGATTTCTCCCTACCTCCATTTCCTTGGTTAATTAGCGGTCAAGATAGAGTGTTAGGGCTCAATCTAGACTAGGGTTCTTCCACCTGGACCAAAGTGTTAGAACTACATAGAGGAATATGTTTTATCACTAGGAATCCCTAGAGCTTAAAGCAATCCCACGTAGTGTTAAGGTTAGGAAGATAGACTCCCCTGGGGCTTAGTTGACAGGTCAACAAGAGTCAATGGTCGTAGTGAATCCTAATACCGGGACATAATGTTGGGGTTAGTCATGGTTGACCTTAAGTTTTGGGACCGTGAGTTTAAGAAGATCCTCGACTCAATTAACATCAATAGGAAAGTATAATAGCATAGTCTTGCCAAGCATAAGTCCTAGAGGTAGCTTGTCCGGATACCCTATCTCATTCATTGCTAGTCTTTCTCTTTTAACTTCTACTTGCTTTTCTCTTGTCTTTCATCTCTCTATTTACTTTGTTGTCTTTTATTCTAATTGCTTCCATAAATTCACTCATCACTTCAATTATTACTTTTCGTAAACCGCTTAGCTAAATAGTGAAATCTTGTGTCTTAAATCCCTATTCACTGTGGATTCGACTATCCACTCACCAGGGTAAAATTTATTACTTCGATAACCCGTGCACTTGCGGGTACACACGCAAGGGGTTGTGTCAAGTTTTTGGCGCCGTTGCTGGGGAATAGGCGTATTTTTATTACTTGTTTTTGTTATTTTAGTTATTCACTTCGTTTTCTATCTCACACTTTCTTTATCTATCACTATTCTCACCGATTCTCTTTTCTTTAATTTCAGTTTACCAAGGGAATGTTTAACGCAAGCATAGCTTTTGATACACTTATGGGACTAGTTATGGAAGTGGAGCAGAAAATACAGTTGTTTATCGCACAACCACTTCCAAATTATATTGAGTGTGTGCAACCAGTGAGACAACCTTTTACAGAAATAGTGGATAGTGTTGATCAGTTTTGCAAGGAGCAGAACATGAATTATGAATTGGGCAGTGTGTTGGACGAATTCGATAAATCAGCTCTAGCTTTTTCAAATGGTGACACAGAAGAAACCCTTGAGAAGGGTCTTGCACAGTTTGAATCAGGTTATTGGGAACACAAGCAAGAATTCTTTTCAATGGGAATTGTTGATAAGTGCTTGTGTTATAGTATCGCGAAGCGCTATTATCTTACATTAAGCATACCTTTTATCAGGTTTTATCACTAAATGTGTGCATTTGTGTTCTCTTGTGCATTGAAGGTATTGTGGAGCCTAATTGGAGAAGAAGAATGAAATTAGGTCGCGTTCGCCAATGTTGGGATGTTCTCGGACCAAGCAAGGAACGAAGCACGTATTTGGACTTGTGGATGTGTGCCAACCTCTTTTGGAGGGGCACAAAGGCAGTCACATTCACAACAAGTCCAATCCGTGTTACTTAGGAGAATCTCGCGAAAGAAGAAGACTTGAAGCAATCGGCGCGACCTACCGTTGCTTGTGTGCCCAAGTAATGGCCTCGATGAAGAACAATGGACCCGGGAGGCGTTTCGGCAAGTTACCAAGCCTGTTCAGCTGAAGATTAGTGTTCCAGAGAACCATTTTCCAGCCAGACAGAGAAGTCACACGGGCGTGTGGAAATTCCACACGGCCGTGTGTTTTGCAATTTCAGCCATCCAGTGAAGACACACGGGCGTGTGGAAATTCCACACGGCCGTGTGAAATTAATTTTTCAGCCGAGACAGAAGCTTCACACGGGCGTGTGGAAATTCCACACAGCCGTGTGAAGCCCCCGATAAGTCCAATTTTAAAGCCGCGATTCAACAATATAAAAGGGGATTTTTGCAACCTTTGGAGGGATCTTTTGGACCTATCTTTTCCCCAACTTTCTGGAGTGCGGCTAGGGTTTCGGAGAGGGTTTCGTGGAGGTTCTAGCGCGTCGTCGGCATCGATTTCGAGGTTCGACGTTTGCACAAGACCACGGCCACACTAATTCGAGGGGGTTTTTCATTGATGTCTATGTTTTATGCTTTATTTCTCACGTTGATGAACATGTATAGCTCTATGAGGAGCTAAACCCCTCGAGGGGTATTCGGACTTGTAAACTTTAGGGTTTCTTATGTTTCTTTGACATTGATTATTATGCTTTCCATCATTGATGAATAAAATTGAGTTTTTAATCTTGATTATCCTTTCATATTGTTTTCCCTTAAACGTGACATTAGGGTTGAGAGCAATCTAGGCTTTCCTTTGGAGGTGTGACAACTCCTATAGGATTAGACTACTCAAGATTAACGAGGGTTGAGAGGGAGAGTTGTGAGGTAGCAATGTACCCCTTTCCCCTTCGATGTGATTTCTCCCTACCTCCGATTCCTTGATTTAATAGCGGTCAAAATAGAGTGAAGCAATAAGTAGATAAACTCCCCTAGGGCTTAGTTACGTAAGTAATAGAGTGGAGGGTTGTAGTGAATCCTATTTGCTGGGGCTCAATCTAGACTAGGATTCTTCCACCTGGACCAAAGGGTTAGAATTACGTATAGGAACAGGTTTAATCACTAGGAATCCCTAGAGCATAATGCAACTCCACATAGTGTGAGGTTTAGGCAGATGGACTCCCATGGGGCTTAGTCATCTAGGTGACAGAGTGAAGGGTGTTGTGAATCTTAATACCGGGGCATAGTGTTGGAGTTAGTCACGGTTGTCCTTAGGTTTGGGACCGTGAGTCTTAGGATATCCTCGACTCAATTGACATTAATAGGAGAGCATAATATTATAGTCTTGCACTTGAAACATAGACCCTAGAGGTAGCTTGTCCGGATACCCCCCTTTACTCTTTGTTAGTCCTTCTCGATTTTCCTACTTGCACTTCTTTCTTCCATCTCTCTATTTAGTTTATTGCTTTGCATTATTTTCACTCATCAATCTTATTATCGTTCTCCGTATTCTGCATAGCTTAATTAGTGAAACCTTATATTCTATCTCCCTATTCCCTGTGGATTCGACTACCTTCTCACCAAGGTAAATTTATTACTTCGACAAACCCGTGCACTTGCGGGATACACGCAAGGGGTCGTGTCAATTGTAGACCTGATAGAGGAAGCTTATGAGTTGGGAATTAGATGGAAACCCCAGGACCAACCCAAGGAGTGTGATTTGGAGAAGGTTTCAGGGTGCATTAATGAAAAACAAGCTACTAAATTTGAAGAAATTGACAGATTAAAGGGGGACCGACTTCGACCGTCCATCGATGAGCCACTTGATTTGGAGTTGAAAACACTTCCAGAGCACTTCGAATATGCATTTCTGGCAGAAGAGATGAAGTTGCCTGTGATTATAGCATCAAATCTCTCTTTGCAACAAAAAGTCAAATTGGTGAATGTATTGAAGAAACACAAGTCTGTGCTTGCATGGAAAATTGCAGACCTAAAGGGAATAAACCCCTCATTCTGTACACATAAGATTTTAATGGAGGACAACTTCAAATCGGTAATCCAACCTCAAAGAAGATTAAACCCAAACATGAAAGAAGTTGTAAAGGCAGAAGTGGTGAAACTACTGGATGCAGGAATTATTTATCCAATTTCTAATAGTGCTTGGGTAAGCCCTACGCAAGTGGTTCCAAAGAAAGGTGGGATGACAGTGATCAGGAATGAGAGAAATGAACTCATCCCAACTAGAACAGTCACAGGATAGAGAGTTTGCATTGATTACAGAAGGCTGAATGACACAACCCGAAAGGATCATTTCCCGTTGCCTTTTATTGATCAAATGTTCGAGCGATTGGCAGGTCACCAGTTTTACTGCTTTCTAGATGGGATGTCAGGATACTTTCAGATTCCCATTGCTCCGGAAGATCAAGAGAAGACATAATAGAAGTATTCATGGATGACTTCTCTGTGTTTGGTGACTCCTTTGATATATGTTTAAGGAACTTAGAACGAGTGTTGATAAGATGTGAGGAGACAAATCTCATGCTAAATTGGGAGAAGAGTCGCTTCATGGTTCAGGAAGGTATCGTTCTCGGGCACAAGATTTCCTATATGGATATGGAGGTGGACAAGGCAAAAATCGAAGTCATAGATAAACTTCCTCCACCAACAAACATTAAGGGAATCTGGAGTTTTCTGGGGCATGCAAGTTTCTACAAACGGTTCATCAAGGATTTTTCAAAGATCACTCAGCCGTTGACCAAGCTTCTCGAAAAAGATGCTCCGTTTGACTTTGGGGAAGATTGTGCAGTAGCCTTTAAAGCGTTAAAAGAAAAACTGGTTCAAGCTCTGATTCTGATCACCCCGGACTAGAATGAACCGTTTGAGCTTATGTGCGATGCTAGTGACTATGCTGTCGGAGCAGTTTTGGGACAGAGGAGAGGTAAGCAATTCCAACCCATCTATTATGCAAGTAAGACTCTCACAGATGCAGAGGAGAATTACACTACTACAGAGAAGGAATTGTTAGCAGTGGTGTTCGCACTCGATAAATTCAGGCCGTATCTTATTTTATCAAGAGTTATCGTGTTTACAGACCATTCAGCTCTCCGTTACCTCATGAACAAAGTTGATGTGAAACCAAGATTGATCCGTTGGATATTACTTCTACAAGAGTTTGACATGGAGATAAAGGATAAGAAAGGAACTAAAAACGTAGTAGCGGATCACTTGTCACGATTAGAAGGTAGCATTGGACAAGAGCCATCAAGCAAGGAGATCAATGATTTCTTCCCGGAGGAGCACTTGTACTCGATTCAGGAATCAACTTCATCAGGTGATACCCCATGGTTTGCAGACTTTGCTAATTACTTGTCAGGGAAGGTCCTTAAGCAAGGGCTCACGTTCCAGCAAAAGAAAAAGTTCTTTAGCGACTTGAAGAATTACTTGTGGGATAATCCATTCCTCTTCCGGATCTGTGCGGGTCATGTAGTTCAGAGGTGCGTGTCAAGGGAGGAAGGATGGGATATCCTTGCTTATTGTCATTCAGGACCCGTTGGGGGCCATTATGCGTCAAGTAGAACAGCAGAAAAAGTCTTGGCGGCAGGATTTAATTGGCCAACTCTCTTTCACGATGCACACCAGTTTGTTCTTCAATGAGATAATTGTCAGAGGGCAGGGAATTTGTCTCGACGGGATGAGATTCCTCAAAATCTTATGCAATTTTGTGAGGTATTCGATGTGTGGGGCATTGATTTCATGGGTCTATTTCCAAAGTCTAACGGGAACTAATACATATTAGTGGCAGTTGATTATGTCTCCAAATGGGTCGAAGCACAAGCGTTGCCGAGTAATGATGCTAGAAATGTGGTGAAATTCTTAAAGAGGTTGTTTACTCGGTTTGGAACTCCGCGAGTCATCATTAGTGATCGAGGGACCCACTTTTGCAATGCCCAATTAGAGAAAGTATTTAAACGATAAGGGGTACGCCACCGCCTTGCCACTCCATATCATCCCTAGACTAGTGGTCAAGTAGAAGTCACTAATAGAGAACTCAAACAGATCTTGATGAAGTCTGTGGATCAAGGGAAGCGGGACTAGTCTGAACGGCTGGATGACACACTCTGGGCCCATCGCACAGCATATAAGACACCCATAGGAACTACTCCGTATAATCTAGTTTACTGGAAGTCACATCATTTACCCGTGGAGCATGAACATAATACATATTGGGCAATCAAGGCAATGAACTTCGATTTGAGAAGAGCGGGTGAACAAAGACTGCTTCATCTTAATGAGCTCGATGAATGGAGATTGAAAGCATATGAGAATGCTAGAATTTACAAGGAGAAAATTCAAAAGTGGCATGACAAGCATATCAAATTACCTAAAGAGTTCAAAGTCGGTGACCAAGTTCTACTATTGAATTCCCGGTTGCGACTCTTCCATGGAAAGCTAAAGACTAGATGGTTTGGCCCATACACAGTCACTCAAGTATCACCCAATGGTTCAATTGAGATTACTCATTCGGAGAAGGGCACGTTCAAAGTAAATAGACACCGGCTGAAGCCATACTTTGGCGGCGAGGTTTATAATGATGATAAAGAGATATTCTTTCTTGAACCTCCATAAGGTAAGACAGGTACGTCAAGCTAAGTGACATTAAACAAGCGCTTCTTGGGAGGCAACCCAAGGGTTTTACAGCTTTTCTAGGATCTAGTTTAGTTTTAACATGAATAAAAGTCCTAGTGTTGGTGTCTTGATCATATATGTGTGTGCTGAGAATTCTCGTTGATCTTTTGATGTTTTCGTGTGCCTAAATGTTGTTTAACGAAGTTTTAAGTCATTTGAGCATGTTTTCATAGATCTCTGGTCATGTTTTTATTGTCTATATAGGCTCTAAAGTGTTATAATTGTGTTTCGAAAATTTTTTGTAGAGCTTGTAAATTTTCTAAGTCATCCAGAGAAGACACACGGCCGTGCCGAATTTCCACACGGGCGTGTGTTACCGTTCAGAGCTCAAACAGAGTCCACAGGGGCGTGTTCATACCCCTGTGAATGACCCAGTGAAGGCACACGGGCGTGTGGAATTAACTCACGGCCGTGTGCTACGAAATAGGGCTCAGCCAGAGAAGGCACAGGGGCGTAACCTTGCCCCTGTGAAAAACTTCAGAAGGGGCACACGGCCGTGTGGAATTTCCACACGGCCGTGTGAGAATTTGCAGAACTTAAGCTCTCATTCCAGAGAGTCCACAGGGGCGTGTGGGTGCCCCTGTGAGAAACCTGGTGTTATGGCACACGGCCGTGTGTATGATTCACACGGCCATGTGGATTTCTGCAGAATGAGTTTTTGAACTGATTTTTGAAAATTTTCTTTTGTAACTTTGCAGATATGATTTCTAGGTCTAAGAAATCGGCAGGGAAGCGCCCACGAGTGGCTACTCCACCTCCCGAGGAGATGGAGTTTGATTTACCAGAGCATAGGGAACGGTTCAAGAAACACTCAGCACTTCTATTCGGACAGTCGCGCTACCCTGATTTGAGTGTATTAAGAGACATACAAGGGGGCGATGCTATAGCCATAGAGATTGAGGAGTTGGTGGCCATTGGTAGTTGGGACCGTTTGTTATCGATCAGAGAGCCAGCGACTCGAGCACTCACCCTCGAGGTCCTGTCGAGTTTTGAGTTCAACTGAGGGTACGACAGCTTCACAAATAGCGAGACGATCCTGTTTCGTGCCCTCGGTCGACACTTCAGCATGAGTGTTACCCAGTTCTCGATCGTGATGGGCCTGTATGATCGGGCATATACCGAGACAGAGGAGTACGCACTACTGCCCACCGATTACCCAGGGACCCTGACACCTCACAGGATCTTTAGGATGTTGTGCTGGGATGGGCAGTACGAGTCGGGGGTTTCGAAGGTGACATTTCTTTCCCGGCTAGCGTACAGGTACATTCATGCCATCTTGAGGAGGTCTATCAGTGGCAGATAGGACAGTACAGGGTTACTGAGCAGACAGGAGCTGCTATACTTGCACTCCATGGTACAGAGCGAGCCACTCCACCTGGGGCACATTCTAGCTGAGTACATGCACCACCAGGGCCAGTACCCCAGGGTTGGAGTCATCTTTGCAGGTCCCTACATCACACGCCTCATCATAGGCTTGGGACTCAGAGATGGGGTGCGCGGGGCCGAGAAGATCGCTACACTAGCCCCGCTTACCAGAGATACATTGAGACTGATGGGGATGGTCCGCAGATCAGGACTCGGAGTTTATACACTGATCATCCCCCACTCTGAGTCTACAGAGCCAGATCAGTCCGAGGGGTCCTAGGCAGTGATAGAGCCACCCCCAAAGAAGGCCGAGGCCGAGGTACCACCCACAGCACCGGAGCCACCTCTAGTGCGTATCTTCTCTCCTTCTCGAGGCCAGGACAGGTTCGAGCGTCTCAAGAGTGCTGTGGGTATTATGCAGGCAGAGTTTGCCGAGTTGAGGGCCACTTAGGCATCATAGTTCGCGCAATTATCAACATAGCTTGCCATTGTTATCCAGTTGCTCGAACGATCTGTGGTGCGACCCCGACTGGTCCCTTCACTGACTCCACCTCCGTCTCCATCAGCAGAAGATCCACCAACACCAGCAGCAGCAACAGCACCAGAGGATCCACAGTAGGACACCGACGCTGAGGCGTCGTAGTTTTATTTTATTTTACTTCTGTTGAACTTTTATTTTCTTACTCTGTTGGACTTGTAGTACCCAGAAAGGACTCTCCTTCTGGGTTTGCTTTTATTTTTGTTTTATTTTTATCTCGAGTTGTATTTCATTTTCATATCTTTATATACTCAAGCTTTATTTTGGTTTTTCTTGAGCTATACTGAACCCTTGTGTTTGTGTGCAGATGGTCTTAGAAGTAAAGAATTTAAGGAATAGTCATAGGCACGGTCATGGGACTGTGCGTGCTCCACAAAACCATTGAGACTCAACTCTTAATGAACCTAGCTCCATCAAACGCAACACTTGGAGTTCAGGGGAGTAATGTTTCAATTGTTTACCCCTACATAAAATACGTGAATTGTTTTCTTTATATTGTGCTTGCATGCGTACATTGGGGACAATGTACATCTTAAGTGTGGGGGGGGGGGGGGGGGGGATCACATTGCACACACCTTTACTTGTGCGTTAAATTGCTCATGCTCATGTAGCCTATGGCGGTTCACCTTAGATGCAATGTTTGTATTCTTAGAGTTTAGGAGAATTTTTAACATTGTGTTCTATGATGCTCTAGTTTTTACTTGAATTTTTAGGGAATATTGGCTCGATTATACTATAATTGCACAACTTACTCTTGGAATCTTTTGGAAACTCAATCTTGAAGTTTTTAAGGACATGTTTATCATCGTTTTTAGTTTTACCTTGGAAAATGCATATATAAGGAGAGAAAAAGAAAAAGATGAAAAAAATGAAAAAATAATATGGAAAAGAGAAAAAGAAAAAAAAATATGAGTTTGTGAATAGTTGCTTTGTTTTATGTATGCATTTGGGGTAGAAAGAGCTACCACTCATGAAGTATGTAGCTACTCTCATAAGTCGGATACAAGTTATGCCCTAATGAGAAAAAGAGCTATCTCATGGGATGCGTGAAAGCTACTACCCCGGTAGAAAGAGCTACCTCCTCGAAAGAGTGAAAGCCACCTTTGGCGGCCGCCTAGGAAAGGGCTACCTTCGAGGATATGTGAAGCTACTACTTCCACTCATGCTTTTTGTACATAAATAAGTCCTTGTTAACAAGAGTTTGAGGAGTACTCGTTTGGTTGTCTTGAGTGAGTTCACACACACTTACACATTTTCGAGTTGATTGAATCTTTAGATTCGTGGTTTTAGCTAGAGCAATGATATCCTTATGCGATGTTTTGATTTCCCCTTACTTGTATAATGCTTCCTTTGCATACTTTTGGTGAACCTAAGGCGGAGCACTTTTCAATTGTTCTTCCCAAGTACTTTCACGTTTTATTTTTGCTTGAGGACAAGCAAAAGCTTAAGTGTGGGGGAGTGATAAGTGCTTGTGTTATAGTACCGTGAAGCGTTATTATCTTACAATGAGCATATCTTTTATCTGTTTTTATCACTAAATGGTGTGTATTTGTGTACTCTTGTGCATTGAAGGTTTATGGAGCTAAATTGGAGAAAAAGAACGAAATTAGGTCATGTTCGCCGATGTTGGGAAGTTTTCGGACCAAGTAAGGAACAAGGCACGAGCTTGACTTGTGAGTGTGTGCCAACCTCCTTTGGAGGGGCACAAAGGCAGTCACATTCACAACAAGTCTAACTCGTGTAGCTTAGAAGAACTTCACAAAGAAAGAGACTTGAAGTAATCGGCACGACTTACCATTGTTTGTGTGCCCAACCAATGGTCTCAATTAAGAACAACAGATTCGGGAGCATTTCGGCAAGTACTGTAGCAGCACTGTAGCTTGTTACTATAGCAAAATACTGTAGCAAGCTACTGTTCAATGTCTGCCGAAAATCAGGGTTTCAGAGAATTCACACAGGCGTGTCAAAATTCCATACGGCCGTGTGAATCGATTTTTCAGCCAGACAGAAACTTCACACGGGTGTGTGGAAATTCCACACGACCGTGTGAAGCCCCCGATAAGTCCGATTTTAAAGCCGTGATTCAACATTATAAAAGGGGATTTTGGAGACCTTTTCGGATATCTTTTGACCTATCTTTCTCCTCAACTTTGGGAGTGCAGCTAGGGTTTTGGAGAGGATTTCTTGGAGGTTTAGCGCGCGTCATCGGCATCGTCACCGACGTTCGACGGCCGCACAAGACCACGACCACACCATATACAAGGGGGTTTTCATCAATGTCTTTGATTTGTACTTTATTTTCTATTTTGATGAACATGTATAGCTCCATGAGGAGCTAAACCCCTTGTGGGTATTCGGACATGTAAAGTCTAGGGTTTTTATGTTTCTTTGACATTATTATTATGCTTTTCCATGATTGATGAATAAAAATTGAGTTTCAATCTTAATTTCATTTTGTTAATGTTTTCCCTTAGATGTGATACTAGGGTTGAGAACAATTTAGGTTACCCCTTAGAGGTGTGAAAACTCTTTGATGGTTAGACTACTTAAGATTGAAGAGGGTTGAGAGGAAGAGTTGTGAGGTAGCAATATACCCCTTTCCCTTCCGATGTGGTTTCTCCCTACCTCCGTTTCCTTGATTTCATAGCGGTCGAAATAGAGTGAAGTGCTAGGCAGATAAACTCCCCTGGGGCTTAGTTACGCAAGTAATAGAGTGAAGGGTTGAAGTGAATCTTACGCGCTGGGGCTTAATCTAGACTAGGGTTCTTCCACCTGGACCAAAGGGTTAGAACTATACATAGGAACAGGTTTTACCACTAGGAATCCCTAGAGCTTAAAGCAATCGCACGTAGTGTGAGGTTTAGGTAGATATACTCCCCTGGGGCTTAGTCGTGCGAACGACAGAGTGAAGGGTGACGTGAATCCTAATACCGGGGCATAATGATGGGGTTAGTCACGGTTGTCCTTAGGTTTGGGACCGTGAGTCTAAGGATTTCCTCGACTCAATTAACATCAATAGGAAAAAATAATAGCATAGTCTTGCACTAGAAGCATAGATCCTAGAGGTAGCTTTTCCGGATAACCTATTTCATCCATTGCTAGTTCCTCTCTATTCTCTTTTACTTGCACTCTCTCATCTTCCATCTTTCTATTTAATTACTTGTCTTTCATTCTGTTTGATTCTACATTCACTCATTGATCTAGATATTGCTTTTTCATACACCGCATAGCTTAATTAGTGAAATCTCGTATTCTAAATCCCTATTCCCTGTGGATTCGACTATCCTCTCACCAGGGTAAATTTTATTACTTTGACAAACCCGTGCACTTGCGGGATACACGCAAGGGGTCGTGTCAGGGAGTTTGATCAGTTCTTGTGTTATAGTAACGCGAAGCGTTATTATCTTACAATGAGCATACATTTTATCAGATTTTATCACTAAATATTGTGCATTTGTGTATTCTTATGCATTATAGGTTTTTGGAGCCAAATTGGAAAAGAAGAACGAAGTTAGATCGTGTTCGCCATTGTTGGGGAGGTTTTCTGACCAAGCAAGGAACATGGCACGAGCTTAGACTTGTGAGTGTGTGCCAACCTTCTTTGGAGGGGCACAAAGGTAGTCACATTTACAATAAGTCTAAACTCGTGTTGCTTAGGAGAACTTCGCTAAGAAGGAGACTTGAAGCAATCGTACGATCTACCATTGATTGTGTGACCAATTCAATGGACTCGATGAAGAACGACGGATTCGGGAGCGTTTTCGGCAAGTACTGTAGCTTGTTACTGTAGCAAAACACTGTAGCAACCTACTGTTCGCTTTCGGCCGAATTTCAGAATTCCAGAGAATTCACACGGGCTTCTGGAATTCACACACGGCCGTGTGAATTAATTTTTCAGCAGAGAAAAACTTCACACGCCCGTGTGTTAATTCCATACGGCCGTGTGAAGTCCCGATAAGTCCAAATTTAAAGCCGCACTCAGCCTATTAAAAGCCGTTTTGGAGACTTTTTACGAATCATTTGACCTATCTTTCTCCCCCACATCTGGACTTTGTGGAGGACTTTGTGGAGGATTGGAGCGCGTCATCGGCATCGACATCGACGTTCGACCGTTGCAAAAAATTGAAGCCACACCATACGCGAGGGGTTTTCATCAATGCTTTTACTTTATTCTTTCTTTAATATTTTGATGAACATGCATAGCTCCATGAGGAGCTAAACCCTTCATGGGTATTCGGACTTGTAAAACCCTAGGATCATTATGTTTCTATGACATTGTTATTATGTTTTTCCATAATTAATGAATAAATTCGAGTTTCAGTTTTAATTATCTTTTACTATTGTTCTTCCTTAGCCATGACACTAAGGTTGAGAGCAATTTAGGTTATCCCTTGGAGGTGTGACAACTCCTATAGGATTAGACTACTTAAAATTGAAGAGGGTTGAGAGGGAGAGTTGTGAGGTAGCGATGTACCCCTTTCCCTTCCGGTGTGATTTCTGCCTACCTCCATTTCCTTGGTTAATTAGCGGTCAAGATAGAGTGTTAGGGCTCAATCTAGACTAAGGTTCTTCCACCTGGACCAAAGGGTTAGAACTACATAGAGGAACAGGTTTTACCACTAGGAATCCCTAGAGCTTAAAGCAATCTCACGTAGTGTTAGGGTTAGGAAGATAGACTCCCCTGGGGCTTAGTTGACAGGTCAACAAGAGTCACGGTTAGTCACGGTTGGGGTTAGTCACGGTTGACCTTAAGTTTTTGGACCATTAGTTTAAGGATATCCTCGACTCAATTAACATCAATAGGAAAGTATAATAGCATAGTCTTGCACTAGAAGCATAAGTCCTAGAGGTAACTTGTCTGGATACCCTATTTCATATTCATTGCTAGTCCTTCTCTGTTTACTCCTGTTTGCACTCTCTTAGCTATGATCTTTCTATTTTTAATTCTTGTCTCTTTATATTTGCCTTCATACTCACTTATTGATTCTAATCTCACTTTTCGTACATCGCATAGCTAAATAGTGAAATCTTGTGTCTTAAATCCCTATTCCTTGTGGATTAGACTACCCACTCACCAGGGTAAAATTTATTACTTCGACAACCCGTGCACTTGCGGGTACACACGCAAGGGGTCGTGTCACCAACTCTCAGTGAATGTAGCTCCATCAAACATAACACTAGGAGTTCAGGAGAGTATTGTTTCAATTGTCCATCTTCAGATATTATGCTTTGATTGTTACATTCTTTATTGTGCTTACATGCGTACATTGAGGGCAATGTACATCTTAAGTGTTGGGGGGAGTTCACATTACACATGCTTTATACTTATGCATTCAATGTTCATGCTCATGTACCTAATGGTGGTTCACCTTAGTTGCAACTGTTGTATTATTTAGTTAAGGAGAATTATTAACATTGTATTCCATCATGCTTTAGTTTTTACTTGAATTTTAGGGAATTTTTGCCCGATTATCCCTTATTTCTCCACTCACTCATAAAAATCTTTTGGAAACTCAAGTTCAACATTTAAGGGACTAGTTTAGTTTAATTTTGGTTGGTTCTGAGTTTTAGCTTTGAAAAAAAAAACTTTTGTAAATATTGTTGATTATATTAGTGCATTTAGTGTGGAAAGAGAAACCACCTATGAAGCATGAAGCTACTCCCATAAGTTTCATACTAGTTATGCCCTAATGGGAGAAAGAGCTATCTCATTGGATGAGTGAAAGCTACTAACTCAGTAGAAAGAGCTACCACCTCAGAAATATGAAAGCCACCTTTGGCGGCCACCTAGGAAAGGGTAACCTGATAGGGTGTGTGCAGCTACTATCTTCTTCTTCTTGTGTATAATTAAGTCCTTTCTAATAAGAGCTTTGAGGAGTACTTTTTGGGTTGACTTGAGTGAGTTTACACACACTTACACAATATTGGGTTTATTATCCTTTTTTATTCAAGTTTTTAGCTAGAGCAATGATTCCTTTTATGCAATGTTCTAATTTCCCCTTGCTTGTGGAATGCTTCTTATGCATACTTTTGGTGAACATAGGGTCAAACACTTTCAATTGTTCTTCCTAAATGCTTTAATGCTTTATTTTTGCTTGAGGATAAGCAAAGGCTAAAGTGTGTATGTGTGTGTAAACTCGCTCAAGTCCACCCAAAAAGTATTCCTCAAAGCTCTTATTATGAATGACTTATTTATAGACAAAAAGGAGAAAGTAGTAGCATCACACATCATCTAAGGTAGCCCTTTCCTATTCGGCCGCCAAAGGTGATTTCCACACTTTCGAGGTGGTAGCTCTTTCTACTGGGGTAGTAGCTTTCACGCATCCCATGAGATAGCTCTTTCTCTTATTAGGGCATAACTTCTATCCTACTTATGAGAGTAGCTACATACTTTATAGGTGGTAGCTATTTCCACACTAAATGCACAAATAAAACCTAAACAAGTATTCACAAGTTCACAAGGTTTTTTTTTCATATCTCAAAAAAAAAACAAACTTAAAACTCAGCTAAACGATGATAAACTAGTCCTTAAAACATTGAGCTTGAGTAAAATGAAATAATCGAGCAAGAAGTCTCTTAAATTAAAGTAAAAACTAGAGCATGATGAGATACAATGTTAAAAATTGTCTTAAACTTAAGAATACAACTGCTGCAGCTATGGTGAACCGCCACGGGCTACATGAGCATAAACAATTGAACGCGTGACAAGGGCCCGAAAGTGCACGAGTTTTCGGAGTAATAATAGTACCCCGGTGAGAGGATAGTCGAATCCACAGGGAGTAGGGATCAAAGACACAAGCGTTTGCTAATTATCTTGTGCGATGTACAGAGAGTGAAAATAGAATCAGTGTGTGGGTGTAAGAGTAATTAAAAGAAAAAAGAAATAAAAGAGAAGTATGGAAGACAAGGGAGTGCACACAAAAAGTGAAAGAAGGACAATCAATGAGTGAAATAGGATAGCCGGACAAGCTACCCCTCGGATTAATGCTTCTAGTACAAGACAATGCTATTATACTCTCCTATTTATGTTTAATGAGTCGAGGATATCCTTAAATATACGGTCCAAAACCTAAGGTCAACTTTGACTAATCCCAATCATTATGCCCGGCATTAGGTTTCACTATGATCCTTAACTCTTGTTGACCTGTCAACTAAGTCCTTGGGGAGTCTATCCTCCTAAGACTCACACTATGCGGGATTGCTTTAAGTTCTATAGATTCCTAGTCAAAGAACCTATTCCTATGTATAGCTCTAACCCTTTGATCCAGGTACAAGAACCTTAGTCTCAATTAAGCCCCAGTACTAGGATTCACTACAACCCATCACTCTGTTAATCGCGCAACTAAGCCCCAGGGGAGTTCATCTCCTAACACTTCTCTCTATTTCGACCGCTTAGAACTCGTGGAACATGGAGGTAGGGAAAATCACACCGGAGGGAAAAGGGGACATTTCAATATCTCACGATTCACCCTCACGACCCTCTCCAAACTCAACTAGTCTAACCCTATAGGAGTTGTCACACCTCCAAAGGATAACCTAGAAATTCTCAAGCCTATTGTCCCGGCTAAGGGAAAACCAATACAATATGCAATTAAGATTGGAACTCCATTAAATTAATCAATAAAGAAAGTATAATAACATTTCATAAAAACATAATCATCCTAGGGTTTACAAGTCTGAATACCCAAAAGGGTTTAGCTCCTCATGGAGATATACAAATCCATCAATGTATATGAATGACTACAAATCGAAAACATTAATGAAAACCCCCTTGTATAGCATGGCCGTGGTCTTGTGCGGCCGCTGGGCTTCGATGTCGATTCCAATGGCGCGCTCCAATCCTCCATAAAGTCCTCTCCAAACCCTAACCGTGACCCTCCAGAAATTTGGCGAAAAGGTCTAGAAAAAGTCCCAAAAAGGCCTTTAAATAGTGTTGAGTCGCGGTTTCAAATTGGCTAAAATCGGGATTTCACACGGCCGTGTGAACTTTATGTTTTGCTGTATTTTGGCGAACAGTGAACAGTAACTACAACAGCATTTTTTGCTACAGTACTCTAGCCGAAATGCTCCCGAATTCATAGTTCTTCATCGAGGCCGTTGAATTGGGCACACAATCAACGGTAGATCATATCGATTGCTTCAATTCTCCTCCTTGGTGAAGTTCTCCTATGCTACATAAGTTACACTTATTGTGAATGTGACTGCCTTTGTGCCCCTCCAAAGGAGGTTGCCACACACCCACAAGTCTAGAATCGTGCCTTGCTGCTTGCTTGGTCCAAGAATTCCCCAACATCGACAAACACGGTCTAACTTTGTTCTTTTTCTCCAAACTAGCTCCACAACCCTACAATGCGCAAAAGTACACAAATGCACATAATTTAATGATAAAATAAAATAAAAGTAATGCTTAATGTAAGACAATAATACTTCGCATTATTATAACAGGAGCACTTATTAACACGCAAGTGTAATGTGTGTGCAATGTGAACTCCCCAGCACAAGTAAGATGTACATTGTCCCCAATATACGCATGCAAGCACAACAAAAAGTATAATAATTAAAGTGCATTATGTGGGAATGGGCAATTGAAACAGTACTCCCTTGAACTCCAAGTGTTGCGTTTGACGGAGCTATGATCATTGAGAGTTAAGCCTCAATGGATTGTGGAGCACACATGGTCCCATGGCCGTTATGACTATTCCTCAAATTCCAAACATCCAAGACCATCTGCACACATACAAAAGGGGTTCAGTGAAGCTCAAGAAAAAACAAAATAAACTCGAGTATATAAAGATGAAGCAATAAAATACAACTCGAGTAAAGATAAGAGCAACAGAAAATAAACTCAGAAGGAGGATCCTTTCTGAGTAATACAAGTCCAAAATACGAAATAAAAGTACAAATAAATAAGAAATAAAATAAAATATGACACCTCAACGTCGGTGTCATGATCCGTCGATTCGGGTAAAACTATTAGCTTGGCTGGTGCTGGTGGATCTACCGGTGTAGCCTGCTGTTCAGGAAGTGATGGTGGTAACCCAGGACTGATCACAAAGGGTAATGTCACTACTCTCTCGAGTAACCACTGTAGAGCATCGAAAAATGCCATCATCTCTAAATGATGGGCAGCCTGTGTAGCCCTAATCTCGACCACCTCAGTTTGAAGGACCCCCATAGCACTCTCGAGGCGTTCCAATCTATATTGGCCTCGAGAGGGAGAGAAGATCGCAACTGGAGATGGTTGTAAAGTCGGTTGTGATCCCTTAGCCCTGTTAACCTTGCCCTCGGCCTGCTCTGGCTTGGGTACTATCAAAGCATAAAACCCTGATCCATAATTACGGACCATATCCATCAGCCTCATCGTCTCGATGCCGTGGGTAGCTCATATAGTAATCTTCTCAGCCCCTCAAACTCCGTCTAGAAGACCTATACCGATGATAAGTTGAGTGATGTAACAACCGAAGAAGATGACTCTGATCCTGGGGTACTGGCCCTGATGGCGTATGTACTCAGCTACTATGTGCCCTAACTGGAGTGGCTCGCTCTGCATCATGGAATAGAGGTATAGAAGCTCCTATTTGCTCAACACTCCTATACTATCTCCTCTACCATTCACTAACCTACTCAGGACAGCATATATGAATCTGTACGATGGCCCGGAGAGGAATGTAGCCTTGGTGAAGCTCGGCTGGTACTGACATTCTCCATACAATATAATATATGCGCTCTGCGATGTCAAGCTCCCAAGGTAATAATCAGTGAGGAGCTGCTCATACTCGTTTGTTTCAGTAAATACCTCATCGGAAAGTGATAGGGGCCCGAAAGTGCACGGGTTATCTCAATAATAAAGTACCCTGGTGAGAGGATAGTCGAATCCAAAGGGAGTAGGGATTAGAGACACAAGAAATTGCTATTTAGCTAGTGCGAAGTTTGAGTGATAAGAGCAAAAATTAATGTGTGTGCAAAAGAGTAAAAGGGAAATATGAAAGACAAGAGAGTGCCAGCAAAGAATAAGAGATGGGCAATCAATGTAAAAAGGGGTACCCGGACAAGCTCCATGCCTAATCCCAGCATTATGTAAAAAGAGTAAGAGTGCAAGCAAAGAGTAAGAGATGGATAATTGACACGCCCCAAAAGTGAACGGGTTTGTCGAAGTAATAAAATTTACCTCGGTGAGTGGGTAGTCAAATCCACAAGGAATAGGGAGTTAAAATACGAGATTTCACTATTTAAGCTATGTGGAGTATCGAAAGATAAGAATAGAATCGATGAGTGAATATGGAAGCAAATATAATAAAAGACAAGAAATTGAATATAAAGATGGAAGATAAGAAAGTGCAAGTAAAAGAAAATAGAGAGAAACTGGCAATGGATGAAATAAGGTATCCGGGCAAGCTACATCTAGGATCTATGCTTCTAGTGCAAGACTATGCTATTATACTTTCCTATTGATGTCAATTGAGTCGAGGAAATCCTTACATTCACGGTCCCAAACCTAAGGACAATCGTGACTAACCCCAACATTATGCCCCGGTATTAGGATTTACATCAACCCTTCACTCTGTCACTGGCACAACTAAGCCCCAGGGGAGTATATCTACCTAAACCTCACAATACGTGGGATTGCTTTAAGTTCTAGGGACTCCTAGTGGTAAAACCTATTCCTATATGTAGTTCTAACCCTTTGGTCCAGGTGGAAGAACCCTAGTCTAGATTAAGCCCCAGTGCGTAGGATTTACTTCAACCCTTCACTCTATTACTCGCGCAACTAAGCCCAAGGGGAGTTTATCTACCTAGCACTTCACTCTATCTCGACCGCTAAGAAATCAAGGAAACAGAGGTAGGGAGAAACCACATCGGAGGAGAAAGGGGACTCTTCGCTACCCCACGACTCACCCTCTCAACCCTCTGCAATCTTAAATAGTCTAATCCTATAGGAGTTGTCACACATCCAAAGGACAACCTAGATTATTATCAATCCTAGTGTCACATCTAAATGAAAACATTAACAACATGAAATTAAGATCGAAACTCAATTTTTATTCATTAATAATGGAAAAGCATAATAACAATGTCAAAAAAACATAATAACCCTAGAGTTTACAAGCCCGAATACCCACAAGGGGTTTAGCTCCTCGTGGAGCTATACATGTTCATCAAAATATGAAAGAACGCATAAAGTAAAGACATCAATGAAAACCCTCTTGCGTATGGTGTGTCCGTGGTCTTGTGCGGCCGCCGAACTTCGGTGACGATGCCGATGATGCACTCTAAACCTCCACGAAGTTCTCTCCAAACCCCTAGCCGCCATCCAGAAGTTGGGGAGAAAGATAGGTCAAAAGATATCCCAAATAGTCTCCAAAACGGGCTTTTATAATGTTGAGTAGCGGCTTTAAAATCGCAGAAATCAGGATTTCACACAGCCATGTGGAATTTCCACACGCCCATGTGAAGTTTCTGGAATGCTGAATTTCGGCAAACAGTGAACAGTATTTGTTACAGTATTTTGCTGCAATATTTGCTACAGTGCTGCTACAGTGATTGTCCCGAAACAAATGCACAAAAGTAAACAAATGCACACTTTTTACTGATAAAATCTGATTAAATTAATGCTCATTACAAGATAATAACGCTTCGCATTACTATAACACGAGCACTTATCAACAATCAATGTAAACCTAAGGACAACTGTGACTAATCCCAGCATTATGCCCCGGCATTAGGTTTCACTACGACGCTTAACTTTGTTGATCTATCAACTAAGCCCCAGGGGAGTCCATCTTCCTAAGCCTTACACTATATGGAATTGCTTTATGTTCTAAGAATTCCAAGTAATAGACCCTATTCCTAAGTATAGTTCTAACCCTTTGGTCCAGGTGAAAGAACCCTAGTCTCAATTAAGCCCCAACACTAGGATTCACTACAATAATTCACTCTGTTGCTTGCACAACTAAGTCCTAGGGGAGTTAATCTACTAGCACTTCGCTCTACTTCGACTGCTAAGAACTCTTAGTACACGGAGGAAGGGAAAATCACACCGTAGGGGAAAGGGGACGTTTCGCTACCTCACGACTCACCCTTTCAACCTTCTCCAATCTCGAGTAGTCTAATTCTATAGAAGTTGTCACATTTTCCAAGGATAACCTAGATTATTCTACACCCTAGTGTCTTGACTAAGGGAAAATCAATACAACAAGCAATCAAGATTGGAACTCAATTAAAAGTATCAATTAAGAAAGCGTAATAAAAGTCATAGAAACAATGTCATCCTACGGATTACAAGTCCGAATACCCACAAGTGGTTTAGCCCTCCATGGAGCTATACAAATCCATCAATGTGTATAAATAAACAAGAAAGATAAACATAGATGAAACCCTCTTGTAATGTGTGGTGATGGTCTTGTGCGGCCGCTCCTTCTCTTCACCAAGCCCCTTGTCAAGCCTAGGGCACACCTCGCCGGATCGGTGCCGACAAAAGCTCACCCAATAGCTATCTTCCAATAGACTTCAATGTCGATGCCGTAGACACGGTCTAAGCCTCAACAAAATCCTCTCCAAACCCTATCCGCGAACCTCTAGAAGTTGGTGAAAAAGATCCTTGAAAAATCCCGAAAAAGTCCTATTTATAGTGCTGAGTCATGGCTATAAAATCATCTGAAATTGGGCATCTACACGGCAGTGTGGAATTTCCACACGCCCGTGTCGATTTTCTGAAATTGGTTTTCCGGCGTGCAGTGAACAGTAAATTGCTATATTAATTGTTGTTGTGAATTGCTACTGTGCTCGCGCATAAAATGTTCCCGATTTCATCGTTCTTCATCGAGGTCGTTGAATTGGTCACACAATCAATGATAGATCATCTCGATTGTTTCATTTCTCTTCATTGACGAAGTTCTCCAATGCTACACATGTTAGACTTTTGTGAATGTTAGTGCCTTTGTGTCCCTCCAAAGGAGGTTGGCACACACCCACAAGTCTAGACTCGTGCCTTGTTCATTGCTTGGTCCAAGAACTCCCCAACAACGGTAAACATGACCTAATTTTGCCCTTTCTTCTATAGGTTTACTCCACAACCCTACATGCACAAAAAAACATAAATGCACAACAATTAATGATAAAATCTGAGAAAAGTAATTCTTAATGTATGAAAATAATACTTCATATTACTTTAACACTAGTACTTATCAGAACGTCCAAGTCGGACTGCAAACTTTATCACACTCAAACTAAAGTGCTTACCAAACACGCAAAATTAAATAGTGCCGATATTCGCGAAGCTACTATATGCTCGGTCAAACTTATACGATGATAAGACCTTGAGTGTGAGTGAATGGATAACCGGCTCTCTAATTGATAATAGCCGGCACCAACTGCCTACTGCGAGTAACTCATACAACTCATCTGCCATCTCAGCTTCCAACTGTATCTCTCTAACTATGCTCAAATCCGGGAGGCAAGTCTGGCCAAATCTAAGCCTTGATAAATGCTCGAATCGAGCTTGACACTCGGGGATAGTGAACTCTATCTACTTTGGAGAATGCTCTTGAGGGCACCTACCAGTTGATTTCTTCAATCTCGACGCCATTCCTACAAAGATTGAAAAGAAATTGATCAAATAACACAAGTAAACCAATCTGTAGGAATCCACATGGCCGTATGGATCTTTGCGCCGCGACAGAGACAAGGCCGTGAGGCCAAAAACTCATATAAATCACTCCCAATCGCTTTGAAATTTTCCACATTTATTTATAAAGTGTATACGCATGCAAACAAAGTGGAAACAACCCTAATAAACTAAAAGAATCAAATTAACAAAGTAAAAATTAGAACGAATGGCTTATCGACAATTTGAGAATCAAAGACTTTTAAGGAAAAGTTGGGAGATGGTTGGCAAACACACAAGAAACCCATAAAATCAAAGAGGAGAAGGTCGGAAATGTGGAGGGGAATGTTCTTTCGAGAATCAAAGACTTTTAAGGAAAATTTGCTGCTTTTAGATTTCTACGCACCCACACGACCGTGTGGAAATTCCACACGGTCGTGTTCCTCTACTAAGAGAGTTCACAAGGTCAGTCACATGCTTTTGTGTTCTCTTTGTTTGCTCTCCGAACACCCCACACGGTCGTGTGAGAATCCCACATGGTCGTGTGCCTTCATAGGGGAGCTTCACAGGGGTACCCACACGCCCTGTGTGCTCTCGGTATAGCACTTAAGGCCTCTGAACAAATCCACACGGCTGTCGGGAAATTCCACTTGTCCGTGTGCCCAACCAAGCTAAAGCAGAAGACCGGTCACAAGGGCATCCACAGGCCCCAGTGGTCTCTCTGGATCACTCGAGAAAAACCTAAGTTTTCCACACGGCCTTGTGACATTCCACACGGCTGTATGCCTTTCACAAGTTCACTTACATAGGCAGTCACACGCTCCTGTGTCTTCTCAAGATGGAAGGGAAATCTCTGTAGAGTTTCACCCGGCCGTGTGAAAATTTCGCACGGCTGTGTGCCTTAACACAAGGGTACTCACAGGGGCATCCACACGCCCTGTGGACTCTCTGTATGGAGAGTTGAAGTTCTGCAAGAATCCAAAGGGCCATGTGAGTTTCACAGGGGCATTTACATGCCCCTCTGTCCTCTCTGAATGAGCTCTGAATGGAGACAGACGTCCATGTAGAAATTCCACACGGCCGGGTAGAAAAATTACAAGCTCTACAAAGGATGTCAGAAACGCAAATATAACACTCAGAGGCTATATAAAAGATAAAAACATGACCAGGGATCCATGAAAACACACTTAAATGACCCAAAACACGACCAGGGATCTCGCAAGTGCACGGGTTTGTCGAAGTAATAAAATTCACACCGGTGAGTGGGTATTCGAATCCATAGGGAATAGGGAGTTAAAAAACGAGATTTCAATATTTAAGCTATGTGGAGTATGGAAAGATAAGAATAGAATCGATGAGTGAATATGGAAGCAAATACAATGAAAGACCAGAAATTGAATAGAAAGATGGAAGATAAGAAAGTGCAAGTAAAAGACAATAGAGAGAAACTGGCAATGGATGAAATAGGGTACCCGGACAAGCTACCTCTAGGATCTATACTTCTAGTACAAGACTATGCTATTATATTTTCTTATTGATGTCAATTAAGTCGAGGAAATCCTTAGATACACGGTCCCAAACCTAAGGACAACCGTGACTAACCCCAACATTATGCCCCCGCATTAGGATTCACGTCAACCTTTCACTCTGTTGCTGGCACGACTAAGCCCCAGGGGAGTATATCTACCTAAACCTCACACTACGTGGGATTGCTTTAAGTTCTAGGGACTCCTAGTGGTAAAACCTGTTCCTATGTGTAGTTCTAACCCTTTGGTCCAGGTGGAACAACCCTAGTCTAGATTAAGCCCTAGTGCGTAGGATTCACTTCAACCCTTCACTCTGTTACTTGCGTAACTAAGCCCCAGGGGAGTTCATCTACCTAGCACTTCACTCTATCTCGATCGCTAAGAAATCAAGGAAATAGAGGTAGGGAGAAACCACATCGGAAGGGAAAGGGGACGCTTCGTTACCTCACGACTCACCCTCTCAACCATCTTTAATCTTACATAGTCTAATCCTATAGGAGTTATCACACCTCCAAAGGACAACCTAGATTGTTCTCAACCCTAGTGTCACGTCTAAAGGAAAACATTAACAAGATGAAATTAAGATCGAAACTCAATTTTTATTCATCAATAATGGAAAAGCATAATAACAATGTCAAATAAACATAATAACCCTAGAGTTTACAAGTCCAAATACCCACAAGGAGTTTAGGTCCTCATGGAGCTGTACATGTTCATCAAATTATAAAAGAAAGCACAAGGTAAAGACATCGATGAAAAACCCCCTTGCGTATGGTGTGGGCGTGGTCTTGTGCGGCCGCCGGATGTCGGTGATGATGCCGATGACGCGCTCTAAACCTCCACGAAGTCCTCTCCAAAACCCTGGCCGCCCTCCAGAAGTTGGGGAGAAACATAGGTCAAAAGATATCCAAAATAGTCTCAAAAACGGCTTTTATAATGTTGAGCCACGGCTTTAAAATCGCAGAAATCGGGATTTCACACGGCCGTGTGGAATTTCCACATGCCCTTGTGAAGTTGCTGGAATACTGAATTTCGATAAACAGTGAACAGTAACTTGCTACAGTAATGGTCCTGAAACGCTCCCGAATTCGTCGTTCTTCGTTGAGGCCATTGAATTGGGCACACAATCAATGCTAGATCATGCCGATTGCTTCAAATCTCCTAATTGGTGAAGTTCTCCTTGTTAGCATGAGTTAGACTTATTGTGAATGTGACTGCCTTTGTGCCCCTCTAAAGGAGGTTGGAACACACTCACAAGTCTCTACTCATGCCGTGCTCCTTGCTTAGTCCGAGAATCTTCCCAACAATGGGGAACACGATCTAACTTCGTTCCTTTCCTTGACTTTATCTTCACAACCCTGCAATGCACAAAAGTATACAAATGCACACTTTCTAGTGATAAAATCTAATTAAATTAATGCTCATTACAAGATAATAATGCGAAGCATTACTATAACACAAGCACTTATCAATAGTAATACTTCGTATTACTATAACATGAGCACTTATTAGTCGTCTAATCCACAGGGAGTAGGGATTGTAGATATAAGCGATTGCTATCTAACTAATGTGAAATACGGAAAGTGAGAGCAAAAATCAATGTGTGTGTGAGAGAGAATAATCGGAAGCAATAAGAAAATAAAGAGAAATATGGAAGATAAGAAAATACAAGCAAAAGTAAGAGAGAGGAAAACAATCAAGAATGAAATAGGGTACCCGGACAAGCTACCCCTAGGATTAATGTTCTAGTGCAAGAGAATGTATTATACTCTCCTATTGACGCTTAATGAGTTGTGGACATCCTAAGGCACACGGTCCCAAACCTAAGGTTAGCCGTGACTAACCCCCCATTATTCTCCGGCATTAGTTTCACTACGACTCTTAACTCTCGCTGATCTGTCAACTAAGTCTCAAGGGAGTTCATCTTCCTAAGACTCATACTACGTGAGATTGCTTTACGTTCTAAGGATTCCAAGTGATTAGCCATGTTCCTAAATGTAGTTCTAACCCTTTGGTCAAGGTGAAAGAACTCTAGTCTCAATTAAGCCCCATCACTAGGATTCACTACAACCCTTCACTCTGTCACTCGCGTGACTAAGCCCCAGGTGAGTTGATCTCCTAGCATTTCGCTCTATTTTGACTGCTAAGAATTCTTGGAACGTGGAGGTAGGGGCAATCACACTGGAGGGGAAAGGGATGTTTTGCTGCCTCATGACGCACCCTCTCGACCCTCTCCAATCTCGAGTAGCGGTCAAAATAGTGTCACATCTAAGGGAAAATCAATACAAGAATCAATCAAGATTGAAACTCAATTAAATTCATCAATAAATAAAGCATAATAACATGTCATAGAAACATAATCATCCTAGGGTTCACAAGTACGAATACCCACAATGGGTTTAGCTCATCATGGAGCTATACACAATTCGAAAACATAGATGAAAACCCACATATGTAGTGTCGCAGTGGTCTTGTGTGGCCGCCGAGCTTCGATGTCGATGTCAATGCTGATGGAGGGCTCCAATCCTCCACAAAGTCCTCTTCAAACCCTAGCCACGACCCTCCAGAAGATAGGCACAAAGATCAAGAAAAAAGTACCAAAAGGACCTTTAAATAGTGTTGAGTCCCGGCTTCAAATCGGCTGAAAACGGGATTTCCACACGACCATGTGAATTTTCTATTTTGCTGATTTTTAGCGAATAGTGAATTGTAGTTTGTTACAGAGTTTTTGCTATAGTGATTTTGCTGCAGTACTCTAGCCGAAATGCTCCCAAATTCATAGTTCTTCATCGAGGCCGTTAAATTGGGCACACAATCAATGGTAGATCATGTTGATTGCTTCAATTCTTTTCCTTGGCGAAATTCTCCAATACTACACGAGTTAGACTTATTGTGAATGCGACTGCCTTTGTGCCCCTTCAAAGGAGGTTGGCACACACCCACAAGTCCAGACTCGTACCTTGTTATTCTTGCTCCGAGAACTCCCCAACTACATCAAACATGATCCAACTTTGCTCTTTTTCTCCAAATTGGCTCCATAACCCTACAATGCACAAAAGCACACAAATATACACTAATTAATGATAAAATCTGATAAAAGTAAGGCTCAAATTAAGATAATAACACTTCAAGTTACTATAACACAAGCACTTATCAGCTCTCTCTCACCATCATTTCGGTGAGTCGAGAGAGATTGATTGGGATGTGCTTCGAGTGATGGGTTTGGAGGGGGATGTCCAGCATTTATTGCGTACCGGGGCGTGGAGGTAGTAGTTCATAATCACTAACACTACATTCGAGCAGCTGGCATTCTCGATTTTGTCGACCTTTGAGATATTCCGAGGCCCCATTACTTTTCATCAAGCTGACTTCATACAGTTCTAGGCCTTCGGCGCCCTACACTGGTTGAGCCTTACTGAGCTCTCGATCCATTTGGGACTGTATGACGCTGAGTTTACCGAGATCCCAGAATATGATGCCATCTTGACATCGTGACCTACTGGGGAGTCTATTGAGACTGCTTGGCGACACTTGGGCATTGTACCGCACTACGACTCCTGCCGAATGAAAGCCACTGCACTTCACACTCCTGCGCTACGGTATATGATAAGTGCTTGATTATACATGTTTTACCTACTTGTTTTACATACATTGAGCATCATTTTACCATTGATTATGTCTCATAAAGTGTATTTTGGTGTTCTTTTATGCAATTAGGTTGTGGAAGTGTTAAAGGAGGAAAAGGAAGCAAAGATGGGTTATAAAGATGTATTGTTGGGAGCTTTTGTACAACACAAGTGTCAAGGCACAAGAGGGGATCATGCACATGAGGGTGTGTGCCAACTTCCTGAAGAATTCAAGATAATTTGTGTGATGGAAGGGCACAAAGGCAGTCACACCTTCATGTCCCAACTTGTGTGAAGATAGTTAAAGCTCTCAAAGGATGATTCGAAGAAGGAGAAGTCTTATAACTCATCACATGGGCGTGTGCCCGACCATGTGGCCTCAAGATGAGAGAGTTTGGATCATGGTTATGAAGAGTACTGTAGCAAAACACTGCTCATTTCACTGTAGCAGTACTGTAGCGGAATTACTGTTCACGCGACCGCGTCAAAATCCCACGCGACCGCGTGGGAATTCTGCAGCCCACGCGATCACGTGGGATCTCACGCGGTCGCGTGAAGACACGTGACTGGCGTGATTCAGACTTATAAATAGGCCGTTTCGCCGATTCTTTTGATATCTTTTGTGTGGCTTTTGAGAGAGGAAGCGGCTAGGGTTTGAGGAGGAGGTCTTTGCCGAATTGGAGGGCCGTTCTTCACCAACTTTGATAGTTCTTTCCTCCGTCATAGCATCGAGGGAGTCATTGGCAACCTAGCTTCGGAGAAGGATCCTTCAAGACGTTGAGCGACCCATCAAGGCCATCATCACGAATTCAAGGGGGTTTATTTCCATGGTTTACATTGCTTTTCATTGTGTTATGTTTTGCTTTGTAATAAGCCCCATGGAGGGCTAAACCCTAGTAGATACTTGCGCATGTGAACCCTAGGTTTCGATTCATGTATTGACTTTCTTTATGCTTTCTTTTAAATCCGAGTTTATTTGAGTTTCAATCTTGTTTTATCATTGCTTGCATGCCTTATTGATTCGTATGGTTGTTTGGTATGCTTGATTTGTTGCCTTGGTGAGAGAGAGGTCTCCATTAGGGTTAGAACATATGAGATTGAAGAGGGTTGAGAGGGTGAGTCATGAGATAGTGGAGTGTCCCCTTTCCCTTCCGATTAAGTGTTTCCTATCTCCGTATTCCCTAAGATCTATGCAACCATATTTGGTGTGAGGTGTGAGATTGAGAGATTTCTCCGCCGGGACCTTGTAGGGGGTTAGGGATCTTCCGCCTAGAAGTAGGGTTAGATCTAATTTTAGGAATCGGTTTCACTTTTAGGTATCCCTAAAGCTTATTGCGGTCATATGGGGTGTGAGGTGTTGAGATTGAGCGATTTCTCTGCCGGGACCTTGTAGGGGACTAGTATCGGTGGCCTGGAAGCAGGGACTGATTATTCTTGGATTACCTCGACTCATAGAACTCGATTTAGGAGCATTTAGTTAGTCTTGCACTTCATGATAGAACCTAGGGGGAGCATTGCCCGGGTATCTCATCTTCATTGATTGAGATCTCCCTTTATGTACCTTTTGCCTATTCATCTCTGGTATTAATTTCTATGCACACTAGATCACCACAAAATCACATTGGTCATTAGGCTAGATTGCAGAGAAGAAGTTAGTACTAGTAGCCCTGTTCCCTGTGGATTCGACTACCCTACTCACCAGGGTAATTATTACTTCGACAACCCGTGCACTTGCGGTACACACACGCAAAGGGGTGTGTCAACAAGCAAACCAGTCTAGAAATAAAAACAAGTACAAATAACAGGAAACTAAAAGTGGTGCTGTGAGTCTAGAGATCTGGAGGGAGTGATGGTGCAAAGCACGTGGTAGTTGTGGAGAAGGTGCCGACAGATGATGATGAGCTGCGCAAATATGATAGGATCTCGGCCATGCTACTCTCTATGCGGCTCTGTGATGTGGCTAAGTCCCTCACTGATGTAGCCAGTGCCTCCTGAGATGTCCCATGAGTCTACAACTGCTGACGGACCTCGATGCGGAACTCCGTGAAACTGTCCTCAAGTGATGGTCGACTCCCGCTAGGTGCTGCGTCGGGCACAGGGGAAGACTCCGAATCAGAATCGGATCCTGTCTCAGAATCTCGAGATGTATCGGGATCATGGGTGCTCTTACCTCCACTCCGTGGGAGGCGATAAGTGTCTCCCGACCTCTCAACTATCCCAATATGAAGCAGGATCGACAGACTAAGCGGTGGGACGGGGCTCACAACACTCATGCCTCGGGTGAGCTCAATCAATCCTAGGCCCTTGATAATGTGCGTAATGTATGGTCTGGCAAATATAGCTCCAAGGCGAGTAGAAGTCCACTGATGTGCAATAAGTCTGGCAAAAAGATGGCCCATGTGGATGGGATACCGCTCAAGGATACTATACATCATAAGCAAGTCGGTATGAGTAACCACCCATGTAGAATCAGCGCGACCGTTCACACTTCTCGATAGCAAACCCTGAATGTATCTGTGAACAGGGTCCGCCATCGTAGAATCCTTCTTATATGATGTGCGAGCAATTGACCTCCAAAAAGAACCAGGGGAAACTGAGCGTGGGAAATCACGAGGCAAATCCGCGAAGTCAGAAGTTTGGGTGTCCTCATCAGTGTAGAGCCCAAGATAAACACCCAACTGGTCTTGATTGATCATATTCCTGACACGACCCCTTGCGTGTATCCCGCAAGTGCACTGGTTTGTCGAAGTAATAAATTTACCTTGGTGAGAAGGTAGTCGAATCCATAGGGAATAGGGAGATAGAATATAAGGTTTCACTAATTAAGCTATGCAGAATACGGAGAACGATAATAAGATTGATGAGTGAAAATAATGCAAAGCAATAAACTAAGTAGAGAGATGGAAGAAAGAAGTGCAAGTAGGAAAATCGAGAAGGACTAACAATGAGTAAAAGGGGGTATCCGGACAAGCTACCTCTAGGGTCTATGTTTCAAGTGCAATACTATGATATTATACTCTCCTATTGATGTCAATTGAGTCGAGGATATCCTAAGACTCACGGTCCCAAACCTAAGGACAACCGTGACTAACTCCAACACTATGCCCGGTGTTAGGATTCACAACACCCTTCACTCTGTCACCTAGATGACTAAGCCCCAGGGGAGTCCATCTGCCTAAACCTCACACTATGTGGAGTTGCATTATGCTCTAGGGATTCCTAGTGATTAAACCTGTTCCTATACGTAATTCTAACCCTTTGGTCCAGGTGGAAGAACCCTAGTCTAGATTGAGCCCCAGCAAATAGGATTCACTACAACCCTCCACTCTATTACTTGCGTAACTAAGCCCTAGGGGAGTTTATCTACCTATTGCTTCACTCTATTTCGACCGCTATTAAATCAAGGAATCGGAGGTAGGGAGAAATCACATCGAAGGGGAAAGGGGTACATTGCTACCTCACAACTCTCCCTCTCAACCCTCTTTAATCTTGAGTAGTCTAATCCTATAGGAGTTGTCACACCTCCAAAGGAAAGCCTAGATTGCTCTCAACCCTAATGTCACGTTTAAGGGAAAACAATATGAAAGGATAATCAAGATTAAAAACTCAATTTTATTCATCAACGATGGAAAGCATAATAATCAATGTCAAAGAAACATAAGAAACCCTAAAGTTTACAAGTCCGAATACCCCACGAGGGGTTTAGCTCCTCATAGAGCTATACATGTTCATCAACGTGAGAAATAAAGCATAAAACATAGACATCAATGAAAAACCCCCTCGAATTGGTGTGGCCGTGGTCTTGTGCAAACGTCGAACCTCGAAATCGATGCCGACGACGCGCTAGAACCTCCACGAAATCCTCTCCGAAACCCTAGCCGCGCTCCAGAAAGTTGGGGAAAAGATAGGTCGAAAGATTCCTCAAAAGGTTGCAAAAATCCCCTTTTATATTGTTGAATCGCGGCTTTAAAATTTGACTTATCGGGCGCTTCACACGGCCGTGTGGAATTTCCACACGCCCGTGTGAAGCTTCTGTCTCGGCTGAAAAATTAATTTTACACGGCCGTGTGGAATTTCCACACGCCCGTGTGTCTTCACTGGATGGCTGAAATCGCAAAACACACGGCCGTGTGGAATTTCCACACGCCCGTGTGACTTCTCTGTCTGGCTGGAAAATGGCTCACACGGCCGTGTGGAATTTCCACACGCCCGTGTGACTTCTCTGGAACACTAATCTTCAGCTGAACAGGCTTGGTAACTTGCCGAAACGCCTCCCGGGTCCATTGTTCTTCATCGAGGCCATTACTTGTGCACACAAGCAACAGTAGGTCGCGCCGATTGCTTCAAGTCTTCTTCTTTCGCGAGATTCTCCTAAGTAACACGGATTGGACTTGTTGTGAATGTGACTGCCTTTGTGCCCCTCCAAAAGAGGTTGGCACACATCCACAAGTCCAAATACGTGCTTCGTTCCTTGCTTGGTCCGAGAACATCCCAACATTGGCGAACGCGACCTAATTTCATTCTTCTTCTCCAATTAGGCTCCACAATACCTTCAATGCACAAGAGAACACAAATGCACACATTTAGTGATAAAACCTGATAAAAGGTATGCTTAATGTAAGATAATAGCGCTTCGCGATACTATAACACAAGCACTTATCAATTTCTCTTTCCAAAAGCTCTAAAAGATACAGTACTTGTTTGGCGCGCAAACTGACCAAAACCGGTAACCTCAATTGTGCTCAACACTTACAAGGTTAACTCCATATAGGTGGGCTCATCAATCTCAAGTATGCTATCCCACCCACCATGAGAAATGAGGTCCCAGAAGGTCTCGTCGATGCCCAAAGTCTTCAAGGCATTCCAATCGATAGTTTTCACGGTGCCAAACCTCCTTTTCAACAAAAATGCGAATCATGTCTTGTGGGCTTCACTTTTAAAGGTAGGCTCACAAACGGGTGATGGAGAGCTTCTCCTAACTCGCTTGGAGGCCACATGTTTGGTCGGCATCCCTACAAGACAAGAGAACCTTCATCAAGCCAAGAATTTATGAGAAAATTGCTTAATGAAGAACAAAGGCTGATTTTTGGCTAGTGCTACAGTAATTTCGGGAAAATTTTGATAGAGTTTTCTTCTTGTAAAAGTGACAATCTAAATGTACAAAGCTTTGAATTCAGGATAAATGATAAGTGCTCGTGTTATATGATGAGCGAGCGCGCGACTAGCTACAGAGCTAGCACGCGACTCCCCGGCCGCAAGTGCACGGGTCGTCAAGTAATAACCTCTCGTGCGAACACAAGAGGGTCGTATTCCCAAGGGCCCCAAGATCTGCTATTACTTCCTCCTAGGTATCACTATCTAGTCTACCAAGACAAGAGTCATGTATAAAACACAAATACGAAAATAAATAAAAGAAAAGCTATATACAAAATGGACTAAGGCACACCATGCTGGCGAATGAAAATAGCAAGTGACAAAAAGCACAAGAGGCCTCGGGCGAGGATCCCCTTGGGAGAAGAACAAGTAAGGATGAATTTAGGAAATGGAGTGCTAAGTTGGCTAGGTTTGGTCCGCTAGACTCGGGAGTCGACTACCCCGGAACCTCCGTAGTGTAGCCCTAATCCAGTACAGGTTCCTCTATCCAGAAGATACCCCTACGATGTCTTTGAGAACAGGGAGTCTTGCCTAGGGTAATTCTAATGCTCGCTCTCGGCTAGAATCACTCTAAAGCTCGCGGGGGGCTACCGGCACCCGGAACCTCCGGTGAACTGATACATTGAATCCCCCTTCAATCTATGTGGATCTAATACATGGTCGCATCCCGCGCATCCAAGTACAATCGACAAGATAAATCACAGAGTTCTCATGCGATTCACAACAATCAAGCACACATAGAATGAAACCAAGCAACAAACCAACAATAATTCATAAACAAAATCATCATCCATATATACAAGTTCTCCTCCCAAGGTTCACCGGATGCCCGGTGGCCTTGGGAGTCTAGTTCCACATCACAAAGAGAGAAAACAAAATATAATCAATGACAAAGCTCATAAAAACTCCCTTAGAAGTAGACTAGAAGGTGGTGACAAGAGTTCGCCGGATCCGCGCCGTCGAGCTCCTCGATGTTCTTCCTTGAGTGTGACCTTCTCCCTCTTGAATTCTTGCTTCTTCAAATCGTCTTCCAACAACCCCTTCTACGGCCGGCGAGATGCTCCGGTGATGGTGGTGGAGAATGGTGGAGGTGATGGTGGAGAGGTGTGGAGGTGATGGTGGCCAAAGACAAGCTCTCCCAAGCCCTAGAAAGCCTTAAATAACCCAAACAAAGCCTCATCAGCCCGTGCGTGTGCGGGCACTGTGCGGGCCGCACAGTGCCCGCACACCCTTCTGTCTGTCCTGTGCGGGTACTGTGCGGCCGCACACTGGCCGCACACTGCTACAGTAACTGTGCTACAGTGGAAATGCTACAGTAAAATCGCTACAGTACTTCCTCAAATCCACTCTTTTCTTGCCCGAAACTTGAGGATACGTATGAGCATTAATAAATTCTTCGATGTATGCCGAAAGAAGCTCAATCACGCAGTAGATGATCTTCAGATGCCCTGAAATGATAATTAACAAGAAAAGCGCGTAAAGGGCATCGGAGTCATAGAAAAATGCATGAAAGTGTATAAAATATATATAATAAATGTGATGTATTTAGACACTTATCATTATAGTAATGCGAAGTGTTATTATTTTGCAATGAGCATTAATTTAATCAGATTTTATCACTAAAAAGTGTGCAATTGTTTACTTTTGTGCATTGTAGGGTTGTGAAGATAAAATGAAGGAAATGAACGAAGTTAGGTCGTGTTTGGCATTGTTGGGAAGATTTTCGGACCAAGCAAGGAGCAAGGCGTGAGCATAGACTTGTGAGTGTGTGCCAACCTCCTTTGTGTGCCAACCTCCGACTTATGAGAGTAGCTGCATACTTCATAGGCGGTAGCTCTTGCCACCCCAAATGCATAATTAAAACAAAGCTAATATTTACAAACTCATATATTTTTTTTTTTCTTTTTCTCTTTTCATTTTTCCATTTTTTTTTTTTTTTTTTTTATATATGTGCATTTTCCAAAGTAAAACTAAGAACAACGATAAACTTGTCCTTAAAAACTTCAAGATTGAGTTTCCAAAAGATTCCAAGAGTAAGTTGTGTACTAAGATGATTCGAGCAAAAATTCCCTAAAATTCAAGTGAAAACTAGAGTATGATAGGATACAATGTTGAAAAATCTCCTAAACTATAAGAATACAACCGTTGCAATTGAGGTGAACCGCCATAGGCTACATTAGTGATAAGTGCTTGATTATACATGTTTTACCTACTTGTTTTACATACATTGAGCATCATTTTACCATTGATTATGTCTCATAAAATGTATTTTGGTGTTCTTTTATGCAATTAGGTTGTGGAAGCGTTAAAGGAGGAAAAGGAAGCAAAGATGGGTTATAAAGACGTATTGTTGGGAGCTTTTGTACAACACAAGTGTCAAGGCACAAGAGGGGATCATGCACATGAGGGTGTGTGCCAACTTCCTTAAGAATTCAAGATGATTTGTGTGATGGAAGGGCACAAAGGCAGTCACACCTTCATGTCCCAACTTGTGTGAAGATAGTTAAAGCTCTCAAATGATGATTCGAAGAAGAAGAAATCTTATAACTCACCATATGGACGTGTGCCCGACCATGTGGCCTCAATATGAGAGAGTTTGGATCATGTTTATGAAGAGTACTGTAGCAAAAACACTGTTCATTTCACTGTAGCAGTACTGTAGCAAAATTACTGTTCACGCGACCGCGTCAAAATCTCACGCGACCGCGTGGAAATTCTGCAGCCCACGCGATCGCGTGGGATCTCACGCGGTCGCGTGAAGACACGTGACTGGCGCGATTCAGACTTATAAATAGGCCGTTTCGTCGATTCTTTTGATATCTTTTGTGTGCCTTTTGAGAGAGGAAGCGGCTAGGGTTTGAGGAGGAGGTCTTTGCCGAATTGGAGGGCCGTTCTTCACCAACTTTGATAGTTCTTTCCTCCGTCATAGCATCGAGGGAGTCATTGGCAACCTAGCTTCGGAGAAGGATCCTTCAAGACGTTGAGCGACCCATCAAGGCCATCATCACGAATTCAAGGGGGTTTATTTCCATGGTTTACATTGCTTTTCATTGTGTTATGTTTTGCTTTGTAATAAGCCCCATGGAGGGCTAAACCCTAGTAGATACTTGGGCATGTGAACCCTAGGTTTCGATTCATGTATTGACTTTCTTTATGCTTTCTTTTAAATCCGAGTTTATTTGAGTTTCAATCTTGTTTTATCATTGCTTGCATGCCTTATTGATTCGTATGGTTGTTTGGTATGCTTGATTTGTTGCCTTGGTGAGAGAGAGGTCTCCATTAGGGTTAGAACATATGAGATTGAAGAGGGTTGAGAGGGTGAGTCATGAGATAGTGGAGCGTCCCCTTTCCCTTCCGATTAAGTGTTTCCTATCTCCGTATTCCCTAAGATCTATGCAACCATATTTGGTGTGAGGTGTGAGTTTGAGAGATTTCTCCGCCGGGACCTTGTAGGGGGTTAGGGATCTTCCGCCTAGAAGTAGGGTTAGATCTAATTTTAGGAATCGGTTTCACTTTTAGGTATCCCTAAAGCTTATTGCGGTCATATGGGGTGTGAGGTGTTGAGATTGAGCGATTTCTCCACCGGGACCTTGTAGGGGACTAGTATCGGTGGCCTGGAAGCAGGGACCGATTATTCTTGGATTACCTCGACTCATAGAACTCGGTTTAGAGCATTTAGTTAGTCTTGCACTTCATGATAGAGCCTAGGGGGAGCATTGCCCGGGTATCTCATCTTCATTGATTGAGATCTCCCTTTATTTACCTTTTGCCTATTCATCTCTGGTATTAATTTCTATGCACACTAGATCACCACAAAATCACAGTGGTCATTAGGCTAGATTGCAGAGAAGAAGTTAGTACTAGTAGCCCTGTTCCCTGTGGATTCGACTACCCTACTCACCAGGGTAATTATTACTTCGACAACCCGTGCACTTGCGGTACACACACGCAAAAGGGTGTGTCAAGTTTTTGGCGCCGTTGCCGGGGAACAGGATACTAGGAACGCTAGGACTTTGTTGCTCTAGCCATTTATCATTTTCGTTATCTTATCTATTTCATACTTTCTTTTTCTTCCACCGTTCTAAGTTGTTTTATTTTGACTTGTGTTAATTTTTCTTGCAAGGTACTTGAATGATGATTGATCCAATTACAAAGTTATATTTTCAGATTGAAGATTTCAGTGGAAAACTTGATAGACTTATTTCTGCACAACAACAAAGCAACCAATATCGCAGCACATATCATCCAAATCAATGGAGCTACCCGAACCACTTGTGGAATATTGATGGACAGCAATGGGAAGCACCTATAGAAGAATTTCAGATGGATGAGAAGCATGAGGAGGATGTACTTCGGTTGGAAAGCGTATTACTCAAATTCATTGAAGCAACCGATGCCCGCTTCGAAAATGTTGAAGCCACCTTAAGATGTCATGAAATCTCCATCAAAAACATTGAGCATCACATAGGAGAGATTTTAGACACACTTGCTAGGGAAAAAGAAGAATTTGAACAAGCAAGTCAAGTTTCTTCCATGCATGACAAAGCCATGAACCATATTGATGAAGAAAGGCAAATTGAGTACATTGCTGCAGAAATTGAAAGGATAGAAGAAGAACATCATTTTCAGAATTTGGATTGCTTGAATGAAGATTATGCTTGTGTGCAACAAAATGGTCACGGGGATTTGCTAACATCATGTTCATTTCAAGCTGAAAATACACATGAAGAAGCAAACCCTAAGGTAATGGAGCAAGCACCTTTCTTTCGGATTAATCAACTCATTGAATGCAAGAAAGATATTTTGGGTTTGGGAGAAGATGTGAGTAGGATATTTAAACCATCCAATGACCCACCGATGCTAATCTTGGACAAGTCCCAACCCAAATTGTTTCCTTGGAGGCCAAAGGTAAGATGGTTGGACTCTCCAACGAAAATTCCACCCCGGCAAGTAAATTTTTGGTTTAAAGGAAGTAGCTATGCAATGTCTGGTCGGGAGGAACACACTCTTTTCAAGCCTCCATAAGGTAAGGAAGAGGTACGTCAAGCTTAGTGACGTAAAACAAGCGCTACTTGGGAGGCAACCCAAGTTTTTAATTGCTTTCTAGTTTAGATTTTAAATTCTATAGTAATAATTACCATGAGTGTGTGCCTTAATTAATTTTTGTTGGTGTTGAACTTTTCAAGGAAAATTTTTGGTGATTTGAAGTGTTTTTCACATGTATGACATGATTCAGGGTGCAATGCATGATAATTGTTGAAGAATAGGGTTAATTTTGAAGTTTGGAGAGCCGCGTGGACTGTCTGCAGAAATTCTGCAGCTCACGTGGCCGCGTGAGATTCTCACGCGGCCGTGTACAGTACCCACGCGGGGGTGTGGAATTTCCACACCCCCATGTGGCTTATATAATGGCTTGAAGGGTAACTATTCATCATCCTTAACCTTGAGCCCTTCATTTTCTCATCTCTTCCTCTCCAAACTTCCCATCCTTAAGATTCCAAATCCATTTTTCTTCGACTTATTTGAGATTTAGAAGTGTTTTGCCGGCATTTGCATCAAGTTTCTTCATCGATTCGCGTCGGTAAGGCCTTATCTCACCCTATCATGTCCATGCTTTCATGCTCAATTCCATCGAGTTTTCTTGTTTCTTGAATGATATTTTTCATGGAAAACGTTGTGAAAACACTTAGAAAACATGTAAACGAAGTTTAGTGAGGCGTTGGAGTCCAACTATGGCTCTTTGGCCATGGTTGGGCGCCCACGCGGGCGCGTGGCCTAGCCACACGGCCGCGTGGACCGGCCAACAGCCCACGCGGGCGCGTGGCTTGGCCCACGTGACCGCGTGGAGCTCACCAATTCCCGGCCAAACAGCCACGCGACCGCGTGGCTAGGCCACGCGGTCGCGTGGCCCTTCTGCCGAGCCAGGACACGCCCACGCGGGCGCGTGGCTAACCCACGCGACCGCGTGGGCTGGAAACGTGGCAAATTAAGCCACGTGGGCGTGTGGCTTGCCCACACGCCCATGTGGATTCCTGCATCTAGCCATATCATGTAAATTTGCACTTCTTTGGCAATTTTCTTGCAGGTATGACACCAAGGATTGAAAAGCTTGCTCCAAAAATGCCTTGATCGTTTATAGCTGACCTTGGATGAGGACATGTCTTCTAACACACCAGCAGCACCAGCAAATGATGCCAATACTTGAGGCGTCCCACTCATGAGACTTTAGTTTTCTTTACTTTAGTTTTCTTTTCTAATTTTCTTTATTTTATCCTTTAGAGTTTAGTTATCTTTATACTTTATTTTGATTGTGCGAGTTGTGCTTTATTTTGTTTCATTCGTAAGAACTCGTGCAACTTTTCTATTTTTATTGAGCTTCACTGAACCCCTTGTATCCGTGCAGATGGCCTTGAGAGTGATGATGATGATGGTTTTGTCATAAACACATGACCATGTGACTTGGTCGTGTGAGCTTCACAACCCGCGGAACAATAACACACCCTCGAGTTAGCTTCACAAATCGATCAATAAGGAGTTCAGGGGAGTGTTGTTTTAATTGCATTTCCACCCACATCATGCTTTTATTGCTTATATTTTTATTGTGCTTACATGTGTACATTGAGGACAATGTACATCTTAAGTGTGGGGGAGGGTTCACCTTATACATGGCCTTTACTTGTGTTTTCATGATCATGCTCATGTTGCCCATGAAGGTTCACCTTAGGGTTGAGAGTTTAATTCTTAGTTTTTGGAGGTTGTAAACATTAGGTTTTATCATGCTCTAGTTTTTATCCAATTTTCTTGAAATTTTTGTCCGATTGCTCTTTAATGCACTTCTCTCACTCATTAAACCTATGGAAATTTACTCTAGTTCATTGTTGCGGGATTTTATAGTGTTAGTTTTATTCGAATTAAATAAAAAAAATAAAATAAAATAAAATAAAATAAAATAAAAAAAAAAAATCAGAAAATCAGAAAATTCAGAAAAATTCAGAATTTTAGTTTGTTTGTATATAGGGGGTGGAAAGAGCTACCACCTATGTTGTATGAAGCTACTCTCATAAGTCGGATACTTGTTATGCCCTAATGAGAGAAAGAGCTATCTAATAGGATGTGTGAAAGCTACCACCTTCGGTAGAAAGAGCTACCACCTCAAAAGTGTGAAAGCCACTCGGGAGGCATCTCAAGAAAGGGCTACCTTAGAGGATGTGTGAAGCTACTACCTATTCTTTTTGTTTATAAATAAATCCCATTGCTAATAAAAACTTTGAGTAGTGGATATAGTGTTGACATGAGTTGAGTCTACACACACACACGCTTTCGGACTTTAGTACTTTCATTTTTGATTGGATTATTTGCTAGAGTATTGATTGTTTCATTTAGTGTTTGTTTCTCTCCATGATTTTAGAATTTTATTCTCGTACCCTCTTGGTGAACCTAAGGCCAAGCACTTCTCTTTGCTTTTCATGATGTTTATGGTTAATTTTGCTTGAGGACAAGCAAAGGCTTAAGTGTGGGGGAGTTTGATAAGTGCTTGATTATACATGTTTTACCTACTTGTTTTACATACATTGAGCATCATTTTACCATTGATTATGTCTCATAAAATGTATTTTGGTGTTCTTTTATGCAATTAGGTTGTGGAAGCGTTAAAGGAGGAAAAGGAAGCAAAGATGGGTTATAAAGACGTATTGTTGGGAGCTTTTGTACAACACAAGTGTCAAGGCACAAGAGGGGATCATGCACATGAGGGTGTGTGCCAACTTCCTTAAGAATTCAAGATGATTTGTGTGATGGAAGGGCACAAAGGCAGTCACACCTTCATGTCCCAACTTGTGTGAAGATAGTTAAAGCTCTCAAATGATGATTCGAAGAAGAAGAAATCTTATAACTCACCATATGGACGTGTGCCCGACCATGTGGCCTCAATATGAGAGAGTTTGGATCATGTTTATGAAGAGTACTGTAGCAAAAACACTGTTCATTTCACTGTAGCAGTACTGTAGCAAAATTACTGTTCACGCGACCGCGTCAAAATCTCACGCGACCGCGTGGAAATTCTGCAGCCCACGCGATCGCGTGGGATCTCACGCGGTCGCGTGAAGACACGTGACTGGCGCGATTCAGACTTATAAATAGGCCGTTTCGTCGATTCTTTTGATATCTTTTGTGTGCCTTTTGAGAGAGGAAGCGGCTAGGGTTTGAGGAGGAGGTCTTTGCCGAATTGGAGGGCCGTTCTTCACCAACTTTGATAGTTCTTTCCTCCGTCATAGCATCGAGGGAGTCATTGGCAACCTAGCTTCGGAGAAGGATCCTTCAAGACGTTGAGCGACCCATCAAGGCCATCATCACGAATTCAAGGGGGTTTATTTCCATGGTTTACATTGCTTTTCATTGTGTTATGTTTTGCTTTGTAATAAGCCCCATGGAGGGCTAAACCCTAGTAGATACTTGGGCATGTGAACCCTAGGTTTCGATTCATGTATTGACTTTCTTTATGCTTTCTTTTAAATCCGAGTTTATTTGAGTTTCAATCTTGTTTTATCATTGCTTGCATGCCTTATTGATTCGTATGGTTGTTTGGTATGCTTGATTTGTTGCCTTGGTGAGAGAGAGGTCTCCATTAGGGTTAGAACATATGAGATTGAAGAGGGTTGAGAGGGTGAGTCATGAGATAGTGGAGCGTCCCCTTTCCCTTCCGATTAAGTGTTTCCTATCTCCGTATTCCCTAAGATCTATGCAACCATATTTGGTGTGAGGTGTGAGTTTGAGAGATTTCTCCGCCGGGACCTTGTAGGGGGTTAGGGATCTTCCGCCTAGAAGTAGGGTTAGATCTAATTTTAGGAATCGGTTTCACTTTTAGGTATCCCTAAAGCTTATTGCGGTCATATGGGGTGTGAGGTGTTGAGATTGAGCGATTTCTCCACCGGGACCTTGTAGGGGACTAGTATCGGTGGCCTGGAAGCAGGGACCGATTATTCTTGGATTACCTCGACTCATAGAACTCGGTTTAGAGCATTTAGTTAGTCTTGCACTTCATGATAGAGCCTAGGGGGAGCATTGCCCGGGTATCTCATCTTCATTGATTGAGATCTCCCTTTATTTACCTTTTGCCTATTCATCTCTGGTATTAATTTCTATGCACACTAGATCACCACAAAATCACAGTGGTCATTAGGCTAGATTGCAGAGAAGAAGTTAGTACTAGTAGCCCTGTTCCCTGTGGATTCGACTACCCTACTCACCAGGGTAATTATTACTTCGACAACCCGTGCACTTGCGGTACACACAAGCTAAGGGGTGTGTCAATTAGCATAAGCAATTGAAGGCACAAGTAAAGGTGTGTGCAATGTGAACTCCCCCCCACACTTAAGATGTACATTGTACTCAATGTACGCATATAAGCATAATAATAAGTGAAAACGATAAAAGCAATTAGTGTGGAAGTGGCAATTGAAACATTACTCCCCTGAACTCCAAGTGTTGCGTTTGATGAAGCTAGGTCATTGAGAGTTGAGTCTCAATGGTTCGTGGAGTACACACGATTCCATCACCGTGGTAATGACTATTCCTCAAAATCCTTACATCCAAGACCATCTGCGCACACATAAACGAGGGTTCAGTAAAGCTCAATAAAACTCGAGTATATAAAATGTAAAGCAATGAATACAACTCGAGATAAAAAAGAAAAAGCAAAATAAAAGCTATACTCAGAAGGAGAATCCTTTCTGAGTACTACAAGTCCAAAATAAAGTAAAGATATACAGAAATGACAAATAAAAGAAAAGAATCTAAAATCTAAGACGCCTCAGCGTCGGTGTCCTGAGTGGTGGCCTCTGGTGCTGCTGGAGGCTCTGGATCTGCTGGTGATGCTGGAGCTGCTGGTGCTGAGGGAGATGGAGGTGGTGGAGTGGACACTCGAGGTCGGACCACGAAGGAGGAGGAGGCGACAATCTGCTCGAAGGTCTGTCGCAAGCTCTGGAACTGCACCATCACCTCCTGGTGCTGTGTAATCTGTGTGGCCCTAACCTCGGGCACCTCGGTCTGTAGGATCCCCAATGCGCTCTCGAGGCGCTCCAGTCTGTCCTGGCCTCGAGACGGTGAAAACATCCGCACTGGAGGTGGCTCCGGCGCGGTGGTGGGTACCTCGGTCTCTGTGTCCTGCGGGGGTGGCTCCAATGCTGCCCGGGATCCCTTGCCCTGCTCTGTATGGGGTATAATCCAGGTATACATCCCTGATCCTCCTCTGCGGATCATACCCATCATCCTCAAGGTATCTGTGCCTAGGGGAACTGGTACACTCGTCTTCTCTGCTCCCCTGACTCCATCTCTGAGCCCCAGGCCAATGAGAAGTCTGGTGATGTAGGGGCCTGCAAAGATAACTCCTACCCTGGGGTACTGGCCCTGATGGCGAATGTAGTCGGCCACAATGTTCCCCAGGTGGAGTGGCTCACTCTCCACCATCGAATACAAGTAGAGGAGCTCCTGGCGACTCAGAACACCAGTACTGTCTCCCCTGCCACTGATAGATCTGCTCATAACTGCGTGTAGACATCTATAGCCAGGTCGAGAAAGGCATGAAGCCTTGGAGACACCCGGCTCGTACTGACCCTGACCACAAAGTCTGCTATACGCCTGCTGCGGTGTCACGGTACCCGGGTAGTCTGTGGGGAGCAATGAGTACTCCTCTGTCTCAGTATATGCATCATCATATAGACTCATCCGCACCGAGAACTGGGTCATACTCAGCGTGAAATGTCGACCGAGGGCTCTGAACTGAACTGTGGTGCCCTCGGTGAAACTGCTGTACCCCCGGTCGAACTCAAACGACGCCAGGACCTCTAAGATGAGCGGTCGGATCACCGAGTCCCGGATAACCATCAATCTCTCCCAGCTACCGACTGAGAGCAGCTCGCTAATCTCATCTGCGACGCTGTCTCCCCCCTGAATACTCCTCACTATACTCAAATCCAAATATCTCGTCTGTCCAAAACGGAGTCCTGATAAACGCTCGAACCGAACCTGATGCTCGGCTATACTGAACTCTGTCTCTGCTGGAGGAGGTGTGGGCTCACGTGGGCGCTTCCCTGTCGATTTCCTGGGTCTAGAAGACATTCCTGTAAGATTGGAAAAGAAAACAATCAAAAACAGTTCAAAATAACCAATCTGCAGAAATCCACACGGCCGTGTGTTAATTCCACACGCCCGTGTGGAGTTTCTGACAGGCAGAGCATCACGGCCGTGGGGTTAAAAATCCACAATTTACATCTAAATTCGTTCTAATTTCATTCTAAGCATGCTCGTATGTAATGTAAACATTCAAACCAAGCAAAATTGTATAAAAGAACGAATTGAATCAAGAATTGACGAAGAAAAAGGTATTGAAGGTCTCACCGGCGGTGGAGATGAAAAACAAAGTAATACGGCCGGAAAACTCGAACAAAATCCTTCAAAAACCTCAGAGAAAGTCGGGGAAGTGATAGAGAGGGTAGGAGAGAAGTTTAGAGTGGAGAAGGAAGAGGCACAAGTGATTTCTATAAGAAAAACGCGCGGCTTTTGAAGTTCTGGAAATTCACACGGCCGTGTGAAGTAACCACACGGCCGTGTGCCTCAGAAATTAGGGTTCACAGGGGCTAACACACGCCCCTGTGCGCACTCTGATCATTCTCTGAAACTACCTCACACGGCCGTGTGTTAATTCCACACGGCCGTGTGCCTCCACAGGGGTATACACAGGGCCACCCACACGGGCCTGTGCACTCTCGGGAAAACACAGACGCTCTCTGAAAAATTTTCACACGGCCGTGTGAAACATCCACACTGCCGTGTGCCCAACTTGGCCAAGAACACAAGGCCGTCCACAGGGGCACCTCACACGCCCCTGTGGCTTCTCTGACTCGCCCGAGAAACAATAAATGTTTCACACGGCCGTGTGAATAATCCACACGGCCGTGTGCCTAGACAAGCTCTCCCACAGGGGCTCACACACGCCCCTGTGGTTTCTCGGGATGAAAGGGAATTCCTGCAGAATTTTCACACGGCCGTGTGGAAATCTCACACGGCCGTGTGCCTTAGCACAGTGGCACTCACAGGGGCATCCACACGCCCCTGTGGACTCTCTGGAAGAGAGTTGAAGTTCTGCGAAATTTCACACGGCCGTGTGTTAATTCCACACGGCCGTGTGCCCCTTCTGAAATTTTTCACAGGGGCAAAGTCACGCCCCTGTGTCTTCTCTGGTTGAGCTCCAATTGGTAACACACGGCCGTGTGTTAATTCCACACGGCCGTGTGTTTTCTCTGGTTTACTTAGAAAATTTTACAGACTCTCAGAAAAATTCAGAAACTCTTTTAAAACACTTAGAGCCTGTATAAACCATAAAAACACGACCAGAGACTATCGAAGACACACTCAACCGACTCAAACTTCGTCAATTAACGTTAAGGCACACGTAAATAATCGAAAATCCACATGAAAACTCAGCATATGCACATGAAAATTTGGACACCATTGCTAAGACTTTTATTCAACCCTAAAACTAAACTAGGTCCTAGAAAAACTGCAAAACGCTTGGGTTGCCTCCCAAGAAGCGCTTGTTTAACGTCACTTAGCTTGACGTACCTGTCTTACCTTACGGAGGTTCATGAGTGGAATTTGCCCTCTTCCCTATAATTTGAAAGCAAGCATTGCCACAAAAAGAACCCCTTTCTTGTTGGGGTTCTTTTTGTGGCGACGTCTCGACCTCTTCAATCTCCGAAGGACTTTCTTTCTAAGCTCCTTCTCCTTCTTGATGTTTGTTTCAACTGAAACAAGCGCGAGCACTTCTTCCTCTTCAGTCTCCATGTCTTGATCCGGCCACCCTTCATATGGATCCGGGTTAAACATATCCTGCATATATTCATCAATGCAATCATCAGTGACATCAAGATAATATAGAGCATCATCAAAATCAAGAGAATGTCGCATGGCTTCGGCGAGGCGGTAAGTGAGCTTGTCGTCCCCAACCCTAAGTGTGAGCTCTCCACCGTCCATGTCTATCAAAGCTTTGGAAGTGCGCAAGAACGGCCTCCCAAGGATCAGCGGCACCTCGACATCCTCGTCTACATCGAGCACTACAAAGTCGACCGGGAAAATGTACTTATCCACTTTCACCAACACATCTTCAACAATACCCCTCGGATGCCTCACCGATCTATCCGCAAGCTGAAGTGTCATCCGGGTAGGTCTAGGCTCGCCCAAGCCTAGCTTTTGGAAGAACGTGTAGGGCATGACATTGATGCTTGCCCCCGAGTCGGCTAGTGCCATCTCCTCACCCATATCACCAATATTGCACGGTATGATAAAACTTCCGGGGTCCTTCCTCTTGCTTGGCAAATTCTTCTGTAGCACTGCCGAACAGTTTGCATCGAGGATGACCGATGCACTTTCCTCTAACTTCCTCTTATTGGTCAAGAGGTCTTTTAAGAACTTCGCGTACTTGGGCATTTGGGCTAATGCTTCCGCGAATGGAATGTTGATGTGCAATTGCTTGAAGACACCCAGAAATTTCTTGTATTGCTCATTGTCTTGGTCATTCTTCAATCGTGAAGGATTGGGAATTCTCGGCTTGTAAGGTGGGGGTGCCACCTCTTTCTCCTTTGGTGCTCCATCCTCTATTTCCACGACTTCGGGTGAGTCCTTAGTCTTCTCAAGAGGGAGATGTCCCTCAACCTCCTTACCACTTCTCAAGGTAATTGCCTTTAGTTGTTCTCTTGGGTTGGTCTCCGTATTGCTAGGCAAACTACCTTGAGGTCTCTCCGCCAAAGTCTTCGCAATTTGCCCTACTTGGTTCTCCAAGTTGTGTAGGGAGGCGGTGTGATTACGAAGAGTAGCTTCCACCGATTGGAACCTTGCGTCCGAAGAAGAAACGAACCGTGTGAGGGCTCTCTCTAGGTCAGTCATCTTTCCCTCCAACCCGGTCACTCGGCTTTCTAAATTCGGAGCTTGCTGACTTTGAAATCCCGGTGGTGCACTATTTTTGTTCTGTTGTGACTGTCCTTGATTGCTCCAAGAGAAGTTCGGATGGTTCTTCCATCCCGGATTGTATGTACCACTATACGGGTTGCCTTGGCCTTGCCCTCGATATGAATTCCCCACAAAATCGGCCTGCTCTACCGCACTAGTGCCTCCAATAGCAATAGGACAATCGCTTGAAGCATGTCCTCCCCCACAACCGTTACAAGTAGTGATGGCCGCAACTCTTGGCGAAGCGAGAGCATCTAGCTTCTTACTTAACGATTCCACTTGTGCTGCCAACGATGTAACCGCATCAACCTCATGAATTCCGGCAACCTTTTTTCTATCCCTTGAGTTCCATTGATAGCTATTCATAGCCATCTCCTCTACAAGGTGCCGAGCTTCACCGGGAGTCTTGCTTCCAAGAGTCCCTCCGGCCGCCGCATCTAAGAGTTGCTTTGTACCCGGATTTAACCCGTTGTAAAATGTGTGAATAATCATCCACTCGGGAAATCCATGTTGCGGACATTTGCGAAGGAGCTCTTTGAACCTGTCCCATGTCTCGAATAGAGACTCCAATTCCATCTGTACAAAGGAAGATATCTCATTCCGGAGTCTTGCAGATTTCCCCGGTGGAAAGTATCTAGCCAAGAATGCCTCGGCCATTTCCTCCCACGTAGTAATGGAGGCTCTAGGTAATGAGTGCAACCAATGCCTTGCTTTTCCTTTCAATGAAAATGGGAAGGCTCTCAATCGAATTGCATCGTCCGTCACTCCATTTATCTTCAACATGTCACACACTTCCAAGAAATTTTCTATGTGACTATTAGGGTCTTCATCGGCTAACCCATTAAACTGTGCGGACTGTTGCAACATCTGAATGAACGATGGCTTCAATTTGAAATTCATTGCTGTAATTGGGGGCCTCACGATGCTTGATTGGGTCCCCATAACTGCGGGTCTAGCAAAATCGGACAACGTTCGCTGCTGCTCGTTCTGTTCTGCCATTGTCTCTGACCCTTCTGTCTCAATATCGGCTTGATTTGATGCTTCTTGTGCAGGTTCTTTCCCTTTACGATGTGTTCTTCTTCCAATGTCTGGGTCTCCGTCAACAAGTATTGAAGGGTTCCCACGGGTCATAACCTGGAGCCGAAAACAAAGAAAAGAAAAATAAGAACAATGATAGGTAAAGAAAATATGAAATAGAATGCGAAGTGAATAGCTAAAATAGTGAAAAACAAATATCTAAAACGCCTATTCCCCGGCAACGGCGCCAAAAACTTGACACGACCCCTTGCGTGTATCCCGCAAGTGCACGGGTTTGTCGAAGTAAAAAATTTACCTTGGTGAGAAGGTAGTCGAATCCACAGGGAATAGGGAGATAGAATATAAGGTTTCACTAATTAAGCTATGCAGAATACGGAGAACGATAATAAGATTGATGAGTGAAAATAATGCAAAGCAATAAACTAAGTAGAGAGATGGAAGAAAGAAGTGCAAGTAGGAAAATCGAGAAGGACTAACAATGAGTAAAAGTGGGTATCCGGACAAGCTACCTCTAGGGTCTATGTTTCAAGTGCAAGACTATGATATTATACTCTCCTATTGATGTCAATTGAGTCGAGGATATCCTAAGACTCACTGTCCCAAACCTAAGGACAACCGTGACTAACTCCAACACTATGCCCGGTGTTAGGATTCACAACACCCTTCACTCTGTCACCTAGATGACTAAGCCCCAGGGGAGTCCATCTGCCTAAACCTCACACTATGTGGAGTTGCATTATGCTCTAGGGATTCCTAGTGATTAAACCTGTTCCTATACGTAATTCTAACCCTTTGGTCCAGGTGGAAGAACCCTAGTCTAGATTGAGCCCCAGCAAATAGGATTCACTACAACCCTCCACTCTATTACTTGCGTAACTAAGCCCTAGGGGAGTTTATCTACCTATTGCTTCACTCTATTTCGACCGCTATTAAATCAAGGAATCGGAGGTAGGGAGAAATCACATCGAAGGGGAAAGGGGTACATTGCTACCTCACAACTCTCCCTCTCAACCCTCTTTAATCTTGAGTAGTCTAATCCTATAGGAGTTGTCACACCTCCAAAGGAAAGCCTAGATTGCTCTCAACCCTAATGTCACGTTTAAGGGAAAACAATATGAAAGGATAATCAAGATTAAAAACTCAATTTTATTCATCAACGATGGAAAGCATAATAATCAATGTCAAAGAAACATAAGAAACCCTAAAGTTTACAAGTCCGAATACCCCACGAGGGGTTTAGCTCCTCATAGAGCTATACATGTTCATCAACGTGAGAAATAAAGCATAAAACATAGACATCAATGAAAAACCCCCTCGAATTGGTGTGGCCGTGGTCTTGTGCAAACGTCGAACCTCGAAATCGATGCCGACGACGCGCTAGAACCTCCACGAAATCCTCTCCGAAACCCTAGCCGCGCTCCAGAAAGTTGGGGAAAAGATAGGTCGAAAGATTCCTCAAAAGGTTGCAAAAATCCCCTTTTATATTGTTGAATCGCGGCTTTAAAATTGGACTTATCGGGGGCTTCACACGGCCATGTGGAATTTCCACACGCCCGTGTGAAGCTTCTGTCTCGGCTGAAAAATTAATTTCACACGGCCGTGTGGAATTTCCACACGCCCGTGTGTCTTCACTGGATGGCTGAAATCGCAAAACACACGGCCGTGTGGAATTTCCACACGCCCGTGTGACTTCTCTGTCTGGCTGGAAAATGGCTCACACGGCCGTGTGGAATTTCCACACGCCCGTGTGACTTCTCTGGAACACTAATCTTCAGCTGAACAGGCTTGGTAACTTGCCGAAACGCCTCCCGGGTCCATTGTTCTTCATCGAGGCCATTACTTGGGCACACAAGCAACGGTTGGTCGCGCCGATTGCTTCAAGTCTTCTTCTTTCGCGAGATTCTCCTAAGTAACACGGATTGGACTTGTTGTGAATGTGACTGCCTTTGTGCCCCTCCAAAAGAGGTTGGCACACATCCACAAGTCCAAATACGTGCTTCGTTCCTTGCTTGGTCCGAGAACATCCCAACATTGGCGAACGCGACCTAATTTCATTCTTCTTCTCCAATTAGGCTCCACAATACCTTCAATGCACAAGAGAACACAAATGCACACATTTAGTGATAAAACCTGATAAAAGGTATGCTTAATGTAAGATAATAGCGCTTCGCGATACTATAACACAAGCACTTATCAATTCCTCTTTCCAAAAGCTCTAAAAGATACAGTACTTGTTTGGCGCGCAAACTGACCAAAACCGGTAACCTCAATTGTGCTCAACACTTACAAGGTTAACTCCATATAGGTGGGCTCATCAATCTCAAGTATGCTATCCCACCCACCATGAGAAATGAGGTCCCAGAAGGTCTCGTCGATGCCCAAAGTCTTCAAGGCATTCCAATCGATAGTTTTCACGGTGCCAAACCTCCTTCTCAACAAAAATGCGAATCATGTCTTGTGGGCTTCACTTTTAAAGGTAGGCTCACAAACGGGTGATGGAGAGCTTCTCCTAACTCGCTTGGAGGCCACATGTTTGGTCGGCATCCCTACAAGACAAGAGAACCTTCATCAAGCCAAGAATTTATGAGAAAATTGCTTAATGAAGAACAAAGGCTGATTTTTGGCTAGTGCTAAAGTAATTTCGGGAAAATTTTGATAGAGTTTTCTTCTTGTAAAAGTGACAATCTAAATGTACAAAGCTTTGAATTCAGGATAAATGATAAGTGCTCGTGTTATAGTAATGCGAAGTGTTATTATTTTGCAATGAGCATTAATTTAATCAGATTTTATCACTAAAAAGTGTGCAATTGTTTACTTTTGTGCATTGTAGGGTTGTGAAGATAAAATGAAGGAAATGAACGAAGTTAGGTCGTGTTTGGCATTGTTGGGAAGATTTTCGGACCAAGCAAGGAGCAAGGCGTGAGCATAGACTTGTGAGTGTGTGCCAACCTCCTTTGGAGGGCCACAAAGGCAGTCACATTCACAATAAGTCTAACTCATGCCAACAATGAGAACTTCACCAATTAGGCGATTCGAAGCAATCGGCACGATCTACCGTTGATTGTGTGCCCAATTCAACGGCCTCGATGAAGAACGATGAATCCGGGAGCATTTCGGCACAATTGCTGTAGCAGTACAGTAACAAAACACTGTAGCAGGTTACTGTTCACAGTCGGCCGAAAATCAGAATTCCAGAAACTTCACACGGGCGTGTGGAAATTCCACACGGCCGTGTGAAATCCCGTTTTCAGCAAATTTAAAGCCGCGACTCCACATTATAAAGGCCCGATTTGGAGACTTTTTGAGTCATCTTTTGACCTATTCTTCTCCCCAACTTCTGGGAGTGCGGCTAGGGTTTTGGAGAGGACTTCGTGGAGGTTTAGAGCGCATCATCGGCATCGTCACCGACGTCCGGCGGCCGCACAAGAACACAGTCACACCATACGCAAGGGGGTTTTCATCTATGTCTTTACTTTGTGTTTTATTTCATACATTGATGAACATGTATAGCTCCATGAGGAGCTAAACCCCTTGTGGGTATTCGGACTTGTAAATTCTAGGGTTATCATGTTTCTTTGACATTGTTATTATGCTTTTCCATTATTGATGAATAAGAATTGAGTTTCAATCTTGATTTTATTTTGCTATTGTTTTCCCATAGATGTGACACTAGTGTTGAGAGCAATCTAGGTTTTCCTTTGGAGGTGTGACAACTCCTATAGGATTAGACTATTCAAGATTGAAGAGGGTAGAGAGGGAGAGTTGTGAGGTAGCAATGTACCCCTTTCCCTTCCGGTGTGATTTCTCCCTACCTCCGTTTCCTTGATTTATTAGCGGTCAAGATAGAGTGAAGTGCTAGGTAGATAAACTCCCCTGGGGCTTAGTTACGCAAGTAACAGAGTGAAGGGTTGAAGTGAATCCTATGCACTGGGGCTTAATCTAGACTAGGGTTCTTCCTCCTGGACCAAAGGGTTAGAACTACACATAGGAACAGGTTTAATCACTAGGAATCCCTAGAACTTAATGCAATCCCACGTAGTGTGAGGTTTAGGTAGATGTACTCCCCTGGGACTTAATCGTGCGAGCGATAGAGTGAAGGGTTGTTGTGAATCCTAATACTGGGGAATAATGTTGGGGTTAGTCACGGTTGACCTTAGGTTTGGGACCGTGAGTCTAAGGATTTCCTCGACTAAATTAGCATTAATAGGAAGGTATAACAGCATAGTCTTGCACTAGAAGCATAGATCCTAGAGGTAACTTATCCGGATACCCCACTTCATTCATTGTTAAATCCTCCTTAATCTCTTTTTCTTGCACTCTCTAATCTTTCACCTCTCTCTATTTAATTTCCTGTCTTTTAGTATAGTTGTTCTCACAATTCACACACGAATCGATTATTACTTTTCCGTACTTCGCATAGTTTTAATAGTGAAATCTCATACTCTAACTCCCTATTCCCTGTGGATTCGACTACCCTCTCACCGGGGTAACTTTAATAGAGAAGAAGCTATGATAACGGGGAGTTTCATTTCTTCTGCTAGATATGCATACTCCAAATGTGTTGGTAATGTCTTTAATTCCAAATCAGGTGGTTCTTCAATAGATGGTCGCAGACGGCTTTCCTTCAATCGATCAATATCTTCAAACTGAATCGTTCCTTGTTCCCCAATACTTTCTGCGATGTTCTGTAAAATCTGGCTGTTGAGATGTTCTTGGGTTCCTTTCGTAGCCTCTATCTCACATGCTTCCTTAGTTAAGTCTATGATTCCCACTGAAAAGACCTCTTGACTTTGTTCGATATAACCTGATTCAAACTGAATAAGGACTCTTTCTAAATTCTCTTCTGAATCCTCGCTCAAAGATGCTAAAGTTGATCTCTCGAAGTCATCTAACACAGTGCCTAACTCACACTCCATGGCCTGTCCTATACAAGGATGATCGACAACTGTTTCTCTTTCCATGGAGGTACTGTTAAATGATTACCCGTACTCAATGCTATTCACAACCACATGTACTGGGAACAATTGAATTTTCTGTTCCACCACCTCCACCATTCCTGTAAGTGTGTCAAAAATTTCAATTGCATCAAACATCTCCTTTCTTCTCAAGCTGAGACCCAAAACAAAAGGAAGAAAGGTAAGAACAATGATAGATGAAGAAAATATGGAATAAAAAGTGAAGTGAATAGCTAAAATAGTGAAAAACAAATATCTAAAACGCCTATTCCCCGGCAGCGGCGCAAAAAACTCTGACAGGATCCCCGAAAGTGCACGGGTTTGTCGAAGTAATAAAAGTTACCCCGGTGAGAGGGTAGTCGAATCCACAGGGAATAGGGAGTTAGAATACGAGATTTCACTATTAAAACTATGCGAAGTACGGAAAAGTAGTAATCGATTTGTGTGTGAATTGCGAGAACAATTATACTAAAGACAGGAAATTAAATAGAGAAAGATGAAAGATTAGAAATCGCAAGAAAAGAGATTAAAGAGGATTTAACAATTAATGAAGTGGGGTATCCGGACAAGTTATCTCTAGGATCTATGCTTCTCGTGCAAGACTATGCTATTATACCTTCCTATTGATGCTAATTAAGTCGAGGAAATCCTTAGACTCACGGTCCCAAACCTAAGGTCAACCGTGACTAACCCCAACACTATGCCCCGGTATTAGGATTCACAACAACCCTTCACTCTATCGCATGCACGATTAAGTCCCAGGGGAGTACATCTACCTAAACCTCACACTACGTGGGATTGCATTAAGTTTTAGGGACTCCTAGTGATTAAACCTGTTCCTATGTGTAGTTCTAACCCTTTGGTCCAGGAGGAAGAACCCTAGTCTAGATTAAGCCCTAGTGCATAGGATTCACTTCAACCCTTCACTCCGTTACTCGCGTAACTAAGCCCCAGGGGAGTTTATCTACCTAGCACTTCACTCTATCTTGACCGCTATTAAATCAAGGAAACGGAGGTAGGGAGAAATCACACCGGAGGGGAAAGGGGTACATCGCTACCTCACAACTCTCCCTCTCAACCCTCTTCAATCTTAAAGAGTCTAATCCTATAGGAGTTGTCACACCTCCAAAGGAAAACCTAGATTGCTCTCAACCCTAGTGTCACATCTAAGGGAAAACACTAGCAAGATAAAATTAAGATCGAAACTCAATTCTTATTCATCAATAATGGAAAAGCATAATAACAATGTCAAAGACACATAATAACCCTAGATTTTTACAAGTCTGAATACCCACAAGGGGTTTAGCTCCTCATGGAGCTATACATGTTCATCAATGTATATAATAAAACAAGAAGTAAAGACATAGATGAAAACCCCTTGCGTATGGTGTGGCCGTGGTCTTGTGCGGCCACCGGACGTCGATGACAATGCCGATGACGCGCTCCAAACCTCCACGAAGTCCTCTCCAAAACCCTAGCCGCCCTCTCCAAAGTTGAGGAGAAAATTAGGTCAAAAGATGTCTCAAAAAGTCTCCAAATCGGGCTTTTATAATGTGGACTCGCGGCTTTAAATTTGCTGAAATCGGGATTTCACACGGCCGTGTGGAATTTCCACACGCCCGTGTGAAAATTCTGGAAAACTGATTTTCGGCTGACTGCGAACAGTAACTTGCTACAGTGTTTTTGCTACAGTAATTATGCCGAAACGCTCCCGAATTCGTCGTTCTTCATCGAGGCCGTTGAATTGGGCACACAATCAACGGTAGATCGTGTCGATTGCTTCGAATCGCGTACTTGGTGAAGTTCTCCTTGTTGGCATGAGTTAGACTTATTGTGAATGTGACTGCCTTTGTGCCCCTCCAAAGGAGGTTGGCACACACCTATAAGTCTATGCTCACGCCTTACTCCTTGCTTAGTCTGAAAATCTTCCCAAAAACGCCAAACACGACCTAACTTCGTTCCTTTCCTTCATTTTATCTTCACAACCCTACAATGCACAAAAGTAAACAATTGCACACTTTTTAGTGATAAAATCTGATTAAATTAATGCTCATTGTGAGATAATAACACTTCGCATTACTATAACACGAGCACTTATCAACTTCGCATGGTTTTAATAGTGAAATCTCATACTCTAACTCCCTATTCCCTGTGGATTCGACTACCCTCTCACCGGGGTAACTTTTATTACTTCGACAAACCCGTGCACTTTCGGGGAGCATGTCAAAGTTTTTGGCGCCGTTGCCGGGGAATAGGCGTTTTAGATATTTGTTTTTCGCTATTTTAGCTATTCACTTCACTTTTTATTCCATATTTTCTTTATCTATCATTGTTCTTACTTTTCTTTCCTTTGCTTTGGTTTCAGGTAATGACCCGTGGGAACCCTTCGATTCTTGTTGAAGGATACCCGGGCATTGGAAAATGAGCACATCGCAAGGGAAAAGAACCCGTGCAAGAAGCTTCGAATCAAGCCGATATTGAAACAGAAGGGTCAGAAGCAATGGCAGAACAGAACAAACAGTAGAGGACATTATCCGACTATGCTAGACCTGCAATAATGGGGACCCAATCGAGCATTGTGAGGCCCCCAATTACGGCAAACAACTTTGAGTTGAAGCCGTCGTTCATTCAGATGTTGCAACAGTCCGTACAATTCAATGGGTTGGCCGATGAAGATCCCAACAGTCATATAGAGAATTTCCTTTAAGTGTGCGGCATGTTGAAGATTAATGGAGTGACGGACGACGCGATTCGTTTGAGAGCCTTCCCATTTTCATTGAAGGGAAAAGCAAGACATTGGCTTCACTCATTACCGAGAGCCTCCATTACTACGTGGGAGGAGATGGCCGAGGCATTCTTGGCTAGATACTTTCCACCGGGAAAGTCAGCAAGGCTCCGGAATGAGATATCATCCTTTGTGCAGATGGAATTGGAGTCTCTATTCGAGACATGGGATAGGTTCAAGGAGCTCCTTCGTAAGTGCCCTCAACATGGATTCCCCGAGTGGATGATCATTCACACTTTTTATAGCGGGTTGAATCCGAGTACCAAACAACTCCTAGATGCGGCAGCCGGAGGAACTCTAGGAAGCAAGACTCCCGGTGAAGCTCGACACCTTGTAGAGGAGATGGCTATGAATAGCTATCAATGGAACTCAAGGGATAGGAAAAAGGTTGCCGGAATTCATGAGGTTGATGCGGTTACATCGTTGGCGGCACAAGTGGAATCGTTGAGTAAGAAGTTAGATGCTCTCGCTTCGCCAAGAGTTGCGGCCATCACTACTTGTAACGGTTGTGGGGGAGGACATGCTTCAAGTGATTGTCCTATTGCTATTGGAGGCACTAGTGCGGTAGAGCAGGCCGATTTTGTTGGAAATTCATATAGAGGACAAGGCCAAGGCAACCCGTACAGTGGAACATATAATCCGGGGTGGAAGAACCATCCGAATTTTTCTTGGAGCAATCAAGGACAGTCACAACAGAAAAATAGTGCACCACCGGGATTTCAAAGCCAACAAGCTCTGAATTTAGAAAGCCGAGTGACCGGGCAAGAAGGAAAGATGACCGATCTTGAGAGAGTGCTCACACAGTTCGTTTCTTAATCGGATGCTAGATTTCAGTCGGTGGAGGCTACTCTTCGCAATCACACCGCCTCCCTCTGGATGGCTATGCGGCCTGCTATGCGGGGGCATAGCAGGCCGCATGGATGCCTGGAGAACCCCATGCTACTAGAAATGCTCAAAAACCTCCAACAAAACATCGTACTCAACCTAGCACTCAAAAATCACATGAAAGCAAAGCCGAAAACATTTATAGGCATTGAAAACTTGGAAAACGAAGCACCAAAAATCATGGAAAAATACCAAATTCATGAAACCTTTGGTGCAACATGATGAAATAAATTATGGGAAATGACTAAACAACCATGACAATCACAAAAATTCAACAAACACTCAAGCTCACAAGCACCACAAGAATACGAAAAAACACACAAATACAACAACAAGAACTAAGAAGAAAAATAATTGCAATGAATTTAAAGACTTGGGTTGCCTCCCAAGAAGCGCTTTTTTAATGTCTTTAGCTTGACATGTTTTACCTCAACTCATGGTGGGACAAAGGGATGAGAGATACCTCCATTTTTCCGTGAAGAGTTATTACCCGGGAAGTAATGTTTCAACCGGTGCCCATTGACTTTGAACGTCCCATGTTGTGGATGAGAAATTTCAACGGCGCCATGGGGAATACTTGAGTGACCGTATATGGTCCGTGCCATCGCAATTTTAATTTCCCGGGGAAAAGTCTCAACCTTGCATTGAAAAAAAGTACATGATCCCTTTTTGGAAGCACTTAGGTTGCTTTATGTGTCGATCGTGGTATTCCTTCATCTTCTCCTTGTACTGGACTGAAGTTTCCTATGCTTCAGGTCGCCATTCCTATAACTCGTTCAGTTGAAATTTTCTCTTGTGATCACAAAGATGAGGGTCGAAATTAAGTTTCTTTATCGCCCAATATGCTATGTGTTCTAATTCTACTTGCAAATGACATGCCTTTCGAGAAATCACACCGGATGGGAAAGGGGACGCTTCGCTACCTCACGACTCACCCTCTCAACCCTTTTCAATCTTAAGTAGTCTAACTCTATAGGAGTTGTCATATCTCCAAAGGATAACCTAGATTGCTCTCAACCCTAGTGTCACGGCTAAGGGAAAACAATAGCATAAGATAATTAAAATTGAAACTCGAATTTATTCATCAATATTGGAAAAGCATAATAGCAATGTCATAGAAAATAATAATCCTAGGGTTTTACAAGTCCAAATACCCACGAGGGGTTTAGCTCCTAATGGAGCTATACATGTTCATCGAAATATAAAAGAAAGCACAAATAAAAAGCATTGATGAAAATCCCCTCGCGTATGGTGTGGCCGTGGTCTTGTGCGGCTGGCAGACGTCGGTGACGATGCCGATGACGCGCTCTAAACCTCAACGAAGTCCTCTCCGATACCCTAGTCGCACTCTCCCGAAGTTGGGGAGAAAGTTAGGTCAAAAGATATCTCAAAAGTCTCCAAATCGGGCTTTTATAATGTTGAGTCACGGCTTTAAAATTGGACTTAACGGGATTTCACACGGCCGTGTGGAATTTCCACACCGGCGTGTGAAGTTTCTGGCTTGCTGGAAAATTAATTCACACGGCCGTGTGGAATTTCCAAACGCCCGTGTGAACTCTCTGAAAGTGAACAGTAACTCTATGAAAGTGCTGAATCCGTAACTCGCCGAAACGCTCTCGAATCCGTTGTTTTTCATCGAGACCATTGATTTGGGCACACAATTAATGGTTGAACGTGTCGATTGCTTCATGTTTCCTTCTTGGTGAAGTTCTCCTAAGCCATACAAGTTAGACTTGTTGTGAATGTGACTGCCTTTGTGTCCCTCCAAAGGAGGTTGGCACACACTCACAAGTCTAGGCTCTTGCCTTATTCCTTGCTTGGTCCGAAAACTTCCCAACAATGGCGAACACGATCTAACTTCGTTCCTTTTCTACAAATTAGCTCCACAGACCTACAATGCATAAGAATACACAAACGCACACAATTTAGTGGTAAAATCTGATAAAAGATATGTTCATTGTAAGATAATAACGCTTCGCGTTACTATAACACAAGCACTTATTAATAGCATAATAGCATTGTCTTGCACTAGAAGCATAAGTCCTAGGGGTAGCTTGTCTGGGTACCCATCTCTTCTCATTGCTTGTCCTACTCTTTTACTCCTACTTGCACTCTCTTACCTTCCATAATTCTATTTTAATTCTTGTTTTTATTAGTTTCTTTTGCACTCACTTATCAATTTCTTTCCGCACATTACATTCGCTACATAGTGAATACTTGTATCTCAAATCCCTATTCCCTGTGGATACGACTACCCACTCACCAGAGTATTTATTACTTTGACAACCCGTGCACTTTTGGGCCCCTGTCAATGTTTTTGTTGCTGTTGCCGGGGAATAGGCATATTTTTTATACTTGTTTTTCGCTATTCTAGCTATTTCACTTCGTTTTCTATTTCACACTTCTCTTGTCTTTCATCGTTCTTATTTGTTTTCTTTTTCTTGTTTTCCGCTTCAGGTTAGGACCCCCAGAAACCCTTCGATTCTTGTTGAAAGAGACCCGGATATCGGCAAAAGAACACACCGTAAAAGGAAAGAGCCTGTGGAAAAACAGTCCCATCAAGCCAACATTGAGTCAGAAGGGTCAGAAGCAATGGTAGAATAGAATAAAAAACAGAGGACATTGCCTGATTTTGCTAGAACCGCGGTGATGGGGACCCAATCAAGCATTTTGAGGCCACCAATTACCGCAATGAATTTTGAGTTGAAGCCATCGCTCATTCAAATGTTACAATAGTCCACACAATTTAATGGGTTGGCCGATGAAGATCCCAACAACTACATAGAGAACTTTCAAATGTTGAAGATCAATGGAGTAACGGACGACGCGATACCTTTGAGAGCCTTCCCATTTTCATTGATGGGAAAAGCAAGACATTGGCTTCATTCATTACCGAGATCATCTATCACTACTTGGGAGGAGATGGCCGAGGCATTCTTTGCTAGATATTTCCCTCCGGGAAAATTGGCGAGGCTTCGGAATGAGATTTCGTCCTTCATGCAAATGGAATTGGAGTCTCTATTCGAGACATGGGATAGGTTCAAAGAGCACCTTCGCAAATGCCCGTAACTTGGATCCCCCGAGTGGATGATCATTCACACTTTTTACAATGGGCTGAATCAGAGGACCAAGCAACTCTTAGATGCAGCGGCAGGAGGAACTCTAGGAAGCAAGACTCCCGGTGAAGCCCGACACCTTATCGAAGAGATGGCTATGAATAGCTATCAATGTAACACAAGGGATCAAAAGAAGGTGGTCGTAATTCATGAGGTTGACGAGGTTACATCGTTGGTGTCACAAGTAGTGTCATTGAGTAAGAAGTTAGATGTTCTAACCTCACCAAGAGTTGCGGCCATCACTACTTGTAACGGTTGTGGAGGAGGTCACGCTTCGAGTGATTGTCCGATTGCTATTGGAGGAACTAGTGCGGTGGAGCAGGCCGATTTTGTGGGCAATGCTTATAGAGGACAAGGCCAAGGCAACCCGTATAGTGGAACTTACAATCCGGGGTGGAGGAACCACCCAAATTTCTCATGGAGCAATCAAGGGCAGTCGCAGTAAAAGATCAACGCACCGCCGGGATTTCAAAGTCAACAAGCACCGAACCTAGAAAGCCGAGTGACCGGGCTAGAGGGGAAGATGACCGATCTAGAGAAAACCCTCACGAGTTTCATTTCTTCTTCTGATGCTAGATTTCAGACGGTGGAAGCTACACTTCACAATCGCACCACTTTCCTACATAATTTGGAGAATCAAATGGGGCAAATTGCGAAGACTTTGGCGGAAACACCTCAAAGAAGCTTGCCTAGTAATACGAAGACCAATCCGAGGGAGCAATTGAAAGCAATCACCTTGAGAAGTGGAAAAAAGGTCGAGAGAAATCTCCCTCTAGAGAAGACAAATGAAGCATCCGAAGTTGAAGAGCTAGGGGGAGAAGAATCAAAGGAGAAAGAGGTGATACCACCACCCTACAAGCCAAGGATCCCCTATCCTTCAAGGTTGAAGAATGACCAAGGCAATGAGTAATACAAGAAATTTCTGGGTATTTTGAAATAGTTGCACATCGACATACCATTCACGGAGGCATTGGCCCAATTGCCAAAGTTTGTGAAGTTCTTGAAGGACCTCTTGACCAACAAGAGGAAGTCAGAGGAGAGTGCAGCTGTAGTTCCTGATGTTAATTGCTCGGCCGTCTTGCAAAAGACCATGCCGAGTAAGAGAAAAGATCCCAGAAATTTTATCATACCTTGCAACATTGGCAACTTGGGTGAAGAAATGACATTAGCTAATTCGGGGGCAAGCATCAATGTCATGACCTACACTTTCTTCCAAAAGCTAGGCTTGTGCGAGCCTAGAATGATTCGGATGACACTTCAACTTGCAGATCGATCGGTGAGGCATCCGAGAAGGATTGTGGAAGATGTATTGGTGAAAGTAGATAAATACATCTTTCCTGTGGACTTCGTAGTACTTGATGTCGATGAGGATGTCGAAGTGTCACTGATTCTTCGGACGCCGTTCTTGCGTACTTCCAAGGCTTTCATAGACATGGACGGTGGTGAGCTCACTGATGATTGTCCGGAAGCGCACGGGTCGCCAAGTAATACCTCTCGCGCAAGCACGAGGTGGTCATATTCGCTGGGGTCCCAAGAGCTGCTATTACTCCCCTATAAATGACACTGTCTAATCTACCAAATATAGATTTAAAACAAGATAAGAAAAATATCAAAAGAGAAAACTATAAACACATGGACTAAGGCTCACCACATAAGCATACTAAGGAAGCATGTAACAATAAATGTTCAAGATCTCCGAGCGAGGATCCCATTGGGACTACTAAAGCTAGAAGGATACTCGAATTACACAGGCAAAGGTGGTTAGGCCAAGAGATGTCCAAAGGTAGGTCACCCCCATGGTCACGGTGATAACCCCTAATCCGGATGAGTATTGGAATACGGAATCACTTCCGCCCAAATCCTTACACGATTGCATCAAGAATAGAGAAATCCCTAATTAAGGTCAAACACAACATCTAGGTTCAACACTAATAGTTGGAGGGGTACAAAATACCCGATGGTAATGGCGTATTCATACATGAATCCCTTCCAAACTTGGTGTGTCTAATACTAAGGCGATGGTCACGTAACCTAGTATAACCTAGAAATCGATACATAGAGTTCTCATGCATACCAAGCTTGAACCATAAACCACACAAATACTGATGATTACCACAAGCACACGGGTCGCAAAGTAATACTCTTCGTGCAAGCACGAGGGGGTCGTATTCCCTGGGGTCCCAAGAGCTGCTATTACTCCCCTCTAGATGACATTGTCTAGTCTACCAAATATAGATTTAAAACAAGTAAGAAAACAAACAAAAGAAAAGCTATAAACACATGGACTAAGGCTCACCATAAAAGCATACTAAGGAAGCAAGTAACAATGAAAGTTCAAGGTCCCCGTGTGAGGATCTCCTCGGGGCTACTAAAGCTAGAAGGATACTCGAATTACATAGGCAAAGGTGGTTAGGCCAAGAGATGCCCAAAGGTAGGTCACCCCGATGGTCATGGTGATAACCCCTAATCCGGTACGAGTATTGGAATACGGAATCACTTCCGCCCAAATCCTCATAAGATTGCAATGAGCCTAGGGAAATCCCTAATTAAGGTCAAACACAACATCTAGGCTCAACCTTAATGGTTGAATGGGTACGAAATACCCGATGGTCACAGCGTATTCATACATGAATCCCTTCCAAACTTGGTGTGTCTAATACTAAGGCTATGGTCACGCAACCTAGTATAACCTAGAAATTGATCCACAGAGTTCTCATGCATACCAATACATCAAAGTGCACCAAACTTGAACCATAAACCACACAAATACCATACATGTAAATCAAGTATTCAAACAAGCAAGTTCATCCCAAGGTTCACCGGATGCTCGGCGACCTTGGGAGTCTAGTTCAACATCAATAAAGGAGAAATTATAAAGAACAAGAGATACAAGCTAAAGCACATAACAAACTCCCCTAAGATGAAGACTAGAGGTGGTGATGAGAACTTGATGGATCCGCGCAAACAAGCTCCTATATCTTCACCTTGATAGCGCTCCTCTTTTCCCCTTCGATTTACACCCTAAATCAGCCTTCTCCCGCAGCCTTGAAGCTCTTGAAACCTTAGATGGTGGTGGAGGAGAAGTGGTGGCCAAAAAGACCCCAAGAAAAATGCTCTAAAGGCCTTTAAAACCTAATTTCGGGATGCCATGCAGCCTGGCACACCATTCACATACGGGCACTGTAACACCCCGATATTTGTGTATGCGGTCAGTTGTACGCCCCTATGGGTGCCCGCATGGACCTCCAGACTTAGCCGTTTCTCCAAGTTTTTGTGCTACAGTGCTATCACTTGGTCTAGTTGAGAAGGAAGTAAAGTCGGAACTGGGACTCATGAAGAAGATAAGAAGAAAACTAAAGAGAGCGAAGAGGCGGCACACGAAAAGACCCAAGAAAATGGGGATGAGCAAGAATGGAGTAAAGGTTTTTCACCCTTGTGTGGTAACAAAATTGTTAACTCTCCCTCTATTCTACAAAAATTATGTACTGCATGCTTTCAGGTTGTAGGGAAGAGGGCAACCTTCATTCATGAGCCGCCAGAAGATAAGACCAGGTACGTCAAGCTAAGTGACATTAAACAAGAGATTCTTGGGAGGTAACCAAAGGTTTTACAGTTTTTCTAGGATTTAGTTTAGTGTTAGCATGAATAAAAGTCTTAGTTTTGGTGTCTTTAATTTTTAATACATGTGCTGCGATTTTTTTCATGTAGATTATGGATGTTTTTGTGTGCCTAAATGATAATTGATGAAGTTTGAGTCGGCTGAGCAAGTTTTCTATGATATCTTGTCGTGTTTTTATGGTATTCATAGGCTCTATGTATTATGTCAATGTTTCTGAATTTATCTTGAGAGTCTGTGAATTTTTCTAAGTAAACCAGAGAAAACACACGGCCATGTGGAATTTCTACACGGGGGTGTGTTACCATATAGGGCTCAACTAGAGAGGGCATAGGGGCGTGACCTTGCCCCTGTGAAAAACCTCAGAAGGGGCACACGGCCATGTGGAAATTCTGCAGAGAGTCCCTTTCTTCGCCGAGAAACCACAGGGGTGTGTGGCTGCCCCTGTTGGAGCGCTTGTGAAAGGCACACGGCCGTGTGGATTATTCACACGGTCGTGTGGAACACTTAGAGTTTCTCGGGTTGATCCATAGAAGTCACAGGGGCCTGTGACGTGCCCTTGTGGCTGGCCTTGTGCTTGGCCAGGTTGGGCACACGGCCGTGTGAAAATTTTCCTGAGACCTTCTGTGATTCCCGTGAATCCACAGTGGTATGTACCAGCCCCTGTGGAGCTCAGCTATGATGGCACACGGCCGTGTGGGTGTCTCACACGGCCGTGTGGGCTAGTTCAGAGAGAAACCAGAGTGCACACAGGCTTGTGCTGGCCCCTGTGAGCCCTAATTTCAGAGGCACACGGCATTATGGAGTTTCCACACGGCCGTGTAGATTCCCAGAACTTCAAAAGCCACGCGTTTTCTTTTTAATTTCACTTGTGTTTCTTTACCTTTCCACTCTAAACACTCTCTGACTCTCTCTATCGTTTCCCCGATCTTCTCTTCGTTTTTTTTTTGAGGATTTTTGTTGAGTTTTCTGGCCAATTCTAAGTTTCTACACTTCACACAGTCGGTGAGCTCTCTCCATCTTGTCTCCTTCGTTAATCTTGATTTAATTTGTTTATTATGGTTGTTTCGCCTCCGTTTCATGATTTACTTGCTTGCGAATTTGTTTAGAATGGATTCAGGATAATTTTAGTGTAAAATTTTGGATATTTGGCCTCACGGTCGTGAGGCTTTGTTCACCCGACGATCAACACGAGCGTGTGGAATTTCCATACGGCTGTGTGGATTTTTGCAAATTGTGTTTTTGAACTGTTTTTAACCATTTTCTTTTTAAATCTTGTAGACATGTCTTCTAGGTCCACGAAATTAGCAGGTAAGCGCCCCCGTGAGCCTACCCCACCACCGGAAGTGATCGATTTCCCGTTACCTGAGCATCAGGAGCGGTTCAAGAGGCTGTCGACACTATGATTCGGCCAATCACGCTACATTGATTTGAGTTTTGTAAGGGAGATTCATGGAGGTGCTGAGATGGCAGAGGAATTAGATGAGCTGCTCTCCTTAGGCAGTTGGCAACGGTTACTGTTGATCAGAGATCCAGCTATACGGGCACTTACACTGGAGGTTGATAAGTTCTCGTGTTATAGTAATGCGAAGCGTTATTATCTTGCAATAAGCATTAATTTAATTAGATTTTATCACTAAAAAGTGTGCATTTGTTTACTTTTGTGCATTGCAGGGTTGTGAAGATAAAGTGAAGGAAAGGAACTAAGTTAGATCGTATTCGCCATTGTTGGGAAGATTCTTGGACTAAGCAAGGAGCACGGCATGAGTAGAGACTTGTGAGTGTGTGCCAACCTCCTTTGGAGTGGCACAAAGGCAGTGACATCCACAATAAGTCTAACTCATGCTAACAAGGAGAACTTCACCAATTAGGAGATTTGAAGAAATCGACACAATCTACCGTTGATTGTGTGCCCAATTCAACGGCCTCAGTGAAGAACGACGAATTCGGAAGTGTTTTAGGAAAATTACTGCAGCAAAAAACTGTAGCAAGCTACTGTTCATCTTCGGCCGAAATTCAGAATTCTAGAGAATTCACACGGGCGTGTGGAAATTCCACACAGTCGTGTGAATTAATTTTCAAGCAAGCTAGAGAATTCACACGCCCGTGTGGAAATTCCACACTGCCGTGTGAAGTCCCGATAAGTCCGATTTTAGAGCCGCACTCAACAATATAAAAAGCGATTTTGGAGATTTTTAAAATATCTTTTGACCTATTTTTCTCCCAAAACTTTTGGAGAGTGTGGCTAGGGTTTTGGAGTGGATTTCTTGGAGGTTTAGAGCGCGTCATCGGCATCGTCACCGACGTCCGGCGGCCGCACAAGACCACGGCCACACCATACGCAAGGGGGTTTTCATCGATGTCTTTATTTTGTGCTTTCTTTCATACTTTGATGAACATGTATAGCTCCATGAGGATCTAAACCCCTTGTGGGTATTCGGACTTGTAAACTCTAGGGTTAATATGCTTCTTTGACATTGTTATTATGCTTTTCCATTATTGATGAATAAAAATTGAGTTTCAATCTTAATTTCATCTTGATATTGTTTTCCCTTAGATGTGACACTAGGGTTGAGAGTAATCTAGGTTATCCTTTGGAGGTGTGACAACTCCTATAGGGTTAGACTACTTAAGATTGAAGAGGGTTGAGAGGGAGAGTTGTGAGGTAGCGATGTATCCCTTTTCGCCTCCGATGTGGTTTCTTCCTACCTCCATTTCCTTGGTTAATTAGCGGTCGAGATAGAGTGAAGTACTGGGTAGATAAACTCCCCTGGGGCTTAGTTACGTGAGTAACAGAGTGAAGGGTTGAAGTGAATCCTATGCACTGGGGCTTAATCGAGATTAGGGTTCTTCCACCTAGACCAAAGGGTTAGAACTACACATAAGAACATGTTTTACCACTAGGAGTCCCTAGAACTTAATGCAATCCCACGTAGTGTGAGGTTTAGGTAGATATACTTCCCTGGGGCTTAGTCGTGCAAACGATAGAGTGAAGGGTCGATGTGAATCCTATTGCCTTGGCATAATGATGGGGTTAGTCACGATTGACCTTAGGTTTGGGACCGTGAGTCTAAGGATTTCCTTGACTCAATTAACATCAATAGGAAAGTATAATAACATAGTCTTGCACTAGAAGCATAGATCCTAGAGGTAGCTTGTCCGGATACCCCACTTCATCCATTGCTAGATCCTCTCTATTCTCTTTTACTTGCACTTTCTCATCTTCCATCTTTCTATTCAATTACTTGTCTTTTATTATAATTGCTTCCATAAGTCACTCATTGATTCTATTGTTACCTTTCCATACTCCGCATTGCTTAAATAATGAAATCTCATATTCTAACTCCATATTCCCTGTGGATTGGACTACCCACTCACCAGGGTATTTTATTACTTCGACAAACCCGTGCACTTGCGGAATACACACGCAAATGGTTGTGTCAAGTTTTTGGCGCCGTTGCCGGGGAATAGGCGTTTTAGTGACATTTGTACTTTGCTATTTTAGCTATTCATCATTCATTTTATTTCACCTTTTCTTATTCTTTTGTCATTCTTATTTTCTTGCTTTTGTTTTGTCTTACTTTTTCTTGCAAGGAGCCTAAATGGAGATTGAATCAATCATTGAGCTATATTCTCAAGTTGAAGATCTCAGTACAAAGCTTGATAGAACTATTGCTTCACAACAACAGAGCAATCCAGGCTACAGCACACATAATCCAAATGAGAGGAGCTACCAAAAATTTTTATGGAATAATGATGGACAACATTGGGAAGAACCTCAAGAGGAATTTCAAAAGGATGAGATACTTGAAGAGGATGAACCTCAGTGGAAAAAAGTGCTAGATAACTTTTTTAAAGCATCTGATGCCTCTTGCCAAAGTATGAAAGCCGCACGAAAATCTCATGAAGCCTCCTATAACAACCTTGAGCATCAATTAGGATGGATACTTGACACACTCTCTAAGGAAAATGAAGTTTTTGAGCAAGCAACGCAAGTTCCTTGTAGAGATGATGTGGTAGTGAACGATAATGAAGAAATGGGGCAGTCCGAGTATGTTGCTGTAGAGATTGAAGAGGAAAAAGAAGAACGTCATTTGGAGAATTGGGATTGCTTAAATGAAGATGGTGCTTGTAAGCAAGAAAATTTTCAAGGGGACTTGCTAGTGTCATGCTCTTTCAAGATGAGAATACACAAGAAGAAGCAAACCCTAAGGTAATGGAACAAGCACCGTTCTTTGGGATTGATCAACTCACAAAAAGCAAGAAAGAGATATTGGGTTTGGGACAAGATGTGGGGAGGATATTTAAACCATCCAATGACCTACCTATGCTAAGCTTGGACAATTCCAAACCCAAATTGTTTACTTGGAGGCCAAAAGTAAGATGGTTGGACTCTCCACCAAATACTACACCCCGGCAACCTAAGTTTTTATTGCTTTTCTTGGCTTTAGTTTAGTTTTTAGTATGAATAATTGCCTAGTATTGGTGTTCTCATTTTATAATGCGTGTGCTGTGATTTTCTCATGGATTATTGGTGTTTTAGTGTGCCTAATTGTTATTGTCGAAGTTTTGGGTTATTTGAGTGTGTTTTCATGGATCTCTAGTCGTGTTGTTATTGTTTTTACAGGTTCTAAGTGTTATGAATGTATTTCTGGAATTTTTGTGAGAGTCTGTAAATTTTTTCTAAGTAAACCAGAGAGAACACACGGCCGTGTGGAAATTTCACATAGGCGTGTATCACCACTTGGGGCTCAGCCAAAGAGGACACAGGGGTGTGTCCATGCCCCTGTGAACAACCTCAGAAGGGGCACACGGCCGTGTGGAATTTCCACACGGCCGTGTGGAAATCTCACAGAACTTAAACTCTTTTCCAGACAGTCCACTGGGGCGTGTGGGTGCCCCTGTGAGTGCCACTGTGCTAAGGCATACGGCCGTGTGGAAATTCCACATGGCCTTGTGAAACTTTGTAGAGATAACCCTTCTTCCCGAGAATACACAGGGGCGTGTGTGCACCGCTGTGGGAGAGCTTGTGAAAGGCACACGGCCATGTGGATTATTCACACGGCCGTGTGGAATACTTAGAGTTTCTCAGGCAAGTTAGAGAGACCACAGGGGCATGTGGGTGCCCCTGTGGCCGGCCTTGTGTTCTTGGCCAGGTTGGGCACACGGCCGTGTGGATATTCCACACGGCAGTTTGATGTTTTTCAGAGACCTTCTGTGTTTTCCCGCGAATCCACAGGGCCATGTACCAGCCCCTGTGGAGCCCCCTGTGAAGGCACATGGCCGTGTGGGTGACTCACACGGCCATGTGGGGTAGTCCATAGTGTGAACAAAGTGCAGACAGGGGCGTGTGATGGCCCCTGTGAACCCTAATTTCAGAGGCACACGGCCGTGTGAATTCCCAGAACTTCAAAAGCCGCGCATTTCTCTTTTGAAATTCACTTGTACCTCTTCATTTCTTCACTCTAAATCACTCTCCGACCCTCTCCGTCGATTCGCCGACCTTCTCTGAGTTTTCTGGAGGTTTCATTAGAGTTTTTCGGGCCGATTTCTGTAATTTCTCCATCCACTCCGTTGGTAAGAAATTCAAGCCCTCTTTCTTCGTTAATTCTTGATTTGATTGGTTCTTTTGGGTGATTTCTCTTAGATTGAATGCTTTAAGTGTATGCGAAAGTATTTACAATAAATTTAGAATGGATTTAGTTGTAAAATTTGGATTTTTAGCTAACGGTCGTGATGCTCTATTTGGCAGATGCTCCACACGGGCGTGTCGAATTTCTACACGGCCGTGTGAATTTCTACAGATTGTGTTCTTGAACTATTTTTAACTATTTTCTTTTGCAACCTTGCAGAGATGTCTTCCAGGGCCAAGAAGCAAGCAGGGAAGCTGCCCCGTGAGCCTACCCCACCCTCTGAGGAGATGGAGTTTGATTTACTGGAGCACAGGGAAAGATTCAAGAAGTTATCAGCACTCCGATTTGGACAGTCGCGCTACCCGGACTTGAGTACATTAAGAGAAATACAGGGGGGCGACGCTGTAGCTACTGAGGTCGAGGAGCTACTAACAGTTGGCAGTTGGGGCCGTTTGCTAATGATCAGAGAGCCAGCGACTTGAGCGCTCACGCTTGAGGTCTTAGCGACCTTTGAGTTCAACCGAGGGTACGACAGTGATAAGTGCTCGTGTTATAATAATGCGAAGTGTTATTATCTTGCAATGGGCATTAATTTAATCAGATTTTATCACTAAAAAGTGTGCATTTGTTTACTTTTGTGCATTGAAGGGTTGTGGAGAAGATCTAGAGAAAAAGAAGGAAGAATAGGTTATGTTCGCCGTTGTTGAGGAGTTCTCGGACCAAGCAAGGAACAAGGCACGAGTCTAGACTTGTGGGTGTGTGCCAACCTCCATTGGAGGGGCACAAGGGCAGTCACACTCACAAAAGTCTATAACTCGTGTAGCATTGGAGAACTTCGCCAATGAAGAGAAATGAAGTAATCGACATAATCTACCGTTGATTGTGTGCACAATTCAACGGCCTCGATGAAGAACGATCGATTCGGGAGTATTTCGGAGAAGTACTGTAGCAGGCACTGGAGCAAAAAACACTGTAGCAGAAACACTGTTCAGCTCGATTTCTGGATTTTCACAGAAGTCCGATTTCAGCCCGAATTCAGCTCGATTTCAGCCTATAAATAGCCCGTTTTCATATCTATTTGGGAACCCTTCCCTTCTATCACTTGAATATCTTTTGGGGGGCTTTCGGCTAGTGTTTGGAGAGGTTCTTGGAGGTCTTTGGAGGCGATTAAACGGCATCGACATCGACATCCTTTGGAAGAAAGCGATTGGGGAAGCTCTCATCGGCATTGATTTGTCGAGGTGTGCCTTAGGCTTGACAAGGGATTCGTTGGAGAAGACACGCGACTACACAAGACCATCGATACGATCTACAAGGGGGTTTTCTTTATGGTTTTCATGCATATGTTCTTAAATTATTTATTGATTTTGTATTGCTCCATGGAGAGCTAAACCCTAGTGGGTATTCGGACTTGTAAACCCTAGGATGATATTGTTTCTATGACTTTTATTATGCTTTCTTAATTTGATGTTCTTTTATTGAGTTTCAATCTTGATTTTATCTTGTTAATGTTTTCCCTTAGATGTGACACTAGGGTTGAGAATCTATTAAGTTATCCTTTGAGGGTGTGACAACCTCTATAGGGTTAGACTCCTTAAGATTGAAGAGGGTTGAGAGGGAGAGTTGTGAGGTAGCGACGTACCCCTTTCCCTTCCGTTGTGATTTCTCCCTACCTCCGATTCCTTGATTCATTAGAGGTCGAAATAGAGTGAAGTGCTAGGTAGACAAACTCCCCCAAGGTTTTGGGGTGATGTGAATCCTATGCACTGGGGCTTAATTTAGACTAGGGTTCTTCCACCTGGACCAAAGGGTTAGAACTACTACACATAGGAACAGGTTTTATCACTAGGAATCCCTAGAGCTTAAAGCAACTCCACGTAGTGTTAGGCTTAGGTAGATATACTCCCCTGGGGCTTAGTTGAGCAATCAACAGAGTGAAGGGTTGACGTGAATCCTAATGCCGGGACATAGTGTTGGGGTTAGTCACGGTTGACCTTAGGTTTGGGACCGTGTGTTTAAGGATATCCTCGACTCAATTAGACATCAATTAGAGGATATAATACTAGTCTTGCACTAGAAGCATTAGTCTTAGGAGAGCTTTGTCCGGGTACCCCATCGTTATATCGATTACCTCTCCTACCCTCATTATTCTTCTTGCACTCTTTTATTTTCTTTTATATCTATACATACATACTTTTCTCGTCATCGATTCCCATCATAGCTAAATAGCGATAACACTTGTTTCTGAACACTATTCCCTGTGGATTCGACTGCCCACTCACCGGGGTAACTTTTATTACTTCGACAAGGCCGTGCACTTGCGGTACGCACGCAAAAGGTCGTGTCAGACAGCTTCACACATGGCGAGACGATTCAGTTTCGTGCCCTCGGTCGACACTTCAGCCTGAGTATCACCCAGTTCTTGATTATGATGGGCCTCTACGATCAGGCATTTACCGGGACAGAGGAGTACGCGCTGCAGCCCACTGATTACCCTGGGACCCTGACACCTCAGAGGGTCTACAGGATGTTGTACGGGGATGGGCAGTACGAGCCAGGGGTTTCGAAGGGGACATTTCTTTCCCGGCCAGCGTACAGGTACATCCATGCCATCTTGAGCAGGTCTATCAGCGGCAGAGGTGATAGCACAGGTGTACTAACTAGGTAGGAGCTGCTTGATAAGTGCTTGTGTTATAGTACCGCGAAGCGTTATTATCTTACATTGACCATATCTTTTATCAGTTTTTATCACTAAATGGCGTGCATTTGTGTATTCTTGTGCATTGAAGGTTTTTGGAGCTAAATTGGAGAAGAAGAACGAAATTAGGTCGTGTTCGCCGATGTTGGGAAGTTTTCGGACCAAGCACGGAACAAGGCACGAGCTTGGACTTGTGAGTGTGTGCCAACCTCCTTTGGAGGGGCACAAAGGCAGTCGCATTCACAACAGGTCTAACTCGTGTGGCTTAAGAGAACTTCACCAAGAAGGAGACTTGAAGCAATCGGCACGATCTACCATTAATTGTGCCCAATTCAATGGCCTCAATGAAGAACGACGGATTCGGGAGCGTTTCGGGCGAGTACTGCAGCAACACTCTAGCTTTGTACTGTAGCAAAAACACTGTCGCAAGTTACTGTTCACTTTCGGCCGAAATTCAGAATTCGAGAGAATTCACACGGGCGTGTGGAATTAACACACGGCCGTGTGAATTAATTTTTCAGCAGATAGAAACTTCACACGCCCGTGTGTTAATTCCACACGGCCATGTGAAGCCCCCGATAAGTCAAATTTTAAAGCCGCGATTCAACATTATAAAAGGCAATTTTGGAGACCTTTTGGGATATCTTTTGACCTATCTTTCTCTTCAACTTGGGGAGTGCAGCTAGGGTTTCGGAGAGGATTTCGTGGAGGTTCAGCGCGCGTCATCGGCATCGTCACCGACGTTCGACGGCCACACAAGGCCACGGCCACACCATACGCAAGGGGGTTTTCATTGATGTCCTTATTTTGTGCTTTCTTTCATACTTTGATGAACATGTATAGCTCCATGAGGAGCTAAACCCCTGAAGGGTATTCGGACTTGTAAACTCTAGGGTTATTATGTTTCTTTAACATTGTTATTATGCTTTTCCATTATTGATGAATAAAATTGAGTTTCAATCTTAATTTCATCTTGTTAATGTTTTCTCTTAGATGTGACACTAGGATTGAGAATAATTTAGGTTGCCTTTTGGAGGTGTGACAACTCCTTAGGGTTAGACTACTTAAGATTGAAGAGGGTTGAGAGGGAGAGTTATGAGGTAGCGATGTACCCCTTTCTCCTCCGACGTGGTTTCTCCCTACCTCCGTTTCTTTGATTTCATAGCGGTCGAAATAGAGTGAAGTGCTAGGCAGATAAACTCCCCTGGGGCTTAGTTACGCAAGAAACAGAGTGAAGGGTTGAATTGAATCCTATTGCGCTGGGGCTTAATCTAGACTAGAGTTCTTCTACCTGGACCAAAGGGTTAAAACTACACATAGGAACAGGTTTTACCACTAGGAATCCCTAGAGCTCAAAGCAATCCCACGTAGTGTGAGGTTTAGGTAGATATACTCCCTTGGGGCTTAGTCGTGCGAGCGACAGAGTGAAGGGTGACGTGAATCGTAATACCGGGGCATAGTGTTAAATTTAGTCACGGTTGTCCATAGGTTTGGGACCGTGAGTCTTAGGATAACCTCGACTCGATTAAACATCAATAGGAAAGTATAATAGCATAGTCCTGCACTAGAAGCATAGACCCTAGAGGTAGCTTGTCCGGATGCCCTATTTGATTGATTACTAGTCCTCTCTATTCTCTTTTACTTGCACTCTCTCATCTTCCATCTTTCTATTTAATTTCTTGTCTTTCATTCTACTTTATTCTATATTCACTCATTGATCCTACTATTGCTTTTCCGTACTCCACATAGCTTAATTAGTGAAATCTCGTATTCTAATTCCCTATTCCCTATGGATTCGACTACCCACTCACCAAGGTAAATTTATTACTTCGACAAACCCGTGCTCTTGCGGGATACACGCAAGGGGTCGTGTCACTGCTTTACCTACACTCTATGGTACAGAGTGAGCCACTCCATCTGGGGCACATCCTAGCTGAGTACATGCGCCACCAAGGTCAGTACCCCAGAGTAGCAGTGATTTTTGCTGGACCCTACATCACACTCCTCATCATAGGCTTGGGGTTTAGAGACGGGGTACGCGGGGCCGAGAAGATCGCTACACCAGCCCCGCTCACGAGAGATACATTGAGACTAATGGGTATGGTCCGCAGATCAGGACCATGAGTATATACTATGATCATATCCCAGTCAGATCAGGTCGAGGGGTCCCAGGCAGCTTTAGAGCCACCCCTAGCAGATATAGAGGCACAGGCACCACCCACAGCACCGGAGCCACCTCCGGTGCGCATGTTTTCACCCTCTCGAGGCCAGGATCGACTGGAGTGCCTCGAGAGCACAGTCGGTGTGCTAGAGACAGAGGTGGCCGAGGTTAGGGCTACATAGGCTGCGCAGCACTTGGAGACTATGGCACGCTTGACACTATACAGAGACTCATTGAGCAGGCCATGTCGTCGCCATTTATGGTCCGCCCTCAAGCCTCCACACCACCACCACCATCTCCAGCCCCAGCAGCAGCAGCAGATCCACAGCCATCCACTTCAGAGCCTCCAGCAGCACCAGAGGCTCCACAGCATGACACCGACGCTGAGGCGTTGTAGTTTTATTTTACTTTTTATTTCGATGTACTTTTTATTATATTTTGGACTTGTAGTACCCATAAAGAATCTTCCTTCTGAGTTTATCTTTATTTGGGTTTATTTCATCTCGAGTTGTATTTTATTTTTCATATCTTTATATACTCGAGCTTTATTTCGGTTTTTCTTGAGCTATACTGAACCCTTGTGTGTGTGTGCGCAGATGGTCTTGGATGAAAGGAATCTAAGGAATAGTCATAGACATGGTCATGGGAACGTGTGTGCTTCACAACCCATTGAGACTCAACTCTCAATGCACTTAGCTCCATCAAACGCAACACTTGGGGTTCATGGGAGTAATGTTTCAATTGCCTACTTCCACACTAATTGTTTTACAATTCTACAATTTTATTATGCTTGCATGCGTACATTGGGGACAATGTACATCTTAAGTGTGTGTGTGTGGGGGGGGGGGAGTTCACATTGCACACACCTTTACTTGTGCGGTCAATTGTTTATGCTCATGTAGCCTATGGCGGTTCACCTTAGTTGCAACGGTTGTATTCTTAGAGTTAAGGAGAATGTTTAACATTGTATCCTATCATACTCTAGTTTCTACTTGAAATTTTAGGGAATTTTTATATATATAAATATATATATATATATATATATATATATATATATATATATATATATATATATATATATATATATATATATGAAAAAGATTGAAAAAAATGAAAAAAAAATATGGAAAAGAGAAAAAGAAAAAATATATATATATATGAGAGTTGTGAATATTTGCTTTGTTATATGCATTTGGGGTGGAAAGAGCTACCACCTAAGAATATGTAGCTACTCTCATAAGTCAGATACAAGTTATGCCCTAATGAGAGAAAGACCTATCTCATGGGATGTGTGAAAGCTACTACCCCGGTAGAAAGAGCTACCTCCTCGAAAGTGTCAAAGCCACCTTTGCCGGCCGCCTAGGAAAGGGCTACCTTCAAGGATGTGTGAAGCTACTACTTCCTTCCCTTTTTAGTTTTGTTTTTGTATATAAATAAGTTCTTTCTAACAAAAGTTTGAGAAGTACTCGTTGGTTCTCTTGAGTGAAATCGCACACAGTAACACATTTTCGAGTTTTTATCCTTTTTGATTCGAGTTTTTAGCTAGAGCATTGGTAACCTTATGCAATGTTTTGATTTCCCCATATTTATATAATGCCTCTTTTGCATACTTTGGGTGAACCTAAGGCCGAGCACTTTCAATTGTTCTTCCGAAGTACTTTCACATTTTATTTTTGCTTGAGGACAAGCAAAAGCTTAAGTGTGGGGGGATTTGATAAGTGCTCGTGTTATATTAATGCGAAGCGTTATTATCTTGCAATGAGCATTAATTTAATCGGATTTTATCACTAAAAAGTGTGCATTTGTTTACTTTTGTGCATTGCAGGGTTGTGAAGATAAAGTGAAGGAAAGGAACAAGGTTAGATTGTGTTCGCCATTGTTTGAAAGATTCTTTTACCAAGCAAGGAGCAGGGCATGAGTATAGACTTGTGAGTATCTGCCAACCTCCTTTGGAGGGGCACAAAGGCAGTCACATCCACAATAAGTCTAACTCATGCTAACAAGGAGAACTTCACCAATTACGAGATTTGAAGCAATCGACACGATCTACCGTTGATTGTGTGCACAATTCAACGGCCTCAAAGAAGAATGACGAATTCGGGAGTATTTCGGGACAATTATCGTAGCATGCCCTGTAGCAAAAACTGTAGAAAGCTAATGTTCATCTTCGGCCGAAATTCAGAATTCCAGAGAATTCACATGGGCATATGGAAATTCCACACGGCCGTTTGAATTAATTTTCCAGCAAGCCAGAGAATTCACACGCCCGTGTGGAAATTCCACACGGCCGTGTGAATTAATTTTCCAGCAAGCAAAAATTTCAAACGCTCGTGTGAAGTCCCGATAAGTTCGATTTTAGAGCCGCACTCAACAATATAAAAATCGATTTTGGAGACTTTTAAAATATCTTTTGACCTATCTTTCTCCCAAAACTTCTGGAGAGTGCGGCTACTGTTTTGGAGAAGATTCATGGAGGTTTTCATCGCAAGGGGGTTTTCATCGATGTCTTTATCTTGTGCTTTCTTTCATACTTTGATAAACATGTATAGCTCCATGAGGAGCTAAACCCCTTGTGGGTATTCGGACTTGTAAACTCTAGGGTTAATATGCTTCTTTGACATTGTTATTATGCTTTTCCATTATTGATGAATAAAAATTGAGTTTCAATCTTAATTTCATCTTGATATTGTTTTCCCTTAGATGTGACACTAGGGTTGAGAGCAATCTAGGTTATCCTTTGGAGGTGTGACAAGTCCTATAGGGTTAGACTACTTAAGATTGAAGAGGGTTGAGAGGGAGAGTTGTGAGGTAGCGATGTATTCCCTTTCCCCTACGATGTGGTTTCTCCCTACCTCCATTTCCTTGGTTAATTAGCGGTCGAGATAGAGTAAAGTGCTGGGTAGATAAACTCCCCTAGGGCTTAGTTACGCGAGTAACAGAGTGAAGGGTTGAAGTGAATCCTATGCACTAGGGCTTAATCGAGACTAGGGTTTTTCCACCTGGACCAAAGGGTTAGAACTACACATAGGAAAAGGTTTTACCACTAGGAGTCCCTAGAACTTAATACAATCACACGTAGTGTGAGGTTTAGGTAGATATACTTCCCTGGGGCTTAGTCGTGCAAGCGATAGAGTGAAGGGTCGATGTGAATCCTAATACCGGGGTATAATGATGGGGTTAGTCACGGTTGTCCTTAGGTTTGGGACCATGAGTCTAAGGATTTCCTCGACTCAATTAACATCAATAGGAAAGTATAATAGCATAGTCTTGCACTACAAGCATAGATCCTAGAGGTAGCTTGTCCGGAGACCCCACTTCATCCATTGCTAGATCCTCTCTATTCTCTTTTACTTGCACTTTCTCATCTTCCATCTTTCTATTCAATTACTTGTATTTTATTATAATTGCTTCCATAAGTCACTCATTGATTCTATTGTTACCTTTCCATACTCCAAATAGCTTAAATAGTGAAATCTCGTATTCTAACTCCCTATTCCATGTGGATTCGACTACCCACTCACCAGGGTATTTTATTACTTCGACAAACCCGTGTGACACACCCCTTGCGTGTGTACCCCGCAAGTGCACGGGTTGTCGAAGTAATAAAATACCCTGGTGAGTGGGTAGTCGTATCCATAGGGAATAGTGTTCAGAAACAAGTGTTATCGCTACTTAGCTATAATGTGAATCGATGATGAGAAAAGTATATATGTATAGATGTAAAAGAAAATAAAAGAGTGCAAGAAGAATAATGAGGGTAGGAGAGGTAATCGATATAACGATGGGGTACCCGGACAAAGCTCACCCTAGGATTAATGCTTCTAGTGCAAAACTTGTATTATGCTCTACAATTGATGCCTATTGAGTCGAGGATATCCTTAAACACACGGTCCCAAACCTAAGGTCAACCGTGACTAACCCCAACACTATGTCCCGGCAATAGGATTCACTTCAACCCTTCACTCTGTTACTTGCATAACTAAGCCCCAGGGGAGTATATCTACCTAAGCCTAACACTATATGGAATTGCTTTAAGCTCTAGGGATTCCTAGTGATAAAACCTGTTCCTATGTGTAGTAGTTCTAACCCTTTGGTCCAGGTGAAAAAACCCTAGTCTAAATTAAGCCCCAGTGCATAGGATTCACGTCACCCCAAAGCCTTGGGGGAGTTTATCTACCTAACACTTCACTCTATTTCGACCGCTAATAAATCAAGGAGCACGGCATGCGTAGAGATTTGTGAGTGTGTGCCAACCTCCTTTGGAGGGGCACAAAGGCAGTCACATTCACAATAAGTCTAACTCATGCTAACGAGGAGAACTTCACCAATTAGGAGATTTGAAGCAATCGGCTTGAACTACCGTTGATTGTGTCCCAAATTCAACGGCCTCAATGAAGAACGACGAATTCGGAAGTATTTTGGGACAATTACTGTAGCAAGTACTGTAGCAAGATACTGTTCATCTTCGGCCGAAATTGATAATTCCATAGAATTCACATGGGCGTGTGGAAATTCCACACACCGTGTGAGTTAATTTTCCAGCAAGCCAGAGAATTCACATGCCCGTGTGGAAATTCCACACGGCCGTGTGAATTAATTTTCCAGCAAGCCAGAAACTTCACACGCCCGTGTGGAAATTACACACGGCCGTGTGAAGTCCCGATAAGTCCGATTTTAAAGCCGCATTCAACAATATAAAGAGTGATTTTGGAGTCTTTTAAAATATCTTTTGACCTATCTTTCTCCCAAACCTCTAGAGAGTGCGGCTAGGGTTTTGGAGAGGATTTCGTGGAGGTTTAGAGCGCGTCATCGGCATCCTCACCGACGTCCGGCGGCCGCACAAGACCACGGCCACACCATACGAAAGGGGGTTTTCATTGGTGTCTTTACTTTGTGCTTTCTTTCATACTTTGATGAACATGTATAGCTCCATGAGGAGCTAAACCCCTTGTGGGTATTCGGACTTGTAAACTCTAGGGTTAATATGCTTCTTTGACATTGTTATTATGCTTTTCCATTATTGATGAATAAAAATTGAGTTTCAATCTTAATTTCATCTTGATATTGTTTTCCCTTAGATGTGACACTAGGGTTGAGAGCAATCTAGGTTATCCTTTGGAGGTGTGACAACTCCTATAGGGTTAGACTACTTAAGATTGATGAGGGTTGAGAGGGAGAGTTGTGAGGTAGCGATGTATCCCCTTTCCCCTCCGATGTGATTTCTCCCTACCTCTGTTTCCTTGGTTAATTATCGGTCGAGATAGAGTGAAGTGCTAGGTAGATAAACTCCCCTGGGGCTAAGTTACGCGAGTAACAGAGTGAAAGGTTGAAGTGAATCCTACGCACTGGGGATTAATCTAGACTCAGGTTCTTCCACCTGGACCAGAGGGTTAGAACTACATATAGGAACAGGTTTTATCACTAGAAATCCCTAGAGCGTAAAGCAATCCCACGTAGTGTTAGGCTTAGGAAGATAGACTCCCCTGGGGCTTAGTTGACATGTCAACGAGAGTCAAGGGTCGTTGTGAATCCTAATGCTGGGACATAATGTTGGGGTTAGACACGGTTGACCTTAGGTTTGGGACCGTCTGTTTAAGGACATAATGTAGAGCATAATACAAGTTTTGCACTAGAAGCATTAGTACTAGGGGAAGCTTTGTCCGGGTACCCCATCGTTATATCGATTACCTCTCCTACCCTCATTATTCTTCTTGCACTCTTTTATTTTCTTTTACATCTATACATATATACTTTTCTCATCATCGATTCCCATCATAGCTAAATAGCGATAACACTTGTTTCTAAACACTATTCCCTATGAATACGACTACCCACTCACCAGGGTATTTTATTACTTCGACAACCCGTGCACTTGCAGGATACACACACAAGGGGTCGTGTCATTGTTATTCCTTTTTTATTTGTGTTTTTAGCTAGAGCAATGATAACCTTATGCAATGTTTTGATTTCCCCTTACTTGTAGAATGCTTCTTTTGCATAATTTTGGTGAACCTAAGGCCGAGCACTTTCAATTGCTTCTCCCTAGTACATCCACGTTCTATTTTGCTTGAGGACAAGCAAAAGCTTAAGTGTGGGGGGATTTGATAAGCTCATGTTATAGTAACGCGAAGCGTTATTATCTTACAATGAACATACCTTTTATGATATTGTATCACTAAATTGTGTGTATTTGTGTATTCTTTTGCATTGTAGGTTTATGGAGCTAATTTGGAGAAAAAGAACGAAGTTAGATCGTGTTCGCTATTGTTGGGAGGTTTTCGGACCAAGCAAGGAACAAGGCACGAGCCTAGACATGTGAGTGCGTGCCAACCTTCTTTGGCGGGACACAAAGGCAGTCACATTCACAATAAGTCTAACTCGTGTTACTTAGGAGAACTTCACCAAGAAGGAGGCTTGAAGCAATCGGCACGATCAACTATTGATTTGTGTGCCCAAATCGATGACCTCGATGAAGAACAACGGATTCGGGGGCGTTTTGGCGAGTTACTATAGCAGCACTGTAGCTTGTTACTGTAGCAAAACATTGTTGGCAAGCTACTGTTCACTTTCGGCTGAAATTCAGAATTCCAGAGAATTAACACGGGCATGTGGAAATTCCACACGGCCGTGTGAATTAATTTTCCAGCAAGCCAGAAACTTCACACACCCGTGTGAAAATTCCACACGGCCGTGTGAAGTGCCGATAAGTTTAGATTTCAAAGGCCGACTTTGGAGGCTTTTGAGAGATCTGCTGACCTAACATTCTCCCCAACTTCTGGAGAGTGCAGCTAGGTTTTCGGAGCGCGTCATCGGCATCGTCACCGACGTCCAGCGGCCGCAAAAGACCACGGCCACACCATACGCGAGGGGGTTTTCATCAATGCTTTTTATGTGCACTTTCTTTTATATTTTGATGAACATGTATAGCTCCATGAGGAGCTAAACCCCTCGTCGGTATTCGGACTTGTAAAACCCTAGGATTATTATGTATCTATGACATTGCTATTATGTTTTTCCATTATTGATGATTAAATTCGAGTTTCAATTTTAATTATCTTGTGCTATTGTTGAGAGCAATCTAGGTTATCCTTTGGAGGTGTGACAACTCCTATAGGATTAGACTACTTAAGATTGAAGAGGGTTAAGAGGGAGAGTTGGGAGATAGCGATTTATCCCCTTTCCCTTCCAGTGTGATTTCTCCCTACCTCCATTTCCTTGGTTAATTAGCGGTTAAGATAGAGTGTTAGGGCTTAATTTAGACCAAGGTTCTTTCACTTGGACCAAAGGGTTAGAACTACATATAGGAACAAGTTTTATCACTAGGAATCCCTAGAGCTTAAAGCAATCCAACATAGTGTTAGTGTTAGTGTTAGGAAGATAGAATCCCCTGGGGCTTAGTTGAAAGGCCAACGAGAGTCAAGGGTCGTAGTGAATCCTAATACCGGGACATAATGTTGGGGGTTAGTCACTGTTGACCTTAAGTTTGGGACCGTGTATTTAAGGATATCCTCGACTCAATTAGTATCAATAGGAAAGTATAATAGCATAGTCTTGCACTAAAGCATAAGTCCTAGAGGTAGCTTATCCGGATACCCTATTTCATCCATTGCTAGACTTTCTCTTTTAACTTCTACTTGCTTTCTCTTGTCATCCATCTCTCTGTTTAATTTCCTGTCTCTTAGTATAATTAATTTCATAATCTACTCATTAATTTGATTGTCACTTTTCGTACATCGCACAACTTGACAGGAATCCCGAAAGTGCACGGGTTTGTCGAAGTAATAAAAGTTACCCCGGTGAGAGGGTAGTCGAATCCACAGGGAATAGGGAGTTAGAATACCAGATTTCACTATTAAAACTATGCAAAGTACGGAAAAGTGATCAATTGATTCGATGAGTGAATTATGGAAACAATTATACTAAAAGATGAGAAATTAAATAGAAAGATGGAAGATGAGAAAGTGCAAGTAAAAGAGAACAGAGAGGATTTAACAATGAATGAAGCGGTGTATCCGGACAAGCTACCTCTAGGATTTATGCTTCTAGTGCAAGCTACCTGTTCCTATGTGTAGTTCTAACCCTTTGTTCCAGGAGGAAGAACCCTAGTCTCGATTAAGCCCCAGTGCATAGGATTCACTTTAACCCGTCACTCTGTTACTCGCGTAACTAAGCCCCAGGGGAGTATATCTACCTAGCACTTCACTCTATCTCGACCGCTAATAAATCAAGGAAACGGAGGTAGGGAAAAATCACACCGGAGGGGAAAGGGGTATATCGCTACCTCACAACTCTCCCTCTTAACCCTCTTCAATTTTAAAGAGTCTAATCCTATAGGAGTTATCACACCTCCCAAGGAAAACCTAGATTGTTCTCAACCCTAGTGTCACATCTAAGGGAAAACAATAGCAAGATAAAATCAAGATTGAAACTCAATTTTTATTCATCAATAATGGAAAAGCATAATAACAATGTCAAAGAAACATAATAACCCTAGAGTTTACAAGTTCGAATACCCGCAAGGGGTTTAGCTCCTCATGGAGCTATACATGTTCATCAAAGTATACAAGAAAGTACAAAATAAAGATATCGATGAAAACCCCCTTGCGTATGGTGTGGCCGTAGTCTTGTGCGGTCGCCGGACGTCGGTGACGATGCCGAAGGCGTGCTCTAAACCTCCACGAAGTCCTCTCCAAGACCTTAGCCGCACTCCAGAAGTTGGGGAGAAAGATAGGTCAAAAGATCTCTCAAAAAGTCTCCAAATCGGGCTTTTATAATGTTGAGTCGCGGAATTAAAATTGCTGAAATCGGGATTTCACACGGCCGTTTGGAATTTCCACACTCCCGTGTGAAATTTCTGGAATGCTGAATTTTAGCCGACAGTGAACAGTACCTTGCTACAGTATTTTTGCTACGGGCTGCTGTAGTAACTGTGCCAAAACACTCCCGAATTCGTCGTTCTTCATCGAGGCCGTTGAATTAGGCACACAATCAACGATAGATCGTGCCGATTACTTCGAGTCTCCTAATTGGTGAAGTCTTCATTGTTAGCATGAGCTAGACTTATTATGAATGTGACTGCCTTTGTGCCCCTCCAAAGGAGGTTGGCACACACTCACAAGTCTATGCTCAAGCCTCGTTCCTTGTTTAGTCCGAAAATCTTCCCAACAATGGCAAACACGATCTAACTTCGTTCCTTTCCTTCATTTTATCTTCACAACCCTACAATGCACAAAAATAAACAATTGCACACTTTTTAGTGATGAAATCTGATTAAATCAATGATCATTGCAAGATAATAACACTTCGCATTACTATAACACGAGCACTTATCAAATCCCCCCACTCTTAAGCTTTTGCTTGTCCTCAAGCAAAATAGAACGTGAAAGTACTTTGGAAGAACAATTGAAAGTGCTCGGCCTTAGGTTCACCAAAAATATGCAAAAGAAGCATTCTACAAGTAAGAGGAAATCAAAACAATGCATAAGGTTATCATTGCTCTAGCTAAAAACTCGAAAATGTGTTAGTGTGTGTGATTTCACTCAAGAGAACCAACGAGTACTCCTCAAACTTTTGTTAGAAAGGACTTATTTATATACAAAAACAAAACTAAAGAGAGAAGGAAGTAGTAGCTTCACACATCCTTGAAGGTAGCTCTTTCCTAGGCGGCCGCCAAATATGGCTTTCACACTTTCGAGGAGGTAGCTCTTTCTACCGGGGTAGTAGCTTTCACGCATCCCATAAGATAGCTCTTTCTCTCATTAGGGCATAACTTGTATCCGACTTATGAGAGTAGCTACATACTTCATAGGTGGTAGCTCTTTCCAACCCAAATGCATATATAAAACAAAGCAACTATTCAAAAAAAGTCATATGTATTTTTTTTTTCTTTTCCATATATATATTTTTTTTCATTTTTTTCATCTTTTTCATTTTTTTTTATTTTTTTTATATATGCATTTTCCAAAGTAAAACTAAGAACGATGATAAACTTGTCCTTAAAAACTTCAAGATTGAGTTTCCAAAAGATTCCAAGACTAAGTTGTGCAATATACGATAATCAAGCAAAAATTACCTAAAATTCAAGTAGAAACTAGAGCATGATAGGATACTGATGACTTAACCGCAAGCGCACGGGTCGCCAAGTAATACCCCTCACGCACGCGCGAGGGGGTCGTATTCCCTGGGGTCCTGACACGACCCCTTGCGTGTATCCCGCAAGTGCACGGGTTTGTCGAAGTAATAAATTTACCTTGGTGAGAAGGTAGTCGAATCCACAGGGAATAGGGAGATAGAATATAAGGTTTCACTAATTAAGCTATGCAAAATACGGAGATCGATAATAAGATTGATGAGTGAAAATAATGCAAAGCAATAAACTAAATAGAGAGATGGAAGAAAGAAGTGCAAGTAGGAAAATCGAGAAGGACTAACAATGAATAAAAGGGGGGTATCCGGACAAGCTACCTCTAGGGTCTATGTTTCAAGTGCAAGACTATGGTATTATACTCTCCTATTGATGTCAATTGAGTGGAGGATATCCTAAGACTCACGGTCCCAAACCTAAGGACAACCGTGACTAACTCCAACACTATGCTCCGGTGTTAGGATTCACAACACCCTTCACTCTGTCACCTAAATGACTAAGCCCCAGGGGAGTCCATCTGCCTAAACCTCACACTATGTGGAGTTGCATTATGCTCTAGGGATTCCTAGTGATTAAACCTGTTCCTATACGTAATTTTAACCCTTTGGTCCAGGTGGAAGAACCCTAGTCTAGATTGAGCCCCAGCAAATAGGATTCACTACAACCCTCCACTCTATTACTTGCGTAACTAAGCCCTAGGGGAGTTTATCTACCTATTGCTTCACTCTATTTCGACCGCTATTAAATCAAGGAATCGGAGGTAGGGAGAAATCACATCGAAGGGGAAAGGGGTACATTGCTACCTCACAACTCTCCCTCTCAACCCTCTTTAATCTTGAGTAGTCTAATCCTATAGGAGTTGTCACACCTCCAAAGGAAAGCCTAGATTGCTCTCAACCCTAATGTCACGTTTAAGGGAAAACAATATGAAAGGATAATCAAGATTAAAAACTCAATTTTATTCATCAACGATGGAAAGCATAATAATCAATGTCAAAGAAACATAAGAAACCCTAAAGTTTACAAGTCCGAATACCCCACGAGGGGTTTAGCTCCTCATAGAGCTATACATGTTCATCAATGTGAGAAATAAAGCATAAAACATAGACATCAATGAAAAACCCCCTCGAATTGGTGTGGCCGTGGTCTTGTGCAAACGTCGAACCTCGAAATCGATGCCGACGACGCGCTGGAACCTCCACAAAATCCTCTCCGAAACCCTAGCCGCACTCTAGAAAGTTGGGGAAAAGATAGGTCGAAAGATGCCTCAAAAGGTTGCAAAAATCCCCTTTTATAATGTTGAATCGCGGCTTTAAAATTAGACTTATCGGGGGCTTCACACGGCCGTGTGGGATTTCCACACGCCCGTGTGAAGCTTCTGTCTCGGCTGAAAAATTAATTTCACACGGCCGTGTGGAATTTCCACACGCCCGTGTGTCTTCACTGGATGGCTGAAATTGCACAAACACACGGCCGTGTGGAATTTCCACACGCCCGTGTGACTTCTCTGTCTGGCTGGAAACTGGTTCACACGGCCGTGTGGAATTTCCACACGCCCGTGTGACTTCTCTGGAACTCTAATCTTCAGCTGAACAGGATTGTAACTTGCCGAAACACCTCCCGGGTTCATTGTTCTTCATCGAGGCCATTACTTGGGCACACAAGCAACGGTAGGTCGCGCCGATTGCTTCAAGTCTTCTTCTTTCGCGAGATTCTCCTAAGTAACACGGATTGGACTTGTTGTGAATGTGACTGCCTTTGTGCCCCTCCAAAGGAGGTTGGCACACATCCACAAGTCCAAATACGTGCTTCGTTCCTTGCTTGGTCTGAGAACATCCCAACATTGGCGAACGCGACCTAATTTCATTCTTCTTCTCCAATTAGGCTCCACAATACCTTCAATGCACAAGAGAACACAAATGCACACATTTAGTGATAAAACCTGATAAAAGGTATGCTTAATGTAAGATAATAGCGCTTCGCGATACTATAACACAAGCACTTATCAGGTCCCAAGAGCTGCTATTACTCCCCTCTAGATGACACTGTCTAGTCTACCAGATATAGATTTAAAACAAGATAAAGAAAACAAACAAAAGAAAAGCTATAAACACTTGGACTAAGGCACACCACAATAGCACATTAAGGAAACAAGTAGCAATGAAAGTTCGAGGTCCCCGAGCGAGGATCCCCTCGGGACTACTAAAGCCAGAAAGATGCTTGAATGACACAGGCAACGGTGGTTTTGAGCCAAGAGATATCCTAAGATAGATTAACCCGATGGTTACGGTGAAAACCCCTAATCCGGTATGAGTATTGGAATACGGAATCACTTCCGCCCAAATCCTCACACGATTACATTAAGAATAGGGAAACCTCAAATTAGGGCCGAACACAACCTAGGTCTAGCCCTAATGGTTGGAGGGGTATGAAATACCCGATGGTCACGGTGTATACATACATGTATCCCTTCTAAGCCTAGTATGTCTAGTACAAGGGCGATGGTCACGCTACCAAGTACAACCTAGAAGTTGAAATACAGAGTTCTCATGCAAATCAATGCATCAAAGATCACAAGGCTTAGACACAAACCACACAAATGCCATAAATGCAATCAAAACATCAATACAACCAAGTTCATCCCAAGGTTCACCGAATGCCCGGCGACCTTGGGAGTCTAGTTCGTCATCAACAAAGGAGGATGTATGCAAAACAAGAAATACAAGATGAAGCTCATAACAACTCCCCTCGAATGAAGACTAGAAGGTGGTGATGAGAACTCGTCGGATCCGCGCCGGCAAGCTCCTAGATGCTCTCCCTCGAGTATGATCTCCTTCTCCCTTTGATTTGCTCCTCAAAAATGCCTTCTCCCGCAGCCTTGATGTCCTAGATGATGATGGAGGAGAAGAGGTGGCCAAAGACCATCAAAATGATGCCCTAGAAACCCTTAAAAACTAATTCCAGCGAGCTATGCGGCCCCGCGTGCGGGGAGAGCAAGTTTCCGAGAAATCCCGAAAGTCGCGTAAGTTGCTACAGTGCTGCTATAGTAACCATGCTGCAGTACTCCGCTACAGTACCATATGCGGCCTGAAATGCGCCCGCATGGTAGCTCGCATAGACCTCCTGACCCAGCCGATCTTCAAGTCTCCGTGCTACAGTGGTTTTGCTACATTGATTGCTACAGTAACCCCCCCCCCCCCCCCCCCGCGCGCGCGCGCTCAGAAACAGTGTTTTCGATGCCGATTTCTTCTCAAATTCTGTTAACGAGCTCGAAGGGATCTCATTGGTACCTGTAACACGAAAGAAACCAATTCAGACCAAAAACGGGCGTCAACTCATATAAAAATACGCAATACATACGCCCGTATACATAGAAAATACGTATGTTTAGGCATTTATCAAACATCCCCACACCTAAGCATTTGCTTGTCCCCAAGCAAACACACATGAAGAACAGGAGCACGATGATAAACGACTAAACATACGACCTCAAGCTCAACTGTAAAGTACTCCACTAGTACAGGTGGAAAGAAATCTAGAAAGTGAGCTGTACGGTGAGTGATCGAGTAATGGTGGCCCTGTTTTATCTAAAGTGCTTCCGTGAGTGTGTGCTGGTTCCCAACCTTAACCTCCACACCCTGGATTATCCCAGGGGTCCATTCACCCGACATATGGTGAGAGTGGCATTAGACAATTAAAGATCGCTTCAATACTCAGTTAAAAGTCTTTTGGGTTCCTAAATAAAACTCTAGCACTTAAGTGACTGTGCAACAAGTTCCAGGGGACGAAGTAGAGATACTTATTTCTTCTTTTTTTTTTCACAAATATACAACACACATTTTTTTTTCACTGAGTCCGACTAACATAGACTGCACAACAAATCTTTCAGAAGGATGCACATGCTGATTAGGCACAAGAGCCACCCAACCTACTCAATTACAGTCTACATAGACGCATTCATGCTGTACTAGCAGAGGAATACTGTCATAGACTCCACATTTTTTTTTTATTTTGCTGTACACACTGTATCTCATGACCTTTGGTAACCTGTCACAATAGTTCACTTAAGACTACAGAAAACAAAGAAGGAACTCAAAAGCTCTTAAAAGAATATTGAAGAAAGAATTTAACAGTCTAATGCGAAAATCATCATAATGGGTTGGTTGGAGTATACAAGGTGGGAGCAATCATGATAGAGCATGAAGAAGTACTAAAGATAAGACAGGGCATCATTCAAGCACAGTATAAGAATACAACTCACTTCTATCATTCTTTCAAGCTAGGAAGTGCTAAACACTAAAATCATAGCTATCATCGGTAATCCAATCATGTAATTGCAAAAAATTTCAAAGTTCACGAAAATCAAAGTCCACCCCCCACTTAAAGATGCACATTACCCTCAATGTGCCCAAGAAAAGAAATGCAATAATATAGACAATAAAAACATAGTAGGAGGGTTTCGTGAACTTCCCCGAGTCTCAAAACATGAGTCTTTAAGTCCATGAGATCGGGGTGACCACCAAAGCTTCATGGTAATATAGGAGACGGGAAGTGTGCTTGATGTCCAAATTCCACCCTGCAAGGTAGAAAAGAACATCAACTCAAGGCATCCATCACACACAAATAAACAAACAACTAACATCACAAGAACAACTAAACAAGAAATGATCCAAGCAAGTCCTTTGTGCAATCAAAAACATGAAGTCCAATCTTCTTTAATGCAAGTGTTGTGTGGGATAAGAGTTTACAAGGATGCAACAAAATCAGGACAAATACAAGAGAAGAGATGGTTTCTCATGATGGGATATGAATGAGTTCAAGAAGTGCTACAGTAATTCCCAAAAAAAAAATTTGCAAGAGCTTCTCTTGTAAATGGAGCATAAAAAATTTTACAAAGCTTTCAAACTGATCTAAAAACCCACAAAAACAACAAACAACCAATCTCCCACAACATAATCATCCATTCAACATGAAAAATAGGAGAAAGGAGGAAGAACCAATCATGCTCAAAACTAGGGTTTAGAGAAAGGTACCTAGGAAAGTCGGTGAAGATGATGGAAAACCTCCAAATAAATCATGCAAATTAAGTCCATGGAAGTAGGAGATCCGTGTAGAGGAAAACAAATGGAGAAAAATGGTGAAAGAATGAGGGGAAACGGATGAGAAATGAGAAAGTTATGAAGGAAATGGTGAAGGGGTACCCAATATAAAGTTCTGCCCGAGGGTCATGCGGGGTCTTGTGCGGCCGCATAGCAGGCCGCACCAGTCTCGGGATTTTTCATGCGGTTTCTTGTGCGGCCACATAGCAGGCCGCACCAGTCTCTGGATGGGGCATGCGGCCTGCTATGTGGGCGCATAACAGGCTGCATGGATGGCTGGAGAGCCCCATGCACTAAAAATGCTCAAAAACCAACCCGACAAAACCTCGTACTCATCCTAGCACTCAAAAATCACATGAAAACAAAGCCGAATTCACCCACAACAACCAAAACATGATATTTGATGCATGAAGATGAATGATAACACAAAGGAATCACAAGTACCATGAATGAACACAAGTAAACAAATTATGAAAAATGACTAACTAACCACAATCACATACTTGAAAACAAAGAACACTCAAGCAAACGAACACACCAAAATATGAAAACACACATGTTATGAATTGTAATGCTTGGGTTGCCTCCCAAGAAGCGCTTGTTTAACGTCATTAGCTCGACGTACCTTTTTCTTACCTAAGGAGGCTTGAAAACGGTGTGTTCATCCCGGCAAGATGTTGCATAAGAACTACCAAGAAATACGAAACATACCTTCCGGGGTGATGTAAATTTGGAGGCAATGCTTGAGGTACCTTTTGGCCTCCATGGAAAAAGCTTGGGCCGGGAGTTGTGCAATTTAAACTTGGGCGGATCCTTAGACGGCTTGAACCTCCTCCCCGCTTCTTCTTTTGTCCCGGCAAGAATTCCTTTGAGATGCCCTTGACCTACCCATAAGTGTTGTTTGGGTTTCCAAGGGAACAAATTGGGTTGAGAACTTGTCAATCTTTGCATAGGTGGATCAATTGGTGGCTTTAACATCCTTTCCACAATTTTTTTCTCAACCAAGTCATAATGAACTTCAATTGCCCATAAAGTTTGCTTTGGCCGCCAAGGAAAAATTTTTGGTTGGGAATTGTCCAAGCCCGGCATTGGTGGGTTCAAGGATGACCTTAGCCTCTCCCCCACATCTTCAAATACAATTCCCGGAATTTTCTCTTTGCAGTTGAAAATTATTGATTGTCTTGTTGAATGATCCATGTTGAGGCAAGTAGCGTCTTCAAATGTTGTCGATGGAGCTTCTTCCACTTCCTCACATTCTTCCATGGCCATGATGTCATCCTCCTCTCTCTCTTCTTCAACTACACCATGAATTGGAACATCTATCATTTGCTCACAAGGTATAGATGATACCTCAACCACTTCTTCAATCTCCCACACCTCAACATCAATTTCCACCTCAATTTCACCTATGTTCTCTTCCAAACTAGTGTCAATCTGAGGTAGGTCATCTCTAATGCGTGGCAACTCCGTCGATATATTGGAAGACACTCCTATCTTGTTTTCCATGCTTGGAGGAGACAGATGGGCACTAAAATTTTTGGAATTCAGGGCTTCACGTTTAGCATCATAATTCATCATAAATCTTTCAAACACATCTTGTGTATTGAAACCCCATTCATTAAGTGGCCTACTTTGAACAATTGGGGGGGTGGTAATTCCATGGTTCTTGAAAGGAGGGTTCTTGTGGCAATCCTTGGTAAGGGTGCTCCCATTCTTGAGTATAATGAGCTATCGAAAAATTTTGGTGCCCTTGCCAATATGGATAGTAGTCATTACGAGGTGGATTGCTCTGGCGTGCTTTCATGGCAGAATATTCTTCCACCGCTTTCTCAAATGCAGAGTTTCTTGTGGCCAATAGTCTTTCTCTGTGATCCACGGCCCTGTATAAGCAAACAAAATTAAAATTAATACGCTATCAAAGAAAACAAGAAAGACATAAAATAAATGAATATGCACAAAATGGTAAAGGACGCATACAAAGACCAAAATATACAAAAGGAAATAAAAATGACTAAATCAGTGAACTAAAGGTTTTCCTAGCATCCTTGGAAGTCCCCGGCAATGGCGCCAAAAACTTGATGACTTAACCGCAAGCGCACGGGTCGCCAAGTAATACCCCTCACGCACGCGCGAGGGGGTCGTATTCCCTGGGGTCCCAAGAGCTACTATTACTCCCCTCTAGATGACACTGTCTAGTCTACCAGATATAGATTTAAAACAAGATAAAGAAAACAAACAAAAGAAAAGCTATAAACACTTGGACTAAGGCACACCACAATAGCACATTAAGGAAACAAGTAGCAATGAAAGTTCAAGGTCCCCGAGCGAGGATCCCCTCGGGACTACTAAAGCCAGAAAGATGCTTGAATGACACAGGCAACTGTGGTTTTGAGCCAAGAGATATCCTAAGATAGATTAACCCGATGGTCACGGTGAAACCCCTAATCCGGTATGAGTATTGGAATACGGAATCACTTCCGCCCAAATCCTCACACGATTGCATTAAGAATAGGGAAACCTCAAATTAGGGCCGAACACAACCTAGGTCTAGCCCTAATGGTTGGAGGGGTATGAAATACCCGATGGTCACGGTGTATACATACATGTATCTCTTCTAAGCCTAGTGTGTCTAGTACAAGGGCGATGATCACGCTACCAAGTACAACCTAGAAGTTGAAATACAGAGTTCTCATGCAAATCAACGCATCAAAGATCACAAGGCTTAGACACAAACCACACAAATGCCATAAATGCAATCAAAACATCAATACAAGCAAGTTCATCCCAAGGTTCACCGGATGCCCGGCGAGCTTGGGAGTCTAGTTCGTCATCAACAAAGGAGGATGTATACAAAACAAGAAATACAAGATGAAGCTCATAACAACTCCCCTCGAATGAAGACTAGAAGGTGGTGATGAGAACTCGTCGGATCCGCGCCGGCAAGCTCCTAGATGCTCTCCCTCGAGTATGATCTCCTTCTCCCTTTGATTTGCTCCTCAAAAATGCCTTCTCCCGCAGCCTTGATGTCCTAGATGATGATGGAGGAGAAGAGGTGGCCAAAGACCCTCAAAATGATGCCCTAGAAACCCTTAAAAACTAATTCCAGTGAGCTATGCGGCCTCCTATGCGGCCCCGCGTGCGGGGAGAGAAAGTTTAGGAGAATTCCCAAAAGTCGCGTAAGTTGCTACAGTGCCGCTACAGTACCCACGCTACAGTACCCATGCCTGCAATGCGCCCGCATGGTAGCCCGCATCAACCTCCTGACCCAGCCCATCTTCAAGTCTCTATGCTACAGTGGTTTTGCTACATTGATTGCTACAGTACCCCCCCCCCACTCAGAAATAGTGTTTTCGATGCCGATTTCTTCTCAAATTCTGTCAACGAGCTCGAAGGGATCTCATTGGTACCTGTAACACGAAAGAAACCAATTCAGACCAAAAACGGGCATCAACTCATATAAAAATACGCAATACATACGCCCGAATACATAGAAAATATGTATGTTTAGGCATTTATCAGATACAATGTTAAAAATTCTCCTAAACTATAAAAATACAACCGTTGCAACTAAGGTGAACCGCAATAGGCTACATAAGCATAAGCAATTGAACACACAAGTAAAGGTGTGTGCAATGTGAACTCCCCCCCACACTTAAGATGTACATTGTCCCTAATGTACGCATGCAAGCACAATAAAAGTTAAGAATTGTAAAACAATTAGTGCGGAAATAGGCAATTGAAACATTACTCCCCTGAACTCCAAGTGTTGCGTTTGATGGAGCTAGGTGCATTGAGAGTTGAGTCTCAATGGGTTGTGAAGCACACACGTTCCCATGGCTGTGTCTATGACTATTCCTTAGATTCCTTTCATCCAAGACCATCTGCGCACACATACACAAGGGTTCAGTATAGCTCAATAAAAACTCGAGTATATAAAATATGAAGCAATGAATACAACTCGAGATAACAAGAAAAGCAAACTAAAAGATAAACTCAGAAGGAGAATCCTTTCTGAGTACTACAAGTCGAAAATATAATAAAAAGTACAAGAATGGAAATCAAAAAACAAATAAAAGCTAAAACTAAGACGCCTCAGCATTGGTGTCCTCAGTGGTGGCCTCTGGTGCTGATGGAGGCTCTGAATATGTCTGTGGATCTGCTGCTGCTGCTAATGGTGCTGGGGGAGATGGTGGTGGAGGAGTGGGGGCTCGAGGCTGGACTACGAATGGTGATGACACGGCCTGCTCGAGTAGTCTCTGTATCGCATCGAGCCGCGTCATCGTCTCTAAGTGTTGTGCGGCCTGTGTGGCCCTCACCTCGGTCTGTAGCACCCCCACTGCGCTCTCGAGGCGCTCCAACCTGTCCTGGCCTCGGGAAGGAGAGAAAATGCGCACCGGAGGTGGCTCCAGTGCTGTGGGTGGTGCCTCGACCTCTGTGTCTGTCGGGGGTGGTGACAGGCTCCACGAAAGTGCACGGGTTTGTCGAAGTAATAAAAGTTATCCCGGTGAGAGGGTAGTCAAATCCACAGGGAATAGGGAGTTAGAGTATGAGATTTCACTATTAAAACTATGCGAAGTACGGAAAAGTAATAATCGATTTGTGTGTGAATTGTGAGAACAACTATACTAAAAGACAGGAAATTAAATAGAGAGAGGTGAAAGATTAGAGAGTGCAAGAAAAAGAGATTAAGGAGGATTTAACAATGAATGAAGTGGGGTATCCGGACAAGTTACCTCTAGGATCTATGCTTCTAATGCAAGACTATGCTGTTATACCTTCCTATTGATGCTAATTGAGTGGAGGAAATCCTAAGACTCACGGTCCCAAACCTAAGGTCAACCGTGACTAACCCCAACATTATGCCCCGGTATTAAGATTCACAACAACCCTTCACTCTATCGCACGCACGATTAAGTCTCAGGGGAGTACATCTACCTAAACCTTACACTACGTGGGATTGCATTAAGTTCTAGGGATCCCTAGTGATTAAACCTGTTCCTATGTGTAGTTCTAACCCTTTGGTCAAGGAGGAAGAACCCTAGTCTAGATTAAGCCCCAGTGTATAGGATTCACTTCAACCCTTCACTCTGTTACTCGCGTAACTAAGCCCCAGGGGAGGTTATCTACCTAGCACTTCACTCTATCTTGACCGCTAATAAATCAAGGAAACGGAGGTACGGAGAAATCACACCGGAAGGGAAAGGGGTACATCGCTACCTCACAACTCTCCCTCTCAACCCTCTTCAATCTTGAATAGTCTAATCCTATAGGAGCTGTCACACCTCCAAAGGAAAACCTAGATTGCTCTCAACCCTAGTGTCACATCTAAGAGAAAACAATAACAAAATAAAATCAAGATTGAAACTCAATTCTTATTCATCAATAATGGAAAAGCATAATAACAATGTCAAAGAAACATGATAACCCTAGAATTTACAAGTCCGAATACCCACAAGGGGTTTAGCTCCTCATGGAGCTATACATGTTCATCAATGTATGAAATAAAACACAAAGTAAAGACATAGATGAAAACCCCCTTGCGTATGGTGTGGCCGTGGTCTTGTGCGGCCGCCGGACATCGGTGACGATGACGATGACGCGCTCTAAACCTCCACGAAGTCCTCTCCAAAACCCTAGCCGCACTCCCAGAAGTTGGGGAGAAGAATAGGTCAAAAGATATCTCAAAAAGTCTCCAAATCGGGCTTTTATAATGTGGAGTCGCGGCTTTAAATTTGCTGAAAACGGGATTTCACACGGTCGTGTGAAGTTTCTGGAATTCTGATTTTCGGCCGACTGTGGACAGTAACTTGCTACAGTGTTTTTTGCTACAGAAATGTGCTGCAGTACTGCTACAGAATTGTGCCGAAACACTCCCGGATTCGTTGTTCTTCATCGAGGCCGTTGAATTGGGCACACAATCAACGGTAGATCGTGCCGATTGCTTTGAATCGCCTAATTGGTGAAGTTCTCATTGTTGGCATGAGTTAGACTTATTGTGAATGTGACTGCCTTTGTGCCCCTCCAAAGGAGGTTGGCACACACTCACAAGTCTATGCTCACGCCTTGCTCCTTGCTTGGTCCGAAAATCTTCCCAACAAAGCCAAACATGACCTAACTTCGTTCCTTTCCTTCATTTTATATTCACAACCCTACAATGCACAAAAGTAAACAATTGCACACTTTTTAGTGATAAAATCTAATTAAATTAATGCTCATTGCAAGATAATAACACTTCGCATTACTATAACACGAGCACTTATCAGTGCTCGGGCATAAAATCTCAAAAAAGGGGATCGAGGTGGACAGGGCAAAAGTCGCAACCATTGAAAAACTCCCTCCTCCCACTTCAGTTAAAGCAATCAGAAGTTTTTTGGGGCACGCGGGGTTTTATCGAAGGTTTGTGAAGGATTTTTCATCAATTGCTCGACCGCTTACAAAACTGCTCGAGAAGGATGCCCCTTTTGAATTCAATGATGATTGCATGAATGCCTTCCTCACCTTGAAAAAGAAGCTTGTGGAAGAACCAATTATGATCTCACCGGACTGGAGCCTGCCGTTTGAGCTAATGTGTGATGCAAGTGACTTTGCAGTAGGGGCCGTACTGGGGCAGCGACGAGACAACCATTTCCATCCGGTCTATTATGCATGCAAAACTTTGAATGATTCCCAGGAAAACTACACCACCACTGAAAAGGAAATGCTTGCAGTCATTTTTGCATTTGATAAATTCCGGTCATATTTGGTGCTATCTAAGGTGGTTGTATACACTGATCATTCGGCATTGAAGTACCTGTTGAATAAGCCTGACGCTAAGACTCGTCTAATCCGATGGGTCCTGCTGTTACAAGAATTTGACTTAGAGATAAGAGATAAAAAGAGGGGCAGAAAATTTAGCAGCCGACTATCTTTCATGCCTTGAGAATCCATATAAGGGAATCTTGCAAAAAGGAGAAATAAATGACACCTTCCCTGGAGAGCAGCTTTGTAGCATACGAGTGATTGAGAGTGATGAGGCTCCGTGGTTCGCTGACTTTGCGAACTATTTGGCAGCAAAAACCTTCCCGAAGTGGCTCTCGTCTCAACAAAGAAAAAAATTCTTCGCTGACTTGAAGCACTATACATGGGAGGATCCATACCTATTCAGGACATGCTCCGATCAGATTGTGAGAAGGTGCGTCTCAAAGGACGAGGGTAATGACATCCTACTGCACTGTCATTCAGGACCTACTGGGGGCCACTACGGCGGGACCAGGACAGCTAAGAAGGTACTTGATGCTGGGTTCTACTAGCCCACCATGTTCCAGGATGCGCAGTCATTGGTACAGCATTGTGATAGGTGTCAAAAAGTGGGCAACTTATCAAAAAGAGATGAAATGCCTCAAACCTGGAACCAAGCTTGAGAAGTGTTTGATGTGTGGGGAATCGATTTCATGGGTTCATTTCCTAGTTCCCAAGGGAACAAATATATTCTGGTTGCTGTGGTCTATGTTTCCAAGTGGGTGGAGGCTCAGGCTTGCTCGTCTTGTTATGCAATGGTAGTTGTGAAATTTCTAAAAAGATTGTTTTCTTGGTTTGGAACTCCCAGGGCGATCATTAGTGACCAGGGGACTCATTTCTGTAACTCCTTGTTCGAAAAAGCTCTTATGAGATACGGGGTATCTCACAGAATATCGACAGCCTACCATCCTCAAACAAATGGACAAGTTGAAGTGTCGAACAGAGAGTTGGAGCGGATCTTGGAAAAGACTGTTAACCACCATGGAAAAGATTGGGCAAACCAACTTGAGGATGCACTTTGGGTATACAGAACTGCATTCAAGACTCCCAGTGGATCGACGCCCTACCAACTGGTTTATGGAAAGGCATGCCACTTGCCGGTGGAATTAGAACACAGAGCATATTGGGCGATAAAACAACTCAATTTTGACCCTCATCTTTGTGGTCACAAAAGAAAATTCCAACTGAATGAGCTAGAGGAATGGCGAGCTTTGGCGTACGAAACTTCTGTCCGGTATAAAGAGAAAATGAAGGAGTACCACGACCGACATATTAAGCAACCCAAGTGCTTCCAAAGTGGGGATCATGCACTTCTTTTCAATGCACGGTTGAAGCTTTTCTCGGGAAAACTAAAGTCACGATGGCATGGACCATATACAGTCACTCAAGTGTTCCCTCATGGCGCCGTTGAGATTTCTCATCCACAACATGGGACATTCAAGGTCAATGGTCACCGGTTGAAACATTATTTTCCGGGTAATAATGCGTCGTCGAAAATTGGAGGTATCTCTCACCCCTTTGTCCCACCATGAATTGAGGTAAGCCATGTCGAGCTAAAGTCATTAAAAAAGTGCTTCTTGGGAGGCAACCCAAGTCTTTAAATTCATTGCATCTATTTTTTCTTCTTAGTTGTTGTTGTTGTGTTTGGGTGTTTTTCGTATTTTTTGTGGTGCTTGTGAGTTTAAGTGTTGTTGATTTCTTTGATTGTGGTGGTTTTTTAGTCATTTTCCTTAATTTATTTTATCATGTTGCACCCTTGGTTTCATGATCATTATATTTCTCCTTGAGTGTTGGTGCTTCAATTTCCATGTTTTCAATGATTTTTGAGTGTTTTAGGCTTTGTTTTCATGTATTTTTTGAGTGCTAGGTTGAGTTCGATGGTTAATTTGAGAGTTTTTGAGCCAGTCTTGTGCTGGAGAATTCCTGGCACTTATGCGGCCTGCTATGTGGCCGCACAAGGGGCCGCATGTTTTTTCCCGAGAGCAGTGCGGCCTGCTATGCGGCCGCATAGCAGGCCGCATGGCCTGCCAAAGAGGGTTGCGGCCTGCTATGCGGCCGCATAGCAGGCCGCAAGATTTTTCGCGAGTCTCATGCGGGGTACCATGCGGCCGCACAAGGGGCCGCATGGTCACCCAACCCTTACTTCTCCCTCTCTTCACCCCACTTCCTCACTATTCACTCAATTTTCATCAAACTTCTTCTCTTTTCTCCTTCATCTCTCCACCATTTTCCTTCATTCTTTTTGCATCCAAACACTCTTTTCATCCTAGCAAGCAAAGTTTTTGGAAGATTTTCAAGGTTTTATCAAGCTTTAAGCCGATTTTCACTTCATCTTCTCATTGGTGCCCTAGTTCAAGGTATACTTTCTTTTCACTCATTCTAGGGTTTTTGTTGGTTGAAATGATGGAAAAACATGGTGGATTTCATGGTGAATGCTTCTTGTAATTATTTCTCTTGAATTCCAAGCTTTGTACATTTAGATTATCACTTTTACAAGAAGAAACTCCACCAATTTTCCCCGAAATTACTGTAGCACTAGCCAAAAATCAGCCTTTGTTCTTCATTAAGCAATTTTCTCATATTTTTTTGGCTTGATGATGTTTCTCTTGTCTTGTAGGGATGCCGACCTAAACACGTGGCCTCCAAGCGAGTGAGGAGAAGCTCTCCACCACCCGTTTGCGAGCCTACCTTCAAGAGCGAGGCGCACAAGACAAGGTTTGCGTTCTTGTCGAAAAGGAGGTTTGGCACAGTACAAGTTATCGATTGGGAGGCCTTGAGGACTTTAGGCCTCGACAGTACCATCTAGGAGTCCATCTCTCATGACGGGTGGGATAAGGTATTTGAAATTGACGAGCCCACCTACCAAGAGTTAACTTTGGAAGTATTGAGCACATTTGAGGTTACCGGTCCCGGTCACATTGCGCGCCAAACAAGTACTATCTCTTTTCGGGCTTTCGGCAAGAGGCATAGGATCAATCATGACCAGTTGGGTATTTATCTTGGGCTCTACACTGTGGACACCAAAACTTCTGACTTCGCAAATTTACCTCGTGATTTCCCACGCTCGGTGTCCCCTAGTACTCTTTGGAGGTCAATTGCTCGCTCATCATCATCGAAGAAGGCTTCTATGATGGCAGACCCCATTCACAGGTACATGCAGGCCTTGATATCCAGAAGTGTGAACGGTCGCACTGATTCTACTGGGTGGTTTCTCGTACCGATTTGCTTATGATGTATAGTATCCTTCAGCGGTACCCCATCCACCTGGGCCATCTTTTTGCCAGACTTATTGAGCATCAGGGAACTTCTACTTGCCTTGGAGCTATATTTGCCGGGCCGTATATTACACGCATTATCAGGGGCCTAGGATTGATTGAGCTCACCCAGGGCATGAGCGTTGTGTGCACCGTCGCGCCACTTAGTCTGTCGATCATGCTTCATATTTGGATAGTTGAGAGGTTGGGAGACACTTACCACCTCCCGCACAGCGGTGACACCTCTCGGGATTCTGAGACAGGATCCGAGTCCGATTCAGAGTCTGCTCCTGTTCCCGACGCAGCACTTAGCGGTAGTCGACCATCACTTGAGGACAGTTTCACGGAGTTCCGCATCGAGGTCCGTCAGCAGTTGCAGACCTTTGGGACATCTCAGGAGGCGCTGGCAGCATCAGTGAGAGATTTAGCCACATCACAGGGCCGCATCGAGAGCAGCATGGCCGAGATCTTATCATACATGCGCGGCGCTTCATCATCTGTCGGCACCTCCTCCACAGCTACAACGTGCTTTGCACCATCATTCCCCCCAGATCTCTAGACTCACAGCACCACTTTTAGTTTTCTATTGTTTGCACTGGTTTTTATTTTTAGACTTGTTTGTTTGTATTGTTGTACTTTTCAGTTAGCAAGGGTCCTGACCCTCCTAAACTGTACTTTCCCGTTTTTGATTAGTGCTTATTTTTCCCGCTATCTATTTATTCCTTGGGGTGTGATTTGCTTCCTTTCTATTTTCAGGACTGATCACTGTAGAAGCTCCACGCCCCTTGCGCCCCTCAACTTTCCCCGGTTCATGCGTATTTGGAGTTCATCTCATCGACCACTTGGGGAAGTTTCTTTACCTCATTCCTTTATTTCTCTGGCATGTCTCGCACCTTACTCTGCTGATCTACGTACATTGAGGGCAATGTACAACTTTAGGTGTGGGGATGGGGTACTTTACTTGTTTTGCATGCATGAATACCGATGATAGCTATGATTTTAGTGTTTATCACTTCCTAGCTTGAAAGAATGATAGAAGTGAGTTGTATTCTTATACTGTGCTTGAATGATCCCTGTTTTATTTTTAGTGCTTTTTCATGCTCTATCATGATTGCTCCCACCTTGTATACTCTAACCAACCCATTATGATGATTTTGGCATTAGACTATTAAATTCTTTCTTCAATAGTATGTTAAGAGCTTTTGAGTTCCTTCGTTGTTTTCGGTAGCCTTAAGTGAACTATTGTGACATGTTACCAAGGGACATGAGATACAGTGTGTACAAAAAAAAAATAAAAAAAAAAAAGTGGAGTCTATGACAGTATTCCTTTGCTAGTACAGCATGAATTCATCTATGTAGACTGTAATTGAGTAGGTTGGGTGGCTCTTGTGCCTAATCAGCATGTGCATCCTTCTGAAAGATTTGTTGTGCAGTCTATGTTAGTCGGACTCAGAAAAAAAAAAAGGAAGAATTTTGGTATCTCTACTTCGTCCCCTGGGACTTTTTGCACGGTCACTTAAGTGCTAGAGTTTTATTTAGGAACCCAAAAGACTCCTAACTGAGTATTGAAGATGTATTTAACTGTCTCATGCCACTCTCACCATATATGGGGTGAATGGGCCCCTGGGGTAATCCAGGGTGTGGAGGTTAAGGTTGGGAGCCAGCACACACTCACGGAAGAACTTTAGATAAAATAGGGCTACCATTACTCGATCACTCACTGTACAACTCACTTTCTAGATTTCTTTCCACCTGTGCTAGTGGGGTACTTTACAGTTGAGCTTGAGGTCGTATGTTTAGTCATTTATCATCGCGCCCCTATTCTTCATGTGTGTTTGCTTGGGGACAAGCAAATGCTTAGGTGTGGGGATGTTTGATAAATGCCTAAACATACGTATTTTCTATGTATTCGGGCATACATATTGCGTATTTTTCTATGAGTTGACGCCCGTTTTTGGTCTGAATTGGTTTCTTTCGTGTTACAGGTACCAATGAGACCCCTTTGAGCTCGTTGACAGAATTTTAGAAGAAATCGGTATCGAAAACACTGTTTTAGAGCGGGAGGGGGGTACTGTAGCGATCACTTTAGCAGTCGCTATAGCACGAAAACTTGGAGGACTTGGTCAGGAGATCCATGCGGGGTTCCATGCGGGGCGCTGTTGAGGCCGCATACGGTACTATAGCATTTACTCGGCTTTCGGGATTTTTTTGGAGACTTTCTCTCCCAGCATGCGGGGCCGCATGGGGGGCCGCATAACTCGCAGGATCTTGTTTTTAAGGGTTTTTAGTCCATTTTGAGAGGAGGAGAGCCTAGGTCTTGGGAGAGCTTGACTTCACCACCTTCCTTGGGAGCTTGAGGCCTGGTTTTGGAGGCGATTCTTGAGGAGAGGACGACGGGAAGAGCACGACACGACGAATCCACACCTTCGATTCACATTTGAGAGGAAGATTGACAAAGGAAGCCACTCCTTGGGTGGCCACGTCCTTGGAAGCGTCATTCGGCCTTGATCCTTTGAGGGAGTGTTCTTGTTATGCTTTTGGTTATTTTCATGTATTTTCCTACTTGTTTTGTGATCATGAGTAACTAAACCCCAAGGTCACCGGATGTAGGTGAACCTTGGGGGTGAACTTGTGTATTTTGGATGGTTGTTCTAGTTTTATGCATTTGGTGTGGTTTGTGATTCTTGTTTGGTGATTCTTGAATGCCTTGGTATGTATGAAAACTCTATGTATCAATTCCTAGACAATACTAGGTTGCATGGCCATTGCCCTAGTATTAGGCTCACCAAGCTTGGAAGGGAATACATGTATGAATACGCCGTGACCATCGGGTATTTGTGCCCCTCCAATTGTTAAGGTTGTCCTTGATTGTGTTTCAACCCTAGCTTGGGGAAATCCACTAAACCCACTGCAATCGTACAAGGATTTGGGAGGAAGTAATTCCATATTCCAATACTCGTACCGGATTAGGGACCAACACCATGATCATTGGGTTGGTCTAATTTAGGGTTTCCCGGTCCAAACCACCCACGTGCATGCTAGTTAGGGCATCCTTATCACTTTAGTAACTCCTGAGGGAATCCTCATCCGTGACCACTTCCTCACCTTGATACTTTCCTCCGTGTTTATACTTGCCATTTGCGTGTTCTTTGCTTTAGTAGATTATTTGTAGTCCTTCTTCCAAGTGATTGATTAGGTTGGACAACATTGTGATAAGGAAGTAGGAATAGATTCTCGGGCCCTTGGGAATACGACCCCCTCGTGTTCATGCGAGGAGTATTACTTGGCGACCCGTGCACTTACGGGTGAGCGATTTAAACGCGTACCAGTCCCCTCTCTAATATCTGCAATTGCTCATAGACCTCAGAACGGAATACCTCAAATCTCTCCTCAAGTGGAGGCCCACGCTCCCTGGGTTCAGCTTCATGGTCTGGCTCTAACTCAGACTGAGAATCAGACTCTGTGCGATAAGATGGGCCTGGATCACTCTGGTGTAGCACAATTCTGTGGGTGCTACCCCGCCTCTCGACTATACCAATACAAACCAGGGTCCGCATCCCGAGTGAAGCAACTGTGCCAACAACTGTCATGCCTTGTTATCGATCAATGAGTCCCATACCTTTGATCATACGATTAATGTAAGGTCCGTCGTAGATGCCTCCAAGGCGAACAAATTTTCCCTGATGAGCAAAGACTTCGGCAACCAAGTGACCCATATGAAGGGTGTATCACTGTATGATACTGTACAACATCAGCAGGTCCGTGTGTGATACCACCCCGGTGGAATCAAGTCGACCCCCTATGCCACGTGCCAGTAGGGCATGGATATACCTATGCGCAGGGTCCTTCAGCTGAGAGGCCTTCTTGGTTCGTGAGCTGGTGGCGATGGTGTTCCAGAAAGTTGCACCAGTCACAAGATATGGGAAATCCTTGCCTAAATTCTTGAATTCCGGCTTTTGTGTGTAGGCATCAGTGTAGAATCCCATATACACTCCTCACTGATCTTGAGTGATCCTGTGGCTTTTCCCGAAAGCACGGAGTTAGATGTAGTTGGGCTGACGGGTGAAAGGACAATAATTAGTAACCTTAACTGTGCTTAACACTTCAAGTGTGAGTTCCTTGTATGTGGGTTCTTCAATGGAAAATAACTTGTCCCACCCGCCATGTGATATGAGCTCCAAAATGGTCTCATCCAAACCCAGGGTCTTCAATACATCCCAATCAATTCTTTTAATAGTGCCAAAGCTCTTGTGCGAGAGGAGCGTGAAGCGATTCATATGATCTTCCTTTTTAAGCTTAGGTTGTTCATGGGGTGGAGGAGGTTCACTCCGGGCTCTCTTGCAGGCAACTTTCTTCACTCTCATCCTACAAGATCAAGAGAACCACAATTGAGCAGCTTACAAGCAAAATAAACTTGAAAAAAATGAAAGATTGATGAAAATTTTGCAGTGCTATAGTAACTCCAAAAAGTTTTTCAAGAGTCTTGCTTGAAAACATGATGAACTAGAAATACAAACATGCCAAAACATTATCACAATATTATAGCACCCAAGGAGACAAGAATCCATGCAAAAATCACCCCATAAAGCCATGAAAACCCCTAGCTTCACAAGAAAAGATGTTCACCTTAAACCTAGGGTTTATGGAGTATTTCTTAGGTTGAATCTGGCCAAATGAATGATTAATCTTCAAAACTTCGGCATAAAATGTTTTTAGAGGAGGAGGAGAGGATTCTAGGGCAAGAAAAATGAAGAAAAATGGAGTAGAATGGTGGGAGATATGGGGAAGAGAAGTGTGGAAGAGAGTGAATAGGAAAGAAAGGCCAAAGAGGGCCTTAAAGCCCTAGAAATGAAGGATCTCACAGGTTGGCTCACAGGCGTGAGCCTACCCATGAGAGCTCTCAGGATAGCTTGCGGCTGAGCTCACAGCTGTGAGCTAGGCCGTGAGTGGTCTCGGGATAACTTGCGGCTGAGGTCACGGCCATGAACTAGGCCGTGAGTGGTCTTGGGATAGCTTACGAGCAAGCTCACGGCCGTGAGCTTGCTCGCAAGGGCTCTCTGGATGGCATAAGGGCTGGTTCACGGGCATTAAACGGCCCTAGAATAGTTTTGGCATTGAAACATCCTCCTCTAAGCCTTAAAACTCTTGAAATAAAGCCAAACAAAGCATGGAAACACTCGAAACATGAACCTCATGATATCTAGTCATTAAATAACTCACAACAACACACAAGCATGCATGAATGATTAAATAGAAATGACGATAAAGATGACTATAACATGAAGAAACCCTAGAACAGTAACATGCTAAAACACTGCAAGAATACGAAAAAGAACTAAGACATCCATTCAAGCCACAAGAAAAGGGAATTGCATTGAATTTAAAACTTGGGTTGCCTCCCAAGAAGCGCCTATTTAGCGTCGTTAGCTTGACGTGTTTTACCCCAAAATTTATGGTGGGACAAAGGGAGGAAAGTTACCTCCATTCTTTGGTGATGAATTGTTACCTGAAAAATAATGCTTCGACCGGTGACCATTGACTTTAAATGTCCCCTTTTATGGTGAGATATCTCAATGGCGCCATGAGGAAACACTTGAGTCACAGTGTAGGGGCCATGCCATCGTGATTTTAATTTCAAATTTTTGAACACCAACCTTGAGGTCTTTTGACACTCTTGGGGGTGAAAGAAATTTTCAAAGAATTTTCTAAAACCAACCTTGAGGTTTTGACACTCTTGGGGGTGAAAGAAATTTTTTAAGAATTTTCTAAAACCAACCTTGAGGTCTTTGACACACTTTGGGGTGAAAGAAATTTTCTAAAAATTTTCTAACACCAACCTTGAGGTCTTGACACTCTTGGGGGTGAAAGAAATTTTCTAAGAATTTTCTAAAACCAACCTTGAGTTCTTTGACACTCTTGGGGGTGAAAGAAATTTTCTAAGAATTTTCTAAAACTAACCTTGAGGTCTTTGACACTCTTGGGGATGAAAGAAATTTTCTAAGAATTTTCTAAAACCAACCTTGAGTTCTTTGACACTCTTGGAGGTGAAAGAAATTTTCTAAGAATTTTCTAAAACTAACCATGAAGTCTTTGACACTCTTGGGGGTGAAAAAAAATTTCTAAGAATTTTCTAACACCAACCTTGAGGTCCTGACACTCTTGGGATTGAAAGAAATTTTTCTAAGAATTTTCTAAAACTAACCTTGAGGTCTTTGACACTCTTGGGGGTGAAAGAAATTTTCTACGAAATTTCTCTAATTCCCCTTGAAGTCTTGACACTCTTGGGGCTAAAGGAAATCTTCTATGTAAAATAATTAAAATCTCTCCAAAACCTTCTTTGAACTCACTTAGAGGTCTTTTGATACTCATTGGAGTAAAATGAAGAGTAAAATGAAGAGTAAAATGAAAATTTTTATGAAAATCTCGCTTGAGATCACTTTGATGTCTTTTGACACTCATTAGAGTGAAAGGAAGAGTAAAATGGAATTTTTTTTAAAAAGAAATCTCTCTTCTTGAAGTAAAAAATTCTTGAAGTGAAAGGAAAAGTAAAAAAAATAAAAAATTCACAAACAAAAAAAATTATTCTTCAAGTGAAAGGAAGAGTAAAAAAAATGAAAATTCCACAAAAAAAAACTCTTCATGAGGTGAAAAGAAAAGTAAAAAAAATAACAAATTTCACAAAACAAAAACAAAAATCTCTCTTCTTGAAGTAAAAAAAATCTCTATTCTTGAAGTGAAAGGAAGAGTAAAAAAATTCATTAAAAAAAAAATCTCTTCTTCAGATGAAAGAAATAGTAAAAAATAAAAATTCTACAAACAAAAAAATCTCTTCTTGAAGTGCAAGAAAGAAATAAAAAAAATGAAAATTTCACAAAAAATATCTCTTGTCAACTCATAAAAAATGTTGACAAAGATTTTCTTGAAGCTCATTGTGCGGTTCTTTCGCCAAAATTGAAATGGAGAACTCAATTGATATCTTAGCTAACGGAAATCAAGCTCATGATTACATCTTGAGATCCATTTTTAAAAAAAAAAATCAAAATTGTCAAGTTAACGACTTAATCATGTTAAAGTCCACGACTTGAAGATTTAAAGGTCAAGACTTGAAAGCATTGAAGAGTCAAGACCAGAATGACAAATGCAACTCTGGAGTTTAAGACACAAAGAAGTCAAAGACTGGAGGGGTTTCACAAGTCAGAAAGTTGAAGATTTTAGAAGCACAAATGACCAAAGTCTTCAGCGATAAAAGAAATGAAGATGACCAAATAGGCAACTCATCAATGCAGAGTGACCACAGCTTGCAACGTGTCAAGATGCAAGCACAGCTAAAACAATTGAAGAAGGCCACAGTCGTGGATGCTAAAGGGTCTTCCGATATGCTTTAGCAAAAAAGTCAAGAACATTAGCCAAGTCAAAAATAAAGAGAAATTTGAAGAACATAACAAAAAAATAGCTCTTTAATATTTTTGCATTTTCGCTTATGATTATGTACTCATATGCTCTTTGAAATCAATAAAAAAAATGATTTTGTATTTCTTCATTTGTTTCTCATTCACATTTGTTTCTTAATCGGAGGTTCCCACGACATTGTCTGGGGTAATTAATATTAGGGGCTTGTCCCTAATAGAAGTTATGAACCTGCAATCACCTGAAATATAAAAATAATTAAAATTTGATTTGTGATCCATGCTTTTCACCTGGTCAATCCCAATTAAAGGCCGGGTGGAAATAAAGGAGCCCACAATACTATTTTTAAATTAAAACCCTAATCCTTGGTTTTGTTATGGTGATGTGACCTTTCACTTTTCAAAACCATAATCCTATGCTTTCTTTTTGTAACACCTACTATAGTTGAATCAAAAGCATAATCCTATGCTTTCAATCAAAACCCTAATGCTTTGTTTTCTTTTAGGAATGTCTCATTTCGTTTTTAATCAAAACACTAACCCAATCTTTCAAAACCATAATCTTTTCTTTTTCTTTCGTAAAGTCTCCTATCTTTCAGTCAAAACATGAATACTGTGTTTCCTTTTCTTAAAAACTTCTATCAGGAAAATAAAGGAGAAGTATGGAAGACAGGAGAGTGCAAGCAAAAGTATAAAAGAGAAGGACAATCAATGAGTAAAATAGGGTACCCGGACAAGCTACCCCTATTGATGTTTAATGAGTAGAGGACATCCTCAAGCACACAGTCCCAAACCTAAGATCAACCATGACTAATCCCAACACTGACACAACCCTTCCGTGTGTACCCCGCAAATGCACTGGTTGTTGAAGTAATAATAGTACCCCGACGAGAGGATAGTCGAATCCACAGGGAATAAGGATTGAAGACACAAGCGTTCACTATTTAGCTAGTGCAGTGTATGAAGAGTGACAATAGAATCAATGTGTGGTTGCAAAATTAATTTAAATAAACAAGAAATAAAAGAGAAGTATGGAAGGTAGGAAAGTGCAAGCAAGAGTAATAAGAGAAAGACAATTAATGAGTAAAATAGGGTACCCGGACAAGCTACTCCTAGGATTAATGCTTCTAGTGCAAGACATTCCTATTATACTCTCCTATTGATGTCTAATGAGTCGAGGACATCCTTAAACACACGGTCCCAAACCTAAGGTCAACCGTGACTAACCCCAACATTATGCCCCGGCATTAGCTTTCACTACGACCCTTGACTCTTGTTGACCTAGTGATAAACCCTGTTCCTATGTATAGCTCTAACCCTAAGCACACTACACAGGAAAACCAGTGATAAAAACAATTAAACCCCTTGTGGGTATTCGGACTTGTAAACTCTAGGGTTATTATGTTTCTTTGACATTGTTATTATGCTTTTCCATTATTGATGAATAAAAATTGAGTTTCGATCTTAATTTCATCTTGTTAATGTTTTCCTTTAGATGTGACACTAGGGTTGAGAACAATCTAGGTTGTTCTTTGGAGGTGTGACAACTCCTATATGATTAGACTATTTAAGATTGAAGATGGTTGAGAGGGTGAGTCGTGGGGTAGCGAAGCGTCCCCTTTCCCCTGTGATGTAGTTTCTCCCTACCTCCGTTTCATTGATTTCTTAGCGGTCGAGATAGAGTGAAGTGCTAGGTAGGTAAACTCCCCTAGGGCTTAGTTACGGGAGTAACAGAGTGAAGGGTTAAAGTGAATCCTACGCACTGGGGCTTAATCTAGACTAGGGTTCTTCCACCTGGACCAAAGGGTTAGAACTACACATAGGAACATGTTTTACCACTAGGAGTCTCTAGAACTTAAAGCAATGCCACTTAGTGTGAGTTTTAGGTAGATATACTCCCCTGGGGCTTAATCGTGCCAGCGACAGAGTGAAGGGTTGACATGAATCCTAATACCGGGGCATAATGTTGGGGTTAGTCAAGGTTGTCCTTAGGTTTGGGACCGTGAATCTAAGGATTTCCTCGACTCAATTGACATCAATAGAAAAGTGTAATAGCATAGTCTTACACTAGAAGCATAGATCCTAGAGGTAGCTTGTCCGGATATCCTATTTCATCCATTGCCAGTTTCTCTCTATTCTCTTTTACTTGCGCTTTCTTATCTTCCATCTTTCTATTCAATTTCTTCACTTTTATTATATTTGCTTCCATATTCACTCATCGATTCTATTCTTATCTTTCCATACTCCACATAGCTTAAATAGTAAAATCTCATATTTTAACTCCCTATTCCCTGTGGATTCGACTACCCACTCACCTGGGTAAATTTTATTACTTCGACAAACCCGTGCACTTTCGAGGCGTGTCACAAATCCATCAAAATAATAATAAGAACACCAATTGAATGCATAGATGAAAACCCCCTTGTGTGCGATTTGGCCATGGTCTTGAGCGGCCGTTGAGCATTGATGTCGACGCTGATGACGCGCTCCAAACCTCCACGAAGTCCTCTCCAAACCCTAGCCGCGCCTCTCAAGAAGTTAGGGCAAAGAAGAGACAAAAAGATCCCAAAAAAATCTCCAAAATGGGCTTTTATAATGTTGAGTCGCGGCTTTAAATTGCAGAAATCAGGATTTCACACGGCCGTGTGGAATTTCCACACGCCCATATGAAGTTTCTGGTTTTCTGAATTTCGACAGACAGTGAACAGTAACTTGCTATAGTGCTACTCTAGTATTGTGCCGAAACACTCCCGAATTCATCGTTTTTCATAGAGGCCGTTCAGTTGGGCACACAATCAATGGTAGATCGTGCTGATTACTTCAAATCTCCTAATTGGTGTAGTTCTCCTTGTTAGCACGAGCTAGACTTATTGTTAATGTGACTGCCTTTGTGCCACTCCAAAAGAGGTTGGCACACACTCACAACTCTATGCTCATGCCTTGTTCCTTTCTTAGTCCGGAAATCTCCCCAACAAGGATGAACATAATCTAACTTCGTTCCTTTTCTCCGATTTATCTTCACAACCCTACAATGCACAAAAGTAAACACATACACACTTTTTAGTGATAAAATCTGATTAATTCAATGCTCATTGCAAGATAATAACACTTCGCATTACTATAACACGAGCACTTATCACCTACAACCTGAAAGCATGCAGAACATAATCTTTGTAGAGTAGAGGGGGAGTTATCGAGTTTGTTACCACACAAGGGTGAAACACCCTTACTCCTTTAATGCACATTACCATTTGTGTTGGGGCTCTTCTTGTGGCATCGCTCGACCTTCTCATCTTTCGGATCACCCTCTTCATGACCCCCGGGGCCGGCTTCACTTCCTCCATGAGACCAAGTGCTAGTATATCTTCAATCTCTGCATCTTGGTCTTGTCACCCTTCATACGGTTCCGGATTAATCATTTCCTGCACATAGTCATCTATTAGTTCATCAGTAGCGTAGAGATAATAAAGAGTATCATCAAAGTCTATAGAATGTCTCATGGCTTTGGCAAGCCGATAGGTGACCTTGTTATCTCCAAATCTCAAAGTGAGCTCTCCACCGTCCATGTCTATGAGTGCCTTGGAAGTGTGCAGGAACAGCCTTCCAAGAATCAACGGTACATTAACATCCTCATACACATTGAGCACTACAAAGTCCACAGGAAAGACGTATTTGTCCATCTTGATAAGCACATCTTCGATAATGCCCCTCGGATGTCAAACTGAACGAGCGGCTAGTTGAAGCGTCATCTGAGTGGGCCTAAGCTCTCCCAAGCCTAGCTTCTGAAAGAAGGTGTAGGGAATGACATTTATGCTTGCTCCAGAATCTGCTCGTGCCATCTCCTCATCCAAATCACCAATGTTACATGGAATGATGAAGCTCCCGAGGTCCTTTCTTTTGCTCGGCATATTCTTTTGCAACACCGCCAAGCAAGTGGCATCTAAGAACTTAGCATACTTTGGCATTATGGACAACGTCTCCACGAACGGAATGTTGATGTGCAACTGCTTGAACAATGATAAGTGCTCGTGTTATAATAATACGAAGTGTTATTACCTTACAATGAGCATTACTTTCATCAGACTTTATCACTAAATAGTGTGCATTTGTGTGCTTTTGCGCATTGTAGGGTTGTCAAGATAAATTGGAGAAAAGGAACGAAGTTAGAACGTGTTCGCCGTTGTTGGGGAGTTTTCAGACTAAGCAAGGAACAAGGCATGAGCATAGACTTGTGAGTGTGTTTCAACCTCCTTTGGACGGGCATAAAGGCAGTCACATTCACAATAAGTCTAGCTTGTGTTAGCATAGGAGAATTCCACCAATAAGGAGATTTGAAGCAATCGGCAAGGTCTACCGTTGATTGTGTGCCCAATTCAACGGCCTCGATGAAAAACAACAAATTCGGGAGCGTTTCGACACATGTGCAAAAATACTGTAACAAGTTATTGTTCACTGTTTGTCGAAAATCAGCAAAACAGCAACTTCACACGGGCGTGTGGAAATTCCACACGGCCGTGTGAAATCCCGATTTCAGTCGATTTAAAGCCACGACTCAGCATTATAAAAGCCGGTTTTGGAAACTTTTTCTGGATCTTTTTGGCTATCTTCTGACCTAACTTCTAGAGGGTTGATAAGTGCTCGTGTTATAGTAATGCGAAGTGTTATTATCTTGCAATGAGCATTGATTTAATCAGATTTCATCACTAAAAAGTATGCAATTGTTTACTTTTGTGCATTGTAGGGTTGTGAAGATAAAATAAAGGAAAGGAACGAAGTTAGATCTTGTTTGCCATTGTTGGGAAGATTTTCGGACTAAGCAAGGAACGAGGCATGAGCATAGACTTGTGAGTGTGTGCCACCCTCCTTTGGAGGGGCACAAAGGCAGTCACATTCACAATAAGTCTAGCTCATGCTAACAATGAAGACTTCACCAATTAGGAGACTCGAAGCAATCGGCACGATCTACCGTTAATTGTGTGCCCAATTCAATGGCCTTGATGAAGAACGACGAATTCGGGAGCGTTTCGCCACACTGTAGCAAATTACTGTAGGAAACACTGTAGCAAGTTACTGTTCACTGTAGGCCAAAATTCAGCATTCCAGAAATTTCACACGGACGTGTGGAAATTCCACACGGCCGTGTGAAATCCCGATTTCAGCAATTTGGAAGCCGCGACTCAGCATTATAAAAGCCCGATTTTGAGACTTTTTAAAGAATCTTTTGACCTATCTTTCTCTCCAACTTCTGGAGTGCGGCTAGGGTTTTGGAGAGGACTTCGTGGAGGTTTAGAGTGCGTCCTCGGCATTGTCACCGACGTCCGATGACCGCACAAGACCACGGCCACACCATAAGCAAGGGGGTTTTCATCGATGTCTTTATTTATTGCTCTCTTATATACTTTGATGAACATGCATAGCTCCATGAGGAGCTAAACCCCTTGTGGGTATTCGGACTTGTAAACTCTTGGGTTATTATGTTTCTTTGATATTGTTATTATGCTTTTCCGTTATTGATGAATAAGAATTGAGTTTCAATCTTGATTTTATCTTGCTATTGTTTTCCCTTAGATGTGACACTAGGGTTGAGAACAATCTAGGTTTTCCTTCGGAGGTGTGATAACTCCTATAGGATTAGACTCTTTAAGATTGAAGAGGGTTGAGAGAGAGAGTTGTGAGGTAGCGATGTACCCCTCTCCCCTTCGGTGTGATTTCTCCCTACCTCCATTTCCTTGATTTATTAGCGGTCGAGATAGAGTGAAGTGCTAGGTAGATATACTCCCCTGGGGCTTAGTTACGCGAGTAACAGAGTGAAGGGTTGAAGTGAATCCTATGCATTGGGCCTTAATCGAGACTAGGGTTCTTCCTCCTGGACCAAAGGGTTAGAGCTACACATAGGAACAGGTTTTATCACTAGGATTCCCTAGACCTTAATGCAATTCCACGTAGTGTGAGGTTTAGGTAGATGTACTCCGCTGGGGCTTAATCGTGCGAGCGATAGAGTGAACGGTCGATGTGAATCCTAATACCGGGGCATAATGAGGGGTTAGTCACGGTTATCCTTAGGTTTGGGACCGTGAGTCTGAGGATTTCGTCGACTCAATTGGCATCAATAGGAGAGTATAATAGCATAGTCTTACACTAGAAGCATAGATCCTAGAGGTAGCTTGTCCGGATACCCCGCTTCATTCATTGTTAAATCCTCTCTATTCTCTTTGACTTCCACTTTCTCATCTTCCATCTTTCTATTTAATTTCTCGTCTTTTAGTATAATTGTTTCCATAATTCACTCATCAAATTAATTGATCACTTTTCCGTACTTTGCATAGTTTTAATAGTGAAATCTCGTATTCTAACTCCCTATTCCCTGTGGATTCGACTACCCTCTCACCGGGGTAACTTTTATTACTTCGACAAACACGTGCACTTTCGGGTCGCCTGTTAAGGGTTACGGCTAGGGTTTTGGAGAGGACTTCGTAGAGGTTTGGAGCGCGTCATCGACATCGACATCAACGTCCGGTGGCGGCACAAGACCACGGCCACATCCAACCAAGGGGTTTTCATCTATGCTTTCAATTTGTATCTCTTTTCATATTTTGATTTATTTGTATAGCTTTATGAGGAGCTAAACCCCTTGTGGGTATTCGGACTTGTAAACCCTAAGATGATTATGTTTCTTTGACATTGTTATTATGCTTTTCCATTATTGATGAATAAAATTGAGTTTCAATCTTAATTGCATCTTGTTATTGTTTTCCTTAGCCGTGACACTAGGGTTGAGAACAATCAAGGTTATCCTTTGGAGATGTGACAACTCTTATAGGATTAGACTACTTAGGATTGGAGAGGGTTGAGAGGGTGAGTCGTGAGCTAGCGAAATGTCCCTTTTCCCTTCCGGTGTGATTCTCCCTACCTCCATGTTCCATGCTTTATTAGCGGTCGAGATAGAGTGAAGTTCTAGGAGATAAACTCCACTGGGGCTTAGTTGCGCGAGCAATAGAGTGAAGGGTTGAAGTGAATCTTAGTGCTGGGGCTTAATTTAGACTAGAGTTCTTTTACCAGGAACAAAGGGTTAGAACTATACATAGGAACAGGGTTTATCACTAGGAATCCCTAGAACTTAAAGCAATTCCACATAGTGTGAGGCTTAGGAAGACGAACTCCCCTAGGGTTTAGTTGACAGGTCAACAAGAGTCGAGGGTCGTAGTGAAACCTAATGCCGGGGCATAGTGTTGGGGTTAGTCATGGTTGACCTTAGATTTGGGACCGTGTGTTTAAGGATTTCCTCGACTCAATTAACATCAATAGGATAGTATAATAGCATTTTCTTGCACTAGAAGCATAAGTCCTTGAGGTAGCTTGTCCGGGTACCCAACTTTACTCATTGATTGTTCTACTCTATTTGCTCTTGCTTGCACTCTCTTACCTTCCATACTTCTCTTTATTTCTTGTTCTTGTTAATTGCTTCTATACTCACTCATTAATTCTCTTCACACTCACTGTACACAGCATAGCTAAATAGTGAAATCTTGTGTCTTAAATACCTATTCCCTGTGGATACGACTACCCACTCACCAAGGTATTTTATTACTTCGACAACCCGTGCACTTTCGAGCCCCTGTCAAACAACCCCAAAAATTTCTTGCATTGCTCGTCTTGTTGCTCATTCTTCAAACTTGAAAGATATGGAATTCTTGGTTTGTAATGTTGGGGTGCCACTTCCTTCTCTTTCGATGCTTCCTCAACTTCCAACACTTGAGGTGCTTCCTCATTCCTCTTCTCAAGAGGGAGACTACGCTCGACCTCTAGGCCACTTCTCAAGGAGATTGCCTTGAATTTTTCCCTTGGATTTGTCTCCGTGTTACTTGGCAAGCTTCCTTGAGGCCTCTCGAATAGAGACTTCGCAATTTGGCCAACTTGGTTCTCCAAGTTGTGTAACGATGTTGTGTGGTTGGGAACTGTAGACTCTACCGACTGAAATCTCACATTCGATGATTGGACAAACCTTGTGAGGGCCTTCTCTAAGTCGGTCATCTTGCTTTCTAGCCCCGTCACACGGTTTGCTAAATTCAACACTTGTTGTTGTTGAAAGCCCGGTGGTGTATTACTCTTTTGTTGCCCTTGGTTGCTCCATGACAAGTTATGGTGATTCCTCCACCCCGGATTGTAGGTACCACTATAGGGATTCCCTTGACCTCTGAATGCATTCCCTACAAAATCTGCTTGTTCAACTGAAGAAGAAGTACTACCACCGATATCTACCGGATAATCACTTGAAGCATGACCTCCCCCACATCCGTTACAATTCGTGATGGCCACCACTCTTGGTGAAGTTAGAGTGTCTAACTTCTTAATCAAGGATTCCACTTGTGCCGCCAACGATCTAACTGCATCTATCTCATGAAGTCTTGCAACTTTCTTTCTGTCCCTTGAATTCCACTGATAGCTATTCAAATCCATCTCTTCTATAAGTTGTCGGGCTTCACCGGGAGTTTTGCTTCCTAAAATACCCCCTGCTGTTGCATCTAGTAACTGTTTGGTGCTTGTATTCAACCCATTGTAGAAGGTATGAATGATCATCCAATCAGGGAATCCATGTTGTGGGAACTTCCGCAGGAGCTCCATGAACCTTTTCCACGTCTCAAATAGAGACTCCAATTCCGTTTGCATGAAGGAAGAGATCTCATTCCTAAGCTTTGCTGATTTTCCTGGAGAAAAATATCGGGCCAAGAATGCTTCAACCATCTCCTCCCATGTAGTAATAGATGTCCTACGTAATGAGTTCAACCATTGCTTCGCTCTTCCCTTGAAGGAAAATGGGAAAGCTCTCAATCGAATGGCATCATTCGTTACTCCATTAATTTTCAGCATGTCGCACATCTCCAAGAAGTTCTCGATATGGCTGTTGGGATTCTCATCAGCCAACCCATTAAATTATGAGGTCTGTGGAATATTTTGATGAAACCTGGCTTTAGCTAGAAATTCTGAGCTGTAATTGGGGGCCTCACAATGCTTGATTGTGTCCCCAAGAATGTGGGTCTAACAAAATCGGACAAAGTTCTTTGCAGTTCATTCTGTTGTGCCATTGTTTCTGGCCCTTCTGTTTTTATTTCAGCTCTATTGGACTGGTCTTGTACAGGTTCTTTCCCTTTCTAATGTGTTCTTCTTCCAATATCCGGGTCTCCTTCAACTCGAATCGAAGGGTTCCCACCGGTCATAACCTGAAGCTGAAACCAAAGAAAAGAAAACAAACAAGAACGATGATAGACAAAGAAAGTGTGAAATAAAATGCGAAGTGAATAGCTAAAATAGCAAAAAAAAAATGTCTAAAATATGCCTATTCCCTGGCAACGGCGCCAAAAACTTTGACAGGGAACCAAAAGTGCACAGGTTGTCGCAGTAATATTAGTACCCCGGTGAGAGGGTTGTCGAACCCACAGAGAGTAGTGATCAAAGACACAAGAGTTTGCTAGTTAGCTAGTGCGATGTATGGAGATTGAGAACAGAATCAATGTGTGTATGCAAAAGTAACTAAAAGAAATAGTGAAATAAAAGACAAGTATGGAAGACAAGAGAGTGCAAGCAAAAGTGTAAAAGAGAAGCACAATCAACGAGTAAAATAGGTTACCCGGACAAGCTACCCCTAGGATTAATGCTTCTAGTGCAAGACAATCTTATTATACTTTCCTATTGATGTTTAATGAGTCGAGGACATCCTAAAGCACATGGTCCCAAACCTAAGGTCAACCGTGACTAATCTAAATATTATGCCCAGGCATTAGGTTTCACTATGACCCTTAACTCTCGTTGACCTGCCAATTAAGTCCCATGGTAGTCCATCTTCCCAAGCCTCACATTATGCTAGATTGCTTTAAGTTCTAGGGATTCCTAGTGATAAACCATGTTCCTATGTATAGCTCTAACCCTTTGGTCCAGGTGAAAGAACCCTAGTCTTAGTTAAGCCCAAGCACTAGGATTCACTACAACCCTTCACTCTGTTGCTCGCGCAACTAAGCCCCAAGGGAGTTCATCTCCTAGCACTTAGCTCTATTTTGACCACTAAGAACTCTTGGAACACGGAGATAGGGAAAATCACACAGGAGGGGAAAGGGGACGTTCCGCAACCTGTCGACTCACCCTCTCAACCCTCTCCAATCTCGAGTAGTCTAACCCTATAGGAGGTATCACACCTCCAAAGGATAACCTAGACGATTCTCAACCCTAGTGTCACGGCTAAGGGAAAACCAATATAATATGCAATTAAGATTGGAACTCAATTAAGTTCATCAATTAAGAAAGCATAATAACATGTCATAGAAACAAAATCATCCTAGGGTTTACAAGTCCGAATACCCACAAGGGGTTTAGCTCCTTATGGGGCAAGACAAATCCATCAATGAATATGAATAAATACAAATCAAAAACATAGATGAAAACCCCCTTGTGTATCGTGGCTGTGGTCTTGTGCGGCCTATTCGTCTCTCCACCAAGCTCCTCGTCAAGCATAGGGCTGGTGAGAATGCGTTTGAATCGCTCACCCGCAAGTGCACGGGGTCGCCAAGTAATACCCCTCGCGCGAGCACGAGGGGGTCGTATTCCCAAGGGCCCGAGGAGCTATTCTTACTTCCTTATCACAATGTTGTTTGACCTAGTCGATCACTTGGAGTAAGACTTACTAAAAAAAAAACTACTAAACAAAGAGCATGCAAATAGCAAGAATAAATACGGAGGGAGAGAAAATCAAGGTGAGGGAATGGCCACGGATGAGGATTCCCTCGGGGGCTACTAAAGTGCTAAGGATGCCCTAACTAGCATGCACGTGGGTGGTTTGGACCGGGAAACCCTAAATTAGACCAACCCGATGGTCACGGCATTGGTCCCTAATCCAATACAAGTATTGGAATACGGAATTTCTTCCGCCCAAATCCTTGTACGATTGCAAAGGGTTTAGTGGATTTCCCCAAGCTAGGGTTGAAACACAGTCAAGGACAACCCTAACAATTGGAGGGGTACAAATACCCGATGGTCACGGCGTATTCGTACATGTATTCCCTTCCAAGCTTGGTGAGCCTAATACTAGGGCAATGGTCATGCAACCTAGCATCATCTAGGAATTGACATATAGAGTTCTCATACATATCAAGGCATTCAAGAACCACCAAACAAGGATCACAAACCAAACCAAATGCATAAACTAGAAAGAGTCATCCAAAATACACAAGTTCACCCCCAAGGTTCACCTACATCCGGTGACCTTGGGGTTAGTTGTTCATGATCACAAAACAAGTAAACAAACACATGAAAACAACTAAAAGCATAATGAAAACACCCCCTGAAAAGATCAAGGCCGAATGACGCTTCCAAGGACGCCACCCAAGGAGTGGCTTCCTTTGTCAAACTTCCTCTCAAATGCAAATCGAAGGTGTGGATTCGTCGTCTCGTGCTCTCCCCGTCGTCTCCTCCTCAAGAATTGCCTCCAAAAGCCGGCCTCAAGCTCCCAAAGAAGGTGGTGAAGTCAAGCTTGCTCAAGGTCTCTCCTCTCCCCTAAGAATGAACTCTCAAAACCCTTAAAAACATCATCCAGAACGTCATGCGGCCCCGTATGCGACCCCGCATGCGGGGAGAGAAAATCCCGAGAAAAACCCGAAATCGTGTAACTTGCTACAGTGCCCCCCCCTCAGGAATAGTGTTTTCATCGCCGATTTCTTCTCAAATTCTATCAATCAGCTCGAAGGGGTCACATCAGTACCTGTAACATGAAAGAAACCAATTCAGACCAAAAACGGGTGTCAACTCATAGAAAAATACGTAATACATACACCCGAATACATGGAAAATACGTATGTTTAGGCGTTTATCAAGGGCACACCTCGCCGGATCGGTGCCGATGAAAACTCCCCCAATAGCTATCTTCCAACAGGCTTTGATTTTGATGCCAAAAGCTCGCTCCAATCCTCCACCAAAGTCCTCTCCAAACCCTAGTTGCGACCCTCCAGAAGATAGGCGAAAAGTCGAGAAAAAGTCACAAAAGAGCCTTTAAATAATGTTGAGTCGCGGCTTCAAATCGGCTGAAATCGGGATTTCACACGGCCGTGTGGAATTTCCACATGCCCGTGTGAATTTTCTGAATTCTGTTTTCTGGCATGCAGTGAACAGTAAACTGCTACATTGATTGCTACAGTGATTTCCTGCAGTTTTGCTATAGAACTCACGCGTCAAATGCTCCAGATTTCATCATTCTTCATCGAGGCTGTTGAATTGAGCACACAATCTATGGTAGATCTTGTCGATTGTAGGGAGAAATCACACTGGAAGGGAAAGGGGACGCTTCGCTACCTCACGACTCACCCTCTCAACCCTCTTCAATCTTAAGTAGCTAATCCTATAGGAGTTGTCACACCTCCAAAGGATATCCTAGATTGTTCTCAAGCCTAGTGTCATGGCTAAGGGAAAACAATTGCAAGAGATAATTAAAATTGAAACTCGAATTTATTCATCAATAATGGAAAAGCATAATAGCAATGTCATAAAAACATAATGATCCTAGGGTTTACAAGTCCGAATACCCACGAGGGTTTTAGCTCTCCATGGAGCAATATAAAGTCAATAAAGAGTTTAAGAACATATTCATGAAAACCATAAAGAAAACACCCTTGTAGATCGTATCGATGGTCTTGTAGAGCCGCCTAATCTTGTCCACGAATCCCTTGTCAAGCCTAGGGCACACCTCACCGAATCGATGCCGACGAAAGTTTCCCAATAGCTTTCTTCCAAAGGATGTCGATGCCAATGCCGTATAATCGCCTCCAAAGACCTCCAAGAACCTCTCCAAACCCTAGCAGAAAGCTCCTCAATAGATAGGCAAAAGATAGAAGGTGGGGGTCCCCAAATAGATCTGAAAACGGGCTATTTATAGGCTGAAATTGGGGTTCCACACACCCCTGTGGAATTTCCAAATGGCCCTGTGGAAATTCTGTTTTGTTGATTTTCGGCAGACTGTAAACAGTAACTTGCTACAGTGTTTAGTTACAGTACCTGCTACAGTACTTCACCGAAATGCTTCCAAATTCATCACTCTTCATTGAGGCCGTTGAATTGGGCACACAATCAACGTTAGATTATGTCGAATACTTCATTTCTCTTCATTGATAAGGTTCTCCAATGCTTCACGAGTTAGACTTTTGTGAATGTGACTGCCCTTGTGCCCCTCCAATGGAGCTTGGACACACTCACAAGTCTAGACTCGTGTCTTGTTCCTTGGTTGGTCCGAGAACTCCTCAAGAATGGCGAACATAACCTACTCTTGCTTCTTTTCTCCTTAATTCGTCTCCACAACCTTACATGCACAAAAGAACACAAATACACACATTTTAGTGATAGAATATGATTAAATCAATGCTCATTGCAAGATAATAACATTTCGCATTAATATAACACGAGCACTTATCATGCTACAAGAGTTAGACTTATTGTGAATGTGACTGCGTTTGTGCCCTCCAAGGGAGGTTGGCACACACCCACATCCTTTCCTCTTTAGGATCTAGTTTTAATCATCTCACCAACTATTGTTGATCGGCTAGAGATTAGAAGATCAATTAGTACTAGGAGTCCAGTCCCTGAGATTCGACAATCCTACCTCTTAGGGGGCACCATTGTATTACTTGTGTGTGACCCATTCACTTACGAAGAACACATCAAGAACAAAAAAGGACAAGAATGGCAAAAGCTTACTTTCAAGTTCCAAAGCTCAAGGAAGAATGCTCACAATAGGAGGAGAAGATTATCCAACCTCACCTTGCTTCCTTGTTGATCTATCGGCAAGAGATGAGGGAAATTGGGGAGAAATAGGCCAAGTTTTGGGAGCAGAGGCTTTGGGGAGAAAGAAGCAAGAAAGATGATGTGAAACCCTAAGAAAAAGGACTTTTTAAAGGCCAAGGCTTGGGGGTCCATGTAGGCACCCATACAGCCCGCATGATTTCTCGTATGGCCCATAACCATCCGGTATGGGCATCTGTGTGGCTCATATGGTTGCCTGCATGGTTCTCAACCAAGCCCACAATGGCTCTTCACGCCAGCATGGTTGCTTTATGATCCCCCTATCGATCAAAACATGAGGAAACACTTTCAACAACACCCAAGCAAGAGATATACACTAGATGATGGATTAGAAAATCAAGGTAAAGAGGTACGAAAAAGTTGGAATATCACAGTAGGAGTATCCTCAATCATGAAGGTGACAAAATCATCACCTAGGTTCTTTACAACTCTTCCTTTCTTACTTCTTCTAGCTTCCTGTACAAAAATAGGAATCTTCTTAGAAGTGGAGCTAGAGATTAGAGGTGCCAAAGTAGTAGGACTAGTGGCTAATCTCAGACGAAATGTATTCTCAAAATAGATAGCGTCTTTAGCTTTAATGATGGCATTTCTACTATTTTCACTCACCTTTGAGTTAATAACTAGGTATCTCCCAACATCGTTGTGTAGGGCATATCCTACAAACACTAGATCAAGGGTTTTGGTACCTATTTTTGTAGTTCCAAGATTATAGATTTTTTACTTTAGCTAGACATCTCCACACTTTATAGTAATTGAGCTGTGGGGCTCTTTCTTTCCAAAGTTCATAGGGTGTTGTGTTATATTGTGTTATAGTCATTAAAAGAAATCTTGTTCAGGATAAAGCAAGCTAAGAGCAAAGAATTCCTCCACAAGTTATTGCGTACACCAGAACTTAATAGCATGGCATTTACCATGTCCATTAATATCTTGCTTTTCCTTTCAGCAACCTCATCGAACTCAGGAATTTAAGGAGAAGTAAACTCATCCACAATCTTATTTTATTCACAAAATGAAGACATAACATTTGAAGCATATTCTCCACCTCTTATAAATCAATGAACTTTAATGGTCTTACCTAGCTAGTTTTCATCTTCTGCTTTGAAAATTATGAACTTGCTATGATCTTCATCTTTGTACTTGATCTTATAGGAATAACAAAATCTGGAATGATCATAGATAAAGGTGGTGAAATAATGGATTCTGGCACTGGTAGGAGGTCTATATGAATCACAAATGTCACTATGGATCAAATCAAGTAGATCAATGTTTCTGTTTATTTGTTGGAAAGGACTTTTGGTAATTTAGCTTGGACACAAATCTGACATTTAGAACCTTGATCATTCTTGGATTTGGGAATCATTTCAAGGTTTATCAATCTTCTAATGGTTTGAAAGTTCACATGACCCAATCTTCCATACTAAATATCACAAGCCTTAATATTCAAAACAACATATGAAGAAAATGGATAATCAGAACTTTTATTAAAAGATAAATCAGATTGTTCACAAACACTAATTTTTAACAAACCACCAAATAAAAAACATTTACCAACAAAAATATTATTTCTAGATATTACAAGGAGATCTAACTCAAGTACAATCTTTTAGCCAAACTAAATGAAAAGAGAACCATTGATCAGATTTTTCCTAATGTCGGGTATATGTTCAACGTCTAATAGGGTAAGAACTTTTACAGATGTCATATTCAAATAAATTCATCCTCTCACTAGAACGTATGCTACCGATCCACTTCCAAGAGGCGCGCATCCTCCACATGAGAATTGATAAGTGAAGAACCAAAAATATTTAGCTAAGATGTGGATGTTTGCACCAGAATCATGAAAACAAGCTAGGTTTTAACAAGTCAAATTGATAGGAAGAATAAAAGAAATTGACCTGAAGAGAATCCCAGAGGAGGGTTCACTCATCTCAAGCACATTTACTTGTGGTTTGGGTGGACCAGAGTTTTTTTTTTACAAGTGCACTCTTACGGAAGAAGCAATCATGAGCAACCTGGTATGGACTACCACAAACTAAATAATGTTTAGAAATTTTCTTAGAAGTTTTAGGAGCATAAGATTTAGGTTGTTGAGAGTTTTGAGGACATTAGGGGAAATGCTTGGTTTTGGCCTTAAAATATTTCCCCTTAGGGGAAAACTCGTGACCTCGTAGAGAAAAGTGAGAATTCTTAGAACTCTTAGGACTATCATTTTGCTCAGCTAGATATACCAGGCCCTTGTGAGAATCAACATCAAAGAAAATCCGGTTCCCTTCCTTAATTCTAATAGTGTTATAAACTCCTACAAAGTTCAAGGAATCAATCTTGTGCCTAAGCCCATTTGCAAAGTGTGACCAAGAAGGTGGAAGCTTGTTTAGGAGAATGGACACAATGTGGCTCTTATTATGCACAGTAGCACATTTCTCTATGGTACTAAGGTAGTCTTGAAAACTATGAATCTGTTATCCCATATCTACTCCATCTATCATCTTGTAGTTCTAAAACTCTATACTTAGGTGATTGATCTTAGTGGCATTGTCAGGGCCATACTTCTTTTCTTGGTGACATGACCCCTTGCGTGTGTATCCCACAAGTGCACGGGTTTGTCGAAGTAATAAAATACCCTGGTGAGTGGGTAGTCGAATCCACAGGGAATAGGGAGTCAGAATACGATATTTCACTATTTAAGCTATGTGGAGTATGGAAAAGTAACAATAGAATCAATGAGATGGAAGCAATTATAATAAAAGACAAGTAATTGAATAGAAAGATGGAAGATGAGAAAGTGCAAGTAAAAGAGACTAGAGAGGATCTAGCAATGGATGAAGTGGGGTATCCAGACAAGCTACCTCTAGGATCTATGCTTCTAGTGCAAGACTATGCTATTATACTTTCCTATTGATGTTAATTGAGTCGAGAAAATCCTTAGACTCACGGTCCCAAACCTAAGGACAACCGTGACTAACCCTATAATTATGCCCTGGTATTAGGATTCACATCGACCCTTCACTCTATCGCTTGCATGACTAAGCCCCAGGGGAGTATATCTACCTAAACCTCACACTACGTGGGATTGCATTAAGTTCTAGGGACTCCTAGTGGTAAAACTTGTTCCTATGTGTAGTTCTAACCCTTTGGTCCAGGCGGAAGAACCCTAGTCTCGATTTAGCCCCAGTGCGTAGGATTCATGTGGAGTTTCGGTCTCTTTGTCCTTGTTTGTTGTTTCGATTTTCTTAAGTGTTGTCATCGTTTTCCCTTTGAGTGTTCTTTGATTTTTTTCTGGTCGAGCTTTTGGAGTTGTTCGTCGAGTGTTGAGGGTGTTTCGGAGATAATTTTGGTGTGCGTGGGCTGTGCACAGGCCACACAAACCTGTGCGGGCTATGCAGAGGCCGCACAGTCCTTCCTAGGAGCTGTGCGGCTTCCTGTGCGGGCCGCATAGGTGGCCGCACACCCCAGGCAGAGGGGTGTGCGGTCTGGTGTGTGGGCCGCACACCAAGCCGCACACCCCTCTGCCTAGGGCATGCGGGCACTGCGCAGCCCGCACATGAGCCGCACAGCCACCCGTTTGGCTTATAAAAACCCGAACCTTGGCTTCTTTTCTTCATTTTCTTCTTCCAAACTCCTCTATCTCCTTCTCCTCTCTTCCTTCATCATCTCTTGGGGTTCTAAGGCCGGCTTAGAGGAGGTTTTAGGGCTTGAAACTTGGATCAACAAGTTGATCATTCTTGAGATCAAGATATGCTTTCATCCTTTTGTTCCTTTTCCTTTGTTCTTTGATGAGGATGGTTAGGGTTGGTTATGAACCCTTTTGAGAGCATGGTTGTTACCTCTTTTTTCTTCCTCTTTGATGGCAAATCTTGTGAGGATTTATTGTATTGAGTTGTATGGCCTTGAATTCATGAAATCCATGAACTTTCAAAACCCTAATCCCGGAATTACTGTAGCACCGACCATGTTAGGTCGTTCTTGCCTTCCTTGTTGGTTTTATGAGTTGTGAGAGGTCTGCTCCTTGCTATAACTTCTTGCTTTGGTGTTTAGCAAACCCTAGAAGCAACCATTCCCCATTTTTGTGCATTTTCCTTCATTCTAGTTAATCAATTGTTTGTTGATGTTTGATTTCTTGTTTTGGGTGTTTAATGGCTTCTAGGAGGTGAAGCTTCAAGTAAGGGCAAAGAACCGGTGGAGAAGTGATTTCGAGGCATTTGCTCGCCAAGTTTGTGAGTGGGAAAATTACTAACATTAGACTATGACTCGTGCATGATATTTGTTATTTGAATTGCCTATTTGAATGATGGATTCCTTATTGCTAAATTTCCTTGAAAGCTTTGACTAAAGATTTGAATCATGATGATTTATGAAATTGGCTTATCTCTTGAATTCTTGCAATACATATGTATGCATATATATATGTTGATTATGATTTGGAACTCTATGTTCAAAATACATGTTTTAAGCCATGTTTTCAAGAGAATTGATGTTCTCATTTTGATGACCAAAAAGCATGTGAAACCAAGTTGATTTCATTGTGTTAAGTCAATTTTGATGTGTATTCTCAAAAGACACCTTCCTATGATGTTTTTGATGAAAAGTGGTTTCATTGTTAATATTATGATCAAATTGATCACCCTTGGGGTGAGAATTGCCATTGTAAACATTATTGTCTCTTATTGAGAATTATGCTATCATGATGTATATATTGAACCTACGGGCTAAGTTATTGTTTAAATCATTTGTTGGTGACATGGGAGCCGAGCTCCAGAACTTGTTGCAGTAAGAAAAGGATGGTTTCTGATGAGCGAGCGCGCGACTAGCTACAGAGCTAGCATGCGACTCCCCGGCCGCAAGTGCACGGGTCGTCAAGTAATAAACCTCACGAGGAGGGTCGTATTCCCAAGGGCCCGAGATCTACTATTACTTCCTTTCAGGAATCACTTTCTAGTCGATCGAAATAAGGTTGAAGCGATACAAAAATAATAAAAACAATTAAAGAAGTGCAAATAAAATAAAGCTCAATCCGGAGGAAAGCTAGAGACGAAGAAGCCGATAATTAGGGAAGGCCTTGGGCTAGGATTCCCCCGGGAGGAGACTAAGTACGAATGACCATGGAATCCAATAAACTAGGGTTGGGTTGGTTTTGGTCCGCTAGACTCGGATGTCGACTACCCCGGAACCTCCATAGTGTAGCCCTAATCCAGTACGGGCTTCTCTATCCAGAAAAGACCCCTACGATGTCAATGAGAACAAGGAGTCTTGATTAGGGTTAATCTAATGCACATTCTCGGCTAAATTAACCCTAAACGCGCGGAAGGCTATTAACACCCGGAACCTCCGGTGTATTAATACATGAATCCCTCTTTAACTCATCAAGTGACCTAATACAAGCTAGCATCTCGCCAAACAAGTATCATTCAAAATCAATTCTATGGAATTCTTCCATGGTAGAATGAGCAACAAGATGATGAATTAAAACCAAACAATCAAACCAACACATTCATTCAAGACAATATAAAGGTCATTCATACAAAGTCTCCTCCCAAGGTTCACCGGGAGCCCGGTGGCCTTGGGAGGTTTAGTTCGACATCACAAAACTAAGGAGCTCGTCATACAAAGATTACATCAAACAAAAACAAGAGAAACTCCCTCAAAGATGTCGGCTAGGGTTGATGGTGTAGCTCGTCGGATCCGCGCCAGCGAGCCCTATGAAGCTTCTCCACGTCTTCCCCTTCTTCTCTCCTTCAAATCTGCCCAAAAATCCCTCCAAATTCCTCCAAAGATGATGAGAATGATGTATGGTGGAGTGGAGGCCGGATAGAGAACAACCTCTCTCACAACAACTGAAAAGCCCCTATATAATCCCGAGACCGTGCGGGCTGTGTGCGGCCGCACAAATGCCCGCACGGCCTTTTGGCCACCCTGTGCGGCCTGGTGTGCGGGCCGCACACCAGGCCGCACAGCTCACTGGCCAGGGTGTGCGGCCACTGTGCGGGCCGCACAGTGGCCGCACATGGCCGAGAGAGCTGGCTCCGTGTGCGGCGTGTCGGCTTCCGGGATGCTCTGAGTCTTCATTTCTTCTTCAATCTTCCACGAAACAACACGAATATGGTTCGAACACGCGCACCTGGTCCTCGAAACCCTAAAACGAAAATAAAAACATCAAGTGCGCAAAATGTCATCGAAAATACACATAAGTTGCATGAAAGTACAAGAACATCATCGCTAAAACATGATATATTTAGGCACTTATCAGTTTCCACGGGCCGACCTATATAGAGGTGAGGTGGAATACTGTCAAAAACGGTTATGCCATGTAGGTGGGAGCGTATAGTCCTGACATGGATATAGTTGGGTTGTTCAGAGTCTTCACACGAACTTCCCAGCGCCCAATGCCAAGATACGCGCATCTTGGTAGCTCCAGACCTAACCAAGGATGGTTAACGACAGAGGGTTTTGAGGCCATTCTGGACATTATTGTTTATTTGAGAAAGTTGAATTACTTGTTTCTAAGTATCTTGATATTTGAAACTATCAATAAGTATTATGCTTATGTTAGGTCCAGGATGGCATGTGTTTTCTTGATGATTTCAAAGAACTTCTATTTGTATTTCAATGCGAAAAGCTATGTTCTTATGAGGTATTTTCTATTCAAAGTGTTTTTCATTTTGTTATGCATTGAAATATTTTTGTGATGTTTACCTCTATATGATCATGCTTGAGCTATAGTCTTGTGACTAACCCCTCACTGAGTAACCTAGTTACTCACCCCCTCTTTCTTCCTCCCAGGTGTTAGCACAGCACAGGGGTGAAGACGTGAAGTGCTTGGCTAGATTCATCATTGTCTTCTCATTTTGGGGTTATGTATGTTATTCATGCCTTGGCATGTATTATTAGGGATCCATTATGTATTATTGAACCCTATCATGTCTTCTCCATACTCGTAACACTCTGTATGCCAGTCTAGTTCTTGTTTTGTTTTAGGAGTGTATCCTCTATCTAGGGTGGTTATTATCATTATTATCTTCCTTATGTACCCCTTTTCTATGTGTATCAGTGTGTTATACCTTGTATGAGTAATACAAGTATTTGTAGTTGAGTTATGTATTGTGATTATAGATGCATTGTACAGGAAACAGGTTAGCCTTACGGCTACCTAGGGTTGAGGCAGTGTTAGACCTCCCCTGGGTTGTCGTGGCGGTATGTCATGCTTGGGACCCGCGGGTCGGGCCGTGACAATTCACTTCAACCCTTCACTCTGTTACTCGCGTAACTAAGCCCCAGGGGAGTTTATCTACCTAGCACTTCACTCTATCTCGACCGCTAATTAACTAAGGAAACGGAGGTAGGGAGAAATCACACCGGAGGGAAAAGGGGATACATCGCTACCTCACAACTCTCCCTCTCAACCCTCTTCAATCTTAAGTAGTATAACCATATAGGAGTTGTCACACCTCCATAGGATAACCTAGATTGCGCTCAACCCTAGTGTCACATCTAAGGGGAAACAATATCAAGATGAAATTAAGATTGAAACTCAATTTTTATTCATCAATAATGGAAAAGCATAATAACAATGTCAAATAAGCATATTAACCCTAGAGTTTACAAGTCCGAATACCCACAAGGGGTTTAGCTCCTCATGGAGCTATACATGTTTATCAAAGTATGAATGAAAGCACAAAGTAAAGACATCAATGAAAACCCCCTTGCGTATGGTGTGGCCGTGGTCTTGTGCGGCCGCTGGACGTCGGTGACGATGCCGATGACGCGCTCTAAACCTCCACGAAATTCTATCCAAAAACCCTAGCCGCACTCTCCAGAAGTTGGGGAGAAAGATAGGTCAAAAGATATGATAAAAGTCTCCAAAATCGCTCTTTATATTTTTGAGTGCGGCTTTAAAAATTGGACTTATCGGGACTTCACACGGCCGTGTGGAATTTCCACACAGGCGTGTGACGTTTCTGGCTTGCTGGAAAATTAATTCACATGGCCATGTGGAATTTCCACACGCCCGTGTGAATTCTCTGGAATTCTGAATTTTGGCCGAGATGAACAGTAACTTGCTACAGTGTTTTGATGCAGTAACTTGCTACAGTAATTGTCCCGAAACACTTTCAAATTCATCGTTCTTCATTGAGGCTGTTGAATTGGGCACACAATTAACGTTAGATCGTGCCGATTGCTTCAAATCTCCTAATTGGTGAAGTTTTCCTTGTTAGCATGAGTTAGACTTATTGTGAATGTGACTGCCTTTGTTCCCCTCCAAAGGAGGTTGGCACACACTCACAAGTCTCTACTCATGCCGTGCTCCTTGCTTAGTCTATGAATCTTCCCAACAATGACGAACACGATCTAACTTCGTTCCTTTCCTTCACTTTATCTTCACAACCCTGCAGTACACAAAAGTAAACAAATGCACACTTTTTAGTGATAAAATCTGATTAAATTAATGCTCATTGCAAGATAATAACCCTTCGCATTACTATAGCACAAGCACTTATCACTTGGGCATGCCATATATCATTAGGAGCCTTAAAATCAAAGTATTTGTCATAAAGACGATTAGATAGAACGCTAAGGATTCTATGACAACAGTGGAAATCAATCTCTTCTGGAGTCATAGTAGGGGGTGATGAACTAAAGGTTTGGTCTACAGCTGAGATGGATAATTTGTAATGTCCATTTGGATGAAGATCAGAAGAAATGGAATCAGAGGTTCCTAAGGTGTACAACCAAAATTTGGCCCATTTTTCCATATCCTAAAGTACACTTTTTAAGTTAAGCTTGACTGGTTTAAAGGAAGTATCAGATTGTGTATCCATAGTGTGTGAAATGTATTTTAATAAAGTTCTTGGACTACTGATGTGACAAAAGCAAGGTTTCAGGTTTTCAGAATTCAGAAATGCAAAAATAAGTTACAAGAATACAAAAATAGAAATATAGTATACAGAATTATACATATGAAAACATAGTACACAGGATTTTACCTACAGAAATACATCATGTATGATTTTACATATAGAAATATAGTATACAAAATTATAATACAAAAGTATATTGTATAGAATTATATGTAGAAAAGTAAAGTATACCAAATTATATCCATAAAATGAGTATATGATTACAGAAATACAATTGTACAAAAATACATTAGCAAAGATTTCAAAGATCTAGATATGCTTGCAATAATTTAGCAAACACAAAACAAGATTGCAGAAATATGGAATATGTATAAGAATTTAATTCATCATTAGAATGCTAGAAAAATATGTCTGTATAGTACATAACCCACACAAACAATTACTGTAGAGATCAAGAAAACTTTAGCTATCATAAACAACTACTGCAGAGATCAAATAAATTCCAACAAGTAATTAAACTGGGCAATAAAAATAGAAATAAAAGTTTATACGCCTCTAGCCTGGGGTAGGTGTGTGTAAGCACTACCCTAACGGTGAATAGGGCACCCCCGTGCAAGATTTGCCGACTTCACTCCAAACGCCAGGATACTCTAACACAAGAAGGATGAACTTTCCGCCTAGTATGTTACGCAGTGACCTTTTCCAAGTGCAACACCACAAGATTTAGACCTTTGACAATATAAATGATGGAAATGGAAAACACCAAGAAAAATCCAAGGTTTACAGCCAAGGAAATATTAAGAGTAGAAGATGAACAACTCACTATAGCTAGGATTCTGGCTTGGTATAAATACCAGCTCGGAATTCCTCAACTTATAGATTTCTATCAGTTGTGTTGATCAATGGCTAGGAATGTAACTATTGTCAAGATGCAAAAACTCACAAAACATTTAGACAAGAAGCAAAAAATGACAAGTCAACTAAACCGGAGCCTGCGCATGTGTGTTGTTGATAAGTGCTTGTGTTATAGTAATGTGAAGTGTTATTATCTTACAATGAGCATTGATTTAATCAGATTTCATCACTAAAAAGTGTGCAATAGTTTACTTTTGTGAATTGTAGGGTTGTGAAGATAAAATGAAGGAAAGGAACGAAGTTAGATCGTGTTGTCCATTGTTGGGAAGATTTTCGGACTAAGCAAGGAACGAGGCATGAGCATAGACTTGTGAGTGTGTGCCAACCTCCTTTGGAGGGGCACAAAAGCAGTCACATTCACAATAAGTCTAGCTCATGCTAACAATGAAGACTTCACCAATTAGGAGAGTCAAAGCAATCGGCACGATCTACCGTTGATTGTGTGCCCAATTCAACGGCCTTGATGAAGAACGACGAATTCGGGAGCGTTTCGGCACAAGTACTATAGCAGCAGTGTAGCAAATTACTGTAGCAACCACTGTAGCGTTTTGGAGAGGACTTCGTGGAGGTTTAGAGCGCATCTTCGGCATCGTCACCAACGTCCGGCGACCGCACAAGACCACTGCCACACCATACGCAAGGGGGTTTTCATCGATGTCTTTATTTTGTGCTTTCTTATATACTTTGATGAACATGTATAGCTCCATGAGGAGCTAAACCCCTTGTGGGTATTTGGACTTGTAAACTCTAGGGTTATTATGTTTCTTTGACATTGTTATTATGCTTTTCCATTATTGATAAATAAGAATTGAGTTTCAATCTTGATTTTATCTTGCTATTGTTTTCCCTTAGATGTGAGACTAGGGTTGAGAACAATCTAGGTTTTCCTTGGGAGGTGTGACAACTCCTATAGGATTAGACTCTTTAAGATTGAAGAGGGTTGAGAGGGAGAGTTGTGAGGTAGCGATGTATCACTTTCCCCTCCGGTGTGATTTCTCCCTACCTCCGTTTCCTTGATTTATTAGCGGTCGAGATAGAGTGAAGTGCTAGGTAGATATACTCCCCTGGGGCTTAGTTACGCGAGTAATAGAGTGAAGGGTTGAAGTAAATCCTACGCACTAGGGCTTAATCGAGACTAGGGTTCTTCCTCCTGGACCAAAGGGTTAGAACTACACATAGGAACAGATTTTATCTCTAGGAGTCCCTAGAACTTAATGTAATTCCACGTATTGTGAGGTTTAGGTAGATGTACTCTCCTGGGGCTTAATTGTGCGAGCAATAGAGTGAAGGGTCGATGTGAATCCTAATGCCGGTGCATAATATTGGGGTTAGTCATGGTTGTCCTTAGGTTTGGGACCGTGAGTCTAAGGATTTCCTCGACTCAATTGCCATCAATAGGAGAGTATAATAGCATAGTATTGCACTAGAAGCATAGATCCTAGAGGTAGCTTGTCCGGATACCCCGCTTCATTCATTGTTAAATCCTCTTTATTCTCTTTTACTTGCACTTTCTCATCTTCCATCTTTCTATTTAATTTCTCGTCTTTTAGTATAATTGTTTCCATAATTCACTCATCGAATCAATTGATCACTTTTCCGTACTTCGCATAGTTTTAATAGTGAAATCTCGTATTCTAACTCCCTATTCCCTGTGGATTTGACTACCCTCTCACCGAGGTAACTTTTATTACTTTGACAAATGATAAGTGTCTAAATGTATATGTTTTAATATACGTATTTTGTCCACTTAGCATGTATTTTTATATGAATGGATGCCCGTTTTATGCTTAATTGAGTATTATTTGTGTTGTAGGGCATGGAGGAGCCATGAGGAACATGATAATACGATTTGGGCGAAAAAGGATGAAATTCAGGCGTCGCAGCACTGTAGCTGGAGCACTGTAGCGTATTTACTGTAGCAGTTGCTGTTGCACCTGAGGATTTTTGGGCTGGAAATGATGGAAGTGCATAAGAATGAACAGTGTAGCATACGGGGCCGTATAAGGGGCCGTGAACATCAAAAGACAGTGATTTTGTACTAGGGTTCACGGCCCCCTATCCACCCCGGGATCCATCCATCCACCCCGGGATACACCCCCACATGAGCCATGTTTTGCCTTATCTTTGCCTACCTATCCACCCCGGGATCAATCTATCCACCCCGGTATACTGCGGGAATATAAAAGAGCATTTTTAGGGCTTTTTAGGGAGACTTTCTCTTGGCCTTTGAGGCCGCCGCCACCACACCTTCTTGAGGCTTTCCGGCCACATTTCGGCGGCGATCTTCATAGGAAACGAGCACACATCATCACCAAGAGGGAGAGGAGCAAGGGAGAAGGGGTTGGAGTGAAGATCTAAGCCATCATCGACAATCTTGTGAAGCTTCATCCATTCAAGGAGATCATCACCTAGAGGGGGTTTTCATTGCTTCTTTTATGTTTTTATCTTCCTTGTATGTTGTATAAGTGTCCCTTATCATGAGGGATTAACTTATTGTTGTGTTTGGATTTGGATGAACCCTAGGGTTTATCTTGTGCATGAACTTTGGATTGTTGTTGTTAATCTAATTTGATGGTTGTTTGAGGTTCAATCTTTCATGCTTCATGTCTAGAATCGCATTTGTGGAGAAATCCGTGATTCTTTTATGAGTTGTGCGCGTAGATGTGACCTACTCACGTGTACTAGATCTAGGAGAGATTGAAAGGGGATTCTTGTGCCGACATTGCCGAGAGATTGGGTGTTGGTAGCCCTCCTTTACTAGGTTTAAGCCGAAGGATAGTAGGTTTACTCCTATTAGAGATTTCCTTGAACTCATTGCGATCGTAGGTGGGTTAATCCGGAAGAGATTCCGATTAACACTCGTATGGGATTAGGGGTTAGTTGCCGAGAAATTGGGGCTAATCTATTCATGAAGTCTCTAGGTCTCAGCTATCGTCATTGCATCTTTAGATCATCCTAGTTCGGGTCTTAATGACAACCCTAGGTGGATTCCTTATCCAAACACTCCCTTCTCATGCTTGACACTCCCTTGTTTGCTTACATCCGTGTGCTAGTGACCCGGCCATAGGATTAGTTTACATTAGTTTATTTGTTTTATTTCTTATCCACTTATATTGAATGGTAGGCTAGAAAATAGATGAAGGGTGAGTAATAGTACTTCCTTGGCCCCAGTGGAATACGACCCCTGTGTCACTCACAGGGTATTACTTGGCGATCCCGTACACTTGCGGGGAAGCAATCAACAAACCTGTGCACTTTCGGGCCTCCTCTCAGTTGTGTAAAACATGAGCTAATGCTCTATTAAAACCTTAATTAAAATACTAATGACACAAAACCTATATAAGGTGACCTAAGACCCTCTTATCGTCCGATGTGGGACTAAAAGTTATACTAAGAAGAGTGAGTAGCTTAGTTTGAGTGAATGGAGGCACATGGGACCACCATGGGGACCCACAAGCAATAAAACAAAGTTTAATAAACTGTCCCTATATAACCCACGTCCAACAAAACTAAAGGGCAAGTGGTCCATTGGTCGCTAGGTCACCATAGAACCCTTCACAAGTGGTGAGAGTTCAAATCATAGGTGAAGGCACATTTCTGGGAGTGCAAGTAGTGGTTGTGTGTGGGTGGTCCTAACACCCAATTGTCCTTGGGCCTCACCCCACTTGCTCCGCTGAGGGTTATGCATGCCACTGCTTTTTTTTTAGCAGCCTAGCCGCTCATCTTGGCAGAAATAATAATAATAATAATAATAATAATAATAATAATAATAATAATATCACAAGGTTCATCCCTAGACAATGAGTGGATATTACAAAATGCATAAAAACAATAAAAAAAACAAACAAATTTCTTAGACAACAAGAATGATCATCACCAAATAAAGTGGATAACAAACACTTAAACAAGAACAATCTCACCAACGGGCTATTTATAGTGCCTATGCAGTGAAGAAGTAAACTCAAGTCTTCCCTTTGCTCTATCGTGTTCTCTTCTTCTTTGCTTCAGGATTTCTTTCGCCTTTTATTCTTGAAAAAATAATGTTAGAAGCACAAGCCAGATACTGATTCTTAACTAAAACCAATTGAGTTGATGACACACTTAGTTCAACCAACATACTTAAAGTATTTCACCACCTATATGTTTGGACCTCTAAATGAAGGACCAAACCCAGCGTAAGATAACAAGGAAAATCAAGGTTGTAAACTAAGTAACTATGAGCTCATGATGTTCTTCTATATTCTAAAGATTAGCTTAACCATGCTCGTTATCCCAACCCATTTCTCCTTATTACCAATCAGTCAAAATTCTTCGAACCAACAAATGAACAAATTCATGATATTCTTTCGAAAAAAATTTGTTTCTGTTACCACAACATAGCATGAATGGAACGATATATAATGATGAACAACAAAATAGCTTTTCTGCCAATATTATTCATAAATAGATCTTTTTACTCTTTTAAATTATGATCATTCCTATCTCTTGTTTGATAGCATTGCAATGTCTAACAATTTATAGATTTTCTTTCCACTGCTTTAATTTTCCGTGAAGGTTTATCAATCATTTAAATCTGTTTTGGTACATAAAAGGGTGCTTGATATCTTATCATTTATTTTCTTGTTGTTTTATTTTTTAAGCTATGAACATAAAATAGAGTATGCATTCTGGATAAGGAATCTAAATATTAACATTTATCATAAGCCCATTGTAAAAATTTTTGGTTTTAAAAATATTGCATATAATTTGGGTGTTTATACTTGGCCATTTTGCTCTTGATGCATCTTATTTGGTTGGCACACCGAAGTGTTTAATAGTGCTTTACTCTCACTATACTGAACTTTTTATTAATTAATTAAGTTTTCTTACTACAAATCCATACTAATGATCTAAATTAGTCATATCACAAAAAAATATTATTGAATTTACAGTTCAGTTAAATCTCTATTATTGAGTAAATTAATATATCTTTCCTCTTAGGAAATAATGCTTGACATATAATTTGCTTATGTGATCACCTTAATTAAGTTGATGCCCAATTATTATGAATAAAGAAAATTTATAAATTAGAAACTAATATATGTATAGCAGATCAAAGAAAATATGCAAGTATTTTTTAACCTCAATGATTTATAAATCTAAATTCATCATTGGTTAGGTGAAGCTAAACGCACTCACCTGTTTATCCTAAAAGGGGTTTGAATAACTTCAATTCCACTACAATAAACGTACGTCATTGCAAAAAATGTTGCAATAGCTTCCATCAAAATTAAATAACTCAATACAATTAAACAAGTTCTTTAGAGCCGAATTATTTTTTTTTTAAATTTAGTTTCTTATTATATAATTTTTATTTTTTTATTTTATATATTTTATATATTTATGCTTATAATCAAAGACTACCTTGAATATGGGTTTGAGAAAAGTTGTCATATATATTAACGTTATATACACCTATTGGTTTAAGAGAAATAAAAAATAAAACAAATGTTTATGCAATTGTTTGCTTTGTATCTCTACAGTGAATATTTTGAGAGCTCGATCACAATAAAATACGGAAGGGCATGCTCAACCCTTAGGAAAAAAATTACTATATATTAACCACTTACTGCATCGAGGAAGATGAAACTGAAAGTATATATCTTCATAAGCAACTTATTCCGTGTGTTCTATTAATTATGTTTTCTCACAGAAGCTATCTCCCTTTGCCATACAACAGACTCACTGATAATCGATTATGACAAATAAACTATAAATATCAACATGTACCTCAGTTTAGTAACTCGATGTTTTTCTGAAGCATATTTTGAAGTTGATATGAAGAGTAGGCCTAACATCAGATAAAAAGCATTCAGCTGGCAAGACAACTTGCCAGTGTTCCAAATGAAGAATTGGAGAAACAAACTTCTTGAGAGCCCAAAACTTCAAATTACAGTACAGGCAAGTCGCCTTGGCCATCCAAGTGATTCATATCTTCATGTAAGACCACTCTTCAACTTTGTACTTCTTCTTATGTTTCTTTTTGTTGTTTTCTAATGATGATGATCATTTTATACACCCTATATTTATAGCAATAACGAGAGCAGATGTCATTATCATGATTATGTCATAATTTAATTCCACATTCTTCATGGACGATCAAAACATTTGGAAGCATCACTTTACTTTGCTTTTGATCACATAATAATTCCCTTGCCTAGATGGAGAATATATACTTAATGCATATTACAAGCTGTTGCCTAAAGGGGATTTTAATAGGAATTGAAATAATGATGCCACAACACATATAATAGTAGTGTCCTTTTTCGTAAACTAAAATTATTAAATTATCTCATAACAATAACTAAGATAACTTTACAACTATCACAAATTGCACCATAATCGATAAATGCTCGTGTTAAAGTAATACGAAATATTATTTTCTTACATTTAGCATTACTTTTCTCAAATTTTATCATTAATTGTTATGCATTTGTGTTGTTTTGTGCATTTAGGGTTCTGGAGTAAACTTGGAGAAGAAAGAGCAAAATTAGGTCATGTTCGCCGTTGTTGGGGAGTTCTTGGACCAAGCAAGGAACAAGGCATGAGTTATAGGCTTGTGGGTGTGTGCCAACCTCCATTAGAGGGGCACAAAGGCAGTCACACTCATAAAAGTCTAACTCGTGTAGCATTGAAAAACTTCATCAATAAAGAGAAATGAAGCAATCGACGTGATCTACCGTTGATTGTGTGCCCAATTAAACGACCACGATGAAGAACCTGAAATCGGAAACATTTTATGCGCGAGCACTGTAGCAGTTTATTATTTATTGCGCGCCAGAAAATCAATTCCAGAGAATCCACATGGGCGTGTGAAAATTCCACACGGCCGTGTGGATGCCCGATTTCAGCCGATTTTACAGCCGTGACTCAACACTATTTAAAGGACTTTTTCGGGACCCCTTAGACAATCTTTGCCTATCTTCTGGAGAGGTCGCGGCTAGGGTTTGGAAAGGATTTTGTGGAGGTTTGGAGCCCGTCTACGGCATCGACATCGAAGTCCATTGGAAGATAGCTATTAGGGAGCCTTCGTCGGCACCGATCCGGCGAGGTGTGCCCTAGGCTTGACAAGTGGCTTGGTGGAGAAGACAGAGCGGCCGCACAAGACCATCGCCATGTATCACAAAGGGGTTTCATCTATGTTTGTTATTCTTGTCGATTTATATACATTGATGGATTTGTATAGCTCCATGGAGAGCTAAACCCCTTGTGGGTATTCGGACTTGTAAACCCTGGGATGACATTGTTTCTATAACTTTTATTATGCTTTCTTAATTGATATTTTTAATTGAGTTCCTATACTTATTGTTTAATATATTGATTTTCCCTTAGCCGTGACACTAGGGTTGAGAATCATCTAGGTTATCCATCGAAGGTGTGACAACTTCTATAGGATTAGACTACTCGAGATTGGAAAGGGTCGAGATGGTGAGTTGTGAGGTAGTGAAACATCCCCTTTCCCCTTCGGTGTGATTTTTCCTATCTCTATGTTCCAAGATGTCCCGCCCCGACCCATGGGTCCCACATGTGACATACCGCCATGATAACCCAAGGGAGGTCAAGCACTATCTCAACCTTGGATCATCGTAAGGTTGACTTAATACCTTTTCACAACACTATAATCGACTGAGAGGAACACAAGAGTAGACTGATAAAATAATTCTCTATACAAACCAATCATTACATTAATAAGTCAAGCAAACATATACAACCACATCTAGAAATGCAAGACTACAGGCTAAAATACATAATCATAAATACATCCCAAACTCTGGGTATGTTTTCAGACAACAATGAACAATAGAAACATACATGAACACCCAAGGAAAAGAAATGTACCAATGGGCCGACACCGTACACTAATGATTCTCACACTGTACATGCCAAGTACTAGAATATATACATAGACTTAAAGTAAATGCACTGAAATAAACCCTTTCTAAGCACTTCACGTCTGCACCGCTTCACATAGCAAACACCTGGGAAGAAGAAGGAGGGGCTGAGTAACTTAGTTACTCAGTGAGGGAAATTGCATGGAACTAAAAAATCATACATGTCAAAAAGATAAATACAAGAAATATAACAATAAACTATTTTAAAAGTTTACCAACACCAAAAATAAAGAAAATAGCAACCCAGGAGTAACACTCAGATTTACAAAGAACAAAGTATGCCGATAAAAGTGTCTTACAATATCAATTGATCAAAGCCAAGCCCTAACATAAATAGACATCTGTTCCTTTTAACAACTCACTAAAACGTGGATTTAATAAATCTTAATCAATGATCGGATTCTTAGTAATTAGGCTCCATAATTTGAATACCCACTAAGGGCTAAACCTAGAACCATAACTCATACCTAATTAAATAAAATAATAAAAAAATGCCAAAAACATGTTTCATTTCACAACAATAATTGAGATACTTTAAATAATGAGTATTACATGAGAAATTAAGCTTTCTCAGTTCAATGCAAAATAAAATTCCTTTGAAAATCATTTCGAAATTCCATATCATTCTGGAATCTAATACTTGCACAGTCTTTTTGATAGTTTCAAATATCAAGATACTTAGAATTAAGTAATTCAACAATCACAAATAATCAATAGCATCTAGAAAAGCCTCGAAAACTCCACATCGCTAACTGTGGCCTTGGTTAAGTCTGGAGCTACCAAGATGCGTGTATCTTGGCATTGGCCTCTGGGAAGTTTGTGTGGTGACTCCGAACAACCCAACTATATCCATGTCAGGGGTCTACGCTCCCACCTAACATGATATAACCTGTTTGACAGTATTCCATGCCACCTCTATATAGGTCGCCCCGTGGAAACCATCCACTTCTTAGTGCAATAAGTACTAGAAATCGGCTCCCATGTCACCATCAAAGCATTTAAATAATAACTCATCCGGTAGGATTATTATATACATCAACATAATAGCATAAATCTCATCGAGAGATCACATGTGTTCATATACAAAATGTATTCACTCCAAGAGTGAGCAAACTGATCATAATATCCTTAATGAAATCATTTCCATCGAGATAACATCATATAAGATCAATCTTTGAAAATACACTTTAAGTATAACATCAGCACAATGAAAATAGACTTAATTTGCACAACTCATTTACTCATCAAGACAAGAACATCAAGATTCTTGAAAATACACATTGAAACATACTACCCAAAACATAGGGTTTTTGATCATGAGTAACATAGACTTTGTAACTATTTTCTTGAAATAAGTTAATTCACAAATCAACATAGCTTCTAAACACTATAGAAACATTTCAAGAGGTTTAGCAATGATAAATCATCAATCAAGGGAAATGCAACTTAATTATGAGAAAAACATGCATGGTTTATAGCCCATAATTTAGTTAATACCATTCATAAGCATTGCAATGAGTTCACTTAGGGTCAAATAACACTTTCAAGGGCCATAGATAATTTTCAAGGCATAAACATTAATATTAGAACGTGAAAGGTATTTAAAAATACATTTGACATCCAAGTTCTCAAACTCGAGTAACATAACTGGGCAAGTATTTTTGTAAACTCATTCAAATTCAAGGAGGATGTTTTGAAGAATCATGAATAATAAATATTTCAAGAAACTTTTGATAAGTATAAGGAATGAATCTAAAAAATTTCCTTGATTAGTTAATTTAAGAACAAAGCTTTTAAACACCATTAATATACTCGCAAATTTTCTCAATAACCCATTTAAAATCAAGCATGATTTCAGGGCCATGAAAATGTTCAAAAGAAAGAATAACTCAATTATATAGGAAATATGCACGATAGTGTAGTCCATGAAATCGGTAAGTCCCACTCACAAACTTGGCGAGTTAAAACCCTTTGGTGTTATTCTCCACTGCCTCTTTGCCCTTACTTGAAGTCTCACCTCCTAGAAGCATTTAAACAACTAAAACAAGCAACCATACATCATCAAACACTTGATTAATTAAAATGAAGGAAAAATGGACAAAATAGAGAATGGTTGCTTCTAGGGTTTGCTAAACACCATAACAAGAAGTTCTATCATGAAAAGACCTCTCACAACTCTTAAAACAAACAAGGAAAGCAAGAATGACCTAACTTTTGGTTGGTGCTACAATAATTCCGGGATCAAGGTGATGAGGGTTCAAGGATTTCATTAAATCAAAGCCATACAACTCAATACAATTAATCCTCACAAGATTTACCATCAAAGAGGAAGAAAAAAAGGCAAGAATCAAGCTCTCATAAGGGTTCACAACCAACCCTAACCATCTCTGATTGCTCACCAGCAAGTGCACGGGGTCGCCAAGTAATACCCCTCACGCGAGCACAAGGGGGTCGTATTCCCAAGGGCCCGAGAATCTATTCTTACTTCCTTATCACAATGTTGTCCAACCTAGCAATTACTTGATAGAGATTACTACAAATAATCTACTGATATAAAAAGCATGCAAATAGTAAATACAAATACGGAGAAAAATCAAGGCGAGGGAATGGTCACGGATGAGGATTCCCTCGAGGGCTACTAAAGTGCTAAGGATGCCCTAACTAGCATGCACGTGGGTGTTTTAGACCGAGAAACCCTAAATTATACCAACCCGATGGTCACGGTGTTTGGTCCCTAATCCGGTACGAGTATTGGAATACGGAATTGCTTCCGCCCAAATCATCCTACGATTGCAATGGGTCTAGTGGATTTCTCAAGTTAGGGTTGAAACACAATCAAGGACAACCCTAAAAATTGGAGGGCTACAAATACCCGATGGTCACGGCGTATTTGTACATGTATTCCCTTCCAAGCTTGGTGAGCCTAATACTAGGGCAATGGTCATGCAACCTAGCATTGTCTAGGAATTGATAAATAGAGTTCTCAAACATATCAAGGCAATCAAGAACCACCAAACAAGGATCACAAACCAAGCCAAATGCATAAACTAGAAAGAAGCATCCAAATAACACAAGTTCACCCCCAAGGTTCACCTACATCCGGTGACCTTGGGGTTTAGTTGCTCATGATCACAAAGTAAGCAAGAAAATACATAAAAACAACCAAATGCATAATGAAAACACCCCCTCAAAAGATCAACGACGAATGACGCTTCCAAGGACGCCACCCAAGGAGTGGCTTCCTTTGTCAATCTTCCGCTCAAATGCAAATCGAAGGCGTGGATTCATCGTGTCATGCTCTCCCTGTCGTCCTCTCCTCAAGAATTGCCTCCAAAACCCGGCCTCAAGCTCCCAAGGAAAATGGTGAAGTGAAGCTCTCCCAAGACCTAGGTTCTCCTCCTCAAAATGCTCTAAAATAACCCTTAAAAACGAATTCCAATGAGTTATGCGGCCTTCCATGCGACCCCGCATGCGGGGAGAGAAAGTTTCTGAGAAATCCTGAAAGTCGCGTAAGTTGCTACAGCCCCGTAAGTTATGCGACCTCCCATGCGGCCCCGCATGGTAGCCCGCATGAACCTCCTGACCCAGCCGATCTTCAAGTCTCCGTGCTACAGTGGTTGCTACAATACTCCGGGCTTAGAAACTGTGTTTTCGATGCCGATTTCTTCTCCAATTCTGTCATTAAGCTCGCTAGGGTCTCATTGGTACCTGTAACACGAAAGAAACCAATTCAGACCAAAATAGGAGTCAACTCATATATTTAGGCGTTTATCAATCTCCATCAGAGAACAAAGAAGAAGCAAGAAAATGATGGAAGCTTACCTTGATCCAAAGAATGAGCAACATGATGATCCAACAATCAAGCTTAAAAATCCCTTCTAAATCAGCTTTAAAACCTCAAGAAATCATGGAGGGTGAGAGGAGAAGGAAATAAGAGGGTTTGGGAGAAGAAAGATGAAGAAAAATGGTTAAAATGAGCTTTTTATAAACAAATTGGATGGGCATGCGGCTCATGTGTGGGCTGCGCAGTGCTCGAACACCGTAGGCAGAAGGGTGATAAGTGCTCGTGTTATAGTAATGCGAAGCGTTATTATCTTGCAATGAACTTTAATTCAATCAGATTTTATCACTAAAAAGTGTGCAATTGTTTACTTTTGTGCATTGTAGGGTTGTGAAGATAAAATGAAGGAAAGGAACGAAGTTAGGTCGTGTTTGGCATTGTTGGGAAGATTTTCGGACCAAGCAAGGAGCAAGGCGTGAGCATAGACTTGTGAGTGTGTGCCAACCTCCTTTGGAAGGGCACAAAGGCAGTCACATTCACAATAAGTCTAACTCAAGCCAACAATGAGAACTTCACCAATTAGGCGATTCGAAGCAATCAACACGATAGTAGCAGCACTGTTCACACGGCTTTATAATGCTGAGTGCGGCTTTAAAATCGGACTTATCGGGATTTCACACGGCCGTGTGGAATTTCCACACGCCCGTGTGAAGTTTCTGGAATTCTGATTTTCGGCCGATCGTGTTGATTGCTTCGAATCGCCTAATTGGTGAAGTTCTCATTGTTGGCATGAGTTAGACTTATTGTGAATGTGACTGCCTTTGTGCCCTTCCAAAGGAGGTTGGCACACACTCACAAGTCTATGCTCACGCCTTGCTCCTTGCTTGGTCCGAAAATCTTCCCAACAATGCCAAACACGACCTAACTTCGTTCCTTTCCTTCATTTTATCTTCACAACCCTACAATGCACAAAAGTAAACAATTGCACACTTTTTAGTGATAAAATCTGATTGAATTAAAGCTCATTGCAAGATAATAACGCTTCGCATTACTATAACACGAGCACTTATCAAAGGGTGTGCGGGCCGGTATGTGGGCTGCACGCCAGGCCAGACACCCCTCTGCCTAGGGTGTGCCGCCACTTGTGCGGCCCGCACAGGAGGCAACACAGCTCCCAGGAGGGGTCGTGCGGCCTGTGCACAGGCTACACACACTCAAAACTCCTCAAAAACACCCTCAAACATATGGCAAACAACTCCAAATGCTCTACAAGAAACCTCACACAAAACACAATGGAAAACAACCAAAACAACTATTATAACTGAACAACAAACAAGGGCAAAGAAGACCAAAACACCACACAAGAGTTCTTAGTGGTCAAAGTAGAGCGAAGTGCTAGGAGATGAACTCTCTTGGGACTTAGTTGCGTGAGCAACAGAGTGAAGGGTTGTAGTGAATCCAAGTGCTGGGGCTTAACTGAGACTAAGGTTCTTTCACCTTGACCAAAGGGTTAGAACTATACTTAGGGACATGGTCTTTCACTTGCAATCCCTAGAATGTAAAGCAGTTCCACACAATGTGAGGATTAGGAAGATGGACTCTCCTGGGGCTTAGTTGAGAGATCAACAGAGTGAAAAGGTCATAGTAAAACCTAATGACGGGGCATAGTATTGGAACTAGTCACAGTTGAACTTAGGTTTGGGAGAGTGTGCTTAAGGATATCCATGGGTCATCGAACATCAATAAGGGAGTATAATACATTGTCTTCCACAAGAACATTAGACCTAGGGAGAGCTTGTCCGGGTACCCCATTTTACATTGATTATTTCTCTCTTTAATCTTTGCTAGCACTCTATTTTCTTTAATATTTCTCTTTTACTCTCTTGCACACATATTGATTTTTTTCTCTCATCATTTGTATTTGACACACCACTTGCGTGTGTGTACCGCAAGTGCACGGGTTGTCGAAGTAATAATTATACCCGGTGAGTAGGGTAGTCGAATCCACAGGGAACAGGGCTACTAGTACTAACTTCTTCTCTGCAATCTAGCCTAACGACTAATGTGATTTTTTGGTGATCTAGTGTGCATAGAAATTAATACCAGAGATGAATAGGCAAAGGGTAAATAAAGGGAGATCTCAATCAATGAAGATGAGATACCCGGGCAATGCTCCCTCTAGGCTCTATCATGAAGTGCAAGACTAACTAAATGCTTCTAACCGAGTTCTATGAGTCGAGGTAATCCAAGAATAATCTGTCCCTGCCTCCAGGCCACCGATACTAGTCCCCTACAAGGTCCCGGTGGAGAAATCGCTCAATCTCAACACCTCACACCCCATATGACCGCAATGAGTTCTAGGGATACCTAAGAGTAAAACCGATTCCTAAAATTAGATCTAACCCTACTTCTAGGCGGAAGATCCCTAACCCCCTACAAAGGTCCCGGCGGAGAAATCTATCAATCTCACGCCTCACACCCCATATGGTTGCATAAAACTTAGGGAATACGGAGATAGGAAACACTCAATCGGAAGGGAAAGGGGACACTCCTCTATCTCAAGACTCACCCTCTCAACCCTCTTTAACCTTGTATGTTCTAATCCCTAATGGAGACCTCTCTCTCACCAAGGAAACAAATCAAACATACCAAACAACCATACGAATCAATAAGGCATACAAGCAATGATTAAACAAGATTAAAACTCAAATAAACTCGGACTTAAAAGAAAGCATTAAGAAAGTCAATACATGAATCGAAACCTAGGGTTCACATGCCTAAGTATCTACTAGGGTTTAGCCCTCCATGGGGCTTATTACAAAGCAAAACATAACACAATGAAAAGCAATGTAAACTATGGAAGTAAACACCCTTGAATTCGTGATGATGGCCTTGATGGGTCGCTCAACGTCTTGAAGGATCCTTCTCCGAAGCTAGGTCGCCAATGACTCCCTCGATGCTATGACGGAGGAAAGAACTATCAAAGTTGGTGAAGAACGGCCCTCCAATTCGGCAAAGACCTCCTCCTCAAACCTAGCCGCTTCACCTCTCAAAAGCCACACAAAAGATACCAAAAGAATCGGCAAAAAGGGCTATTTATAAGCCTGAAACGCGTCAGTCACGTGCCTCCACGCGACCACGTGAGATCCCACGCGGTCGCGTGGGCTGCAGAATTCCCATGCGGTCGCGTGAACAGTAATTTCTGCTACATTACAACTACAGTGAAATGTACATTGTTTTGCTACAGTACTCTTCATAAACGCGATCCAAACTCTCTCATCTTGAGGCTACATGGTCGGGCACACGTCCATGTAGTGAGTTATAAGACTTCTCCTCCTTCGAATCATCATTTGAGAGCTTTAACTATCTTCACACAAGTTGGGACATGAAGGTGTGACTGCCTTTGTGCCCTTCCATCACATAAATCATCTTGAATCATTCAGGAAGTTGGCACACACCCTCATGTGCATGACCCCCTCTTGTGCCTTGACACTTGTGTTGTACAAAAGCTCCCAACAATACGTCTTTATAACCCATCTTTGCTTCCTTTTCCTTCTTTAACACTTTCACAACCTAATTGCATAAAAGAACACCAAAATACACTTTATGAGACATAATCAATGGTAAAATGATGCTCAATGTATGTAAAACAAGTAGGTAAAACATGTATACTCAAGCACTTATCAGTATTCCCAAGTAGCAATTTCTTATGTCTCTAATCCCTACTCCTTCTAGATTCGACTACCCTCTCACCGGGGTACTTTATTACTTCGACAATGATGATTACCGCAAGAGCACGGGTCGCCAAGTAATACCCCTCGCGCAAGCACGAGGGGGTCGTATTCCCAAGGGCCAAGGAACTACTATTACTTCCCCTTCATCTATTTCCTAACCTAGCAATTCGATTGTCAAGTAATAATTACAAAATGGAGAAAGAAATAACTATAATGAAATCCGGGCTACTACTACACACATTAAGCAAACAAGGGAGAATCAAACATGCGAAGGCGTGATTTGGATAACAAATCCCCTTAGGGTTGTCATTAAGCCCTGAATTTAGGATGAAATGTTATGATGGTAGTTGGGCCAAGAGATTCCAAAACTAGGTCACCCCGATGGTCACGGTGATAACCCTTAATCCGGTATGAGTATTGGAATACGGAATCATTTCCTCCCAAATCCTCACACGATTGCCTTACGCTTAGGGAAATCTCAAATTAGGGTCAAACACAATATCTAGGTTCAACCCTAATGGTTGGAGGGATATAAATACCCGATGGTCACGGCGTATTCGTACATGTATCCCTTCCAAGCCTAGTTTGTCTAGTACAAGGGCGATGGTCACGCAACCAAGTACAACCTAGAAGTTGAAATACAGAGTTCTCATGCAAATCAACACATCAAAGTACACAAGGCTTGAACCACAAACTACAATATTCCATAAAAGAAATACAACATCACACAATGCATCAATAAAGATGATCATCCAAATTACAAACAAACAACCCCAAAGTTCATTATGTCCAAATCACAAATAAGTTAGTTCCTCATGAAAGAGGCAAACTCATACAACTCCAAGGAATAACAAAACAAGAAATGAAGCAAGAAATACTCCCTCTAGCCTTGGAACCCCTTGGATGGATGAAAACCTTGAAAATATGCTTCAATGGCTTGGATCTTCCCTCCAATCTTCTCCTTCGATGTTGCCTCCCTCTTGGTGAAGCTTTGTGCCGTAGATCGCTGGAAATCGCCGCCAAAAGGGGTGGGGCGGCGGCCCAAGAGTCTCCCCAAAAGTCCCCCTCTTCAAATGCTGTAAAAACCCTTAAAAACTCATTCCAGCGAGTTATGCGGCCTCCCATGCGGCCCCGCATGCAGGGAGAGAAAGTTTCCGAGAAATCCCGAAAATCGCATAAGTTGCTACAGCGCCGCTACAGTAATCATGCTACATTACCTCTGATACAGTAATCCTGCTACAGTACCGTATGCGGCCTGCGATGCGCTCGCATGGTAGCCCGCATCAACCTCCTGACCAAGCCGATCTCCAAGTCTTCATGCTACAGTGTTACTGCAGTGTTGCTACAGTGCCTCCAGGCTCAGAAATAGTGTTTTCGATGCCGATTTCTTCTCCAATTCTGTCATCGAGCTCGCTGGGGCCTCATTGGTACCTGTAACATGAAAGAAACCAATTCAGACCAAAAACGGGCGTCAACTCATATAAAAATACGCAATGCATACGACCGAATACGTAGAAAATACGTATATTTAGGCGTTTATCAAATATCCCCACACCTAAGCATTTGCTTGTCCCCAAGCAAACACACATGACGAACAAGGACAAGATGATAAACGACTAAACATACGACCTCAAGCTCAATTGTAAAGGACCCCACAAGCATAGATAGAAGGAAAGACAGATAATGAGTTGTTCTGTTGGCAACTGGGTAAGGATGGTCCTGTTTCATCTAAAGTGTACCTGTGAGTGTGTGCTGACTTCCAACCTCAACCTATATACCATGGATCACCTAAAGGTGTCCAATCACTCCACACACAATGAAGTTGGCATTAATATGTTAAAGACACCCTCAATACCCAGTTAAGAGTCCTTCGGGTCCTGAATAACACTTCGGCCCTCAAGTGGCTGTGCAACAGGCTCCAAGGGATACAGATAAGATACTTTATTCTTTACTTACATATATACATAGTTTTTTTTTTTTTCTGAGTCCGACTAACGTAGACTGCACAAAAATCTTTCAGACGGATGCACATGCTGGCCAGGCACAAGAGCCACCAATCCTACTTGATTACAGTCCACATAGATGCATTCATGTTGTAATAGCAGAGGAATACTGTCATAGACTCCACTTTTTTTTTTTTTTTTAATCTCGTACCCCCCGGTATAAAACTTGTTAAACAACTCACTTGAGGCCAAAGAAAACAACAAAGGACCTCAAAAGCTCTTAAAAAGGCATTGAAAGTAGACTCTAACAATTTAATGGCGAAAACATTGTAATGGGTTAGTTGGAATGTATGAGGTGGAAGTACATGTGTAAAAGTCTGTCAGTGCACTAAAGATAAAGCAGGACATCATTTAGGCAATAATAATGAAATACAACTCATAACTGTCAACCCTTCATGCTAGGAAGTCCTTAACACTAAGATCATAGCTATCATCGCTAATCATGCATGCAAAACAAAAATTTTTCAAAGTTCATGAAAATCCAACTCTACCCCCACTTGAAGATGCACATTGCCCTCAATGTGCCTAAGCAATGAAATACAAGCATATAGACAATAAAAACATAGTAGGAGGATTTCGTGAACTTCCCCGAGTCTCAAATAATGGGTCTTGAAGTCCACGAGATCGGGGTGACCACCAAAGCTTCATGTATAAACTGGAGAAGAAGAGTGTGCTTGATGCCCTAATTCCACCCTGCAAGGTAGAAAAGAACATCAACTCAAGGCATCCATCACTCACCCAAAAAAGAGGATACAACAAGAAACAAGAACACACACAAACATGCAAGCACACAACTAACATAACAAAAACAATTAGACAAGAGATAGTCCAAGCAAGTTCTTTGTGCAATTAAGATCATGAAGTCCAATTCTTTTTATTGCAGGTGTTGTAAGAAATTTACAATGATGCTACAAATGAACAAATAAATTCAAGGGAAATTTCAGCCCAAAGTTACTGTAGCACAGTCTTGAAAGAGGTAGAGTTTCCCCTTGTTTTTTAAGCCCACAAATTTACAAATAATGTTTCAAAATACAAATAAATTAATGATTACACATTCAAACAACATTCCCCAAAGTTTGAAGCAAGATAAGCATGAAAATCAAGAAAAAGAAACAAGTTTGCTTCAAAACACAAGTTAGGGCTTCAAAGCTTGAATCGGCAAAGATTGGTGAAGATGACGGCAAAACTCCCAATAAATTATGCAAATTGAGTCCTTGGAAGTAGGAGATTCGTGTAAAGGGAGAAAAATGGAGAAGAACGGTGAAAGAATGAGGGAAAACGGATAAGAAATAAGAAAGTTATGAAGAAAATGGTGAAGGGGTACCATTTATGAAGTTCAGCCCCGAGAGTCTATGCGGGCTCCTATGCGGCCGCATAGGAGGCCGCACCACTCTCTGGATGCCTATGCGGCCTGCTATGCGGTCGCATAGCAGGCCGCATCACTCACTGGATGCTTATGCGGGCTCTTATGCGGTCATTAAGCGGGCGGTTTCCAGTTTTTGCATCAAATACTCATCCAAACACCCCAAAATCACATAAAAACAACACCGAATCCACCCACAACACCCAAAACATGATGTTTGATGCATGAAGATGAATGATAACACAAAGAACTCACAAGTACCATGAACAAACACAACGAAATAAATTATGAAAAACGACTAACTAACCACAATCACACACTTGAAAACAAGGAACACTCAAGTAACCAAACACACCAAAATACGAAAACACACATGTTATGAATTTTAATGCTTGGGTTGCCTCCCAAGAAGCGCTTGTTTAACGTTGACACGGCCCTTTTGCGTGTGTACCACAACTGCACGGCCTTGTCCAAGTAATAAAATTACCCCGGTGAGTGGGTAGTCGAATCCACAGGGAATAGGGATTAAAAATACGAGAAATTGCTATTCAGTCGTACGATATATGAGAAAACAATAATCGGAGTGATAAGTGGATTTATGGAAATTAGAATAAAAGCAAGGGAAATGAATAGAAAGATGAAAGAAAAAAAAGTGCAAGTAAAGAGTAAAAGAGAGAGACTAGCAATGAATGAAAATAGGATATCCGGACAAGTTACCTCTAGGACTTATGCTTCTAGTGCAAGACTATGCTATTATACTTTCCTATTGATGTTAATTGAGTCGAGGAAAATCCTTAAACACACGGTCCCAAACCTAAGGTCAACCGTGACTAACCCCAATACTATGTCCCAGCAATAGGATTCACGTCAACCCTTCACTCTGTTGATTGCTCAACTAAGCCCCAGGGGAGTATTTCTACCTAAGCCTAACACTACGTGGAATTGCTTTAAGTTCTAGGGACTCCTAGTGATAAAACCTGTTCCTATGTGTAGTAGTTCTAACCCTTTGGTCCAGGTGGAAGAACCCAAGTCTAAATTAAGCCCCAGTGCATAGGATTCACGTCACCCCAAAGCCTTGGGGGAGTATGTCTACCTAGCACTTCACTCTATTTCGACCGCTAATAAATCTAGGAATCGGAGGTAGGGAGAAATCACATCGGAAGGGAAAGGGGTACGGTGCTACCTCACAACTCTCCCTCTCAACCCTCTGCAATTGTAAGTAGTCTAATCCTATAGGAGTTGTCACACCTCCAATGGATAACATAGATTGTTTGCAATCCTTAGTGTCACGGCTAAGAGAAGACAATAGCAAAAGATAATTAAAATCAAAACTCGAATTTATTCATCAAAATTGGGAAAAGCATAATAACATTGTCATAGAAACATAATTATCCTAGAGTTTTACAAGTCTGAATACCCACGAGGGGTTTAGCTCCTCATGGAGCTATACATGTTCATCAATTTATGAAAGAAAGCACAAACTAAAGACATCAATGAAAACCCCCTCGCGTATGGTGTGGCCATGGTCTTCTGCGGCCGTCGAACGTCGGTGACGATGCCGATGGCGCGCTCCAATCCTCCACAAAATCCTCTCCAAAACCCTAGCCGCACCCTCCAGAAGTTGAGAAGAAAGATAGGTCAAAAGATGCCCCAAAAAGTCTCCAAATCGGGCTTTAAATAGGCTGAGTGCGGCTTTAATTTTGAACTTATCGAGGGCTTCACACGGCCGTGTGAAGCTTTTGTCTTTCCTGAAAAATTACTTCACACGGCCGTGTGGAATTTCCACACGCCCGTGTGAAGTCTCTGGCTTGCTGGACAATATTTCACACGGCCGTGTGTTAATTCCACACGCCCGTGTGAACTCTCTGGACTCCCGATCTTCGGCAGAAAATGCACAGTAACTTGCTACAATGAATTGCTACAGTAACAAACTACATTGCTGCTGCAGTAACTTACCGAAATGCTTCCAAATACGTTGTTCTTCACCGAGGCCATTGAATTGGGCACACAATCAATGGTAGATCGTGTCGATTGCTTCAAGTCTTCTCTTTGGTAGAGTTCTCCTAAGCTACACAAGTCAGACTTGTTGTGAATGTGACTGCCTTTGTGCCCCTCCAAATGGAGGTTGGCACACACTCACAAGTCCGGGCTTGTGCCTTGTCCTTGTTTGGTCCGAAAACTCCCCAACAACGGCGAACACGATCTAATTTCGTTCCTATTCTCCAAATTAGCTCCATAAACCTACAATGCGCAAAAGTAAATAAATGCACACTATTTAGTGATGAAATCTGATTAAATTAATGCTTATTGCGAGATAATAATGCTTCGCATCATTACAACACGAGCACTCATCAAATCCCTCCACACTTAAGCTTTTGCTTGTCCTCAAGCAAGATAGAACATGAAAGTACTTTGGAAGAACAATTGAAAGTGCTCGACCTTAGGTTCACCAAAAGTATGCAAAAGAAGCATTCTACAAGTAAGGGGAAATCAAAATATTGCATAAGATTACCAATACTCTGGTCAAAAATTCGAATCAAAAAGGATAATAACTTGAAAACGTGTAAGTGTGTGTGAGTTTTCACTCAAGAGAACTAATGAGTACTCCCCAAACTCTTGTTATAAGGACTTATTCATATACACAAAGTAAGGAAGTAGTAGCTTCACTCAACCTCTAAGGTAGCCCTTTCCTAGGCGGCCGCCAAAGGTGGTTTTCACACTTTCGAGGAGGTAGCTCTTTCTACCAGGGTAGTAGCTTTCACACTTCCCATGAGATAGCTCTTTCTCTCATTAGGGCATTACTTGTATCCGACTTATGAGAGTTGCTTCATACTTCATAGGAGGTAGCTCTTTCCACCCCAAATGCACAAATAAAAGCGATAATAATATTCACAAGCCAGGTTTTTTTTTTTTTTAAGCTACATAAGACTTCACAACTTACTAGAGTAGTACTAAATTAGTCCTTAAAACTTCGAGCTCAAGTTTCCAAAAGATTTCAAGAGTGAGTAGTGCAATGAGTTGTAATCGAGAAAAAATTCCCTAGAAATTCAAGTAAAACTAGAGCATGATAGATACAATGCTAAAAATTCTCCTAGACTCTAAGAATACAACCGTTGCAACTAAGGTGAACCGCCATAGGCTACATAAGCATAAACAATTGAACGCACAAGTAAAAGTGTGTGCAATGTGAACTCCCCCCCACACTTAAGATGTACATTGTCCCCAATGTACGCATGTAAGCACAATAATGAGTAAACATTTAAAAACAATTAGTGTGGAAGTGGGCAATTGAAACATTACTCCCCTGAACTCCAAGTGTTGCGTTTGATGGAGCTAGGTCATTGAGAGTTGAGTCTCAATGGTTTGTGGAGCACACACGGTCCTTGACCGTGCTTATGAATATTCCTCAAATTCATTACATCCAAGACCATCTGCGCACACATACACAAGGGTTCAGTATAACTCAATAAAAACTAAAATAAAGCTCGAGTATATAAAGATATGATAATGAGATACAACTCGAGACAAAATAAGAGAAAAGTAAATGCAAACCCAGAGAGAGAGTCCTTTCTGGATACTACAAGTCCAACAGAATATGAAAATAAAAGTGCGACAAAAGTGAAATAAAATAAAACTACGACGCCTCAGCGTTGGTGTCCTGCTGTGGATCCTCTGGTACTGCTGCTACTGCTGGGACTGGTGGATCTGATGCTGATGGAGATGGAGGTGTAGTCGGTGAAGGGACTCGTCGAGGTCGCACCACTGATCGCTCGAACAACTGTATCACTGTGGCAAGCTGTGCCGATAGCTGAGCGAACTGCGATGCCTGAGTGGCCCTCAACTCGGCAAACCCTGCTGCCTGTGCGGCCCTCATCTCGGCCAGCTCTGTCTGCATAATAACAACGGCGCTCTCGAGGCGCTCGAACCTGTCCTGGCCTCGAGAGGGAGAAAAGATGCGCACTGAAGGTGGCTCCGGTGCTGTGGGGGGTGCCTCGGCCTCTGCCTCTGCCTCTGTATCCACTGGGGGGTGGCTCTAACGCTGCATGGGACCCCTCGGGTAGAAAGGTATCGGGCCAGTTCAGTACATACTGTTGGTAATGTCTCCAAGCCATGCCCATCTGTCTCAACATCTCTAAATCGATTGGTGAAGGTGTGACCATCTTTTCTATTCCTCTGATTGCTCCCCGAAGACCCATCCCCTTCATAAGTCTTGTAATATATGGCCCAGAAAAAATCGTTCCAAGCCTTGGGTATTGGCTTTAATGACGCATGGATTCGGCGAGTATGTACCCAAGATGGAGTGGTTCCTTCTGTACCATTGAATATAAGTAAAGGAGCTCCTGCCGACTAAGGACCCCTGTACTATCGCCCCGGCCGTTTATTGATCTACTCAGAATGGCATGAATGTATCTATAGGCCGGTCGTGATAGACAAGTAGCTTTTGATACACCTGGCTCATAGTTCCCTAGTCCACATAATACTCTGTAAGCTTTTTGAGGAGTCAAATTGCCGGGGTAGTCAGTTGGAAGGTTCTCGTACTCCTCTGTCTTAGTAAACTCCTCGTCGTATAACCCCATATAAATCGAAAACTGTGTTGCCGACATATTGTTCTCATGCCCAAATGCTCGAAACTGTATAGAGTTGGTGCTCATCGACTCTCTCCCTGCTTTGTCAAACTTGAATGACGAGAGCACCTCTAAAGTAAGCAGACGGCTCACTGAATCTCGGATAGACAGCAAGCTCTTCCAACTTCCTACTGCAACGAGTTCTTCAATCTCGTCTGCCATTTCATTACCCCAATCAGCTGGTCTTACACAGTCTATGTCCAGGTATCGAGATTGTCCAATCTTGAGTTTTGCCAATCTTCTATATGTTCCTCGATGTTCAGATAGGATGTCGTTGATCGGCTCTAGAGAGTGTTCTTGTGCTCTTTTGTTGGTGTCTTTCCTGGGTGCCATTCCTGAGAAGTGGTTTAGAGAAAAATTGGTCACTTTGTTATAATGATTTATTCTGATAGGGTCCACACGGCCGTGTGGATTATTGGGCGGACATGGATACACGGCTAAGAAAAACTCCATATTCACACAAAGATTCGCTTAGAAACCCTGGTAAACTCATTAGTAGCCAGGTTAATCATGTAAAATAGCCGAAATATCTTATCATGAACGATCTAAATCCGGATTGATAAAGAAGAAGGGTTTTTCGTTCTCACCGACTGTGTGGATGAGGAAATTCAAAGTTCGGTCGGAAAACTCAAGAAGAAACCTCAATGAATTAAGGAACCGGTTGGAAAAATGACAGAGGAGTTCGGAGAGTGTTTTGTAGTGAAAGCGAAAGAGATACAAGTGAATTCCACAAGAAAAACCTTCATCCTTTTGAAGTTCTGGGAAATCACACGGCCGTGTGCCTCTGAAATTAGGGTTCACAGGGGCCAACACACGCCCCTGTGCGCACTCTGTTCACTCTCTAGACTACCTTACACGGCCGTGTGTTAATTCCACATGGCCGTGTGCCTTCACAGGGGTTCTCACAGGGGCTGGTCCACGCCCCTGTGGATTCACGGCAAAATTCAGAAGGCCTCTATCATATTTCACACTGCCGTGTGTTAATTGCACACGGCCGTGTGCCCAACCTGGCCAAGAACACAAGGCCAGCCACAGGGGCACCCACACGCCCCTGTGGCTTCTCTGGTTCATCCCGAGAATTGCTAAGTAGTCCACACGGCCGTGTGCCATTCACCAGTCCTCTCACAGGGGCAGCCACACGCCCCTGTGAATTCTCGGGAGAAAGAGGGGTTATGCAGAGTATTCACACGGCCGTGTGTTAATTCCACACGGCCGTGTGCCATAGCACAAGGTTTCTCACAGGGGCACCACCCACACGCCCCTGTGGACTCTCTGGGATGAGAGTATAAGTTTTGCAAAAATCCACACGGCCGTGTGTTAATTCCACACGCCGTGTGCCCCTTCTGGAGTTTTTCACAGGGGCAAGGTCACGCCCCTGTGGCTTCACTGGTTGAGCCCTGATGGTAATACACGGCCGTGTGTTAATTCCACACGGCTGTGTGTTTTCTCTGGTTTACTTAGAAAATTTTACAGACTTCTCAGAAAAATTCAGAAACTCTTGTACAACACTTAAAAGCTGTAAAAAATCATGAAAACATGACCAGAGACCACAGAAAACACACTTAACCGACTTAAACTTCGTCAATTATTATTAAGGCACACATAATTCATCAAAAACCCACAAGAAAATCGCAGCGTAAGCACATGAAAAATTCAGGACACCAAAACCAAGACTTTTATTCAATCTAAAGCTAAACTAGGTCCTAGAAAAACTGTAAAACCTTGGGTTGCCTCCCAAGAAGCGCTTGTTTAACGTCACTTAGCTTGACGTACCTTTCTTACCTTATGGAGGTTGAAGGAAAAATATTTCTTTGTCGTCGTTACAAACCTCTCCGCCGAAGTATGGTTTCAGCCGGTGTCCGTTTACTTTGAACGTGCCCTTCTCCGGATGAGTAATCTCAATTGAACCATGGGGTGATGCTTGAGTGACTGTGTATGGGCTAAACCATCTAGATTTTAACTTTCCGGGGAAGAGTCGTAATCGTGAGTTGAATAGTAGGACTCGGTCACCGACTTTGAACTCCTTAGGTAATTTGAAATGCTTGTCATGCCACTTTCGAATCCTCTCTTTGTAAATTCTGGCATTCTCATATGCTTTCAATCTCCATTCATCGAGCTCATTAAGATGAAGCAGCCTTTGTTCGCTAGCTCTTCTCAAATCGAAGTTCATTGCTTTGATTGCCCAATATGCTTTATGTTCAAGTTCCACAGGTAGATGGCATGACTTCCCGTAGACTAGATTATACGGAGTGGTGCCTACGGGCGTCTTGTATGCTGTGCGATGGGCCCAGAGTGTGTCATCCAACCGTTCAGACCAGTCTCGCTTTCCTTGTTCCATAGATTTCGTCAAGATTCGCTTGAGTTCTCTAATGGTGACTTCCACTTGACCACTAGTTTGAGGATGATATGGAGTGGCAAGGCGGTGGCATACCCCGTATCTTTTCAACACTTTTTCTAATTGGGCATTACAAAAGTGGGTCCCTCGATCACTAATGAGGATTCGCGGAGTTCCAAACCGAGTGAACAACCTTTTTAAGAATTTCACCACCGTTCTAGCATCATTACTTGGCAATGCTTGTGCTTCAACCCATTTGGAGACATAGTCAGCTGCTACTAGTATGTACTGGTTCCCGTTAGACTTTGGAAACGGCCCCATGAAATCAATGCCCCAGACATCGAATACCTCACAAAATTGCATAGGATTCTGAGGCATCTCATCCCGCCGAGACAAGTTCCCTGCCCTCTAACAATTGTCACATCGAAGAATGAATTGGTGCGCATCGTGAAAGAGAGTTGGCCAATAAAATCCTGCCGCTAAGATTTTTTCTGCGGTCCTACTTGATGCATAATGGCCTCCAACTGGCCCTGAATGACAATGAGCAAGGATGTCCCATCCTTCCTCCCTCGATACGCATCTCCGAACTACATGATCGGCACAGATACGGAAGAGGAACGGATCATCCCAGAAGTAATTTTTTAAATCACTAAAGAACTTCTTCTTTTGCTGGAATGTGAGCCCTTGTTGGAGGACCTTCCCTGACAAGTAGTTAGCAAAATCCGCAAACCATGGAGTGTCACCTGATGATGTTGATTTCTGAATCGAATACAAGTGCTCCTCCGGGAAGAAGTCATTAAATTCCTTGCTTGATGGCTCTTGTCCAATGCTACCCTCTAACCGTGACAAGTGATCCGCCACTACATTTTCGGTTCCCTTCTTATCCCTTATCTCCATATCAAACTCCTGTAAGAGTAATATCCAGCGGATCAATCTTGGTTTCTCATCAACTTTGTTCATCAGGTAACGGAGAGCTGAATGGTCTGTAAATACAATAACTCTTGATAAAATGAGATATGATCTGAACTTATCGAGTGCAAACACCACTGCTAACAATTCCTTCTCTGTAGTAGTGTAATTCTCCTGCGCATCTGTGAGAGTCTTGCTCGCGTAATAGATGGGTTGGAATTGCTTACCTCTCCTTTGCCCCAAAACTGCTCAAACAGCATAGTCACTAGCATCACACATAAGCTCAAATGGTTCATCCCAGTCCGAGGTGATTAGAATCGGAGCTTGAACCAGTTTTTCTTTTAAGACTTTAAAAGCTACTGCACAATCTTCCCCAAAGTCAAATGGAGCATCTTTTTCGAGAAGTTTGGTCAACGGCTGAGTAATCTTTGAAAAATCCTTGATGAACCGCCTGTAGAAGCCTGCATGCCCCAGAAAACTTCAGATTCCCTTAACGTTTGTCGGTGGAGGGAGTTTATCTATGACTTCGATTTTTACCTTATCCACATCCATACCCATACTGGAAATCTTGTGTCCGAGAACGATACCTTCTTGAACCATGAAGTGACACTTCTCCCAATTTAGCATGAGATTTGTCTCGTCACATCTTGTCAGCACTCGCTCTAAGTTTCTTAAGCATATATCAAAGGAGTCACCAAACACAGAGAAGTCATCCATGAACACTTCCATGGTCATCGAAAATAGCAGTCATACAACATTGAAATGTAGCAGGTGCGTTACATAAACCGAACGACATTCGTCTGTATGCAAATGTTCCATAGGGGCAAGTAAAAGTTGTCTTCTCTTGATCTTCCGGGGCAATAGGAATCTGAAAATATCCTGACATTCCATCCAGAAAACAGTAAAACTGATGCCCTGCTAATCGCTCCAACATTTGATCTATAAAAGGCAACGGAAAGTGATCCTTTCGGGTTGCGTCATTTAACCTTCTGTAATCATTGCAAACTCTCCATCTTGTGACTGTTCTAGTTGGGATGAGTTCATTCTTTTCATTCTTAATTACTGTAATCCCACCCTTCTTCGGAACCACCTGAGTTGGGCTTACCCAAGCACTATCGGAGATGGGGTAAATAATTCCTGCATCCAATAGTTTCACCATCTCTGCCTTCACAACCTCTTTCATGTTTGGGTTTAGTCTTCTTTGAGGTTGGATCACCGATTTGAAGTTATCCTCCATTAAAATCTTATGTGTGCAGAATAAGGGGTTTATTCCTTTTAGGTCTGCGATTTTCCATGCCAGCGCAGACTTGTGTTTCTTCAACACGTTTACTAGTTTATCTTTTTGTTCCCGAGAGAGATTTGATGCTATAATCACGGGCAACTTCATCTTTTCTGCCAAAAATGCATTTTCTAAGTGCTCTGGAAGTGTTTTTAACTCTAAATATTGTGGCTCATCGATGGAAGGTTGAAGTCGGCCCCCCTTTGATATGTCAATTTCTTCAAATTTAGTATCTTGTTGTTCATTAATGCATCCTGAAACCTTCTCTAGATCACACTTCTTGAGCTGGTTTTGGGACACCAATCTAACTCCCAACTCACATGCTTCCTCTATTAGGGTTGCAATCCCCATTGAAAAGACTTCTTGCTTGTGTTCCCAATAACCTGATTCAAACTGTGCAAGAACCTTCTCAAGGGTTTCTTCTGTGTCACCATTTGAAGAAGCTTGAGCTGATTTATCAAATTCGTCCAACACACTGCCCAATTCATAATTCATGTTCTACTCCTTGTAGAATTGATCGATACTATCCACTATCTCTGTACAAGGTTGTCTCACTGATTGCTCACACTCGGTATAATTTGGAAATGGTTGAGCAATAAACAACTGCATTTTCTGCTCAACTTCCTCCACTAGTCCCAAGAGTGTATCACAAGCTTCACTTGCGTTAAACATTCCCTCGGTAAACTGAGATTAACGAGAGAAAAATTGGTAAGAATAGTGGTAGATAAAGAAAGTGTGAAATAAACAACGAAGTGAATGACTGATGTAACAAAAACAAGTATCAAAAATACGCCTATTCCCCGGCAACGGAGCCAAAAACTTGACACGCCCTTTTTGCGTGTGTACCGCAAGTGCACGGCCCCGTCGAAGTAATAAAATTACGCCGGTGAGTAGGTAGTCGAATCCACAGGGAATAGGGATTAAAAATACGAGAAATTGCTATTCAGTCGTACGATATATGAGAAAACAATAATCGGAGTGATAAGTGGATTTATGGAAATTAGAATAAAAGCAAGGGAAATGAATAGAAAGATGAAAGAAAAAAAAGTGTAAGTAAAGAGTAAAAGAGAGAGACTAGCAATGAATGAAAATAGGGTATCCGGACAAGTTACCTCTAGGACTTATGCTTCTAGTGCAAGACTATGCTATTATACTTTCCTATTGATGTTAATTGAGTCGAGGAAAATTCTTAAACACACGGTCCCAAACCTAAGGTCAACCGTGACTAACCCCAACACTATGTCCCGGCAATAGGATTCACGTCAACCCTTCACTCTGTTGATTGCTTAACTAAGCCCCAGGGGAGTATTTCTACCTAAGCCTAACACTACGTGGAATTGCTTTAAGTTCTAGGGACTCCTAGTGATAAAACCTGTTCCTATGTGTAGTAGTTCTAACCCTTTGGTCCAGGTGGAAGAACCCTAGTCTAAATTAAGCCCCAGTGCATAGGATTCATGTCACCCCAAAGCCTTGGGGTAGTATGTCTACCTAGCACTTCACTCTATTTCGACCGCTAATAAATCTTGGAATCGGAGGTAGGGAGAAATCACATCGGAAGGGAAAGGGGTACGGTGCTACCTCACAACTCTCCCTCTCAACCCTCTTCAATTTTAAGTAGTCTAATCCTATAGGAGTTGTCACACCTCCAAAGGATAACCTAGATTGTTTTCAATCCTTAGTGTCACGGCTAAGAGAAGACAATAGCAAAAGATAATTAAAATCAAAACTCGGATTTATTCATCAAAATTGGGAAAAGCATAATAACATTGTCATAGAAAAATAATTATCCTAGAGTTTTACAAGTCCGAATACCCACGAGGGGTTTAGCTCCTCATGGAGCTATACATGTTCATCAATTTATGAAAGAAAGCACAAACTAAAGACATCAATGAAAACCCCCTCGCGTATGGGGTGGCCGTGGTCTTGTGCGGCCGTCGAACGTCGGTGACGATGCCGATGGCGCGCTCCAATCCTCCACAAAATCCTCTCCGAAACCCTAGCCGCACCCTCCAGAAGTTCAGAAGAAAGATAGGTCAAAAGATGCCCCAAAAAGTCTCCAAATCGGGCTTTAAATAGGCTGAGTGCGGCTTTAATTTTGAACTTATCGGGGGCTTCACACGGCCGTGTGGAATTTCCACACGCCGGTGTGAAGCTTCTGTCTTTCCTGAAAAATTACTTCACAAGGCCGTGTGGAATTTCCACATGCCCGTGTGAAGTCTCTGGCTTGCTGGACAATATTTCACACGGTCGTGTGTTAATTCCACACGCCCGTGTGAACCCTCTGGACTCCCGATCTTCGGCAGAAAATGCACAGTAACTTGCTACAATGAATTGCTACAGTAACAAACTACATTTCTGCTACAGTACTTGCCGAAATGCTTCCAAATACGTTGTTCTTCACCGAGGCCATTGAATTGGGCACACAATCAATGGTAGATCGTGTCGATTGCTTCAAGTCTTCTCTTTGGTAGAGTTCTCCTAAGCTACACAAGTCGGACTTGTTGTGAATGTGACTGCCTTTGTGCCCCTCCAAAAGGAGGTTGGCACACACTCACAAGTCCGGGCTTGTGCCTTGTCCTTGTTTGGTCCGAAAACTCCCCAACAACGGCGAACACGATCTAATTTCGTTCCTATTCTCCAAATTAGCTCCATAAACCTACAATGCGCAAAAGTAAACAAATGCATACTATTTAGTGATAAAATCTGATTAAATTAATGCTTATTGCGAGATAATAATTCTTCGCATCATTACAACACGAGCACTCATCAAACGTTATTAGCTTGACGTGTTTTACCTCGAGGGGGCTTGAAGATGGTGTGTTTCTCCCGGCTAGAAGTTTCATAAGAACTACCAAGAAAAGTGAAGCGTACCTTCCGGGATGGTGTCAAAGTGGAGACCAAGCATGAGTTACCTTTTGGCCTCCATGGAAAAAGCTTGGGCCGGGCATTGCACAATCTAAACTTTGGCGGATCCTTGGATGGCTTGAACCTCCTTCCCGCCTCTACTTTGGTCCCGGCTGAATTTCCTTGGAGCATCCACAAAGCTTGTTTCGCCCTCCAAGAGAATACGTAAGGTTGAAAAAAATTCAAACTCGGCATGGGTGGGTCCTTGGGGGGTGTAAACCTCCTACCCACATCTCCTTCTTCAACCAAAGTCAATCTTCCTTTAATTACCCACAAGAATCGTTTGGGCCTCCAAGGAAATAGTTTTGGTTGGGACGTGTCTAACCTCGGCATAGGTGGGTCATTGGATGGCTTGAACCTCCTTCCCAGAATTTCTTTTGTCCCAAATACTTCTTTCTTGTGCTTGGTTTTCTTGTTAGCTTTTATGCAAATGGCGTGCTCAAGTGTTATCAATGGTGCTCTTTTGACTCCCTCAACCTCCAAACTACCAAAGTTCTCTTCCTTTTCATTATAGGTTGTAGTTGGGCCTTCCATTATTGGTTCACGAATTTGTTGTTCAACCCGGCTTTCTAGCTTGTGAAGAGAAGCTTGCACATCCGAAAGTGTGGCATGGATGGCCTCAAATCTAGCTTCATATTTGGCATCAAGGGACGAGTATTGTTCAGATTGGGCCCTAGCAAGATGTGCAACCTGGCTCTCAAGGGAATGAATAGAGGCTTGGACATTTCTCAATACGGTGCCAAATTCATCAAACCATTTGTCTATATTCTGAAATTTTGCTTCAGTATGGCTAATTAATCGGGCCAAGACCTCCTCAACAGTATATCTCCTTCCTTGTGATTATCCATGGTTAGGACTTGGAGGGCAATTTTGAGCTTGCATTTGTCAAGAACAGTGTACCTCGCACAAAAAGAAAGAAAACATGAAGTGAAACAAAGCAAAACTAAACAAACAAAATAGATAATAAAATAGTATGTACAACAAGAGCAAAGTGGCTAGAGCAATAGACTACAGGTTTTCCTAGTATTCCTTGTTAGTCCCCGGCAGTGGCGCCAAAAACTTGATGATTACCGCAAGTGCACGAGTCGCCAAGTAATACCCCTCGCGTAAGCACGAGGGGGTCATATTCCCAAGGGCCAAAGAACTACTATTACTTCCCCTTCATCTATTTTCTAACCTAGCAATTCGATTGTCAAGTAATAATTACAAAATGGAGAAAGAAATAACTATAATGAAATCCGGGCTACTACTACACACATTAAGCAAACAAGGGAGAATCAAACATGCGAAGGCGTGATTTGGACAACAAATCCCCTTAGGGTTGTCATTAAGCCCTGAATTTAGGATGAAATGTTATGATGGTAGTTGGGCCAAGAGATTCCAAAACTAGGTCACCTCGATGGTCACGGTGATAACCCCTAATCCGATATGAGTATTGGAATACGGAATCACTTCCGCCCAAATCCTCACACGATTGCCTTACGCTTAGGGAAATCTCAAATTAGGGTCAAACACAATATCTAGGTTCAACCCTAATGGTTGGAGGGGTACAAATACCCGATGGTCACGGCGTATTCGTACATGTATCCCTTCCAAGGTTAGTGTGTCTAGTACAAGGGCGATGGTCACGCAACTAAGTACAACCTAAAAGTTGAAATACAGAGTTCTCATGCAAATCAACACATCAAAGTACACAAGGCTTGAACCACAAACTACAAGATTCCATAAAAGAAATACAACATCATACAATGCATCAATAAAGATGATCATCCAAATTACAAACAAACAACCCCAAAGTTCATTATGTCCAAATCACAAATAAGTTAGTTCCCCATGAAAGAGGCAAACTCATACAACTCCAAGGAATAACAAAACAATAAATGAAGCAAGAAATAGTCCCTCTAGCCTTGGAACCCCTTGGATGGATGAAAACCTTGAAAATATGCTTCAATGGCTTGGATCTTCCCTCCAATCTTCTCCTTCGATGTTGCCTCCCTCTTGGTGAAGCTTTGTGGCGTAGATCGCCGGAAATTGCCTCCAAAAGTGGTGGGGCGGCGGCCCAAGAGTCTCCCCAAAAGTCCACCTCTTCAAATGCCCTAAAAACCCTTAAAAACTCATTCCAGCGAGTTATGCGGCCTTCCATGCGGCCCCGCATGCGGGGGGAGAAAGTTTCCGAGAAATCCCGAAAATCTCGTAAGTTGCTACAGTAATCATGCTACAGGTACCTCTGCTACAGTAATCATGCTACTGCAGTGTTGCTACCTATAACACGAAAGAAACCGGACATTGATGTCAACGCCGATGACGCGCTCCAAACCTCCATAAAGTCCTCTCCAAACCTTAGCTGTGCCTCTCTAGAAGTTAGCTCAGAAGAAAGCCAAGAAGATCCAAAAACAGTCTCCAAAACGGTCTTTGATAATGTTGAGTCGCGGCTTTAAATCGGCTGAAATCGGGATTTCACACGACCGTGTGGAATTTCCACATGCCCGTGTGAAGTTGCTGTTTTGCTGATTTTTGGCAAACAGTGAACAGTAGCTTGCTACAGTATTTTCGCTACAGTCTGAAAACTCCCCAACAATCTAACTTCATTTTTTTTCTCCAATTTATCTTCACAACCCTACAATGCAAAAAAGTAAACAAATGCACACTTTTTAGTGATAAAATCTGATTAAATCAATGCTCGTTGCATGATAATAACACTTCGCATTACTATAACACGAGCACTTATCACATCGCTACACAACTTGGAGAACCAAGTTGGCCAAATTGCGAAGTCTCTATCCGAGAAACCTCAAGGGAGTTTACCAAGTAATACAGAGACAAACATGAGGAAACAAGTGAAGGCAATTTCTTTGAGGAGTGACCGAGAGATGAGAGTAGTCTCCCTCTCAAGAAGACAAGTGATGAAGCACCCAAAGTTGTGGAAGTAGAGGAAGCGTCTAAGGAGATGGAGGTTTCACCACCAACCTACAAGCCAAGAATCCCCTATCCTTCATGTTTGAAGAATGATCAATAAGACGAGCAATACAAGAAATTTTTGGTATTATTCAAACAGTTGCACATCAATATAACTTTTGTGGAGGCGTTGTCACAAATGCCTAAGTACGCGGAGTTCTTGAAACACCTCTTGAACAACAAGAGGAAATTGGAGAAGAATGCAACGGTGATTTTAGATGCCACTTGCTGGGCGGTGTTGCAAAAGAGTATGTCGAGTAAGAGGAAGGACCCCGGGAGCTTCTGTTGAGATGTTATCACTCTAACAAGGGAATCATTACGTGAAAATAAATGCCAATAAGCAACGGATAACAAAATTTTAATGGCAAGTAATCATGATAAAACCCTAATGCATGCCAGAACTACGATTAAATTCTAAATAAATAGATAATTAAATGTTATACCTTTCTTTTGATGACGATTCTTAACGTACCCTTGTTTCTCTAAAATCGAAAAGGAACTGCGAATTGCGACTCCCCTCTATAATCATGCATACACGAACGCCTCTGGGAATCAAGCAGGTATGCTAGTACCCCATGAAACAACACTTGTTTCTTGGTTCAAATAGCAAGCACCCGAGATTCAAGAGAAAAAGGGGCTGTAGGCGCGGCGGCGGCGGCCAAGGGAGAAGAGTGGGTGGCGGCTAGGGTTTCATGAGAGACAATCTCTCAATCACTCTATTTTTCGCTCTGCTGCACATTAGGGTTAACCATCTATTTATATTGGAAATCAAAAACCCTAATTTACAAAAAAAACCCTTCACTCCTGATCAAATTAGGAATGTCTTCTTTACTTGATTAATTAAACCATTTAAATTAACCAAATTGATTAGATTAGATAAACTCTTAATAAGACCCAACCCAAATAAAGTATTCGTTCCACCTAATTTAGTTTTTTTCACCAAAAACCTAAATAGGTGATCCAATAAGTGACAAATACTGAACCTTTATCCTGCCATTCTTATTGTGCGATCCTGTAGGTCCATTTAACATTGTCAATGAGCTTAAACAATTTTAACGCTCATAAATCATAATTATTCTCTAGCAAGATAATACGATTAACCATTAGTAAATGAAGGTCAATTTTGAGAATTAACAGAACCTATCGCAAACTCATACAATCCTTTGCCACTGAATACCTTAATTAGCATAAGGCATGGAGCAAGTCATCCTTATTTTAATGCTAATTAATTTCTCGATCTGTTAGTGAACTGACTAGGTCAAGTAAATGATAACTCTTATCATTTCCCTTTGGAGTGGCCACACACTACTCAGTCTCACTAATCAAGTGGATGGTGATATTCACTCTCTCTACAGAGAGAGACAATCCCTTCACTTCACTCATGTCTCTCAGCATGAATAGCAACATGCCCAATCATACTTGTACTCACCACTCAGTTACAAATGACGTTAAGTGTAAGTCAAAGCATGTAAGGATTCATCCGAGATCCATAGTGATTTCAGGTTGAAGGATTCTAGTACAAGAATTGCTTGAGAAAAACACTTATGACTTTACAACCATGTAGTGTTCTCAAGAGCGGATTGATCCAGGTACACTATTCCCTAACAATTATCTATGTCATTTGATTGATATCTCATATCATATGACCCATAAAACAAGGCCATCTCACGAAAGACATACTAGTCTTAATTTATTTTCATTCCCATGAAAATAATCAACTAGAGACATTTAGAATATTATTCTAGTTTATGCTTCAAGGTTTTACTATCGAAATCACGCATTTGATAACTTGAGTAGAACCAATATTCAAGGATATTTTATCTTATTAATTATACACAAAAATAATAATAGATAAAACAATGTCTCATAATAATTATCCAAATAATAAGAGTTCTTACAATGTATTGGGGCTAGGGCTTACACTAACAACCTCCCACTAGCACTAGTCCCAAGCAGGCATAACTCTAAGACCAAAAGACCTAACATGACGATCATGTTTTGGCCTAGCCAACTGCGTGGTCAAAGGATCAGCTATATTGTCTTCTTCAGCAATCTTGCAAACTTTCACATCTCCTTTATCGACAATCTACCGAATGAGATGGAATCTCCTGAGCATGTGTTTGGACTTCTGGTGTGACCGAGGCTCCTTGGCCTGTGCTATGGCCCCGTTGTTGTCACCAAAAAGGTTTACTGGATCTAGGATGCTTGGGACAACTCCTAATCCAGTAAGGAACCTCTTAAGCCAAACAACCTCCTTAGCAGCATTCGATGTGACTATATACTCAGACTCTGTGGTAGAATTAGTGACGGTGTCCTGTTTTGAGCTATTCTAGCTTATAACACCTCCATTCAAACAAAACACATAACTAAATTGTGATTTACTATCATCGACATTGGTTTGAAGTGCAGCATCAGTGTAACCCATTACAATGAGCTCATTTTCACCACCGTACACTAAGAAGTAATCTTTTTATCCTTCGCAAGTACTTAAGAATACTTTTAGTAGCAGACCAATGGTGTTCCCCTGGATCCCGTTGGAATCTGCTAGTTATGCTTAGTGCATGTGCGACAACCAGCCTAGTATATAGCATGGCATACATGATAGATCATATAGCAGACGTGTAAGGGATCTTACTCATGTGTTCCCTTTGTTCTTCAGTCTGACGACAATCTCTTTTACATAGAACAACTCCCTGAGACATGGGTAAAAATCCTTTCTTGGAGTTAGACATACTGAACAGCTTCAGTATCGTATCTATGTATTTTTCCTGACTTAGTCCCAAAAGCCGTTGTGATCTATCCCTATAGATCTTTATACCTAGTATAATCTAAGCTTCACCTAAGTCCTTCATTGAGAAACACTTCCCTAACCATTTCTTAACATTTAACAATGTCGGGATGTCGTTTCCAATAATCAAGATCTCATCGACATATAATACAAGGAAAGCTACTACGCTTCTGATAAGTGCTCGTGTTATAGTAATGCGAAGCGTTATTATGTTGCAATGAGCATTAATTTAATCATATTTTATCACTAAAAAGTGTGCATTTGTTTACTTTTGTACATTGTAGGGTTGTGAAGATAAAGTGAAGGAAAGCAACGAAGTTAGATCGTGTTCGCCATTGTTGGGAAGATTCTTAGACTAAGCAAGGAGCACGGCATGAGTAGAGACTTGTGAGTGTGTGCCAACCTCTTTTGGAGGTGCACAAAGGCAGTCACATTCACAATAAGTCTAACTCATGCTAACAAGGAGAACTTTACCAATTAGGAGATTTGAAGCAATCGACACAATCTACCGTTGATTGTGTGCCCAATTCAACGGCCTCAATGAAGAATGACGGATTCGGGAGTGTTTCGGGACAATTACTGGAGCAAGTTACTGTAGAAAAAATACAGTAGCAAGCTACTGTTCATCTTCGGCCGAAATTCAGAATTCCAGAGAATTCACACGAGCGTGTGGAAATTCCACACGGTCGTGTGAATTAATTTTCCAGCAAGCCAGAGAATTCACACGCCCGTGTGGAAATTCCACACGGCCGTGTGAATTAATTTTCCAGCAAACCAGAAACTTCACACGCCCGTGTGGAAATTCCACACGGCCGTGTGAAGTCCCAATAAGTCCGATTTTAAAGCCGCACTCAAGAATAAAAAGAGCGATTTTAGAGACTTTTAAAATATCTTTTGACCTATATTTCTCCCGAACTTCTGGAAAGTGCGGCTAGGGTTTTGGAGAGGATTTCGTGGAGGTTTAGAGCGCGTCATCGGCATCGTCACCGACGTCTGGCGGCCGCACAAGACCACGGCCACACCATACGCAATTGGATTTCATCGATGTCTTTATTTTGTGCTTTCTTTCATACTTTGATGAACATGTATAGCTCCATGAGGAGCTAAACCCCTTGTGGATATTCGGACTTGTAAACTCTAGGGTTAATATGCTTCTTTGACATTGTTATTATGCGTTTCCATTATTGATGAATAAAAATTGAGTTTCAATCTTAATTTCATCTTGATATTGTTTTCCCTTAGATGTGACACTAGGGTTGAGAGCAATCTAGGTTATCCTTTGGAGGTGTGACAACTCCTATAGGGTTAGACTACTTAAGATTGAAGAGGGTTGAGAGGGAGAGTTATGAGGTAGTGATGTATCCCCTTTTCCCTCCGATGTGGTTTCTCCCTACCTCCGTTTTCTTGGTTAATTAGCGGTCAAGATAGAGTGAAGTTCTGGGTAGATAAACTCCCCTGGGGCTTAGTTACGTGAGTAACAGAGTGAAGGGTTGAAGTGAATCCTATGCACTAGGGCTTAACCAAGACTAGGGTTCTTCCACTTGGACCAAAGGGTTAGAACTACACATAGGAACAGGTTTTACTACTAGGAGTTCCTAGAACTTAATGCAATCCCACGTAGTGTGAGGTTTAGGTAGATATACTCCCCTGGGGCTTAGTTGTGCAAGCGATAGAGTGAAGGGTCGATGTGAATCCTAATACCGGGGCATAATGATGGGGTTAGTCACGATTGTCCTTAGGTTTGGGACCGTGAGTCTAAGGATTTCCTCAACTCAATTAACATCAATAGGAAAGTATAATTGTATAGTCTTGCACTAGAAGCATAGATCCTAGAGGTAGCTTGTCCGTATACCCCACTTCATCCATTGCTAGATTCTCTCTAGTCTCTTTTACTTGCACTTTCTCATCTTCCATCTTTCTATTCAATTACTTGTCTTTTATTATAATTGCTTCCATAAGCCACTCATTGATTCTATTGTTACTTTTCCACACTCCACATAGCTTAAATAGTGAAATCTCGTAGTCTAACTCCCTATTCCCTGTGGATTCGACTACCTACTCACCAGGGTATTTTATTACTTCGACAAACCCGTGCACTTGTAGGATAGACACGCAAGGGGTCGTGTCAAGTTTTTGGCGCCGTTGCCGGGGAATAGGCATTTTAGATATTTGTTTTTCACTATTCTAGCTATTCACTTCACTTTCTATTCGACACTTTATTTTTCTATCATTTTTCTTATTTTTTCTTTCTTTTGCTTTGGCTTCAGATTATGACCCGCGGGAACCCTTCGATTCTTGTTGAAGGAGACCCAGACATTGGAAAAAGAACACATCGCAAGGGTAAAGAACCTGTGCAAGAAGCTTCAAATCAAGCCGATATTGAGACAGAAGGGTCAGAAACAATGGCAGAACAAAATGAACAGCAGAGGACATTGTCCGACTTTGCTAGACCTGTAGTCATGGGGACCCAATCGAGCATTGTGAGGCCCCCAATTACGGCAATGAATTTTGAGTTGAAGCCGTCGTTCATTCAGATGTTGCAACACTCCGCACAATTTAATGGGTTGGCCGATGAAGATCCCAATAATCATATAGAGAATTTCCTTGAAGTGTGCGGCATGTTGAAGATTAATGGAGTGACAGACGACGCGATTCATTTGAGAGCCTTCCCATTTTCATTGAAGGGAAAAGCAAGACATTGGCTTCATTCGTTACCAAGAGCATCCATCACCACGTGGGAAGAGATGGCCGAGGCATTCTTGGCTAGATACTTCCACTAGGAAAATCTGCAAGGCTCCGGAATGAGATATCATCCTTCGTGCAAATAGAATTGGAGTCTCTATTCGAGACATGGGACAGGTTCAAGGAGCTCCTTCGCAAGTGCCTGCAATATGGATCTCCCGAGTGGATGATCATTCACACCTTCTACGACGGGTTAAATCCGAGTACCAAGAAACTCTTAAATGCGGCGGCCGGAGGAACTCTAGGGAGCAAGAGTCCCGGTGAAGCCCGACACCTTGTAGAGGAGATGGCTATGAATAGCTATCAATGGAACTCAAGGGACAGGAAAAAGGTTGCCGGAATTCATGAGGTTGATGCGGTTACATCTTTGGCGGCACAAGTGGAATTACTGAGTAAGAAGCTAGATGCACTAGCTTCACCAAGAGTTGCGGCCATCACTACTTGTAATAGTGTGGGGGAGGACATGCTTCGAGTGATTGTCCTATTGCGATTGGAGGTACTAGTGCGGTGGAACAGGCTGATTTTGTTGGTAATGCTTATAGAGTACAAGGCCAAGGCAACCCGTACAGTGGAACTTACAATCTGGGGTGGAAGAACCACCTAAATTTCTCTTGGAGCAATCAAGGGCAGTCACAACAGAAAAACAATGCACCACCGGGATTTCAAGGTCAACAAGCTCCGAATCTAGAAAGCCGAGTGACCGGGTTAGAAGGGAAAATGACAGACCTCAAGAGAGCCCTCACACGGTTTGTTTCTTCATCGGAAGCTAGATTTCAGTGGGTGGAGGCTACTCTTCGCAATCACACCGCCTCCCTACACAATTTGGAAAATCAAGTAGGGCAAATTGCGAAGACATTGGCGGAAAGACCTCAAGGTAGCTTGCCTAGCAATACGGAGACTAATCCAAGGGAGCAATTGAAGGCAATCACCTTGAGGAGTGGGAAAGATGTTGAGAGAAATCTCCCTCTATTGAAGACAAAAGAAGCACCCGAGGTTGAAGAAGTAGGGGAGAAGCACCAAAAGAGAAAGAGGTGGCACCACCACCCTACAAACCAAGGATCCCCTACCCTTCGAGGTTGATGAATGACCAAGATAATGAGCAATACAAGAAATTTCTGGGTATCTTCAAACAATTTCACATCAACATACCATTCGTGGAAGCATTAGCCAAATGCCCAAGTACGCGAAGTTCCTGAAGGACCTCTTAAACAATAAGAAGAAGTTGGAGGAGACCGTAACTGTAGTTCTTGATGCTAATTGCTCGGCCGTCTTACAAAAGAACATGCCGAGTAAGAGAAAAGATACTGGGAGTTTCATTATACCTTGCAACATTAGCAATTTGGGTGAAGAGATGGCATTGGCCGATTCGGGGGCAAGCATGAATGTCATGCCCTATACCTTCTTCCAAAAGCTGGGCTTGGGCGAGCCTAGACCTACTCGGATGACACTTCAACTCACGGATCGATCTGTGAGGCATCCGAGGGGAATTGTGGAAGATGTCTTGGTGAAAGTAGACAAGTACATCTTTCCGGTGGACTTTGTTGTGCTTGATATGGATGAGGATGTAGAAGTACCGCTGATTCTTGGGAGGCCGTTCTTGCTCACTTCCAAGGCTTTGATAGACATGGACGGTGGAGAGCTCACACTTAGAGTTGGAGATGACAAGCTTACCTATCGCCTTGCCGAAGCCATGAGACATTCTCTCGATTTTGATGACACTCTGATAAACGCCTAAATGTACATATTATTGATGTATGTGTATGTATAAAATGAGCATTTTTGTATGTGTGGATACCCGTTTTCGGTCTAAATTGGTTTATTTCGTGTTACAGGTACAAAAGTTACCATGGGGAGCTCGATAACATGATTTAAGGAGAAATTGGCAAGGAAAACACTATTTTTGACTCTCGGTACTGTAGCGAAACTATAGCAACAACTGTAGCACGAACACTTGAAGAAACGGCTTGGTCAGGAGGTTCATGCGGGCTACCATGCGGGCGCAGTGGAAGCCGCATGAGGTACTGTAGCAGTTCTACTGCAGCAAATTACTGTAGCGCACTTTAGCAACTTACGCGATTTTCGGGATTTCTCGAAAATTTTCTCTCCCCGCATGCGGGGCCACATGGGAGGCCGCATAGCTCACTGGAATTAGTTTTTAAGGGTTTCTAGGGCAAATTTTGAAGGATCTTTGGCCACCATTCTCTCCACCATCATTCTCTAGGGTTTCAAGGGGTTGGAGAGGCTGATCTAGGGTGCAAATCGAAGGGGAGAAGAGGAGCGCGATCAAGGAGAAGATCTAGGAGCTTGTTGGCGTGGATCCATCAAGTTTTCATAACCACCTCTAGTCTTCATCTTAGGGGAGTTTGTTATGTGCTTTAGCTTGTATCTATTGTGTTTTATACTTTCTCCTTCATTGATGTTGAACTAGACTCCCAAGGTCGCCGGGAATCCGGTGAACCTTGGGATGAACTTGCTTGTATGAATACTTGATTTACATGTATGGTATTTGTGTGGTTTATGGTTCAAGCATGGTGCACTTTGATGTATTGGTATGCATGAGAACTCTGTGTATCGATTTCTAGGTTATACTAGGTTGCGTGACCATTGCCTTAGTATTAGACACACCAAGTTTGGAAGGGATACATGTACGAATACACCGTGACCATCGGGTATTTGTACCCCTCCAACCATTAGGGTTGAGCCTAGATGTTGTGTTTGACCTTAATTTGGGATTTCCCTAGGCGCATTGCAATCGTGTGAGGATTTGGGCGGAAGCAATTCCGTATTCTAATACTCATACAGGATTAGGGGTTATCACCGTGACCATCAGGGTGACCTACCTTTGGGCATCTCTTGGCCTAACCACCTTTGCCTGTGTAATTCGAGTATCCTTCTAGCTTTAGTAGTCCCGAGGGGATCCTCGCCCGGGGACCTCGAACTTTCATTATTACTTGCATCCTTCGTTTGCTTATGTGGTGAGCCTTAGTCCACTTGTTTATAGTTTTCTCTTTTATTTGTTTTCTTATCTTGTTTTAAATCTATATTTGTTAGACTAGACAGTGACATCTAGAGGGAAGTAATAGCAGCTCTTGGGACCCCAGGGAATACGACCCCCTCGCGCGTGCGTGAGGAGTATTACTTGGCGACCCGTGCGCTTGCGGTCAAGTCACCAAGTTTTTGGCGCCGTTGCCGGGGACTTCCAAGGATGCTAGGAAAACCTTTAGTTCACTGATTTAGTCATTTTTATTTCGTTTTGTAAATTTTAATCTTTGTATGTGTCCTTTACCATTTTGTGCATATTTATTTATTTTACTTCTTTCTTGTTTTCTTTGATAGCTTATTAGTTTTAAGTTTGTTTGCTTATACAGGGCCATGGACCACAGAGAAAGACTATTAGCCACAAGAAACTATGCATTTGAGAAAGCAATGGAAGAATATTCTGCCATGAGAGAAAACCAGTGCAATCCACACCCTAATGACTACTATCCATATTGGCAAGGGCACCAAAATTTTTCTACACAACATTATACTCAACATTGGGAACACCCTTACCAAGGATTGCCACAAGAACCCTCTTTTCAAGAACCATGGCATTACCACCCTCCAGTCGTTCAAAGAAGGCCACTTAATGAATGGGGTTTCAATACACAAGATGTGTTAGAAAGATTTATGATGAATTATGATGCTGAACTTGAAGCCCTGAATTCCACAAATTCTAGTGCCCATCTATCTCTTCGAAGCATGGAAAACAAGATAGGAGCGTCTTCCAATATATCGACGGAGTTACCACGCACTAGAGAAGACCTACCTCAAATTAACACTAGTTTGGAAGAGAACATAGGTGAAATTGAGGTGGAAATTGATGTTGAGGTGTGGAAGATTGAAGAAGCGGTTGAGGTTTCATCTATACCTTGTGAGCAAATGATAGACGTTCCAATTCAAGGTGTAGTTGAAGAAAAGAGAGAGGAGGATGACACCATGGCAATGGAAGAATGTGAGGAAGTGGAAGAAACTCCATCAACAACATGTGAAGACGCTACTTGCCTCAACATTGATCATTCAACATGCCCATCAATAATCTTCAAGTGCAGAAAAGAAACTCCAGGAATTGTATTTGATGATGTGGGTAGAAAGCTAAGACCATCCTTGAACCCACCAATGCCGGGCTTGGACAATTCCCAACCAAAAATTTTTCCGTGGCGGCCTAAGGACATTTTATGGGCAATTGAAGTTCATCACAAAAAGGTTGAGAAAAAAATTGTGGATAAGTTGTTGATGTCATACATTGATCCACCAATGCCAAGCTTAGATAACTCTCAACCAAAGTTTTTTCCATGGAGGCCCAAGCAACTTTGTGGTTGGGTGCTCAAGGTAATTTTTACCTGGACTATAAAAGAAGCGGGGAGGAGGTTCAAGCCGTCTAAGGATCCGCCCAAGTTTAAGTTGCACAACTCCCGGCCCAAGCTTTTTCCATGGAGGCCAAAAGGTAGTTCATGCATTGCCTCCAAATTTGCATCATCCCGGAAGGTATGTTTCATATTTCTTGGTAGTTCTTATGCAACCTCTTGCCGGGATGAACACACCATTTTCAAGCCTCCTTAGGTAAGAAAAAGGTATGTCGAGCTAATGACGTTAAACAAGCGCTTCTTGGAAGGCAACCCAAGCATAAAAATTCATTGCATGTGTTTTTCGTATTTTTGGCGTGTTTGTTTGCTTAAGTGTTCTTTGTTTTCAAGTGTGTGATTGTGGTTAGTTAGTCATTTTTCATAATTTATTTACTTGTGTTTGTTCATGATTCTTGTGAGTTCTTTGTGTTATCATTCATCTTCATGCATCAATTATCATGTTTTGGGTGTTGTGGGTGAATTCGGCATTGTTTTTATGTGATTTTGGGGTGTTTGGATGGGTATTTGATGCAAAAACTGGTAACCGCCCATTTATTGACCGCACAAGAGCCCGCATAAGCATCCATTGAGTGATGCGGCCTGCTATGCGGCCGCATAACAGGCCGCATAGGCATCCAGAGAGTGATGCGGCCCCTTGTGCGGCCGCACAAGACCCCACATGACCTTCGGGCAGAACTTTAAGTTTGGTACCTCTTCACCATTTTCTTCATATCTCTCTCATTTCTCATCCGTTTTCCCTCATTATTTCACCATTTTTCTCCATTTTTCTTCCTCTACACGAATCTCCTACTTCCAAGGACTTAATTTGCATGATTTATTGGGAGTTTTTCCATCATCTTCACTGACTTTCCTAGGTACCTTTCTCTAAACCCTAGTTTTGAGCATGATTGGTTCTTCTTCCTTTCTCCTATTTCTCATGTTGAATAGATGATAATGTTGTGGGAGATTGGTTGTTTGTTGTTTTCGTGGGTTTTTGGATCAATTTGAAAGCTTTGTAAAAATTTTTATGCTCCATTTACAAGAAAAGCTCTTGCAAAATTTTTTTTTTTTTGGGAATTACTGTAGCACTTCTTGAACTCATTCATATCCCATCATGAGAAACCATTTCTTCTCTTTTATTTGTCCTGATTTTGTAGCATCCTTGTATACTCTTATCCCCCACAACACTTGCATTAAAGAAAATTGGACTTCATGTCTTTGATTGCACAAATGACTTGCTTGGATCATTTCTTGTTTAGTTGTTCCTGTGATGTTAGTTGTTTGTTTATTTGTGTGTTTTGTTTTCTTTGTGTGTGATGGACGCCTTGAGTTGATGTTCTATTCTACTTTGCAGGGTGGAATTTGGACATCAAGCACACTTTCTTCTCCATTATCTATCATAAGCTTCGGTGGTCACCCGATCTCATAGACGTCAACACTCATGTTTTGAGACTCGGGGAAGTTCATGAAGCCCTCCTATGATGTTTTAATTGTCTATATTGTTGCAGTTCATTGCTTTGACACATTGGGGGCAATGTGCATCTTTAAGTGGGGGGTGGAGTTAGATTTTCGTGAACTTTGAAATTTTTTTTTTTTTTGCAATTGCATGCTTGAATTACCTATGATAGCTATGATTTTATTGTTAAGGACTTCCTAGCTTGGTAGAATGATAGTTGTGAGCTGTACTTTACCTGTGCTTGAATGTAGTTCTGTTTCATCTTTAGTGCACCCTTATACTTGTTCACGATCACTTCCACCTTGTACATTCCAACCAACCCATTGTAGTGTTTTTGGCATTAAATTGTTAAAGTCTACTTTCAATGTTCTTTTAAGAGCCTTTGAGGTCCTTTGTGTTTTCTTTGGCCTCAAGTGAGATTGTTTAACAGGTTTTATATAGGGGGCTACGAGAAAAAAAAAAAAAGAAAAAAGTTGAGTCTATGACAGTATTCCTCTGCTAGTACAATATGAATGCGTCTATGTGGACTGTAATCAAGTAGGATGGGTGGCTCTTATGCTTAGCCAGCATGTGCATCCGTCTGAAAGATTTTTGTGCAGTCTACGTTAGTCGGACTCGGAAAATAAAATAAAAATAAAAAATAAAGTAAAAGAATGTATTTATGTAAGTAAGGAATAAAGCATCTCGTATGTGTCCCCTGAAACTTGTTGCATGATCACTTAAGAGCCAGAGTTTTATTTAGAACCCGAAGGACTCTTAACTGGGTATAGAGGATGTCTTTAACACTTTAATGCCGTCTTCATTGTGCGTGGGGTGAATGGTCATCTGGGATAATCCAGGGTGTGGAGCTCAAGGTGGGAGTTAGCACACACTCACGGGGGCACTCTAGGAGAAACAGAACTAATATTACTTGACTATTCATTGAGCAGCTCACTTCTTAATTTCTGTCCATTTGTGCTTGTGGAGTTCTTTACTATTGAGCTTGACGTCATACATTTAGCCGTTTATCACCTTGCCCCTGTTCTTCATGTTTGTTTGCTTGGGGACAAGCAAACACTTAGTTGTGGGGATGTTTGATAAACGCCTAAATGTACATATTATTGATGTATGTGTACGTATAAAATGAGTATTTTTTGTATGTGTGGATGCCCGTTTTCGGTCTAAATTGGTTTATTTCGTGTTGCAGGTACAAAAGTTACCATAGGGAGCTCGATAACATGATTTAAGGAGAAATTGGCAAGAAAAACACTATTTTTGACCCTCGGTACTGTAGCGAAACTATAGCAACAACTGTAGCACGAACACTTGAGGAAACGGCTTGGTCAGGAGATTCATGCGGGCTACCATGCGGGCGTAGTGGAGGCCAGATGAGGCACTGTAGCAGTTCTACTGTAGCAAATTACTGTAGCACACTGTAGCAACTTACGCGATTTTCGGGATTTCTCGGAAATTTTCTCTCCCCGCATGCGGGGCAACATGGGAGGCCACATAGCTTGCTGGAATTAGTTTTTAAGGGTTTCTAGGGCAAATTTTGAAGGATCGTTGGCCACCATTCTCTCCACCATCATTCTCTAGGGTTTCAAGGGGTTGGAGAGGCTGATATAGGGTGCAAATCGAAGGGGAGAAGAGGAGCGCGATCAAGGAGAAGATCTAGGAGCTTGTTGGCGCGGATCTATCAAGTTCTCATCACCACCTCTAGTCTTCGTCTTAGGGGAGTTTGTTATGTGCTTTAGCTTGGATCTATTCTGTTTTATACTTTCTCCTTCATTGATGTTGAACTAGACTCCCAAGGTCGCCGGGAATCCGGTGAACCTTGGGATGAACTTGCTTGTATGAATACTTGATTTACATGTATGGTATTTGTGTGGTTTATGGTTCAAGCTTGGTGCACTTTAAGTATTGGTATGCATGAGAACTCTGTGTATCGATTTCTAGGTTATACTAGGTTGCGTGACCATCGCCTTAGTATTAGACACACCAAGTTTGGAAGGGATACATGTACGAATACACCGTGACCATTGGGTATTTGTACCCCTCCAACCATTAGGGTTGAGCCTAGATGTTCTGTTTGACCTTAATTTGGGATTTCCCTAGGCGCATTGCAATCGTGTGAGGATTTGGGCGGAAGCAATTTCGTATTCCAATACTCATACCGGATTACGAGTTATCACCTTGACCATCGGGGTGACCTACCTTTGGATATCTCTTGGCCTACCCACCTTTGCCTATGTAATTCGAGTATCCTTCTAGCTTTAGTAGTCCCGAGGGGATCCTCGTCCGGGGACCTCGAACTTTCATTATTACTTGCATCCTTAGTTTGCTTATGTGGTGAGCCTTAGTCCACTTGTTTATAGTTTTCTCTTTTATTTGTTTTCTTATCTTGTTTTAAATCTATATTTGGTAGACTAGACAGTGACATCTAGAGGGGAGTAATAGCAGCTCTTGGGACCTAGGGAATACGACCCCCTCGCGCGTGCATGAGGGGTATTACTTGGTGACCCGTGCGCTTGCGGTCAAGTCACCACACTCTTTATTATCTTGATGCTACTAATGAGTGTATTGATGAATATGTGCAGGAAATGTTAAACCCGGATCCATATGAAGGATGGCCGGACCAAGACGTGGAGATCAAAGAAGAAGAGGTATTTTTGCTTGGTCCAGTCAAGACCGACATCAAGATGGAGAGGGAGCATATGAAGAAGATGCTTCGGAGGATAAAGAGGTGAAAAGACGCCACAAGAAGAACCCCAACACAAAGGGGGATGAGCATTCACGAAGTAAGGGTGTTTCATCCTTCTGTGGTAACAAATTCGACAACTCTCCCTCTACTCTACAAAGATTATGTAATGCATGCTTTCAGGTTGTAGGGAAGAGGGCAACTTTTATTCATGAACCTCCGTAAGGTAAGACAGCTACGTCATGCTAAGTGACGTTAAACAAGCCCTTCTTGGGAGGCAACCCAAGGTTTTACAGTTTTTCTAGGACTTAGCTTAGTTTAGGTTGAATAAGAATCTTAGTTTTGGTGTCCTGAAGTTTTAATGCATGTGCTACGATTTTTATTGAGGATTATTGACGTTTTCGTGTGCCTAGATGATTATTGACGAAGTTTGAGTTGGTTGAGCATATTTTCCATGGTATCTGGTCGTGTTTTGATGGTTTTCACAAGCTCCAAACATCGTATTTGTGTTTCTGAATTTTTGTGAGAGTCTGTAAATTTTTCTAAGTAAACCAAAGAAAACACACAGCCGTGTGGAAATTCCACACGGGCGTGTGTCACCACTTAGGGCTCATCCAGAGAGGCCACAGGAGCTGCCCATGCCCCTGTGAACAACCTCAGAAGGGGCACACGGCCGTGTGGAATTTCCACACGCCCGTGTGGAAATCTCGCAGAACTTAAACTCTTTTCCAGAGAGTCCACAGGGGCGTGTGGGTGCCACTGTGCTAAGGCAAACGGTTGTGTGGAAATTCCACACGGCCGTGTGAAACTCTGCAGACACAACCCTTCTTCCCGAGAATACACAGGGGCGTGTGTGCACCCCTGTGGGGGAGCTTGTGAAAGGCACACGGCCGTGTGGATTATTCACACGGCCGTGTGAAATACTTAGAGTTTCTCGGGCAAGTCAAAGAGACCACAGGGGCGTGTGGGTGCCCCTGTGGCCGGCCTTGTGATCTTGGCCAGGTTGGGCACACGGCCGTGTGGAATTTCCACACGGCTGTGTGATATTTTTCAGAGACCTTTTGTGTTTTCGCGTGAATCCACAAGGCCTTGTACTAGCCCCTGTGGAGCCCCCCTGTGAAGGCACACGGCCATGAGGCTCTGTCCGCCGAAGCTCCACACGGGCGTGTGGATTTCTGCAGATTGTGTTCTTGAACTGTTTTTAACTATTTTCTTTTGCAACCTTGCAGAGATGTCTTCTAGGGCCAAGAAGCAAGCGGGGAAGCGGCCCCGTGAGCCTACCCCACCTCCTGAGGAGATGGAGTTTGATTTACCGGACCACAGGGAAAGATTTAAGAGACTTGCGAAACTCTGCTTTGGACAGACACGTTACTTAGACTTGAGCACAGTGAGAGAGATACAAGGGGGACAGAGCATCACAGATGAGATCGAGGGGATGCTCGTCGTTGGTAGCTGGGGCCGTCTATTATCCATTCGAGAGCCAACTATCAGATTACTCACACTCGAGGTCTTATTGACCTTTGAGTTCGACCGAGGCTACGATAGCTTTATAGATACTGGTTCCATTTAGTTCCGTGCACTCGGTCGGCACTTTACCTTGAGTGTGACCCAGTTTTCAATTGGGATGGGCCTCTATAACGAGGCATTCACAGAGATAGAGGAGTATGCGCTGCTACCTACAGACTATCCGGGTACCCTGACCCCCCCAGTGCGTATATAGTAGCTTATGTGGCAGGGACAGTACGAGCCAGGGGTGTCCAAGGCCACATGCTTGACCAAGGCTTCTTATAGATTCATCCATGCTATTCTGAGCCGATCAGTGAGTGACAGGGGAGACAGTACCGGGGTCCTGAGCCGCCAGGAGCTCCTATACTTACATCCGATGCTGGAGAGCGAGCCATTTCACCTGGGGCACATCTTAGCAGAGTATATTCACCATCAGGGCCAGTACTCCATGGTCGGAGTTATCTTTGCAGGCCCATACATCACCCAATTGATTATTGGGTTAGGGCTCAGAGATGGAGTTCTGGGAGCCGAGAAGATCAGTACACCAGCCCCCCTTAGCAGTAAGACATTGAGACAGATGAAGATGGTCCACAGAGCAGGACCAGGAGTCTACACATGGATCATTCCCCAGTCAGATCAGGCCGAGGGATCCCAGGCAGCCTTAGAGCCACCGCCAGCAGATACAGAGGCACAGGCACCACCCACAGCACCGGAGCCACCTCCGGTGCTCATGTTCTCATCCTCTCGAGGCCAGGATAGACTGGAGCACTTCGAGAGCGTCGTGGGTGTTATACAGACTGAGTTGGCCGAGCTTAGGGTGACACAGGCTGCGCAGCACTCAGAGACGATGGCACGGTTTGACATGATACAGAGATTCCTTGAGCAGGCTGTGTCGTCGCCATTCGTGGTCTGCCCTCGAGCCTCCACACCACCACCACTGTCTCCAGCCCCAGCAGCAGCAGCAGCAGATCCACCGGCATCCACTTTAGAGCCTCCAGCAGCACCAGAGGCTCCACAGCAGGACACCGACGCTGAGGCGTCGTACTTTTATTTTACTTTTTATTTCGATGTACTTTTTATTATATTTTGGACTTGTAGCACTCAGAAAGGATCTTCCTTCTGAGTTTATCCCTTATTTTGTTTTCTCTTTTATCTCGAGTTGTATTCATTGCTTTATTTTTATATATACTCGAGTTTTTATTGAGCTATACTGAACCCTTGTGTGTGTGTGTGCGCAGATGGTCTTAGATGAAAGGAATTTAAGGAATAGTCATAAGCACGGTCATGAGACCGTGTGTGCTTCACAACCCATTGGGACTCAACTCTCAATGCACTTAGCTCCATCAAACGCAACACTTGGAGTTCAGGGGAGTAATGTTTCAATTGCCTACTTCCACACTAATTGTTTTACAATTCTACACTTTTATTGTGCTTGCATGCATACATTGGGGACAATGTACATCTTAAGTGTGTGTGGGAGGGGGTGGGGGAGGGGGGGGGGGGTTCACATTGCACACACCTTTACTTGTGTGTTCAATTGCTTATGCTAATGTCACCTATGGCGGTTCACCTTAGTTGCAACGGTTGTATTCTTAGAGTTTAGGAGAATTTTTAACATTGTATCCTATCATGATCTAGTTTCTACTTGAATTCTTAGGGAATTTTTGCTCGATTATCTTATATTGCACAACTTACTCTTGCAATCTTTTGGAAACTCAATCTTGAAGTTTTTAAGAACAAGTTTATCATCATTCTTAGTTTTACTTTGGAAAATGCATATATAAAATATATATATATATATATATATATATATATATATATATATATATATATATATGAAAAAGATGGAAAAAAATGAAAAAAAATATGGAAAAGAGAAAAAGAATATATATATATATATGAGTTGTGAATATTTGCTTGGTTATATGCATTTGCGGTGGAAAGAGCTACCACCTATGAAGTATGTAGCTACTCTCATAAGTTGGATACAAGTTATGCCCTAATGAGAGAAAGAGCTATCTCATGGGATGCGTGAAAGCTACTACCCCGGTAGAAATTGTGAGGGGATTTGATAAGTGCTCGTGTTATAGTAATGCGAAGCGTTATTATATTGTAATGAGTGTTAATTTAATCAGATTTTATCACTAAAAAGTGTGCATTTGTTTACTTTTATGCATTGTAGGGTTGTGAAGATAAAGTGAAGGAAAGGAACGAAGTTAGATCGTGTTCGCCATTGTTGGGAAGATTCTTGGACTAAGCAAGGAGCACGGCATGAGTAGAGACTTGTGAGTGTGTGCCAACCTCCTTTGGAGGCGCACAAAGGCATTCACATTCACAATAAGTCTAACTCATGCTAATAAGGAGAACTTCACCAATTAGGAGATTTGAAGCAATCGGCACGATCTACCATTGATTGTGTGCCCAATTCAACGGCCTCAATGAAGAACGATGGATTCGGGAGTGTTTCGGGACAATTACTGGAGCAAGTTACTATAGGAAAATACTGTAGCAAGATACTGTTCATCTTCGGCCGAAATTAAGAATTCCAGAGAATTCACACGGGCTTGTGGAAATTCCACACGGCCGTGTGAATTAATTTTCCAGCAAGCCAGAGAATTCACAAGCCCGTGTGGAAATTCCACAAGGCCGTGTGAATTAATTTTCCAGCAAACAAGAAACTTCACACGCCCGTGTGGAAATTCCACATGGCCGTGTGAAGTCCCGATAAGTCCGATTTTAAAGCCACACTCAAGAATAAAAAGAGCTATTTTGGAGACTTTTAAAATATCTTTTGACCTATCTTTCTCCTGAACTTCTTGAGAGTGCGGCTAGGGTTTTGGAGAGGATTTCGTGGAGGTTTAGAGCACGTCATCGGCATTGTCACCGACGTCCGGCGGCTACACAAGACCACGCCACACCATACGCAAGGGGGTTTTCATCGATGTCTTTATTTTACGCTTTCTTTCATACTTTGATGAACATGTATAGCTCCATGAGGAGCTAAACCCCTTGTGGGTATTCGGACTTGTAAACTCTAGGGTTAATATGCTTCTTTGACATTGTTATTATACATTTCCATTATTGATGAATAAAAATTGAGTTTCAATCTTAATTTCATCTTGATATTGTTTTCCCTAAGATGTGACACTAGGGTTGAGAGCAATCTTGGTTTTCCTTTGGAGGTGTGACAACTCCTATAGGGTTAGACTACTTAAGATTGAAGAGGGTTGAGAGGGAGAATTGGGAGGTAGCGATGTATCCCCTTTCCCCTCCGATGTGGTTTATCCCTACCTCCGTTTCCTTGGTTAATTAACGGTCGAGATAGAATGAAGTGTTGGGTAGATAAACTCCCCTGGGGCTTAGTTACGCGAGTAAAAGAGTGAAGGGTTGAAGTGAATCCTATGCACTGGGGCTTAACCGAGACTAGGGTTCTTCCACCTGGACGAAAGGGTTAGAACTACACATAGGAACAGGTTTTACCACTAGGAGTCCCTAGAACTTAATGCAATCCCACATAGTGTGAGGTTTAGGTAGATATACTCCCCTGGGGATTAGTCGTGTAAGCGATAGAATGAAGGGTCGATGTGAATCATAATACCTGGGCATAATGATGGGGTTAGTCACGGTTGTCCTTAGGTTTGGGATCGTCAGTCTAAAGATTTCCTCGGCTCAATTAACATCAATAGGAAAGTATAATTGTATAGTCTTGCACTAGAAGCATAGATCCTAGAGGTAGCTTGTCCGGATACCCCATTTCATCCATTGCTAGATCCTCTCTAGTCTCTTTTACTTCTACTTTCTCATCTTCCATCTTTCTATTCAATTACTTGTCTTTTATTATTTCCATAAGTCACTCATTGATTCTATTGTTACTTTTCCACACTCCACATAGCTTAAATAGTGAAATCTCGTAGCCTAACTCCCTATTCCCTGTGGATTCGACTACCCACTCACCAGGGTATTTTATTACTTCGACAAACCAGTGCACTTGCGTTATACACACGCAAGGGGTCGTGTCAGCTTCCACTAACCTTCTTGTACACACAAGGCTCATCCTCGTTTTTGAGAAAGCCAAACCCTCTGACCGCCTCATCGAAATGGAGGTTCCTACTTCGGGATGCTTGCTTGAGTCCATAAATGGACCTTAGCAACTTGCACACCTTGTTAGGGTTCTTTTGATCGACAAAATCCTCAGGTTGTGTCATGTATACATCCTCAAGGAGGTTTCCATTAAGGAAAGCTATTTTGATATCCATTTGCCATATCTCATAGTCATAATATACTGCTATGGCAAGAAGAATCCTAATGGATTTGAGCATGACTACTGGTGAAAAGGTTTCGTCAAAGTCAATACCATGAGTCTGTCTGAAACCTTTTGCCACTAGTCTACCATTGAAGTTGTTATCAGCCTTATGTTTGAAAATCTATTTTCACTCAATGATCTTAGCACCTTCAGATGGATCAACCAAAGTTCATACTTGGTTATCATACAACAATTGCATTTCGGATTTCATAGCTCCAAGCCATTTATCTGAATTAGAACTCTTAATTACCTCTTGATAGGTGATGGGATCATCCTGATTCAATAGCTCTAAGCTTTGATTGTCAGTAATGAGAAAACCATATTTCTCAGGCTCGTGACGAATCCTACAACATTCTGAGCAACAAACACTTTGTTCTCGTTAGGGTTGTAGAAATAGTATCCCTTAGTTTCCTTGCGATACCCCACAAATAGGCATTTGTCAGTCTTGGATGCGAGCTTGTCCGATGTTAACCTTTTAACATGTGACTCACAACCCCTAATCTATAAAAAGGTCATATTAGGCTTTCGCCTAATCCATATCTCATATAGTGTCTTTTCAACTGCCTTAGTTCGAGTTCTATTCAGCAGGAATGCAGCAGTCTTAAGGGCATATCCCCAAAAGGATATTGGAAGACCAGCTTGAATCATCATTGATCGAACCATATCCAATAAAGTCTGATTCCTCCATTCCGACACACCATTCCACTGAGGTGTTCCAGGAGGATTGAGTTGTGAAACTATTCCACACTCTCTCAAATAATGATCAAACTCTTGGCTTAGGCATTCACCACCTCAATCGGATCAAATGGCTTTAATACTTTTGCCAAGTTGGTTTTGCACTTTATTCTTAAACTCCTTGAATTTCGCAAAAGTCTTAGACTTGTGATTCGTAAGATAGACGTAACTATATCTACCGAAGTCATCTGTGAAAGTAACGAAGTACTCAAAACCACCTCTAGCATGTGTGCTTAATGGTCCATATACATCAGAATGTATTAGTCTCAATAAATCACCTGCCCTTTCAACTTGTTTGTTAAAGGGTCTTTTAGTCATTTTGCCATTGAGACAAGATTCGCATGTCTCAAATGATTCAAAATCAAATGAGCCAAGAAATCCATCCCTATGAAGTCTTGAGATGCATTTCTCGTTTACGTGACCCAAACAACAATGCCAGAAGTATGAAGGGTTTGACTCGTTCAACTTAACCCTTTTAGTATCTATGTTATGATGGACTTGTGATTTTTAAAGTCTAGAACGTAAAGCCCATTACTAAGTATAGCATTTCCATACAAAATGTCCTCATGAAAAATGGAAATAACATTATTCTTAGTAATGATGTTATAACCATCATTATCTAGACAAGAAACTGAAATAATGTTTCTGCTTATAGTAGGCACATAATAACAATTTATTAAATTCAAAATAAGTCAAGAAGACAAAGTTAATAGATAGTCTCCTATCTCTATTGCAGCAACCCTTACTCTGTTCCCTACTCTTAGGTCAACTTCGCCTTTAGTCAAACGTCTCCTATTTCTGAGTCCTTGTGATAAGCATTGTGCTATACCGACAAGTGCACAGGTCGTCAAGCAATACTTCTCATGCGAACACGAGAGGGTCATATTCCCTTGGGCCCGAGAAGCTACCCTTACTTCCTTTTTACAATGTCATTCAACCTAAATGATTTAAGAGAGTGAATTGAATACAAAGAAACTAAACAAATAATTAACTAAAGCAAATTTATGAGGACAAGATACGGGATAACCTAGGGCTAGGAGTGGTCACGGATGAGGATTCCCTTAGGGGTTACTAAAGTGAGTAGGATGCTTGGACTAACATGCAAGTGGCTAATTGGACCAAGAAAACCCTAGACTAGGCCAAACCGATGGTCACGGCAATTGACCCCTAATCCGGTACGGGTATTGGATACTGTACGTCTACCGCCCAAGATTACCCGTACGATTGCAATGGGTGAAGTGATTTTCTCAAACTAGAGTTAAGATACAAAGGAGTATTTAACCCTAGGAGTGGAGCGGTAAAAATACCCGATGGTCACGGCATATTTATAAGTATTTCCCTTCCAAGTTTGGTGAGTCTAACGCTAGGGCAATGATCATGCAACCCAGCATTTCCTAAGTCTTTTGATACATAGACTTCTCATACATATCAAGCATGTAAATACACCAAACAATGGATCACAAACAAGCCACAAACATTAATTAGAACAAAACATCCAAAACATCACAAGTTCACCCCCAAGGTTCACCTACATCCGGTGACCTTGGGATTTAGTTGCTCATGTTCACTAAATACAACAAGAAATACATGAAAATAATCAACAAAAGCATGAGAAGAACTCCCTCAAAGAATGAAGGCCGGAGAAGTTCCAAGTACGCCACTCAAAGGGGTGGCTTCCCTTGACTTCAACCTCCAAATGCAAGCTCTAGCTTGGAATCCTTCCTATAAACTTGCTCTCCTCGCCAAATTCTCCACGAAGTTGCCCTCCAAAAGCTTCTTCAACCTAAGATCAAAGGTAGTGGTGAGAGGTTCCAAGAAGAAGACACAAGATGCCCCAGAAACCCTAAAAATCCCATAAAAGGGTGAATCCGTGCCTCTTCACAGGTGAGCTTACGGTCCATATATGGCCCGTGAGGTAGCCTGTAATGTAAGTCGAAAGAATCTGCAAAGTTGCGAAACTGTTATAGTACTGCTACAGTAACACTTCTACAGTACTATCTGCCCCTGAATTCCTTTCGGTTGACCTCACGGCGGTGAGCTTGTCAAATGTGCGTGCTTCAACCTGCTACAGTGTTGCTACAGTGCTGGGACCCTAAAACGACGATTTCGGCGTGGATTTCTTCTCAAATAGCGTCGTTGAGCTCACCTAAGCATCTTTTGCAGCTGAAACACGAAATAACCCAATTTAGACCACAAAAGGGCATCGATTCATTAACAAAATATGAAAACTATGTGCATGCATACGTATAAAATATGTACATTTAGACGTTTATCAAACATCCCCACACCTAAGCGTTTTCTTGTCCCCGAGCAAACAAACATGAAGAATAGGAGTAAGAACATAATCGGCTAACTGTACGACCTCATCTCAAAAGTAAAGAACTTCAGAAGCATAAATGGACAAAAATCAAGAAATGAGTTGTTCAGTAAATAGTCAAGTAATACTAGCTCTATTTCCCCTAGAGTGCCCCGTGAGTGTGTGCTAACTCTCACCTTGACCTCCTCACCCTGGATTACCCCAGGATGACCATTCACCCCACACACAATGAAAATGGCATTAAAATGTTAAATACATCCTCAATACTCATTTAAGAGTCCTTCGGTTCCTAGATAAAACTTTATCTCTTAAGTGACTACGCAGCGAGTATCAGGCGATTAAGATACACGCATTTTTTTTTTCTGAGCCTCCGACTAATGTAGACTTCACAAAAATCTTTCAGACGGATGCACATGCTGGCCAAGCACAAGAGTCACCCATCCTACTTGATTACAGTCTACATAGACGCATTCATGCTATACTAGCAGAGGAATACTGTCATAGACTCATTTTTTTTTTTTTGGGATCATGTACAGACTACCTCTCAAATCCCCTGGTTAAACCCATTACAATAGTTCACTTTAGGCTAAAGAAAACAATAAAGGAACACAAAAAACTCTTAAAAGAGTATTGAAAATAGAATTTAACAATCTAATGCCAAAATCATTATGATGGGTTGGTTGGAGTGTACAAGGTAGAAGTGATCGTGTACAGGTATAGGGGTGCACTAAGGTGAAACAAAACTACATTCAAGCACAAGTACAGTACAACTCACAACTTCCATTCTACCAAGCCAGGATGTTCTAAACAGAAAAATCATATCTATCATAGGTAGTCAAAACATGCACTGATAAAAACATGCACTAATGAAAAATACTCCAAAAATCCATCCCCACACCTAAAGCTGTACATTGTCCCCAAAGTACATAAGTCAGCAGAACAAGGTGGGACAAACATGCTAAGTACAAGAAAATGGAGTAAAAGAAACTTCCCCAAACAGTTGATGAAGTATGTGATGTGATCCTTTAGTTCGTGGGGATAAATAGTGCAACGAGGGCATGGAGTGTGAGACCCAATACAAACGTCCTAAAGTACAAAAGAAAAGCGCAGATTACAACTCCATAAATCAAAATAGTAGAAAAGAGCAAGTAAAGAAAAATCCCAAAACAACCAGAAAAAGTTTAATAGGGGCGAAGCCCTGACTAACTCAAAAGTACACAGTACAACATAAAACAGGAAATGTAGCTAATACAGAAATAAAAGCAACAAAGTAAAGTAGCAAGCATGCTGTGTGAGTCTAGCGACCTGAAGGAAATGATGGTGTTGCGCAGGTGGTAGCCACAGAGGTGGTGCCGACTGACGATGAAGGGTTGTGCAAGAATGCTAAAATGTCGGTAGTGGTGGTATCAACACGGCTCACCGAGGCAATCAGTATCTGCAACTGCTCGTAGACCTCAGAACGAAATGCTTCAAATCTCTCCTCAAGTGAATGTCGATGCTCCCTGGGTGCAGCATCATGGTCTGGCTCTGACTCGGACTAAGAATCAGACTTGATGCCATAAGATGGGCTGGGGTCAGTCTGGCATCGGAACAACCTGTGGGTGCTACCCCGCTGCTCAAGAATACCAATACACACCAGTGTCTGCATACTGAGTGGAACAACTGCACCCACAACTGTCATGTCTTGGGCTCTATCAATAAGCTCCATACCCTTGATCATGCGAGTGATGTAGGGCCCGATATAAATGGATCCAAGGCGAACAAACTTTCCCTGATGAGTAAAAACATCGGCGACCAAGTGGCCCATATGAAGGGTGTACCGCTGTATGATACTGTATAACATCAGTAGGTCTGTGCGTGATACCTGATAAGTGCTTGAGTATACATGTTTGACCTACTTGTTTTACATACATTGAGCATCATTTTACCATTGATTATGTCTCATTAAGTGTATTTTGGTGTTCTTTTATGCAATTAGGTTGTGGAAGTGTTAAAGGAAGAAAAGGAAGCAAAGATGGGTTATAAAGACGTATTGTTGGGAGCTTTTATACAACACAAATGTCAAGGCACAAGAGGGGATCATGCACATGAGGGTGTGTGCCAACTTCCTGAAGAATTCAAGATGATTTGTGCGATGGAAGGGCACAAAGGCAGTCACACCTTCATGTCCCAACTTGTGTGAAGATAGTTAAAGCTCTCAAATGATGATTCGAAGAAGAAGAAGTCTTATAACTCACTACATGGACGTGTGCCCTACCATGTAGCCTCAAGATGAGAGAGTTTGGATCGCGTTTATGAAGAGTACTGTAGCAAAACTCTGGCCATTTCACTGTAGCAGTACTGTAGCAAAATTACTGTTCACGCGACCGCGTCAAAATCCCACGCGACCGCGTGGGAATTCTGCAGCCCACGCGACCGCGTGGGATCTCACGTGGTCGCGTTGAGGCACGTGACTGACTCATTTCAGGCTTATAAATAGCCCTTTTTGCCGATTCTTTTGGGATCTTTTGTGTGGCTTTTGAGAGGCGAAGCGGCTAGGGTTTGAGGAGGAGGTCTTTGCCGAATTGGAGGGCCGTTCTTCACCAACTTTGATAGTTTTTTCCTCCGTCATAGCATCGAGGGAGTCATTGGCGACCTAGCTTCGGAGAAGGATCCTTCAAGACGTTGAGCGACCCATCAAGGCCATCATCACGACTTCAAGGTGGTTTACTTCCTTGGTTTACATTGCTTTTCATTGTGTTATGTTTTGCTTTGTAATAAGCCCCATGGAGGGCTAAACCCTAGTAGATACTTGGGCATGTGAACCCTAGGTTTTGATTCATGTATTGACTTTCTTTATGCTTTCTTTTAAGTCCGAGTTTATTTGAGTTTTAATCTTGTTTAATCATTGCTTGCATGCCTTATTGATTCGTATGGTTGTTTGGTATGTTTGATTTGTTTCCTTGGTGAGAGAGAGGTCTCCATTAGGGATTAGAACATACAAGGTTAAAGAGGGTTGAGAGGGTGCGTCTTGAGATAGAGGAGTGTCCCCTTTCCCTTCCGATTGAGTGTTTCCTATCTCCGTATTCCCTAAGTTTTATGCAACCATATGGGGTGTGAGGCGTGAGATTGATAGATTTCTCCGCCGGGACCTTTGTAGGGGGTTAGGGATCTTCCGCCTAGAAGTAGGGTTAGATCTAATTTTAGGAATCGGTTTCACTCTTAGGTATCCCTAGAACTCATTGCGGTCATATGGGGTGTGAGGTGTTGAGATTGAGCGATTTCTCCGCCGGGACCTTGTAGGGGACTAGTATCGGTGGCCTGGAGGCAGGGACCGATTATTCTTGGATTACCTCGACTCATAGAACTCGGTTAGAAGCATTTAGTTAGTCTTGCACTTCATGATAGAGCCTAGGGGGAGCATTGCCCGGGTATCTCATCTTCATTGATTGAGATCTCCCTTTATTTACCCTTTGCCTATTCATCTCTGGTATTAATTTCTATGCACTCTAGATCACCACAAAATCACATTAGTCGTTAGGCTAGATTGCAGAGAAGAAGTTAGTACTAGTAGCCCTGTTCCCTGTGGATTCAACTACCCTAATCACCGGGTATAATTATTACTTCGACAACCCGTGCACTTGCGGTACACACACGCAAGGGGTGTCTCAATACCACCCTGGTGGAATCCAGTCGACCCCCTATACCACGTATCAGTAGGGTATGGATATATCTGTGGGCTGTGTCCTTCAACTGGGAGGCCTTCTTGGTGCGCGATCTGGTAGCAATGGTGTTCCAGTAGGTGGCACCAGTCATAGGATATGGGAAATCCTTGCCTAAATTCTTGAATTCCGGCCTTTGGGTGAATGCTTCCGTATAGAATCCCATGTAAACCCCCCAATTGATCTTGAGTTATTCTGTGGCTCTTCCCAAAAGCACGAAATGATATGTAGCCGGGTTGGCGAGAGAAGGGATCGAAATTATACACTTCGAAAGTGCTCAACACTTCGAGAGTCAATTCTTTATATGTAGGTTCTTCAATAGAGAATAGCTTGTCCCAACCGCCATGTGAGAGGAGTTCCAAGATCGTTTCATCCAAGCCTAGGGTCTTCAATACATCCCAATCGATTTTCTTAATCGTGCCAAAGCTCTTGCGCGAGAGGAGCACGAAACGGTTCTTATGATCTTCCTTTTTGAGCTTAGGTTGTTCGGGTGGCGGAGAAGGTTCACTCCGGGCTCTCTTGTAGGCAACTTTCTTCACCCTCATCCTACAAGGTCAAGAGAAACCCAATTAGGCAAGTTACAAGCAAAGCATAAGTGAAAAAAAAATTGAAAGATTGATGAAAAATACGCAGTGCTACAGTAACACCGAAAATTTTTTGCAAGAGTCTTGTTTGAAAACTTGATGATCTAAAAATACAACCATTCCAAAACATCATTACAAGATTGTAGTAACCAAGCAAAGAAGAAACCATGGAAAAATCAGCCCAAACAACCATGAGAACACCAAGTTTATGAGAAAGCATGCTCACCTCAAAACCTAGGGTTTATGGAGAGATCCTTAGGTTAAATCCGGCCAAAAGAGTGGTTTTTCTTCAAAATTTCAGCACACAATGAGTTTAGAGGAGATGGAGAAGGTTTTAAAGCAAGAAAAATGAAAACAAATGGATGAGAAATGAGGTAAAAGTGAGGGGTAGAAGGCTAGAAGATGGTGAATAGAAAGAAGGACCCAATGGGGGCCTTTATGCCCTAGGGACGAAGAGTCTCACGGGTAGGCTCACGGGCGTGAGCCAACCCGTGAGAGCTCTTGGGATGACTCACGGTCAAGCTCATGGCCGTGAGGCCTCTCGGTTTGGCTCACAGGCCGAGCTCACGGGCATGAGCTCGCCCGTGAGTGCTCTCGGTTTGGCTTGCGGGCAAGCTTACAGCCGTAAGCTTGCCCGCAAGGGCTCTCTGACTTGCATAAAGGCACATTCACGGGCATTAAATGGCTCTCAACTCGCTTTAGCATTGAAGAACACTCCTCTAAGTCTTAAAAACACTCAAAATAAAGCCGAACAAAGCATGAAAGCACTCAAAACATGAATCTCATGAAATCTAATCATTAAACAACTCACAACAACACACAAGCATGCATGAATGATGAAACAAAAATTGATGAAAAGATAACTACAACATGAAGAAGACTTAGACAACTAACATGCAAACACACTTCAAGAATACAGAAAAGAACCAGGACATGCATTCAAACTATAAGAAAATGGAATTGCAATGAATTTAAAACTTGGGTTGCCTCCCAAGAAGCACTTGGTTAACGTCATTAGCTTGACATGTTTTACCTCAAAGTTCATGGTGGGACAAAAGAAGGGAAGTTACCTCCAATCTTCGATGATGTATTGTTACCCAAAAAGTAATGCTTCAACTGGTGACCGTTGACCTTAAAAGTCCATTTTTGCGGATGAGATACCTCAACGATGCCATGAGGGAACACTTGAGTTACGATGTAAGGGCCATGCCATCATGATTTTAATTTTCCAGGGAATAGTTTTAGTCTTGCATTGAAAAGTAGCACTTGGTCCCCAGGTTGAAAGCACTTAGCTTGCTTAATATGCCGGTCATGATATTCCTCCATCTTCTCTTTATATTTAACCGATGTATCATAGGCCAGAGCTCACCATTCCTCTAATTCATTCAGTTGGAGTTTCCTTTTGCGACCAGAAAGATAAGGGTCAAAATTGAGTTGCTTTATGGAGTGGATCCAATAGGTGTCTTGTATGCGGTTCTATATGCCCACAATGCATCGTCAAGTTGGTCAGCCCAATCCCGTCGGTGATAATTGACTGTTTTCTCAAGGATCTGCTTCAATTCTCTATTCGAAAATTTAACCTGGCCGCTGGTTTGAGGATGATAAGCAGTCAAAACTTAGTGCGACACCCCGTATCGTTTTAGTACTTTTTCAAATTGAGAGTTACAAAAGTGGATGCCCCGATCACTAATGATTGTTCTGGTTGCCCCGAATAGGGAAAATAATTTTTTCAAGAATTTCACAACAACTCTTGCATCACATGACGGGGAGGCTTGTGTTTCTACCCATTTGGAGACATAATCCACTGCCACAAGAATATATTTGTTTCCCTGGGAGTTGGGGAACGGGGCACATGAAATCAATGCCCCAAACATCAAATACTTCGCATGCTTGATTCCATGATTGTGGCATTTCTTCTCTTTTAGAAATATTCCCCGATCGCTAACATCTGTCCCAATGCTGCACCAATGCCTGAGCATCTTAAAATATAGTTGGCCAATAAAACCCGGCATCAAGAACCTTCTTAGCTGTTCGGCTTCCACTATAATGGCCTCCTGTCGGTCCAGAATGATAATGCTTCAAGATGTCTTGCCCTTCCACGTTTGAAACACACCTTCTAACAATTTGATCAGAGCAGACCCTAAACAAGTAGGGGTCCTCTGAAAAATAATACTTTACATCATCAAAGACCTTCTTCCTTTGTTGGTGAGTGAGCCACTTGGGGAAAGTTTTTTTTGCCAGATAGTTAGCAATGTCAGTGAACCATGGGGTCTCATCTTTTGCCATCACTTGAATACTACAAAGTTGCTCCCCAGGAAATGTATCATTTATCTCTCTCCTTTCTAGCGTGTCATCATTAGGACCCTCAAGGCGGGAGAGGTGGTCAGCAGCTAAGTTTTCTGCCCCCTTTTTATATCTTATCTCCAAATCGAATTCTTGAAGAAGTAGCACCCAGTGGATCAGTCGAGGCTTGCCATGCGACTTGTTCAATAGATACTTTAGGGCAGAATGGTCTATGTAAACAATCACCTTGGCCAATACCAAATATAACCTGAACTTGTCAAATGCAAAGACTACCGCCAGCAATTCCTTCTCGGTAGTAGTATAGTTCTCTTGGGCATCATTCAAAGTTTTTCTTGCATAATAGATAGGATGAAAGTGTTTATCCCTTCGTTGCCCAAGCACTGCACCAACAGCATAGTCACTTGCATCACTCATCATCTCAAACGGCAGACTCCAGTCAGGGGGAACCATGATAGGTGCTTCAATTAGTCTCTGCTTGAGTGTTAAGAAGGCGCGCATGCATTTACTAGTGAATTCAAAAGGGGCATCCTTCTCCAAAAGCTTTGTTAATAGTCGGGCAATGGATGAGAAATCTTGCACAAACCTTCTGTAAAACCCGGCATGTCCTAAAAAGCTTCTGATTGCCTTCACTAAAGTCGGGGGTGGAAGTTTCTCAATAGTGGCGATCTTTGCCCTGTCCACCTCAATCCCATGTTTCAAAATTTTATGTCCAAGAACTATACCATCCTTGACCATAAAATGACACTTCTCCCAGCTGAGCACTAGATTCGTCTCCTCACATCTGCTTAGGACCCATTCAAGATTTTTGAGGCAAAATCAAATGAATCACCAAAAACTGAGAAGTCATCCATAATTACTTCAATAATATCCTCCACTATGTCCTCGAAAATAGCCATCATACATCTCTGGAAAGTGGCCAGTGCATTACAAAGCCCAAAAGGCATCCACCAGTAAACAAAGGTACCATAAGGACAGGTGAAAGTAGTCTTCTCCTGATCTTCTGGAGCTATGGGAATTTGAAAATATCTAGAGAAGCCGTCTAAAAAGCAATAATAAGAGTGTCCTGCAAGCCGCTCAAGCTTCTGATCGATGAAGGGCAAAGGGAAATGATCTTTCCTTGTGGCATCATTAAGTTTCCTGTAGTCTATGTAGACCCTCCACCCTGTTACTGTTCTAGCAAGGATGAGTTCATTTTTTTCATTAGTCACAACTGTCATACCCCCCTTCTTAGGTACCACCTAGACTGGACTCACCCATGCACTGTCGGAAATGGGGTAGATGATACCCGCATCAAGAAGCTTGATGACTTCATTCTTTACTACCTCTTTCATGTTGGGATTCAGTCTTCATTGGGGTATTGCCATCATCTTGTGATTGTCTTCCATAAGAATTTTGTGAGTACAGAACGATGGACTGATCCCCTTTATATCTGCGATTTTCCAAGCAATTGCCTTCTTGTGCTTCTTGAGTACATCTAAAAGTTTACCCTTCTATTATCCTGTCAAATCTAATGCAATGATAACCGGGAGTGTAGAATCTTCCCCCAAGAAAGCATATTCCAAATGATCAGGTAGTGGCTTCAGTTCCAGTTCAGGTGGTTCTTCAAGTGATGATATCAATCTTCCGTAATTGCTTAAATCATGCTTCTCAATTCTCTGATCTTCCATTTCAGATGAACTATCACTTCCTGAGCTATCATCCACTACATGTATCTCTGCTTTGATAGAATTCAAGTCCCCCTCCTTTACATAATCCGTTCCTTCGGAGCTGTCTGACATTGTTTGATATGTCCCTTTTTCAAGTCCGTCTGAATTATTTTTCGACCATTCGTTGACGGAGTCAAGCTGACAGCTTGGTGGATAAGAATGCCCAAAAAGATCCATCCTTTCTGTCTGTGAGTACTGCTGGAGCAAAGAGTCAGTATTATGGTATTCCAAGGCTACATTGATTGAGTCTTCACAGTACTGTTTCTTCCACTGATTATCCAATAGAGTCAGTATTATATGTATTTTCCTTCCAAGTTTGGTGAGTCTAACACGAGGGCAATGATCATGCAACCTAGCATTTTCTAAGTCTTTTGATACATAGAGTTCTCATACATATCAAGCATGTAAAAACACCAAACAATGGATCACAAACAAGCCACAAACATTAATTAGAACAAATCATCCAAAACATCACAAGTTCACCCCCAAGGTTCAGTTACATCCGGTGACCTTGGGATTTAGTTGCTCATGTTCACTAAATACAATAAGAAATATATGAAAAAAACCAACAAAAGCATGTAAAGAACTTCCTCAAAGAATGAAGCCCGGAGAAGTTCCAAGGACGCAACTCAAAGGGGTGGCTTCCCTTGACTTCAACTTCCAAATGCAAGCTCTAGATTGGAAATCCTTCCTATAAACTTGCTCTCCTTGCCAAATTCTCCACGAAGTTACCCTCCAAAAGCTCCTTCAACCTCAGATCAAAGGTAGCGGTGAGAGGCTCCAAGAAAAAGACACAAGATGCCCCAAAAGAAACCCTAAAAATCCCATAAAAGAGTGAATTCATGCCGCTTCACGGGTGAGCTCATGGTCCATATATGGCCCGTGAGGTAGCCTGTAATGTGAGTCGAAAGAATCTGCAAAGTTGCGAAACTGTTACAATACTGCTACAGTGCTGTCAGGCCCCTGAATTCCTTGCGGTTGACCTCACGACCGTGAGCTTGCCCGTGAGGGTTTCCAGACTTAGAATATTCTTCAAATGTGCGTGCTTCAGCCAGCTGCAGTGTTGCTACACTGCCCGGGACCCTAAAAAGATGATTTCGGCATAGATTTCTTCTCAAATCACGTCGTTGAGCTCACCTAAGCATCTTTTGCACCTGAAACACAAAATAACCCAATTTAGACCACAAAAGGGCATCGATTCATTAACAAAATACAAAAACTATGTGCATTATATGTATAAAAATATGTACATTTAGACGTTTATCACCCTGCACATTTGAACAAATGTGAGAAGCACATCCGGTATCCAATACCCATGATATAGAAATAGAGAGATTGACTTCTATCATATAGATACCTGAAGTAGAGGACTTGCCTCCCTTTTTTAACTCTTCCAAGTAAATTGGACAGTTTCTCTTCCAATGACTAGCTTCATTGCAGTGAAAACACATACCCTCCTTTTGAGGTTTGACCTTGGGTTTCTTAGCCTCCTTGCCTTTGGAATAAGGTCCAACCTTCTCCTTTGGCTTGGACTTAGCTTTACCCTTCCACTTTCCTCCCTTTCTCTTGTCCTTTCGTACCATAAGCACCAGGATGGATTTCTTGATACTCTCCTCAGCATTTTTAAGCATCTCATGCAGCTCAGTAAGTGTCTTATCCATACTATGCATGTTATAGTACATGACAAACTGATCATAACTATCTGGCAAGTACCCTAAGATAAGGTTCACCGCAAGTTCCTTTCGGATCGGCGCATCAAGTTTCTCTAGCGTATCAATATACCCCTTCATCTTGAGTACATGGGCACTTACCGAAGTACCCTGAGCCTTCCTACAAGAGGTCAACGCTTTTGTGGTCATGAAGCTTTCATGCCTGGCTTGTTCTTATAACATTTTCTTAAGATGCACCATAATATCATAAGCCTCCATATCCATGAACTGCTTTTGCAATTCTAGACTCATGGTTGCCAGCATGAGGCAGGTAACATCATTAGAGTCATTCTTTGACTTGTCAAATGCCTCTTTAACTGTAGCTGTAGTGTTCCTTGGCAGTGCTTCAGGCAACGGTTTCTCAATGGATTCCAATTTCCATTCTTGCCTAAGAGCAATTTTCAGGTTTCGAGACTATTCAAGGAAATTGGTTTCACTGAGCTTATCCTTCTCAAGGATAGATCGAAATGAAAAAAATTGTGGATTTCCATTATTGGTTATCATTATGATCTACACAGAATTAAAAGAAAGATTTAGTTACGAGGTCTTTAAAATTTTCCCACAATTACAAATTAATATCCCAATGTAAATAATAGGTTGTTAGTGATTTATTGAGGGCCAAGATCCATATTTCACTTCATCTTGGTCAAGCTGAGCTTGTATACCCAAGACTAGGTTATTTAGGTAGGAACTCTTTCCAATCACATCACATGTGATTCTTGGATATAATTGGGTTAACATTTAGTGTTAAAGCACATCCCAATTGACAGGATCCCCGAAAGTGCACGGGTTTGTCAAAGTAATAAAAGTTACCCCGGTGAGAGGGTAGTCGAATCCACAGGGAATAGGGAGTTAGAATACGAGATTTCACTATTAAAACTATGCGAAGTACGGAAAAGTAGTAATCGATTTGTGTGTGAATTGCGAGAACAATTATACTAAAGACAGGAAATTAAATAGAGAAAGGTGAAAGATTAGAAATCGCAAGAAAAGAGATTAAAGAGGATTTAACAATTAATGAAGTGGGGTATCCGGACAAGTTATCTCTAGGATCTATGCTTCTAGTGCAAGACTATGCTATTATACCTTCCTATTGATGCTAATTAAGTCGAGGAAATCCTTAGACTCACGGTCCCAAACCTAAGGTCAACCGTGACTAACCCCAACACTATGCCCCGGTATTAGGATTCACAACAACCCTTCACTCTATCGCTCGCACGATTAAGTCCCAGGGGAGTACATCTACCTAAACCTCACACTACGTGGGATTGCATTAAGTTTTAGGGACTCCTAGTGATTAAACCTGTTCCTATGTGTAGTTCTAACCCTTTGGTCCAGGAGGAAGAACCCTAGTCTAGATTAAGCCCCAGTGCATAGGATTCACTTCAACCCTTCACTCCGTTACTCGCGTAACTAAGCCCCAGGGGAGTTTATCTACCTAGCACTTCACTCTATCTTGACCGCTATTAAATCAAGGAAACGGAGATAGCGAGAAATCACACCGTAGGGGAAAGGGGTACATCGCTACCTCACAACTCTCCCTCTCAACCCTCTTCAATCTTAAAGAGTCTAATCCTATAGGAGTTGTCACACCTCCAAAGGAAAACCTAGATTGCTCTCAACCCTAGTGTCACATCTAAGAGAAAACAATAGCAAGATAAAATTAAGATCGAAACTCAATTCTTATTCATCAATAATGGAAAAGCATAATAACAATGTCAAAGAAACATAATAACCCTAGAGTTTTACAAGTTCGAATACCCACAAGGGGTTTAGCTCCTCATGGAGCTATACATGTTCATCAATGTATATAATAAAACAAGAAGTAAAGACATAGATGAAAACCCCCTTGCGTATGGTGTGGCCGTGGTCTTTTGCGGCCGCCGGACGTTGATGACGATGCCGATGACGCGCTCAAAACCTCCACGAAGTCCTCTCCAAAACCCTAGCCGCCCTCTCCAAAGTTGAGGAGAAAATTAGGTCAAAAGATGTCTCAAAAAGTCTCCAAATCGGGCTTTTATAATGTGGAGTCGCGGCTTTAAATTTGCTGAAATCGGGATTTCACACGGCCGTGTGGAATTTCCACACGCCCGTGTGAAAATTCTGGAAAACTGATTTTCGGTCGACCGTAAACAGTAATTTGTTACAGTACTTCTACAGTAATTTGTTACAGTACTTCTACAGTAATTGTGCCGAAACGCTCCCGAATTCGTCGTTCTTCATCGAGGCCGTTGAATTGGGCACACAATCAACGGTAGATCGTGTCGATTGCTTCGAATCGCCTAATTGGTGAAGTTCTCCTTGTTGGCATGAGTTAGACTTATTATGAATGTGACTGCCTTTGTGCCCATCCAAAGGAGGTTGGCACACACCCACAAGTCTATGCTCACGCCTTACTCCTTGCTTAGTACGAAAATCTTCCCAACAACGCCAAACACGACCTAACTTCGTTCATTTCCTTCATTTTATCTTCACAACCCTACAATGCACAAAAGTAAAAAATTGCACACTTTTTAGTGATAAAATCTGATTAAATTAATGCTCATTGTAAGATAATAACACTTCGCATTACTATAACACGAGCACTTATCAAATCCCCCCACACTTAAGCTTTTGCTTGTCCTCAAGCAAAAAAAAACGTGAAAGTACTTGGGAAGAACAATTGAAAGTGCTCGGCCTTAGGTTCACCAAAAGTATGCAAAAGAAGCATTCTACAAGTAAAGGGAAATCAAAACATTGCATAAGGTTACCATTGCTCTAGTTAAAAACTCGAATCATAAAGGATGAAAACTCGAAAAATGTGTTAGTATGTGTGATCTCACTCAAGAGAACCAACGAGTACTCCTCAAACTTTGGTTACAAAGGACTTATTTATATACAAAAACCAAAAAAATAGGGGAGGAAGTAGTAGCTTCACACATCCTTGAAGGTAGCCCTTTCCTAGGCGGCCGCCAAAGGTGGCTTTCACACTTTCGAGGAGGTAGCTCTTTCTACCGTGGTAGTAGCTTTCACGCATCCCATAAGATAGCTCTTTCTCTCATTAGGACATAACTTGTATCCGACTTATGAGAGTAGCTACATACTTCATAGGCGGTAGCTCTTTCCACCCCAAATGCATAATTAAATCAAAGCTAATATTCAGAAACTCCTATATATTTTTATACTTTTTTTTTCTCTTTTCCTTTTTTTTTTATGCATTTTCCAAAGAAAAACTAAGAACGATGATAAACTTGTCCTTAAAAACTTCAAGATTTGAGTTTCCAATGGATTCCAAGAGTAAGTTGTGCAATATAAGAATATCGAGCAAAAAATTCCTAAAATTCAAGTAAAAACTAGAGCATGATAGGACACAATGTTAAAAATTCTCCTAAACTATAAGAATACAACCGTTGCAACTAAGGTGAACCGCCATAGGCTACATGAGCATAAGCAATTGAACGCACAAGTAAAGGTGTGTGCAATGTGAACTCCCCCCCACACTTAAGATGTACATTGTCCCCAATGTACGCATGCAAGCACAATAAAAATTAAGAATTGTGAAACAATTAGTGTGGAAGTAGGCAATTGAAACATTACTTCCCTGAACTCCAAGTGTTGCGTTTGATGGAGCTAGGTGCATTGAGAGTTGAGTCTCAATGGGTTGTGAAGAGCACACGGTCCCATGACCGTGTTTATGACTATTCCTTAGATTCCTTTCATCCAAGACCATCTGCGCACACATACACAAGGGTTCAGTATAGCTCAATAAAGACTCGAGTATATAGAATATGAAAATGAAATACAACTCAAGAGAAAAGCTAAATAAAATATAAACTCGGAAGGAGAGTCCTTTCTGAGTACTACAAGTCCAAAATAAAATAGAAAAGTACAAGAATGAAAATCAAATAAAAATAAAGAAAAACTAAATCTAAGACGCCTCAGCGTCGGTGTCCTGGATAGAAGCCTCTGGTACTGCTAGAGGCTCTGTCGGTGCAGGTGGATCTGCCGCTGCTGCTGCTGGTGATGCTGGAGCTGGGGATGCTGGTGGTGTAGGAGTGGAAGCTCGGGGTCGGACCACGAATGGTGAAGTCATGGCTCGCTCGAGTAACTGCTGTATGCTGTGTAATCGAGCCATGACCTATGTGTGCTGTGCATCCTGTGTGGCCCTGACCTCAGCCACCTCGGATCGTATCACCCCTACTGCGCTCTCGAGGCGCTCCAGTCGATCCTGGCCTCGAGAGGGTGAAAACATGCGCACCGGAGGTGGCTCCGGCGCGGTGGGTGGTGCCTCGGCCTCTGTATCCGCTGTCGGGGGGTGGCAAAAGTAGATGTAAGGTTGGTTGTACTTCCCCAACCTCATCGTCCTCCATTGGCCTTTGTTGGTGTATGTTCAAAATATAGCGCTGATAATGTTTTCTGGCCATGCCCATTTGTCTCAGCATCTCCAAGCTAATCGGGGATGGTATAACTGTCTTTTCCATTCCTTTAATTGCTTCCCGAAGGCCCATCCCCTTGATGAGTTTTGTCACGTACGACCCTGTAAAAATGGCTCCAAGCCTTGGGTACTGGCCCTGATGTCGCATGTAATCTGCCAGGATATACCCAAGATGGAGTGGCTCGCTCCTAACCATTGAATGTAGGTAAAGGAGCTCCTGCCTGCTTAAGACTCCCGTACTATCGCCCCGACCGTTCACTGATCTACTCAGAATGGCGTGAATGTACCTGTAAGCTGGTCGTGACAGACAAGTGGCTTTCGATACCCCTGGCTCATATCGCCCTTGTCCACACAACACTCTGTAAGCTCCTTGAGGTGTCAAACTGCCAGAAAAATCAGTCGGAAGGTTCCCATACTCCTCCGTCTCTGTATATGCTTGATCATATAAACCCATTCGAATAGAAAACTGCGTCACGAACATGTTATAATCGTGACCAAAGGCCCTGAATTGTATAGTGTCGGTACTTGTCAAGTCTCTATGTGATTTGTTGAACTCAAAGGACGCTAGTACTTCCAAAGAGAGTGAGCGATTCACCGGTTCTTTAATAGTCAACAGATGTTTCCATCGCCAAGCCGCTAAGAGTTCTTCAATCTCATCTGCCATTTCGTCTCCCCACTCAGCTGTCCTTAAATAACTCAAGTCTATGTATCAAGATTGTCCAAACTTTAGTTTCTCCAATCTATCATATCTCGTTCGGTGCTCGGGCTTGGCGAAGGTAATCTGCTCCTTAGATGGCTCGAAGGGCCTCTTGCTAGCTGCTTGCCGTGTCCTGGATGCGATTCCTGAAAAGAAATAAATTAATCGGTCATTAGATTCAATTCCTCAGGATCCCACACGCCCGTGTGAAAATTCCACACGGCCGTGTGGATTTCCAGGCGGACGCACTGCACGGTGATGGAGTTAGCATATCAAATTCTTATAACAGTTGTTCTTGAAACCTTCGCAAATGTATTCGTATGCCACTAAATCATGCAAATCGAATGAATGCATAACAAAAACGGAGTGAATTTGTTGTTGACGAAGAACAAGGGTTTGAAGTTTTTACCGGTGATGTTGATGAAGAAAAACTTAAAATCGGTCGGAGGACTCCAAATAAACCTCAGAAAAGATCGGGGAAGTGATAGAGAGGGTCGAAAAGTGTTCCAGAGTTCAAAACAAAACGAGGAACGAGTGGAATCCACAATGAAACGCATAACTTTTGAAATCCTGGGGATCCACACGGCCGTGTGGAAGTATCACACGGCCGTGTGCCTCGGGAATTATGATTCACAAGGGCCAACACACGCCCCTGTGTGCACTCTGATTGCTCTCTGAACTACCCCACACGGCCGTGTGAGACACCCACACAGCCGTGTGCCTTCACAGGGGGATCCACAGGGGCACCCAGACGGCCCTGTGGATTCTCGGGAAAACACAGAAGGTCTCTGAAAACTTTCACACTGCCGTGTGCCCAACTTGGCCAAGAACACAAGGCCGGCCACAGGGGCACCCACACGCCCCTGTGGCTTCTCTGACTCGCCCGAGAAAAACTAAGTGTTTCACACGGCCGTGTGAATACGCCACACGGCCGTGTGCCTTTCACAAGCTCTCTCACAGGGGCTCACACATGCCCCTGTATATTCTCGGGAAGAAAGGGTTTTCTCTGCAGAGTTTCACACGGCCGTGTGCCTTAGCACAGTGGCACTCACAGGGGCACCCACACGCCCCTGTGGACTCTCTGGAAAAGAGTTGAGTTCTGCGAGATTTCACACGGCCGTGTGGAATTTCCACACGGCCGTGTGCCCCTACTGAGGTTGTTCACAGGGGCACACACACGCCCCTGTGCCCTCACTGGTTGAGCTCTGATTTGGTAACACACGGCCGTGCGGAATTTCCACACGGCCGTGTGTTTTCTCTGGTTACTCAGAAAAATTCACAGACTCTTCCAAAAATTTCAGAAACTCTTTTAAAACACTTAGAGCTTGTATAAATCATAAAAACATGACCAGAGACCATAGAAAACACACTCAACCAACTCAAACTTCGTCAGTTAACATTAAGGCACACGAAAATATCAAAAGTCCACAAAAGAAACCGCAGCACATGCATTAAAAATTCAAGACACCAACACTAAGACTTTTATTTATCCTAAAACTAAACTAGGTCCTAGAAAAACTGTAAAACCTTGGGTTGCCTCCCAAGAAGCGCTTGTTTAACGTCACTTAGCTTGACGTACCTGATCTTACCTTATGGGGGCTTGAGAAATAATACCTCCTTGCTGTCATCGCACACTTCACCACCAAAATAAGGCTTCAACCGATGCCCATTCACCTTAAACGTACCCTTCTCCGGATGAGTGATTTCAACTGCCCCATTGGGTGATACATGCGTAACCGTGTAAGGACCAAACCATCTCGATTTCAATTTCCCGGGGAAGAGTCGCAACCGTGAGTTGAACAATAATACCTTGTCGCCCACTTTGAATTCTTTAGGTGACTTAATGTGTTTATCGTGCCACCGTCTGATCCTTTCTTTATAGATTCGAGCATTCTCATATGTTTTCAACCTCCACTCATCAAGCTCATTGAGATGGAGCAATCTTTGCCCACCGGTCTTGCTCAAATCAAAGTTCATCGCCTTTATTGCCCACTATGCCTTATATTCGAGCTCTACTGGTAAATGACATGACTTCCCATAAACCAAACTGTATGGAGTAGTTCCTATCGGAGTTTTGAATGCTGTTCGATAAGCCCAGAGTGTATCATCCAACCGTTCAGACCAATCTCTCTTTCCTTGCTCTACAGATTTTGTCAGAATCCTCTTGAGTTCTCTATTGGTCACCTCAACTTGTCCACTAGTTTGTGGGTGGTACGGGGTCGCAAGGCGATGGTGTACTCCGTATCTTTTAAGCACTTTCTCCAATTGGAAGTTGCAAAAATGTGTTCCTCGATCACTGATGATAACCCTCGGGGTCCCAAATCGAGCAAACAGCCTCTTTAAAAATTTTACCACTGTCCTAGCATCATTAGTCGGCAGTGCTTGAGCTTCGACCCATTTTGAAACATAATCGACTGCCACCAATATGTATTGGTTCCCATTGGACTTCGAAAACGACCCCATGAAATCGATGCCCCAAACATCAAATACCTCACAAAATTGCATAGGGTTCTGAGGCATCTCATCTCGCCGTGACAAATTTCCTGACCTCTGGCAGCTATCACATCGAAGGACAAATTGGTGAGCATCCTGGAATAAAGTCGGCCAATAGAACCCTGCAGCCAAAACTTTCTCCGCAGTTCTACTTGATGCGTAATGGCCTCCAACCGGTCCAGAATGACAGTGAGCAAGGATATCCCATCCTTCCTTCCTCGAGGCGCATCTCCGAACCACATGGTTTGCACAAATACGAAAAAGATATGGATCATTCCAGAAATAATGCTTCAGATCACTAAAGAATTTCTTTTTCTGTTGGAATGTCAGCCCTTGTTTGAGCACCTTCCCTGACAAATAATTGGCAAAGTCTGCAAACCATGGGACCTCATCTGATGATAATTCTGAATTCTCAAGTGAGTATAGGTGTTCCTCCAGGAAAGAATCGTTGATTTCCTTACTTGATGGCTCTTGTCCAACACTTCCCTCTAACCGAGACAAGTGATCAGCCACCATGTTTTCAGTCCCTTTCTTGTCCTTTATCTCCATGTCAAACTCTTGCAGTAGCAGTATCCATCTGATCAACCTTGGCTTTGCGTCTGCTTTGCTCATGAGGTAACGAAGAGCTGAATGGTCTGTAAAAACAGTGACTCTCGACAAGATGAGATACGGTCTGAATTTGTCGAGGGCAAATACCACTGCTAGCAACTCCTTCTCCGTGGTGGTGTAGTTCTCTTGAGCCTCTGTGAGAGTCTTACTTGCATAATAGATAGGTTGGAAATGTTTACCCCTTCTTTGCCCCAAAACTGCTCCAATAGCGTGATCACTTGCATCGCACAAGAGCTCGAATGGCTCGTTCCAATCAGGTGTAACTAGAATTGGGGCTTGCACCAGTTTCTGTTTAAGCACATTGAAGGCCGTCGTACATTCCTCACTGAAATCAAACGGAGCATCTTTTTCGAGGAGTTTGGTCAATGGTTGTGTGATTTTCGAAAAGTCCTTGATGAACCGTCTATAAAATCCTGCATGACCCAAGAAACTCCGAATCCCCTTAACATTTGCTGGTGTTGGTAGCTTGTCTATCACTTCGATCTTGGCTTTGTCTACCTCCATGCCTTGTCGAGAGATCTTGTGCCCTAAAACAATACTTTCCTGAACCATGAAATGGCATTTCTCCCAATTAAGTACAAGGTTTGTTTCTTCACACCTCGTTAGCACTCTTTCCAAATTTTTCAAGCATAGATCAAAGGAATCACCGAACACTGAAAAGTCATCCATGAATACCTCCATTATATCTTCCAGAAAGTCATCAAAAATAGCAGTCATGCACCGTTGGAATGTTGCGGGTGCATTACACAGTCCGAACGGCATCCTTCTATATGTAAACGTCTCGTAGGGACAAGTGAAAGTTGTCTTCTATTGATCTTCTGGGGCTATAGGGATCTGAAAATAAGCTGACATCCCATCTAGGAAGCAGTAATATTGATGTCCGGCCAGCCGCTCCAACATTTGATCAATAAAAGGCAGTGAAAAATGATCCTTTCGGGTTGCGTCATTCAACCTTCTGTAATCAATGCATACCCTCCATCCGGTGACTGTTCTCGTTGGAATGAGTTCATTTCGTTCATTCTTGATCACTGTCATCCCTCCTTTCTTTGGAACCACTTGCGTTGGGCTCACCCAAGCGCTGTCAGAGATAGGATAGATAATCCCTGCATCCAACAGTTTCACCACTTCTGCCTTAACAACCTCCTTCATATTTGGATTTAGCCTTCTTTAAGGTTGAATTACCGACTTGAAATTGTCCTCCATTAGGATTTTATGTGTACAAAACGAAGGATTTATTCCCTTCAAATCTGAGATTTTCCAAGCAATGGCAGATTTGTGCTTCTTCAACATTTCAACCAACCTTCCCTTCTGATCCGGGGAGAGAGAAGAAGCTATGATAACGGGGAGTTTCATTTCTTCTGCTAGATATGCATACTCCAAATGTGTTGGTAATGTCTTTAATTCCAAATCAGGTGGTTCTTCAATAAATGGCCGCAGACGGCTTTCCTTCAATCGATCAATATCTTCAAACTGAATCGTTCCTTGTTCCCCAATACTTTCTGCGATGTTCTATAAAATATGGCTGTTGAGATGTTCTTGGGTTCCCTTCGTAGCCTCTATCTCACATGCTTCCTTAGTTAAGTCTATGATTCCCACTGAAAAGACCTCTTGACTTTGTTCGATATAACCTGATTCAAACTGAACAAGGACTCTTTCTAAATTCTCTTCTGAATCCTCGCTCAAAGAAGCCAAAGCCGATCTCTCGAAGTCATCTAACACAGTGCCTAACTCACACTCCATGGCCTGTCCTATACAAGGATGATCGACAACTGTTTCTCTTTCCATGGAGGTACTATTAAATGATTGCCCGTACTCAATGCTATTCACAACCACATGTACTGGGAACAATTGAATTTTCTGTTCCACCACCTCCACCATTCCTGTAAGTGTGTCAAAAATTTCAATTGCATCAAACATCCCCTTTCTTCTCAAGCTGAGACCAAAAACAAAAGGAAAAAAGGTAAGAACAATGATAGATGAAGAAAATATGGAATAGAAAGTGAAGTGAATAGCTAAAATAGTGAAAAACAAATATCTAAAACGCCTATTCCCCAGCAACGGCGCCAAAAACTTTGACAGGATCCCCGAAAGTGCACGGGTTTGTCGAAGTAATAAAAGTTACCCCGGTGAGAGGGTAGTCGAATCCACAGGGAATAGGGAGTTAGAATACGAGATTTCACTATTAAAACTATGCGAAGTACAGAAAAGTAGTAATCGATTTGTGTGTGAATTGCGAGAACAATTATACTAAAGACAGGAAATTAAATAGAGAAAGGTGAAAGATTAGAAATCGCAAGAAAAGAGATTAAAGAGGATTTAACAATTAATGAAGTGGGGTATCCGGACAAGTTATCTCTAGGATCTATGCTTCTAGTGCAAGACTATGCTATTATACCTTCCTATTGATGCTAATTAAGTCGAGGAAATCCTTAGACTCACGGTCCCAAACCTAAGGTCAACCGTGACTAACCCCAACACTATGCCCCGGTATTAGGATTCACAACAACCCTTCACTCTATCGCTCGCACGATTAAGTCCCAGGGGAGTACATCTACCTAAACCTCACACTACGTGGGATTGCATTAAGTTTTAGGGACTCCTAGTGATTAAACCTGTTCCTATGTGTAGTTCTAACCCTTTGGTCCAGGAGGAAGAACCCTAGTCTAGATTAAGCCCCAGTGCATAGGATTCACTTCAACCCTTCACTCCGTTACTCGTGTAACTAAGCCCCAGGGGAGTTTATCTACCTAGCACTTCACTCTATCTTGACCGCTATTAAATCAAGGAAATGGAGATAGGGAGAAATCACACCGGAGGGGAAAGGGGTACATTGCTACCTCACAACTCTCCCTCTCAACCCTCTTCAATCTTAAAGAGTCTAATCCTATAGGAGTTGTCACACCTCCAAAGGAAAACCTAGATTGCTCTCAACCCTAGTGTCACATCTAAGGGAAAACAATAGCAAGATAAAATTAAGATCGAAACTCAATTCTTATTCATCAATAATGGAAAAGCATAATAACAATGTCAAAGAAACATAATAACCCTAGAGTTTTACAAGTCCGAATACCCACAACGGGTTTAGCTCCTCATGGAGCTATACATGTTCATCAATGTATATAATAAAATAAGAAGTAAAGACATAGATGAAAACCCCCTTGCGTATGGTGTGGCCGTGGTCTTGTGCGGCCGCCGGACGTCGATGACGATGCCGATGACGCGCTCAAAACCTCCACGAAGTCCTCTCCAAAACCCTAGCCGCCCGCTCCAAAGTTGAGGAGAAAATTAGGTCAAAAGATGTCTCAAAAAGTCTCCAAATCGGGCTTTTATAATGTGGAGTCGCGGCTTTAAATTTGCTAAAATCGGGATTTCACACGGCCGTGTGGAATTTCCACACACCCGTGTGAAAATTCTGGAAAACTGATTTTCGGCCGACTGTGAACAGTAACTTGCTACAGAGTTTTTCTATTGTTACAGTACTTCTACAGTAATTGTGCCGAAATGCTCCCGAATTCGTCGTTCTTCATCGAGGCCATTGAATTGGGCACAGAATCAACGGTAGATCGTGTCGATTGCTTCGAATCGCCTAATATGTGAAGTTCTCCTTGTTGGCATGAGTTAGACTTATTGTGAATGTGACTGCCTTTGTGCCCCTCCAAAGGAGGTTGGCACACACCCACAAGTCTATGCTCACGCCTTACTCCTTGCTTAGTCCGAAAATCTTCCCAACAACGCCAAACACGATCTAACTTCGTTCCTTTCCTTCATTTTATCTTCACAACCCTACAATGCACAAAAGTAAACAATTGCACACTTTTTAGTGATAAAATCTGATTAAATTAATGCTCATTGCAAGATAATAACACTTCGCATTACTATAACACGAGCACTTATCACCAATCTTTTCATTGCCTAGTGCTAAGACCGTCCCACTACACATGTTAAGTCAAACCTTTACTCGAGTGTTGGCCATAACCATTATCCCAACACTTGCCTCACAAAGATAATCTCATGTGCTCAGCTTTGGCATAACCCGTGTTTCGATGATCGATGCCTTGACAAGTTTAGAGTAAGGGAAGGCATTTTCATGACTTACTATTGTTGGGATTAATTACGGCTTACATGGCAATAGAAAAATTCCATTCATCCAAAACATATGCAAAGAATAAATAAAAAAAAAGAAATAAATGTGACATTTATGGGCCATAAAATCCAAAGCCTAGAGACTATCTCCGGTAGGTTACTTTTCTAGTTGTGCCACGACGAGCTCTCCCACCAACCTTTGGGGCTCTTTCTTCATCAAGTTGTCTTGTCTTTAATTTTTATAAAATAAAAAATAAAATTAATGACGACACGCAGCTCTTACACAAAAATATAACGACTCGCAAATAAAACGACACACAGGCCGTTTAAACAGCTAAGGCCCATGAACACACCAACCAACATTGATCATATGCATATTAAATAAACCAAGCAAGAAAGACATGGAATCCAAATTTTAATTAACTTTTAATTTAAACCATACAGGAATTGTGTGTTTAGGTTTTAAGAACTAACCCAGTGATGGGCTTGGGTGTTAACCCAAACGATCAAACCCTTTGATCTACTTCATCAAATGAAATATTCTTAAAAACCCTAAAACTCACTATTTGTTGATTTGTGCTATCAATCAAACTAATCAATTCCTTATATAGAATTTTAATGTTTAAGACATAACAATTATACCAAAAACAATAAAACAATCATACCATAAGAGCACACACACACACACACACATATATATATATATATATATATATGGCACATACCAAAATAAGCCTAACAAAACAATTTTAAAAACTTAAAAATGGACGTATGGCCTAAAATATATAAATAAAAAATTTTAAAATCCTAATCAAATCAAGATTTGCATATAGGAAATAAAATCATTCTAAAAATAAGCACGATCATTTATTTCCTAATCATATTAGAAAATATTAATTAGTTAATCAGATTAACAAAATTAACAGAATAAAGATATAATAAGGATGATAAATTATTTCCTAATCATACTAGAAAATATTAACTAGTTAATCATATTAACAAAATTAACAGAATACTGATCTATCATCCTATTCTATTAGCATGCAATGTCAATCAAAATAACATTATGAATAGATCTAACATCTAATTCTGTAGGCATGCAAAACCTATCTCTGGTACCACTGTTGGGATCTTATCACTCTAACAAGGGAATTATCACGTGAAAATACATGCGAATACGCAGCGGATAACAAAATTTTAATGGCAAGTAATCATGATAAAACCCTAATGCATGCCAGAACTAGGATTAAATTCTAAATAAATAGATAATTAAATGTTATACCTTTCTTTTGATGACGATTCTTAGCGTACCCTTGTTTCCCTAAAATTGAAAAGGGACTACGAATCCTGACTCCCCTCTACAATCACGTACACACGAACGGCTCTAGGAATCAAGCAGGTATGCTAGTACCTCAAGAAACAACACTTGTTTCTTGCTTCAAATAGCAAGCACCCGAGATTCAAGAGAAAAAAAGGGCTGTAGGCGCGGCGGCGAGATCCGACTGCGGTGGCCAAGGGAGAAGAGTGGGTGGCGGCTAGGGTTTCTTGAGAGACAATCTCTGAATCACTATATTTTTCTCTCTGTTGCATATTAGGATTAGACCATCAAATTAGGAATCTCTTCTTTACTTGATTATTTAAACAATTTTAATTAACCAAATTGATTAGATTAGATTAGATCAACTCTTAATAAGACCTAACCCAAATAAGCAATTTGCTCCACCTAATTTAGTTTTTTTCACCAAAAACCTAAATAGGTGGTTCAATAAGTAACAAATACTGAACCTTGCTCCCGGCATTCTTAGTGTAAGATCCTATAGGTCCATTTAACATTGGCAATGAGCATAAACAATTTTAACGCTCATAAATCATAATTATTCTCTAGCAAGGTAATACGATTACCCAATATTAAATGAAGGTCAATTTCAAGAATTAACGGAACCTATCACAACCTCATACAATCCTTTGCCACTGAATATCTTAATTTGCATAAGGCATCGAGCAAGTCACCCTTAATTTAATGCTAATTAATTTCTTGATCTCCTACTGAACTGACTAGATCAAGTAAATGATAACTCTTATCATTTCCCTTGGGTGGGGCCACGCACTACTCAGTCTCACTAAGCAAGTTCCCGGTGATATTCACTCTCTCTACAGAGAGGGACAATCCCTTCACTTCACTCATGTCTCTCAGTATCAATCACGACATACCCAATCATAACTGTACTTACCACTCAGTTACGAATGAAGTTAGGCGTAATTCAAAGCATGCAAGGATTCATCCAAGATCCATAGTGATTTCAGGCTGAAGGATTCTAGTATAAGAATTGCTTGAGAAAAACACTTATGACTTTACAACCATGTTGTGTTCTCAAGAGCTGATCGATCGAGGTACGCTGTTCCCTAACATGTATCTATGTCCTTTGATTGATATCCCATATCCTATGACACGTAAAATAAGGCCATCTCACGAAAGACATACTAGTCTTAATTTATTTTCATTCCCATGAAAATAATCAATTAGGGACATTTAGAATATTGTTCTAGTTTATACTTCAAGGTTTTACTATCTAAATCATGCATTTGATAACTTAAGCAGAACCAATATTCAAGAATATTTTTATCTTATTAACTATGCACAGAAATAATAATTGATAAAACAATGCCTCATAATAATTATCCAAATAATAAGAGTTCTTACAATGTATTGTGGCTAGGGCCTACACTAACAGCTTCATCATTCTGTGCAATATTCGCAATTTGGGTGAGGAGATGCCATTAGTGAATTCAGGAGCAAGTATAAATGTCATTCCCTACTCATTCTTTCAGAAGCTAGTCTTGGGAGAGCCTAGGCCCACTCGGATGACACTCCAACTAGCCGATTTTTCAGTTAAATATCCGAGGGGCATCATTGAAGATGTGCTCATCAAAGTAGATAAATACATCTTTCCTGTGGACTTTGTAGTGCTAGATGTGGATGAGGATGTCGATGTACCGCTGATTCTTGGGAGGTCATTCTTGCGTACTTCCAAAGCATTGATAGAAATGGACTTAGATAAATCACTTTGAGAATTAGGGATGAAAAGCTCACATATCGCCTCACCGAAGCCATGAGATATTCTCTATACTTTGATGGTACTCTTTATTATCTTGACGCTACTAATGAGCTTCTTAATGAATACATGCAGGAAATGATGAATCTGGAGCCATATGAAGGATGGGCAGACCAAGCTGTGGAGATTGAAGACTTTCTAGCACTTGGTCTAGTGGAAGATGTGGAACTGGCCCCGGGAGTCATAAAGAGGGTGATCTAGAAATTGAGGAGGTTGAGGAAATGCCATAAGAAGAGCCCCAACACAAATGGGAATGAGCATGCAAGGAGTAAAGGGTGTTTTGCCCTTGTGTGGTAACAATCTCGATAACTCCCCCTCTAAACTACGAAAATTATGTCAAGCATGCTTTCAGGTCGTATGGAAGAGAGCAAATTTTATTCATGAACCCCCATGAGGTAAGGCCAGGTTCATCAAGCTAAGTGATGTTAAACAAGCACTTCTTGGGAGACAACCCAAGCTTTTACTATTTTTCTAGGAGTTAGTTCAGTGTTAACATGAATAAGAGTCTTAGTGTTGGTGTCTTGTTCATGCATGCATGTGCTGTGATTTCTCTTGGATCTTTGATGTTTTCGTGTCCCTGAATGTTGATTGATGAAGTTTTGAGTCATTTGAGCATGTTTCCATGAATCCCTGGTCGTGTTTTTATCATTTATATAGGTTCTAAGTGTTATGAATGTGTTTCTAAAATTTTCTACAAAATATGTAATTTTTCTAAGTCATCTAAAGAATACACAAGGCCATGTGGAATTTCCACATGAGCGTGTGTTGCCACTGATAGCTCAAACAGAGAGGGCACAGGGGCGTGTTAATGCCCCTGTGAATGACCTCCAGAAAGGCACACGGTCTTGTGGAATTTCCACACGGCCGTGTGGAATCCTGCGGAACTTTAACTCTTCATCCAGAGAATCTACAAGAGCATGTGGATGCCCTTGTGAGGGCCCTTGTGTTAAGGTACAAGGCCGTGTGGAATTTCCACACGGCCATGTGAAAATTATGCAGAGAATTCCCTTCCATCCTGAGAAAGCACAGGGGCATGTGGCTGCCCCTGTGAGTGAGCTTATGAAAGGCACATGGCCTTGTGGACGTTCACAAGGCCGTGTGAAACACTTAGGCTTTTCTCAGATGAGTCAATAGGGGCGTGTGGGTGCCCTTGTAGCCAGCCTTGTGTCTTGGCCAGGTTGAGCACACGGCCGTGTGAAATTATTCAGAAGCCTTAGGCATTTTCCCGAGAGCTCATAGGGGCGTATGATTACCCCTGTGAAGCTCCCCTATGAAGGCACAGGCCTTGTGAGGGTGTTCAGAGAGCAACCAAAGAAGACACAGAGGCGTGTAACTGCCCCTGTGAACCCTTCCAGTAGATGTACACGGCCCTGTGGATGCGCAGAAAGACAAAAGCAGCAGCTTTTCTATTAGAATGACTTGTGCCTCTTGATTAGATTCATCCAAAAAACTCTCTGAACCCTACCTCTCACATCCCCGACTTTCTCTCCCTCGATTCTAAGGTTCAAGGGTTGTTTTTCCGGCCGATTTCAAGGTTTTCACTTCTTATTTCGTCTGTAACCTCCCTCTTAACCTTCTCTTCATCAATCTTTGTTTAATTTGTTTATTGTGGATGATTTTACATGGTTTACATGTTTATATTACTTGTGAATGTGTTTAGAAAGGATTTAGAGCAATTTATAGTGTAAGATTTGAGTTGTTGGCCTCACGGCCGTGTCTCTATCGCGGCCCAACGATCCACGGGGGCGTGTGAAATTTACACACGATCGTGTAGATTCCTACATATTAAATTTTTAAGTTGTACTTGATCGTTTTTCTTTTCAATTTTGTAGGAATTGCACCCTGATCCAAAGTAGCAGGTAAACGCCCTCGGGAGCACTCACCTGAGCAGCTAGAGTTCTCCATTCCCGAGCATCCAGCTCAATTTACATGGTTAGTGAGACTCAAGTTCTGTCAGTCACGATACGCGGATTTGATTATAGTTCTAGGGATTCAGTTAGGTGATGAGGTGGCTGATTAGGTTAAGGAGTTGCTCTCGGTCGGTAGCTGGAGCAAGCTGTTGGCAGTTCGAGACCCAGCTATCAGGACAGTCACACTTGAGATACTAGCTTCTTTCGAGTTTGACCGATCGTACCGCATCTTTACAGACCTAGATACGATTCAATTTAGAGTGTTGGGTCAGTACTATAGCCTCAATGTCATACAGTTCTCCATCCGACTAGGATTATATGATGAGGCATTCGCCGAGACAGAAGAGTACAAGCGACTCCACAACAATTACCCGGGTAGCTTGACCCCTCAGAGGGCCTATAAGATATTGTGTGGGTAGGGGCAGTATGAGCCGGGGGTTTCGAAGGACACATGTTTGTCTCGCCTGACCTACAAATATGTACACGCCGTACTGAGTCTATTAGTGAGTGGCCTGTGTGATAGCACGGTGGTTCTGAGCTGTCAGGAGCTTCTATATCTGTATTCGATGGTGCAAGGCGAGCCACTTCATCAGGGACATATTGTGGTCAGGGCCAGTACACCAGAGTTGGTGTTATCTTCTCAGGTCCCTACATCACGAGACTCCTTGTCAGGATGGGTCTCCTAGAGTGGTGCCAAGAAGACTACTGTACCAGCCCCCCTGAGCATCATGCTACGCAGGTTGCGGAGCACGCTGAGGTCATTGCCTAGTTCCACAAACTTCGTCAATTACTCAAGCAGGCCGTGACTTCACCATTTGTAATACAGTCCCGAGCCTCCCCTGTACCATCGTCACCTACATCGGCACCACTCGATCCACCCGCACCAACTAAGCCTACAATAGCACCTGAGCCGACCACTTCGGACACCGACTCTGAGACATCTTAGTTTTATTTTATTTGATTTTATTTGTACTTCTATCTCTTATTTTAATAGAAACGATCATGGGACCGTGTATGCTCCACAACCCATTGAGACTCAACTCTTAGTGAACATAGTTCCATCGAACGCAACACTTAGAGTTCAGTGGAGTATTGTTTCAATTACCCACTCCCACATAATTTGCTTTATTTCTACATTTTATTATGCTTGCATGCGTATATTAGGGACAATGTACATCTTAAGTGGGGGAGAGGGGGGGAGTTCACATTACACACACCCTTACTTGTGCGTTAAATTGCTTATGCTCATGTAGCCCGTGGCGGTTCACCTTAGTTGCAACGGTTGTACTTTTAGAGTGTAGGAGAATTTTTTAACATCATATCTCATCATGCTCTAATTTCTACTTGAATTTTAGGGAATTTTTGCTCGATTATCTCATATTGCACTACTCACTCTTGAAATCTTTTAAAAACTCAAGCTAGATGTATAAGGACTAGTTTATCATTGTTTTAATTGATTTTTTAAATTTTGTTTTGATGAAAAAAAAAAACACTAGTGAGCTTGTGAATATTTTTTTAGTTTTATTTGGGCATTTGGGGTGGAAAAAGTGACAGGGGCCCGAAAGTGCATGGGTTGTCGAAGTAATAAAATACCCTGTTGAGTGGGTAGTCGTATCCACAAGGAATAGGGATTTGTGATACAAGTATTCACTATGTAGCTAATGCGATGTGTGGAAAGAAATCGATAAATGAGTGCCAAAGAAACTAATAAAAACAAGAATTAAAATAGAATTGTGGAAGGTGAGAGAGTGCAAGTAGGAGTAAAAGAGTAGGACAAGCAATGAGGAAAGATGGGTACCCGGACAAGCTACCCCTAGGACTTATGCTTCTAGTGCAAGACAATGCTATTATACAATCCTATTGATGTTAATTGAGTCGAGGAGTCCTTCAACACACGGTCCCAAACCTAAGGCCAACAGTGACTAACCACAACACTATGTTCTGGTCATTAGGTTTCACTACGACCCTTGACTCTCGTTGACCTGTCAACTAAGCCCTAGGGGAGTCTATCTAACTAAGCCTCACACTGTGTGGAATTGCTTTAAGTCTAGGGACTCCTAGTGATTAACCCTGTTCCTATGTATAGTTCTAACCCTTTGGTCCTGGTGAAAGAACTCTAGTCTAAATTAACCCTAGCACTAAAATTCACTTCAACAATTCACTTAGTTGCTCGCACAACTAAGCCCTAGGGGAGTTTATCTTCTAGCACTTTACTCTATCTCGAACGCAAATAGATCATGGAACAAGGAGGTAGGGAGAATCACATCGGAGGGGAAATGGGGCGTTCCGCTACCTCATGACTCACCCTCTAAACCCTCTTCAACCCTAAGTAGTCTAATCCTATAGGAGTTGTCACGCCTCCAAAGGATAACCTAGATTCCTCTCAACCCTAGTGTCACGGCTAAGGGAAAACAATAACAAGAGGAAATTAAGATTGAAACTCAATTTTATTCATAAATTATGGAAAAACATAATAGCAATGTCAAAGAAACATAATAATCCTAGGGTTTACAAGTCCGAATACCCATAAGGGGTTTAGCTCCTCATGGAGCTATACAAATCCATCAAAATAATAATAAGAACACGAATTGAATGCATAGATGAAAACTCCCTTGTGTGCGATGTGGCCGTGGTCTTGTGCGGCTGTCGGACATTGATGTCGACGCTGATGACGCGCTCCAAACCTCCACGAAGTCCTCTCCAAACCCTAGCTGCGGCTCTCTAGAAGTTAGGGCAAAGAAGAGCCAAAAAGATCCCAGAACAATCTCCAAAACAGGCTTTTATAATGTTGAGTCACGGCTTTAAATCGCAGAAATCAGGATTTCACACGGCCATGTGGAATTTCCACACGCCCGTGTGAAGTTTCTGGTTTTCTGAATTTCGGCAGACAGTGAACAGTAACTGGCTATAGTACCTTGCTGCAGTGCTGGTACAGTAATTGTGCCAAAATGCTCCCGAATTTATCGTTCTTCATAAAGGCCGTTGAATTGGGCACACAACCAACCGTGGATCGTGTCGATTGCTTCAAATCTCCTAATTGGTAAAGTTCTCCTTGTTAGCACGAGCTAGACTTATTGTGAATGTGACTGCGTTTGTGCCCCTCCAATAGAGGTTGGCACACACTTACAAGTCTATGCTCATGCCTTGTTCCTTGCTTAGTCCGGAAATCTCCCCAACAACGGTGAACATGATCTAACTTCATTCCTTTTCTCCAATTTATCTTCACAACTCTACAATGCACAAAAGTAAACAAAATACACACTTTTTAGTGATAAAATTTGGTTAATTCAATGCTCATTGCAAGATAATAACACTTCGCATTACTATAACACGAGCACTTGTCAAAGAGCTACCTCCTATGATGTGTGTAGCTACTCTCATATGTCAGATACAAGTTATGCCCTAATGAGAGAAAGAGCTATCTCATGCGATGCATGAAAGCTACTACCCTGGTAGAAAGAGCTACCTCCTCAAAAGTGTGAAAGCCACCTTTGGCGGCCGCCTAGGAAAGAGTTATCTTAGATGTTGTGGGAAGCTACTATCTTCCTACCTTTTTACATAGATAAGTCCTTCTAATAAGATTTTTGAACAGTACTTTTTGGGTTAACTTGAGTGAGTTCACACATACATACATATTTTTGAGTTGTACTTTTTGATTCAAGTTTTTAGCCAAAGCAATGATACCTTTATGCAATGTTTTCCCCTTACTTGTAGAATGCTTCTTTTGCATACTTTTTGTGAACCTAAGGCCGAGCACTTTCAATTGTTTTTTGCAAGTACTTTCATGTTTTATTTTTGCTTGAGGACAAGCAAAACCTTAAATGTGGGGGAGTTTGATAAGTGCTCATGTTAAAGTAATACGAATTATTATTTTCTTATATTGAGCATTACTTTTTATCAGATTTTATCATTAATTGTTGTGCATTTGTGTTCTTTTATGCATTTAGGGTTGTGGAGTAAACTTAGAGAAGAAAGAGCAAAATTAGCTCATGTTTACCACTGTAGCAAATACTGTAGCAGTTTACTGTTCACTACGCGCCAGAAAATCAATTCCAAAGAATCAACACGGGCGTGTGGAAATTCCATACGGCCGTGTGTATGCCCAATTTCAGCCGATTTTATACTCGCGACTTAGCATTATTTAAAGGACTTTTTCAGGACCCTTTGGACAATATTTGCCTATCTTCTGGAGAGGTCACGGCTAGGGTTTGGAGAGGATTTTGTGGAGGTTTGGAGCACGTCTACGGCATCGACATCGAAGTCCGTTGGAAAATAGCTATTAGGGGAGATTTCATTAGCATATATCCGGCGAGGTGCGTCCTAGGCTTGACAAGAGGCTTGGTGGAGAGGACGGAGCGGCCACACAAGAACATCGCCACGCATCACAAGGGGGTTTCATCTATGTTTGTTATTCTTGTTGATTCATATACATTGATGATTTTGTATAGCTCTATGGAGAGCTAAGCCCCTCGTGGGTATTTGGACTTGTAAACCCTAGGAAGACATTGTTTCTATGAGTTTTATTATGATTTCTTAATTGATGCTTTTAATTGAGTTCCAATCTTGGTTGTTTAATGTATTGATTTTCCCTTAGCCATGACTCTAGGGTTGAGAATCATCTAGGTTATCCTTTGAAGGTGTGACAACTTCTATAGGATTAGACTACTCGAGATTGAAGAGGGTTGAGAGGGTGAGTCATGAGGTAGCGAAACGTCCCCTTTCCCCTCAGGTGTGATTTTCCCTACCTCCATGTTCCAAGAGTTCTTAGCGGTCAAAGTAGAGCGAAGTGCTAGGAGATGAACTCCCCTAGGGCTTAGTTGAAAAAGCAACAGAGTGAAAGATCGTAGTGAATCCTAGTGCTGGGGCTTAATTGAGACTAGGGTTATTTCACCTGGACCAAAAGGCTAGAACTATACTTAGGGACAGGGTCTTTTACTTGGAATCCCTAGAACATAAAACAGTTCCACGCAATGTGAGGCTTAGGAAGATGGACTCCCATGGGGCTTAGTTGAGAGATCAAACGAGTGAAGGGTCGTAGTGAAACCTAATGCCGGGGCATAGTGTTGGAACTAGTCACGGTTGACTTTAGGTTCAGGACTGTGTGCTTAAAAATATTCACGACTCATTAAACATCAATAACGAAGTATCATACATTATCTTACACTAGAACATTAGTCCTAGGTGGTGCTTGTCGGGGTACCCACATACATTGATTTCTTCTCTCATCATTCGTATTTTGCACTAGCTAAGTAGCAATTTCTTATGTCTCTAATCCCTACTCCCTGTGGATTTGACTACCGTCTTACCGGGGTACTTTATTACTTCGACCCGTGCACTTACGTGCCCCTGTCAATAATATATCTAGTATTTTTTTTAACGTATTTAGTTATTAACACAAAATGTCCCTACAAGGATTGAAAAATTTTTCATCACCCTTTTTATTTTTATTGGTATTTATTTTTTATTTTTATGACAACGCGGTTAAAAAAAGGACATGCAAGTGCTTTAGAGGGAAGGAAGAGTGCTTCTTACACAAATCCCCTACAGGGGGGACCATGCATTTCGAGTTGACGGACTCAAACTCAAGAACACTCAATCCTAATACTAGGTGGGTACCATTGTGCTATAATTGTATTTATCCAAATTATATAAAAATAATTTTGTATACTTATATGAAGAAAAAAAATTAACTTTTTGTTATTAAACCTGCTCACAAACAAAAGATCATATGGCAAAATATCTAAGAATAACATAAGGATATCATTCTAGAATACTTTGTTAATGTTGTTTCATACCAGCAATGGATACCAACTCTTACACATTTTCTTATTTCATTTAAACACAAGTACTCTCGTATAGCATATTACAAGAACTAAAGGAATAATCAAGCACTGGATCATGTTTAGTGAGAGATGCTTAATATCAAGTTAATATATATACAAGAAGATTTTACGTGCATGTAATGTTTTTTTTAATAATTGAATTCAAAAATCAGTTCTCTACCAAATGTAGCAATAGTTTAAAAAAACACTTAGAATGGTCACTTTCAATTAAAAAACAAAATGTCACGCCCGAGCTTGGTCGAATGACGGACAAACAGCCAGTCACACAAATGGCAGAAACCCCGCAGGCACGCAAGGCCTAAAAACCTGCTCCAAACAAAGACAATCTAACAACAGTACGAATTACATGTAAGAAAAGACAACAACTTCCGTATACAACTTCAAGGACTACAGCAAGATGGAAATTACAACTTAAATATATTGGGGAAAGATACTCTACGGTCCACTAAAATATAAGCCAGAACTTTCTTCTAATTTGAAAAGAATTAAGAACAACTTTATGAGTTTGACAGCACAGTAAGCAATACACTAAAAATAATTTCGGATTATACAAACTTTAAAGAATAATTCCAATTCCAATATAAAATAAACAAGATTTACACATATATAAGAAAAAAATAAACATAAATCACAATTACCTAATGTCAAAAATAATAAATATTACCGAAAACAAGTTTCGGTTCCATAAAGCTTTACAAAAACATAGCTTAACAATAGTTCTTTAAAATGTATAGATTTCATATGAATCAACATCAAAGTGAAAATGATTATCAAAATCAATACTCCAAAAAAAGATAATTTGATAAAAAATACAAATTCTGAACGTAACAATTTTCCCATAATTATACGACTCCCAAACTTACTAACGCCAATTGTATTACCTCAACGGCACCTGATTCAGATTATTTGAGTCCATTTATTTTACCACAGTGGCCTAACTCATAATTATCAAAATCCATTTGCTTTACCTAGGGGACTCTAGTTAGATACTGTTATTGTTCCATCGATGACTCGGTGTGAAACTATAGTCTCAATTCACACAACTCACATCGACATGGTCAATGTTGAACGCTATTGACCAAGTTAGTACATGGTTGGTGATCGACCCGCAAGTGCACGGGGTCGTCAAGTAATACCCCTCACGCACGCGCGAGGGGGTCATATTCCCAAGGGCCCGAGAATCTACCCTTACTTCCTCTTCGTATGATTGTTTGGCCGATCAAGTCGAGTGTTGTGCAAAAGAAATTAAAAAGATGATTAACATGCAAATAAAATGCTCTTAAGTGGAGGCAATAATCGAGGGTAAAACAATGTAAAGAGAGGGTCACGGATGAGGATTACCAAGGGTGCTACTAAAGTGCGGGGGTTGCCTTAACTAGCATGCAAATGGGTAGTTTGGACCGAGAAACCCGAAGTTAGACCAACCCGATGGTCACGGAAATTGGTCCCTAATCCGGTGCAAGTATCGAGTACGGAATTCTTTCCGCTCGAATCCTCACACGATTGCAAAGGGAGCAAAAGGTTTCTCAAGTCAGGGAGAAGACACAATCTAGGTCAACCCTAACAATTGGAGGGGTATAAATACCCGATGGTCACGGTGTATTCATACATGTATCCCTACCAAGCTTGGTGAGCCTAATACTAGGGCAATGGTCATGCTTCGTAGCATTTTCTAAACATTGATACACGGAGTTCTCATGCATACCAAGCATTCAAATACACCAAACAAGGTTCACAAACAAGTCCCAAATTGCATAAATCAAGTCAAGCAAGCATCCTACACAAGTTCACCCCCAAGGTTCACCTACATCCGGTGACCTTGGGGTTTAGTTGCCCATGAATACAAAATACACAAGATAATACATAGAAACAACCACATACAAAGACAAGAACACCCCCTCAAAAGGTAGAGGCCGAATGACGTTCCAAAGACGCCACCAAAGAGGTGGCTTCCCTTGTCGATTCTCCTCTCAACTATGGATCAAGAAGGTGGATCTCGTCGTATGTCACTCTCCTTGTCGTTCTCTCCCCGGAAATGGCCTCTGACGGCAGTTCCTAGCTCTGATTTGAAGGTGGTGGCAAGTATGCTCAAGACCTAGGGCTTCCTCCATTGAAAAAAAATGAACTCTCCCCCTTTAAAAACACAATTCCAGCAACTTATGCGGGCTGGCATACTGGCCGACATACGGTACTGTAGCACCCCGAGTTTCGTGTAAGTTGCTGCAGTGAGTGCTACAGTACCAGAGACTCAAAAATGGTGTTTTCTTGGCCGATTTCTCCTAGAATTTCGTTGTCGAGCTCCCCACGGTATCTTTTGTACCTGTAACACGAAATAAACCAATTTAGACCGAAAACGGGCATCCACACATAAAAATACTCAAAAAATACGCGAACATACATAAATAATACGTACAGTTACGCGTTTATCAATGGTCAATGTTGGAGACTAAAAATCTTCACAACGAAATAAATTTTTCTAGTGTCAAAAGCAGTATTTTCAAAAAAAAATTAGATTGTCAATACTTGCCAATAAAATATTGATAATTTATCAAACCAAAGTAGCAAATACACAAAATTTATAATATCAAACTCTTCAAAATTCTCATTTGGGCAAAGATAAACTTAGTATATAAACAAAGAATTACATGCTCCGATGTTTATTAGAAACTAAGCTAATTGTTTCAAGATAAAAAGAATGGATAAATAAATAATTAAATAAATAGTTGAATTTTTAACAATAAATATAATCCTTAATTTATATGTGGATTACTTACTTGTAGATCCCCAAAATCTAACTCCCACTCAAAGACAAAATTAATCCTTCTTGAACAGCCCTAAAAGCATAATCAAAATCCAATAGCTCTGATAAGTGCTCGTGTTATAGTAATGCGAAGTGTTATTATCTTGCAATGAGCATTGATTTAATCAAATTTTATCACTAAAAAGTGTGCATTTGTTTACTTTTGTGCATTTTAGGGTTGTGAAGATAAATTGGATAAAAGGAATGAAGTTAGATTGTGTTCGCCGTTGTTGGAGAGTTTTTCGGACTAAGCAAGGAACAAGGCATAAGCATAGACTTGTGAGTGTGTGCCAACCTCTTTTGAAGGGGCACAAAGGCAATCACATTCAATAAGTCTAGCTCATGTTAACAAGGAGAACTTCGTCAATAAGGAGATTTGAAGCAATCGGCACGGTCTACCGTTGATTGTGTGCCTAATTCAACGGCCTCGATGAAGAACGACGAATTAGGGAGCGTTTCGGCACAATTACTGTAGTAAGTTATTGTTCACTATCTGTCAAAAATCAGAAAAACAACAACTTCACACAGGCGTGTGGAAATTCCACACGGCCGTGTGAAATCCCAATTTTAGCCTATTTAAAGCCGCGACTCAGCATTATAAAAGCCCATTTTGGAGACTGTTTTTGGATCTTTTTTGGCTCTCTTATGACCTAACTTCTGGAGAGGCGCGGCTAGGGTTTGGAAAGGACTTCGTGGAGGTTCGGAGAGCGTCATCGGTGTCGACATCAACGTCCGGCTGCCGCACAAGACCACGGCCACACCACACACAAGGGGGCTTTCATCTATGCATTCAATTTGTATCTCTTTTATTATTTTGACATATTTGTATAGCTCTTTGAGGAGCTAAACCCCTTGTGGGTATTCAGACTTGTAAACCCTAGGATTATTATATTTCTTTTGACATTGCTATATTGCTTTTCCATTATTTATGAACAAAATTGAGTTTCAATCTTAATTTCATTTTGTTGTTGTTTTCCCTTAGCCATGACACTAGGGTTGAGAGCAATCTAGTTTATCCTTTGGTGGTGTCACAACTCCTATAGGGTTAGACTATTTAGGATTGAAGAGGGTTGAGAGTGTGAGTCGTGAGGTAGCGGAACGTCCCCTTTCCTTTCCGATGTGATTCTCCCTGCCTCCATGTTCCATGATTTATTCACGGTCGAGATAATGTGAAGTGCTAGGAGATAAACTCCCCTGTGGCTTAGTTGCGCGAGCAATAGAGTGAAGGGTTGAAGTGAATCTTAGTGTTGGGGCTTCATTTATACTAGGGTTCTTTCACCTGGACCAAAGGGTTAGACCTACACAGAGGAACAGGTTTAATCACTAGGAATCCCTAGTACTTAAAGCAATTCCATGCAGTGTGAGGCTTAGGAAGATAGACTCCCCTAGGGCTTGTTTGATAAGTCAACAAGAGTCAAGGGTCGTAGTGAAACCTAATGCCGAGGCATAGTGTTGGGTTTAGTCACGGTCAACCTTAGGTTTAGGACCGTGTATTTAAGAATTTCCTCGACTCAATTAACATCAATAGGAAAGTATAATAGCATTGTCTTGCACTAGAAGCATAAGTCCTAGGTGTAGCTTGTCCGGGTACCCAACTTTACTCATTGCTTGTCCTACTCTTTTTACTTCTACTTGCACTCTCTCACCTTCCACACTTCTATTTTAATTCTTGTTTTTATTAATTGCTTTCACACTCACTCATTGATTTCTTTCCACACATCGCATTAGCTACATAGTGAATACTTGTATCTCAAATCCCTATTCCCTGCGGATACGACTACCCACTCACCAGGGTATATTATTACTTCGACAACCCGTGCACTTTCGGGCCCCTGTCAAGCTCAAAACAATAAATTAACACAACCAAAAACATGGATCAAAGGCAATGCCAAAACACAAAGACTCACTTATCACTTTGTCTAGCACTAATCATCTAAGGAAAAGATTTCAGCCAACCAAGGATATTTCTAAGGCTAAGCACATGCACAACCAACTGAAGGCTCACAACTCGAGACTACAACTCAAAGCAACACAATAAAGCATGACAAAAAGTTTCCAACTGAAAGCAAAATGAGAGCTTTCTTACCCACAAAGATAGAAAATATGGCACTCAACTCTAGAACTCTCTCTTTCTCTCTAACCTCCAAGACATCAAGTTCTCAAAGGTTGAAGCAAGGTGAAGAAGAAGAAAAGGAAGAAAACCTTGGCCTTTTCAAAACTTGGACCCTCTCACCCTTCTTATGCCAAGGAATGGCTTGTGGTGAGGCCAAAAGAGAAGACACGGCATGGTCGGAGGTAAGGACAAAGGAAAAGTGATAAGAGTCTAAATGTATGTATTTACACACAGGTTTTATATAGGTTTGCATGCAAGTTTGGATGAATCGATGGCAGTTTTTTGCCTAAATCGGTTGTATTCTAGTTACTGTTGGGATCGACAAGGGTCTACTAGCATGCTAGAAGAAAAATATTCACAGCGGATAACAAACAAAATTAGCATGGACCCTAGCATGCAATGGAAGCGAATAAAGATATAAAAATCTAAAATAAATAAATAAATACAATTCCAAGGGTGAAGTCAAAAAAGGGACTGCATATACGCGACTCCCCTCTACTCTCACACACATACAAGCCGAAAGAATCCGTTATGGATTGCTAGTATCCAACGATAACTCTTATCAAGAAATACGAATAACAATTAAAATTAGGTCTCAAAAACCTAATCGTAAACATGTGTAAGGAATTGTAAATCCAAAACCGACACTCGGCGAATGTTTCACATGTGAGAATCTTTTGAGAAAAATTCCACAACCATTGTAAACTAATCTCAGAAAAGGCTCTCACTCCGGCGATCTCCATTGATAAAGAAATATCAATGAAAAGCCGGCCTGTGAACTAACATACATGAATAAACAAGAAAGATCAAAGAGTGTCGACCTATACCTTTGCCGGAGCCAAGTAATGGCAATCCGGATGGAGAAAACTTTCTCCAAAAAGGGGGGGCGGAGGGGGGAAAGGCGGACAGCACCTTTGCGAAGGATGACGGCGGCCAACAATTGGACCCAACGGTGGCCTCGGCTTGGATGGACCGGCGGCGACAGCGTCTTCTTGGCTAGGGCGGACCGGCGGCCTCCTTGAGGGAGAGAGGGAGAGGAAAGATTAGGGTTAGGGTTTTCTCTAATACACATGTATTTATAAAACCCTAAAACCAATCCCAATGCAATATCAACCATTGATTCAACATATTGGATCTTCCCTCTTTTTGGATATTAATCATATTAGATCAAATAAGCTAACACTTAATTTCTAATTAAGTCCCTCAATTTTTAAGTTATCTCATAACTCAATCCTTACATATTCGTGGTTAGACCAAATCAACTCTTGATTTATCTAAACTCCATTTAGCTATTTGACTCATTAGATTGAGTCCGGATTTCACGGTTTTTACGTATGCGATCTTGTAGGCCCGTTTTAAAATCGGCAATGGGATTTTAACCTCGTTAAGGCCCATAAGTCACAAATGCCGTCTAGCATGGCAATGTGACTACCCGAATTAAAATGGAGGTCGACTAGGTAATCAACTAACCTTGTAACCTTATCTGATTCCTTTGCCAATTGAATATCTCGATCAACATAAGACATGGAGCTTAGTCACCCTTATTTATTTGTCGATCGATTTCTTAATCCTCGGTGAACTGACTAGGTCAAATAAATGATAACCCTTACCATTTCACTTGGGCGTGGCCACGCACTACTCAGTTTCACCGATCAAGTGGCCGGTGATATTCTCTCTCCTCAGAGAGTGGCAATCCCCTCGCATCACAAATATTACTCGCTATGAATCTCGATGCATCCAATCATACCCACACTTGTCAGTCTGTTATGAATGACATTAGGCGTATGTCAAAGTACACCAACATTCATCCAAGCTCCATAGCGACCTTGAGTCTAAGGATTCGGTATAAGCGTTACACGAGAACCACTTATGACTTTGCAACCATGTAGTGATCTCATGAGCAGATCGATCCAGACACACTGTTTACTAACACGTGTCTATGTCTATTGATTGACATCACATGTCCTATAATCCGTAAAACATGATCATCACATAATAGGCCTACTAGTCTTAGTTTACTAACATTCCCATGACAGTAATTGACTAGGGATGTTTAGAAAGTTGTTCTTTTACGCACCAAGGTTTTACTGCCCGAATCATGTATTCGGCAGCTTGTGAAACAAACTCTCAGGGATAGTTCTATCCAAGCATACATGCACAGAAATGCAGTAAGATAAAACAAGCCAGGTTTTATTAAAAATAAACATATAACTAATAAAGGTTCAGATCAACGCATTGGGGCTAGGGCTGACACTAACAGTTACAAGGGTCAGGAAAGCTAAAATGATCTCGAGAATGCAATTGGAAAGAAATCAACATCAAAAATAGCTTTTTTGGATCCAAAACACTGATGTTGTACTGTAGCAAGGGAATCGGGTCTCACAGTAATAGAGCTGCAAACCTCACGGGCTACATGCGCCCACCTGAAGCCCATGAGAGATGCAGAAGATTTCAGGCCAGTACTACAGACGGGATCACTATAGCAGAATCACTGTAGCAAAAGTAATGTAGCTGAAACTATAGTAGAATACTATACCACTGACCTAGTTTCATGAGCAGAAGGTAGTGAGCCTCATGGGCACTGTGCAACCTGCATAGAGCCCGTGAAGCTCATGGCGGAACTCTTTAAAGGAAAAAGCTCATGACAGGTGCCCGAAAGTGCACAGGTTGTCGAAGTAATAAAAAACCCTAGTGAGTGGGTAGTTGTATCCACAGGGAATATAGATTTAAGACGCAAGAATTCACTATTTAGCTATGCGGTGTACGATGAGTGAGAATATAATCAATGGGTGAGTGTAGAAGTAATTATAAAGAACAAGAAATAAAAGAGAAGTATGGAAGGTAAAAGAGTGCAAGTAAGAGTAAATAGAGAAGGACAATCAGTGAGTAAAGTTGGGTACCAGGACAAGCTACGTCTAGGACTTATGCTCCTAGTGCAGAACAATGTTCTTATACTCTTCAATTGATGATTAATGAGTCGAGCATATCCTTAAACACACAGTCCCAAACCTAAAGTCGACCGTGACTAACCTCAACAATATGTCCCGGTATTAGGTTTCACTACGACCCTTGACTCTTGTTGACTTGTCAACTAAGCCCTAGGGGAGTCTATCTTCCTAAGCCTCAAACTACGTGGGATTGCTTTAAGTTCTAGGAATTCCTAGTGATAAACTCTGTTCCTATGTATAGCTCTGACCCTTTGGTCAAGGTGAAAGAACCCTAGTCTCAATAAAACCTTAGTATTAGGATTCACTACGACCCTTCACTCTGTTGCATGCGCAACTAAGCCCCAGGGGAGTTTATCTTCTAGTACCTAGTTCTATTTCGACCGCTAAGAACTCTTGGAACATGGAGGTAGGGAGAATCACACAGGAGGCGAAAAGGGACGTTTCGCTACCTCACGACTGACCCTCTCGACCCTCTCCAATCTTAAGTAGTCTAACCCTATAGGAGTTGTCACACCTCCAAAGGATAACCTAGATTGTTCTCAACCCTAGTGTCACGGCTAAGGGAAACAGTTACAAGATGCAATTAAGATTGAAACCCACTTTTATTCATCAATAGAGAAAAAACATAATAACAATGTCAAAGAAACTTAATCATCCTTGGCTTTACAAGTCTGAATACCCACAAGGGGTTTAGCTCCTCATGGAGCTATACAAATCCATCAAACTATGAAAGTGAATACAAATTGAAAGCATAGATGAAAACCCCCTTGTGTTGAGTGTGGTCGTGGTCTTGTGCGGCCACCGGACGTTGATGTCGACGCCGATAATGCGCTCCAAACCTCCACAAAGTCCTCTCTGAAACCCTAGCCGCAACCCTCCAGAAGTTAGGTCAAAAGGTATGCAAAAAGATCCAGAAAAAGTCTCCAAAACGGGCTTTTATAATGCTGAGTCGCTGCTTTAAATGGCTGAAATCGGGATTTCAAACGGACATGTGGAATTTTCACACGCCCGTGTGAAGTTTCTGTTTTGCTGATTTTCGGCAGACAGTAAACACTGTTTTGCTACAGTGTTGATACAGTCTCTTGCCAAAACGCTCCCGAATTCGTTGTTCTTCATTGAGGCCGTTGAATTGGGCACACAATCAATGGTAGATCATGTCGATTGCTTCAAATCTCCTTATTGGTGAAGTTCTCCTATGCTAGCACGAGCTAGACTTATTGTGAATGTGACTGCCTTTATGTCCCTCCAAAAGAGGTTGGCACACACTCACAAGTCTATGCTCATGCCTTGTTCCTTGCTTGGTCCGAAAACTCCCAAACAACGGCGAGCATGATCTAACTTTGCTCCTTTTCTCTAAATTAGCTTCACAACCCTACAATGCACAAAAGCACACAAATGCACACTATTTAGTGAGAAAATCTGATGAAAGTAATGCTCATTGTAAGATAATAACACTTCGCATCATTATGACACGAGCACTTATCAAGTGACTTCACTAGGGCATTTTGAGGCTAAAACTCCTGATCTAGAGAGGAAGAATCAAGGGGAGAAGCGTTTTTAGGAAAGATCTTCACCAATTTCCTTTTTGGGAAGCTTGGAAACGATAAGGGAAGCCGTCCCCATTACGACGTCTGTGGAAGACATCCATGCCATTCCTCCTACTCTTCTTGTTCTCATCATTTGAGGGAGTTAATTTATCTATTTTATAGTTGTTTCCATAGATTTATCTTGTGTAGTTACTTGTATGGATTGATAAACACCAAGGTCACCAGATGTCGGTGAACATTGGGTTAACTTATGCTGTTAAATGCTTTGATTTGTTAATGCATGTGGTTTGTTTCATGGTTTAAGCTTGGTGTACTTTGATGTGTTGATTAGCATGATAACTTTGTATTTCGACTTCTAGGTTGTACTTGGTGTGTGACTATCCCCCTTGTACTAGACTCACCTTGCTTAATAGGGATCCACGTATGAACACGCTATGACCGTCGGGTGTTTCAGACCCCTCCAACCATTAGGGGTGGACCTAGGTTGAGTATCAATCCTAATTAGAGATTTCCCTATGTGTATTGCAATTGTAGAAGGATTTGTCCGGAAGAGATTCCCAGCCAATACTCGTATGGGATTAGGGATTATCGCCGTGACCATCGGGTTAATCTATGTGTGGAATTCTCTTGGGCTGAGCCACCACGTGCTTAGCAATTCCAGCATTCTTCTAATCCTTAATAGCCCCAGGGGGATCCACATCCGTGACCACCCTCATCCCTTGATTTACATCCTTGCAGTCGGTGTGTTGACATTCATTCACTTAGGTTTTCACTACACCATAATGGGTCTTTAGCGGCTTTTTTTTTAAAGATTTAACGATGTTTTAAAACGCAGCTACATATGATAACGGCGTTTTCGCAAAATGGAAGAAAAAACAACGCCAAAAATGATGTCGGCAATGCTTCAGCAATTAGTGGCGTTCATCTTCAAACATCGCTAAACTAGCGGCATTTTTTCTGACCTTTAGCGGCATTTTACATCTAAAAAAATAATTAATTTACCCATTACATTAGCGGCATTTTAGTGACCTTTAACGCCGTTTTTAAAAATTATTTTTAAAAATTATTTTAATTTTTAAACCTGAATTTTCTTTTAAAAAAGTTAATCTGCTCCACTAATTATAATAATTATTATTATTATTATTATTTCTTTTTTTAGATTTTTTTTATTTTAAATTATTTTTCCTTTTCTTTTTTTAGTTATTATTATTATTATTATTATTATTTTCTCTTTTTTCTCTTTTCTTTTTTCTCTTCTTTCTTCTCTCTAGTTCCTCCTTCTACTCCTTCTAGCTTCTTCTTTTTCTTCTTCTTCTTCTTCTTCTTCTTATTCTTCTAGTTTTTTCTTCTTCTTCACTTCTTGTTTCTTTTTCTTCTTCCAGTTTCATCATCATTATCATCATCATCTTCTTCTTCTTCCTCCTCTTCCTTTTCTTATCACGTCATCATCATCATCACCATCACATTCTTCATCTTCATCTTCTTTATTATCATCTTAACAATTTCTTTCAATATCAAAGAGTATTTATAGGAAAAAGAACAGGTGGTATTTAGCTACAATTTTCTTAAAAAAATAAAGCTAAATAAAATTTTAAAATTAATGGCGTGAAATTCAAATTTTCTCAAAAAAGATGGCGCAAATTTGAATTTTTAAAAAATTAAATTTTAGTAGTATTTTTATGAATAAACGGCGCTAAAGTTTAATTTTGTAAATTTTAAATTAAAAATATTTGTATTTTTTAGCCGTTTTTTTCGGATAAACACCGCAATATTTTAATTTAATAAATTTTACACAAAAAAATTATATCATTTTTGTGACATATTTTAAAAAACTACGCTAAATATAAATTTTATGATTTTCAAATTTAATAATATCATAAATTAAATGGCGTTTTTATAAAAAACGGCACTAATTACATTACTTTCGTGGCATTTTGTTTTGGAAAAATGAAGCTAAACATAAATTTATTATTTTCAAATTTAATAGTATCAAGAATTTAGCGTTGTTTTTATAAAAACGCCGCTAAATATGAATTTTATGCTTTCAAATTCAAATAGTATCAGGAATTTAGTGATGTTTATTAGAAAAACGTCGATAAATATAAATTTTACTATTTTCAAATTTAATAGTATCAGGAATTTTGTGGCATTTATTGGAAAAACGCCGCTAATAAAAATTTTATGATTTTGAAATTTAATAATATCACAAATTTGGCGGCGGTTTTTACATAAATGCCGCTAAATTACAGTATTTTCGTGGTACTTCTAGAAAAATGCCGGTAAATTATTTGTTTAGCGTTTATGGAAAAATGTCATGAAAGTCTTAAATATAGCGGCATTTGTCAAAAACGCAGCAAAATAAACGCCGCTAAAGGCCCATTATGGTGTAGTATTTATTGCATTAGTAGCTGTAGCTCTCAACGTGAATTGGTAGAATAGACAACGAGTAAAGAGGAAGTAAGAGTAGCACCTTGGGCCCAATAAATGCAACTCTCTCATGCTTGCACGAGAGATATTACTTGACGACTCCGTGCACTTGCGGGACGTTCGTCAATAAAACATGGCATGGTTGGAGGTATGGCCAAAAGAAAAGATATGGAAAAAGACCAAATTGCGCTTATAACTACAACACATGCAATGGATGAAGATTCAACCTTCAACGTACTCAATAGCTAGGGCAAAACCAAGTATAATGGAATTTGGAAACTCCTTTCAATACCTAAAAAATTCGGGTGAGAATGTATGGTAAGGGGTTGTTAAAAAAAAGTCAAGCATGTCCTTAAGCATAGGCTTTGAAAAGACAAGCATGGAAAGAAGCATAGCAAAAAGCATTGTTGACCATGCTTAACTTGTGTGGAGCTCACACCAAAACGAAATTACTATCACATAGGATAAAAAAGAAAAGCCAAAGCCACTTGGTTCAAGTGGTTAGAGGCACTAATATAGGTCCTTTATGGGGCGTGTGAAGTGGTAAGGTTTTGAGTCGTGACTATTTAAAGGCTGAAATAGGGCATCCGCACGGCCGTGTGGAAGTTCCACACGACCGCGTGGATTCTCTGGAATTGATTTTCTGGCCTGCAGTGAACAGTAAACTGCTACAGTCTTGAGCACAAAATGTTCCTAATTTATGTTCTTCATCGAGGTCGTTGAATTAGGCACACAACCAATGGTAGATCATGTCATTTATTTCTTTTCACGTTATTGACGAAGTTCTTCAATGCTACATGGGCTAGACTTTTATCAGGGATGGAATTGATTTTCTCGTTATTGTGATGAGTGTTCTTCATGTTCTTCAATGCTCAATGTAAGAAAATAATACTTCGTATTACTTTAACACGAGCACTCATCACAATTACATGTATATATCAACTTCACATACTTCAAGCTAGAAGAACAATGATATTATAAATATAAACTTTACATTATGGCACCAAAAAGTTGGGCATGAAAGACATGGAAATCATCTTATTGTCAAAAGAACCTTACACCAATATATATAATTCATGTCTCTATATTGCATGGTTAATTACCTCAAATATGTTTCAAAATAAATGTTCTGATAACTAAAAGATTAAGTTAGAAAAATAGATACGATAATTAAACAACACTATCTGATAAGTGCATATGTTATAGTAATACGAAGTATTATTATCTTACATTGAGCATTACTTTTCTCAGATTTAATCACTAATTAGTGTGTATTTGTGTTCTTTTATGCATTGAAGGGTTGTGGAGAAGATTTAGAGAAAAAGAAGCAAGAATAGGTTATGTTCGCCATTGTTGAGGAGTTCTCGGACAAAGCAAGGAACAAGGCACGAGTCTAGACTTGTGGGTGTGTGCCAACCTCCACTGGAGGGGCACAAGGGCAGTCACACTCACAAAAGTCTATAACTCGTGTGGCATTGGAGAACTTCGCCAATGAAGAGAAATGAAGTAATCGAAATAATCTACCGTTGATTGTGTGTCCAATTCAACAGCCTCGAATTCGGGAGCATTTCGACAAAGTACTGTAGCAGCACTGTTCACTTTCTGCCGAAATTCAGAATTACAGAGAGTTCACACGGGCGTGTGGAAATTCCACACGGCCGTGTACTGTACCAGAAATTGTAGTAAAAGTACTGTAGCAAAAACACTGTTCACGGTCTACCGAAAATCATTTCCACACGGCTGTGTGGAATTAAGACACGGGCGTGTGGAATTCCTGGTTTTACACAGGGCCGTGTGGAATTAACACAGGGGTGTGTGGAACTCCGATTTCAGCCCGATTTCAGCCTATAAATAGCCCGTTTTCAGATCTATTGGGGGACCCTCCCCTTCTATCACTTGGATATGTTTTGGGGGGCTTTCGGCTAGGGTTTGGAGAGGTTCTTGGAGGTCTTTGGAGGTGATTAAACGGCATTGACATCGACTTCCTTTGGAAGAAAGCTATAAGGGAAGCTCTCATCGGCATCGATTCGGCAAGGTGTGCCCTAGGCTTGATAAGGGATTCGTTGGAGAAGACACGCGACTACACAAGACCATCGATACAATCTACAAGGGGGTTTTCTTTATGGTTTTCATACATATGTTCTTAAACTCTTTAATGACTTTGTATTGCTCCATGGAGAGCTAAACCCTAGTGGGTATTCGGACTTGTAAACCCTAGGATGATATTGTTTCTATGACTTTTATTATGCTTTCTTTATTGATTAATTTAATTGAGTTTCAATCTTGATTTATTCTTGTATTGATTTTCCCTTAGATGTGACACTAGCGTTGAGAGTCATGTATGTTATCCTTTGGAGGTGTGACAACTCCTATAGGGTTAGACTATTTAAGATTGAAGATGGTTGAGAGGGAGAGTTGTGAGGTAGTGATGTACCCCTTTCCCCTCCGGTGTGATTTCTCCCTACCTCCGTTTCCTTGATTTATTAGCGGTCGAGATAGAGTGAAGTGCTAGGTAGATATACTCCCCTGGGGCTTAGTTACGCGAATAATAGAGTGAAGGGTTGAAGTGAATCCTACGCACTGGGGCTTAATCTAGACTAGGGTTCTTCCACCTGGACCAAGGGGTTAGAACTACACATAGGAACAGGTTTTATCACTTGGAATCCCTAGAACTTCATGCAATCCCACGTAGTATGAGGCTTAGGAAGATAGACTCCCCTGGGACTTAGTTGACAGGTCAACGAGAGTTAAGGGTCGTAGTGAAACCTAATGCCGGGGTATAATGTTGGGATTAGTCACGGTTGACCTTAGGTTTGGGACCGTGTGTTTAAGATTTCCACGACTCAATAATCATCAATTGGAAGGTATAATACTTGTCTTGCACTAGAAGCATTAGTCCTACGGGGAGCTTTGTCCGGGTACCCCATTTCTATATCGATTACTTCTCCTACCTTTATTTCCCTTTTTTGCACTCTTTTACTTTCTTATATATATATATACGTGCTGAATTCTCCTATCATCGATTCCATTTATAGCTAAAATAGTGATAACGTTTGTTTCTGAACACTATTCCCTGTGGATACGACTACCCACTCACCATGGTATTTTATTACTTCGACAACCCGTGCACTTGCGGTTACACACGCAAGGGGTGTGTCAAGTTTTTGGCGCCGTTGCCGGGGAATAGGCGTTTTAGAGATACTTCTACTTTGGTATTTTAGCTATTCATCATTCATTCTATTTCACCCTTTTCTTATTCTTCCGTCATTGTTATTTGTTTTCTTTTGTTTTGTCTTACTTTTTCTTGCAAGGAGCCTAAATGGAGATTGATGCAATCATTGAGCTATATTCTCAAGTTGAAGCTCTAAGTGAAAAGTTTGATAGAATTATTGCTTCACAACAACAAAGCAACCCATGCTATAGCACACATCATCCAAATGAGAGGAGCTACCAAAATTTTTTATGGAATAATGATGGACAACATTGGGAAGCACCTTAAGAGCAATTTCAAAAGGACGAGATACTCGAAGAAGATGCACCTCAGTGGAAAAAAGTGCTAGATAACTTTATTGAAGCATCCGATGCCTCTTGCCAAAGTATGAAAACCACACGAAAGTGTCATGAATCCTCCTATAACAACCTTGAGCATCAATTAGGATGGATACTTGACACACTCTCCAAGGAAAATGAATTATTTGAGCAAGCAACGCAAATTCCTTGTAGAGATGATGTGGTAATGAACGATAATGAAGAAATGGGGCATACCGAGTATGTTGCTGTAGAGATTGAAGAGGAAAGAGAAGAAGACCATTTGGAGAATTGGGATTGCTTGAACGAAGATGGTTCTTGTGAGCAAGGAAATTTTCAAGGGGATATGCTAGTATCATGTTCCTTTCAAGATGAAAATACACAACAAGAAGCAAACCTTAAGGTAATGGAGCAAGCATCTCTCTTTGGGATTGATCAACTCACAAAAAGCAAGAAGGAGATTTTGGGAAGGGAAAAAGATGTGGGAAGGATATTCAAACCATCCAATGACCCACCTATGCTAAGCTTGGATAATTCCCAACCCAAATTGTTTCCTTGGAGGCCAAAAGTAAGATGGTTGGACCCTCCAATGAATACTCCACCCGCACAACTAGATTTTTGGTTCAAAGGAAGTAGCTACGCAAATGCTAGTCGGGAGGAGTACACTCTTTTCAAGCCGCCTTGAGGTAAGAAAGAGGTACGTCAAGCTTAGTGATGTTAAACAAGCGCTTCTTGGGAGGCAACCCAAGTTTTTATTGCTTTTCTAGGCTTAATTTAGTTTTAGCATGAATAATTGCCTAGTGTTGGTGTTTTCATTTTATTATGTGTGTGCTGTGATTTTCCCATGGATCATTGGTGTTTTAGTGTGCCTAATTGTGATTGTTGAAGTTTTGGGTCGTTTGAGTGTGTTTATGGATCTCTGGTCGAATTTTTATCGTATATACAGGCTCTAAACGTTGTATTTAAGATTCTGAAATTTTCTGCAAAGCCTGTAAATTTTTCTATGTTGTCCAGAGAAAACACACGGTCGTGTGACTTATCTCAGAGCTCATCCCGAGCATCACAGGGGCCGTGTAGCTGCCCCTGTGAGCGACCCAGTGAAGGGCACACGGCCGTGTGAAATTTTCACACTGCCGTGTGAAATTCTGCAGAACTTTAACTTTCATTCCAGAGAGTCCACAGGGGCGTGTGGATGCCCCTGTGAGTGCCCATGTGTTACGGCACACGGCCGTGTGGATATCTCACACGGCCGTGTGAAACTCTGCAGAGTTTCCCTTCCATCCCGAGAAAACACAGGGGCGTGTGGCCGCCCCTGTGAGAGGTCTTGTGAAACGCACACGGCCGTGTGGGACACTTAGGGGATGTTTGGTTGCAAGGTTTGGCATGGGAATGGATTGGGAATGGACTAGGAATGGGCCCAATGCAATGTTTGGTTGCAAGGCATGGGAATGTGGGGGGATTCTTTGAGGAATGAGATAAGGGGTGAAGGTTGATTGCCATTCAACCCAATTTGGTGAAGAATGCCCAATCCGGATGGGAAAATACCCATTTTACCCCTACCTATAAAACTTTTTCCATCAAGCATGTGTCCTTCTGCTTCTCTTTCTCTTTCTCTTTCTACTACAAATAAAATAATACTATAAAAAAACAACAACAACAACAATAATAATAATAATAATAAATTAATTCTAAAATAATAAAAATAAAATGATAACATTGTAACAAAACAACAATATTAATAATAAAGATTAATTGTAAAATTAATTATAAAAAATAATTATAACAATAATGACAACATATTACAAATAAAATAATATTATTGGCTAATATATATATTTATTTAATATTTACTCTTTAAGAGCATAAAAGATAAAATAATAAAAATAAAATGATAATATTCTAACAAAACAACAATATTAATAATAAAGATTAATTGTAAAATTAATTATAAAAAATAATTATAACAATAATGACAACATATTACAAATAAAATAATGTTATTGGCTAATATATTTATTTATTTAATATTTACTCCATAAGGGCATAAAAGACATTTTCCACATATTTCTCCTATTTACTTTTCCCATTCCCAATGAATTACTCTCTCATATCTTCAAACCAAACACAGTTTTTCTTTCATTCCTAATCCATTCCCCCTTATTCTTATTCCTATCACATTCCTATCTCATTCTTCCTCAACTCCATTCCTTGCAACCAAACAGCCCCTTAGAGTTTTTCGGGATATCCAGAGAGGCCACAGGGGCGTGTGGGTGCCCCTGTGGCTGGCCTTGTGCTTGGCCAGGTTGGGCACACTGCCGTGTGGAATTTTCACACGGGCGTGTGTATGTTCTTCAGAGTCAAACAGAGGAAACACAGGGGGGTGTGACAGCCCCTGTGTACCCTACTAGTGGAGGCACACGGCCGTGTGGAATTTCCACACAGCTGTGTGTATGCACAGAACATGATAGGCTGTAATTTAATTTTAAAATTATTTTCGCCTTTTCAATTCTAAGGGCCTCCACACTTAAGGAATGCTTCCTCCCGTCTTCCCAACCCTCTCTTCGTCTACTTAAGGAGTTTTTAAGTTGTTTTTCCGGCCATATTCAAGTTTTTGATTTTCATTTCGTCGGTAGGCATCTTGTCTCCTTTTCTTCGTCAATCTTTTCTTTTCTTTCTCAGCACCATATCATCACCGACAGCAGGACTGGAGATCGCAAAGCGGATGACACCGACGCTTGAGGCGTTTTTAGCTTTATGTTCCTTTTATTTTTTATTTTACTTTTAATGAGCTTCACTGAACCCCCTTATGTATACGTGCAGATGGTCTTGGATGTAAGGAAATTGAGGAATAGTCATAGACACGGTCATGGGACCGTGTGTGCTCCACAACCCATTGAGACTTAACTCTCAATGAAACTAGCTCCATCAAACGCAACACTTGGAGTTCAGGGGAGTAATGTTTCAATTGTTCACTTCCACACTAATTGTTTTAATTGCTATATGTTTTATTGTGCTTGCATGCGTACATCGAGGACAATGTACATCTTAAGTGTGGGGGGGAGTTCACATTGCACACACATTTACTTGTGCTTTCAATTGCTTATGCTCATGTAGCCTATAGCGGTTCACCTTAGTTGCAACGGTTGTATTATTAGAGTTTAGGAGAATTTTTAACATTGTATCCTATCATGCTCTAGTTTCTACTTGAATTTTAGGGAATTTTTGCTCGATTATCTTATATTGCACAACTTACTCTTGGAATCTTTTGGAAACTCAATCTTGAAGTTTTTAAGGACAAGTTTATCGTTGTTCTTAGTTTTACTTTGGAAAATGCATATATAAGGAGAGAAAAATATGAAAAAAAAAGATGAAAATGAAAAAAAAAGTGGAAAAATGAAAAAGAGAAAAATATGAGTTTGTGAATAGTTGCTTTCTTTTATGTATGCATTTGGGGTGGAAAGAGCTACCACCTATGAAGTATTTAGCTACTCTCATAAGTCGGATACAAGTTATGCTGACAGGTTCCCCGAAAGTGCACGGGTTTGTCGAAGTAATAAAAGTTACCCTGGTGAGAAGGTAGTCGAATCCACAGGGAATAGGGAGTTAGAATACGAGATTTCACTATTAAAACTATGCGAAGTACGGAAAAATAGTAATCGATTTGTGTGTGAATTGCGAGAACAATTATACTAAAGACAGGAAATTAAATAGAGAAAGGTGAAAGATTAGAAATCGCAAGAAAAGAGATTAAAGAGGATTTAACAATTAATGAAGTGGGGTATCCGGACAAGTTATCTCTAGGATCTATGCTTCTAGTGCAAGACTATGCTATTATACCTTCCTATTGATGCTAATTGAGTCGAGGAAATCCTTAGACTCATGGTCCCAAACCTAAGGTCAACCGTGACTAACCCCAACACTATGCCCCGGTATTAGGATTCACAACAACCCTTTACTCTATCGCTCACACGATTAAGTCCCAGGGGAGTACATCTACCTAAACCTCACACTACGTGGGATTGCATTAAGTTTTAGGGACTCCTACTGATTAAACCTGTTCCTATGTGTAGTTCTACCCCTTTGGTCCAGGAGGAAGAACCCTAGTCTAGATTAAGCCCCAGTGCGTAGGATTCACTTCAACCCTTCACTCCGTTACTCGCGTAACTAAGCCCCAGGGGAGTTTATCTACCTAGCACTTCACTCTATCTTGACCGCTATTAAATCAAGGAAATGGAGATAGGGAGAAAACACACCGGAGGGGAAAGGGGTACATCACTACCTCACAACTCTCCCTCTCAACCCTCTTCAATCTTAAAGAGTCTAATCCTATAGGAGTTGTCACACCTCCAAAGGAAAACCTAGATTGCTCTCAACCCTAGTGTCACATCTAAGGGAAAACAATAGCAAGATAAAATTAAGATCGAAACTCAATTCTTATTCATCAATAATGGAAAAGCATAATAACAATGTCAAAGAAACATAATGACCCTAGAGTTTTACAAGTCCGAATACCCACAAGGGGTTTAGCTCCTCATGGAGCTATACATGTTCATCAATGTATATAATAAAACAAGAAGTAAAGACATAGATGAAAACCCCCTTGCGTATGGTGTGGCCGTGGTCTTGTGCGGCCGCCGGACATCGATGACGATGCCGATGACGCGCTCCAAACCTCCACGAAGTCCTCTCCAAAACCCTTGCCGCCCTCTCCAAAGTTGAGGAGAAAATTAGGTCAAAGATGTCTCAAAAAGTCTCCAAATCGGGCTTTTATAATGTGGAGTCGCGGCTTTAAATTTGCTGAAATCGGGATTTCACACGGCCGTGTGGAATTTCCACACGCCCGTGTGAAAATTCTGGAAAACTGATTTTCGGCCGACTGTGAACAGTAACTTGCCACATTGTTTTTGCTACAGTAATTTTGCTGCAGTACTACTGCAGTAATTGTGCCGAAACGCTCCCGAATTCATCGTTCTTCATCGAGTCCGTTGAATTGGGCACACAATCAGTGTTTTTGCTACAGTACTCTTCATAACCATGATCCAAACTTTCTCATCTTGAGGCCACATGGTCGGGCACACGTCCATGTGGTGAGTTATAAGACTTCTTCTTCTTCGAATCATCATTTGAGAGCTTTAACTATCTTCACACAAGTTGGGACATGAAGGTGTGACTGCCTTTGTGCCCTTCCATCGCACAAATCATCTTGAATTCTTCAGAAAGTTGGCACACACCCTCATGTGCATGACCCCCTCTTGTGCCTTGACACTTGTGTTATACAAAAGTTCCCAACAATATGTCTTTATAACCCATCTTTGCTTCCTTTTCCTTCTTTAACACTTTCACAACCTAACTGCATAAAAGAACACCAAAATACACTTTATGAGACATAATCCATGGTGAAATGATGCTCAATGCATATAAAACAAGTAAGTAAAACATGTATACTCAAGCACTTATCATAAACCCTAGGATGATATTGTTTCTATGACTTTTATTATGCTTTCTTTATTGATTAATTTAATTGATTTTCAATCTTGATTTATTCTTGTATTGATTTTCCCTTAGATGTGACACTAGGGTTGAGAGTCATGTAGGTTATCCTTTGGAGGTGTGACAACTCCTATAGGGTTAGTGACACGACCTTTTGCGTGTGTACTGCAAGTGCACGGCCTTGTCGAAGTAATAAAATTACTCCGGTGAGTGGGTAGTCGAATCCACAGGGAATAGGGATTAAAAATACGAGAAATTGCTATTCAGTCGTACGATATATGAGAAAACAATAATCGGAGTGATAAGTGGATTTATGGAAATTAGAATAAAAGCAAGGGAAATGAATAGAAAGATGAAAGAAAGAAAAGTGCAAGTAAAGAGTAAAAGAGAGAGACTAGCAATGAATGAAAATAGGGTATCCGAACAAGTTACCTCTAGGACTTATGCTTCTAGTGCAAGACTATGCTATTATACTTCCCTATTGATGTTAATTGAGTCGATGAAAATCCTTAAACACACGGTCCCAAACCTAAGGTCAACCGTGACTAACCCCAGCACTATGTCCCGGTAATAGGATTCACGTCAACCCTTCACTCTGTTGATTGCTCAACTAAGCCCCAGGGGAGTATCTCTACCTAAGCCTAACACTACGTGGAATTGCTTTAAGTTCTAGGGACTCCTAGTGATAAAACCTGTTCCTATGTGTAGTAGTTCTAACCCTTTGGTCCAGGTGGAAGAACCCTAGTCTAAATTAAGCCCCAGTGCGTAGGATTCACGTCACCCCAAAGCCTTGGGGGAGTATGTCTACCTAGCACTTCACTCTATTTCGACCGCTAATAAATCAAGGAATCGGAGGTAGGGAGAAATCACATCGGAAGGGAAAGGGGTACGGTGCTACCTCACAACTCTCCCTCTCAACCCTCTTCAATTTTAAGTAGTCTAATCCTATAGGAGTTGTCACACCTCCAAAGGATAACCTAGATTGTTCTCAATCTTTAGTGTCAAGGCTAAGAGAAAACAATAGCAAAAGATAATTAAAATCAAAACTCGAATTTATTCATCAAAATTGGAAAAACATAATAACATTGTCATAGAAACATAATTATCCTAGAGTTTTACAAGTCCGAATACCCACAAGGGGTTTAGCTCCTCATGGAGCTATACATGTTCATCAATTTATGAAAGAAAGCACAAACTAAGGACATCAATGAAAACCCCCTCGCGTATGGTGTGGCCGTGGTCTTGTGCGGCCGTCGAACGTCGGTGACGATGCCGATGGCGCGCTCCAATCCTCCACAAAATCCTCTCCGAAACTCTAGCCGCACCCTCCAGAAGTTGAGAAGAAAGATAGGTCAAAAGATGCCCCAAAAAAGTCTCCAAATCCGGCTTTTTATAGGCTGAGTGCGGCTTTAATTTTGAACTTATCGGGGCTTCACACGGCCGTGTGAAATTTTCACACGCCCGTGTGAAGCTTCTGTCTTTCCTGAAAAATTACTTCACACGGCCGTGTGGAATTTCCACACGACCGTGTGAAGTCTCTGGCTTGCTGGAAAATATTTCACACGGCCGTGTGTTAATTCCACACGCCCGTGTGAACTCTCTGGACTCCCGATCTTCGGCAGAAAATGCACAGTAACTTGCTATAGTGAATTGCTACAGTCTTGCCGAAATGCTTCCGGATACGTTGTTCTTCACCGAGGCCATTGAATTGGGCACACACTCAATGGTAGATCGTGTCGATTGCTTCAAGTCTTCTCTTTGGTAGAGTTCTCCTAAGCTACACAAGTCGGACTTGTTGTGAATGTGACTGCCTTTGTGCCCCTCCAAAAGGAGGTTGGCACACACTCACAAGTCCGGGCTTGTGCCTTGTCCTTGTTTGGTCTGAAAACTCCCCAACAACGGCGAACACGATCTAATTTCGTTCCTATTCTCCAAATTAGCTCCATAAACCTACAATGCGCAAAAGTAAACAAATGCACATATTTAGTGATAAAATCTGATTAAATTAATGCTTATTGCAAGATAATAATGCTTCGCATCATTACAACACGAGCACTCATCAGTTAGACTATTTAAGATTGAAGAGGGTTGAGAGGGAGAGTTGTGAGGTAGCGGTGTACCCCATTCCCCTCCGGTGTGATTTCCTTGATTTATTAGCGGTCGAGATAGAGTGAAGTGCTAGGTAGATATACTCCCCTGGGGCTTAGTTACGCGAATAACAGAGTGAAGGGTTGAAGTGAATCCTACGCACTGGGGCTTAATCTAGACTAGGGTTCTTCCACCTGGACGAAAGGGTTAGAACTACACATAGGAACAGGTTTTATCACTTGGAATCCCTAGAACTTCATGCAATCCCACGTAGTATGAGGCTTAGGAAGATAGACTCCCCTGGGACTTAGTTGACAGGTCAACGAGAGTTAAGGGTCGTAGTGAAACCTAATGCCGGGGTATAATGTTGGGATTAGTCACGGTTGACCTTAGGTTTGGGACCGTGTGTTTAAGATTTCCACGACTCAATAATCATCAATTGGAAGGTATAATACTTGTCTTGCACTAGAAGCATTAGTCCTACGGGGAGCTTTGTCCGGGTACCCCATCTCTATATCGATTACTTCTCCTACCTTTATTTCCCTTTTTTGCACTCTTTTACTTTCTTATATATATATATATATATATATACGTACTGAATTCTCCTATCATCGATTCCATTTATAGCTAAAATAGTGATAACGTTTGTTTCTGAACACTATTCCCTGTGGATACGACTACTCACTCACCAGGGTATTTTATTACTTCGACAACCCGTGCACTTGCGGGTACACACGCAAGGGGTGTGTCACTATCAAAATACTTCTTGAAATTAAACAGTTGGAAATGATTGTGAGTTCTCATTTGATTGCTTAATTAAAGTTGTAGATAAATTCACGTTATACATATATAATTGCTATGAGGATAGCGAATGAAGCATAATTAAGAAGTCCTTTATACTCAATATTGTACAATTCATTTGTGCTTGTGGAACTGAAATGTGTCAAAATTTTACAGTTTCATAGTGATAAAATATAAATCTAACTGGATAAACTTTTTTTTAGTAATTTATAATATTAACATGCTCTATTCCCACAAACTTTTTTTTAAACAACTGTTAAATTATTCTAGGAGGATTCTTGCATGACGAAGACAGTTTATTTACTTTTCCTGATCAAATCAGACACTAGACTTCCAACACATCAGTATGCATCCTTATTGATTTTAATGTCCAAGTGCAGATTAACTTTGAGGTTTTCTAGAGAAATACATGAAAGGAAAATAAAGCTTTTTTTTTTTATCTTTTTTAAAAAAGAGCATTTTTCATGGAAGGCCTAAACAAAAAAGTTAAGATACTTAAAATAATCCATAAAATCCAGAAAAAGTTCGAAAGGAGAGAGAAAAAGTTATAGGGATCTGTTCCTCGTAGAGATGAAATCCATGCAGCACAAATGCTTATAACGTGGTCACAATTTTAAAAAGATGTGATTCTTATGATTGTAACATAAAATTGATTCTTTATTCTTCATGGATGATCATGACTCCATTTTAAGCATCATTTTATTCGTTATTTAATCATTTATATGTTCCCATATCTAAAGTGAGAATATATTTTAAATGATTATCCAAATTTGGTTCCACGATTGGAGAAGAAAGTGGAATAATAATTGTCACTATCCTCATGAAAGTTGATTGGATTCTTTATACACACATACTAGTGATTTGGAATATTAGCCTCTGCATAAATTACTTTAGGATTGGATTCTGCAATTTGATCAAGTATAATCCATAGTAATATCCTTTCTATTTTCTAGGACTATTGGCGGAAAAAAAAACTAAGTTTCTTTTGTTAAAAAAATTGTTATATCTAGTAGAAGAATAGGGAAAACAATGTTTGCGCATGTTTGAGTAAACTTAAATTTATCTAATTTGATTGTGTTTAATATGAGCCAAATCAATTCAAATAATGTATGCGTCAACCATTTAAATAGATGATTGAGAAATTCAGTGTTGTGTTGTGCGTGCGTGTGTGTGCATGAGAGAGAGATTATGACATGATATTCATAATAGAGGTTAAAATAGCATGTCTACCACCATAAAATATCAAGAACTAGTACTTAGGTATGTGAAACAAATTTTATAAACAAAATTATTAATTAATTATTATTCGATTGCATACCTCCTATAATTAGTCTATATATATATGGTTAGTGTATATTTTTTTTTCTTCTTTCCTTTTTCCTAGTATTTAACCTAGATACTACACTATTACATAAACCTTTATAAACAAAACCTAGATGTTACAGATATTATAGAATTATTCTTGATAGTAAGACTATTTTCTCTTAACTTCCATTATCTTTTATGGTACCATAAAAAAATAGTTTTGGTAAGTAGAGAGATACAAAATTAATTTTAGGGTCAATCAAGTAGGGATAAGTTTTTAGAGGTGCCTTCAATTAGGTCTAGACTCTATCTCCATAAACTATTCCCATTACTATGGTTGAAAATTCTTTTTTAACACTCCAGATCACTATCTATAAATTGAATGGAAAAAATTATCTTCAACAGTCTCATTCGGCTACCATGGTGATACGTGGAATGAGAAAAATATGCCTTTTCGGGTGGTTTCATCCCCATCTCAGGATGATCCTTCCTATACAATGTGGTATCCCAACAACTTTAATGTGATGGCATGGCTCATTCAGTCTATGGAAGACATTATTTGTCACGCCCTGAACCTGACTCGCCAGGCCCAGTGCGTTGACAAACAGGAGTACACCTAGAAAGCCGAAAACAAGTAGGCGTACAAGGCCTTAAAACCTGTTTCTCAAGAATTACAATATCTAACAAAATAAAGATCAAATCTAGGAACATAAGAACATAAATCAACATTAAAAGAAACAAACTAAGTGTTTTGCGCACTCAATACAAGCTTATTCAAATAAAATCTAGGCTCACAACAAACGGGACTTATTACATGCTAAATAAATGATGACTGCCCAACGTTCCGCCGCTAAGCTATCCGCCACCCAACTTTACTCCTGATCTAAAAAGAGATATCAACTCCAGTAAGTACTCACTAAAAATATAGGGATCATTTAAAAGTCAAAATACAATAAAATCAAACATCAGAAATAATATTTATTTCAAACAAATACAGATGTCAAAATACTGAGCATATAGGTCCCCCAAATACCTATTACCAAAACAAAATAACAGAATTCATATATATACCCTCAGTGACTCGACACAAAATTATCAGAGGTCATATTTTTACCCTCGGTGATCCGAGCCAAAATTATCAGAGGCCGTTATTCTTCACCGATAGAAAACGGTGGGAAACTATAGTTTCTAGAACAAAATACGTGTCGACACAGTCAATGTTTAATCCCTAGTGACAAGGTTAGTGCATAGTTAATCAGGGACTAGTTTCTATATCAAAATACATTATATTTACAAAACAATAAACTATTAAAATTAATATCAGGCAAATTACAACAAATTTATAGTGACGTGAGCCCATTTTTATCATATCAAAATAAACGAGTTAATGGGATTCAAACATGAATAGATAATTAAAAAAAATAGTACCAATAGTTAATCAAAAATTAAATAAAATATATGAAATAAATGAATTAATTAGAAATTAGATAAATATCTGAAATTCAGAAATTAGATAATCTGAATTTAAATAAATACATTAATAATTGAATTAATCAGAAATTAAATAAATATATGATATTAAAAAATTTAAATAAATGAATTAAAATTAAGGAATTAAATAATCTAAATTTAAATAAATATTAAACTTTTCAGACAATTCTAAACAAAAATACATATCATTAACTTGAAATGTAAACTAATTTAAAATAATTCCGAAAATTATAATAAATAAATAATTTAAAATATAAATAAATAAAAATAGTATTCTTCTCAAAATTGCAAATGTTCAAAAACTAGAGTTTATACATATAATAAGATTATGTGAAATACTTACCTGATGTTCACTAAATTTCAAAAATCTAAATCGATTCCCACTTAACTCTCCACAAAAGATCCTATAAACATATAATTAGTTTAGTTATCCTAACAATTATACAACAAAGTACACTAGCTCTAATGTTACCCCTAGTCTTGTAAATCCCTAGCAATAAGTCATAGATTGCCCTAAGTTATGCATCATCATGATGAATACAAAGATAACCCTCCCTCACACTTGAACATTACATTGTCCTCAATATACCCCATACAAGTGCACAAACAAATAAAAGAAGACAATAGCATAAATTGGGGAGAGTTGTAAGGGCTTCCCTGGATACGGAGAGTGATGATGTCGCTCTCAACATGAATAACTCAAAATTCCAAAGACGCCATACATCATTTAAATCAAGAAGGCTACAATGAGAAGCGCAAATATGAAAGATGATGCGGGTCCTGCAAGTGCACGGGGTTGCCAAGTAATACCCCTCACGCACGCGCCAGAGGGGTCGTATTCCCAAGGGCCCGAGAATCTACCCTTACTTCCTCTTCGTATGATTGTTTGGCAGATCAATTTAAGTTTGGGAAAAAAAGAAAAGTAAAAAGACAATTAAAATGCAAGTGAAGAGCTCTAAGGCAGAGGCGATAATCGGAGGGTAAGAACAATATAAGGAAAGGGTCACGGATGAGGGTTCCTAAGGGGGCTACTAAAGTGCGAAAGTTGCCCTAACTAGCATGCAAATGAGTAGTTTGGACCGAGAAACCCTAAATTAGACCAACCCGATGGTCACGGCAATTGGTCCCTAATCCGGTACAAGTATCGCGTATGGAATTCCTTCCGCTCGAATGCTCGCACGATTGCAATGGGAATAATAGGTTTCTCAAGTTAGGGTCAACACACAATCTAGGTCAACCATAACAATGGATGGGTACAAATACCTGATGGTCACGGCGTACTCGTACATGTATCCCTACTAAGCTTGGTGAGCCTAATACTAGGGCAATGGTTATGATTCCTAGCATTTTCTAAACATTGATATACAGAGTTCTCATGTATACCAAGCATTCAAATACACCAAACAAGGTTCACAAACAAGTCCCAAATACATAAAACTAATCGAGCAATCATTCTACACAAGTTCACCCCCAAGGTTCACCTACATCCGCCGACCTTGGGGTTTTAGTTGCTAATGGGTACAAAATACTCAAGATAATACATAAAAACAACCAAATACACAAATGAGAACACTCCCTCAAAAGAGAGGCCGAATGACGCTTCTAAAGACGCCACCCAAGGAGTGGCTTCCCTTGTCAATCTTCCTCTCAAGTGTGGATCAAGAAGGTGGATCTCATCGTATGTCGCTCTCCTCATCATTCTCTCCCAGGAAATGGCCTCTAACGGCTGCTCCTAGCCGATTAAAAATGAAGGTGGTGGCAAGTAGAGCAAGGACAAGGGCTTCTTCTTTTCAAGAAAATGAACTCTAAGCCATTAAAAAGTCATTCTCGGGATGCCATGCCCTGGCATGCGGTTAGCATACGGGCACTGTAGCACAAAGAATTTTGTGTAAGTTGCTGCAGTTAGTGCTATAGTAAAATGCTGCAGTACCACTACTACAATAACTCTGCTACGGTGCTACTGCTATAGGGCAGTATGCGGCCAGTTATGCGCCCATATGAATGCCCGCATGGACTTCCAGACTTAGCCAATTCTCCAAGTTTTCGTGCTACAATGCTGCTACAGTACCGGGACTCTAAAGTGGCCATTTTCCTGCCGATTTCTTCTAAAATCTCGTTGTCAAGCTCCCCACGGTATCTTTTATGCCTGTAACACGAAATAAACCAATTTAGACCGAAAACGGGCATCCACACATATAAAAATACTCGATTAATACGCGAGCATACATAAATAATACATACAGTTAGGCGTTTATCAAAAGAAGATATAATTAAATAAAATATTGAAATGAAATACAGAAAACAAGAAGATAAACAGTTTAGAAAGGGACACTCCTTGCTAACTGTAGCAAATAAAGTACAAGTCCAAATATAAAATAAAATACAAAGTCCAATTACTGAACATAAAAACTAAAATAAAAGATAACCTATCGGATGTTGCTCAGTCATACTTAGACTCTGTGGTATCCGAACATCCAAGCTGGACTCCTTAGTGGCAGGAGTAGCAGCAGGGTTCAACTCTCTGCTAAGAGCCTCACTCACTCCTAGAGTTATCTCCCTCATCAGAGTCTGAGGCCTTAGATGCCTTAGACTCTAAGTTAATAGTATTGGCTCCCACGTGAACTAGTGCAGAAGCTAGAGAGGATAGGGGAGAAGACAACTGTAGACCAATGTGTGTAGCTATCCGCACAATGCTCTGACCTAGCCAATGCTGGAAGAGTGTTAAACTCATTGACGGTACGACATGGCTGGTGGAGGATCTAGTCAGTGGTGTTGTAGGGGAGCGAGGGGCTGGTGGGGACGGAGGTCACGTGGGCTTAGCAGGGGAAGTAGTAGTACCAATAACACAAAATTGGGTGCCATGTGTAGTACCAACTAGTTGAACCATTCTCATAGCTAGGAGGGTATCGAGGGTGATCGGGGCATTGCTGCCCTTGATCCTTATATCGCTGACCCCCCTCAAAGACCCATTCCCCTGATAAGCCGAGAGATGTAGGTGCCAGTGAATATGACTCCCACTCTAGGATCAATCACTTGATGGTGCATAGCTAAGGTGATCTCATATCCTAAGTGCAAATGGAACCCATCCACAATGCTGAGGAGGTAATTGAAGTCCCTCCTACTCACCATCCTGATGCTATCTCCCTGCCCTATTAAAGAGTGACTCAGTAAATGATGAATACACCTAAGAGTGGGGATCTAAAGCTGGTGGCCATCAACCAGTGAGGGTTGTAGCCACTCGTGGTGCTCAAATGGCACAAGCAAGACTCAAGAGACTCCTTTGTTAGCCGCTTATTCAAAAGGGCATCGTACTCAAGCGTCCGACCGAATGCCTTATCATATAGTCCTAAATGGACTGAGAAGTTGGCCAAGCTCATCCTATACATGAAGCCGAACGCCTGAAATTAAATAGTATCAACCCTATGAAAGCTGATAGTCCCCTATGCAAGCTTGAATGTTGCTAGGAACTCGAGCGTCAGCACTTGGTAGGTCGTATTAGTGATAGAGAAGAGTTGACGCCAGTCCCTCACCTGTGGCAGTCCACACACCTTATTAGTGATTCCAGCATCATGTAGCACATCCCAATCAATCTCCCTAGACTCGCCAATGCGGCGGGTACATAGGCGGTTATACCGCACTTGATGTGCCAGTACACCAAAAATGGGCCCTGTAGGGGCAGCTTGAGAGCTGCTCTCGCCCCTTGCTCTCTTGGGCGCAGGTCCGGGTGTGGTCGTCTTCTTCCTTGATATTATCCTGCATAAGAGTTTAGTAAGCAAGTGAGTATGTAGGAAAATTTATCTGTAACACGTTGATAAGTGCTCTTGTTATAGTAATGCGAAGTGTTATTATCTTGTAATGAGCATTGATTTAATCAAATTTTATCACTAAAAAGTGTGCATTTGTTTACTTTTGTGCATTGTATGGTTGTGAAGATAAATTGGAGAAAAGGAACGAAGTTAGATCATGTTCGCCATTGTTGGGGACATTTTCGGACTAAGCAAGGAACAAGGCATTAGCATAGACTTGTGAGTGTGTGTCAACCTCCTTTGGAGGGGCACAAAGGCAGTCATATTCACAATAAGTATAGCTCATGCTAACAAGGAGAACTTCACCAATTAGGAGATTTGAAACAATTGGCACGATCTGTCGTTGACTATGTGCCCAATTCAATGACCTTGATGAAGAACGATGAATTCGGTAGCGTTTCGGCACAATCACTTTAGCAAGTTACAGCAGGAAAAATACAGTAGCAAGTTATTGTTCACTGTCTACCGAAATTCAGAAAACCAGCAACTTCACACGGGCGTGTTGAAATTCCGCATGCTCGTGTGAAATCTTCATTTCAGCGATTTAAAGCCACGACTCAACATTATAAAAGCCCGTTTTGGAGATTGTTTTCGGAAACTTTTTGGCTCTCTTATGACCTAATTTCTAGAGAGGATCAGCTAGGGTTTGGAGAGGACTTCGTGGAGGTTTGGAGCGCGTCATCGGCATCGACATCAACGTCCGACGGCCGCACATGAGGATTTTCATCTATGCATTCAATTTGTACTTCGTTTATTATTATTTTGATGGATTTGAATAGCTCCATGAGGAGCTAAACCCCTTGTGGGTATTCGGACTTGTAAACCCTAGGATTATTATGTTTCTTTGACATTGCTATTATGCTTTTCCATTATTGATGAATAAAATTGAGTTTCAATCGTAATTTATTCTTGTTATTGTTTTCCTTAGCCGTGACACTAGGGTTGAAGATAATCTAGGTTATCCTTTGGATGTGTGATAACTCCTATAGGGTTAGACTACTTAGGATTGAAGAGGGTTGAGAGAGTGAGTCGTGAGGTAAAGAATGATGGTCGTCTCCGTAGTGTAGTCCTAATCCAGTACGGGTTCCTCTATCCAGAAGATACCCCTACGATGTCAATGAGAACAAGGAGTCTTGATTAGGGTTAATCTAATGCACACTCTTGGCTAAATTAACCCTAAATGCGCGGGAGGCTACTAACACCCGGAACCTCCGATGTATTAATACATGAAACCCTCTTTAACTCATCAAATGACCTAATACAAGCTAGCATCCCGCCAAACAAGTATCATTCGAGATCAATTCTACGGAAACCATCCATTGTAGAATGAACAACAAGATGATGAATTAAAACCAAACAACCAAAACAACTCAATCATTCAAAGCAAATAAAGATCATTCATACAAAGTCTCATTCAATCATTCAAAGCAAATAAAGATCATTCCATCAAAGAAAAACAAGAAAAACTTCCTCAAAGATGTCGGCTAAGGTTGATGGTGTAGCTCGTCGGATCCGCGCCGGCGAACCCTTTGATGCTTTTCTATGTCTTCCCCTTCTTGTCTCCTTCAAATTTGACCAAAAATCCCTCCAAAGCCCTCCAAAGATGAAGAAAGTGGTGTATGGTGGAGTGGAGGTAGGAAGAGAGCAAGAATCCCAAAGAATGCCTGCCAAAAACCCTCAATTTTGCTTAAATAACCCGATGGTGTGCGGCCACTGTGCGGGCCGCACAGTGGCCGCACAAGCTTCTGCCCACGCTGCGCTGCCAAGTGTGCGGGCCGCACACTTGGCCACACAGGCCTTTGTCCAATGTGTGCGGCCAAGTGTGTGGGCAACACACTTGGCCGTACAGGCCTCTGTCAATAGTGCGTGGCCAGTGTGCGGGCTGCACACTGGCCGCACACAGCTCAGTGGAAGCTGTGTCTTCGAGTGGCTTGCGACGTCCGGGGCACGTATGGTCTCCATTTCTTCTTCAATTCTCCCCGGAATCGCACAAATAAGGCTTATCCTTGCGAAAACGGCCATGAAACCCTGAAATAAAAAATAAATACATTAAACGTACCAAAAGTCATCAAAACCCTAATACAAGTTGCATGAAAGTATACAAACTTTTCAACTAAAACACAATGTATTTAGACACTTATCAAATACCCCCAACTTAAGCATGTGCTTTTCCCCAAGCAAACAGACACAGAGAACAAGAGATACTGATAAGTGACTAAATACATAACCTCAGGCTAGAAAGGAATGTATCATAGCAAGAACGAAACTCAAAACACTATGCAAGGACCATTTAAGATTTTTCGTGCATTCATTGGCCGTATCGTGATGTGTGTGTGCAACCCCCCTAGTTCAAAACCCTGTAGTCCAAACGAGGTAGACAGGACCCCGAGGACCACTTCTTGAAGCAATTCACGCCACTTAGTGGAATATGGCCTTGAGGTGGTAGAAATACTTCTAGTAGAGTCCTATGGATCCTTCCTCTTATTTTTGAACAAGTACCGTTTGAATTTTATTTTTCTGTACACAATTGCATAACATTTTCTTTTTTCTTTTCCAGGACTAACATGAACTGCAAATCCACATTACCTGGAGCTTTGCACATTCATGTAGACGCGCTCATATCCTTATAGCTTTTGGCGAGAGGAACACTCTGGTTAGGAGCCGGAACACCAGGTTACTTCGCTATTAGGACAGAGAGCATTGTCCAAGCTTTTATTCACTTTCCCCTTTTTACCATTTTTTTTCGACCGTATTGCAAGAAGGAACAAGAAGAAGGTCCTCAAAACACTATTAGAAGACATTCTAACACATCAAGGAGCGAAACCACTAGTATGGGTTAGCAACTAAGAGGGTCACGAAGGTGCTGTGGTCCCTCGCCTAGGTGTCCAGGGTTCTACCTAAGGGAAAAGTGCGAAAAAATGCCTAGAATGGCACGAAAATCTCAAGTGTGCAAGGTCATAAGAAGCTTAGCATTTATCACCGTTTCGAGCTATAATACAATCACAATTAGATACGCCATCCTAGGTTTTACAATCATGCAACAATTCAAAAATTTTCACAAAAGTTTCATACAAGTTCACGAAATAAATAATGAAACTAAGACATGCATACCCACCCCCCACTTAAAGCAGTACATTGCCTTAAATGTACAGGAATCAGCAGTACAGAAAAATCAGTGCAATGAAAATAAGAAGGATGGTTTCGTGAACTTCCCCGAGAATTTAGTAAGGAAACTTCCAGGGCACGAGCTCGGGGTGGCCAACACCATGGCAGCATACAAGGTGGAGAGGAAGAAAAATGGACATCTTGTTCTACCTACAAGGAGAAAAGACGTCGAGTCAAGCATCCATCAACCACACAAAAATAAAGAAAAGAAACAAAAAAGTGAATGGGAAGGTGAGCTCTCGGAGTGAAAGGACTGATGGAGCCTCTCAAGGTCTTCTGTGTCTCCTCCAAGGGGCTTAATCGAAAGTTAACCTACATCTCCAAAAATAAAGAAGAAGCAATGGCAATATGCTGAAATGTGCGAACACGAGTTTAGAAAAATGAGTGAAGCGGAAACCACGTGATTGCGATCAAAATCGAAAATCGTCGCAAACCCCCCGAGTATCCAATTCGGGCGGGAAACTAAAAACCAAGAAATCACCTCGAAGGTATGAAAATAAATTGAGTTTTGAAAATATTTTTAATGTTGAAACGACGCGAGGGAGGTGATATGATCAAAACGAGTGCCAAAAGGTGGAGAAAAGCCAGAAAGAAAAGCATTTCTGCAGCAAAACTGGGGTCAGTGTGCAGGTGGTGTGCGAGCTGCACACCAGCTCGCACGGTCTTCTGCCAAGCATGTGCGGCCTGGTGTGCGGGTCACACACAAGGCCGCACGCTCCTCTGGCTGAGGCGTGCGACTGGTATGCGGGCCGCACACCAGCCCGCACACCCTTCTGGTAGGGGTGTGCGGCCTCTGTGCGGCCCGCACAGTGGCCGCATAGAGCCCTACAAAACGCTCAGAAATTAGCTTCTCCAAACCAAAACTAGTCTTTGACATTACAAACGCGACGAAACTCATCTTGGACAATTGATACATTTTGAAACCCACAAAACATACGGGATTTCACCGAGATGGGGAGGAAACAATGACATACACAATAAAGCATACCACGAACGAATGAAGAGGAGAGCTCACAATCTAAACCTAATTTATGCATAACAAAAATACGAAAATAAAAAAGTACAGAATTGTAAAAATCGTGGGTTGCCTCCCACAAGCGCTTGTTTAGCGTCACAAGCCTGACGTTCAAGTTTCTCATCATCAAGGTGGTTCAAAGGCAGAGATTTTACCTGAATTTCCCATGGATGCAAATTCAAGGAAAGGAGAGAATCAACATTGTGCATACCTAGGTCGACGAAGCATGCCATGTGTCCCTTTTCATGAGAGTTCTTGCTTGCTTTGCTAACCTTAGGAGTCACCTTTTTCCATGCTCGCTTCCATGATCGTTCTCCTTTGCTTCTCCCTTGTGCCTTGTCCGGATATGCATGAGGAGGGTTTTCTTGTGCCTTGTTTGGTGCTTTTTCCTCCTCAATATCAACATCTTGTAATAATTCATCAAGGGGGTTCATCATAAGGACTTCGTTCATACAATTTTCAACTTGTAGGTCTGTATCATCTAGTGCATAGGAAGTGTCATCAAGCTCCTTGGGGTGTTTCATTGCCTCGGGAATTTTAAAAGTGGCTTCCTCATTCCCGGCTCGCAAGGTCATTTTCCCATCTTGGATATCCAGCAGGGCACGGGATGTGGCAAGGAAAGGCTGGCCAAGTATGATGGGGACCTCAGTAGCGTCATCAACATCAAGGATAACAAAATTAGCCGGAAAGACTAGACCACCAACTTTCACAATTACATCGCTCACAATGCCACGCGGGTGTCTAACAGTCCGGTCCGCAAGTTGTATGGTGATCCGTGTCAGCTCTAAGTCTTGAAGGCCTAGTTTTAAGAAAAGCTTGTAGGGCATAACATTTATGCTTGCACTGGAATCGGTGAGGGCTTTCTGTTGTTGTTCATTCTGTTCTGCCATTGTTTCTGACCCTTCTGTCTCAATATCAACTTGATTTGAAGCTTCATGTACAGGTTCCTTCCCCTTGCGATGTGTTCTTCGTCCAATGTCCGGGTCTCCTTCAACAAGAATCGAAGGGTTCCCACGGGTCATAACCTGTAACTGAAAACCAAGAAAAGAAAAATAAAACCAATGATAGATAAAGAAAATATGAAATAGAATGCGAAGTGAATAGCTAAAATAGTGAAAAACAAATATCTAAAACGCCTATTCCCCGGTAACGGCGCCAAAAACTTGACACGACCCCTTGTGTGTATCCCACAAGTGCACGGGTTTGTCAAAGTAATAAAATTTACCCTAGTGAAAGGGTAGTCGAATCCACAGGAAATAGGGATTTAGAATACGAGATTTCACTAATTAAGCTATGCGGTGTATGGAAAAGCAATATCTGGATCAATGAGTGAATGTAGAATCAAACAGAATGAAAGACAAGAAATTAAAATGAGAGATGGAAGATGAGAGAGTGCAAGTAAAAGAGAATAGAGAGGACTAGCAATGAATGAAATAGGGTATCCGGATGAGCTACCTCTAGGATCTATGCATCTAGTGCAAGACTATGCTATTATACTTTCCTATTGATGTTAATTGAGTCGAGGAAATCCTTAGACTCACGGTCCCAAACCTAAGGACAACCGTGACTAACCCATTCATTATGCCCCGGTATTAGGATTCACGTCACACTTCACTCTGTCGCTCGCACGACTAACCCCCAGGGGAGTGACACGACCCCTTGCGTGTATCCCGCAAGTGCACGGGTTTGTCGAAGTAATAAAAGTTACCCCGGTGAGAGGGTAGTCAAATCCACAGGGAATAGGGAGTTAGAATACGAGATTTCACTATTAAAACTATGCGAAGTACGGAAAAGTGATCAATTGATTCAATGAGTGAATTATGGAAACAATTATACTAAAATATGAGAAATTAAATAGAAAGATGGAAGATGAGAGAGAGCAAGTAAAAGAGAATAGAGAGGACTAGTAATGAATAAAATAGGGCATCTGGACAAGCTACCTCTAGGGTCTATGCTTCTAGTGCAAGACTATGCTATTATACTTTCCTATTGATGTTTAATCGAGTCGAGGATATCCTAAGACTCACGGTCCCAAACCTAAGGACAACCGTGACTAACCCCAACACTATGCCCCGGTATTAGGATTCACATCACCCTTCACTCTATCGCTCGCACGACTAAGCCCCATGGGAGTATATCTACCTAAACCTCACACTACGTGGGATTGCTTTAAGCTCTAGGGATTCCTAATGGTGAAACCTGTTCCTATGTGTAGTTCTAACCCTTTGGTCCAGGTGGAAGAACCCTAGTCTAGATTAAGCCCCAATGCGTAGGATTCACTTCAACCCTTCACTCTGTTACTTGCGTAACTAAGCCCCAGGGGATTTTATCTGCCTAGTACTTCACTCTATTTCGACCACTATGAAATCAAGGAAACGGAGGTAGGGAGAAACCATGTCGGAGGGAAAAGGGGTACATCGCTACCTCACAACTCTCCCTCTCAACCCTCTTCAATCTTAAGTAGTCTAACCCTAAGGAGTTGTCACACCTCCAAAAGGCAACCTACATTGTTCTCAATCCTAGTGTCACATCTAAGAGAAAACATTAACAAGATAAAATTAAGATTGAAACTCAATTTTATTCATCAATAATGGAAATGCATAATAACAATGTCAAAGAAACATAATAACCCTAGAGTTTACAAGTCCGAATACCCTTAAGGGGTTTAGCTCCTCATGGAGCTATACATGTTCATCAATGTATGAAAGAAAGAACAAAATATGGACATCAATGAAAACCCCCTTGCGTATGGTGTGGCCGTGGTCTTGTGGGGCCATCGAACGTCGGTGACGATGCCGATGACGCGCGCTAAACCTCCAAGAAATCCTCTCCGAAACCCTAGCCGCATTCCCCAAGTTGAAGGGAAAGATAGGTCAAAAGATATCTCAAAAGGTCTCCAAAATCGCCTTTTATAATGTTGAATTGCGGCTTTAAAATTTGACTTATCGGGGGCTTCACACGGCCGTGTGGAATTAACACACGGGCGTGTGAAGTTTCTGTCTATTGAAAAATTAATTCACACGGCCGTGTGTTAATTTCACACGCCCGTGTGAATTCTCTGGAATTCTGAATTTCGGACGAAAGTGAACAGTAACTTGCTACAGTGTTTTTGTTACAGTAACAAACTACAGTGCTGCTACAGTACTCGCCGAAACGCTCCCGAATCCGTCTTTCTTCATCGAGGCCATTGAATTGGGCACATAATCAATGGTAGATCGTGCCGATTGCTTCAAGTCTCCTTCTTGGTGAAGTTCTCCTAAGCCACACGAGTTAGACTTGTTGTGAATGTGACTGCCTTTGTGCCCCTCCAAAGGAGGTTGGCACACACTCACAAGTCTAAGCTCGTGCCTTGTTCCTGTGCTTGGTCCGAAAACTTCCCAACATCGGTGAACATGACCTAATTTCGTTCTTCTTCTCAAATTTAGATTCACAAACCTTTAATGCACAAGAATACACAAATGCATGCCATTTAGTGATAAAAACTGATAAAAGATATGCTCAATGTAAGATAATAACGCTTCGCGGTACTATAACACAAGCACTTATCAGGGAGTATATCTACCTAAACCTCACACTACGTGGGATTGCTTTAAGCTCTAGGGATTTCTAATGGTAAAACCTGTTCCTATGTGTAGTTCTAACCCTTTGGTCAAGGTGGAAGAACCCTAGTCTAGATTAAGCCCCAGCGCGTAGGATTCACTTCAACCCTTCACTCTGTTACTTGCGTAACTAAGCCCCAGGGGAGTTTATCTGCCTAGCACTTCACTCTGTTTTGACCGCTGTGAAATCAAAGAAACGGAGGTAGGGAGAAACCACGTCGGAAGGGAAAGGGGTACATCGCTACCTCATAACTCTCCCTCTCAACCCTCTTCAATCTTAAGTAGTCTAACCCTCAAAGAGTTGTCACACCTCTAAGGGGTAACCTAAATTGTTCTCAACCCTAGTGTCACATCTAAGGGAAAACATTAACAAGATGAAATTAAGATTGAAACTCAATTTTTATTCATCAATCATGGAAAAGCATAATAACAATGTCAAAGAAACATAAAAACGCTACAGTTTACAAGTCTGAATACCCACAAGGGGTTTAGCTCCTCATGGAGCTATACATGTTCATCAAAATAGAAAAGAAAGTACAAATCAAAGACATTGATGAAAACCCCCTTGTATATGGTGTGGCCGTGGTCTTGTGCGGCTGTCGAACGGCGGTGACGATGCCGATGACGCGCGCTAAACCTCCACGAAATCCTCTCCAAAACCCTCGCCGCACTCACCAAGTTCAGGAGAAAGATAGGTCAAAAGATATCCCAAAAGGTCTCCAAAATCCTCTTTTATATTGTTGAATCGCGGCTTTAAAATCGGACTTATCGGGGGCTTCACACGGCCGTGTGGAATTTCCACACGCTCGTGTGAAGTTTCTGTCTGGCTGAAAAATCGATTTACACGGCCATGTGGAATTTTCACACGCCCGTGTGAATTCTCTGAAACCCTGATTTTCGGCAGAAATTGAACAATAGTTTGCTGCAGTAATAGGCTACAGTGCTGCTATAAGTCAAGCTCGTGCCTTGTTCCTTACTTGGTCCGAAAACTTTCCAACATCGGCGAACATGACCTAATTTCGTTCTTCTTCTCTAATTTAGCTCCACAAACCTTCAATGCACAAGAGTACACAAATACACACCATTTAGTGATAAAAACTGATAAAAGATATGCTCAATGTAAGATAATAACGCTTCGCAGTACTATAACAAAAGCACTTATCAAACCCCCCCACACTTAATCTTTTGCTTGTCCTCAAGCAAAATAGAACGTGAAAGTACTTAGGAGGAACAATCGAAAGTGCTCGGCCTTAGGTTCACCAAAAGTTTGCAAAAGAAGCATTCTACAAGTAAGGGGAAATCAAAACATTGCATAAGTTTATCATTGCTCTAGCTAAAAACTCGAATCAGAAAGGATAACAACTCGAAAACGTGAAAGTGTGTGCGAATTCACTCAAGAGAACCAATGAGTACTCCTCAAACTCTTATTAAAAAGGACTTATTTATATACAAAAAGTAAGGGAGGAAGTAGTAGCTTCACACATCCTCGAAGGTAGCCCTTTCCTAGAGGGCCGCCAAAGGTGGCTTTCACTCTTTCGATGAGGTAGCTTTTTCTACCGGGGTAGTAGTTTTCACGCATCCCACAAGATAGCTCTTTCTCTCATTAGGGCATAACTTGTATCCGACTTATGAGAGGAGCTTCATACTTCATGAGTGGTAGCTCTTTCCACCCCAAATGCATACATAAAAGAAAGCAACTATTCACAAACTCATATTTTTCTCTTTTTTTTTTCATTTTTTTTCCCATAATTTTTTTTTTCATTTTTTCCATATTTTTCATATATATTTTTTTTATATGCATTTTCCAAAGTAAAACTAAGAACGATGATAAACTTGTCCTTAAAAACTTCAAGATTCAGTTTCCAAAAGATTCCAAGAGTAAGTTGTGCAATATAAGATAATCGAGCAAAAATTCGCTAAAAATTCAAGTAGAAACTAGAGCATGATAGGATACAATGTTAAAATTCTCCTAAACTCTAAGGATACAACCGTTGCAACTAAGGTGAACCGCCACAGGCTACATGAGCATGAGCAATTGAACGCACAAGTAAAGGTGTGTGCAATGTGAACTTCCCTCCACACTTAAGATGTATATTGTCCCCAATATACGCATGAAGGCACAATAATAAGTAACAAATGAAAACAATTAGTATGGAAGTGGGCAATTAAAACATTACTCCCTTGAACTCCAAGTGTTGTGTTTGATGGAGCTAGGTCATTGAGAGTTGAGTCTCAATGGTTTGTGGAGCACACACGGTCCCATGACCGTGCCAATGACTGTTCCTCAAAATCCTTTCTGGGTACTACAAGTCCAACAAAAATAGAAAATAAAAGTGTAACAGAAAATCAAACTAAAAACTATGACGCCTCCGCGTCGGTGTCCTGAATAGTGGCCTCTGGTGCTGCTAGAGGCTCTAAGGGTGCAAGTGGATCTGCTGCTGCTGGAGGAGATGGTGGTGGAGATGTAGAAGCTCGGGGACGGACCACAAATGGTGCTAACACGGCCTGCTCTAGGAGTCTCTGTATAGTGTCAAGCCTTGCCATAGTCTCAGTGTGCTGTGCTATCTGTGCGGCCCTGACCTCAGCCACCTCTGTCTGTAATACCCCCACTGCGCTCTCGAGGCGCTCCAGTCGATCCTGGCCTCGAGAAGGCGAGACCATGCGCACCGGAGGTGGCTCCTGCGCGGTGGTTGGTGCTTGTGTCTCTGTCTCTGCTGCGGGTGGCTCCAAGGCTGCCTGAGATCCCTCGGCTTGATCTGACTGGGGAATGATCCATGTGTAGACTCCTGGTCCTGCTCTGCGGACCATCCCCATCTGTCTCAATGTTTCAAGGCTAAGGGGGGCTGGTGTATTGATCTTCTCGGCCCCCCCGAACTCCATCTCTGAGCCCTAATCGAATAATCAATTGGGTGATGTACGGGCCTGCGATGATAACTCCGACCCTGGGGTACTCGCCCTGATGGTGAATATACTCTGCTAAGATGTGCCCCAGGTGAAGTGGCTCGCTCTTCCGCATCGAATGTAAGTATAGGAGCTCCTGGCGGCTCAGGACCTCGGTACTATCTCCCCTGCCATTCACTGATCGGCTCAGAATAGCGTGGATGCATCTGTACGAAGCCTTGGTCAAGCATGTGGCCTTGGACACCCCTGGCTCGTACTGTCCCTGACCACATAATCTACTGTATATGCGCTAGGGGGACAGGGTACCCGGATAGTCTGTAAGTAGCAGCACATACTCCTCTGTCTCTATGAATGCCTCGTCATAGAGGCCCATCCCAATCGAAAACTGGGTCATACTCAAGGTAAACTACCGACCGAGTGCACGGAACTGAATGGAACCAACATCTGTAAAGCTATCGTAGCCTCGGTCGAACTCAAAGGTCGATAAGACCTCGAGTATGAGTAACCTGATAGTTGGCTCTCGAATGGATAATAGACGGCCCCACCTACCAACGGCGAGCATCCCCTCGATCTCATCTGTGATGCTCTGCCCCCATTGTATCTCTTTGACTGTGCTCAACTCTAAGTAACGTGTCTGTCCAAAGCGGAGTTTCACAAGTCTCTTAAATCTCTCCCTGTGCTTTGGTAAATCAAACTCCATCTCCTCAGGGGGTGGGGTAGGCTCACGGGGCCTCTTCCCCGCTGATTTCCTAGGCCTAGAAGACATATCTACAAGATTGAAACAGAAAAAGATAAAAAACAATAGAGAATACTCAATCTGCAGAAATCCACATGGCCGTGTGTTAATTCCACACGCCCGTGTGGATCATCGGGCGGACAGAGCCTCACGGCCGTGGGTCTAAAAAAAATCCAAAATTTACAACAAATTTGGTTCTACATTCATCTCTAAACATGTTCGCATACATAATAAGCATTTAAAACAAGAGAAATCTTCCAACAGAACAAATCAAATTAAAAATTGACGAAGAAAAAGGGCTTGAAGTCCTTACCGACGGAGTGGATGAAGGAATACTTAGAATCGGCCGGAAAAACTCCTAAAAATCCTCTGAGATGGTCGGGAAAGTAGTAGAGAGGGTAAGAGAGGAGTTTAGAATGAAAGAATCAAGAGGCACGAGTGAAATCCAAATGAAAACGCGCGGCTTTTAAAGTTCTGGGAATTCACACGGCCGCCTCCGAAATTAGGGTTCACAGGGGCCAACACACGCCCCTGTGTGCACTCTGGTCACTCTCTGAACTACCCCACACGGCCGTGTGCCTTCACAGGGGAATCCACAAGGGCTGGTACACAGCCCTGTGGATTCACGGGAAAACACAGAAGGTCTTTGAAAATTTTCACACGACCGTGTGGAATTTCCACACGGCCGTGTGCTCAACCTAGCCAAGAACACAAGGCCGGCAACAGGGGCACGTCACACGCCCCTGTGGTCTCTCTGACTTGCCCGAGAAACCCTAAGTGTTCCACAAGGCCGTGTGGGCAATCCACACGGCCGTGTGCCTTTCACAAGCTCTTCGACAGGAGCGCAGACATGGCCCTGTGTATTCTCAGGAAGAAGGGTTATCTCTGCAGAGTTTCACACTGCCGTGTGGAATTTCCACACGGCCGTGTGCCTTAGCACAGTGGCACTCACAGGGCACCCACACGGCCCTGTGGTCTCTCTGGAAAAGAGTTTAAGTTCTGCGAGATCACACACGGCCGTGTGGAATTTCCACACGGCCGTGTGCCCCTTCTCCTTCTGAGGTTGTTCACAAGGGCATGGACACGCCCCTGTGCCCTCTCTGGTTGAGCCCTAAATGGTAACACACGGCCGTGTGGAAATTCCACATGGCCGTGTGTCTTCTCTGGTTTACTTAGAAAAATTTACAGGCTCTACAAAAAAATTCAGAAATTCTTTTAAAACACTTAGAACCTATGCAAATCATGAAAACACGACCAGAGACCATAGAAAACACACTCAACCGACTTAAACTTCGTCAATTAACATTAGGCACACGAAAATTTCAATAATCCACAATAAAAATTGCAGCACATGCATTAAAACTTCAGGACACCAAAACTAAGACTCTTATTCGACCTAAACTAAGCTAAGTCCTAGAAAAACTGTAAAAGCTTGGGTTGTCTCCCAAGAAGCGCTTGTTTAACGTCACTTAGCTTGACGTACCTGTCTTACCTTACTGAGGTTCATGAATTGAAGTTGCCCTCTTCCCTACAATCTGAAAACATGTATTACATAATCTTTGTAGAGTAGAAGGAGAGTTGTCGAATTTGTTACCACAAGAGGGTGTAACACCCTTACTCCGTGAATGTTCATCCCCTTTCTTGTTGGGGTTCTTCTTGTGGCGTCATTTTGACCTCTTCATCCTCCGAAGCATCTTCTTCATACGCTCCTTCTCCATCTTGATGTCTGTCTTGACTGGACCAAGTGCAAGTACTTCTTCTTCTTCTATCTCCATGTCTTGGTCCGGCCACCCTTCATAAGGATCCGGATTTAACATTTCCTGCACATAGTCATCAATACACTCATCAGTAACATCAAGATAGTAAAGAGTATCATCAAAATCAAGGGAATGTCTCATGGCTTCATCGAGGCGATAGGTGAGCTTATCATCTCCAACTCTAAGTGTGAGCTTCCCACCATCCATGTCTATCAAAGCCTTGGAAGTGCGCAAGAACGGTCTCCCAAGAATCAGCGGCACCTCGACATCCTCGTCCACATCAAGTACAACAAAGTCCACCGGGAAGATGTACTTGTCTACCTTCACCAACACATCTTCCACAATTCCGCTCGGATGCCTTACCGATCGATCCGCAAGTTGAAGTGTCATCCGAGTTGGTCTAGGCTCGCCCAATCCTAGCTTTTGCAAGAATGTGTAGGGCATGACGTTGATACTTGCCCCCGAATCGGCAAATGCCATCTCTTCACCCAAGTTGCCAATATTGCATGGTATTATGAAACTCCAGGGATCTTTCCTCTTCCTTGTCATGTTCTTTTGCAATACAGCCGAGCAATTGGCATCAAGGATCACGGATGCACTCTCCTCCAATTTCCTCTTATTCCTCAAGAGATCCTTCAAGAACTTCGCATACTTAGGCATTTGGGCCAATGCCTCAGCGAACGGGATGTTGATGTGCAATTGTTTGAAGATACCCAGAAATTTTTTGTATTGCTCGTTATCTTGGTCATTCTTCAATCGTAAAGGGTAGGGAATTCTTGGCTTTTACGGTGGGGGTGCCACCTCTTTTTCCTTTGGTGCTTCATCCTCTACCTCCACAACTTCGGGTGATTCTTTCGTCTTCTCTAGAGGGAGATTTCTCTCGACCTCTTTACCACTCCTCAAGGTGATTGCCTTCACTTGCTCCCTTGGATTAGTCTCCGTATTGCTGGGCAAGCTACCTTGAGGTCTTTCCACCAATGTCTTCACAATTTGCCCTACTTGATTTTCCAAATTGTGTAGGGAGGTGGTGTGATTGCGAAGAGTGGCCTCCACCGACTGAAATCTAGCATCCGATGAAGAAACAAATCGTGTGAGGGCTCTCTCGAGGTCAGTCATTTTCCCTTCTAACCCGGTCACTCGGCTTACTAGATTCGGAGCTTGTTGGCCTTTAAATCCCGATGGTGCATTGTTTTTCTGTTGTAACTGCCCTTGATTGTTGGAAGAGAAATTTGGGTAGTTCTTCCACCCCGGATTGTAAGTTCCACTGTACGGTGATAAGTGTCTAAATATATCATTTTTACCGTAGACATTTACTGTAGCACCGGTACTGTAGCAGTGTGCGGGCACTGTGCGGCCCCGCACACCACCCGCACAAGGGAGACAGAAGGGTGTGCGGGCTGTGTGCAGCCCGCACACAGCCCGTACACACACGGGCAGAACCGGGATTTTGAAGCTTTATAAGAGAAGTTAGGGCTTTTGGGAGACTTGTCTTTGGCCACCATCCTCTCCACTCTTCTCCACCATCATCTCCACCATTCTCCATCATCACCACAGGATTGGAGAGGCAACTTGAAGAGCAAGACTCAAGGGGAGAAGAAGGAAGCACTCAAGGTTGTCATCACGGAGCTTGATCGGCGCGGATCCGGCGAGCTTTCATCACCACCGTCTAGCCTACATCTGAGGGAGTTTCTTATGAGCATTTTCATTGATTATCTTGTGTATTCTCTCTTTTGATGTGGAACTAGGCTCCCAAGGCCACCGGGCTCCGGTGAACCTTGGGAGAGGAACTTGTATGGATGATGATACTTATTTATAGATGATTGTTGGCTTGTTTGTTTGATTTCAATCTATTATTTTAATGTTCAATCTACAATGGATGGATTCCATAGGTTTTGATTCATGAATTGTATGTGAATGGCGGGATGCTTGCATGTATTAGGTCGCACAATGATTGAAGGGGGATTCAATGTGCCAGTACACCGGAGGTTCCGGGTGCCGGTAGCTCCCCGCGTGGTTAGGGTTATTTTAGCCGAAAGCACGCATTAGAATTACCCTAACCAAGACTCCCTGCTCCCAATGACATCGTAGGGGTATCTTCTGGATAGAGGAACCCGTATTGGATTAGGGCTACACCACGGAGGTTCCGGGGTAGTCGACTCCCGAGTCTAGCGGATCAAACCTAGCCAACTTAGCATTCAATTTCCTATATTCATCCTAACTTGTTCTTCTCCCGAGGGGATCCTCGCCCGAGGCCTCTAGTTTTCATTGTTACTTGTTCTTTATATTGCTTGTATGGTGCGCCTTAGGCCATTTTGTTTATAGCTTTTCTTTTATCTATATTTTCGTATTTGTGTTTTATACAACAACTCTTGAATTGATCGAGTAGATAGTGATACCTATGAGGAAGTAATAGCAGATCTTGGGGCCCTTGGGAATTCGACCCTCTTATGTTCACACGAGAGGTTATTACTTGACGACCCGTGCACTTGCGGCCGGGGAGTCGCGTGCTCGCTTCTTTAGCGTGTCGCGCGGCGACCATCAAGTTTTTGGCGCCGTTGCCGGGGACATCCAAGAATGCTAGGAAAACTTCTAGCTCGCTACTCTAGTCATTTATATTTTCTTTTGTAAATATTCTTGTTTTCTTTTATACCTTAATTTTTTTTTTATTATTTTGTTTTGTGCATAGGGCAATGGGTTATCAAGATGCCTCTGGTGGTGCAAATTTTCATCTTCAAAAATGGAAAATCAATGAGTATGAGGCCTTGAGGTCATGCAGTACCAATCAGTTCAAGCATGTATACAATCCATATCAGCGAGGGCACCTAGATTATTCATCGCATCACCATGGAGAACAATGGAAGCCCTCTAACCTTGGACTGCTGCCAAAACCCCCACAACCACCAATGAAGAGGACGTATACCACTGAAGACATCTTAGCCAAGTTCATGCAAATCACTGACTCTCGTTTGGATGCGTTGGAAGCAAGCGTGACAATTGTTCAAGCATCTATTCATAGAATCGAGGAACAAGTGGTAGAACTTCTCAAATTAATGGATGAGGAAAACAAGAATAATGAGCAAGCTGTAGAAGTTCCACCCGTAGATGCTATGGACGAAGTTGGGGGGATTGTAGAAAACCTGGCCAGAAAAGAGTGTGAGGAAGTAGAAACAAGTCCATCAAGCACAATTGAAGATGCTACTTGCCTCAACATCGATCATTCCACTCATTTGCCCATTTTGGTCTTGTGCACTAAGAAAATTTTGGGAATTGTCTTCGAGGATGAGGGTAGAAAAATGAAACCATCAATGAACCCACCTATGCCTGGACTGGACAATTCCCAACCAAAAATATTTCCGTGGCGGCCCAAGCAAATTCTGTGGGCAATGGTTGACTATTCCACCATGGTTGAGGAAGGATATGTGGGTAGGAGTTTGAAGCCATCCGTGAACCCACCCGTGCCAAGCTTGTATAGTTCTCAACCAAAGCTCTTTCCCTGGAGACCCAAACAAGTTGGTGGGATACTCAAAGGAATTTGGGCCGGGAATCAAGAAGAAGCGGAGAGGAGGTTCAAGCCATCCAAGGATCCGCCCAAGTTCAAATTGCACAATTCCCGTCCCAAGCTTTTTCCATGGAGGCCAAAAGATAGTGCATGCTTAACCTCCACATCAACACCATCCCGGCAGGTATGTTTTATATTCTTTGGTAGTAGCTATGCCATTCTTGGCCGGGAGGAGCATACCATCTTCAAGCCTCCATGAGGTAAGAGAGGTACGTCAAGCTTGTGACGATAAACAAGCGCTTCTTGGGAGGCAACCCAAGGTGTCAAATTTTATATTTTGCTTTGTTTGTTTGTGTGTCATAGTTTTCTTAGTTTTATTTTTTTTAACTTTGTGTGGTTGTATTCTTTTCATGTTTTTATTGCTTGTATTGCTTGGATTTGTATTTTCATTCATGTTGGTGATTCTTGGTGTGTTCTTCATTGTTTATGATCATCTTTGTGTTTTGATGAGTTTTATGCATGTTGGGTCAAGAATGTAAGTTTTTTGGAGGTGATTCATGATGTTTATAGGCCTAGAAAGCAAATTTTATGAGTGGGCGGGCTGTACACAGCCCGCACACACCAGCCAGAGCAATGTGTGGGCTGTATGCAGCCCCCACACACCAACCGCACACACTAGGCAGTGGGGTGTGCGGCTAGTGTGCGGGGCCGCACACGGGCCGCACACACCCTCCAGAAGGGTGTGCGGGCTGTGTGCGGCCCGGCACACAGCCCGCACACACCCCTCACACAGCCCTTTTCAGCCCATTTTTCAGCCAAATTTCAGCATCTTCGGGGCTGATTTCTTCGCCTTCCTTTCACCCGATTTCTCGCCAATTTTTTTGGTGTATCCTCTTAGTTTGCCTCCTCATTTGCCCAACCTTTCATTGATCTTAAAGTTCTCATCATTTTTTTGAGTTTTAATTTTTTCGATCTATCGTTCTCATCGAGTTTTCATCGACATCTTTGAACTTTGTCATCTAGGTTTGGGTTTTTGCGTATCTCTCATCTTTGTTGATTTTCATTGTTTAAAATTGTTTTAAATCCCAAACTCTTTGATGTGAGAATGTCTTTAACTTGAATTTGCATGCTCTTATATTATTTCTTTTCAAGTTTTGCCAAGCATTGAGTTGGAAAGTTTCACTCGAACACCCACACATTGTGTTTCATATTTCTTGTTTTCTTTGTTCTTAGCCTTGCTTATTTGTGTGTTTGTTGTATTTTATTTTTGTGTGTGTGATGGACACCTTGAGATGATGTTCTTTTCTACCTTGCAGGTGGAATTGGAGCATCTAGTGCATTTTTCTCTCCCAACATCTACAAGATTCATCATTGGCCACCCTGATCTCATGGACTTCAAGATTATACTTGGAGACTCAGGGAAGTTCACGAAACCCTCTTACCTTGCTTTAATTGCATATATTTTACTGAGCTGCTGATTTAGGTACATTGGGGACAATGTACTACTTTAAGTAGGGGGGTGGACTTTCATGATTTTCGTGAACTTTAAGAATTTTTGAGCAACTTTGCATGTTAGTAAACCAAGGATGGCATGAATGATTCTTGTATGTGTATGATAGTGTAGAACAATGATAGATGCTAAGTTACTCATAACCTTGCACTCTTAAGAATTTTGTGTCATTCTCGGCATTCCATCACTTAACCTCCTATGTAGGACCTTGGACACCTAGGTTAGGAAAGCAGTAACCTTCGTGACCCTCTTAGTGGCTAACCCATTCGTGGGGTTTCGTGCTTTGACATGTTAGGTATTTCTCCTAATAGACTCTTAAGGACTTTCCTCTATGTTTTTCGCTCAACACGGTAAAAAAAAAAAAAAAAAAAAATGGACAGTGTTCCTCTGCCCTACTAGCGAAGTAACCTGGGGTTCTTGCTCCTAACCAAAGTGTGCCTCTCGCCAAAAGCTATAAAGGCATGAGCGCGTTTATATGAATGTGCAAAGTTCCAGGTAATGTGGATTTGCAATTCATGTTAGTCCAGAAAAAAAAATATGTGTGTAAATATATACTTATACATGTACATATATGTGTAGAACAGAAGAAAGTGTAACGACCGGTGGTTGTTCGAACAATAGAGGAAAGATCCTTGGGAGCCTACTAGGAGCATCTCTACCACTTCAAGGCCGAATTCCACTAAGTGGCGTAATTTGCCGCAAGATGTGGTCCTCGGGGTTCTGTCTGCCTGACTTGGACTACAGGGCTTCGAAATAGAGGGGTTGTACACACACACACTATATCATTGCCGTTGAATGCATGAAATTTCTTAAGTGGTTTGTTCTTAGTATCTTGAGTTTTACCATTTCTATTCTACACTTGCACTTAAGCCGGAGGTTGTGTATTTAGCCACTTATCAATCCCTTTTGTTCTTCATGTTTGTTTGCTTGGGGACAAGCAAACACTCAAGTAGGGGGGTATTTGATAAGTGTCTAAATATATCATTTTTACTATGTACATTTTATACACTTTCATGCATTTTTGTATGACTCCGATGCCCTTTACGTGTTTTATTTGTTATTATTGTTTCAGGACATCGGATGATCATCTAGTGCGTGAATGAGCGTTGTTTTGGCATAGATCGGAGAATTTATTGAAGCTCACACGCATCCTCATATTTCGGGCAAGAAAAGAGTGGCTTTTCAGGCGTACTGTAGAAACGTACTGTAGACATTTACTGTAGCACCGGTACTGTAGCAGTGTGCGGGCACTGTGCGGCCCCGCACACCACCCGCACAAGGGAGACAGAAGGGTGTGCGGGCTGTGTGCAGCCCGCACACACACCGGCAGAACCGGGATTTTGAAGCTTTATAAGAGAAGTTAGGGCTTTTGGGAGACTTGTCTTTGGCCACCATCCTCTCCACTCTTCTTCACCATCATCTCCACCATTCTCCATCATCACCAACGGATTGGAGAGGCAACTTGAAGAGCAAAACTCAAGGGTAGAAGAAGGAAGCACTCAAGGTTGTCATCACGGAGCTTGATCGGCGCGGATCCGGCGAGCTTTCATCACCACCGTCTAGCCTACATCTGAGGGAGTTTCTTATGAGAATTTTCATTGATTATCTTGTGTATTCTCTCTTTTGATGTGGAACTAGGCTCCCAAGGCCACCGGGCTCCGGTGAACCTTGGGAGAGGAACTTGTATGGATGATGATACTTATTTATAGATGATTGTTGGCTTGTTTGTTTGATTTCAATCTATTGTTTTAATGTTCAATCTACAGTGGATGGATTCCGTAGGTTTTGATTTATGAATTGTATGTGTATAGCGGGATGCTTGCATGTATTAGGTCGCACAGTGATTGAAGGGGGATTCAATGTGCCGGTACACCGGAGGTTCCGGGTGCCGGTAGCTCCCCGCGTGGTTAGGGTTATTTTAGCCGAAAGCGCGCATTAGAATTACACTAACCAAGACTCCCTGCTCCCAATGACATCGTAGGGGTATCTTCTGGATAGAGGAACCCGTATTGGATTAGGGCTACACCACGGAGGTTCCGGGGTAGTCGACTCCCGAGTCTAGCGGATCAAACCTAGCCAACTTAGCATTCAATTTCCTATATTCATCCTAACTTGTTCTTCTCCCGAGGGGATCCTCGCCCGAGGCCTCTAGATTTCATTGCTACTTGTTCTTTATATTGCTTGTATGGTGCGCCTTAGTCCATTTTGTTTATAGCTTTTCTTTTATCTATATTTTCGTATTTGTGTTTTATACAACAACTCTTGAATTTATCGACTAGATAGTGATACCTAGGAGGAAGTAATAGCAGATCTTGGGGCCTTTGGGAATACGACCCTCTTATGTTCGCACGAGAGGTTATTACTTGACGACCCGTGCACTTGCGGCCGGTGAGTCGCGTGCTCGCATCTTTAGCATGTCGCGCGGCGACCATCATACAGGTTGCCTTGGCCTTGTCCTCTATAAGCATTACCAACAAAATCAGACTGCTCCACCGCACTAGTACCTCAAATAGCAATAGGACAATCACTTGAAGCGTGACCTCCCCACAACCGTTACGTGTAGTGATGGCCGCAAATCTTGGTGAAGCTAAAGCATTGAGCTTCTTACTTAATGACTCTACTTGTGCCTCCAAAGATGTAACCGCGTCAACTTCATGAATTCCGGCAACCTTCTTTCTGTCCCTTAAATTCCATTGATAGCTATTCATAGCCATCTCCTCTACAAGGTGCCGGGCTTCACCAGGAGTCTTGCTTCCTAGAGTTCCTCTGGCCGCAGCATCTAAGAGTTGCTTGGTACTCTGATTTAATCTGTTGTAGAATGTGTGAATGATCATCCACTCGGGAAATCCATGTTGCGGGTACTTGCGAAGGAGCTCCTTGAACCTATCCCATGTCTCGAATAGAGACTCCAATTCCATTTACACGAACGATGATATTTCATTCTGGAGCCTTGCAGATTTTCCCGGTGGAAAGTATCTAGCCAAGAAAGCCTCGGCCATCTCCTCCCACGTAGTGATGGATGCTCTCGGTAATGAATGAAGCAAATGTCTTACTTTTCCCTTCAATGAAAATGGGAAGGCTCTCAAACGAATTGCATCGTCCGTTACTCCATTAATCTTCAACATGTCACACACTTCGAGGAAATTCTCTATATGACTGTTAGGATCTTCATCGGCCAACCCATTAAATTGTGCGGACTGTTGCAACATCTGTATGAATGACGGCTTTAACTCAAAATTCATTGTCGTGACTGGGGGCCTTACAATGCTCGATTGGGTCCCCATGACTGCGAGTCTAGCAAAATCGGACAATGTCCGTTGTTGTTCATTCTGTTCTGCCATTGTTTTTGACCCTTCTGTCTCAATATCGACTTGATTTGAAGCTTCTTGCACAGGTTCCTTCCCCTTGCGATGTGTTCTTCGTCCAATGTCCAAGTCTCCTTCAACAAGAATCGAAGGGTTCCCACGGGTCATAACCTGTAATCAAAAACCAAGAAAAGAAAAATAAGAACAATGATAGATAAAGAAAATATGAAATAGAATGTGAAGTGAATAGCTAAAATAGTGAAAAACAAATATCTAAAACGCCTATTCCCCGGCAACGGCGCCAAAAACATGACACGACCCCTTGCGTGTATCCCGCAAGTGCACAGGTTTGTCGAAGTAATAAAATTTAACCTGGTGAGAAGGTAGTTGAATCCACAGGGAATAGGGATTTAGAATACGAGATTTCACTAATTAAGCTATGCGGTGTATGGAAAAGCAATATCTGGATCAATGAGTGAATGTAGAATCAAACAGAATGAAAGACAAGAAATTAAATAGAGAGATGGAAGATGAGAGAGTGCAAGTAAAAGAGAATAGAGAGGACTAGCAATGAATGAAATAGGGTATCCGGACGAGCTACCTCTAGGATCTATGCTTCTAGTGCAAGACTATGCTATTATACTTTCCTATTGATGGTAATTGAGTCAAGGAAACCCTTAGACTCACGGTCCCAAACCTAAGGACAACCGTGACTAACCCCATCATTATGCCCCGGTATTAGGATTCACGTCACCCTTCACTCTGTCGCTCGCACGACTAAGCCCAGGGGAGTATATCTACCTAAACCTCACACTACGTGGGATTGCTTTAAGCTCTAGGGATTCCTAACGGTAAAACCTGTTCCTATGTGTAGTTTTAACCCTTTGGTCAAGGTGGAAGAATCCTAGTCTAGATTAAGCCCCAGTGCGTAGGATTCACTTCAACCCTTCACTCTGTTACTTGCGTAACTAAGCCCCAGGGAAGTTTATCTGCCTAGCACTTCACTCTATTTCGACCGCTGTAAAATCAAAGAAACGGAGGTAGGGAGAAACCACGTCGGAAGGGAAACGGGTACATCGCTACCTCGCAACTCTCCCTCTCAACCCTCTTCAATCTTAAGTAGTCTAACCCTCAAAGAGTTGTCATACCTCTAAGGGGTAACCTAAATTGTTTTCAACCCTAGTGTCACATCTAAGGGAAAACATTAACAAGATGAAATTAAGATTGAAACTCAATTTTTATTCATCAATCATGGAAAAGCATAATAACAATATCAAAGAAACATAACAACCCTAGAGTTTACAAGTCCGAATACCCACAAGGGGTTTAGCTCCTCATGGAGCTATACATGTTCATCAAAATAGAAAGGAAAGTACAAATCAAAGACATTGATGAAAACCCCCTTGTATATGGTATGGTCGTGGTCTTGTGCGGCCGTCGAACGCCGGTGACGATGCCGATGACGCGCACTAAACCTCCACGAAATCCTCTCTAAAACCCTCACTGCACTCACCAAGTTGAGGAGTAAGATAGGTCAAAAGATATCCTAAAAGGTCTCCAAAATCCCCTTTTATATTTTTGAATCGCGGCTTTAAAATCGGACTTATCGGGGCCTTCACACAGCCATGTGGAATTTCCACACGCCCGTGTGAAGTTTCTTTCTGGCTGAAAAATCGATTCACACGGCCGTGTGAAATTTCCACACGCCCGTGTGAATTCTCTGAAACCCTGATTTTTGGCAAAAATTGAACAGTTGCTTACTACAGTGTTTTGCTACAGTAACAAGCTACATCGCTGCTGCAGTAACTTGCCGAAATGTTCCTGAATCCGTTGTTCTTCATTGAGGCCATTGGTTGGGCACACAAATAATAGTAAATCGTGCCGATTACTTCAAGTCTCCTTCTTTGTGAAGTTCTTCTAAGCTACACGAGTTAGACTTGTTGTGAATGTGACTGTCTTTGTGCCCCTCCAAAGGAGGTTAGCACACACTCACAAGTCAAGCTCGTGCCTTGTTCCTTACTTGGTCCGAAAACTTTCCAACATCGGGGAACACGACCTTATTTCGTTCTTCTTCTCCAATTTAGCTCCACAAACCTTCAATGCACAAGAGTACACAAATACACACCATTTAGTGATAAAAACTGATAAAAGATATGCTCAATGTAAGATAATAACGCTTCGCGGTACTATAACACAAGCACTTATCATAGATGCTTCTTCAAGTTTCTTCCTGTTTGTAAGCAACTCCTTCATAAACTTTTCATATTTTGGCATTTGAGCAAAGGCCTCGACAAGTGGAAGATTAATGTGAGGTTGCTTGATCATCTCCAAAATTTTTTTGAATTGAGTGTCCTTCTTATCCCTATTGAGTCTTTCCAGATAGGGGACCTTTGGTTGGTGCTCTAGCAATTTTTTTTCTTTGTTTTGAGGTTCTCATGGGTTAGTCTCAGTGTTGCTAAGGAGACTACCTGGTGTTCTTTCTGCCATGGATGCCGCAATCTGTCCCAAGTGTTTTTCGATGCCCTGGATTGAGGCTTGAATGTTTCTCACTGTCGTTTCAAGTGTGTTCAACCTTGCATCAGTGATTTGCATGTATTTAGCTAGGACATCTTCAGTAGTGAATTTCCTTTCCGTTGGAGGTGCTTGTGATGACTATGCCTGAAACCCTGGCGGTTGTGAAAATTTCTCTTGGCCCTGATTTCCCCAATTGAAATTTGGGTGATTTCTCCACCCGGGGTTGTATATCCCACCATAGGGGTTTCCTTGAAATTTCTGCCCCTGATTCACATAGTCAACATGTTCAACTGGGGCGGCATCGGGGACTGAAATAGGGCAACAAACAACATCATGCCCCCCTCCACAAGTTCCACAGTTCATCACTTGCTTGACGCTTGTGTTCGAACGCTCGACTCTTTCGGACATAAGCAAGCTCACTTGCTTTGCTAGTGCTTCGAGCTTCGCATCTTGAGCGGTCTTACTGTCTATTTGATGAACTCCTCGAGCTTGAGTGATTTTTGCCCTCGAACCCCAATGTGATTCATTTCGTGCCATGTTCTCAATTAATTCTTCAGCATCCTCGGGGTATTTGCTACTCAAGGATCCACCGGCTGCGGCATCAATGAGTTGACGGTTCTGGTAGCTCAAACCATTATACAGTATCTGTACTCGCATCCAAGCCTCGAAACCATGATGTGGACATTTTCGTAAGAGATCTTTAAATCTCTCATGGGCTTCAAAGAGGGTTTCAGAATCTCTTTGACTGAAGGCCGAGATCTCTTGCCTTAACCTTGCTGCCTTGCTCGGAGGAAAGTAGCGGCCCATAAACTTGTTCACTGATAAGTGCTTGTGTTATAGTAATACGAAGTATTATTATCTTACATTGAGCATTACTTTTCTCAGATTTAATCACTAATTAGTGTGTATTTGTGTTCTTTTGTTCATTGAAGGGTTATGGAGAAGATTTAGAGAAAAAGAAGCAAGAATAGGTTATGTTCGCCATTGTTGAGAAGTTCTCGGACCAAGTAAGGAACAAGGCACGAGTCTAGACTTCTGGGTGTGTGCCAACCTCCATTGGAGGGGCACAAGGGCAGTCGCACTCACAAAAGTCTATAACTCGTGTAGCATTGGAGAACTTCGCCAATGAAGAGAAATGAAGTAATCGACATAATCTACCGTTGATTGTGTGCCCAATTCAACGGCCTCGATGAAGAACGATGGATTCGGGAGTATTTCGGAGAAGTACTGTAGCAGGCATTGTAGCAAAAATTGTAGAGAGAATACTGTAGCAGTTACTGTTCCATTCTGCCGAAATTCAGAATTCCAGACAGTTCACACGGGCGTGTGGAAATTCCACATGGCCGTGTGAATTAATTTTCCAGCAAACCAGAGACGTCACACGGGCGTGTGGAATTAACCATGGCCGTGTACTGTAGCAGAAATACTGTAGCAAAAACACTGTTCACAGGTGCCGAGAAATCACGATTCCAGAATTTCCACACGGCCGTGTGGAATTAACACACGGGCGTGTGAAATTTCTGGATTTTCACAGAAGTCCGATTTCAGCCCGAATTCAGCCCGATTTCAGCCTATAAATAGCCCGTTTTCAGATCTTTTGGGGGACCTCCTCTTCTATCACTGGGATATCTTTTGGGGGGCTTTCGGCTAGGGTTTGGAGAGGTTTTTGGAGGTCTTTGGAGGCGATTAAACGGCATCGACATCGACATCCTTTGGAAGAAAGCTATTGGGGAAGATCTCATCGGCATTGATTTGGCGAGGTGTGCCCTAGGCTTAACAAGGGATTCGTTGGAGAAGACACGCGACTACACAAGACCATCGATACGATCTACAAGGGGGTTTTCTTTATGGTTTTCATGCATATTTTATTAAATTCTTTATTGATTTTGTATTGCTCCATGGAGAGCTAAACCCTAGTGGGTATTCGGACTTGTAAACCCTAGGATGATATTGTTTCTATGACTTTTATTATGCTTTCTTAATTTGATGTTCTTTTATTGAGTTTCAATCTTGATTTTATCTTGTTATTGTTTTCCCTTAGATGTGACACTAGGGTTGAGAATCTATTAAGTTATCCTTTGAGGGTGTGACAACCTCTATAGGGTTAGACTCCTTAAGATTGAAGAGGGTTGAGAGGGAGAGTTGTGAGGTAGCGACGTACCCCTTTCCCTTCCGTTGTGATTTCTCCCTACCTCCGATTCCTTGATTCATTAGAGGTCGAAATAGAGTGAAGTGCTAGGTAGACAAACTCTCCCAAGGTTTTGGGGTGATGTGAATCCTATGCACTGGGGCTTAATTTAGACTAGGGTTCTTCCACCTGGACCAAAGGGTTAGAACTACTACACATAGGAACAGGTTTTATCACTAGGAATCCCTAGAGCTTAAAGCAACTCCACGTAGTGTTAGGCTTAGGTAGATATACTCCCCTGGGCTTAGTTGAGCAATCAACAGAGTGAAGGGTTGACGTGAATCCTAATGACGGGACATAGTGTTGGGGTTAGTCACGGTTGACCTTAGGTTTGGGACCGTGTGTTTAAGGATATCCTCGACTCAATAGGCATCAATTGTAGAGCATAATACAAGTTTTGCACTAGAAGCATTAGTCCTAGGGGGAGCTTTGTCCGGGTACCCCATCGTTATATCGATTACCTCTTCTACCCTCATTATTCTTCTTGCACTCTTTTATTTTCTTTTATATCTATACATACATACTTTTCTCTTCATCGATTCCCATCATAGCTAAATAGCGATAACACTTGTTTCTGAACACTATTCCCTGTGGATACGACTACGCACTCACCAGGGTATTTTATTACTTCGACAAGGCCGAGCACTTGCGGTACACACGCAAAAGGTCGTGTCAAGTTTTTGGCGCCGTTGCCGGGGAATAGGCGTTTTGGAGACATTTGTACTTCGTTATTTTAGCTATTCATCATTCATTCTATTTTAACCTTTCTTATTCTTCCATCCTTCTTATTTGTTTTTCTTTTGTTTTGTCTTACTTTTTCTTGCAAGGAGCCTAAATGGAGATTGATCGAGTTATTGAGCTATATTCTAAAGTTGAAGCTCTCAATACAAGCCTTGATAGAATTATTGCTTCACAACAACAAAGCAATCCATGCTACAACACATATCATCCAAATGAAAGGAGCTACCCAAATTTTTCATGGAATAATGATGGACAACATTGGGAAGCACTTCAAGAGAAATTTCAAAAGGATGAGGTACTTGAAGAGGATGCACCTCAATGGAAAAAAGCTATAGATAACTTCATTAAAGCATCCGATGCCTCTTGCCAAAGTATGGAAGCCATGCGAAAGTGTCATGAAGCCTCCTATAACAACCTTGAGAATCTATCAAGATGGATACTTGACACACTCTCCAAGGAACATGAAGTGTTAGAGCAAGCAACACAAACTCCTTGTAGAGAGGATGTGGTAGTGAACGATAATGAAGAAACGGGGCAAACTGAGTACGATGTTGTAGAAATTGAAGAGAAAAAAAAAGAAGATCATTTGGAGAATTGGGATTGCTTGAATGAAGATGGTGCTCATGAGCAAGGAAATTTTCAAGGGGATTTGCTAGTGTCATGTTCTCTTCAAGATGAAAATACACAAGAAGAAGCAAACCCTAAGGTAATGGAGCAAGCATCTCTCTTTGGGATTGATCAACTCATAAGAAGCAAGAAAGAGATTTTAGGAAGGGAAAAAGATGTGGGGAGGATATTTAAACCATCCAATGACCCACCTATGCTAAGCTTGGACAATTCCCAACCCAAATTGTTCCCTTGGAGGCCAAAAGTAAGATGGTTGGATCCTCCAACGAATTCTCCACCCGCGCAACTAGATTTTTTGTTCAAAGGAAGTAGCTACGCAAATGCTAGTCGGGAGGAACACACTCTTTTCAAGCCGCCTTGAGGTAAGAAAGAGGTACGTCAAGCTCAGTGACGTTAAAGAAGCGCTTCTTGGGAGGCAACCCAAGTTTTTAATGCTTTTCTAGGCTTAGTTTAGTTTTAGTATGAATAATTGCCTAGTTTCGGTGTTTTGATTTTATTATGCATGTGCTGTGATTTTCTCATGGATTATTGGTGTTTTAGTGTGCCTAATTGTGATTGTCGAAGTTTTGAGTCGTTTGAGTGTGTTTTCATAGATCTCTGGTCGTGTTTTTATCGTTTATAAAGGCTCTAAGTGCTATGAATGTGTTTCTGAAATTTTCTGCAGAGCCTGTGATTTTTCTAAGTCATCCAGAGAAAACACACGGCCGTGTGGAATTTCCACACGGCCGTGTGAACCATCTCCGAGCTCTTCCCGAGCATCACAGGGGCCGTGTAGCTGCCCCTGTGAGCGACCCAGTGAAGGTGTGGAATTTCCACACGGCCGTGTGAAATTCTGCAGAATATCAACTCTCAGCCCAGAGAGTCCACAGGGGCATGTGGGTGCCCCTGTGAGTGCCCATGTGTTAAGGCACACGGCCGTGTGGCAAGTTCACACGGCCGTGTGAAATTCTGCAGAAACTTCCCTTACATCCCGAGAAAACACAGGAGCGTGTGGCAACCCCTGTGAGAGAGCTCGTGAAAGGCACACGGCCGTGTGGATGTTCCACACGGCCGTGTGGAACACTTAGAGTTTTTTGGGATATCCAGAGAGGCCACAGGGGCATGTGGGTGCCCTGTGGCCGGCCTTGTGTTGGCCAGGTTGGACACACGGCCGTGTGGAACACTTAGAGTTTTTCGGGATATCCAGAGAGGCCACAGGGGCATGTGGGTGCCCTGTGGCCGGCCTTGTGTTGGCCAGGTTGGGCACACGGCCGTGTGGAATTTCCACACGGCCGTGTGGATGTTCTGAGAAGCAAACAGAGGAAACACAGGGGGGTGTGACTGCCCCTGTGAACCCTATTAGTGAAGGCACACGGCCGTGTGGAATTTCCACACGACCGTGTGGATGCGCAGAACACAAAAAGGCTGTGATTTCTTTTAAAATCTATTTTTGCCTTTTCAATTCTAAATGCCTCCACACTCAAGGGATGTTTCCTCCCATCTTCCCAACCATCTCTTTGTCCATTTAAGGAGTTTTTAAGTTGTTTTCTGACCATATTCGAAGTTTTTGATTTTCACTTCGTCGGTAAGCATATTTTCTCCTCTTCTTCGTCAATCTTTTCTTTTTCAGCACCAGATCCACCAGTATCAGCCCTGACAGTAGCACCGCAGATCGAAGAACGGACGACACCGACGCTTGAGGCGTTTTTAGCTTTATTTTTCTTTTGTTTTATTCTACTTTTATTGAGCTTCACTGAACCGCCTTGTGTACGTGCAGATGGTCTTGGATGCAAGGAATTTGAGTACTAGTCATAGGCACGGTCATGGGACCGTGTGTCCTCCACAACCCGTTGAGACTCAACCCTCAATAAACGTAACTCCATCAAACGTACCACTAGGAGTTCAGGGGAGTAATGTTTCAATTGGCTATTTCTACACTAATTGTTTTACAATTTTTAAAATTTTATTGTGCTTACATGCGTACATTGGGGACAATGTACATCTTAAGTGTGGGGGGGAGTTCACATTGCACACACCTTTACTTGTGCGTTCAATTGCTTATGCTCATGTAGCCTATGGCGGTTCACCTTAGTTGCAACGGTTGTATTCTTATAGTTTAGGAGAAATTTTTAACATTGTATCCTATCATGCTCTAGTTTCTACTTGAATTCTAGGAATTTTTTGCTCGATAACCTCATATTGCACAACTTACTCTTGGAATCTTTTGGAAACTCAATCTTGAAGTTTTTAAGGACAAGTTTATCATCGTTCTTAATTTTACTATTGGAGAATGCATATAAAAAAAAAATGAGTTGTGAATATTCGCTTTGTTTTAATTATGCATTTGGGGTGGAAAGAGCTATCACCTATGAAGTATGTAGCTACTCTCATAAGTCGGATACAAGTTATGCCCTAATGAGAGAAAGAGCTATCTCATGGGATGCGTGAAAGCTACTACCCCGGTAGAAAGAGCTACCTCCTCGAAAGAGTGAAAGCCACCTTTGGCGGCCGCCTAGGAAAGGGCGACCTTCGAGGTTGTGTGAAGCTACTACTTCCTTTCCTACTTTTCATATATAAATAAGTCCTTGTTAACAAAAGTTTGAGGAGTACTCGTTGGTTGTCTTGAGTGAATTCACACACTACACATTTTCGAGTTCTTCTTCCTTTTTAATTCGAGTTTTTAACTAGAGCAATGGTAACCTTATGTAATGTTTTGATTTCCCCTTACTTGTAGAATGCTTCTTTTGCATACTTTTGGTGAACCTAAGGCCAAGCACTTTCAATTGTTTTTCCCAAGTACTTTCACGTTTTATTTTTTGCTTGAGGACAAGCAAAAGCTTAAGTGTGGGGGGAGTTTGATAAGTGCTTGTGTTATAGTAATACGAAGTATTATTATCTTACATTGAGCATTACTTTTCTCAGATTTAATCACTAATTATTGTGTATTTGTGTTCTTTTGTTCATTGAAGGGTTATGGAGAAGATTTAGAGAAAAAGAAGCAAGAATAGGTTATGTTCGCCATTGTTGAGAAGTTCTCGGACCAAGCAAGGAACAAGGCACGAGTCTAGACTTCTGGGTGTGTGCCAACCTCCATTGGAGGGGCACAAGGGCAGTCACACTCACAAAAGTCTATAACTCGTGTAGCATTGGAGAACTTCGCCAATGAAGAGAAATGAAGTAATCGACATAATCTACCGTTGATTGTGTGCCCAATTCAACGGCCTCGATGAAGAACGATGGATTCGGGAGTATTTCGGAGAAGTACTGTAGCAGGCATTGTAGCAAAAATTGTAGAGAGAATACTGTAGCAGTTACTGTTCCATTCTGCCGAAATTCAGAATTCCAGAGAGTTCACACGGGCGTGTGGAAATTCCACATGGCCGTGTGAATTAATTTATCAGCAAACCAAAGACGTCACACGGGCGTGTGGAATTAACCATGGCCGTGTACTGTAGCAGAAATACTGTAGCAAAAACACTGTTCACAGGTGCAGAGAAATCACGATTCCAGAATTTCCACACGGCCGTGTGGAATTAACACACGGGCGTGTGAAATTTCTGGATTTTCACAGAAGTCCGATTTCAGCCCGAATTCAGCCCGATTTCAGCCTATAAATAGCCCGTTTTCAGATCTTTTGGGGGACCTCCCCTTCTATCACTGGGATATCTTTTGGGGGGCTTTCGGCTAGGGTTTGGAGAGGTTCTTGGAGGTCTTTGGAGGCGATTAAACGGCATCGACATCGACATCCTTTGGAAGAAAGCTATTGGGGAAGATCTCATCGGCATTGATTTGGCGAGGTGTGCCCTAGGCTTGACAAGGGATTCGTTGGAGAAGACACGCGACTACACAAGACCATCGATACGATCTACAAGGGGGTTTTCTTTATGGTTTTCATGCATATTTTATTAAATTCTTTATTGATTTTGTATTGCTCCATGGAGAGCTAAACCCTAGTGGGTATTCGGACTTGTAAACCCTAGGATGATATTGTTTCTATGACTTTTATTATGCTTTCTTAATTTGATGTTCTTTTATTGAGTTTCAATCTTGATTTTATCTTGTTATTGTTTTCCCTTAGATGTGACACTAGGGTTGAGAATCTATTAAGTTATCCTTTGAGGGTGTGACAACCTCTATAGGGTTAGACTCCTTAAGATTGAAGAGGGTTGAGAGGGAGAGTTGTGAGGTAGCGACGTACCCCTTTCCCTTCCGTTGTGATTTCTCCCTACCTCCGATTCCTTGATTCATTAGAGGTCGAAATAGAGTGAAGTGCTAGGTAGACAAACTCCCCCAAGGTTTTGGGGTGATGTGAATCCTATGCACTGGGGCTTAATTTAGACTAGGGTTCTTCCACCTGGACCAAAGGGTTAGAACTACTACACATAGGAACATGTTTTATCACTAGGAATCCCTAGAGCTTAAAGCAACTCCACGTACTGTTAGGCTTAGGTAGATATACTCCCCTGGGCTTAGTTGAGCAATCAACAGAGTGAAGGGTTGACGTGAATCCTAATGCCGGGACATAGTGTTGGGGTTAGTCACGGTTGACCTTAGGTTTGGGACCGTGTGTTTAAGGATATCCTCGACTCAATAGGCATCAATTGTAGAGCATAATACAAGTTTTGCACTAGATGCATTAGTCCTAGGGGGAGCTTTGTCCGGGTACCCCATCGTTATATCGATTACCTCTCCTACCCTCATTATTTTTCTTGCACTCTTTTATTTTCTTTTATATCTATACATACATACTTTTCTCTTCATCGATTCCCATCATAGCTAAATAGCGATAACACTTGTTTCTGAACACTATTCCCTGTGGATACGACTACCCACTCACCAGGGTATTTTATTACTTCGACAAGGCCGTGCACTTGCGGTACACACGCAAAAGGTCGTGTCATTCACCATCTCCTCCCATGTCTTTATGGAACCCGGGGCAAGTGAGGTGAGCCACCTGTAAGTGGTGCCCCACAAACTAAATGGGAAAAGACGGAGTCTAGAAGCATCATCGGATAGGCCATTGACTTTAAATGTCGAGCACATTTGGAGGAATCGGGATAGGTGCTCATTCGGGTCCTCGTCGGCCAAACCATCGAACTGCACAGTGTTATGTATCATCCTAATTGTTCTGGCCAAATCAAAATTACCGGCACTGGCAGCCGGAGCTTGCACACTAAACCCTCCTCTGGTAAACTGTGGCCTCTCGTAGTCAGACAATGTTCTTCTCTCTTCGGCCATATCAATATGAATTGATTCAGGTGCTGCAACTGATCCTGAGGAGGAACCCACCTGAGTTTCTTTCAACCGTTGGTGTATGACGCGTTCGATTTCTTCATTTGGCTCTACAAACCCAGTAAGGTTTGCACGAGTCATGCACAGAATGCCTGAGAAAACAAAAAGCAAAAAGAGATATTAGTGAATATATATATACAAACGATGAAAACAAAAACAATAAAATATGGATAATTACAAATGAAAGTGAAGTGACTAGAGCAATGATCCAAAAGTTTTCCTAGTATTCTCGGATGTCCCCGGCAATGGCGCCAAAAACTTGATGGCCGCCGGGTGACACGCTAAAGAAGCGAGCACGCGACTCCCCGGCCGCAAGTGCACGGGTCATCAAGTAATAACCTCACAAGGAGGGTCGTATTCCATAGGGCCTGAGATCTACTATTACTTCCTTTTGGGAGTCACTTTCTAGTCGATCGAAACAAGGTTGAAGCAATATTAAAATAATAAAAACAAGTAAAGAAATGCAAATAAAATAAAGCTCAATCCGGAATAAAGTTAGAGACGAAGAAGCCAATAATTAGGGAAGGCCTCGGGCGAGGATTCCTGATAAGTGCTTGTGTTATAGTACCGCGAAGCGTTATTATCTTATATTGAGCATATCTTTTAGCAGCACTGTAGCTTGTTGCTGTAGCAAAACACTGCAGCAAGTTACTATTCACTTTCGTCCGAAATTCAAAATTCCAGAGAATTCACACGGGCATGTGAAATTAACACACAGCTGTGTGAATTAATTTTTCAATAGACAGAAATTTCACACGCCCGTGTGTTAATTCCACACGGCCGTGTGAAATCCCCGATAAGTCAAATTTTAAAGCCGCGATTCAACATTATAAAAGGCGATTTTGGAGACCTTTTGGGATATCTTTTGACCTATCTTTCTCTTCAACTTGGGGAGTGCGGCTAGGGTTTCGGAGAGGATTTCGTGGAGGTTTAGCGCGCGTCATCGTCATCGTCACTGACGTTCGACGGCCGCACAAGACCATGGCCACACCATATGCAAGGGGGTTTCATTGATGTCCTTATTTTGTGCTTTCTTTCATACATTGATGAACATGTTTAGCTCCTCAGGGTTCTATTGGCCAACTCTATTCCAAGATGCACACCAATTTGTTCTTCGATGTGATAGTTGCCAAAGGGCAGGAAATTTGTCGCGACGAGACGAGATGCCTCAGAATCCGTTGCAATTCTGCAAGGTTTTCGATGTTTGGGGCATTGATTTCATGGGGCCGTTTCCGAAGTCCAATGGGAACCAATACATATTGGTAGCAGTCGATTATGTCTCCAAATGGGTCGAAGCTCAAGCATTGCCAACAAATGATGCGAGGACAGTGGTAAAATTTTTGAAAAGGTTGTTTGCTCGGTTTGGTACCCCACGAGTTATCTTTAGTGATCGAGGAACACATTTCTGCAACTTCCAACTGGAAAAGGTGTTGAAAAGATACGGAGTACACCATCACCTCGCGACCCCGTACCATCCACAAACTAGTGGACAAGTCGAGGTGACCAATAGAGAGCTCAAGAGAATTTTGATAAAATCTGTAGAGCAAGGAAAGCGGGATTGGTCTGAATGGTTGGATGATACACTTTAGGCCCATCGAACAGCATACAAGACTCCGATAGGAACTACACCGTACAATTTGGTTTATGGGAAATCATGTCACTTACCGGTGGAGCTCGAACACAAAGCGTATTGGGCAATTAAGGCGATGAACTTTGATTTGAGAAAGGCCGGTGAGCAAAGATTACTCCATCTTAATGAGCTTGATGAGTGGAGATTGAAAGCGTATGAGAATGCTAGAATCTATAAGGAGAAGATCAAAAGGTGGCATGACAAACACATTAAGCCACCGAAGGAATTCAAAGTGGGTGACAAAGTGCTATTGTTCAACTCACGTTTACGGCTCTTCCCCAGAAAACTCAAATCAAGATGGTTTGGTCCATATACAGTCACGCACGTATCAACCCATGGGACAGTTGATATTACTCATCCGGAGAAGGGTAAGTTTAAAGTGAATGGGCATCGGCTGAAAACGTACTTTGGTGGTGAAGTTGGTGATGATGACAAGAAGGTATTCTTTCTCAAACCACCGTAAGGTAAGATCAGGTACGTCAAGCTCAGTGACGTTAAACAAGCGCTTCTTGGGAGGCAACCCAAGGTTTTACAGTTTTTCTAGGAGTTAGTTCAGCTTTAGATAGAATAAAAGTCTTAGTTTTGGTGTCCTAATTTTCATGTGCTTATGCTGTGATTTTCATTGTGGATTATTGATGTTTTCGTGTGCCTTAATGTTAATTGACAAAGTTTAAGTCGGTTGAGTGTGTTTTCCATGGTATCTGGTCGTGTTTTGATGGTTTTCACAGGCTCCAAACATCCTATTTGTGTTTCTGAATTTTTTGGGAGAGCCTGTGAATTTTTCTAAGTAAACCAGAGAAAACACACGGCCGTGTGGAATTAACACACGGCCATGTGTTACCAATTAGAGCTCAACCAGTGAGGGCACAGGGGCGTGTCTATGCCCCTGTGAACAACCTCAGAAGGGGCACACGACCGTGTGGAAATTCCACACGACCGTGTGGAAATTTGCAGAACTTAAACTCTTTTTCCAGAGAGTCCACAGGGCCGTGTGAGTGCCCCTGTGAGTGCTACTGTGCCAAGACACACAGCCGTGTGGAAATTACACACGGCCGTGTGAAACTCTGCAGAGAAAAACCCCTTCTTCCCGAGAATACACAGGGGCGTGTGAGCCCCTGTGAGAAGTTCAGTGCTAAGGTACACGGCCATGTGGGTTGTTCACACGGCCATGTGCTAATTCTTAGAAATTCTCGGGCAAGCAAAGAGCCCACAAGGGCGTGTGGGGTGCCCCTGTGTCTGGTTTTTATTCTTGGGCACACGGGTGTGTGGAATTGTTACACGCCCATGTGAGGTTTTCAGCAGAATTCCCAAGTTTCCTGAGAGCACACAGGGCCATGTACCAGCCCCTGTGAACCTGCTTACTAGAGGCACACGGCCGTGGGGATCCATCCACACGGCCGTGTGGTTGTGCAAAACCAAGTAGGGCCGAATATTTTCTTCTTATTTCTGATGCCCTCTCATTTATAACTCTCTGTAAGCTCTGAGGATCGTCTCCCTTTCTATCCTCAACTCTTTCACCATCATTTTTCACTAGTTTTGAAGAGTTCCAGGCCATATTTGAAAGTCTTTTCGATTTGTTCATCATTGGTAAAAATCTCAAGCATTGTTTTTCACTTCGTTAATCTGATTTTATGAGTTCAATCAAGCTGCTTTCACAAGTTTCGTTTGCGAAATCACAACTTGGATAGGTTACTACCCATATCGAGGCATTTGCGAATGTTTTGCATGAGATTTTTGACCTCACGGTCGAGTTTCCTCAGTACCCCGATGATCCACACGCCCGTGTGGAATTTCCACACGGCCGTGTGGATTACTACACAATGAATATTCAGCAATGACTTGATCTGTTTCTACTTCTTATGCAGGAAAAACATCGAGACAGAAGATGGTGACCGGTAAGAGGCCCCTCGAGCCCTCGGTAGAACAATTGTCCTTCGCCACAAGTGAGCATCAGATTAGATACAAAAGATTAGAGAAACTCAAATTTGGACAATCGAAATATATTGATTTAAGCGATTTGAGGACAGCCGAATGGGGGAAAGAAATGGCAGATGAGATTGAGGAACTTATAGCCGTGGGAGGTTGGAAGAACTTACTATCTATTAGGGATCCGGCTAACCGTTCACTCACCTTGGAGGTACTTGCATCTTTTGAGTTCGACAAATCACATCAAGGGTTAAAAAGGAACAACACCATAGCAAGTTACTGTTCGCAGTCGGCCGAAAATCAGAATTCCAGAAACTTCACACGGGCGTGTGGAAATTCCACACGGCCGTGTGAAATCCCGTTTTCAGCAAATTTAAAGCCACGACTCCACATTATAAAAGCCCGATTTGGAGACTTTTTGAGACATCTTCTCCCCAACTTCGGGAAGTGCGGCTAGGGTTTTGGAGAGGACTTCGTGGAGGTTTAGAGCGCGTCATCGGCATCGTTACCGACGTCCGGCGGCCGCACAAGACCACGGCCACACCATACGCAAGGGGGTTTTCATCTATGTCTTTACTTTGTGTTTTATTTCATACATTGATGAACATGTATAGCTCCATGAGGAGCTAAACCCCTTGTGGGCATTCGGACTCGTAAATTCTAGGGTTATCATGTTTCTTTGACATTGTTATTATGCTTTTCCATTATTGATGAATAAGAATTGAGTTTCAATCTTGATTTTATTTTGCTATTGTTTTCCCTTAGATGTGACACTAGGGTTGAGAGCAATCTAGGTTTTCCTTTGGAGGTGTGACAACTCCTATAGGATTAGACTATTCAAGATTGAAGAGGGTTGAGAGGGAGAGTTGTGAGGTAGCAATGTACCCCTTTCCCTTCCGGTGTGATTTCTCCCTACCTCCGTTTCCTTGATTTATTAGCGGTCAAGATAGAGTGAAGTGCTAGGTAGATAAACTCCCCTGGGGCTTAGTTACGCAAGTAACAGAGTGAAGGGTTGAAGTGAATCCTATGCACTGGGGCTTAATCTAGACTAGGGTTCTTCCTCCTGGACCAAAGGGTTAGAACTACACATAGGAACAGGTTTAATCACTAGGAATCCCTAGAGCTTAATGCAATCCCACGTAGTGTGAGGTTTAGGTAGATGTACTCCCCTGGGACTTAATCGTGCGAGCGATATAGTGAAGGGTCGATGTGAATCCTAATACAGGGGCATAATGTTGGGGTTAGTCACGGTTGACCTTAGGTTTGGGACCGTGAGTCCAAGGATTTCCTCGACTCAATTAGCATCGATAGGAAGGTATAATAGCATAGTCTTGCACTAGAAGCATATTTCCTAGAGTTAACTTGTCCGGATACCCCACTTCATTCATTGTTAAATCCTCCTTAATCTCTTTTTCTTGCACTCTCTAATCTTTCGCCTCTCTCTATTTAATTTCCTGTCTTTTAGTATAGTTGTTCTCACAATTCACACAAGAATCGATTATTACTTTTCCGTACTTCGCATAGTTTTAATAGTGAAATCTCATACTCTAACTCCCTATTCCCTGTGGATTCCACTACCCTCTCACCGGGGTAACTTTTATTACTTCGACAAACCCGTGCACTTGCGGGATACACGCAAGGGGTCGTGTCACTTTCACTGAGACAGAGGAGTATGAAAGTCTACCGACCGATTACCCCGGGAGTTTGAACCATCAAGGAGCTTTTAGAGTGTTGTGCGGGCAAGGACAATATGAGTCAGGGATATCAAAGGCCACTTGTTTGTCACGACCAACTTATAGATACATTCATGCCATACTGAGTCGATCAGTAAATGGACGTGGCGATAGTACAGGAGTCCTAAGTCGGCAAGAGCTCCTCTACCTCTACTCTATGGTGTAGAGTGAGCCACTTCATCTTGGTTACATTCTGGCAGAGTATATGCGGCATCAGGGTCAGTACCCTAGGCTTGGGACGATATTTTTAGGACCGTATATTACGAGACTTATGAAGGGGATGGGCCTTCGAGAGGCAGTCAGAGGAATAGAGAAGACAGTCATACCTGCTCCTATCAGTTTGGAGATGTTGAGACAAATGGGACTGGCTCGAAAGTATGATCAGACCTACATAATGAACAAGCCACAATCAGGGACAGGAGGAACGAGACCAGTATTACAGTTACTCCCGGCACCGACAGATACAGAGACACAGGCACTACCCACCGCGCCGGAGCCACCTCCGGTGCGCATGTTCTCGCCCTCTCGGGGCCAGGACAGGTTGGAGCGCCTCGAGAGCGCAGTGGGCGTGCTACAGGCAGAGCAGGCCGAGATCAGGGCCGCACAGGTTGCACAACACGCAGAGACTATGGCACGGCTTGACACCATACAGAGACTTCTAGAGTAGGGCGTGTCAGTACCATCTGTGGCCTGACCCAGAGACCCCACTCCTCTACCACCATCTCCTCCAGCATTAGTAGATCCACCTACATCTCCAGAGCCTCCAGCAGCACCAGAGGCCACTATCTAGGACACCGACGCCGAGGCATCTTAGTTTTAGTTTTTATTGCTTTTGATTTTCATTTTTGTACTTTTTATTTTATTTTTGGACTTGTAGTACTCAGAAAGGATTATCCTTCTGAGTTTATCTTTTATTTTGCTTTTCTTTTATCTCAAGTTGTATTCATTGCTTCATATTTTATATACTCGAGTTTTATTGAGCTATATTGAACCCTTGTGTATGTGTGCGCAGATGGTCTTGGATGTAAGGATTTTGAGGAATAGTCATTGGCACGGTCATAGGACCGTGTGTGCTCCACAAACCATTGAGACTCAACTCTCAATGACCTAGCTCCATCAAACGCAACACTTGGAGTTCAGGGGAGTAATGTTTCAATTGCCCACTTCCACACTATTTGTTTTTATTTGCTACTTATAATTGTGCTTGCATGCGTACATTGGGGACAATGTACATCTTAAGTGTGGGGGGTAGTTCACATTGCACACACATTTACTTGTGCGTTCAATTGCTCATGCTAATGTAGCCTATGGCGGTTCACCTTAGTTGCAACGGTTGTATTCTTAGAGTTTAGGAGAATTTTTAACATTGTGTCCTATCATGCTCTAGTTTCTACTTGAATTTTTAGGGAATTTTTGCTCGATTATCTTATATTGCACAACTTACTCTTGGAATCTTTTGGAAACTCAATCTTGAAGTTTTTAAGGACAAGTTTATCGTTGTTCTTAGTTTTACTTTGGAAAATGCATATATAGGGAGAGAAAAATATGAAAAAAAAAATATATGGAAAAAAAATGGAAAAATGAAAAAAAAAAAGAGAAAAATATGAGTTTGTGAATAGTTGCTTTCTTTTATGTATGCATTTGGGGTTGGTTACGCGTTTGAATCGCTCACCCGAAAGTGCACGGGGTCGCCAAGTAATACCCCTCGCGTGAACACGTGGGGGTCGTATTCCCAAGGGCCCGAGAATCTATTCTTACTTCCTTATCACAATATTGTTTAACCTAATCAATCACTTAGAAGAAGGACTAAAAATAGCCTACTAAAGCAAAGAACATGCAAATGACAAGCATAAATACGGAGGAAAGTACCAAGGTGAGAAAGTGGTCACGGATGAGGATTCCCTCAGGGGTTACTAAAGTGTCAAGGATGCCCTAACTAGCATGCACGTGGGTGGTTTGGACAGGGAAACCCTAAAATAGACCAACCCGATGGTCACGGTATTGATCCCTAATCCGGTGAAAGTATTGGAATACGGAATCGCTTCCGCCCAAATCCTTGTACGATTGCAATGGGTTTAGTGGATTTCCCCAAGCTAGGGTTGAAACACAATCAAGGACAACCCTAACAATTGGAGGGGTACAAATACCCGATGGTCACGGCGTATTCGTACATGTATTCCCTTCCAAGCTTGGTGAGTCTAATACTAGGGCAATGGTCATGGAACCTAGCATTGTCTAGAAATTGATACATAGAGTTCTCATACATATCAAGGCAATCAAGAGCCACCAAACAAGGATCACAAACCAAGCCAATTGCAATAAACTAGAAAAAGCATCCAAAATACACAAGTTCACCCCCAAGGTTCACCTACATCCGGTGACCTTGGGATTTAGTTACTCATGGTCACAAAACAAGTATGAAAATACATGAAAATAACCAAAAGCATAGCAAGAACACTCCCTCAAAGGATCAAGGGCCGAATGACGCTTCCAAGGACGCCACCCAAGGAGTGGCTTCCTTTGTCAATCTTCCTCTCAAATGTGAATCGAAGGTGTGGACTCATCGTGTCGTGCTCTCCCCGTCGTCCTCTCCTCACGAATCGCCTTCAAAAGCCGGCCTCAAGCTCCCAAAGAAGGTGGTGAAGTGAAGCTTTCCTCAAGACCTAGCTCCCCCCTCAAAATGCTCTCAAAAACCCTTAAAAACGAATTCCAGCGAGTTATGCGGCCTCCCATGCGGACCAGCATGCGGGGAGAGAAAGTCTCCGAGAAATCCCGAAAGTCGCGTAAATGATACAGTGAATTTGCTACAGTACCGTATGCGGCCTCAACAGCACCCGCATGGTAACCCGCATGAATCTCCTGACCAAATTCTTCGAACTTTCATGCTACAGTGACTACTACAGTACCCCCCCCCCCCCCCCCCCCCCCCGGGCTCAGGAACAGTGTTTTCGATGCCGATTTCTTCTAAAATTCTGTCAACGAGCTCAAAAGGGTCTCATTGGTACCTGTAACATGAAAGAAACCAATTCAGACCAAAAACAGGTGTCAACTCATAGAAAAATACACAATACATACGCCCGAATACACAGAAAATACGTATGTTTAGGCATTTATCAAACATCCCCACACCTATGCATTTGCTTGTCCCCAAGCAAACACACATGAAGAATAGGGGCACGATGATAAACGACTAAACATACGACCTCAAGCTCAACTGTAAAGTACTCCACTAGCATAGGTGTAAAGAAATCTAGAAAGTGAGCTGTACAATGAGTGATCGAGTAATGGTAGACCTGTTTTATTTAAAGTGCTTCCGTGAGTGTGTGCTGGCTCCCAACCTTAACCTCTACACCCTGGATTACCCCAGGGGCCCATTCACCCCACATATGGTGAGAGTGGCATTAGACAGTTAAGGACATCTTCAATACCCAGTTAAAAATCTTTTGGGTTCCTAAATAAAACTCTAGCACTTAAGTGACTTTGCAACAAGTTCCAGGGGACGCAGGAGAGATACTTATTTCCTTTTTTCACAAGTATACCATTTTTTTTTTCTGAGTCCGACTAACATAGACTGCACAACAAACCTTTCAGAAGGATGCACATGCTGATTAGGCACAAGAGCCACCCAACCTACTCAATTACAGTCTACATAGACGCATTCATGTTGTACTAGCAGAGGAATACTGTCATAGACTCCACATTTTTTTTTTCACTGTACACATTGTATCTCATGTCCCCTGGAAACATGGCACGAAATTTCACTTAAGGCTACAGAAAACAATGAAGGAACTCAAAAGCTCTTAACAGACTATTGAAGAAAGAATTTAATAGCCTAATGCCAAAATCATCATAATGGGTTGGTTAGAGTGTACAAGGTAGGAGCAATCATGATAGAGCATGAAAAAGCACTAAAAATAAAATAGGGCATCATTCAAGCACAGTATAAGACTACAGCTCACTTCTATCATTCTTTCAAGCTAGGAAGTGCTAAACACTAAAATCATGGCTATCATCGGCATTCATGCATACAAAACTAGTAAAGTACCCCATCCCCACACCTAAAGTTGTACATTGCCCTCAATGTACATAAATCAGCAGAATAAGGTGCGAGACATGCCAGAAAAATAAAGGAATGAGGTAAAGAAACTTCCCCAAATGGTTGAGGATATGAACTCCAAATACGCATGAACTGGGGAAAGTTGAGAGGCGCAAGGGGCGTGTAGCTGCTACAGTGATCAGCCCTGAAATAGAAAGAAAGCAAATCACACGCCAAGAAATAAATAGAGAGCGGGACAAGTAAGCACGAATCAAAAACGGGAAAGTACAGTTTAGGAGGGTCAGGACCCTTACTAACTGAAAAGTACAGCAATACAAACAAACAAACAAGTCTAGAAATAAAAACCAGTACAAACAACAGAAAAACTAAAAGTGGTGTTGTGAGTCTAGAGATCTGGAGGGAGTGATGGTGCAATGCATGTGGTAGCCGTGGAGGAGGTGCCGACAGATGATGAAGCGCCGCGCATGTATGATAAGATCTCGGCCATGCTGCTGTCGATGCGGCCCTGTGATGTGGCTAAATCACGCACTGATGTTGTCAACGCCTCCTGAGAAGTACCAAGGGTCTGCAACTGCTGACGGACCTCGATGCAGAACTCCGCAAAACTCTCCTCAAGTGATGGTCGACTCCCGCTAGGTGCTGCATCGGGTACAGGGGCAGACTCTGAATCAGACTCGGATCCTGTCTCAGAGTCCCGAGAGGTGTCGGTGTCATGGGTGCTCGTGCCACCACTGCGCGGGAGGCGGTAAGTGTCTCCCGACCTCTCAACTATCCCAATATGAAGCAGGATCGACAGACTAAGTGGCGCGATGGTGCTCACAACGCTCATGCCCTGGGTGAGCTCAATCAGTCCTAGGCCCCTGATAATGCGTGTAATATACGGCCCGACAAATATAGCTCCAAGGCGAGTAGAAGTCCCCTGATGCTCAATAAGTCCGGCGAACAGATGGCACATGTGGATGGGGTACCGCTCAAGAATACTGTACATCATAAGCAGATCGGTACGAGAGACCACCCCAGTAGAATCAGCGCGACCGTTCACACTTCTGGATAGTAAGGCCTGCATGTACCTGTGAACGGGGTCTGCCATCATAGAAGCCTTCTTCGATGATGATGAGCGAGCAATAGACCTCCAAAGAGAACTAGGGGACACCGAGCATGGGAAGTCACGAGGTAAATTCGCGAAGGTAGAAGTTTGGGTGTCCTCATCAGTATAGAGCCCAAGATAAACACCCAACTGATCATGATTGATCCTATACCTCTTGCCGAAAGCCCGAAACCATATAGTACTTGTTTGGCGCGAAATGTGACCGGGACTGGTAACCTCAAATGTGTTCAATACTTCCAAAGTCAACTCTCGGTAGGTAGGCTCATCAATTTCAAATACCTTATCCCACCCGTCATGAGAGATGGAGTCCCGGACGGTACTGTCGAGGCCCAAAGTCCTCAAGGCCTCCCAATCGATAACTCGCACCGTGCCAAACCTCCTTTTCGACAAGAACGCAAACCTTGTCTTGTGGGCCTCGCTCTTGAAGGTAGGCTCGCAAACGGGTGGTGGAGAGCTTCTCCTAACTCGCTTGGAGGCCACGTGTTTGATCGGCATCCCTACAAGACAAGAGAACCATCATCAAGCCAAAAAAAACTTGAGAAAATTGGTTAATGAAGAACAAAGGCTGATTTTTGGCTAATGCTACAGTAAATTCGGGAAAATTTTGGTAGAGTTTCTTCTTGTGATGATCTAAATGTACAAAGCTTGAAATTCAAGAGAAATAATTACAAGAAGCATTCACCATGAAAAACACCATGATTTCCCATCATTTCAACCATCAAAAACCATAGAATGAGTGATAAGAAAACAAACCTTGAACTAGGGCACCAATGAGGAGATGAAGTGAAAATCGGCTAAAACCTTGATAAAACCTTGAAAATCTTCCAAAAATTTGCTTGCTAGGATGGAGAGAGTGTTTGGATGCAAAAAGAATGAAGAAAAATGGTGGAGAGATGAAGGAGAAAAGAAAAGAAGTTTGATGAAAATGGAGTGAATAGTGAGGGAGTGGGATGAAGAGAGGGAGAAGTAGAGGTCGGGTGACCATGCGGCCCCTTGTGCGGCCGCATGGTACCCCGCATCAGGCTCGGGAAAAAACTTGTGGCCTGCTATGTGGCCGCATAGCAGGCCGCATTGCTCTCGGGAAAAATCATGCGGCCTGCTATGCGGCCGCATAGCAAGCCGCACTGCTCTCGGGAAATTCAGTGCGGCCCCTTGTGCGGCCGCATGGCAGGCCGCACAAGGTTCTGGAATTCTCCAGCTAAAAAAACTCTCAAGTTAACCATTGAACTCAACCTAGCACTCAAAATTTACATGAAAACAAAGCCGAAAACACTCAAAAATCATTGAAAACATGGAAATTGAAGCACCAACATTCAAGGAAAAATACAATGATCATGAAACCAAGGGTGCAACATGGTAAAATAAATTAAGGAAAACGACTAAATGGCCACCACAATCAAAGAAATCAACAACACTCAAACTCAAAAGCACCAACACAAAAAATACGAAAAACACCCAAACACAACAACAACAACTAAGAAGAAAAAATTGATGCAATGAATTTAAAGACTTGGGTTGCCTCCCAAGAAGCGCTTTTTTAATGTCTTTAGCTCGACATGACTTACCTCAATTCATGGTGGGACAAAGGGGTGAGAAATACCTCCAAATTTCGACGACGAATTGTTACCCAGAAAATAATGTTTCAACCAGTGACCATTGACCTTGAACGTCCCATGTTGTGGATGAGAAATCTCAACGGCGCCATGAGGGAACACTTGAGTGACCGTATATGGTCCATGCCACCGTAACTTTAGTTTTCCCGGGAAAAGTTTCAACCATGCATTGAAAAGAAGTACATGATCCCCACTTTGGAAGCACTTGGGTTGCTTAATATGTCGGTCGTGGTACTCCTTCATTTTCTCTTTATACCGGACAGAAGTTTCGTAAGCCAAAGCTCGCCATTCCTCTAGCTCATTCAGCTGGAATTTCCTTTTGTGGCCACAAAGATGAGGGTCAAAATTGAGTTGCTTTATCGCCCAATATGCTCTGTGTTCTAATTCCACCGGCAAATGGCATGCCTTTCCATAAACTAGTCGGTAGGGCGTCGATCCAGTGGGAGTCTTGAATGCAGTTCTGTATGCCCAAAGTGCATCCTCAAGTTGGTTTGCCCAATCTTTTCGGTGGTGATTAACAGTCTTTTCCAAGATCCGCTTCAACTCTCTGTTCGACACTTCAACTTGTCCACTTATTGAAGCACACTTCCAATCGCACTAGCATTACTCGTAGGTATATGGGTGATTGCCTCGGAATTGCCAGCCCAAGCTTGATCTACCACACACCCTGTAGTACCAAAGAATCGGCCTGAGACGCAACGTCGTCTCTTGGCTCAAGAGTGAGGGTAGCAGGTTGGTGACTTGGTGGGCACCCCTCCGTCACTGTTTGCTCCTCAATAGACTCCATAAATCGGTCAAAAATGGCCTGATTACCCAGTTCTTCGTGTACTGCAGCGGTCGTGGCATCCCCTGGCAGTCCCATCCACTGCTCATTGTTAGGGTGCATCACGCCGGACCTCAATGGTGCGCAAGAAGGAGAGAAATATGGTTCCTGTGGAAAACAATTGTAGCCCCAAATGTTAGTCGAAGCCATAACCTAAAAAGAAGAAAAGAAATAAGAAAATAAAATACAAACAAAGTACTGACAGAAAAGAAACACGAATGATGAAAGTGAAGAAGAAGAAAAAAAAATAAAAAATGGTCAAATCAACACGCTCTAAGTTTTCAGCATATTCCTCGTGGGTCCCCGGCAGCGGCGCCAAAAACTTGGTTACGCGTTTGAATCGCTTACCCGCAAGTGCACGGGGTCGCCATGTAATACTCCTCGCGCGAACACGAGGGGATCGTATTCCCAAGGGCCCGAGAATCTATTTTTACTTCCTTATCACAATATTGTTTAACCTAATCAATCACTTAGAAGAAGAACTAAAAATAGCCTACTAAAGCAAAGAACATGCAAATGACAAGCATAAATACGGAGGAAAGTACCAAGGTGAGAAAGTGGTCACGGATGAGGATTACCTCGGGGGTTACTAAAGTGTCAAGGATGCCCTAACTAGCATGCACGTGGGTTGTTTGGACAAGGGAAACCCTAAAATAGTCCAACCCGATGGTCACGGTATTGATCCCTAATCCAGTGCAAGTATTGGAATACGGAATCGCTTCCGCCCAAATCCTTGTACGATTGCAATGGGTTTAGTGGATTACCCCAAGCTAGGGTTGAAGCACAATCAAGGACAACCCTAACAATTGGAGGGGTACAAATACCCGATGGTCACGGCGTATTCGTACATGTATTCCCTTCCAAGCTTGGTGAGTCTAATACTAGGGCAATGGTCATGCAACCTAGCATTGTCTAGAAATTGATACATAGAGTTCTCATACATATCAAGGCAATCAAGAGCCACCAAACAAGGATCACAAACCAAGCAATATGCAATAAACTAGAAAAAGCATCCAAAATACACAAGTTCACCCCCAAGGTTCACCTACATCCGGTGACCTTGGGGTTTAGTTACTCATGGTCACAAAATAGCACCCGCATGGTAACCCGCATGAATCTCCTAACCAAATTCTTCGAACTTTCATGCTACAACGATTGCTACAGTGACTGCTACATAACCCCCGGGCTCAGGAACAGTGTTTTCGATGCAGATTTCTTCTAAAATTCTGTCAACGAGCTCAAAGGGGTCTCATTGGTACCTGTAACACGAAAGAAAACAATTCGGACCAAAAACGGGCGTCAACTCATAGAAAAATACACAATACATACGCCCGAATACACAGAAAATACGTATGTTTAGCCATTTATCAGGGGTGGGAAGAGCTACCACCTATGAAGTATGTAGCTACTCTCATAAGTCGGATACAAGTTATGCCCTAATGAGAGAAAGAGCTATCTCATGGGATGCGTGAAAACTACTACCCCGGTAGAAAGAGCTACCTCCTCGAAAGTGTGAAAGCCACCTTTGGCGGCCGCCTAGGAAAGGGCTACCTACAAGGATGTGTGAAGCTACTACTTCCTTCTCTCTTTAGTTTTGTTTTTGTATATAAATAAGTCCTTTTTAACAAAAGTTTGAGTAGTACTCGTTGGTTTTCTTGAGTGAAATCACACACACTAGCACATTTTCGAGTTTTTATCCTTTTTTATTCGAGTTTTTAGCTAGAGTAATGATAACCTTATGCATTGTTTTGATTTCCCCTTACTTGTAGAATGCTTCTTTTGCATACTTTTGGTGAACCTAAGGCCGAGCACTTTCAATTGTTCTTCCCAAGTACTTTCACGTTCTATTTTACTTGAGGGCAAGCAAAAGCTTAAGTGTGGGGTGATGAGTGCTATCCCGCAAGTGCACGGGTCGTCAAGTAATACCCTATGCGTGACACAGGGGTCGTATTCCCTATGGCCCGAGAAGCTACCCTTACTTCCCTTTTACAATGTTGTTTGACCGATACAACTCAAGATTGTAAATCTAATGCAAAGAAGCTAGATAAATAAATAACCAAGGTAACATACGAGGGCAAGATACGGGGTAAAATAGGGCTAGGAGTGGTCACGGATGAGGATTCCCTTAGGGGCTACTAAAGTGAGTAGGATGCTTGAACTAACATGCAAGTGGCTAATTGGACCGAGAAAACCCTAGACTAGGCCAACCCGATGGTCACGGAAGTCGGCCCCTAATCCGGTACGGGTATTAGATACGGTACGTATACCACCCAAGATTACCCCTACGATTGCAAAGGGTGAAGTGGTTTTCTCAAACTAGGGTTACAATACAAAAGAGTACTAAACCCTAGAAGTGGAGGGGTACAAATACCCGATGGTCACGGCGTATTTATACGTATTTCCCTTCCAAGTTTGGTGAGTCTAACACTAGGGCAATGGTCATGCAACCTAGCATTTCCTAAGTCTTTTGATACATAGAGTTCTCATACATACCAAGCATGTAAAACACCAAATAATGGATCACAAACAAGCCACAAACAATAAATAGAACAAAATCATCCAAAACATCACAAGTTCACCCCCAAGGATCACCTACATCGGGTGACCTTGGGGTTTAAGTGCTCATGTTCACTAAATACAACAATAAATGCATGGAAACAACCAACAAAGGCATGAGAAGAACTCCCTCAAAGGATGAAGGCCAGAGAAGTTCCAAAGACGCCACTAAAAGGGGTGGCTTCCCTAGTCTTCAACCTCCAAATGTAAGCCCTAGGATGTAGAATCTTCCCAAAACCTTGCTCTCCTCGCCAAATCCTTGCCTAGATCGCCCTCCAAGAGCTTCTTCTTCCTCAATTTGAAGGTGGTGGTGAGAGGCCCTAAGAAGAAAACTCAAGATGCCCTTGAAAACCCAAGCCAAAGTCCTTTAAAAGATGAGTTCGGGCAAGCTCACGGGTGGCCTCACGGTCCATATACGGCCCGTGAGGGAGCCTCTAATATGGGCTACCAGAAACCGCGAAGTTGTGATTTTGCACAGCACTGCTACAGTAAAATGCTACAATATTACTATAGTACTACTTCATCCTCCTTCCAACTCTTCACGCTTCCGGCAACTACAGTAATGCTACAGTAATCGGACCCTAAAACGACAGTTTCGGTGCAGATTTCCTCTCAAATCGCATCGTTAGGGTCACCAAAGCATATAATGTACCTGAAACACGAAATAAAACAATTTAGACCACAAAAGGGCATCGAATCATCAACAAAATACGAAAAGCATGCGCAAGTATACATATAAAATACATACATTTAGACGTTTATCATGGGGGGATTTGATAAGTGCTTGTGTTATAGTACCGCGAAGCGTTATTATCTTACGTTGAGCATATCTTTTATCAGTTTTTATCACTAAATGGCGTGTATTTGTGTATTCTTGCGCATTGAAGGTTTGTGGAGCTAAATTGGAGAAGAAGAACGAAATTAGGTCGTGTTCTCCGATGTTGGGAAGTTTTCGGACCAAGCACAGGAACAAGGCACGAGCTCGGACTTGTGAGTGTGTGCCAACCTCTTTTAGAGGGGCACAAAGGCAGTCACATTCACAACAAGTCTAACTCGTGTAGCTTAGGAGAACGTCACCAAGGAGACTTGAAGCAATCGCACGATCTACCATTGATTGTGTGCCCAATTCAATGGCCTCGATGAAGAACGATGGACTCGGGAGCGTTCCGGGGGGAGGGGGGGTACTGTAGCATCACTGTAGTTTTGTTACTGTAGCAAAAGTACTGCAGCAAGTTACTGTTCACTTCAGCCGAAATTCAGAATTCCAGAGAATTCACACGGGCGTGTGAAATTAACACAAGGCCGTGTGAATTAATTTTTCAGCAGACAGAAATTTCACACGCTCGTGTGTTAATTCCACACCGCCGTGTGAAGCCCCCGATAAGTCAAATTTTAAAGCCGTGATTCAACATTATAAAAGGCGATTTTGGAGACCTTTTGGGATATCTTTTGACCTATCTTTCTCTTCAACTTGGGGAGTGCGGCTAGGGTTTCGGAGAGGATTTCGTGGAGGTTTAGAGCGCGTCATCAGCATCGTCACCGACGTTTGACGGCCGCACAAGACCACGACCACACCATACGCAAGGGGGTTTTCATTGATGTCCTTATTTTGTGCTTTCTTTCATACGTTGATGAACAATTCCCCCGGGAGGAGACTAAATACGAATGATCATGGGAATCAAAAAGCTAGGGTTGGCTTGGTTTTGGTCCGCTAGACTCGGATGTCGGCTACCCCGGAACCTCCGTAGTGTAGTCCTAATCCATTACGGGTTCCTCTATCCAGAAGATATCCCTACGATGTCAATGAGAACAAGGAGTCTTGATTAGGGTTAATCTAATGGACACTCTCGGCTAAATTAACCATAAACGCGCGGGAGGCTACTAACACCCGGAACCTCCGGTGTATTAATACATGAAACCCTCTTTAACTCATCAAGTGACCTAATACAAGCTAGCATCCCACTAAACAAGTATCATTCGAGATCAATTCTACGGAAACCATCCATTCTAGAATGAACAACAAGATGATGAATTAAAACCAAACAACCAAAACAACTTAATCATTCAAAGCAAATAAAGATCATTCATACAAAGTCTCCTCCCAAGGTTCACCGGGAGCCCGGTGGCCTTGGGAGGTTTAGTTCGACATCACAAAATCAAGGAGCTCATCATACAAAGATTCCATCAAACAAAAACAAGAAAAACTCCCTCAAAGATGTCAGCTAGGGTTGATGGTGTAGCTCGTCGGATCCGCGCCGGTGAGCCTTTTGATGCTTCTCTACGTCTTCCCCTTCTGCTCTCCTTCAAATCTGACCAAAAATCCCTCCAAAGCCCTCCAAAGATGAAGAAAGTGGTGTATGGTGGAGTGGAGGCCGGAAGAGAGCAAGAATCCCAAAGAATGCCTGCCAAAAACCCTCAGTTTTATTTAAATAACCCGATGGTGTGCGGCCACTGTGCGGGCCGCACAGGCTTCTGCCCACGCTGTGCGGCCAAGTGTGCGGGCCGCACACTTGGCCGCACAGGCCTCTGTCAATGGTGCGCTGCCAGTGTGCGGGTCGTACACTGGCTGCACACAGCTCAGTAGAAGATGTGTCTTCGTGTGGCTTGTGACGTCCGAGGCACGTATGATCTATATTTCTTCTTCAATTCTCCCCGGAATCGCACAAATAAGGCTTATCCTTGCGAAAACGGCCATGAAACCCTGAAATAAAAAATAAATACATTAAACGCACCAAAAGTCATCAAAACCCTAATACAAGTTGCATGAAAGTATACAAACTTTTCAACTAAAACACAATGTATTTAGATACTTATCAGCGAAACGTCTATGCTGCATAAATAGCATGGGTGTTCTAACTAGAAAATAGCACTGGTGTGCTAAAGAATGAGTTATGAAAAATTTGAAGCACATCCATGCTGGCAAATCAGCACGCTCATTCTAACAGATTAGAGCATGAGGGTGCTTGCCTAGAAAATCCTAGGTGAAAGACGAGCTCAGTCATGCTTCTTGCGAAGCATGCCCATGCTTAGTCATCTTTCCAAACGAGACCTAGGGCATAAAAGTATTGTTTCTAGCTTAACAACATGATTCAAGCATGTTATTGCATCTAGAGCATGAATAGAATGAAATTTAAGAGCTTATCGAGCTTAAAAACATAGATTAAGGCCTATAAATGGTGAGTCTCACATATCTTTTGCTCGAAGAATACAAAGGAAGGGGTAAGAGAAAACTACTCATATAAGGATAAAAAATTCGGTAAGAACAAATGCTCCGCTCAAGAACTCAAGTGGAGCCCTCCAGAGGAGAAACAAAAAATGGCAAGGTGTGCTAGTGGCCATGAGTAAAAAGAAGAAAAATGGGAAAGGGAACAGTCTTGCCTGAGCACACCCGAAGAGCACGGTCACCTTGAACTCTAGAGCATGGTCAGCATGGCTTAAGACCATGCTGACACTCTCCTATAAATCACCAGAACCCTAGAGAAGCATGGTCATGCTTAAGACCGTGCTTAGGACCATGCATTTTTAGGAAAATTTCAAAAACCCCAAAAAAACTAAGCACGACCCTACAAGGGGCAACCAAACTGTAGTTATACAAGCATGGTCACTAGCACGGGTGAGAGCACGCCCATGCTTGCTCCAAGAAACCATAATTTCTACAGCTCCTGCAAAATGCATGGCAACAATCATAACCATGCTTTCCTGGAAGAACAGAGGAAATGTAGTACCTACACTCTTGAGCAACCACTAGCTTGAAAGTAAAGCCTTGGGAATGAAATTTGAGCACAATTGAGATCACAATGACCCACACAAGAGAGGAAAAACTTGAGTTAGACAACAACAAACACCCAACAAAGAGCATAAAACAAAGAAAAATAGAACACAACTAAAAGAAAGAAAACAAAAGAACAAACATGAAAACACATTGGTTGCCTACCAAGAAGCCTTTGTTTAACGTCACTAGCTTGACGTACCTTGTAGCGCTTATAGGGGATCATAAAATCGATTTTCCCCAAAATTTCCTACACCCTGAACACACAAATAGTGGATTAATGTATTAATCATGCAAACTCCACTCTTACTTAAAAACAAAGGATACATACAAGCCCTAGGAGAGTTCGGTGGGCTAATGCTTTTCTTGTTAGTAGTGAGATACTTCCACCAATTCTTGGTCTGAGAGATCCTATGATTGACTAACTTCAGCTGCTCCTCAGACTCTTTAATGTGGCATTGAGGGTGGAGCTTCTTCACGACCACATTAGGTTGTTCTTCATCATTTAGTAACTCAGATAAGTCATCCTTCATTCATTTGTCTTGGTGGAGCATTCCTTGCTCAAAGTTACTATAGACACCTCTTCTAACTTCCTCTTGTTAGTCAACAATTCCTTGAGGAACTTAGCATAGCGAGGCATTTGAGTAAGGGCCTAAAAATATGGAACATGGATGTGCAAGGTCTTGAACATTTCAAGGAACTTCTTAAATTGTTCATCTTGTTGATCCTTCTTCACCTTAGAAAGATTGGTAGCTTGGGTTAGAAGCTAGGAATCTTGGTCTCCTCCTTGAATTGTTCCTTCTCATTTGGCTAAACATTACTACCCATGGAGGTATTCTTCACACTCACCACTTCAGGATCAAAAGATTCTTTCTCACACACTTCAGTTGGGGTTGATGTCAATTTTCTTCCACTTCTCAAAGTGACTACTTTTTCGGACATACGGGGGTTAACATTTGTATTACTTAGCAATAAACCTGGAGGACATTCAACAAGAGTCTTAGCAGTTTGTACCACTTGATGTTCAAGATTCTACAATGATGCTTATTGGTTCCTCATCAACTCTTTATATCCCATGAGACGGACATCATTAGCTTGGATGTATTTTGCTAGTAAAATTTCAAGAGTTGGCCCCATCCATTCTTGATATGATGGTCAAGGAGGTGCAGGTTGGGGTTGTGGTGGCTTGAACTGTCCTTGTGGGCCTTGCACTGGTTGGCTCCAAGATAATTTGAGTGGTTCTTCCACCCCGGATTATATGTGCCGCTATAGACATTGTTCTGAAACTTGTTGTTCATACTCACATAATCGACCTGCTCAGTGCTAGAAAGCCCCTCATGAAATGCAACAATCAGCGTTGCTTGGCCTCCCCAAGGTTCGCAACTCATGATTGGTCCATGTTGTTAAACTTGTATAGCATCCAACCTTTTGGCAATAGCTTTCACCTGTGCGTCTAGGGTAATTAATGCATCAACCTCATAAATTCCAGTAGACTTCACTGGAGTGTTCCTTTTTAAGCTCCACTATAAGCCATTTGATGCCATTTCATTAATAAGAATATAGGCTTCCACTGCTTGTTTACTATAAAGAGAAACTCCTGCTACAGCATCTAACATTTCCTAAGTAGCCAACTTCAAACCATTGTAAAAAATCTGAATCTGCATCCACTTAACTATCAGTGTTGGGACATTTTCTCAATAGTTCCTTAACCCGTTCCCATACTTCATACATGGTTTCAGACTCCATCTGTCGACAAAAAGATATATCATTTTTTATCTTCATAATCTTCGTAGGAGGAAAATATCAAATAAGAAACTTCTCAGCCAATTATGCTCATGTAGTGATCTACCCCTATAGCAAGGAACTTATCCATTGTTTGGTCCTTCCTTGTACTAAGAATTGAAAGAGTTGAAGGCAAACTGCATTGATAAGTGCTTGTGTTATAGTAATACAAAGTATTATTATCTTACATTGCGCATTATGTTTCTCAGATTTAATCACTAATTAGTGTGTATTTGTGTTCTTTTGTGCATTGAAGGGTTGTGGAGAAGATTTATAGAAAAAGAAGCAAGAATAGGTTATGTTCGCCATTGTTGAGGAGTTCTCGGACCAAGCAAGGAACAAGGCACGAGTCTAGACTTGTGGGTGTGTGCCAACCTCCGTTGGAGGGGCACAAGGGCATTCACACTCACAAAAGTCTATAACTCGTGTAGCATTGGAGAACTTTGCCAATGAAGAGAAATGAAGTAATCGACATAATCTAACGTTGATTGTGTGCCCAATTCAACGACCTCTATGAAGAACGATGAATTCGGGAGCATTTCGCGAGTACTGTAGCAACACTGTAGCTTTGTAATGTAGCAAATCAATGTAGCAAGCTACTGTTCACTTTCTGCAGAAAATCAGGATTTCAGAGAGTTTACACGGGCGTGTGGAAATTCCACACGGCCGTGTGAATTAATTTTCCAGCAAGACAGAAACTTCACACGGGCGTGTGGAAATTCCACACGGCCGTGTACTATAGCAAAAGCACTGTAGCGAAAACACTATAGTAAGTTACTGTTCACAGCCCGGCGAAAATCAGCAAAACAGAATTTCCACACGGGCGTGTGGAAATTCTGCAGCCCGTGTGGAAAATCCACAGGGGCGTGTGGAACTCCGATTTCAGCCTATAAATATCCAGTTTTCAGATCTATTTGGGGACCCCTCCCCCCCTTCTATCTCTCGCCTATCTTTTGGGGGGCTTTCGGCTAGGGTTTGGAGAGGTTCTTGGAGGTCTTTGGAGGCGATTATACGGCATCGGCATCGACATCTATTGGAAGATAGCTATTGGGGGAGCTTTCATCGGCATCGATTCAGCGAGGTGTGCCCTAGGCTTGACAAGGGATTCGTTGGAGAAGACGTGCAACTCCACAAGACCATCAATACGATCTACAAGGGGGTTTTCTTTATAGTTTTATTGCATATGTTCTTAATCTCTTTATTGATTTTGTATTGCTTCATGGAGAGCTAAACCCTAGTGGGTATTCAGACTTGTAAACCCTAGGATGATATTGTTTCAATAACTTTAATTATGCTTTCTTTATTGATGAATTTAATTGAGTTTCAATTTTAATTATCTTTTGCTATTGTTTTCCCCTAACCGTGACACTAGGGTTGAGAGCAATTTAGGTTATCCTTTGGAGGTGTGACAACTCCTATAGGGTTAGACTACTTAAGATTGAAGAGGGTTGAGAGGGAGAGTTGTGAGGTAGCGATGTACCCCTTTCCCTTCCGGTGTGATTTCTCCCTACCTCCGATTCCTTGATTTATTAGCGGTCGAAATAGAGTGAAGTGTTAGGTAGATAAACTCCACCAAGGCTTTAGGGTGACGTGAATCCTACGCACTAGGGCTTAATTTAGACTAGGGTTCTTCCACCTGGACCAAAGGGTTAGAACTACTACACATAGAAACAGGTTTTATCACTAGGAATCCCTAGAGCTTAAAGCAATTCCACGTAGTGTTAGGCTTAGGTAGATATACTCCCCTGGGGCTTAGTTACGCAAGTAACAGAGTGATGTGTTGAAGTGAATCCTATTACCGGGACATAGTATTGGGGTTAGTCACAGGTTGACCTTAGGTTTGGGACCGTGTGTTTAAGGATATCCTCGACTCAATAGGCATCAATTGTAGAGCATAATACAAGTTTTGCACTAGAAGCATTAATCCTAGGGGGAGCTTTGTCCGGGTACCCCATCGTTATATCGATTACCTCTCCTACCCTCATTATTCTTCTTGCACTCTTTTATTTTCTTTTACATCTATACATATATACTTTTCTCATCATCGATTCCCATCATAGATAAATATTGATAACACTTGTTTCTGAACACTATTCCCTGTGGATACGACTACCCACTCCCCAGGGTATTTTATTACTTCGACAACCCGTGCACTTGCGGGGTACACACGCAAGGGGTGTGTCAAGTTTTTGGCGCCGTTGCCGGGGAGTAGGCGTTTTAGAGACATTTGTACTTTGCTATTTTAGCTATTCATCATTCATTCTATTTCACCCTTTCTTATTCTTCCATCATTCTTATTTGTTTTTCTTTTGTTTTGTCTTACTTTTTCTTGCAAGGAGCTTAAATGGAGGTTGATGCAATCATTGAGCTATATTCTCAATTTGAAGCTCTGAATACAAGGCTTGATAGAATTATTGCTTCACAACAACAAAGCAATCCATGCTACAACACATATCATCCAAATGGAAGGAGCTACCCAAATTTTTCATGGAATAATGATGGACAACATTGGGAAGCACCTCAAGAGCAATTTCAAAAGGATGAGGTACTTGAAGAGGATGAACCTCAGTGGAAAAAAGAGCTAGATAACTTTTTTAAAGCATCCGATGCCTCTTGCCAAAGTATGGAAGCCACGCGAAAGTGTCATGAAGCCTCCTATAACAACCTTGAGCATCAATTAGGATGGATACTTTACACACTCTCCAAGGAATATGAAGTATTTGAGCAAGCAACGCAAGTTCCTTGTAGAGATGATGTGGTATTGAACGATAATGAGGAAACGGGGCAGACCGAGTACGTTGTTGTAGAAATTGAAGAGGAAAAAGAAGAAGATCATTTGGAGAATTGGGATTGCTTGAATGAAGATGGTGCTTGTGAGCAAGGAAATTTTCAAGGGGATTTTCTAGTGTCATGTTCTTCCCAAGATAAAAATGCACAAGAAGAAGCAAACCCTAAGGTAATGGAACAAGTATCATTCTTTGGGATTGATGTACTCATAGAAAGCAAGAAAGAGATTTTGAGAAGGGAAAAAGATGTCGGGAGGATATTTAAACCATCCAATGACCCACCTATGCTAAGCTTGGACAATTACCAACCCAAATTGTTTCCTTCTAGGCCAAAAGTAAGATGGTTGGACCCTCCAACAAATACTCCACTCCGGCAAGTAGAGTTTTGGTTTAAAGGAAGTAGCTATGCAAGTTCTTGTCGGAAGGAACACACTCTTTTCAAGCCGCCTTGAGGTAAGAAAGAGGTACGTCAAGCTTAGTGACGTTAAACAAGCGCTTCTTGGGAGGCAACCCAAGTTTTTATTGCTTTTCTAGGCTTTAGTTTAGTTTTTAGTATGAATAATTGCCTAGTGTTGGTGTTCTCATTTTATAATGCGTGTGCTGTGATTTTCTTATGGATTATTGGTATTTTAGTGTGCCTAATTGTGATTGTCGAAGTATTATGTCGTTTGAGTGTGTTTTCATCGATCTTTGGTCATGTTTTTGTCGTTTATACAGGCTCTAAGTGTTATAATCGTGTTTCTGAAATATTTTTTGTAGAGTCTGTAATTTTTCTAAGTTGTCCAGAGAAAACACATGACCGTGTGGAATTTCCACATGGCCGTGTGACTAATCTCAGAGCTCATCCCGAGCATCACAGGGGCCGTGTGGGTGCCCCTGTGAGCGACCTAGAGAAGGACACACGGCCGTGTGGATGTCTCACACGGCCGTGTGACATTCTGCAGAACTTCAGCTCTCATTCCAGAGAGTCCACAGGGTCGTGTGGGTGCCCCTGTGAGTGCCCATGTGTTAAGGCACACGGCCGTGTGGCAAGTTCACACGGCTGTGTGAAATTCTGCAGAAACTTCCCTTCCATCCCGAGAAAACACAGGGGCGTGTGGCAGCCCCTGTGAGAGAGCTTGTGAAAGGCACACGGCCGTGTGGATGTTTCACACAGCCGTGTGGAACACTTAGAGTTTTTCGGGATCTCTAGAGAGGCCACAGGGGCGTGTGGGTGCCCCTGTGGCCGGCCTTGTGCTTGGATAGGTTGGGCACACGGCCGTATGGAATTTCCACACGGTCGTGTGTATGCGTTTAGAGGCAAACAGAGGAAACACAGGGGGGTGTGAATGCCTCTGTGAACCCTACCAGTGGAGGCACATGGCCTTGTGGAAATTCCACACGGCCGTGTGGATGTACAGAACACGATAGACTGTAATTTAATTTTAAAATCGTTTTCGCCTTATCAATTATAAATGCATCCACACTTAAGGGATGCTTCCTCTCATCTTTTCAACCCTCTCTTCGTTTGTTTAAGGAGTTTTTAAGTTTTTTCCCGGCCATGTTCGAAGTTTTTGATTTCCATTTCGTCGGTAAGCATCTTCTCTCCTTTTCTTCGTCAATCTCTTCTTTTCTTTTTCAAACACCAGGATCACCATCAGCAGCAGCAGTAGCATCGGCACCAATAGCAGACGACACCAACGCTTAAGGCATTTTTAGCTTTATTGTTTTTTTTTTTTTTTACTTTTATTGAGCTTCACTGAACCCCCCCCCCCCCCCCCCTCCCCCCCCCTTGTGTTTACGTGCAGATGGTCTTGCGAGTAAGGAATTTGAGGACTAGTTATTGGCACAGTCAAGTGACCGTGTGTGCTCCACAATCCATTGAGACTCAACTCTCAATGCGCATAGCTCCATCAAATGCAACACTTGGAGTTCAGGGGAGTATTGTTTCAATTGCCTACCCCTACACTAATTGTTTTAATTGCTTTACTTTTCATTATGCTTGCATGCGTACATTGGGGACAATGTACATCTTAAGTGTGGGGGGGAGTTCACATTGCACACACCATTACTTGTGCGTTCAATTGCTCATGCTCATGTAGCCTATGGCGGTTCACCTTAGTTGCAACGTTTGTATTCTTAGAGTTTAGGAGAATTTTTAACATTGTATCCTACCATGCTCTAGTTTCTACTTGAATTTTAGGTAATTTTTGCTCGATTATCTTATATTGCACAACTCACTCTTGGAATCTTTTGGAAACTCAATCTTAAAGTTTTAAGGACAAGTTTATCATCATTCTTAGTTTTACTTTGGAAAATGCATATAGAAGAAAAAAAATTGAAAAAGATGAAAAAAATGAAAAAAAAAAAAAGAGTTTGTGAATAGTTGCTTTATGTTATTTATGCATTTAGGGTGGCAAGAGCTACCACCTACGAAGTATGTAGCTACTCTCATAAGTCAGATACAAGTTATGCCCTAATGAGAGAAAGAGCTATCTCATGGGATGCGTGAAAGCTACTACCCCGGTAGAAAGAGCTACCTCCTCGAAAGTGTGAAAGCCACCTTTGGCGGCCGCCTAGGAAAGGGCTACCTTCAAGGATGTGTGAAGCTACTACTTCCTTCTCTCTTTAGTTTTGTTTTTGTATATAAATAAGTCCTTTCTAACAAAAGTTTAAGGAGTACTCGTTGGTTCTCTTGAGTGAAATCGCACACACTAACACATTTTCGAGTTTTTATCCTTTTTGATTAGAGTTTTTAGCTAGAGTAATGATAACCTTATGCATTGTTTTGATTTCCCCTTACTTGTAGAATGCTTCTTTTGTATACTTTTGGTGAATCTAAGGCCGAGCACTTTCAATTGTTCTTCCCAAGTACTTTCACGTTTTATTTTTGCTTGAGGACAAGCAAAAGCTTAAGTGTGGGGGAGTTTGATAAGTGCTTGTGTTATAGTAATACAAAGTATTATTATCTTACATTGCGCATTACGTTTCTCAGATTTAATCACTAATTAGTGTGTATTTGTGTTCTTTGGTGCATTGAAGGGTTGTGGAGAAGATTTATAGAAAAAGAAGCAAGCATAGGTTATGTTCACCATTGTTGAGAAGTTCTCGGATCAAGCAAGGAACAAGGCACGAGTCTAGACTTGTGGGTGTGTGCCAACCTCCATTCGAGGGGCACAAGGGCAGTCACACTCACAAAAGTCTATAACTCGTGTAGCATTGGAGAATTTTGCCAATGAAGAGAAATGAAGTAATCGACATAATCTAACGTTGATTGTGTGCCCAATTCAACGGCCTCTATGAAGAACGATGAATTCGGGAGCATTAAGCGGGACTGTAGAAACACTGCAGTTTTGTACTGTAGCAAGATGCTGTAGCAAATCACTGTAGCAAAAATACTATAGCATTCGCACGGGCGTGTGGAAATTCCACACGGCCGTGTGAATTAATTTTCCAGCAAGACAGAAATTTCACACGGGCGTGTGGAAATTCCACACGGTCGTGTACTATAGCAAAAGTAATGCAGCAAAACATTGTAGCACGTTACTGTTCACAGCCCGGTGAAAATCAGCAAAACAGAATTTCCACACGGCCGTGTGGAATTAACACACGGGCGTGTGAAAATTCTGCAGCCCGTGTGGAAAATCCACAGGGGCGTGTGGAACTCCGATTTCAGCCCGGTTTCAGCCTATAAATAACCCGTTTTCAGATCTATTTGGGGACCCCCCCTTTTATCTCTCGCCTATCTTTTGGAGGGCTTTTGGCTAGGGTTTGGAGAGGTTCTTGGAGGTCTTTGGAGGCGATTATACTGCATCGACATCGACATCTATTGGAAGATAGCTATTGGGGGAGCTTTCGTCGGCATCGATTCGGCGAGGTGTGTCCTAGGCTTGACAAGGGATTCGTTGAAGAAGACGTGCGACTCCACAAAACCATCGATACGATCTACAAGGGGGTTTTCTTTATAGTTTTATTGCATATGTTCTTAATCTTTTTATTGATTTTGTATTGCTCCATGGAGAGCTAAACCCTAGTGGGTATTCGGACTTGTAAACCCTAGGATGATATTGTCTCAATAACTTTTATTATGCTTTCTTTATTGATGAATTTAATTGAGTTTCAATTTTAATTATCTTTTGCTATTGTTTTCCCCTAACCGTGACACTAGGGTTGAGAGAAATTTAGGTTATCCTTTGGAGGTGTGACAACTCCTATAGGGTTAGACTACTTAAGATTGAAGAGGGTTGAGAGGGAGAGTTGTGAGGTAGCGATGTACCCTTTTCTCTTCCGGTGTGATTTCTCCCTACCTCCGATTCCTTGATTTATTAGCGGTCGAAATAAAGTGAAGTGTTAGGTAGATAAACTCCCCCACGGCTTTGGGGTGACGTGAATCCTATGCACTGGGGCTAAATTTAGACTAGGGTTCTTCCACCTGGACCAAAGGTTTAGAACTACTACACATAGGAACAGGTTTTATCACTAGGAATGCCTAGAGCTTAAAGCAATTCCACGTAGTGTTAGGCTTAGGTAGATATACTCCCATGGGGCTTAGTTACGCAAGTAACAGAGTGAAGGGTTGAAGTGAATCCTATTGCCGGGACATAGTGTTGGGGTTAATCACGGTTAACCTTAGGTTTTCGACCGTGTGTTTAACGATATCCTCGACTCAATAGGCATCAATTGTAGAGCATAATACAAGTTTTGCACTAGAAGCATTAATCCTAGGGGGAGCTTTATCCGGGTACCCCATCGTTATATCGATTACCTTTCCTACCCTCATTATTCTTCTTGCACTCTTTTATTTTCTTTTACATCTATACATATATACTTTTCTCATCATAGATTCCCATCATAGCTAAATAGCGATAACACTTGTTTCTAAACACTATTCCTTGTGGATACGACTACCCACTCCCCAGGGTATTTTATTACTTCGACAACCCGTGCATTTGCGGGGTACACACGTGATAAGTGCTTGTGTTGTAGTACCGCGAAGCGTTATTATCTTACATTAAGCATATCTTTTATCAGTTTTATCACTAAATGGCGTGCATTTGTATATTCTTGTGCATTGAACGTTTGTGGAGCTAAATTGGAGAAGAAGAACGAAATTAGGTCATGTTCGCCGATGTTGGGAAGTTTTCTGACCAAGCACGGAACAAGGCACGAGCTTGGACTTGTGAGTGTGTGCCAACCTCCTTTGGAGGGGCACAAAGGCAGTCACATTCACAACAAGTCTAACTCGTGTATCTTAGGAGAACATCACCAAGAAGGAGACTGGAAGCAATCAGCACGATCTACCATTGATTGTGTGCCCAATTCAATGGCCTCGATGAAGAACGATGGACTCGGGAGCGTTCCGGGGGGAGTACTGTAGCAGCACTGCAGCTTGTTACTGTAGTAAAACTGTAGCAAGTTACTGTTCACTTTCGGCTGAAATTCAGAATTCCAGAGAGTTCACATGGCCGTGTGAATTAATTTTTCAGCAGACAGAAATTTCACACGCCGGTGTGTTAATTCCACATGGCCGTGTGAAGCCCCCGATAAGTCAGATTTTAAAGCCGCAACTCAACATTATAAAAGGCGATTTTGGAGACCTTTTGGGACATCTTTTGACCTATCTTTCTCTCCAACTTGGGGGAGTGCGGCTAGGGTTTCAGAGAGGATTTCGTGGAGGTTTAGCGCGCGTCATCTTCATCGTCACCGACGTTCGACGGCCGCACAAGACCACGGCCACACCATACGCAAGGGGGTTTTCATTGATGTCTTTACTTTGTTCTTTCTTTTCTACATTGATGAACATGTATAGCTCCATGAGGAGCTAAACCCCTTAAGGTTATTCGGACTTGTAAACTCTATGGTTATTATGTTTCTTTGACATTGTTATTATGCTTTTCCATTATTGATGAATAAAATTGAGTTTCAATCTTAATTTCATATTGCTAATGTTTTCTCTTAGATGTGACACTAGGATTGAGAACAATTTAGGTTGCCTTTTGGAGGTGTGACAACTCCTTAGGGTTAGACTACTTACGATTGAAGAGGGTTGAGAGGAGAAGTTGTGAGGTAGCGATGTACCCCTTTCTCCTCCGACGTTGTTTCTCCCTACCTCCGTTTCCTTGATTTTACAGCGGTCGAAATAGAGTCAAGTGCTAGGCAGATAAACTCCGCTTGGGCTTTGTTACGCAAGTAATTAAGTGAATGGCTGAAGTGAATCCTACGCATTAGGGCTTAATCTAGACTAGGGTTCTTACACCTGGACCAAAGGGTTAGAACTACACATAGGAACTGGTTCTACCACTAGGAATCCCTAGAGCTTAAAGCAATCCCACGTAGTGTGAGGGTTAGGTAGATATACTCCCCTGGGGCTTAGTCGTGTGAGCGACAGAGTGAAGGGTGATGTGAATCCTAATACCAGGGCATTGTGTAGGGGTTAGTCACTGTTGTCCTTAGGTTTGGGACCGTGAGTCTTAGGATATCCTCGACTTAATTAAACATCAATAGGAGAGTATAATAGTATAGTCCTGCACTAGAAACATAGACCCTAGAGGTAGCTTGTCCGGATGCCCTATTTCATTCATTAGTAATCCTCTCTATTATCTTTTACTTGCACTCTCTCATCTTCCATCTTTCTATTTAATTTCTTGCTTTTCATTCTGTTTGATTTTATATTCACTCATTGATCCCACTATTGCTTTTTCGCACTCCGCATAGCTTTATTAGTGAAATCTCGTATTCTAATTCCCTATTCCCTGTGGATTCGACTACCCACTCACCAGGGTAAATTTATTACTTTGACAAATCTGTGCACTTGCGGGATGCACGCAAGGGGTCGTGTCAAGTTTTTGGCGCCGCTGCCGGGGATTAGGCATTTTAGATATTTGTTTTTCACTATTTTAGCTATTCAGTTCACATTCTATTTCATATTTTCTTTATCTACCATAGTTGTTATTTTTCTTTTCTTGGTTTTTTATTACAGGTTATGACCCGTGGGAACCCTTTGATTCTTGTTAAAGGCGACCCGGACATTGGACGAAGAACACATCACAAGGGTAAAGAACCTTTGCAAGAAGATTCAAATCAAGCCGAGATTGAGACAGAAGGGTCAGAAATAATGGCAGAACAGAATGAACAACAACGGACATTGTCCGATTTTGCTAAACCCGCAGTCATGGGGACCCAATCGAGCATTGTGAGGCCCCCAATCAAGGCAATGAACTTTGAGATGAAGCCGTCGTTCATACAGATGTTGCAACAGTCCGCACAATTCAATGGATTATCCGATGAAGATCCCAACAGTCATATAGAGAATTTCCTTGAAGTGTGCGACATGTTGAAGATGAATGGAGTAACGGACGACGCAATTCGTTTGAGAGCCTTCCCATTTTCATTGAAGGGAAAAGCAAGACACTGGCTTCATTCATTACCGAGAGCATCTATCACTACGTGGGAGGAGATGGCCGAGGCATTCTTGGCTAGATACTTTCCGCTGGGGAAGTCTGCAAGGCTCCGGAATGAAATATCATCCTTCGCGCAAATGGAATTGGAGTCTCTATTTGAGACATGGGATAGGTTCAAGGAGCTCCTTCGCAAGTGCCCGCAACATGGATTTCCCGAGTGGATGATCATTCAAACCTTCTACAACGGGTTAAATCCGAGTACCAAGCAAATCTTAGATGCGGCGGCCGGAGGGACTCTAGGAAGCAAGACTCCCAGTGAAGCCCTTCACCTTGTAGAGGAGATGGCTATGAATAGCTATCAATGGAATTCAAGGGATAGAAAGAAGGTTGCCAGAATTCATGAAGTTGATGCAGTTACATCATTGGCGGCACAAGTAGAGTCACTAAGTAGGAAGCTTGATGCTTTAGCCTCACCAAGAGTTGCGGCCGTTACTACATGTAACGGTTGTGGGGGAGGTCACGCTTCGAGTGATTGTCCGATTGCTATTGGAGGTACTAGTGCGATGGAGCAGGCTGATTTTGTTGGCAATGCTTTTAGAGGACAAGGCCAAGGCAACCTGTACAGTGGAACCTACAATCCGGGGTGGAAGAACCACCCAAATTTCTCTTGGAGCAATCAAGGGCAGTTACAACAGAAAAATAATGCACCACCGGGATTTCAAGGCCAACAAGCTCCGAACTTAGAAAGCCGAGTGACCGGGTTGGAAGGGACGATGACCGATCTCGAGAGAGCCCTTACACGGTTTGTTTCTTCATCGGATGCTAGATTTCTGTCGGTGGAGGCTACTCTTCGCAATCACACCGCCTCCCTACACAATTTGGAAAATCAAGTAGGGCAAATTGCGAAGACATTGGCGGAAAGGCCTCAAGGTAGCTTGCCTAGTAATACGGAGACTAATCCAAGGGAGCAACTAAAGGCGATCACCTTGAGGAGTGGGAAAGAGGTTGAGAGGAATCTCCCTCTAGAGAAGACGAAAGAATCACCCGAGGTTGTGGAGGTAGAGGATGAAGCACCAAACGAAAAAGAGGTGGCACCCCCACCTTACAAGCCAAGAATTCCCTATCCTTCACGATTGAAGAGTGACCAAGATAATGAGCAATACAAGAAATTTCTGAGTATCTTCAAACAATTGCACATCAATATCCCATTCGCGGAGGCGTTGGCCCAAATGCCTAAATACGTGAAGTTCTTGAAGGACCTCTTGACCAACAAGAGGAAATTGGAGGAGAGTGTATCCGTGATTCTCGATGCCAATTGCTCGGCCGTGTTGCAAAAGAATATGCCAAGCAAGAAGAAAGACCCCGGGAGTTTCATAATACCATGCAACATAGGAAACTTGGGTGAAGAGATGGCATTGGCCGATTCCGGGGCAAGTATCAATGTCATGCCCTACACATTCTTCCAAAAGCTAGGCTTGGGCGAGCCTAGGCCGACTCGGATGACACTTCAACTTGCGGATCGATCGGTGAGGCATCCGAGGGGTAATGTGGAAGATGTGTTGGTGAAGGTAGACAAGTACATCTTCCCGGTGGACTTTGTTGTGCTCGATGTGGATGAGGATGCCGAGGTGCCGTTGATTCTTGGAAGGCCGTTCTTGCGCACTTCCAAGGCTTTGATAGACATGGACGGTGGAGAGCTCACACTCAGAGTCGGAGATGACAAGATCACTTATCGCCTCGCTGAAGCCACGAGGCATTCTCTTGACTTTGATGACACTCTTTATTATCTTGATGTTACTGATGAGTGCATTGATGAATATGTGCAGGAAATGTTAAACCCGGATCCATATGAAGGGTAGCCGGACCAAGACATAAAGATACAAGAAGAAGAAGTACTCGCACTTAGTCCAGTCAAGATGGATGACATCAAGATGGAGAAGAAGCGTATGAAGAAGATGCTTCGGAGGATGAAGAGGTCGAAAAGACGCCATAAGAAGAACCCCAACAAGAAAGGGGATGAGCATTCACGGAGTAAGGGTGTAACACCCTTTTGTGGTAACAAATTCGACAACTCTCCCTCTACTCTACAAAGATTATGTAATGCATGCTTTCAGATTGTAGGGAAGAGGGCAACCTTCACTCATAAACCTCCGTAAGGTAAGACCAGGTACGTCAAGCTTAGTGACGTTAAACAAGTGCTACTTGGGAGGTAACCCAAGGTTTTACTGCTTTTCTAGGATTTAGTTTCGTTTTAATCTGAATAAAAGTCTTAGTTTTGGTGTCCTGATTTTCATATGCTTATGCTGTGATTTTTCTGGTGGATTATTGATGTTTTCATGTGCCTTAATGTTAATTGACGAAGTTTAAGTCGGTTGAGTGTGTTTTCTGTGGTCTCTGGTCATGTTTTCATGATTTGTACAGGCTCTAAGTGTTTTAAAAGAGTTTCTGAATTTTTCTGAGAGTCTGTAAATTTTTTCTAAGTGAACCAGAGAAAACACACGGCCGTGTGGAATTAACACACGGCCGTGTGGAATTAACACACGGCCGTGTGTTTCCAAATAGAGCTCACCCAGAGAAGACACAGGGGCGTGACCTTACCCTTGTGAAAAACTTCAGAAGGGGCACACGACCGTGTGGAATTAACACATGACCGTGTGTAAATTCGTAGAACTTAAACTCTTTTCCAGAGAGTCCACAGGGCCGTCTGAGTGCCCCTGTGAGTGCCACTGTGCTACGGCACAAGGCCGTGTGGATATTCCACACGGCCGTGTGAAACTCGGCAGAGTAAAGCCCCTTCTTCCCGAGAATACACAGGGTAGTGTGAGTGCCCCTGTGGATAAGCTTGTGAAAGGCATACGGCCGTGTGGATTATTCACACGGCCGTGTGAAACACTTAGTGTTTCTCGGGCAAGTCAGAGAGATCACAGGGGCGTGTGATGTGCCCCTATGACCGGCCTTGTGTCTTGGCCAGGTTGGGCACACGGCCGTGTGGAATTAACACACGGGCGTGTGAAAATTCTCAAAGACCTGTATTTTTCCCGTGAATCCACAGAGCCGTGTGTCGGCCCCTGTGGATCTTCCTGTGAAGGCACACGGCCGTGTGGAATTCCCACACGGCCGTGTGGGGTAGCCTAGAGAGTGAACAGAATGCACACAGGGGCATGTGTCGGCCCCTGTGAACCCTAATTTCAGAGGCACATGACCGTGTGGCATTGTCACACGGCCGTGAGAATTCCCAGAACTTCAAAAGCAGCGCGATTTCTTTTGGTTTTCACTCGTGCCTCTTGACATTTTCATTCTAAACTCTTCTCCTACCCTCTCCACTACTTTCCCGACCATCTTAGAGGATTTTTGAGGCTTTTGTTAGAGTTTTCCGGCCGATTCTAAGTATTTCTTCATCCACTCCGTCGGTATGAACTCCAAACCTTTTTTCTTCGTCAATCCTTGATTTGATTAATTCTTTTTGTTTATTTCGCTTGTTTTGAATGCGTTATACCTATGCGAACATGTTTAGATTAGAATTAGAATGAATTGAGGTGTAAATTTTGGATTTTTAGCCCACGGCCGTGATGTTCTGTCCGCCAGAACCTTCACACGGCCGTGTGGAATTAACACACGGCCATGTGGATTTCTGCAGAATGAGTTTGTGAACTTATTTTTGAAAAATTTTCTTTTGCAACTTTGCAGATATGGCTTCTAGGTCTAAGAAAGGGGGCAGTAAGCGTCCTCGTTAGCCTACACCCCTTCTAGAGGAGACCGAGTTCAGTATACCTGAGCACCGGGTCAGGTTGGAGCGGTTATCTACATTACGGTTTGGCTAGTCACGGTACCCCGACCTGAGCATTGTTAGAGGGATTCAGGGGGGTGACAGCATTGCCGACGAGGTTGAGGAGCTACTCTCGGTGCGTGGTTGGAAGAAACTACTGAGGATCAGAGATCCAGCCATTCGAGGAGTGATACTTGAGTTCTTGGCCTCGTTTGAGTTTGACAAATCATACAGAGACTTCTCTACTCCCGACGCGATTCAGTTCAGCGTATTGGGACAGCAATTTAGCCTCAGCATGACCCAGTTTTCGATCTATATGGGGCTATATGATGAGGCCTATACACAGACAGAGGAGTATGAGGGTCTTCCTACCGACTACCCGGGCAGTCTCACTCCGCAGAGGGCCTACAGGGATTTGTGCGGAGAGGGCCAGTATGAGCCAGGAGTCTCGAAGGCTACATGCTTATCCCGCCCGGCTTACAGATACGTACATGCCATTCTGAGCAGATCAGTGAGTGGTCGGGGGGATAGCACTGGAGTTCTGAGCCGGCAGGAGCTTCTATATCTATACTCTATAGCTCAGAGAGTACCACTCCACCTAGGGCACATCCTAGCAAAGTATTTGTGCCATCAGGGCCAGTACCCTAGGGTTGGAGTGATCTTCGCAGGACCCTATATTTCTAGACTTCTGATCGGGACGAGTCTCAGAGACAGAGTGCGAGGGGCAGAGAAGACTAGTGTACCGGCTCCTCTGGGCACAGATACATTGAGGATGATGGGGTTGATCCGCAGAGCAGGATCAGAGACCTATACCTGGATCATTCCCCAGACAGATCAGGCCGAGGGGTCCCAAGCAGCATTAGAGCCACCCCCAGCGGACACAGAGACCGAGGCACCACCCACCGCACCGGAGCCATTTCCGGTGCGCATATTCTTGCCTTCTCGGCTTGACACCATACAGAGACTTCTTGAGCAGGCCGTGTCAGTACGTTCTGCGGCCCGACCTAGAGACCCCACTCCTCCACCACCATTTCCTCCAGCATCAGTCGATCCACCTGCATCTCCAGAGCCTCCAGCAGCACCAGAGGCCAATATTCAGGACACCGACGCTGAGGCGTCTTAGTTTTCGTGTTTATTGCTTTTGATTTTCATTTTTTGTACTCTTTTTATTTTTATTTTGGACTTGTAGTACTCAGAAAGGATTCTCCTTCTGAGTTTGTCTTTTATTTTTCTTTTCTTTTATCTCGAGTTGTATTTACTGCTTCATATTTTATATACATGAGTTTTATTGAGCTATACTGAACCCTTGTGTATGTGTGCGCAGATGGTCTTGGATGTAAAGGATTTTGAGGAACAGTCATTGGCACGGTCATAGGACCATGTGTGCTCCACAAACCATTGAGACTCAATTCTCAATGACCTAGCTCCATCAAACGCAACACTTGGAGTTCAGGGGAGTAATGTTTCAATTGCCCACTTCCACACTAATTGTTTTATTTGCTACTTATAATTGTGCTTGCTTGCGTACATTGGGGACAATGTACATCTTAAGTGTGGGGGGGAGTTCACATTGCACACACTTTTACTTGTGCGTTCAATTGTTCATGCTCATGTAGCCTATGGCGGTTCACCTTAGTTGCAACGGTTGTATTCTTATAGTTTAGGAGAATTTTTAACATTGTGTCGTATCATGCTCTAGTTTTTACTTGAATTTTTAGGGAATTTTTTCTTGATTACATCTTATTGCACTACTCACTCTTGAAATCTTTCGGAAACTCAAACTTGAAGTTTAAAGGACTAGTTTAGTATTACTTTAGTAAGTTGTGAAGTTCTATGTAGTTGTAGTAAAAAAAAAAAAAAATTTATGAGCTTGTGAATATTAATCTAGCTTTTATCTTTGCATTTGGGGTGGAAAGAGTTACCTCCTATGAAGTATGTAGCTACTCTCATAAGTCGGATACAAGTTATGCCCTAATGAGAGAAAGAGCTATCTCATGGGAAGCGTGAAAGCTACTACCCCGGTAGAAAGAGCTACCTCCTCGAAAGTGTGAAAGCCACATTTGGCGGCCGCCTAGGAAAGGGCTACCTTAGAAGTTTTCGGACCAAGCACGGAACAAGGCACGAGCTTGGACTTGTGAGTGTGTGCCAACCTCCTTTGGAGGGGCACAAAGGCAGTCACATTCACAATAAGTCTAACTCGTGTAGCTTAGGAGAACTTCAATAAGGAGACTTGAAGCAATCGGCATGATCTACCATTGATTGTGTGCCCAATTCAATGGCCTCGATGAAAAACGATGGACTCGGGAGCGTTCCGGGGGATTACTGTAGCAACACTGTAGCAAAGCGCTGTAGCAAGTTAATGTTTACTTTCGGCCGAAATTCAGAATTACAGAGAGTTCACACGGCCGTGTGGAATTAACACATGGCCGTGTGAATTAATTTTTCAGCAGACAGAAATTTCACACGCCGGTGTGTTAATTCCACATGGCCGTGTGAAGCCCCCGATAAGTCAGATTTTAAAGCCGCGACTCAACATTATAAAAGGCGATTTTAGAGACCTTTTGGGACATCTTTTGACCTATCTTTCTCTCCAACTTGGGGGAGTGCGGCTAGGGTTTTGGAGAGGATTTCGTGGAGGTTTAGCGCGCGTCATCGGCATCGTCACCGACGTTCGACGGCCGCACAAGACCACGGCCACAACATACGCAAGGGGGTTTTCATTGATGTCTTTACTTTGTGCTTTCTTTTCTACATTGATGAACATGTATAGCTCCATGAGGAGCTAAACCCCCTAAGGATATTTGGACTTGTAAACTCTAGGGTTATTATGTTTCTTTGACATTGTTATTATGCTTTTCCATTATTGATGAATAAAATTGAGTTTCAATCTTAATTTCATATTGCTATTGTTTTCTCTTGGATGTGACACTAGGATTGAGAACAATTTAGGATGCCTTTTGGAGGTGTGACAACTCCTTAAGGTTAGACTACTTAAGATTGAAGAGGGTTTAGAGGGAGAGTTATGAGGTAGCGATGTACCCCTTTCCCCTCCGACGTGGTTTCTCCCTATCTCCGTTTCCTTGATTTCAGAGCGGTCGAAATAGAGTCAAGTGCTAGGCAGATAAACTCCCCTGGGGCTTAATTACGCAAGTAATTGAGTGAAGGGTTGAAGTGAATCCTACGCACTAGGGCTTAATCTAGACTAGGGTTCTTACACCTGGACCAAAGGGTTAGAACTACACATAGGAACAGGTTTTACCACTAGGAATCCCTAGAGCTTAAAGCAATCCCACGTAGTGTGAGGGTTAGGTAGATATACTCCCCTGGGGCTTAGTCGTGCGAGCGACAGAGTGAAGGGTGATGTAAATCTTAATACCAGGGCATTGTGTAGGGGTTAGTCACGGTTGTCCTTAGGTTTGGGACCGTGAGTCTTAGGATATCCTCGACTTAATTAAACATCAATAGGAGAGTATAATAGTATAGTCCTGCACTAGAAACATAGACCCTAGAGGTAGCTTGTCTGGATGCCCTATTTCATTCATTAGTAATCCTCTCTATTCTCTTTTACTTGCACTCTCTCATCTTCCATCTTTCTATTTAATTTCTTGCTTTTCATTCTGTTTGATTTTATATTCACTCATTGATCTCACTATTGCTTTTTTGCACTCCGCATAGCTTTATTAGTGAAATCTCATATTCTAATTCCCTATTCCCTGTGGATTCGACTACCCACTCACCAGGGTAAATTTATTACTTCGACAAACCCGTGCACTTGCGGGATACACGCAAGGGGTCGTGTCAACACGCAAGGGGTGTGTCATGCATCCTCAGAGACATTGTCTGCCTTGAATGTGTCACAAATTTTCATGAAGTTCTTCAAGTATTCATATGGGTCCTCATCTTGGAAACAATCAAACTAGCACATATGTTGCACCATCTGTATGAATTTCGGTTTCAGCTCAAAGTTAATTATCATCAGAGGAGGGTGAATAATGCTAGACCTTTCTACCTCCAAATTTGGCCTAACATAATCTGAAATACTTCTTTACTTATTCATGGCCATTAGTTTGTTTTGATCAACCTGAATACTAATTTCCATTGAACCTATGTCTTTGAGATTGACTTGTCTTAACCTTCTATGTAATGTTATCTCTAACTTCAGATCAGGACTCACAAGTGGAGATGAGGAACTTCCACTGGTCATGCAAGAACACCTATAAACCAGTTCAATAAACACAAATAAAAAACAAAATAAAAATAAAAATAAGCAAGATAAATTAAAATAAAGAAAAATGACTAAATTACTAGAAAGTAAAACTTTCTCAATAGTTGCTAGTCAAAAGCAATGGTGCCAAATACTTAATACGCCCTTTGCATATCCGTAAGTGTACCAGCCGTCCAAGTAGTAAACTATAACTAATAGGATTGGTAAGTCAAATCCACATGGACTGATATAGCTCTCAATACTCATTCATTTCCTAATATATAACCGGTGCAAAGATTGGATTAAAGTAATTAACACTACTAACGAATAGAAAAATGGATAAAGAAGAAGAGACAGTGTTTTGGGTTAAAGAGATAGCAGTGGTAAGGACAGTGCACCGGATTTATCACCTTAACAAATGCAATAACTAGCCAATGATTTAAGAGTTTTATTGGACAGTGGCAAACACCTTGACACACCCCTTGCGTGTGTACACCGAAAGTGCACCGGTTGTCGAAGTAATAAAATACCCTTGTGAGTAGAAATCCCGGACAAAGCTCCCCCTATGACTAATGCTTATAGTGCAAGACTAGTATTATACCCTCCAATTGATGTCTAATGAGTTGTGGAAATCCTTAAGCACATGGTCCCAAACCTAAGGTCAACCATGACTAACCCCAACACTATGCCCCGGCATTAGGTTTCACTACGACCCTTGACTCTTGTTGACCTGTCAACTAAGCCCTATGGGAGTTCATCTTCCTAAGCCTCACACTACGCGGGATTGCTTTAAGTTCTAGGAATTCCTAGTGATAAACCCTGTTCCTATCTATAGCTCTAACCCTTTGGTCCAGGTGAAAGAACCCTAGTCTCAATAAAACCCTAGTATTAGGATTCACTACGACCCTTCATTCTGTCGCTCGTGCAACTAAGCCCTAGGGGAGTTTGTCTCCTAGCACATAGCTCTATTTCTACCACTAAGAACTCTTGGAACACGGAAGTAGGGAAAATCACACCGAAAGGGAAAGGGGATGTTTCGCTACCTCACGACTCACCCTCTCGACCCTCTTCAATCTCAAGTAGTCTAACCCTATAGGAGTTATCACACCTCTAAAGGATAACCTAGAAGATTCTCAACCCTAGTGTCATGGCTAAGGGAAAATCAATACAATAAGCAATCAAGATTGGAACTCAATTAAAAGCATCAAATTAAGAAAGCATAATAAAAGTCATAGAAACAATGTCACCCTAGGGTTTACAAGTCCGAATACCCATTAGGGTTTAGTTCTCCATGGAGCAATACAAAATCAATAAAGAGTTTAGGAACATATGCATAAAACCCATAAAAGAAACACCCTTATAGATCGTATCGATGGTCTTGTGGAGCCGCGTATCTTCTCCAACAAATCCCTAGTCAAGCCTAGGGCACACCTTGCCGAATCGATGCCGACGAAAGCTCCCTCAATAGCTATCTTACAAAAGATGTCGATGTTGATGCCGTATAATCACCTCTAAAGACCTCCAAAAACCCTCCAAACCCTAGCCGAAAGCCCCCCAAAAGATAGGCAAGAGGTAGAAGGGGGGTCCCCAAATAGATCTAAAAACGGGCTATTTATAGGCTGAAATCGGGCTGAAATCGGGGTTCCACACGCCCCTATGGATTTTCCACATGGGCCTGTAGAATTTCCACATGGCCTGTGGAATTTCCACAAGCCCATGTGGATTCTCTATTTTGCTGATTTTCGGCAAACTGTGAACAGTAACTCGCTACAGTATTTTGCTACGTTGCTGCTATAATAATCTTGCCGAAATACTCCCGAATTCATCGTTCTTCATCGAGGCCATTGACTTGGTCATACAATCAACTGTAGATCATGTCGATTACTTCATTTCTCTTCATTGGCGAATTTCTCCAATGCTACACGAGTTAAATTTTTGTGAATGTGACTGCCCTTGTGCCCCTCCAATGGAGGTTGACACACACCCACAAGTCTAGACTCGCATCTTGTTCTTTGCTTGGTCCGAGAACTCCTCAACAATGGCAATCATAACCTATTCTTACTTGTTTTTCTCCAATCTAGCTCCATAACACTACAATGCACAAAAGCACACAAATACACACAATTTAGTGATAAAATCTGATAAAAGTAATGCTCAATGTTAGATAACAATACTTCGCATTATTATAACACGAGCTTTTATCAAACTCCCCCACACTTATGCTTTTGCTTGTCCTCAAGCAAAATAGAACGTGAAAGTACTTGGGAAGAACAATTGAAAGTGCTCGGTCTTGGGTCACCAAAAGTATGCAAAAGAAGCATTCTACAAGTAAGGGGAAATTAAAACATTGCATAAGGTTACCGTTGCTCTACCTAAAAACTTGAATCAAAAAGGACAACAACTCGAAAATGTGTAAGTGTGTGCGAATTCACTCAAGAGAACCAACGAGTACTCCTCAAACTCGTGTTACAAGGACTTATTTATATACATAAAGTAAGGAGGTAGTAGCTTCACACAACCCCTTAGGTAGCCCTTTCCTAGGCGGCTGCCAAAGGTGGCTTTCACACTTTCGAGGAGGTATCTCTTTTTACCGGGATAGTAGTTTTCACGCTTCCCATGAGATAGCTCTTTCTCTCATTAGGGCATAACTTGTATCCGACTTTTGAGAGTAGCTACATAATTCATAGGAGTTAGCTCTTTCCACCCCAAATGCACAAATAAAAGCTAAACTAATATTAACAAGCTCACCAGTTTTTTTTTCAGCAATATAGACTTTAAAAACTTACTAAAACAATGCTAAACTAGTCCGTAAAACTTTGAGTTTGAGTTTCCAAAAGATTTCAAGAGTGAGTAGTGCAATGAGAGATAATCGAGCAAAAATTCCCTAAAATTCAAGTAAAAACTAGAGCATGATCATACAATGTTAAAAATTCTCCTAAACTGTAAAAATACAACTGTTGCAACTAAGGTGAACCGCCATGGGCTACATGAGCATAAACAGTTGAACGCACAAGTAAAGGTGTGTGCAAAGTGAACTCCCCCCCAATACTGAAGATGTACATTGTCCCCAATATACGCATGCAAGCACAATAAATAGAATAAAAATGAAAAACAATTAGTGTGGAAGTGGGCAATTGAAACATTACTCCCCTGAACTCCAAGTGTTGCGTTTGATGGAACTATGTTCATTGAGAGTTGAGTCTTAATCGGTTGTGGAGCACACATGGTTCAGTGACCGTGTCTATAACTATTCCTCAATTTTCAAACATCCAATACCATCTGCATGTATAACAAGGGGGGTTCATTGAAGCTCAATAAAAGTAAAATAAAACTAAAGAAACATATATCTAAAACACCTCAAGTGTTAGTGTCGTCTGCTACTGGTGCAGATGTTGTTGCTGCTATTGATGGTGATCCTGGTGTTGAAAAAGAAAAGAAGAGATTGACAAAGAAAAGGAGAAAAAATGCTTACCGACGAAATAGAAATAAAAAAAACTTTGAATATGGCTGGAAAACAACTTAAAAGCCTTTTAAATAAGTGAAGAGAAGGTTGGGACAATAAGAGGAGACAATGTCTAGTTGTGGAGGCATTTAAAAATGAAAAGGCACAATTGGATTTTAAAGAAAAGTCGCAGGCCTTTAAGTTCTGGGAGCCCCCACGGCCGTTTGGAATTTCCACACGGCCGTGTGCCTTCACTGTTAGGCTTCACAGGGGCAGTCACACGCCCCTGTGTTTCGTCTATTTGCTTCTCTAAACAACCACACGGCCATGTGGAATTTCCACATGGCCGTGTGCCCAACCTGGCCAAGACAAGGCCGGCCACAGGGCACCCACATGCCCCTATGGCTTCTTTGAAACTTCAAAAATCCGCCCAAGTGTTCCACACGGTCGTGTAGAGTTTCCACACAGCCGTGTGCCATTCACAAGCCCACCCACAGGGGTAACCACACGCCCCTCTGGACTTTCTGGACGAAGACTTGGTTCTACAGAGAATCCACACAGCCGTGTGAAAATTCCACACGGCCGTGTGCCCTTCACAAGGTCGTTCACAGGGACAGTCACACGCCCCTGTGTCTTTTCGGGATGAGCTCTAAATGGTGATACACGCCCGTGTGTCTTCTTTGGATGACTTTGAAAAATTTACAGGTTTTGCAGAAAATTTTAAAAACTCAAATATAACATTCAAAACCTACATATATGATAAAAATTCGACCAGAGATCTATGAAAACACGCTCAAACGACCCAAAACTTCGACAATCATAATTAGGCACACTAAAACACCAACAATCCATGAGAAAATCATAGCACACGCATAATAAAATAAAAACACCGACACTAGGCAATTATTCATGTTAAAACTAAACTAAAGCCTAGAAAAGCAATAAATACTTGGGTTGCCTCCCAAGAAGCGCTTGTTTAACGTCACTAAGCTTGACGTACCTCTTTTTTACCTTACGGAGGCTTGAAAAGAGTGTGTTCCTCCTGACAAGAACTTGTGTAGCTACTTCCTTTAAACCAAAAATCTACTTGCCAGGGTAGAGTATTTGTTGGAGGGTCCAACCATCTTACTTTTGGCCTCCAAGGAAACAATTTGGGTTGGGAATTGTCCAAGATTAGCATAGATGGGTCATTGGATGGTTTAAATATCCTCCCCACATCTTCTCCCAAACCCAATGTCTCTTTCTTGCATTCTATGAGTTGATCAATCCCAAAAAATGGTGCTTGTTCCATTACCTTAGGGGTTGCTTCTCCTTGTTTATTTTCAGCTTGAAAGGAATATGACATTAGCAAACCTCCTTGAAAAGTTCCTTGTTCACAAGCACACTGTTCATTCAAGCAATCCAAGTTCTCAACATGATATTCTTCTTCTTTCTCTTCAATTTCTACAGCAACGTACTCGATCTGCCCCATTTCTTCATTATCGTTCACTATCACATCATCTCTACAAGAAAATTGCGTTGCTTGCTCAAATACATCATGTTCCTTGTAGAGTGTGTCAAGTATCCATCCTAATTGATGCTCAAGGTTGTTATAGGAGGCTTCATGACATTTCTGTGTGGCTTCCATACTTTGGGAAGAGGCATCGGATGCTTCAATAAAGTTAGCTAGCACTTTTTTCCATTGAGGTGCATCCTCTTCAAGTACCTCATCCTTTTGAAATTGCCCTTGAGGTGCTTCCCAATGTTGTCCGTCACTATTCCATAAGAAGTTTGGGTAGCTCCTTTCATTTGGATGATAGGTGTTGTAGCACGAATTGCTTTGTTGTTGTGAAGCAATAATTCTATCGACCTTTTTACTCAGAGCTTCAACTTGAAAGTATAGCTCAATGACAGGATCAATCGTCATTTAGGCTCCTTGCAAGAAAAAGTAAGACAAAACAAAAGAAAACAAATAAGAATGACGGAAGAATAAGAAAGGGTGAAATAGAATGAATGATGAATAGCTAAAATAGCAAAGTACAAATGTTTCTAAAACGCCTATTCCCCGGCAACGGCGCCAAAAACTTGACACACCCCTTGGGTGTGTACCCCGCAAGTGCACGGGTAGTCGAAGTAGTAAAATACCTTGGTGAGTGAGTAGTCGTATCCACAGGGAATAGTATTTAGAAACAAGAGTTATCACTATTTAGTTATGAATGAAGCAAATAATGAGAGAAATATATATATAAAAGAAAATAAAAGAGCGCAAGAAAAGTCGTGACCGTAGGAGAGATAATCGATATAAAGATGGGGTACCCGGACAAAGCTCCCCCTAGGACTAATGCTTCCAGTGCAAGACTAATATTATACCCTCCAATTGATGTCTAATGAGTCGTGGAAATCCTTAAGCACACAGTCCCAAACTTAAGGTCAACCATGACTAACCCCAACACTATGCCCCGGCATTAGGTTTCACTACGACCCTTGACTCTTATTGACCTGTCAACTAAGCCCTAGGGGAGTTCATCTTCCTAATCCTCACACTACACGGGATTGCTTTAAGTTCTAGGGACTCATAGTGATAAACCCTGTTCCTATGTATAGCTCTAACCCTTTGATCCAGGTGAAAGAACCCTAGTCTCAATAAAACCCTAGTATTAGGATTCACTATGACCCTTCACTATGTCGCTCGTGCAACTAAGCTCTAGGAGAGTTTGTCTCCTAGCACATGGCTCTATTTCGACCGCTAAGAACTCTTGGAACACGGAGGTAGGGAAAATCACACCGAAGGGGAAAGGGGATGTTTCGCTACCTCACGACTCACCCTCTCGACCCTCTTCAATCTCAAGTAGTCTAACCCTATAGGACTTATCACACCTCCAAAGGATAACCTAGAAGATTCTCAACCCTAGTGTCACGGCTAAGGGAAAATCAATACAATAAGCAATCAAGATTGGAACTCAATTAAAAGCATCAAATTAAGAAAGTATAATAAAAGTCATAGAAACAATGTCATCCTAGGGTTTACAACTCCGAATACCCATTAGGGTATAGCTCTCCATGGAGCAATACAAAATCAATAAAGAGTTTAGGAACATATGCATAAAACCCATAAAAGAAACACCCTTATAGATCGTATCGATGGTCTTGTGGAGCCGCGTGTCTTCTCCAACAAATCCCTAGTCAAGCCTAGGGCACACCTTGCCGAATCGATGCCGACGAAAGCTCCCCCAATAGCTATCTTACAAAAGATGTCGATGCCGATGCCATATAATCACTTCCAAATACCTCCAAGAACCCTCCAAACCCTAGCCGAAAGCCCCCCAAAAGATAGGCAAGAGGTAGACGGAGGGGGGGGGGGGGGTCCCCAAATAGATCTTAAAATGGGCTATTTATAGGCTGAAATTGGTGTTCCACACGCCCCTGTTGATTTTCCACACGGCCATGTGGAATTTTCACACGCCCGTGTGGATTATTTGTTTTGCTGATTTCGGCAGGCTGTGAACGGTAGCTCGCTACAGTATTTTTGCTACATTGCTGCTACAGCATATTGTCGAAGTGCTCCTGAATTCATCGTTCTTTATCGAGGCCGTTGAATTTGGCACATAATCAATGGTAGATCATGTCGATTACTTCATTTCTCTTCATTGGCGAATTTCTCCAATGCTACACGAGTTAGACTTTTGTGAATGTGACTACCCTCGTGCCCCTCCAATGGAGGTTGGCACACACCCACAAGTCTAGACTCGCGTCTTGTTCCTTGTTTGGTCCGAGAACTCCTCGACAATGGTGAACATAACCTATTCTTGCTTCTTTTTCTCCAATCTAGCTCCACAACCCTACAATGCACAAAAGTACACAAATGCCCACAATTTAGTGATAAAATCTAATAAAAGTAATGCTCAATATAAGATAACAATACTTCGTATTATTATAACACAAGCACTTATCACACCTATAGAGGGTTTGATAATGTATGTCCTTTCTTAAGGCTCAAAGCGAACTCAACCTCTTTTCTAATGTAAGCACGACTTTGCTGAGGGGATGTGCTAATGACCCTGCTTGGCTTGAGATCCTAGGGATTAATTTTGCTACAAAACTAGTAAATCATACCAGGGTAAGCATGCCCATGCATGGAGAGCACGCTCATGCTAGGAACACAGTGACCATGCTGATATTCTCATGAGATTTCCACTAAAATGCACTAGGGTAATCACGCCCGTACTTACCAACAGTGCTCCCTCAGCATGATGGTGCTACGGGTAGCGAAACATTGCTTTTCAGTACTGTACAGACTATAGTTAAATGCACCGTTGTTTAGCATGCCCGTGCTTCCGAGCATGGTGTGCTTTGGACTTTGGTTGTCCTGAAACTTGTATTCCAACAGTATTTTGCATCAAAATTGGTCTCTTTTCATTCCTTTAGGTGTAAACCCCAATTATCTGCAATATTTAGCAAACATACCTCAAGTAGTATCTGTTTATCAAAAAATGTGCTAAAAAGACAAGTAACACATAGAATAAGGTATATAAAATATCTATATAAAATGCACTCATCAATAATTTCCATAGAAATCATCTTTGAATCCTATGGAATAAAATTCCTATTAAAAAATTTATCCTGCATCCAAGCATGGCCTTAACAAACTTTGGAAATATGCTCCTACTATATAGAATAAGCATTTGGAATTCCATCAACCACTACACTAAACATTATTTGTTTCTAAAAGGCAAAAGTATATGATTTGGCAATATTTTCTCTGCCTCCTCGATAACTAGCAGTTATTTTATTACTCAAATAGGTACATCTTGCCATTCCTTTACTAGTTTGATTAACTTTGGTGAGATATGGATTATCAACTCAGGTGCAACCGATCACATTACCAATAATGCATAATTTTTCACACTTATATTCCTAGTTTAGGACCAAAAACTGCAAGTGGAAGATGGCAAATTTTTTATGATTACTAGAATACAATCTATTTGGATTAGTGTTGACATTTTACAAGAGAATGCTCTTTGTGTCTGTAGTTTATCTTACAATCTTTTGTTTGTTTACAAATTGACAACAAATCTTAATTATCATGCTCATTTCACCAAATCTCATTCTGTTTTGTAGACTTGAAATTAGGAAGCAGGATTAGTAATGCTAGAGTTATCAATAACTAAGTCTGTGGGTCTTTCTTCTATTAGTAAGAAAAATATATTATGTTACTTTATTACCGTCTAGGACATCCAAGATTTTTTTTACATGAAACAATGGTTTCTTTCCTTATTTGAAAAAGAAAAAGCTTATTTTTCAAATGTGATGTTTGTCAGTTAACCAAGCGTAACAAAATGTTTTTCTCATCAATCATATCATGCCTCCAAGCTATTTGCTTTTATTCATAGTGACATTTAGGCTCTCTCTTGTGTTAATACATTTATAGGTCATAAATTGTTTATCTCTTTAAAAAATAATTATATATGCGTTTATGAGTTTATCTTCTTAAAGATAAACTTGCTATTGCAGATGTTTGTAAAGAATTAAATATAATTGTTCTTACTTGATAAGTGTCTAATTGTATATGTTTTAATATACGTATTTTGTACACTTAGCATGTATTTTCTTAAGAATTGATGCCCGTTTTGTGCTTAATCGACTATCATTTATGTTGTAGGACACGGGGGAGCCATGAGGAGCACGAGAATGCAATTTGGACGAAAAAGGATGAAAATCAGGCGTCGCAGCACTGTAGTGCATTTACTGTAGCAGTTGTTGTTGCACCTGAGGAATTTTGGGCTGGAAATGATGGAAGTGCATAAGAGTAAACAGTGCAGCATACGGGGTCGTATAAGGGGCCGTGAGCATCAAAATACAGTGAATTTCAACTAGCTCTCACGGCCCCTTATCTACCCCAAGATCCATCCATCCACCCCGGGATGCACCCCCACATGAGACAAGTTTTGACTTGTTTTTGCCTATCTATCCACACCGGGATACTGCGGGAATATTTATGGATGTTTTTAGGGCACACAAGAGAGATGGCCTAACGGGATCTAAAGGGAAGAAACGAAGAAATCTTTGGAGAGACGACAATTTGGAGCCAAAGAAGGAAGCAAGAGCATCATTTTGAAGGGGAGAAGCTTCACCATCAAGGAGGCAAGGATCCAAGCCAAGGGAAGCGTCATTCGGCATCTCTTGGACGGGGGAAAGCATCATTCGGCCGGACCTCCACCTCCTCCTTCATCATTTTATCTAGCGAGCCTCATTTATGAGCTTTTTAAGTGATTTACTTTGTATTTGTGCTGTTACTTGCTTGATGGCACACTAGACCCCGAAGGCCACAGGATGTTGGTGAACCTTGGGGGGGATTTATCATGTATTTTGGATGATCTTTACTTAATTGCAAGCTTGGTTTGGTTGAAGATTTAGTTCATTGTGCTTCATGTCTAGAACTACCACATGGAGAGATCCGTAGTTCTTTCTTGAATTATACATGTAGATGTGACCTACTCACGTGTATTAGGTTATTAATGAACTAAAAGGGGTTACTTGTATTGGCACACCCAGAAATTGGGTGTCGATAGCCCTCCGAGCTATAAGGATAGGCTAGGGTTTAGTGTATCCTTATTTTTGGGATCTCCTTGTACTTATTGCAATCGTAGGGATGTTGGTTAGGAAGAGATTCCAACCGATATCCGTATGGGATTAGGGTTCAATCGCCGAGAAATTGGGGTTGATCTAATCTTGAGATCCTTCGGTCTAAATCAACCAAGCTACCTTTTATCTTTCATCCATGTATCATGATGACCCTTCAAGGGGATCCACATCCATAGGCCTTCACTCTTCATTGTAGTACTTGCAACAACATTGTATGCTTTTAAATTTGTTTAATCATATCGTATTTATTTCTTTGCTTTAGTAGAACATACATCCATGCTTGTGTTGTTAGGTTAGATAATAGGCGATGGAGGAGTAAGAGTAGCTCCTTAGCCCCGTGGAATACGATCCTCGTGCTTCTGTACGAGGTATTACTTGGCGATCCCGTACATTTGTGGGGAAGCAATCAAGTTTTTGGCGCCGTTGCCGGGGAATCTAAGGAATTCTAAGAAACTTCTAGCTTATTGCTCTAGCCATTTTTTTTATTCTTGTTCATTTGCTTATTCTTTTTATTTTTATATCTTTGTGCTTAACTCGTTTCTATCTTTCTTAATTTTGCAAGGTACTGTGTATGACACTTAGAAATCCATCAAACTTGGTGGAGCCGGATAGTGAGATTGAAAGGACCTTGCATCGGAGGTTGAGAGAAATTGGTGAAGACCCGATTGAACAAGGCATTCAAGTTGAGACTAGTGAATCGTCAATCATGGCCGAAGAGAGACGAACTTTATCCGAATATGAGAGGCCACAATTCACGGGTGAAGAATTTAGTGTCCAAGCACCCACCATCGCCACAAACAATTTTGAAATAAAAGCAAGCACAATTGGCATGATTCAAAATTCGGTGCAATTCAATGGTCTTGCAAATGAAGACGCACACGATCACCTCGCCCGTTTTCTCCAAATTTGCTCTACTTTCAAGATAAATGGAGTGACGGATGATGCAATTCGATTGCGACTGACACGACCCCTTGCATGTATCCCGCAAGTGCACGGGTTTGTCGAAGTAATAAATTTACCCTGGTGAGTTGGTAGTCGAATCCACAGGAAATAGGGAATTAGAATACGAGATTTCACTAATTAAGCTATGTGGAGTGCGGAAAAGCAATAGTAGGATCAATGAGTGAATATAGAATAAAGTAGAATGAAAGACAAGAAATTAAATAGAAAGATGGAAGATGAGAGAGTGCAAGTAAAAGAGAATAGAGAGGACTAGTAATGAATGAAATAGGGCATCCGGACAAGCTATCTCTAAGGTCTATGCTTCTAGTGCAGGACTATGCTATTATACTTTCCTATTGATGTTTAATCGAGTCGAGGATATCCTAAGACTCACGGTCCCAAACCTAAGGACAACCGTGACTAATCCCAACACTATGCCCCGGTATTAGGATTCACGTCACCCTTCACTCTATCGCTCGCATGACTAAGCCCCAAGGGGAGTATATCTACCTAAACCTCATACTACGTAGGATTGCTTTAAGCTCTAGGGATTCCTAATGGTGAAACCTGTTCCTATGTGTAGTTCTAACCCTTTGGTCCAGGTGGAAGAACCCTAGTCTAGATTAAGCCCCAATGCATAGGATTCACTTCAACCCTTCACTCTGCTACTTGCGTAACTAAGCCCCAGGGGAGTTTATCTGCCTAGCACTTCACTCTATTTCGACCGCTATGAAATCAAGGAAACGGAGATAGGGAGAAACCATGTCGGAGGGGAAAGGGGTACATCGCTACCTCACAACTCTCCCTCTCAACCCTCTTCAATCGTAAGTAGTCTAACCCTAAGGAGTTGTCACACCTCCAAAAGGCAACCTAAATTATTCTCAATCCTAGTGTCACATCTAAGAGAAAACATTAGCAAGATGAAATTAAGATTGAAACTCAATTTTTATTCATCAATAATGGAAAAGCATAATAACAATGTCAAAGAAACATAATAACCCTACAGTTTAAAAGTCTGAATACCCTTAAGGGGTTTAGCTCCTCATGGAGCTATACATGTTCATCAATGTATAAAAGAAAGCACAAAATAAGGACATCAATGAAAACTCCCCTGTGTATGGTGTGGCCGTGGTCTTGTGCGGCCGTCGAACGTCGGTGACGATGCCGATGACGCGCGCTAAACCTCTACGAAATCCTCTCTGAAACCCTAGCCGCACTCCCCAAGTTGAAGAGAAAGATAGGTCAAAAGATATCCCAAAAGGTCTCCAAAATCGCCTTTTATAATGTTGAATCGCGGCTTTAAAATTTGACTTATCGGGGGCTTCACACGGCCGTGTGAAGTTTCTGTCTGCTGAAAAATTAATTCACATGGCCATGTGTTAATTCCACACGCCCGTGTGAATTCTCTGGAATTCTGAATTTCGGCCGAAAGTGAACAGTAATTTGTTACAGTGTTTCGCTCCAGTAACAAGCTACAGTGCTGCTATAGTACTCGCCCAAAACACACCCGAATCCGTCGTTCTTCATCGAGACCATTAAATTGGGCACACAATAAATGATAGATCGTGCCGATTGCTTCAAGTCTCCTTCTTGGTGAAGTTCTCCTAAGCCACACGAGTTAGACTTGTTGTGAATGTGACTGCCTTTGTGCCCCTCCAAAGGAGGTTGGTACACACTCACAAGTCGAAGCTCATGCCTTGTTTCGTGCTTGGTCCGAAAATTTCCCAACATCGGTGAACATGACCTAATTTCGTTCTTCTTCTCCAATTTAGCTCCACAAACCTTCAATGCACAAGAATACACAAATGCACGCCATTTAGTGATAAAAACTGATAAAAGATATGCTCAATGTAAGATAATAACGCTTCGCGGTACTATAACACAAGCACTTATCAGCGACTATTCCCATTCAGCCTAAGGGATGGTGCATATCGGTGGCTCACATCTCTACCCCCGGGGTCAATTAAAACTTGGAAAGACATGGTAGAGAAATTCCTTGGGAGATACTTTCCCCCAAGTAAGGCGGCGAAGTTGAGGCAAAAAATTTCAGCTTTTAAACAAGGGGAGTCCGAGACTTTATTTGAAGCTTATGAAAGATTCAAGGATCTCCTTAGAAGATGTCCTCATCATGGTTATGCTTCGTGGATGTGGGTACAAATTGTCTACAATGGACTGAACTATTCAACCCGCCAATTAATTGATGCCGCAGCAGGTGGATCCCTTAGCAACAAGTACCCCGAGGTGGCCGAACAACTACTTGCGAATATGGCAAGTAATGAATCTCATTGGACCTCAAATGGAACACCACAAAAGGGGCCGGAATTTATGAAGTTAAGGCCGATGATGCTCTAGCCGCAAAGGTTGAGATGTTGTCTAGGAAGATTGATATGCTCATGGGTAGCAGTTCCAAGTCAGAAACTGTCATGAGTTGTAGCACTTGTGGAGATGGACATGTCACCACTCAATGCCCTATTGCTAGCTCCTCTGTGGCACCCATTGAGACTGTTGACTACATTGGGGGTCCAAGACCACAAGGAAACCCTTACAGCTCCACCTACAATCCGGGGTGGAAATATCACCCGAATTTTTCTTGGAATCAGGGGCAGCAACAAAAAGTGGCCCCTCCGCAAAGTCCTCAAGTTCAACCACCTGTACAAGAGAAGAGGTTCACTACAGAAGATGTGCTTGCTAAGTTCATGATTAACACCGAATCAAGGTTCAACACTGTAACTAGCAACATGGACACACAATTTGGGAAGGTGAATGCTCAATTCAATGATTTTGGTTCCATCTTGAGAAATCTTCAAGCCTTTGTACAATCACTTGAGCATCAGTTAGGGCAGCTTGCTAAGGCAAATTCAGAACGGCCTTTCGGTAGTCTCCCTAGCAACACCGAGGAGAACCCAAGGGAGCACTTAAAGGCCATTGCCCTTAGAAGCGGAAAATAAATTGAGACAAGGGTTGAAGTTAACCCAGGTGTCAAAGAAACCGGGATAGCTGTTGAGGAAGATCCCCACTCCGCTGAAAAAATTGCTCAGGAGGTTGCTCGAAAGGAAAACAATGAAGCTCACTCTCGGGAACACTCAAAGCCACTGGAGTACAAGCCCCAAATTCCTTATCCGGTGAGATTGAAGCAAGACAAAGAGGATGTACAATTCAGAAAATTCATCAATATTTTCAAGCAACTCCACATCAATATCCCAATCGTCGAGGCTTTAACACAAATGCCGAAGTATGCCAAGTTTCTGAAAGAGCTCCTCACAAATAAAAGAAAACTTGAAGAAGAAGGCACCGTGGCACTCTCGGGAAATTGCTCAGCCATTTTGGAAAAGAAGCTTGACACAACCTTTTGCATGTGTACCCCGCAAGTGCACGGGTTATCAAAGTAATAAAATACCCTGGTGAGTGGGTAGTCGTATCCACAGGGAATAGTGTTCAGAAACAAGTGTTATCGCTATTTAACTATGATGGGAATCGATGATGAGAAAAGTATATATGTATAGATGTAAAAGAAAATAAAAGAGTGCAAGAAGAATAATGAGGGTAGGAGAGGTAATCGATATAACGATGGGGTACCCGGTCAAAGATCCCCCTAGGATTAGTGCTTCTAGTGCAAAACTTGTATTATGCTCTACAATTGATGCCTATTGAGTCGAGGATATCCTTAAACTCATGGTCCCAAAACTTAAGGTCAACCATGACTAACCCAAACATTATGTCCCGGTATTAGGATTCACTACGACCCTTGACTCTTGTTGACCTGTCAACTAAGCCCCAGGGGAGTCTATCTTCCTAACCCTAACACTACGTGGGATTGCTTTAAGCTCTAGGGATTCCTAGTGATAAAACCTGTTCCTCTATGTAGTTCTAACCCTTTGGTCCAGGTGGAAGAACCCTAGTCTAGATTGAGCTCTAAAACTCTATCTTGACCGCTAATTAACCAAGGAAACGGAGGTAGGGAGAAATCACACCGGAAGGGAAAGGGGTACATTGCTACCTCACAACTCTCCCTCTCAACCCTCTTCAATCTTAACTAGTCTAACCATATAGGAGTTGTCACACCTCCAAAGGATAACCTAGATTGCTCTCAACCCTAGTGTCACGGTTAGGGGAAAACAATAGGAAAAGATAATTAAAATTGAAACTCAATTAAATTCATCAATAAAGAAAGCATAATAAAAGTTATTGAAACAATATCATCCTAGGGTTTACAAGTCCGAATACCCACTAGGGTTTAGCTCTCCATGGAGCAATACAAAATCAATAAAGAGATTAAGAACATATGCAATAAAACCATAAAGAAAACCCCCTTGTAGATCGTATCGATGGTCTTGTGGAGTCACATGTCTTCTCCAACGAATCCCTTGTCAAGTCTAGGGCACACCTCACCGAATCGATGCCGACGAAAGCTCCCCCAATAGCTATCTTCCAATATATGTCGATGCCGATGCCGTATAATCACCTCCAAAGACCTCCAAGAACCTCTCCAAACCTTAGCCGAAAGCCCCCCAAAAGATAGGCGAGAGATAGAAGGGGAGGGTCCCCAAATAGATCTGAAAACGGGCTATTTATAGGCTAAAATCGGGCTGAAATCGGAGTTCCACACGCCCCTGTGGATTTTCTACACGCGCTGCAGAATTTCCACATGCCCGTGTGTTAATTCCACACGGCCATGTGGAAATTCTGTTTTGCTGATTTTCGCCGGGCTGTAAACAGTAACTTGCTACAGTAACAAAGCTACAGTGCTCACGAAATGCTCCCGAATTCATCGTTCTTCATCGAGCCGTTGAATTGGGCACACACTCAACGTTAGATTATGTCGATTACTTCATTTCTCTTTATTGGCAAAGTTCTCCAATCCTACACGAGTTATAGACTTTTGTGAGTGTGACTGACCTTGTGCCCCTCCAATAGAGGTTGGCACACACCCACAAGTCTAGACTCGTGCTTTGTTCCTTGCTTGGTCCGAGAACCCCTCAACAATGGCGAACATAACCTATTCTTGCTTCTTTTTCTATAAATCTTCTCCACAATCCCTTCAATGCACAAAAGAACACAAATACACACTAATTAGTGATTGAATCTGAGAAAAGTAATGCTCAATGTAAGATAATAATACTTCGTATTACTATAACACAAGCACTTATCAAAGCTCCAACAAAAATTGAAAGATCCGGGTAGCTTTATAATCCCATGTCTGCTTGAAGGGAAGTGAAGGAAAATGCACTAGCGGATTCGGGGGCAACCTCATGCCCTACACCATGTACTTGAAGCTTGGTTTGGAGGAACTCAGACCTACGAGGATGACTTTGCAATTAGCGGATCGATCAACAAGAAAACCCCGTGGGATTGTGGAAGATGTGATTGTCCAGGTGGACAAATTGGTGTTTCCTGTAGACTTTGTGATCATGGACATAGATGAAGATGTGGATATACCTCTGATCCTTGGTCGCCCCTTTCTAACCACTTCTGGAGCTCTCATCGATTTAAAAAGAGGAAAATCGACTTTAAGGGTTGGGGAGGAAGAAGTAATCTACACATTGCCAGCGGCCATGAAACATTCCCTTGACCATGATGACACATTGTATTTTGTTGATGAAACTGATCGGTTAATTTCTACTTGTGTGCAGGAGGTGTTATCATTAAATCCTTTAGATGAATACTTAGAAGAGGTGGAGGACAAAGAACAAGAAGAACCCCACAATTCCCCTCCAAGTCACAATTTGAAGAAAACAAAGGAGGAAGTGATATGTACCAATACCAAGGGAAAAGAGAAAAAAGAATCAATGTTGAAGAAAATTTGGAGGGAAGTCCGAGGAAAAAAACGAAAAGGTACCAACCCTCATCGTTCAAAGTCTCTAGGAAGGGAAGGTAAACTTTGAGCCCCTCTTTACTCATGAAAAGTGTAATGTATTCTCTTTGATGTCATTGAACTTACCGGGCAACAATAATAATTCAAAGGGGACCGAGGGTCACTTCAAACTCTTCGAACCCCCGTGAGGTAAGTGAAAAGGTACGTCAGGCTCGTGACGTTAAACAAGTGCTTCTTGGGAGGCAACCCAAGCGTTCAGGGGGTTTTAAATTCAATTTTCATATTTTAGTTGTTCATTTCTACTTCGTAATGTGTTAGTTTCCTTATTTGTGTTGCATTTGAATAAGTCCGTGTTCAAAATTTTTTTTGTTTTCGTCATGTGTGTTGTTTTATATTTTTCTTTGTTGTGCCTACTTGTTTTATTGTCAATTCATGCGTTTATTCGAGTCTTTTGCGTATTTATTTCGAGTAGGAGGTGTTTTAAATCATGTTATTACCTTCCCGGAGAGTTTTGGAATGCATTGAGACCCCAAACTAGCCTCCCCAGGTCCGTGAGAGAGGTCGTGAACAAAATGCCAGTGAGTTTGTTCTAGGGTTCACGGCCCCCCTCACGGCCGTATGGGGGGGCCGTGAGACACGAGCTGGGACTTTGCACTAGGCTTCACGGCCCCTCCCACAGCCGTGAGAGGGGCCGTGAGGCTCGGCCTAGTGGCTTCCCCCCCCCCCCCCCCCCCATTATTTGGTTCTTTGGGTCTTTTTCTCCATTCTCCCTTCATCTCCATCATTTCTCCTCTCCTTTTTCCATCTTTTCTCAACCAAATCTCTCCATTTTTCATTCTAGATCATCTCCTAGAAAATTTGAGACCTCGATCTAGTGATTTACTAAGAGTTTCAAGCAAATTCCACCAAGGATTCACTGGTAAGCTTTTTGGTGGCCTAGGTTTCTCTTCCTCATTTTCTCTTGATTTCATGGAGCTTTTTGGTGGATAAATTCATGCTTTTATCATGTGTTGGTGGTGTGATTGTTGTATGTTCAATTCCCATTGAATTCTTGTAAAAATTTTTTCGATTTTCATGATGGTAAGGAAATACTACACCATAAATAGTGTCCATACGGCCCCCTATACGGCCGTATGAACCCTATTCATGCCCCTTTCTCATTTGTTTCTTGCTTCTTATGTTGTTTTTGGTGTTGTATTGGATTGGTTAAGGCTTGATGAAGATCTTATTTGTTGTAGGGATGCCAAACATCAAGAAGATTGCTTCAAAACATCCACGAAATTCCACACAAAACCCCAAGGAGCCTACGTTCACACACCCCCTTCACATGGCACGTTACGAGACATTGAAGACTAAACCCTTTGGCACCGTCCGACGTATTGATTGGAATTTTCTAGATGAGCTTGAACTTGCCGACCAAGTGAGGGAAAATTCTATCTCAAAATGGTTGGATGAGCTTATTTACTATCGATGAACCAACATACCGGGAACTCACTTTGGAGGTTTTGAGCACCTTTGAGGCACAACAAGACCGGCGACGCATCATTTGTCAGAAACAGGGGACTATCCGCTTCCAAGCTTTTGGAAGGCTTCACGAGTTGACTCACGTCGAATTTGCAAGTTACTTGGGGGTCTATGACGAGGAATACATGAACTCCATTCCGATTGGCCAAATCCGAGTCGATTTTCCACCGCATGTGAATGCGAATCAATATTGGGCCACCATAGCCCCAGGCAACACCAAAAACACTCACAAGGCGTCCCGGATTGCGGATCCTATCATGAGATATTTGCATGCCCTAATTACTCATTCCATAGGGGGCCGAAAGGATAGTACTGGAGTAGTATCTAACTCTGATCTACTAATTTTGTTTGGGATTTTTGAGCAATGCCCCCTGAACCTTGGGCATCTTGTGGCTGAAGCATTTATTCATCATGCACAGTGCTAGGTGCTATTTTCTTGGGTCCGTACATCACCAGGTTGATTCGCGGTATGAAATTGTTGGACAGCGCTTGTGATATGACGATTGTGGGAGGTGCGGCGCACCTTGGCATGAATGTCTTACTGTCTGTTGGTCTAGTTGAAAAGAGAGGTGCCCGCTACCGACTTTCCCGACAGCCATCGGCTGGGGAGTCCAGTTTGCCAACAGGCACTGACTCTGATCCTGATGACATGTCCACTCCTAGCACCACATCATCATCGGGCTTCGAAGCTAGGTTGCGAGGAATGGAGAGCGATATTTAGGCCATCCGTCACGAGCAGCGCGAGATGCGCGGACAGCTGCACCAGATCATAGAGGGTCAGCGCCTGCTCACCGAGGACTTTCGCCAGCTTGCCATCTCTGCTCGCGGTTCATCTTCGCAGACTGGCACCGCATCCTGCACTGACACACCTGTCCCACCTGTTATCGACGAGCAGTTTCATTCTTGAGCATGGACACTTATTTTTCTTTTAGCAGCATGTTGTTTCTATTTATTGTTGTTTTCTTTATTTTCTGCACATGTGTTTGTTTATTTTGAATAAGTTGGGAAGGGTTATACCCTGAATAACACTTTGTAGAACTATGGTTGCTTTTATTTAGTTGTGTGTTTGATTGCCCCCTAGTGTTAATCTTTCGTTTTTATTTTTTTGGAATGATGGTATGCCCTTGTGCTTTGCAGGGCATTGAGGGGAATTTGGTGAGTATCTCCACATTTTGTGGAAGCTGGACCTGATATGTAAAGCTCGCCGTACACTTTGGTCGGGTCACATTTCGCCAATTGTACAAGATAAACCGGGGAAGTTCGTTTTCACCCTCCTGCTTTGTTATTATTGTGTATATTGCCTCTATTTTCATGATTAGTGTACATTGAGGACAATGTACAACACTAGGTGTGGGGATGGGTGTATTTACATGTATTAGGTTAACTTACATGCTAGTGTTATCAATGATAGCTTGTTACTTTCTTGTGAGATTCTTCAAGTATGAATTAATGATTGATGTGAGTTACATTTTTTGTTGTGCTCTATTGAATCCTGTTTCACCCCTAGTATTGTTTTGTACACTGAGTCTTTTGTTGATGCCCTGGGAATAGCCTGCTTGACTTTCTTAACTCTCTTGTATGCTTAACACACAATTTTGAGTACTTGGCCTTAGACTACTAAGTTCTATCCTTCATTGAACTCCTAAGAACTTTTAAGTCTTGTTGAGCTAGTCCTAGGTTTGTTACTTTGTAGTGCAGTCTAAAGGTTTGATCTAGGGTATATATATATATATAAAAGGGAGTCTATGTCAGTATTCCTCTGGCTAATGGAGAATGAATGCGTCTATGTAGATTGTAATCGAGTAGTTGGGTGACTCTTATGCCTAACCAGCATGTGCATCCTCCAAAAAGATTTTTTGTGCAGTCTATGTTAGGCGGACTCAAAAAAAAAAAAAGGTGTATATAGTTGTAAATAAAAACCCCAGTGATCTCTTGGACTGCCTACTTGAGTTCGTGAGTGGAAATGGGATTTAATCTCAAGTTATAGACTTAGAAGGATTTTATTTGTTCATTGAAGTGGCACTTAGCATTTTAAGACTTGGTACTCTGTACATGTGGGGTGATTAGCATATAGAGCTTTACTGATTGAAGTCATAGGGCTAGACTAGGTCAGGGCAAATGAGATGAAAAAGTCACTTACACTGCACAGACATATAAGAGGTGAGACAGGATCTTTTTGTTGTACGTATTGACTATAACTCAACATCTGTATATCATTATTCTATACTTGTAGAATCTCGTATTTGTTTGACCCGGAGATGTACATTTAGCCACTTATCTTTCCCTTTGTTTTTCATGATTTGTTTGCTTGGGGACAAGCAAACGCTTAGTGATAAGTGCTTGTGTTCTAGTAATGCAAAGCGTTATTATCTTACAATGAGCATACCTTTTATCAGATTTTATCACTAATTAGTGTGTATTTGTGTTCTTTTGTGCATTGTAGGGTTGTGGAGTCAATTCGGAGAAGAAAGAAGCAAGAATAGGTTATGTTCGCCATTGTTGAGGAGTTCTCGGATCAAGCAAGGAACAAGGCATGAGTCTAGACTTGTGGGTGTGTGCCAACCTCCATTGGAGGGGCACAAGGGCAGTCACATTCACAAAAGTCTATAACTCGTGTAGCATTGGAGGACTTCGCCAACGAAGAGAAGTGAAGTAATCGACATGATCTACCGTTGATTGTGTGTCCAATTCAACGGCCTCGATGAAGAACGATGAATTCGGGAGCATTTCGGCGAGCACTGTAGCTTGTTAATGTAGCAAGCTACTGTTCACTTTCTGCTGAAATTTAGAATTACAGAGAGTTCACACGGGCGTGTACTGTAGCAGAAATACTGTAGCAAAAACACTGTCCACAGCCTGCCGAAAATCATTTCCTCACGACCGTGTGGAATTAAGACACAGGCGTGTGGAAATTCTGATTTTTCGCAGGGCCGTGTGGAATTAACACAGGGGCTTGTGGAACTCCGATTTCAGCCCGATTTCAGCCTATAAATAGCCCGTTTTCAGATCTATTTGGGGACCCCCCCCTTCTATCTCTTGCCTATCTTTTGGAGGGCTTTCGGCTAGGGTTTGGAGAGGTTCTTGGAGGTCTTTGGAGGCGAATATTGGGCATCGACATCGACATCCTTTGGAAGAAAGCTATTGGGGGAGCTTTCGTCGGCATCGATTCGGCGTGGTGTGCCCTAGGCTTGACAAGGGATTCGTGGAGAAGACTAGGCGGCTTCACAAGACCATCGATACGATCTACAAGCGGGTTTTCTTTATGGTTTTTATGCATATGTTCTTAATCTATTTATTGATTTTGTATTGCTCCATGGAGAGCTAAACCCTAGTAGGTATTCGGACTTGTAAACCCTAGGATGACATTGTTTCTATGACTTTTGTTATGCTTTCTTTATTTATGAATTTAATTGAGTTTCAATTTTAATTATCTTGTGCTATTGTTTTCCCTTAGCCGTGACACTAAGGTTGATAGCAATCTAGGTTATCCTTTGGAGGTGTGATAACTCCTATAGGGTTAGACTCCTTAAGATTGAAGAGGGTTGAGAGGGAGAGTTGTGAGGTAGCGACGTACCCCTTTCCCTTCCGGTGTGATTTCTCCCTATCTCCGTTTCCTTGGTTAATTAGCGGTCAAGATAGAGTATTAGGGCTCAATCTAGACTAGGGTTCTTCCACCTGGAACAAAGGGTTAGAACTACATAGAGGAACAGGTTTTATCACTAGGAATCCGTAGAGCTTAAAGCAATCCCACGTAGTGTTAGGGTTAGGAAGATAGACTCTCCTGGGGCTTAGTTGACAGGTCAACAACAGTCAAGGGTCGTAGTGAATCCTAATACCGGGACATAATGTTGGGGTTAGTCACGGTTGACCTTAAGTTTTGGGACCGTGAGTTTAAGGATATCCTTGACTTAATAGGCATCAATTGTAGAGCATAATACAAGTTTTGCACTAGAAGCATTAGTCCTAGGGAGAGCTTTGTCCGGGTACCCCATCGTTATATCGATTACCTCTCCTACCCTCATTATTCTTCTTGCACTCTTTTATGTTCTCTTACATCTATACATACATACTTTTCTCATCATCGATTCCCATCATAGCTAAATAGCGATAACACTTATTTCTGAACACTATTCCCTGTGGATACAACTACCCACTCACCAGGGTATTTTATTACTTCGACAACCCGTGCACTTGTGGGATACACGCAAGGGGTCGTGTCACTTAGTTGTGGGGATGTTTGATAAGTGTCTAATTGTATATGTTTTAATATACGTATTTTGTACACTTACCATGTATTTTGTTAAGAATTGATATCCGTTTTGTGCTTAATCGACTATCATTTATGTTGTAGGACACGGGGGAGCCATGAGAAGCACGAGAATGCAATTTGGGCGAAAAAGGATGAAAATCAGGCGTCGCAGCAATGTAGCGTATTTACTGTAGCATATTTACTGTAGCAGTTGCTGTTGCACCTGAGGAGTTTTTGGCTGGAAATGATGGAAGTGCATAAGAGTGAACAGTGCAGCATACGGGGCCGTATAAGTGGCCGTGAGCGTCAAAAGACAGTGAATTTCAACTAGCTCTCACGGCCCCCTATCCACCCCGGGATGCACCACCACATGAGACATGTTTTGCCTTATTTTTGCCTATCTATCCACCCCGGGATCCATCTATCCACGCCGGGATACTGCGGGAATATTTATGGATGTTTTTAGGGCACACAAGAGAGACGGCCTGATGGGATCTAAAGGGAAGAAATGAAGAAATCTTTGGAGAGACGACGATTTGGAGCCAAAGAAGTAGGCAAGAGCATCATTTTGAAGGGGAGAAGCTTCACCATCAAGGATGTAAGGATCCAAGCCAAGGGAAGCGTCATTCGGCATCTCTTGGACGGGGGAAAGCGTCATTCGGCCGGACCTCCACCTCCTTCTTCATCATTTCATCTAGGGAGTGTCATTTATGAGCTTTTTAAGTGATTTACTTTGTATTTGTGTTGTTACTTGCTTGATGGCACACTAGACCCCCAAGGCCACCGGATGTTGGTGAACCTTGGGGGGGATTTATCATGTATTTTGGATGATCTTTACTTAATTGCAAGCTTGGTTTGGTTTAAGATTTAGTTCATTGTGCTTCATGTCTAGAACTACCACATGGAGAGATCCGTAGTTCTTTCTTGAATTATACACGTAGATGTGACCTACTCGCATGTATTAGGTTATTAATGAACTAAAAGGGGTTACTTGTATTGGCACACCGAGAAATTGGGTGTCGATAGCCCTCCGAGCTATAAGGATAGGCTAGGGTTTAGTGTATCCTTATGTTTGGGATCTCCTTGTACTTATTGCAATCGTAGGGATGTTGGTTAGGAAGAGATTCCAACCGATATCCGTATGGGATTATGGTTCAATCACCGAGAAATTGGGGTTGATCTAATCTTGAGATCCTTCGGTCTAAATCAACCAAGCTACCTTTTATCTTTCATCCATGTATCATGATGACCCCTCAAGGGGATCCACATCCACAGGCCTTTACTCTTCATTGTAGTACTTGCAACAACATTGTATGCTTTTAAATTTGTTTAATCATATCGTATTTATTTCTTTGCTTTAGTAGAACATACATCCATGCTTGTGTTGTTAGGTTAGATAATAGGCGATGGAGGAGTAAGAGTAGCTCCTTAGCCCCGTGGAATACGATCCTCGTGCTTCTGTACGAGGTATTACTTGGCGATCCTGTACACTTGCGGGGAAGCAATCTTTACTTATCTCAGTTAAGAAATTAAAATTCTCTACACCGATAATGCCATGTAATATTTTAATTGAATTCTTGGGATCTTTTTAAAAAACAATGAGATTCTACATTAGAGTTCTTATATTGACACCAATAAAATTGTGTTCCTAGATAAAAAATCACCATTTATTACCATTTATTAGAAATAGTAAATTCTTTTTTAATTATTATATTTTTTAAGACCATCAGGTGTAGTTGATACATATTTAAATTATGCTAAATTTGATATCATTTATATGTACACTTACATGTATATTCAATGAAAATGCCACTCACTTATACTTAATTCATTGTATTTTGGTTCATAGGGCATGGAAAAGGTGATGCTAGAATTTGGAAGTATCAAGAGGCGTTTTCATGTCAAAATGAAGAATTTTGTAGCTAAAGAGGACCCATACGAGCTTTCATATGCATGCATGCAATGTTGGCATGATTTTCTTGCTCAAAAGAGTCAAGAAGAGCCATTTTCATGGGCATATGGCTACCACACGGGCATATGGATTTTCAAGAATACCATACTAGCAAGCACTTGTCCTATATTGCTGAGCCTATAGATTTTTCAACAAACTCAATTTCCAATCCTACTCAACGGGCCATATGGGCATCAAAATGCCCATGTGCTTAAATTTAACATGCATTTTAGAGTTGAGAAATGAAGCTTATGATTGGGGACAACCTTGGAGCCGCCACATCATCTAGAGAAAGAGAACATGAAGATAGGTCACCCAAACCAAGGAAGTCGTCTTAGAAGAAATTTTGTTATGTTAACAGGGCTTCTTATGAGTTTCTCCATTTATACACCAAGATTAAGGCACTAAGGGAGTTTTTCATGTTTATTTTCATTGCTTTGTATTTTCTTATGTTGGATTTGTGTTCCTCTTTCATGAGGAACTAATTTGTTAGGTATTTGGGCATGATGAAATATAAGGTTAACTTCCATTAAAACAATGGATGTTAATCTTCATTCAATTGTTTTGCTTTTGAGATTCTATTGGGTATTCTTTTTATTGCAATGGATATCTACATAGTTATGGTCGTGATTTTCCATTCCGATCTATGTAAGTGATGAGTGAATGCTTCCTTGCATGTAAATCTACCTCATAAAATTGAATTATGACTACGCATAGAGATAGAGTACTAAGAATGATAATTCTTTCAAATGCCTTATTCACATAACTCTACCAATATTTAGGTTCCAAGAACACTAATGCAACAAGAGTGTTAGGTATTGATCACCTAGAAAGAGGGATTTAATGCATTTTATGAACCCTTAGGCCATTAACTTTCAACAAGTTACTTAACATCCTTTTTTACACTTTTATATATTAAAACTCTAGGGAGATTAATTGCTTGAATACTAATCGATAATATTCTCATGCAAGCATGAGAGGGTTGTATTCCCTGGGGCCCCAAGAGTTGCATTACATCTTCCTAGGCTGCGCTATTTAGTCTACCAAAGATATGTTTTAAACATAATAAGATAATTATGAATAGATGGACTAAGACACACCACATAAGCAAATTGAAAAGGCAAATGACAATGAAAGTGCGAGACGCCCGGTCGAGGATCCCCTTGGGAGAAGAACAAGCAAGGATGAGATGGAAAATTAAGTGCTATGTTGGCTAGAGTTGATCCGCATAGACTAGGGAGTAGACTACCCTAGAAACCTTTGTAATGTAGCCAAAATCTATTACGGATCCCTTCATCCAAAGGATACCCCTATTATGTCTTTAGGAATAGGGAGCCTTGGCTCGGTGTGTTCTTATACTCTATAGGCTAGAATTATCCCAAAAGCCTGCAGGGGATACTGGCACTTGAATCTCTGACACGACCTTTTGCTTGTGTACCGCAAGTGCACGGCCTTGTGGAAGTAATAAAATTACCCTGGTGAGTGGGTAGTCGAATCCACAGGGAATAGGGATTTAGAACACCAGAATTCACTATTTAGTTATGCGGTGTACGAAAAGAAATAATCGGAGTGATGAGTGAATTTATAGAAACTATTAGAATAAACGACAAGAAAGTAAATAGAGAGATGAAAGACAAGAGAAAAGCAAGTAGAAGTTAAAGGAGAAAGACTAGCAATGGGTGAGATAGTAGAAGTTAAAGGAGAAAGACTAGCAATGGGTAAGATAGGGTATCCGGACAAGTTACCTCTAGGACTTATGCTTCTAGTGCAAAACTATGCTATTATACTTTCCTATTGATGTTAATTGAGTCTAGGATATCCTTAAACTCACGGTCCCAATACTTAAGGTCAACTGTGACTAACCCCAACATTATGTCCCGGTATTAGGATTCACTACGACCCTTGACTCTTGTTGACCTGTCAACTAAGCCCCAGGGGAGTCTATCTTCCTAACCCTAACACTACGTGGGATTGCTTTAAGCTCTTGGGATTCCTAGTGATAAAACCTGTTCCTCTATGTAGTTCTAACCCTTTGGTCCAAGTGGAAGAACCCTAGTCTAGATTGATCCCTAAAACTCTATCTTGATCGCTAATTAACCAAGGAAACGGAGGTAGGGAGAAATCACACCGGAAGGGAAAGGGTACATTGCTACCTCACAACTCTCCCTCTCAACCCTCTTCAATCTTAAGTAGTCTAATCCTATAGGAGTTGTCACACCTCCAAAAGATAACCTAGATTGTTCTCAACCCTAATGTCACGGCTAAGGAAGAACAATAGCAAAAGATAATTAAAACTGAAACTCGAATTTATTCATCAATAATGGAAAAGCATAATAACAATGTCATAGAAACATAATGATCCTAGGGTTTTACAAGTCCGAATACCCATGAGGGGCTTAGCTCCTCATGGAGCTATACATGTTCATTAAAGTGTAAAATAAATTGCAAAATAAGAACATCAATGAAAACCCCCTCGCGTGTGATGTGGCCGTGGTCTTGTGCTGCCGTCGGACATCGATGACGATGCCGTTGGCGTGCTCCAATCCTCGACAAAGTCCTCTCCGAAACCCTAGCCGCACCCTCTCGAAGTTGGAGAGAAAGATAGGTCAAAAGATACTCAAAAAAAGTCTCCCAATCCGGCTTTAAATAGGCTGAGTGCGGCTTTAAATTTGAACTTATCGGGGCTTCACACGACCGTGTCGAATTTCCACACACCCATGTGAAGTTTCTGTCTTCCTGAAAAATTACTTCACACGACCGTGTGGAATTTCCACACGCCCGTGTGAAGTCTCTGGCTTGCTGGAAAATGATTCACACGGCCGTGTGAATTCTCTGGCAACTTGATCTTTGGCAGAAAATGCACAGTAACTTGCTACAGTGAATTGGAACAGCAGTAAACCTACAGTGCTGCTACAATACTCGCCGAAACGCTCCTGAATACGTTGTTCTTCATCGAGGCCATTGAATTAGGCACAGAATCAATGGTAGATCGTGCCGATTGCTTCAAGTCTCCTTCTTGGTGAAGTTCTCCTAGGCTACACGAGTTAGACTTGTTGTGAATGTGACTGCCTTTGTGCCCGTCCAAAGAAGGTTTGCACACACTCACAAGTCCAAGTTCGTGCCTTGTTCCTTGCTTGGTCCGAGAACCTCCCAATAATGGCGAACACGATCTAACTTTGTTCTTCTTTTCCAACTTGGCTCCACAAACCTACAATGTACAAGAATAGACAAATGCACACTATTTAGTGATAAAATCTGATAAAAGGGATGCTCATAGTAAGATAATAACGCTTCGCATCACTATAACACAAGCACTTATCAATCTCTCAGTGCATCGATACACTAAATCCCCCTTCAAACTATGTGGAACTAATACAAGGGCACTCCCCGTAGTCCAAGTACAATCGGCAAGATGAATTATAGAGTTCTCATGCGATCAACTACAATCAAGTACACATAGAATAAAACCATACAACAAACCAACATTTATTCACAAATAAATAACATCATCCAAACAAGGTCTTCTCCCAAGGTTTACAAGATGTCTGGTGGCCTTTGGAGTCTAGTTCATCATGAATAAGAGAGAGATCTCAAAATACATATGATGAGTGCAATTCATATCATGTTTTACATACTCCTAGTTCAAATTTTTGCTTGTCTTTTAGAACTTTTCGGATATATTCGATACAATTCTAGGTATGTTTATTCATGGTGCAGGATTTTAGGGTTCAAAGAAAATAGGAGTGAATCGGGGTAAAAAACAACCAAAGGTTGCATATTTTTCTAAGTGTCCGAGCCTAAAATTAGAGAGAACGGTTGTGCTCTGCCCTATGATTGTTGCTATCTGATGAAGCCTAAGTAGATGACCAAACATGGGGGTGCTTCCAAAGGGAGCCCGGTAGTGCTCTCTCCCCTTGATATTCTCTTAATTAAAGCACCATCTATTCATAGTGTAAGCAAGGTCAGGGTGTCCCTTGCACGGGCCTGCTTAAGTGGTGCATGGGCAAAGTACGGTCATCTTCTCCCCTTGATTTTATCTGGATAACACTTAGTTGATTAGCTCAAATGTTCCACAGAAGAGCACGGTCATGCTTAGACTGTGTCGACCATGAAATCCCTTTTTAACTCCTCGACCTAGGGATTATGGGATCTTTTGTTTCAAAGTTTTCTTCCCCAGTTTGAGAGAACTGAGGAAGACAATGATAAACCTTCACCACACCATCTAAGGTGACCAAGGTTGAGTATGAGGCACGAGAGAAGTGGAGTATGCTCATCCATGAAGCTTATTGATGAGTGAATTTTATATCATGTTTCATGTCTCCTATTCTATTCTTTTCGCTATCCTTTAGCATATTTATTGTGGAGAATTGGTTCTATTTAGGGTATTATGTTTTGTGTGCAGGATTCTAGGGCCCGATCAATTTGGAGTGAAATCGAGTGCGTTCCGGCGTATGCATAGACCAAGGGATCAAAACTAGTTGACACGGGAAAAACATGGTCGTGCCCGACCTACTGCAAATCCCAGCTTGGAGTGCGGAGTAGCTAAAATCTTGACACGGGAGTATCCTAGGTAGGACACGGTCATCACACGGCCGTGCCCGAAGTGCTACAAATCCCAGGAGGAAGCTTCTCAAGAATGACACGGGCACGGTGCGTAGTACACGGTCGTGTTCTGGATGACACGGAGGTCACACGTTTATGTCTAAAGTGCAGGAAATCTCAGGTGTTTCACTCAAGGATTTTCCAGGAAAGTACACGGTCTGACACGATCGTGTCCAGACCGTGTCGGGCCCCGAAACAACCTTTTTAACACCAGAACTTAGGGTTTCTTTCTCATCTTTGTTCGGGGATTCTTCTCTCAACCAGGAGGACGTTAATGAGATCAAAGATCAAGCTTCACCAACTTGCCTAAGGAGATCAAGGACAAGTAGGAGGCATCACAAGAGGTGGGGTTAGCGCAAGGACACTGCAAGGAAGGTCATCTAGAGTTCAGAAGGAGTTTCTTCTTCCTTCTATTGTTCTTTCTTTCTCCTTTTCTTGTGTACCTACCCACAGGGGCTAACTGGCCACAATGCCCAGGGTTGTGAACTCTTGTCAAACTATAATGCTTATACACTTATTCTAATTTATTGTGGAGTTCTATTTGATATTGGTGTTAAATCTTGTATTGCATAACTCGATGTGTTGGAAGTGCACATTTGTTCGTGTAAAACTTGGTGCGTAGCTCGTTAAAGTGACGTGCAGTTATCTTAGCAAAACTCGGTGTATCCGAGAACACATAGATGCAATATTGCTATTGAGCACACACTTATATCTGTGGAATGTACTTGGTAGTCAATTAGGGTGATATAGCGTGCACAAGTCATTGGGATCACCCTGAGGGATTACTCTTGTATTGTCAAATACTTGGCTCTAATCTCCTCCATTTCCACCAACTCTATCATTCATTTATGCTTTCTTGATTCAACCCCTTTTATACTTGTTTCACTAGACATCAGACGATAATCGAGTACTTTAAGTATAGTTCCTTGTGGTTCGACAACCCTACTCCTCACGTAGTACCACTCTATTACTTTCTTGCAACCCATACACTTGCGGGGAGTGCATCACTTATAAAGCACAACTAAGGAGAATTTGTAAAAGAGGGAAACCATGATTTCTCACCTTAGTGCATTCATTTCTTCTTCTAAGTTGTATAAATTTGTTAGGGACTAACCGTTCCATGGTGCCCCGAGATTCTGAAATATGTTGCTTAATGTACTTTGACTGCATATTTTTAATGTCTATAGAGTTCTGATGTATTCTTGTATTATTCATGTATTGCATAACTTAGAGTGCTTGATTTGTGTAGTTGTTTGTGTAAAACTTGGTCTGTGCGGATTACTGATAAGTGCTTATGTTATAATAATATGAAGTGTTATTGTCTTACATTGAGTATTACTCTTCTCAGATTTTATCATTAATTTGTGTGCATTTGTGTGCTTTTGTGCATTGTAGTGTTGTGGAGCCAATTTGGATAAAAAGAGCAAAGTTAGGTCATGTTCGTCGTTGTTGGGGAGTTCTTGGACCATGCAAGGAACAAGGCACGAGTCTGGACTTGTGGGTGTGTGCAACCTCCTTTGGAGGGGCACAAAAGCAGTCACATTCACAATAAGTCTAACTCATGTAACATAGGAGAACTTCACCAATGTGGAGAATTGAAACAATCGACATGATCTACTATTGATCATGTACCCAATTCAACGGCCTCGATGAAGAATGATGAAATCAGGAGCATTTGATGTGCGAGCACTGTAGTAGTTACTATAGAAAATCACTGCAACAGTTTACTGTTTACTGCACACAAGAAAACCGAATCCAGAAAATCCACACGCGCATGTGGAAATTCCACAAGGCCGTGTGGATGCTCGATTCAACCAATTTATAGTCGCGACTCAGCACTATTTAAAGGATATTTGGGGACTTTTTCTGGATTTTTTCATGTATCTTCTGGAGGGTCACGGCTAGGGTTTGTAGAGGACTTTGTGGAGGATTGGAGAAAGCTCTGGGCATCGACATCGAAGCCCATTGGAAGATAGCTATTGGGGGAGCTTTTGTCGACGCCGATCTGGTGAGGTATGCCCTAGGCTTGACAATGCGGCTTGGTGGAGAGGACGAAGCGACCTCACAAGACCATCGCCATGCATCAAAAGAGGGTTTCATCTATGTTTTCTATTTTTGTTTATTTTTATACATTGATGGATTTATATAGCTCCATGGAGAGCTAAACCCCTTGTGGGTATTTGGACTTGTAAACCCTAGGATGACATTATTTCTATGACTTTTATTATGCTTTCTTAATTGATGCTTTTAATTAAGTTCCAATCTTGATTGCTTATTCTATTGATTTTCCCTTAGCCATGACACTAGGGTTGAGAATCATTTAGGTTATCCTTTGAAGGTGTGACAACTTCTATAGGATTATACTACTCGAGATTGGAGAGGGTCGAGAGCGTGAGTCGTGAGATAGAGCGAAGTCTTGAGAATCTGCTCCGTTGTGATTTTCCCTACCTTCGTGTTCCAAGAGTTCTTAGAGGTCAAAGTAGAGTGAAGTGCTAGAAGATGAACTCCCGTGGGGCTTAGTTCCATGAGCAACAGAGTGAAGGATTGTAGTGAATCCTAGTACTGGGGCTTAACTAAGACTAGGGTTCTTTCTCCTAGACCAAAGGGTTAGAACTATACTTAGGGACAGGGTCTATAACTTGGGATCCCTAGAACGTAAAGTAGTTCCACGTAGTGTGAGGCTTAGGAAGATATACTCCTCTGGGGCTTAGTTGAGAGATCAACAGAGTGAAGGGTCGTAGTGAAACCTAATGCCGGGGCATAATGTTGGAACGAGTCACGGTTGACCTTAAGTTTGGGACAGTGTACTTAAGGATGTCCACGACTTATTAAACATCAATAGAAGAGAATAATACATTGTCTTGCACTAGAACATTAGTCGTAGGGGGAGCTTGTCCGAGTACCACATTCTATATATTGATTGCTCTTCTCTCTTACTCTTTGCTTGCACTCTCTTATGTTCCATATTTCTCTTTATTTTCTTGCATACACACATTGATCTTGTTCTCACATTTCGTACTTCATACTAGCTAAATAGCAATCTCTTGTGCATTTAATCCCTACTCCCTGTGGATTCGACTACCCTCTCACCGGGGTACTATTATTACTGTGACAACCCATGCACTTTCAGGCCCCTGTCAATTACCGTAGTTGTGATTGCCTTATGTAGTTGCAAAACTTGGCTTATTTGATAACCGTAGATGCAACATTGCTTTTGAGCACTTGCAAGGATCTTAGAATGTACCTGGTAGACATTAGAATATAGTTAGTATAGTAAAGCATATAGGGATTATCTCGGGGCATTGCTATCTTGTTAAAAGTCAATCCTAGCCTGCCTGATAATCCCATCCTCTTTATCTTTTTCTTCTTGTTAGTGTTCCTTCTTGGAAACCAATTCTTAACCTACTAGACATTAGAGGAGCAATTAATACTACAAGTACAGTCCCTATGGTTCGACAACCCTATCCTTTATGGGGTACCACTTTATTACTTGTTACAATTTGTACACTTACGGAGAGTTCATCAACATAGCAATTATGAGCAAAATCATCAACAAACTCACTTATATACGATAACTTGGAGGTGGTGATAAGAACTTGTCGGATCCGCACTGGCAAGATCCTTGATGTTCTCCTTGATTACACTCTTCTTCTTTCCATTGATCTTGTTCCTCATTCTACCTTGTCCAACCTCCTTGAAACTCAAGGTGATGATGGTGGAGAAGGGGTTGGCCAAAGACCCTTTTCTAGATGCCTTGCTTTCTTTAAAAACATTTTCTACGCTAGCCAGATGGTGATCATGTAGGCTCATGGATGCCCATTAGGTTCTCTGTCTTTTCTCTCACAAAAATATCTTGAGCTCTACAATATTGTTATAGTAATATCATCTACAGTAACCTGTGCAAAATTCTCCATTGAGCCTTACTGGCATCCATGCTAGAGCATAGAGCCCGTGAGGCTTTTAGCCAAGTTCTTACAGCTATGAACAATGAATCTGCTACAATATCCACTATAATTTCCGAATACTAAAATACTATTTCTGAAGTGTGTTTCTTCCCTAATGCATTTTTAGGCTCATCTTGGCTTCTTTTTGTCCTATAACACAAATAAAACCAATTTAAACAAAAAAAAGGGTATTGATTCATCAAAAATGCATGTGAATAATACAAGTATTATACATATAAAATATGTACATTTAGACACTTATGAAATTCGGTCTTTCGTGATTGATTTACCTCTATGTTTCATTCCCTATCATTAGTGATTTTTAGCAATTAGTCTCTTTTTAATTTATTTTCTTTAATCAATTGTGTTTTAGTAGAGATAATAGGATTATAGTTAGTACTAATGCTCCTTATTTGTTATGGTTTGAACATCCTATTCATTGAAGTGTGTTAATTGTCTAAACATATGTATTTTCACAATTGTAGTTTATATACTACACATGCCTTTTTATTGGATCAATGCCCATTTTATGCATTATTTTGTATTATTTGCTTCTTAGGGCCTTCAAAGGTTTTCAAGAGCCCAAGAACTTATTTCGAGCAAATTTCAAGACAAAAATGAGCAAATTTGGAGATGAAGCACTGTATCCTAATGCGACCAGTATAGTACCAGTAAAGCATGTTCAAAAGATCATGTCACCTTTATGTGCCTCCATGAAGCCAGTATGACTTCACAGACATTGTTTTAAAGCCAAAAATTAGGGTTTTTGTGAGGACTTTTCAGGGGCACTTAGCCACAGCCTCAACCACTTAGGATTATCCCCTCAAATGGCAATGATGATACTTGTATTAAGGTAATTCATTTGTATTATACATTCTTATTAATGATAGGTAGTTATTTTAATGTTCATATAAATTTTATGTTGATATTTTGAATTAGTTTTGAATATTATAATCCATGTGTATTAAGTTGAGCCTTCTAATTTTATGGGATAAAGAGAGGGCACTAGAAAGGCTTAGTATCTATACACTTATATAGTTCATAAATCATAGAATCGTTAATTAGGTATTAAAGATTCATAAGGATTTGTATGACATATACTTTCAGAAAGTGTTCTAGTTTAACATTATGGGATGTTAGGACCATATGTCATAAATACATTAATCGCATTGGTTTATTTGAACATGACTCCTTACAATAAAATTACATGGTGATGAGTGCATTTCATACCATATTTTCATGTCCTTAATCTATTATTTTATTCATTCTCTACCATACTTTCTTATATATTCAGTGCTATTACAAATATAGTTGTTCATTGTGTAGGAATTTTGGGCAAAGCACGACCATGCTCTATCCCACTGATTTTCCATGGTTAGAGAACAAGTTAGCAAAATTCAAGCACGGGAGTGCCTCATGTAGAACATGGTCTCAACATGCCTATGTCACTACCACTGATAATCTCAGCTGGAAGACATCTTTTAATCAGAGGAAACACACGCGCGTCACCCTTGACATAGGCATGTGCAAGAAAAGCATGGGAGAAGCGCAACCGTACGGGATAAGTGCTCGTGTATAAGTAATATGAAGTATACTTTTCTTACATTGAGCATCACTTTTCTTAGATTTTATCACTCATTCGTGTGTATTTGTTTTCTTTTGCACATTCAGGGTTGTGGAGACTAGTCGAAAGGAAAAAAAAGCTAAAAAAGGTCATGGACGCAATGGTTGAGAAGACTCTTGGAATAATCAAGGATCAAGGCACAAGTTGTAGACATGTGAGTGTGTGCCAACCTCCAAAGTGCTCAAAGGATTATACAATTTGGAGGGGCATAAAGCCAGTCACACTCATGTAGTCCAACTTGAGTAACATCGAAGAACTTCTTGAAGGTGTGACATGCTCAAAACTAATGGAGTAACGGATGATGCCATAAGATTGAGGACCTTCCCATTTTCCTTGATGGGGAAAGCAAGACATTGGTTACATTCATTTCATAGAGCATTGATAAGTGCTTGTGTTATAGTAATGCGAAGTGTTATTATTTTGCAATGAGCATTGATTTAATCAGATTTCATCACTAAAAAGTGTGCAATTGTTTACTTTTGTGCATTGTAGGGTTGTGAAGATAAAATGAAGGAAAGGAATGAAGTTAGATCGTGTTTGTTATTGTTGGGAAGATTTTCGGACTAAGCAAGGAACGAGGTATGAGCATAGACTTGTGAGTGTGTGTCAATCTCCTTTGGAGGGGCACAAAGGCAGTCACATTCACAACAAGTCTAGCTCATGCTAACAATGAAGACTTCACCAATTAGGAGACTCGAAACAATCGGCACGATCTACTATTGATTATGTGCCCAATTCAACGGCCTCGATGAAGAACGACGAATTCGGGAGCATTTCGGCACAGTTACTGCAGTAGCATTGCAACAAATTACTGTAGCAAAACAATGTAGCAAGTTACTGTTCACTGTCTGCCGAAATTCAGCATTCCAGAAAATTCACACGATCGTGTGGAAATTCCACATGGCTGTGTGAAATCCCGATTTCAGCAATTTTAAAGCCGTGACTCAACATTATAAAAGCCCGATTTTGAGACTTTTTGAGGAATCTTTGGACCTATCTTTCTCCCTAACTTCAAGAGTGCGGCTAGGGTTTTGGAGAGGACTTCATGGAGGTTTAGAGCGCGTCTTCGGCATCGTCACCGACGTCCGGCGACCGCACAAGACCACGGCCACACCATACGCAAGGGGGTTTTCATCGATGTCTTTATTTTGTGCTTTCTTATATACTTTGATGAACATGTATAGCTCCATGAGGAGCTAAACCCCTTGTGGGTTATTATGTTTCTTTGACATTGTTATTATGCTTCTCCATTATTGATGAATAAGAATTGAGTTTCAATCTTGATTTTATCTTGCTATTGTTTTCCCTTAGATGTGACACTAGGGTTGAGAACAATCTAGGTTTTCCTTAGGAGGTGTGACAACTCCTATAGGATTAGACTCTTTAAGATTGCAGAGGGTTGAGAGGGAGAGTTGTGAGGTAGCGATGTACCCCTTTCCCTTCCGGCGTGATTTCTCCCTACCTCCGTTTCCTCGATTTATTAGCGGTCGAGATAGAGTGAAGTGCTAGGAAGATATACTCCCCTGGGGCTTAGTTACGCGAGTAACAAAGTGAAGGGTTGAAGTGAATCCTACGCACTGGGGCTTAATCGAGACTAGGGTTCTTCCTCCTGGACCAAAGGGTTAGAACTACACATAGGAACAAGTCTTATCAGTAGGAGTCCCTAGAACTTAATGCAATTCCACGTAGTGTGAGGTTTAGGTAGATGTACTCCCCTGGGGCTTAATCGTGCGAGCGATAGAGTGAAGGGTCAATGTGAATCCTAATACCGGGGCATAATGTTGGGGTTAGTCACGGTTATCCTTAGGTTTGGGACCGTGAGTCTGAGGATTTCCTCGACTCAATTGGCATCAATAGGAGAGTATAATAGCATAGTCTTGCACTAGAAGCATAGATCCTAGAGGTAGCTTGTCCGGATACCCCGCTTCATTCATTGTTAAATCCTCTCTATTCTCTTTTACTTGCACTTTCTCATCTTCCATCTTTCTATTTAATTTTTCATCTTTTAGTATAATTGTTTCCATAATTCACTCATCGAATCAATTGATCACTTTTCCGTGCTTCACATAATTTTAATAGTGAAATCTCGTATTCTAACTCCCTATTCCCTGTGGATTCGACTACCCTCTCACCGGGGTAACTTTTATTACTTCGACAAACCCGTGCACTTTCGGGCCGCCTGTCAAGCATCGACGACTACTTGGGAGGAGATGGTCGAAGCTTTCTTGGCCCAATATTTCCCTCCTGAATAATCTACAAAGCTTAGGAATGAGATATCTTCCGTCATTCAAATGTAATTGGAGTCACTTTCTAAGACGTGGGATAGGTTCAAGGATCTCCTATGGAGATGTCCATAGCATGGATTCCCCGAGTGGATGATTATCCACACTTTCTACAACGGGTTGAATCTAAGCATGAACCAACTACTTGATGCTATAGCAGGGGTGTTTCTAGTGCAATACTATATATTATACTCCCTTGTTGAAGTTTAATGAGTCGTGGAAATCCTTAAGCACATGGTCCCAAACCTAAGGTCAACCGTAACTAGTTCCAACACTATGCCCCCGTGTTAGGTTTCACTATAACCCTTCACTCTGTCTATCTCTCAACTAAGCCCCAGGGGAGTCCATCTTTCTAAGCCTCACACTACATGGAACTGATTGATGATCTAGTTATTCCAAGTGATAGACCCTGTTCCTAAGTATAGTTATAACCCTTTGGTCCAGGCGAAAGAACCCTAGTCTCAGTTAAGCCCCAGCACTAGGATTCACTACAACCCTTCACTCTGTTGCTCATACAACTAATCCCCAGGGGAGTTCATCTCCTAATACTTCACTCTACTTTGACCGCTAAGAACTCTTGGAACACGGAGGTAGGAAAAATTACGCCGAAGGGGAAAGCGACGTTTTGCTACCTCACGACTCACCCTCTCAACCCTCTCTAATCTCCAGTAGTCTAATCCTATAGAAGTTATCACACCTTCCAAGGATAACCTAGATGATTCTCAACCCAAGTGTCACGGCCGTGGAGACCACTTACTGCAGTAAGATACCACCATAAAATCTGTACAAGCTCTACAGTACCGTCCATGCATAACATCAATAAAATCCAAAACCACAATACCATTCCTATACCAGGAATGAAAACCAATTCCACAAACATTGCCGCTAAAAATCATTTAAAAACGCATACATGGTTTCACATATCATCTCAAAATCACGATGCACATAGCCATTAAAATAAATACTTGAAATGAATAATTAAATCATGTGTACATGTATTTTCACTATTCAAAAATACGTATAATTATACCAAACGGATGTATAAATACGATTGCCAATATTTCAATATACGTATCATCCACCATTAAACATAATTAAACATAATAAAATCAAATAATTAAATAATAATTTCCAAAATACTAGCTGTTAAATAATAATGTCATAATAATAATAATAATTACCGATTATTCAAAATAATAATAATAATAATAATATTTAACCAATTTTTCAAAAAATAATAGCCACTACCAACTCACCTGGTCCCCCCTTGGGTTCTTGCTAGACCCGGAACTCTTGCCCAAGCCTGATCAACACCTAACAGGATAACATAATAAAATAAATACATATATCAACCTAAAGACATAACTGAACCCAAAAGAAATTACAAGAAACCAATAACAAACTCTCTAATTGGGCCCAATCACTCCAATCGATTAAAACTCGGCTTTGCATAATCAAACCAATCTCCAATTGCACTTAAACCCATCCAATTTAGGCCAAACCCTCCTGAACCAACCTGAACCAGCCTCAATCTCACTGAACCAAGTTCAACTTAACAAACCAGCATTGAACCAATTCCAATTCTTATACAATTCTTTTGAACCAGCTTGGTTCAACTGAACCCAAATTCTTCTTCAATTGATTCAGCCCAAACCAATTAGCTCAACCTGAACCAAGCCCAAACCCATCTCAACTTGATTTGATCAAGCCCAACCAAATCAATCCAAACCCAACTCAACCAATTTCAATTTAAACTCAACCAATTCCCACTTGACTTGATCCAACCAAAACAACTTGGTTAAACCCAACCAGCTTCATCCAACCATCTTCATTAGCCTCTAAATCATCATTATCATTTCTTAATTAACCCAAAACAAACCCTAATCTCGGTGCTACAGTAAATCTACAGTAAACCCGAAAATCTCTTCATCATTCCAAGCAAGATTCAATCTCAAATACAAGAATTAATCCAAAGAAATTCAAAGCATTCATCAACTACAACTATTAATCATGATTTCCTACTCAAATCCATCAATTTCTTCATCAAATCAACCATATATACATACATGCATACACACATACACACCCATGAAAAATACACCAACAAAGATTCTTACCAAGCCAAACCATCCCTCCGGCGAGCTCCCTCCGACGATCTCCAAGTTTTCCTCCTCAAAACCTCCCATTTCTTCTCCATTTCTTTTCTTTTTATTTTTATTTTCTCGGAAATCACTGTAGCAGCCATGGATGAGAATGAGAAGAAGATGAAGAAAACCCCTTAAATCTAGATCTTTCTCTCAAAGAAATCTTCAGCCGAAATTTACCAATAATCCCTGAAAATATAATATATTATAAAACGGTCCCTGAAACTTCTCCAATGATCCCTAAATCATGAAATACTCTTTCCAAAAAGTCCCTACAAAATTTCCTTTCAGTCCTTAGTCTTTGGAAACAGTTTTGATCAAGTCCTTTTTATTATTTCTGAACCCAAAATTTACTATAAACTATCACAATAAAGTCCTTGCTATTTCCACTTGGGTTTCTTAGCAAAATTGATCTGCAAGTAAAATCTTACTGCAACTGTTATAATACCCTGAATATAATTACTTACATATATCCAAAGGTTCAGGGCATTACAATCCTTCCTCCTTAAGAAAATTTCGTCCTCGAAATTTCATTAGCAGGTATCGATCTGACGTCCTTGAATTCACTTACTTATTTCAACAGTTGTTGTCTTATTTCGAATCTGCTCACCAGTACACAAAAATCCTCTAGAAAGTAGAATCATCTATCTGGTAGAAATCAAAGTGAACATGATCACAGTACCACACTCAATCCTCTGCCTCAAATGTCAAACCATAGTATCACCCCTCGTCTGTAATATGCAACTTAGGTTTTAACCCGATTGGAGATTCTCAATAATTTCTACTGGGCCCTTACACTAATCACCACTAAACCTCTAAGCTTAGACTTTGACTTCTCAACTCAGACTCAGATCACAACCCGTGATCTCTACCGACAAGGAATATCTCAACCTACAGCTCTGATACCAAAAGATGTCACACCCACCCCTTCTACCGAGGTAAATGTGGCACCCATCAGTTAAAATTTCTTTTAACTGGAAAACTGACACACTTGACAACCCAAACCAGACTTACAATTCACAAATAACAACTTTTAAACAAACTACAGGTTCAAATACAGGAATACAACAGTCACAATCACTCCAACATGCGGGTACAACCGCTACAAAATCACGACACCAAACAGAAGAAAGGAAAGGGACCCACTGAAACTCTGAACTCAACACTGCCTGGATCTATACTCGCACATGCAATCTATAAGGGTCCTGCTCCTGCAACTGTAACACATTTCAGTTGGTCGATAGTGGCTCAATAATTTCAAATAATTAAATTTAGCGTATATAACATATATAAACATCAATTTTCTCAAATAATTTCCAACTTTCACAAAATACTAGACTTTTGGCAGAATACAACTTTAAAGAGCTTTTAAAGCATAAATTCACCGTAAATCATCATTAAATCAACTTCTAAGTAAATATAAACTTTTTGTGAGAGACTGCCCTCCTACGAGCGACAGCTGGGCTTCGCCCCCTCATCACAATCCAAAACAACATCTGAAAAACAAACTCAACCCACAATACGCACCCAGCATGAAATGGTCTAGAAATCCCTCTAAACCTTCGCCGTGGCCATGGCTAGGTTTAGAGCCGTCAAGGTACTCATGCCCTTAACGTTGACCCATCGGTTCACCGGTTGGTGACTCCGGCTACCCGATGAATATCCAGTCAGGGCTCTACACTCCCACCTGAACCTGGCCCTCGTAGATAATAATCAGTCTAGCACGCCACCTCAAAAGGCTGGCCGTGGAGACCACTTACTGCAGTAAGATACCACCATAAAATCTGTACAAGCTCTACAGTACCGTCCATGCATAACATCAATAAAATCCAAAACCACAATACCATTCCTATACCAGGAATGAAAACCAATTCCACAAACATTGCCGCTAAAAATCATTTAAAAACGCATACATGGTTTCACATATCATCTCAAAATCACGATGCACATAGCCATTAAAATAAATACTTGAAATGAATAATTAAATCATGTGTACATGTATTTTCACTATTCAAAAATACGTATAATTATACCAAACGGATGTATAAATACGATTGCCAATATTTCAATATACGTATCATCCACCATTAAACATAATTAAACATAATAAAATCAAATAATTAAATAATAATTTCCAAAATACTAGCTGTTAAATAATAATGTCATAATAATAATAATAATTACCGATTATTCAAAATAATAATAATAATAATATTTAACCAATTTTTCAAAAAATAATAGCCACTACCAACTCACCTGGTCCCCCCTTGGGTTCTTGCTAGACCCGGAACTCTTGCCCAAGCCTGATCAACACCTAACAGGATAACATAATAAAATAAATACATATATCAACCTAAAGACATAACTGAACCCAAAAGAAATTACAAGAAACCAATAACAAACTCTCTAATTGGGCCCAATCACTCCAATCGATTAAAACTCGGCTTTGCATAATCAAACCAATCTCCAATTGCACTTAAACCCATCCAATTTAGGCCAAACCCTCCTGAACCAACCTGAACCAGCCTCAATCTCACTGAACCAAGTTCAACTTAACAAACCAGCATTGAACCAATTCCAATTCTTATACAATTCTTTTGAACCAGCTTGGTTCAACTGAACCCAAATTCTTCTTCAATTGATTCAGCCCAAACCAATTAGCTCAACCTGAACCAAGCCCAAACCCATCTCAACTTGATTTGATCAAGCCCAACCAAATCAATCCAAACCCAACTCAACCAATTTCAATTTAAACTCAACCAATTCCCACTTGACTTGATCCAACCAAAACAACTTGGTTAAACCCAACCAGCTTCATCCAACCATCTTCATTAGCCTCTAAATCATCATTATCATTTCTTAATTAACCCAAAACAAACCCTAATCTCGGTGCTACAGTAAATCTACAGTAAACCCGAAAATCTCTTCATCATTCCAAGCAAGATTCAATCTCAAATACAAGAATTAATCCAAAGAAATTCAAAGCATTCATCAACTACAACTATTAATCATGATTTCCTACTCAAATCCATCAATTTCTTCATCAAATCAACCATATACATACATGCATACACACATACACACCCATGAAAAATACACCAACAAAGATTCTTACCAAGCCAAACCATCCCTCCGGCGAGCTCCCTCCGACGATCTCCAAGTTTTCCTCCTCAAAACCTCCCATTTCTTCTCCATTTCTTTTCTTTTTATTTTTATTTTCTCGGAAATCACTGTAGCAGCCATGGATGAGAATGAGAAGAAGATGAAGAAAACCCCTTAAATCTAGATCTTTCTCTCAAAGAAATCTTCAGCCGAAATTTACCAATAATCCCTGAAAATATAATATATTATAAAACGGTCCCTGAAACTTCTCCAATGATCCCTAAATCATGAAATACTCTTTCCAAAAAGTCCCTACAAAATTTCCTTTCAGTCCTTAGTCTTTGGAAACAGTTTTGATCAAGTCCTTTTTATTATTTCTGAACCCAAAATTTACTATAAACTATCACAATAAAGTCCTTGCTATTTCCACTTGGGTTTCTCAGCAAAATTGATCTGCAAGTAAAATCTTACTGCAACTGTTATAATACCCTGAATATAATTACTTACATATATCCAAAGGTTCAGGGCATTACACCCTATTTCATTCATTGCTAGTCTTTCTCCTTCTACCTTTACTTGCACTCTCTTGTCTCCCATCTCTTTATTTACTTTCTTGTCTTTTATTTTAATTGATTCCATAATTCTCTCATCAAACCGATTACCACTTTTCGTACACCGCATAACTAAATATTGAATTCTTGTATTCCAAATCCCTATTCCCTATAGATTCGACTACCCACTCACCAGGCTAATTTTATTACTTCGACAAGCATGTGCACTTGCGAGACACGCGCAAGGGGTCGTGTCAAGTTTTTGGTGCCGTTGCCGTGGAATAGGCATATTTTTATTACTTGTTTTTGCTACTTTAGTTATTCACTTCGTTTTCTATTTCACACTTTCTTTATCTATCATTGTGCTTATTTTTCTTTTCTTTGTGTTGGCTTTAGGGTTATGACCCACGGGAACCCTTCGATTCTTGTTGAAGGAGACCCGGACATTGGTAGAAAAATGCACCGTAAAGGGAAAAAGCTTGTGGAAGAACAACCCAAGCAAGCCAGCATAGATTCAGAAGGGTCGAAAGCAATGGCAGAACAAAATAATCAACAAAGGACGTTGTCTAACTTTGCTTGACCTGCGGTAATGGGGACCCAATCAAGCATTGTGAGGCCCCCAATCACCGTGAACAACTTTGAGTTGAAGCCGTCGTTCATTCAAATGTTGCAACAGTCCACATAGTTTAATGGGTTGGCCGATGAAGATCCTAACAACCATCTTGAGAACTTTCTTGAAGTGTGTGACATGTTGAAGATCAATGGAGTAATGGATGACGCAATTAGATTGAGAGCCTTTCCATTTTCATTGAAGGTAAAAGCAAGACATTGGCTACATTCATTACTGAGAGCATCCATTACTACATGGGAGGAGATGGCTGAGGCGTTCTTGGCTAGGTACTTGATAAACGCCTAAACATACGTATTTTCCATGTATTCGGGTGTATGTACTACGTATTTTTCTATGAGTTGACGCCCGTTTTTGGTCTGAATTGGTTCCTTTCGTGTTACAGGTACTGATGTGACCCCTTCGTGCTCGTTGATAGAATTTGAGAAGAAATCGGCGGCGAAAACACTATTTCTGAGCGGGGGTACTGTAGCGACTACTGTAGCAGATACTGTAGCACGAACCCTTGGGCAAAATGACTAAGTCTGGAGGTTCATGCGGTCTGTCATGCGGGCACTGCAGAGGCCGCATACGGCTGTAGCAGTTTTACTGTAGCGGCACTGCAGCAACTTACGCGATTTCGGGATTTTCTCGGGAATTTTCTCTCCCCGCATGCGGGGCCGCATAGGGGGCCGCATAACCCACTGGAAAAGGTTTTTAAGGGTTTTGAGTTCATTTGGAGGGGAGGAGGCTAGGTCTTGAGAGAAGCTACACTTCATCATCTTCTTTAGGAGCTTGAGGCCGGCTTTTGGAGGCATTTCTTGAGGAGAGCACGACGGGGAAAGCACGAGACGACGAATCCACGCCTTCGATTTGCATTTGAGAGGAAGTTTGACAAAGGAAGCCAGTCCTTGGGTGGCGTCCTTGGAAGCGTCATTCGGCCTTGATCTTTTCAGGGGGTGTTTTCATTATGCTTTTGGTTGTTTTTATGTATTTTCTTGCTTACTTTGTGATCATGAACAACTAACCCCAAGGTCACCGGATGTAGGTGAACCTTGGGGGTGAACTTGTGTCTTTTGGATGCTACTTTCTAGTTTATGTATTTGGTTTGGCTTGTGATCCTTGTTTGGTGGTTCTTGAATGCATTGATATGTATGAGAACTCTATATGTCAATTCCTAGACAATGCTAGGTTGCATGACCATTGCCCTAGTATTAGGCTCACCAAGCTTGGAAGGGAATATATGTACGAATACGCCGTGACCATCGGGTATTTGTACCCCTCCAATTGTTAGGGTTGTCCTTGATTGTGTTTCAACCCTAGCTTGGGGAAATCCACTAAACCCTTTGCAATCGTACAAAGATTTGGGCGGAAGCAATTCCGTATTCCAATACTTGTATTGGATTAGAGACCAACGCCGTGACCATCGGGTTGGTCTAATCTAGGGTTTCCCGGTCCAAACCACCCACGTGCATGCTAGTTAGGGCATCCTTGGCACTTTAGTAGCCCCCGAGGGAATCCTCATCCGTGGCCATTCCCTCACCTTGATTTTTCCCCTCCGTATTTATATTTGCTATTTGCATGCTCTTTGTTTTAGTAGATTATTGGTAGTTCTTATTCTAAGTTATCGATTAGGTCAAACAACATTGTGATAAGGAAATAAGAATAGCTTCTCGGGCCCTTGGGGATACGACCCCCTCGTGTTCGCGCGAGGGGTATTACTTGGCGACCCCGTGCACTTGCGGGTGAGCGATTCAAGCGCGTTTCACCAGTACTTGGCGCCGTTGCCAGGGAATTGTTGAAGATGTTCTAGTTCTGGTGATGTCACGCTTCGAATGACTGTCCGATTTCTATTGGGGGCACTAGTACGGTAGAACAGGCTGATTTTGTGGGCAATACATAAAGAGGACAAGGCCAAGGAAACCCGTATAGTGGTACTTAAAACCCGGGGTGGAAGAACCACCCAAATTTCTCATGAAGCAATCAAGGGCTATCACAATAGAGGAACAACACACCACCGGGATTTCAAGGCCAACAAGCATTGAATTTAGAAGGCCGAGTGACCGGGCTAGAGAGGAAGATGACCGATCTTGAGAAAGCCCTCACGAGGTTTATTGCTTCGTCGGATGCTAGGTTCCAATCGGTGGAAGCTACACTTCGCAATCATACTGCTTTCCTACACAACTTGGAGAATCAAGTGGGGCAAATTGCGAAGACATTAGCGGAAAGACCTCAAGGTAGTTTGCCTGGTAATACGGAGACCAATCCGAGGGAGCAATTGAAGGTAATCACTTTGAGGAGTGGAAAAGAGGTCGAGAGAAATATCCCTCTAGAGAAGACACAAGAGATACCCGTTCTTTGCAGTCAAAGTAGAGTGAAGTGCTAGGAGATGAACTCCTCTGGGGCTTAGTTGCACAAGCAACAGAATGAAGGGTTGTAGTGAATCCTAGTGTTGGGGCTTAACTGAGACTATGATTTTTTTGCCTAGACCAAAGGGTTAGAATTATACTTAGGGATAGGGTTTATCACTCGGAATCCCTAGAACCGCAAGCAGTTCCATGTAGTGTGAGGCGTCGAGAGCATCCACTCCGCCAGGGCATAGAGTCGGAACTAGTCACCGTTGACCTTAGGTTTGGGGCCGTGTGCTTTAATATTTCCACGACTCATTAGACATCAATTAGAAGGTATAATACTAGTGTTTTACTTTAAACATTAGTCCTAGGGGGAGTATTGTCCAGGTACCCCATATTTGCATTGATTGTTCCTTCCTTACTCTTTGCTTGCACTCTTCTCTTTCTCTCACTTACTTTCTTCTATTGCACACACATTGTTTTCTCTCACCACCATTATTTTCACACTAGCTAAATAGCAACTTCTCTTGTCTTGAATCACTACTCCCTATGGATTAAACTACCCACTCACCGGGGTATTATTACTTTGACGACCCATGCACTTGCGGAGTACTGCAAGGGGTGTGTCATTAACATTAAGTGTCACACCTCGACCCACTAACCCCAGGATGTGACATACGTCATAACAATCAAAGGAAGAATAGCACACCAAAATACCTAGAATCAATGACACTGACCAACATGTGCAATATAAGGAAACTCAAAGATATGTAGTTAAAGTAACACCAACAATACTTAGATAGAAGAGTTTGAGAAATAACCAAATAAACATCCATGCAAATAAGGTTTAAACACACTAGTAGATTAAGATTCTTATACAACATACTTATGTTTAAAAATAAGCATATAAAATACAAGAAATTGGTGCAGAAGGAAAGCTAGTGAATGCCCATCACACCACCACACTACTGGTTGCAAAAGCCTGGGAAGAAAAAAGAGGGGGTGAGTAAACTGAGTCACTCAATGAGTGTGTTAGTGATAGCCGCTCAGGTGGTACCGACTAAGGATAAGAATCCGGGCATGAAAGCTGAAACCTCACCAATGACCCTCAATATTTGGAGTTGTACCTCGAGGAGTTCCTGCTGACCTTATCTAATAGACTGTACCTCCCTTTCAAGGCATGAATACAAAGCTCAAATGATGCTTGGGTGTCTTCAAACTTGGACAAATGTATCACTGATATGCTCTCCTAAGGATGAGTATCGAATAAGGACAAATGTATCATCTCGTCGCTCTACTAACCCCATCAAAAATAGTGTTGGCATCCCAAGGGATGAAGTGCAACCGATCGTGTGCATACCTCTAGTGTACTCTATCAACCCTATGCCTCAAATCATATGTGTGATATATGGTGTAGTAAAAGTTGATCCAAGGGACATGAACTGAACTTGGTGTACAATCAGGTTACCAAAAAGGTCCCAAAGATGGATAGGATAACGCTCGATGATATTGTGCATCATGAGAAGATCACAGCATGTCACCACTCTTGTGCTATCACTCCTGCCTCTAATGTCTCGAGTCAAGAGTGCATGAATGTATCGATGGGTAGGGTTACCCAATTGAGATTCGTTCTGGGATCTGGATGTTTTTGCAAAAAGCCATGATATTCCAATAATATGTGTGTCATTCGAGCCTTCAAATACATGGCCAAATGGCAAAACTCAGGTGTGTTCATGTATTCCTCTTCATAAAGTCCCGAGAAGATGCCAAGTTGAGCATAACTAATTTCGCGCGTTACCCCGAATGTTTCAAAGGATACAGAATCAAGTTGACGAACGTGGGCAAGCATCCTATGTGATCAATTGTGATGATAACTTCCAAGGTTAGTTCCCGGTCAATGGGTTCTTCAATTAAAAATATCTTATCCCATCCACCATACGAAATCAATTCAAGCACTTCGTCGGCTAAACTGAAAGTTTCTTATAGGTCATTCCACTCAATTATGCTAGTGATGCCAAAGGGTTTGGTCTTCAACAATGTGTATCCCTCTTTATGCTTCACTTGTGTAAAGCACAACTCACCGATAGGTACATCATCACACCGTGTTCTCTTGGATGCTACACACTTGTTCGGCATACCTACAAACCACATTGCAAAAGATTAAGCCAAACCACAAGTAAAACAAAGATTTTCGCTTGTATTTGGAGCTTTGGAGAATTTACAAAAGTTTGCAAAAATATCACAAAATTCACATCATCCACATCCAAGCAGCAATCCACAAGATTTGAGTCAAGAAAGCATGAAAAACCAAGAAAAAACAAAAGTTTGAGCTAAACTGTGGTTAGGGCTTCAAAACTCAAGTCGATGAAACTCGGTGAAATAGATGGTAAAACTTCAAATAAATCACAAGATCTAAGTTTCAAGAGTCAGGAGAGGAGTTTAGAGAAGAAAAAATTAAGAAAAACCAGTGAAGAAATGAAAATAAATAGAGGAGAAATAAAGGAGAAAAAGAAGAAGAAGAAAAAAATTTGTAGAAGAAAAAAGAAGAAGGCCAACTCCTTAAGTTGCCCGAGCCTTGCGAGGGCCCATGCGAATGCATGGGCATATGCAAGGTTCCTAGCCTTGGCCATGCCCGTGAGGCAGCAAGCTTCACGGGCAGCCTTGAGGTCTTATGGGTGCCAGCAAGGCTCCCAAGCTGTTGGGTCGTAATGCTCATGGGTGCCCAGGTGATAAGTGCCTAAATGTACTAAGTTTAAAGTATATTTTATACACACTTGGCATGTAATTTTTATAAAAATTTATGCATGTTTTATGCTTAATCTTGTGCTATTTGTTTTATAAGGCATGATGAAGCCATGGAGAACTCGAGGACAAGATTTGGGCAAAAAAGAAGTTAATTTGGAGGTGTGATACTGTAGTGTTCAATGTAACAAGTTACTATAGCACCACGTGAGAAACTTTGCTACCCGCATGGCAAAACCTTGAAATTCTCAACTAAAGTCATGTGACCAGTATATAGCCCATATAATACCTATATGGCTCGGCCAGTAATTAGTTAGTGTTCCATGTGACCTGCATGGCCTAGGAGGTGTAAAAGAAGTAATTTGGGGCTGAAAGGGGAGTTCTTTGGCCACCAAAGAAAGAGGGAAGTGTTTAGAACAATCAAGTATTTTGGAGGTGATTTCTTGGGTCCATAGGCTTTGAAACTTCGAGGGGAAGCATCATTCGAAAGATCCTTCACTGCAATCATGTCGTGACCTTTTGAGACATCGAATCTTGCCAAGGAAAGATCAAGGGCTCAATAGGAGAATTCTTCATCATCATCATCACTCAACAAGGGAGTCTATTATGGGTTATTTGTGTTGTTTTATGCATTGTTGTTGCATGCCTAGATTAATGGCACACTAAACCCCCAAGGCCACCGGATGTTAGTAAACCTTGTGAGTGAAAACATGTAGCTTGGATGATTTATTTGGTTCTAATGCATTTGTTTGGTTTGTGGCTTACTTGCATACCTCAAATTACATTATGGAGACCTCTATAATTCTTGTATGAGTTGCACGTGTAGACGCAGGATGCTCACATGAACTTGGTCTTTGATAAATTAAAAAGGGTTTCTTGTATCGGCATACCGAGGGATTCAGGTGTTGGCAACCCTTTAACTATTAGGATTAAACCTAGAATTAGGTTTAACGCTATTTAGAGATTTCCCCGAGGGTATTGCTATCATAGTAGTATTTGATCTGGAAGAGGATTATGAAGAGAGAAGGGAGTTTATGAATTTCATCTCATTCTCTTATTGTTTTCCTTATATGCATTGTAGAACCAAGGGGCTATCCGTTATTTGGTGCCCCAGACTGTGAACCCCGACTTTTGTTGTATTAACCTTGATGCTTTGACTATCGAGTTCCCTATGATTTCCATTTTGTTTATCTTGGTTGCAAAACTTTTGTGTTGATTGCCTTAATATGCATGTTGCAAAACTTGGCATGGGAATTGCTGCTAGTTTCATGAGCTAAACTTGGTGGGCATGTTTCCCATAGTTGTAATTATAGTCTTGATATAATGTTAACCATAGTTGCATATCTGTTGTCTAGATGATGATTGAGAGATCCATTTAGTTAATGTACACATTAGGGAAGGGGTTGATTCTGTTCCTACAAAAAGGTCATATGTTACCAAACCTTCAATTAGGATTTTACCTGCGGCACAAGGAGATGTACCATTTAATCATTATTTAAGTCAGTACATTCATTGCGGGGATTAATTCTGGTACTATCCTTCCTACTGCTCTCTTCTCAACCAAACCCTATCTCTTTTCCTCTCTCTCTCTTTCTCTTTCTTGTCTTTTATTTCCGTTACATTCATACTTCAACCCAATCTTTGAATCGGCTAGATATTAAAAATTCAACAATAATCGAGAGCTATACCAGTCCATGTGGATTCGACTACCAGACCCATTTGGATATATTATACTACTTATATGACCTGTATACTTGCGATCAAGTAAGGGGGTATCAAGTTTTTAGGGGCGTTGCTGAGGAACTGGCAACTTTTGAGAAAGTTTCTATTTTTAGTAATCCAACAATTTTCTTTAATTTTGTATATATTTCATTCTTTTATTCTTCTTTTGGTTTTAATTTTTGTTGGTTTGTTTTTGCAAATAATTTTGCATGACTCAAGGAAGTTCATTGATAAGTGCTTGTGTTATAGTAATATGAAGTATTATTGTCTTACATTGAGCATTACTTTTCTCAGATTTAATCACTAATTAGTGTGTATTTATGTTCTTTCATGCATTGTAGGGTTATGGAGAAGATTTAAAGAAGAAGGAGCAAGAATAGGTCATGAACGCGATTGTTGAGGGAGTTCTTGGACCGGTCAAGGAACAAGGCACAAGTTGTGGTCAAAGACATGTGAGTGTGTGCCAAACTCCAATTGGGGTCGAGTGAATACATGATTTGGAGGACACAAAGGCAGTCACACTCACATGTTCTGACTTGTGCAACATTATAAAGAGCTTCGTCAATGTGTTTCAAGTGAAGATGCGACGTGATTTACCACTGATTGTGTGTCCAATTCAACGGCCTCGATGAAGAACGATGAATTCGGGAGCATTTCGGCGAAGTAATGTAGTAGTTAATGTAGTTAATTACTGTAGTAAAACACTGTAGCAATTACTCCGATTTCAGCCCGATTTCAGCACGATTTCAGCCTATAAATAGCCCATTTTCAGATCTATTTGGGGACCCCCCTTCTATCTCTCGCCTATCTTTTGGGGGGCTTTTGGCTAGGGTTTGGAGAGGTTCTTGGAGGTTTTTGGTGGCAATTATACGACATCGGCATCAGCATCGACATCCATTGGAAGAAAGCTATTGGGGGAGCTTTCGCGGCATCGATTCGGCGAGGTGTGCCCTAGGCTTGATAAGAGATTCATTGGAGAAGACGTGCGGCTCCACAAGACCATCAATATGATCTACAAGGGGGTTTTCTTTATGGTTTTTATGCATATGTTCATAAACTCGTTATTGATTTTGTATTGCTCCATGGAGAGCTAAACCCCTAGTGGGTATTCGGACTTGCGAACCCTAGGATGCTTGTGTTTCTATAACTTTTATTATGCTTTATTAATTTGATGTTTTCTTATTGAGTTCCAATCTTGCATGCCAATTGTATGAGATTTTCCCTTAGCCGTGACACTAGGGTTGAGAATCTATTAGATTATCCTTTGAGGGTGTGACAACCTCTATAGGATTAGACTACACAAGGTTGGAGAGGGTTGAGAGGGTGAGTCGAGAGGTAGCAGAACGTCCTCTTTCTCCTCCGGTGTGGATTTCCCTACCTCCGTATCCCAAGAGTTAATCACGATCGAAGTAGAGTGAAGTACTACGAGATGAACTCACTTGCGAAGGGTTGAGTGAATCCTAGGACTGGGGCTTAACTTAGATTAGGGTTCTTCCACTTGGACCAAAGGGTTAGAACTACAATTAGGGATAGGGTCTTTCACTTGGAATCCCTAGAACTCCATGCAATTTCACACGGTGCTAGGCATTAGTATGAGGTACTCCCCTGGGGCTTAGGTGACAGGTGATATGCCCTGAAAGTGCACGGGTTTATCGAAGTAATAAAATTTACCCCGGTGAGTGGGTAGTCGAATCCACAGGGAATAGGGAGTTAAAATACGAGATTTCACTATTTAAGCTATGTGGAGTATGGAAAGATAAGAATAGAATCGATGAGTGAATATGGAAGCAAATATAATAAAAGACAAGAAATTGAATAGAAATATGGAAGATAAGCAAGTGAAAGTAAAAGAGAATAGAGAGAAACTGGCAATGGATGAAATAGGGTATCCGGACAAGCTACCTCTAGGATCTATGCTTCTAGTGCAAGACTATGCTATTATACTTTCCTATAAATGTCAATTGAGTCGAGGAAATCCTTAGATTCATGGTCCCAAACCTAAGGACAACCGTGACTAACCCCAACATTATGCCCCGGTATTAGGATTCACGTCAACCCTTCACTCTGTCATTGGCACGACTAAGCCCCAAGGGAGTATATCTACCTAAATCTCACACTACATGGGATTGCTTTAAGTTCTAGGGACTCCTATTGGTAAAACCTGTTCCTATGTGTAGTTCTAACCCTTTGGTCCATGTGGAAGAACCCTAGTATAGATTAAGCCCCAGTGCGTAGGATTCACTTCAACCCTTCACTCTGTTACTCGCGTAACTAAGCCCTAGGGGAGTTTATCTACCTAGAACTTCACTCAATCTCGACCACTAAGAAATCAAGGAAACGGAGGTAGGGAGAAACTACATCGGAGGGGAAAGGGGACGCTTCGCTAACCTATGGCTCACCCTCTCAACCCTCTTCAATCTTAAATAGTCTAATCCTATAGGAGTTATCACACCTCCAGAGGACAACCTAGATTGTTCTCAACCCTAGTGTCACATCTAAAGGAAAACATTAACATGATGAAATTAAGATCGAAACTCAATTTTTATTCATCAATAATGGAAAAGCATAATAACAATGTCAAAGAAATATATTAACCCTAGAGTTTAGAAGTCCGAATACCCACAAGGGGTTTAGCTCCTCATGGAGCTATACATGTTCATCAAAATATGAAAGAAAGCACAAAGTAAAGACATCAATGAAAACCCCCTTGCGTATGGTGTGGCCGTGGTCTTGTGCGGCCGCCGGACGTCGGTGACGATGCCGATGACGCGCTTTAAACCTCCACGAAGTCCTCTCCAAAACCCTAGCCGCTCTCCAGAAGTTGGGGAGAAAGATAGGTCAAAAGATATCCCAAATAGTCTCCAAAACGCGCTTTTATAATGTTGAGTCGCGGCTTTAAAATCGCAGAAATCGGGATTTCACACGGCCGTGTGGAATTTCCACACGCCCATGTGAAGTTGCTGGAATGCTGAATTTCAGCAAACAATGAACAGTAACTTGCTACCGTGTTTTTGCTACAGTAACTGTCCCGAAACGCTCCCGAATTCGTCGTTCTTCATTGAGGCCGTTGAATTGGGCACACAGTCAACGGTAGATCGTGCCGATTGCTTCAAATCTCCTAATTGGTGAAGTTCTCCTTGCTAGCATGAGTTGGACTTATTATGAATGTGGCTGCCTTTGTGCCACTCCAAAGGAGGTTGGCACACACTCACAAGTCTCTACTCATGCCGTGCTCCTTGCTTAGTCCAAGAATCTTCCCAACAATGGCGAACACGATCTAACTTCGTTCCTTTCCTTCACTTTATCTTCACAACCCTACAATGCACAAAAGTTAACAAATGCACACTTTTTAGTGATAAAATCTGATTAAATTAATGCTCATTGCAAGATAATAACGCTTCGCATTACTATAACACGAGAACTTATCAACAGGTCATCGAGAGTCAAGGGTCGTAGAGAAGTCTAGAGCCAGGTATAGTGTGGGATTAGTCACGGTTGACCTTAGGTTTGGGACCGTGTGCTTAAGGATTTACACGACTCATTAGACATCAATTAGAGGGTATAATACTGGTCTTGCACTAGAAGCATTAGTCCTAGGGGGAGCTTTGTCGGGGTACCCTATCTTTATATCGATTACCTCTCCTACCTTTATTGCCCTTCTTGGTCTCTTTTATTTTCTTTTATATATATATATATATATATATATATATTATTTTCTTTTACATATATATATATATATATACATATTGATTTTTTTTACCATCGATTCCATTTATAGCTAAAATAGTGATAACGTTTGTTTCTGAACACTATTCCTTGTGGATACGACTATCCACTCACCAGTGTATTTTATTACTTCGGCAGCCCGTGCACTTGCGGGACACACGCAAGGGGTCTTGTCATTCATCATTATTGGTCGAACCTGATCTTGATATTCAGTGCACTTTTTGGAGAAGATTGAGGACAGTACAGTTGGGAGAATCAGGGTCAGTCAAAGTGAGTGTGGAACTAAACCAAGCACAAGACATGGTCGAAAATTGGCATTGTATTTCTAACTATACAAGGCTAAATCTTCATGGAACGAGGCCTAGTATTGTTCGCCCTCCAGTCCAACTTCATAAAGATGGTACAGTAGATGTGCCATTTTGATAGGTTTTAAGATGAAGATCCTCATGACCATTTAAAGAATTTCTTGAAGTCTGTGATACTTTCAAGGCGAACAACGTGTTTGAGGATGCAGTCCCCCTATGACTCTTTCTATACTCTGTGCAAGGAGGAGCCAAGCAATGGCTAAGTTTGTTGCCCCATGGTCAATTACCACATGGGCACATTTGATTGAGAAATTCCTTACTCATTATTTCCCTCCAGCAAAGATCACTAAATTAAGGAGTGATATCTCCTCATTCAGGTAGATGGAATCCAAGACCTTATATGATTCTTGGGAAAGGTACAAGGAATTATTAAGAAAATGCCTACAACATGGGATTATGGAATGGATACAGATCCAAATTTTCTATAATGGTTTAAATGTGGTGACTAAGTAAATGTTGGATACAGTAGTTGAAGGTTCTCTATGTAGTAAACAACCTAATATCGCCCATACTTTGATTGAATATATGGCCTCAAATGGTTATCAATAGAGTTCTGAAAGCAACAAACAAGAAAAGGCAATTGACATCTATGAAATTAATGCCTTGACCACATTGGCGGCTAAGGTGGAAGCCATTTTGAAGAGATCAAATACAATACAAAGGCAACCATAGAGCCCGGTGATGAGTTATGAATCATGGGAAAATCAAGCTGGACATAGTTGTTCACCATCAGATGGGGGTGCCAATACTGAATAGGTACATACAACACAAGGTGGAGAACAACCCAAATTTTTTAAGAGCCAACCGAAGTAAGGATAAGAACCACAAGGGCAGTTCCGCCCATCGCATCCTCAACCTCCAGCTCTTTAACAATCAAATAAAGAAGAAAAGGGGCCTAATTCTCCCTGCTTAAATGCCAAGATCTCTTGCCTGATCTTTACTGCCATACTTGGTGGGAAGTATCGTCCAAGGAATTTCTCCACTAAGTTGTTCCATGTCTTGATCTAGCCCAGTGCTAGGGAAGTAAGCCACTAGTATACCGAGCCACTTAAGCTGAAAGTAAAGAGTCGTAATCTGGTCGTGTCATCTGTCACTATGATCATCTTGAATGTCGAATAGATCTACAAAAATTTTGAGAGATGGGCATTTGGGTCTTCATCCGCAAGGCCATCAAATTGGTAAGAGTTCTGAATTATCCCAATAGTTATAGTTTTGATTTCAAAGATGTTAGCTACTATTGTTGGGGCTTGTACACTGAATTCTTCCCTTGTAAACCGTGCCCTCTCATACTCTGACAGTGTTCTTCTTGGTTCAACCATGGTTACAAATTCTGTGCTGTTACTATCACTATCCACTTCCACACCTGGCCTCCTTTGGAGTCTCCTCAACAACATTAAGGTTTTCTCTAGTTCTCCACTTCCTTCTACTAACTCCATGGGATTAGCTCTGGTCATAAACAGTTAACTGTAAACAAGAGTAGCAGCAATAAGTCTTCAATGATGCATGAGTATAATAATAGTATATTAATAAAAATAATTGGCTAAAACACTAAGCTACAAGTTTTCCTAGAATCTCTCAACAGTGTTCACCGGCAACGGCGCCAAAAACTTGACGAACACGTTATGGGTGTGCAAATTGTGCATATATATAAGCATGCAAGTATGGACTTAATACTACAATTGATCCATTATACCACAAGTATACGGGTTGTCAAGTAGTACCTCGTGGATGAGCACGAGGGTCGTATTTCCCATTAATAATAAGAGGCTCCTATTACTTCCTTTTCATTCTTTCTTTAGTTTTACTTGTATGACATTATTGAACAATACAATTGGAGACATCGTTAAGCACACTTAGAAGGAGTTGGAAATATGTACTAAAGTTATTTTGATTATTAATTATGGTAAGTATTAAGTGTCAATCATGTTCTAGGTTGGAACTGGGGGAATTCTGACAGGGGCCCGAAAGTGCACGGGTTGTCGAAGTAATAAAATACCCCTGATAAGTGCTTGTGTTATAGTATCGCGAAGCGCTATTATCTTACATTAAGCATACCTTTTATCAGGTTTTATCACTAAATGTGTGCATTTGTGTTCTCTTGTGCATTGAAGGTATTGTGGACCCTAATTGGAGAAGAAGAATGAAATTAGGTCACGTTAGCCAATGTTGGGATGTTCTCGGACCAAGCAAGGAACGAAGCACGTATTTGGACTTGTGGATGTGTGCCAACCTCTTTTGGAGGGGCACAAAGGCAGTCACATTCACAACAAGTCCAATCCGTGTTACTTAGGAGAATCTCGCGAAAGAAGAAGACTTGAAGCAATCGGCGCGACCTACCGTTGCTTGTGTGCCCAAGTAATGGCCTCGATGAAGAACAATGGACCCGGGAGGCGTTTCGGCAAGTTACCAAGCCTGTTCAGCTGAAGATTAGTGTTCCAGAGAAGTCACACGGGCGTGTGGAAATTCCACACGGCTGTGTGAGCCATTTTCCAGCCAGACAGAGAAGTCACACGGGCGTGTGGAAATTCCACACGGCCGTGTGTTTTGCAATTTCAGCCATCCAGTGAAGACACACGGGCGTGTGGAAATTCCACACGGCCGTGTGAAATTAATTTTTCAGCCGAGACAGAAGCTTCACACGGGCGTGTGGAAATTCCACACGGCCGTGTGAAGCCCCCGATAAGTCCAATTTTAAAGCCGCGATTCAACAATATAAAAGGGGATTTTTGCAACCTTTGGAGGGATCTTTTGGACCTATCTTTTCCCCAACTTTCTGGAGTGCGGCTAGGGTTTCGGAGAGGGTTTCGTGGAGGTTCTAGCGCGTCGTCGGCATCGATTTCGAGGTTCGACGTTTGCACAAGACCACGGTCACACTAATTCGAGGGGGTTTTTCATTGATGTCTATGTTTTATGCTTTATTTTTCACGTTGATGAACATGTATAGCTCTATGAGGAGCTAAACCCCTCGAGGGGTATTCGGACTTGTAAACTTTAGGGTTTCTTATGTTTCTTTGACATTGATTATTATGCTTTCCATCATTGATGAATAAAATTGAGTTTTTAATCTTGATTATCCTTTCATATTGTTTTCCCTTAAACGTGACATTAGGGTTGAGAGCAATCTAGGCTTTCCTTTGGAGGTGTGACAACTCCTATAGGATTAGACTACTCAAGATTAACGAGGGTTGAGAGGGAGAGTTGTGAGGTAGCAATGTACCCCTTTCCCCTTCGATGTGATTTCTCCCTACCTCCGATTCCTTGATTTAATAGCGGTCGAAATAGAGTGAAGCAATAGATAGATAAACTCCCCTAGGGCTTAGTTACGTAAGTAATATAGTGGAGGGTTGTAGTGAATCCTATTTGCTGGGGCTCAATCTAGACTAGGATTCTTCCACCTGGACCAAAGGGTTAGAATTACGTATAGGAACAGGTTTAATCACTAGGAATCCCTAGAGCATAATGCAACTCCACATAGTGTGAGGTTTAGGCAGATGGACTCCCATGGGGCTTAGTCATCTAGGTGACAGAGTGAAGGGTGTTGTGAATCCTAATACCGGGGCATAGTGTTGGAGTTAGTCACAGTTGTCCTTAGGTTTGGGACCGTGAGTCTTAGGATATCCTCGACTCAATTGACATTAATAGGAGAGCATAATATTATAGTCTTGCACTTGAAACATAGACCCTAGAGGTAGCTTGTCCGGATACCCCCCTTTACTCATTGTTAGTCCTTCTCGATTTTCCTACTTGCACTTCTTTCTTCCATCTCTCTATTTAGTTTATTGCTTTGCATTATTTTCACTCATCAATCTTATTATCGTTCTCCGTATTCTGCATAGCTTAATTAGTGAAACCTTATATTCTATCTCCCTATTCCCTGTGGATTCGACTACCTTCTCACCAAGGTAAATTTATTACTTCGACAAACCCGTGCACTTGCGGGATACACGCAAAGGGTCGTGTCCAGTTTTTGGCGCCGTTGCCGGGGAATTGGCGTTTTAGATATTTGTTTTTCACTATTTTAGCTATTCACTTCGCATTCTATTTCATATTTTCTTTACCTATCATTGTTCTTATTTTTCTTTTCTTTGTTTTCGGCTCCAGGTTATGACCCATGGGAACCCTTCAATACTTGTTGAAGGAGACCCAGACATTGGAAGAAGAACACATCGTAAAGGGAAAGAACCTGCACAAGAAGCATCAAATCAAGCCGATATTGAGACAGAAGGGTCAGAGACAATGGCAGAACAGAACGAGCAGCGAACGTTGTCCGATTTTGCTAGACCCGCAGTTATGGGGACCCAATCAAGCATCGTGAGGCCCCCAATTACAGCAATGAATTTCGAATTGAAGCCGTCGTTCATTCAGATGTTGCAACAGTCCGCACAGTTTAATGGGTTAGCCGATGAAGACCCTAATAGTCACATAGAAAATTTCTTGGAAGTGTGTGACATGTTGAAGATAAATGGAGTGACAGACGATGCAATTCGATTGAGAGCCTTCCCATTTTCATTGAAAGGAAAAGCAAGGCATTGGTTGCACTCATTACCTAGAGCCTCCATTACTACGTGGGAGGAAATGGCCGAGGCATTCTTGGCTAGATACTTTCCACCGGGAAAATCTGCAAGACTCCGTAATGAGATATCTTCCTTTGTACAGATGGAATTGGAGTCTCTATTCGAGACATGGGACAGGTTCAAAGAGCTCCTTCGCAAATGTCCGCAACATGGATTTCCCGAGTGGATGATTATTCACACATTTTACAACGGGTTGAATCCGAGTACAAAGCAACTCTTAGATGCGGTGGCCGGAGGGACTCTTGGAAGCAAGACTCCCGGTGAAGCTCGGCACCTTGTAGAGGAGATGGCTATGAATAGCTATCAATGGAACTCAAGGGATAGGAAAAAGGTTGCCGGAATTCATGAGGTTGATGCGGTTACATCGTTGGCAGCACAAGTCGAGTCATTGAGTAAGAAGTTAGACTCCCTAACTTCACCAAGAGTTGCGGCCATAACTACATGTAACGGTTGTGGAGGAGGACATGCTTCAAGTGATTGTCCTATTGCCATAGGAGGTACTAGTGCTGTGGAGCAAGCCGACTTTGTTGGAAACACGTATAGAGGACAAGGCCAAGGTAACCCGTATAGTGGTACATACAATCCGGGATGGAAGAACCATCCAAACTTCTCTTGGAGCAATCAAGGACAGTCACAACAGAACAAAAATAGTGCACCACCGGGATTTCAAAGTCAACAAGCTCCGAATTTAGAAAGCCGAGTGACCGGGTTGGAGGGAAAGATGACTGACCTAGAGAGAGCCCTCACACGGTTCGTTTCTTCTTCGGACGCAAGGTTCCAATCGGTGGAAGCTACTCTTCGTAATCACACCGCCTCCCTACACAACTTGGAGAACCAAGTAGGGCAAATTGCGAAGACTTTGGCGGAGAGACCTCAAGGTAGTTTGCCTAGCAATACGGAGACCAACCCAAGAGAACAACTAAAGGCAATTACCTTGAGAAGTGGTAAGGAGGTTGAGGGACATCTCCCTCTTGAGAAGACTAAGGACTCACCCGAAGTCGTGGAAATAGAGGATGGAGCACCAAAGGAGAAAGAGGTGGCACCCCCACCTTACAAGCCGAGAATTCCCTATCCTTCACGATTGAAGAATGACCAAGACAATGAGCAATACAAGAAATTTCTGGGTGTCTTCAAGCAATTGCACATCAACATTCCATTCGCGGAAGCATTAGCCCAAATGCCCAAGTACGCGAAGTTCTTAAAAGACCTCTTGACCAATAAGAGGAAGTTAGAGGAAAGTGCATCCGTCATCCTCGATGCAAACTGTTCGGCAGTGCTACAGAAGAATATGCCAAGCAAGAGGAAGGACCCCGGAAGTTTTATCATACCGTGCAATATTGGTGATATGGGTGAGGAGATGGCACTAGCCGACTCGGGGGCAAGCATCAATGTCATGCCCTACACGTTCTTCCAAAAGCTAGGCTTGGGCGAGCCTAGACCTACCCGGATGACACTTCAGCTTGCGGATAGATCGGTGAGGCATCCGAGGGGTATTGTTGAAGATGTGTTGGTGAAAGTGGATAAGTACATTTTCCCGGTCGACTTTGTAGTGCTCGATGTAGACGAGGATGTCGAGGTGCCGCTGATCCTTGGGAGGCCGTTCTTACGCATTTCCAAAGCTTTGATAGACATGGGCGGTGGAGAGCTCACACTTAGGGTTGGGGACGACAAGCTCACTTACCGCCTTGCCGAAGCCATGCGACATTCTCTTGATTTTGATGATGCTCTATATTATCTTGATGTCACTGATGATTGCATTGATGAATATATGCAGGATATGTTTAACCCGGATCCATATGAAGGGTGGCCAGACCAAGACATGGAGACTGAAGAGGAAGAAGTGCTCGCGCTTGTTTCAGTTGAAACAGACATCAAGAAGGAGAAGGAGCTTAGAAAGAAAGTCCTTCGGAGATTGAAGAGGTCGAGACGTCGCCACAAAAAGAACCCCAACAAGAAAGGGGATGAGCATTCACGGAGTAAGGGTGTTTCACCCATGTGTGGTAACAAACTCGATAATTCTCCCTCTACCTTGCAACGATTATGCAATGCTTGCTTTCAAATTATAGGGAAGAGGGCAAATTCCACTCATGAACCTCCGTAAGGTAAGACAGGTACGTCAAGCTAAGTGACGTTAAACAAGCGCTTCTTGGGAGGCAACCCAAGTGTTTTGCAGTTTTTCTAGGACCTAGTTTAGTTTTAGGATTGAATAAAAGTCTTAGCAATGGTGTCCAAATTTTCATGTGCATATGCTGAGTTTTCATGTGGATTTTCGATTATTTACGTGTGCCTTAACGTTAATTGACGAAGTTTGAGTCGGTTGAGTGTGTTTTCGATAGTCTCTGGTCGTGTTTTTATGGTTTATACAGGCTCTAAGTGTTTTAAAAGAGTTTCTGAATTTTTCTGAGAGTCTGTAAAATTTTCTAAGTAAACCAGAGAAAACACACGGCCGTGTGGAATTAACACACGGCTGTGTGTTACCAATTGGAGCTCAACCAGAGAAGACACAGGGGCGTGACTTTGCCCCTGTGAAAAACTTCAGAAGGGGCACACGGCCGTGTGGAATTAACACACGGCCGTGTGAAATTTCGCAGAACTTCAACTCTTTTCCAGAGAGTCCACAGGGGCGTGTGGATGCCCCTGTGAGTGCCACTGTGCTAAGGCACACGGCCGTGTGAGATTTCCACACGGCCGTGTGAAAATTCTGCAGGAATTCCCTTTCATCCCGAGAAACCACAGGGGCGTGTGTGAGCCCCTGTGGGAGAGCTTGTCAAGGCACACGGCCGTGTGGATTATTCACACGGCCGTGTGAAACATTTATTGTTTCTCGGGCGAGTCAGAGAAGCCACAGGGGCGTGTGAGGTGCCCCTGTGGACGGCCTTGTGTTCTTGGCCAAGTTGGGCACACGGCCGTGTGGATGTTTCACACGGCCGTGTGAAAATTTTTCAGAGAGCGTCTGTATTTTCCCGAGAGTCCACAGGCCCGTGTGGGTGGCCCTGTGTAGACCCCTGTGGAGGCACACGGCCGTGTGGAATTAACACACGGCCGTGTGAGGTAGTTCAGAGAATGACCAGAGTGCGCACAGGGGCTTGTGTTGGCCCCTGTGAACCCTAATTTCTGAGGCACACGGCCGTGTGGTTACTTCACACGGCCGTGTGAATTTCCAGAACTTCAAAAGCCGCGCGTTTTTCTTATAGAAATCACTTGTGCCTCTTCATTCTCCACTCTAAACTTCTCTCCTACCCTCTCTATCACTTCCCCGACTTTCTCTGAGGTTTTTGAAGGAATTTGTTCGAGTTTTCCGGCCGTATTACTTTGTTTTTCATCTTCACCGCCAGTGAGACCTTCAGTACCTTTTTCTTCGTCAATTCTTGATTCAATTCGTTCTTTTATACAATTTTGCTTGGTTTGAATGTTTACATTACATACGAGCATGCTTAGAATGAAATTAGAACGAATTTAGATGTAAATTGTGGATTTTTAACCCCACGGCCGTGATGCTTTGCCCGTCAGAAACTCCACACGGGCGTGTGGAATTAACACACGGCCGTGTGGATTTCTACAGATTGGTTATTTTGAACTGTTTTTGATTGTTTTCTTTTCCAATCTTACAGGAATGTCTTCTAGACCCAGGAAATCGACAGGGAAGCGCCCCGGTGAGCCCACACCTCCTCCAGCAGAGACAGAGTTCAGTATAACCGAGCATCAGGTTCGGTTCGAGCGTTTATCAGGACTCCGTTGTGGAAAGACGAGATATTTGGATTTGAGTATAGTGAGGAGTATTCAGGGGGGAGACAGCGTCGCAGATGAGATTGGCGAGTTGCTCTCAGTGGGTAGCTGGGAGAGATTGATGGTTATCCGGGACTCGGTGATCCGACCGCTCACCTTAGAGGTACTGGCGTCGTTTGAGTTCGACCGGGGATACAGCAGTTTCACCGAGGGCACCACAGTTCAGTTCAGAGCCCTCGGTCGACATTACAGCCTCAGTATGAGCCAGTTTTCGATCGGGATGGGCCTCTATGAGGAGGCATTTACCGAGACTGAGGAGTATTCTTTACTTCCTACCGACTACCCAGGTACCGTGACACCGCAGCAGGCGTATAGCAGACTTTGTGGTCAGGGTCAGTACGAGCCGGGTGTCTCCAAGGCTTCATGCCTTTCTCGACCTGCCTATAGATGTCTACACGCAGTTATGAGCAGATCTATTAGTGGCAGGGGAGACAGTACTGGTGTTCTGAGTCGCCAGGAGCTCCTCTACTTGTATTCGATGGTGGAGAGTGAGCCACTCCACCTGGGGCACATTGTGGCCGACTACATTCGCCATCAGGGCCAGTACCCCAGGGTAGGACTTATCTTTGCAGGCCCCTACATCACCAGACTTCTCATTGGCCTGGGGCTCAGAGATGGAGTCAGGGGAGCAGAGAAGACAAACGTACCAGTTCCCCTGGGCACAGATACCTTGAGGATGATGGGTATGATCCGCAGAGGAGGATCAGGGACGTATACCTGGATTATACCCCATACAGAGCAGGGCGAGGGGTCCCGGGTAGCATTGGAGCCACCCCCGCAGGACACAGAGACCGAGGTACCCCCCACCGCGCCGGAGCCACCTCCGGTGCGGATGTTTTCACCGTCTCGAGGCCAGGACAGACTGGAGCGCCTCGAGAGCGCAGTGGGGATCCTACAGACCGAGGTGGCCGAGGTTAGGGCCACACAGATTACACAGCACCAGGAGGTGATGGCGCAGTTCCAGAGCTTGCGACAGATCTTCGAGCAGATTGTCGCCTCCTCCTCCTTCGTGGTCCGACCTCGGGTTTCTCCTCCACCACCTTCTCCCCCGACATCAGCCGATCCACCAGCAGACCCAGAGCCTCCAGCAGCACCAGAGGCCACCACTCAGGACACCGACGCTGAGGCGTCTTAGATTTTAGATTCTTTTCTTTTATTTGTCATTTCTGTATATCTTTACTTTATTTTGGACTTGTAGTACTCAGAAAGGATTCTCCTTCTGAGTATAGCTTTTATTTTGCTTTTTCTTTTTATCTCGAGTTGTATTCATTGCTTTACATTTTATATACTCGAGTTTTATTGAGCTTTACTGAACCCTCGTTTATGTGTGCGCAGATGGTCTTGGATGTAAGGATTTTGAGGAATAGTCATTGACACGGTCATGGAATCGTGTGTGCTCCACGAACCATTGAGACTCAACTCTCAATGACCTAGCTTCATCAAAGGCAACACTTGGAGTTCAGGGGAGTAATGTTTCAATTGCCACTTCCACACTAATTGCTTTTATCGTTTTCACTTATTATTGTGCTTATATGCGTACATTGAGGACAATGTACATCTTAAGTGTGGGGGGGAGTTCACATTGCACACACCTTTACTTGTGCGTTCAATTGCTTATGCTAATGTAGCCTATGGCGGTTCACCTCAGTTGCAACGGTTGTATTCTTATAGTTTAGGAGAATTTTCAACATTGTATCCTATCATACTCTAGTTTTCACTTGAATTTTAGGGAATTTTTGCTCGAATCATCTTAGTACACAACTTACTCTTGGAATCTTTTGGAAACTCAATCTTGAAGTTTTTTTTTTTTAAGGACAAGTTTATCATCGTTCTTAGTTTTACTTTGGAAAATGCAAAAAAAAAAAAAAAAAAAGTATATGAGTTTGTAAATATTAGCTTTGTTTTGATTATGCATTTGGGGTGGAAAGAGCTACCTCCTATGATGTATGAAGCTACTCTCATAAGTCGGATACAAGTTATGCCCTAATGAGAGAAAGAGCTATCTCATGGGATGCGTGAAAGCTACTACCCCGGTAGAAAGAGCTACCTCCTCGAAAGAGTGAAAGCCACCTTTGGCGGCCGCCTAGGAAAGGGCTACCTTCAAGGATGTGTGAAGCTACTACTTCCACCTTTATTTTTTTTTTATCTTTGTATATAAATAAGTCCTTTTTAATCAAAGTTTGAGGAGTACTCGTTGGTTCTCTTGAGTAAGATCGCACACACCAACACGCTTTCGAGTTTTCATCCTTTTTGATTCAAGTTTTTATCTAGAGCATTGATAACCTTATGCAATGTTTTAATTTTCCCTTACTTGTAGAATGCTTCTTTTGCATACTTTTGGTGAACCTAAGGCCAAGCACTTTCAATTGTTCTTCCCAAGTACTTTCACGTTCTATTTTGCTTGAGGACAAGCAAAAGCTTAAGTGTGGGGGGGTTTGATAAGTGCTTGTGTTATAGTATCGCGAAGCACTATTATCTTACATTAAGCATACCTTTTATCAGGTTTTATCACTAAATGTGTGCATTTGTGTTCTCTTGTGCATTGAAGGTATTGTGGAGCCTAATTGGAGAAGAAGAATGAAATTAGGTCGCGTTCGCCAATGTTGGGATGTTCTCGGACCAAGCAAGGAACGAAGCACGTATTTGGACTTGTGGATGTGTGCCAACCTCTTTTGGAGGGGCACAAAGGCAGTCACATTCACAACAAGTCCAATCCGTGTTACTTAGGAGAATCTCGCGAAAGAAGAAGACTTGAAGCAATCGGCGCGACCTACCGTTGCTTGTGTGCCCAAGTAATGGCCTCGATGAAGAACAATGGACCCGGGAGGCGTTTCGGCAAGTTACCAAGCCTGTTCAGCTGAAGATTAGTGTTCCAGAGAAGTCACACGGGCGTGTGGAAATTCCACACGGCCGTGTGAGCCATTTTCCAGCCAGACAGAGAAGTCACACGGGCGTGTGGAAATTCCACACGGCCGTGTGTTTTGCAATTTCAGCCATCCAGTGAAGACACACGGGCGTGTGGAAATTCCACACGGCCGTGTGAAATTAATTTTTCAGCCGAGACAGAAGCTTCACACGGGCGTGTGGAAATTCCACACGGCCGTGTGAAGCCCCCGATAAGTCCAATTTTAAAGCCGCGATTCAACAATATAAAAGGGGATTTTTGCAACCTTTGGAGGGATCTTTTGGACCTATCTTTTCCCCAACTTTCTGGAGTGCGGCTAGGGTTTCGGAGAGGGTTTCGTGGAGGTTCTAGCGCGTCGTCGGCATCGATTTCGAGGTTCGACGTTTGCACAAGACCACGGTCACACTAATTCGAGGGGGTTTTTCATTGATGTCTATGTTTTATGCTTTATTTTTCACGTTGATGAACATGTATAGCTCTATGAGGAGCTAAACCCCTCGAGGGGTATTCGGACTTGTAAACTTTAGGGTTTCTTATGTTTCTTTGACATTGATTATTATGCTTTCCATCATTGATGAATAAAATTGAGTTTTTAATCTTGATTATCCTTTCATATTGTTTTCCCTTAAACGTGACATTAGGGTTGAGAGCAATCTAGGCTTTCCTTTGGAGGTGTGACAACTCCTATAGGATTAGACTACTCAAGATTAACGAGGGTTGAGAGGGAGAGTTGTGAGGTAGCAATGTACCCCTTTCCCCTTCGATGTGATTTCTCCCTACCTCCGATTCCTTGATTTAATAGCGGTCGAAATAGAGTGAAGCAATAGATAGATAAACTCCCCTAGGGCTTAGTTACGTAAGTAATATAGTGGAGGGTTGTAGTGAATCCTATTTGCTGGGGCTCAATCTAGACTAGGATTCTTCCACCTGGACCAAAGGGTTAGAATTACGTATAGGAACAGGTTTAATCACTAGGAATCCCTAGAGCATAATGCAACTCCACATAGTGTGAGGTTTAGGCAGATGGACTCCCATGGGGCTTAGTCATCTAGGTGACAGAGTGAAGGGTGTTGTGAATCCTAATACCGGGGCATAGTGAGGGGGCGAAGCCCAGCTGTCGCTCGTAGGAGGGCAGTCTCTCACAAAAAGTTTAAATTTCCTTAGAAGTTGATTTAATGATGATTTATGGTGAATTTATGCTTTAAAAGCTCTTTAAAGTTGTATTCTGCCAAAAGTCTAGTATTTTGTGAAAGCTGGAAATTATTTGAGAAAATTGATGTTTATATATGTTATATATGCTGTATTCAATTAATTGAAATTATTGAGCCACTATCGACCAACTGAAATGTGTTACAGTTGCAGGAGCAGGACCCTTATAGATTGCATGTGCGAGTATAGATCCAGGCAGTGTTGAGTTCAGAGTTTCAGTGGGTCCCTTTCCTTTCTTCTGTTTGGTGTCGTGATTTTGTAGCGGTTGTACCCGCATGTTGGAGTGATTATGATTGTTGTATTCCTGTATTTGAACCTGTAGTTTGTTTAAAAGTTGTTATTTGTGAATTGTAAGTCTGGTTTGGGTTGTCAAGTGTGTCAGTTTTCCAGTTAAAAGAAATTTTAACTGATGGGTGCCACATTTACCTCGGTAGAAGGGGTGGGTGTGACATCTTTTGGTATCAGAGCTGTAGGTTGAGATATCCCTTGTCGGTAGAGATCACGGTTTGTGATATAAGCCTAAGTTGAGAAGTCAAAGCCTAAGGTTAGAGGTTCAGTAGTGATTAGACCGTAAGGTAAGGGCCAGTAGAAATTATTGAGAATCTCCAATCGGGTTAAAACCTAAGCTGCATATTACAGACGAGGAGTGATACTATGGTTTGACATTTGAGGCAGAGAATTGAGTATGATACTGTGATCAGGTTCACTTTGATTGTTAGTAAATAGTTGATTCTACTTTTTTTTGAGGATTCTTCTGTACTATTGAGCAGATTTGGAACAAGAGAACAAGTGTTGAAATAAGTAAGTGAATTCAGGGACGTCAGATCGATACCTGCTAATGAAATTTCGAGGACGAAATTTTCTTAAGGGGGAAGGATTGTAATACCCTGAACCTTTGGATATATGTAAGTAATTATATTCAGGGTATTATAACAGTTACAGTAAGATTTTACTTGCAGATCAATTTTGCTGAGAAACCCAAGTGGAAATAGTAAGGACTTTATTGTGATAGTTTATAGTAAATTTTGGGTTCAGAAATAATAAAAAGGACTTGATCAAAACTGTTTTCCAAAAACCAAGGACTGAAAGGAAATTTTGTAGGGACTTTTTGGAAAGAGTATTTCATGATTTAGGGATCATTGGAGAAGTTTCAGGGACCGTTTTATAATATATTATATTTTCAGGGACTATTGGTAAAGTTTGGCTGAAGATTTTATTGAGAGAGAGATCTAGAATGAATGGGTTCTTTGTTTTCTCTTCATCCTCTTCTCCTTAACCATGCTACAGTAGCCCCGAGAAAGAAAAAGAAAGAAATAAAGAGAAAAGAATGGAAAAATGGGAGAGATGATGCTTGATGGTTGATGGAGGGAGAATAGAATGAAGTATTCTTTGGCCTTTGGTAAGTATTTTGATGGTTTATTCATTGGTATACTTGGATGCATGTGTGTGTATTTTGGATTGATTTCTTGAGGAAGAAGAAGAGTTTATCATGGAAATGATGAGATTGTTGTTAGTTTTGATTGTTATCTCAAACTTGTTTGTAAATACTTGTATTTTGAGTGGGATTTTGCTTGGATTGATGAAGAAATTTTCGGACTTACTGTAGATTACTGTAGCACCGAGATTAGGGTTTGTTTTGGGTTAATTAAGAGATGATGATGATGATTTAGAGGCTAATGAAGATGGTTGGATGAAACTGGTTGGGTTTAACCATGTTATTTTGGTTGGATCAAGTCAAGTGAGAATTGGTTGAGTTTAAATTGAAATTGGTTGAGTTGGGTTTGGATTGATTTGGTTGGGCTTGATCAAATCAAGTTGAGATGGGTTTGGGCTTGGTTCAGGTTTGGGCTATTTGGTTCGGGCTGAATCAATTGAAGAAGAATTTGGGTTCAGTTGAACCAAGCTGGTTCAAGGGATTTGTATAAGAATTGGAATTGGTTCAGTGAAATTGAGATTGGTTCAGGTTGATTCAGGAGGGTTTGGCCTAAATTGGATGGGTTTAAGTGCAATTGGAGATTGGTTTGATTATGCAAAGCCGGGTTTTAATCGATTGGAGTGATTGGGCCCAATTAGAGAGTTTGTTATTGGTTTCTTGTAATTTCTTTTGGGTTCAGTTATGTCTTTAGGTTGTTATATGTATTTATTTTATTATGTTATCCTTTTAGGTGTTGATCAGGCTTGGGGAAGAGTTCCGGGTCTAGCAAAAACCCAAGGGGGGACCAGGTGAGTTGGTAGTGGCTATTATTTTTGAAAAATTGGTTAAATATTATTATTATTATTATTATTTTGAATAATCGGTAATTATTATTATTATTATGACATTATTATTTAACAGCTAGTATTTTGGAAATTATTATTTAATTATTTGATTTTATTATGTTTAATTATGTATAATGGTGGGTGATACGCATATTGAAATATTGGCAATCGTATTTATAAATCCGTTTGGTATAATTATACGTATTTTTGAATAGTGAAAATACATGTACACATGATTTAATTATTCATTTCAAGTATTTATTTTAAAGGCTATGTGTATCGTGATTTTCAGATGATATGTGAAACCATGTATGCGTTTTTAAATGATTTTAGCGGCAATGTTTGTGGTATTGGTTTTCATTCCTGGTATAGGAATGGTATTGTGATTTTGGATTTTATTGATGTTATGCATGGACTGTACTGTAGAGCTTGTACAGATTTTATGGTGGTATCTTACTGCAGTAAGTGGTCTCCACGGCCAGCCTTTTGAGGTGGCGTGCTAGACTGATTGTTATCTACGAGGGCCAGGTTCAGGTGGGAGTGTAGAGCCCTGACTGGATATTCATCGGGTAGCCGGAGTCACCAACCTGTGAACCGATGGGTCAACGTTAAGGGCATGAGTACCTTGACGGCTCTGAACCTAGCCATGGCCACGGCGAAGGTTTAGAGAGATTTCTAGACCATTTCATGCTGGGTGCGTATTGTGGGTTGAGTTTGTTTTTCAGATGTTGTTTTGGATTGTGATGAGGGGGCGAAGCCCAGCTGTCGCTCGTAGGAGGGCAGTCTCTCACAAAAAGTTTAAATTTCCTTAGAAGTTGATTTAATGATGATTTATGGTGAATTTATGCTTTAAAAGCTCTTTAAAGTTGTATTCTGCCAAAAGTCTAGTATTTTGTGAAAGCTGGAAATTATTTGAGAAAATTGATGTTTATATATGTTATATATGCTGTATTCAATTAATTGAAATTATTGAGCCACTATCGACCAACTGAAATGTGTTACAGTTGCAGGAGCAGGACCCTTATAGATTGCATGTGCGAGTATAGATCCAGGCAGTGTTGAGTTCAGAGTTTCAGTGGGTCCCTTTCCTTTCTTCTGTTTGGTGTCGTGATTTTGTAGCGGTTGTACCCGCATGTTGGAGTGATTATGATTGTTGTATTCCTGTATTTGAACCTGTAGTTTGTTTAAAAGTTGTTATTTGTGAATTGTAAGTCTGGTTTGGGTTGTCAAGTGTGTCAGTTTTCCAGTTAAAAGAAATTTTAACTGATGGGTGCCACATTTACCTCGGTAGAAGGGGTGGGTGTGACAAAAATAATCGGTAAAATCAAGAATTAAAAGAGAAGTGTGGAAGACGAGAGAGTGCAAGTAAGAGTAAAAGAGTAGGACTAGCAATGGGAAAAGATGGGTATTCAGACAAGCTACCCCTAGGACTTATGCTTCTAGTGCAAGACAATGCTATTATACCTTCCTATTGATGTTAATTGAGTCGAAGAAATCCTTAAATACACGGTCCCAAACCTAAGGTCAACCGTGACTAATCTCAACACTATGTTCTAGTAATTAGGTTTCACTACGACCCTTGACTCTCGTTGACCTGTCAACTAAGGCCTAGGGGAGTCTATCTACCTAAGCCTCACACTATGTGGAATTGCCTTAAGTTCTAGGGACTCCTAGTGATTAACCCTGTTCCTATGTACAGTTCTAACCCTTTGGTCCAGGTGAGAGAACCTTAGTCTAAATTAAGTCCCGGTGCTAAGATTCACTTTAACCCTATACTTTGGTATTTGTGCAATAAAGCCCAAGGGGAGTTTATCGCCTAGCACCTAACTCTATCTCAACCGCGAATAAATCATGGAACATGGAGGTAGGGAGAATCACATCGGAGGGGAAAGGGGACGTTCCGCCACCTCACGACTCACCCTCTCAACCCTCTTCAACCCTAAGTAGTCTAATCCTATAGGAGTTGTCACATCTCCAAAGGATAACCTAGATTGTTCTCAACCCTAGTGTCAAGGCTAAGGGAAAACAATAATAAAAGAAAAGAATTTAAGATTGAAACTCAACTTTATTCATCAATTATGGAAAAGCATAATAGCAATGTCAAAGAAACATAATAATCCTATGGTTTACAAGTCCGAATACCCACAAGGGGTTTAGCTCCTCATGGAGCTATACAAATCCATGAAAATAATAATAAGAACACAATTTGAATGCATAGATGAAAACCCCCTTGTGTGCGATGTGGCCGTGGTCTTGTGCCGCCGTAAGACGTTGATGTCGACGCTGATGATGCGCTTCAAACCTTCACGAAGTCCTCTCCAAACCCTAGCCGCGCCTCTCCAGAAGTTAGGGCAAAGAAGAGCCAAAAAGATAACCAAAACAGTCTCCAAAACGGGCTTTTATAATGTTGAGTCAGGGCTTTAAAATTTAATTTATCGGTATTTCACACGGCTGTGTGGAATTTCCACACACCCATGTGAACTCTCTGGTTTTCTGAATTTCGGCCAAAATAGAACATTAGCTTGCTACAATGTTTTGCTACATCAACTTGCTACAGTGCTGCTACAGTAACTCGCCGAAACGCTCCCGAATTCATCGTTCTTCATCGAGGTCATTGAATTGGGCACACAATCAACAGTTGATCGTGCCGATTGCTTTAGGTATCCTAATTGGTGAAGTTCTCCTTGTTAGCATGAGCTAGACTTATTGTGAATGTGACTGCCTTTGTTCCCCTCCAAAGGAGATTGGCACACACTCACAAGTCTATGCCCATGCCTTGCTCCTTGCTTAGTGCGAGAATCTCCCCAACAACGGCAAACACGATCTAACTTCGTTCCTTTTCTCCAATTTATCTTCACAACCCTACAATGCACAAAAGTAAACAAATGCACATTTTTTAGTGATAAAATCTGATTAAATCAATGCTTACTGCAAGATAATAACGCTTCGCATTACTATAACACAAGCACTTATCAAACCCCCCCCCCCACACTTAAGCTTTTGCTTGTTCTCAAGCAAAAATAAAACGTGAACATACTTGGGAAGAACAATTGAAAGTGCTCGGCCTTAGGTTCACCAAAAGTATGCGAAGGAAACATTCTACAAGTAAGGGGAAATCAAAACATCGCATAAAGATATCATTGCTCTAGCTAAAAACATGAATCAAAAAGGTCAATCAACTCGAAAATGTGTAAGTGTGTGTGAACTCAAGACAACCCAATGAGTACTCCTCAAACTCTTGTTAACAAGGACTTATTTATATACAAAAATAAAGAGAAAGGAAGTAGTAGCTTCACACAACCTCGAAGGTAGCCCTTTCCTAAGCGGCCACTGATTGCTTCCCCGCAAGTGTACGGGATCGCCAAGTAATACCCTGTGAGTGACACGGGGGTCGTATTCCACTGGGGCCAAGGAAGTACTATTACTCACCCTCCATCTATTTTCTAGCCTACAATTCTTAGTGAAAAGAACAAAGTAAAGTAAACTAACTAACCTAATGGCCGGGTCACTAGCACACGAATGTAAATAAACAAGGGAGTATCAAGCACGAGAAGGGAGTGTTTGGATAAGGAATCCACCTAGGGTTGTCATTGAGGTCCAAACTAAGATGGTTTAAAATGTGTTGATGGCATTTAAGACCTAGAGATATCATAAATAGGTTAACCCCAATTTCTCGGCAACTAACCCCTAATCCCATACGAGTGTTAGCATGGACAAACGGCGAGTTATACATGTCGGATCCAATCTCCATTGAATGTGGAGAAGCTCACCAAACTTCCCTTAATGCCCTACAAGGCAAAAAGGGCACATCATCATTCCACAAAATTAACAAAGGAGAGATGGGGAGTAGTCATGCAAAGACTCAAACAAAACACAAAAAGAACACACAAGCTAGAAACTAAAGTCTAAAACAACAAAACAAAATGTCCATGCTAGTCCTTGTCCATTCACAATCATGATGTCCAATTCCCTCTTATTACAAGTGTTGCTAAGGGATAACAAAGATGAGACAATATCAGGCCCAAATATAAGAAAATCAAGGGTTTTCATGATGGGAGTGTGAAAGAATTCAAGATGTGCTACAGTAACTTCCGAAAAAAAAGTTGCAAGAGCTTCCCTTGTACATGGAGCATAAAAATTTTTACAAAGCTTGTAAATTACTCCAAAAACCCATAAAAATGACAAACAACCAATCTCCCATACATTGATATCCATTCATCTTTAAAAAAATAAGAGAAAGGGAGAGGAAATATTCATGCTCAAAGCTAGCGTTTAGAGAAAGGTACCTTGGGGGGTCGGTGAAGATAACAGCAAAACTCCCACAAATTCATGCAAATTAAGTCCTTGGAAGTATGAGAATCATGTATAGGAAGAAAAAAATGAAGAAAAATAGTGAAAGAATGATGGAAAACGGATGAGAAATGAGAGAGTTATGAAGAAAATGGTGAAGATATAAGTCCAAGACTCGTGGCATACGGCCCCCCCATACGGCCGTGAAGGGGGCCGTGAGCCCTAGGCCATTTTCACTGGAAATTTGTCATGACCCCATATACGGCCGTGAGGGGGGCCGTGAGACACAAGCCAAACTCACTGGAATCATCTCATGGCCCTCCAAACGGCCCCCTTAGGGCCGTGAGGACCTGGAAAGCTTCAAAAACTCTTCAAATGCAACCCAAAACACCCAATGAAGGCCATGAAGTGATTAAGAACACCTCTAACTTGAAAGAAATGCTTAAAAACTCGATGTAATGCATGATATAATAACAAAAACATGATTCTCAAGATGTTTATCAATTAAAACACACAAACAATGATAAGAAGAATGTACAAGGAAAACAAGCATGGACTTATTCAAACAAATAAAAACATGAAAGAAACACAAGCATACACAACAAATACACAAACCACACTCCACTAAAAACATAAAAAGAAGAAAATGAAGAATTTAAGGCTTGGGTTGCCTCCCAAGAAGCGCTTGTTTAACGCCATTAGCTCGACGTACCTCTTTCTTACCTAAGGAGGCTTGAAAACGGTGTGTTCATCCCGGCTAGAAGTGGCATAAGAACTACCAAGAAATATGAAACATACCTTCTGGGATGATGAAAATTTGGAGGTCAAGCATGAGTCACCTTTTGGCCTCCATGGAAAAAGCTTGGGCCGGGAGTTGTGCAATTTAAACTTGGGCGGATCCTTGGTTGATTTGAGCATCCTCCCCGCCTCTACTTTGATCCCGGCTGAATTTCCTTGGAGCTTCCTTAAGATTTGTTTTGGCCTCCAAGGAAATAGATATGGTTGAAGGCTTTTCAAACTCGGCATAGTTGGGTCCTTGGGTGGTGTAAACCTCCTACCCACATCTCCTTCTTCAACCAACGTCAATCTTCCTTTGATCACCCATAAAAATCGTTTGGGCCTCCAAGGAAATAGTTTTGGTTGGGACGTGTCTAGAATCGGCATTGGTGGGTCATTGGGTTGCTTCAACCCTCTACCCACATCTTCAGTTGTCCCGAATGATTCTCTTTTGTGTTTAGTGTTTTGAGTTATTTCTATGCTAAGGGCTTGCTCAAGTGATGTTGATGCAACTTTTTCTTCCATATTAGCAACCAAGACACCAAAGTCCTCATCCACCTCTTCTTGACAATTTCCTCTTCAATTTCATTGTTGTTCGTAGAATAGGGCTCTTTTGCTCGCTCATGAAATAATTGTTCAACCCGACTTTCTAGCTTGTGAAGAGAGGCTTGTATAGCCAAAAGGGTGGCATCAATGCCCTCAAATCGTGCATTATATTTGGCATCAAGGGCATGAAGTTCAGTGGTGATGGCTTCAAGTTTGGTATCGACGACTTGAAATCTAGTTTCAGTGTTTATCATGAATTTCGCCAATACATCCTCAATAGTAAATCTTTTTACTTGTGGTGCTTGATACTGAGGACCTTGAGGAGGGGAAACTTTTTGTTGTTGTTGCCCTTGATTCCCAGAAAAGTTTGGGTGGTATTTCCACTCCAGATTGTAAGTTGGGCCAAATGGATTTCCTTGTGGTCTTGACCCCCCCCCCATATGCTCAACATTCTGGACTTGTGCAACGGAGGAGCTAGCACCTTGCATCTTCCAATTGAATTGTACCTCACACAAAAGATAATACAAAGAACAAAGTCAAAATGAAAGAGTATAAAATAAAAGTAATATGAACAAGAAGAAAAATATCTACAAAGAGTATAGTGTACAAAGAAAAGAAAAAAGGCTAGAGCAATAGACTACAAGCTTTCCTAAATAGTTCCCCGGCAACGGCACCAAAAACTTGATTGCTTCCCCGCAAGTGTACGGGATCGCCAAGTAATACCCTGTGAGTGACACGGGGGTCGTATTCCACTGGGGCCAAGGAAGTACTATTACTCACCCTCCATCTATTTTCTAGCCTACAATTCTTAGTGAAAAGAACAAAGTAAAGTAAACTAACTAACCTAATGGCCGGGTCACTAGCACACGAATGTAAATAAACAAGGGAGTATCAAGCACGAGAAGGGAGTGTTTGGATAAGGAATCCACCTAGGGTTGTCATTGAGGTCCAAACTAAGATGGTTTAAAATGTGTTGATGGCATTTAAGACCTAGAGATATCATAAATAGGTTAACCCCAATTTCTCGGCGACTAACCCCTAATCCCATACGAGTGTTAATCGGAATCTCTCCGTATTAACCCACCTACGATCGCAAAGAGTTCAAGGAAATCTCTAATAGGAGTAAACCTATTATCCTTCGGCTTAAACCTAGCAATGGAGGGCTACCGGCACCCAATTTCTCGGCGTGTCGACACAAGAATCCCCTTTCAATCTCTCCTAGATCTAGTACATGTGAGTAGGTCACATCTATGCATACAACTCATAAAAGAATTACGGATTTCTCCACAAATGTAATTCTAGACATGAAAGCATGAAAGATTGAATCTCAAACAACCATCAAACTAAATTAATAACAACATCCAAAGTTCATACACAAGATTAACCCTAGGGTTCATCCAAATCCAAACACAATGATAAGCTAATCCCTCATTACAAGGGACACTTAAACAATATACAAGGAAGACAAAAACATAAAAGAAGCAATGAAAACCCCCTCTAGGTTGTGATCTCCTTGAATGGATGAGACTTCAAATGATGATGCAATGGTGGCTTAGATCTTCACACAAACTCCTTCTCCCTTGCTCCTCTCCCCCTTGGTGATGATGTGCGCTCGTTTCCCACAAGGATCGCCGCTGAAAGGTGGCCGGAAGGCCTCAAGAAGGTGCGGTGGTGGCGGCCTCAAAGGCCAAGTGAAAGTCCCTTTGTGTGCCCTAAAAACATCTATATATATTCCCGCAGTATCCCGGGGTGGATAGATGGATCCTGGGGTGGATAGGTAGGCAAAGACAAGGCAAAACTTGTCTCATGTGGGGGTGTATCCCGGGGTGGATAGATGGATCCCGGGGTGGATAGGGGGACGTGAACCTTAGTACAAAATCACTGTCTTTTGATGCTCACGGCCCCTTATACGGCCCCGTATGATGCACTGTTCACTCTTATGCACTTCCATCATTTCCAGCCCAAAACTCCTCAGGTGCAACAGCAACAGCAAATGCCTGAATTTCATCCTTTTTCGCCCCAAATTGCATTCTCGTGCTCCTCATGGCTCCCCCGTGTCCTACAACATAAATGATAGTCGATTAAGCACAAAACGGGCATCAATTCTTAACAAAATACATGCTAAGTGTACAAAATATGTATATTAAAACATATACATTTAGACACTTATCAGCCGCCAAAGGTGGCTTTCACTCTTTCGAGGAAGTAGCTCTTTCTACCAGGGTAGTAGCTTTCAAGCATCCCATGAGATAGCTCTTTCTCTCATTAGGGCATAACTTGTATCCGACTTATGAGAGTAGCTACATACTTCATAGGTGGTAGCTCTTTCCACCCCAAATGCATAAATAAAACAAAGAACATATTCACAAACTCATATATATTTTTTTTTTCTTTTTCTCATTTTCCAATTTTTTATATGCATTTTTCAAAGTAAAACTAAGAACGACGATAAACTTGTCCTTAAAAACTTCAAGATTGAGTTTCCAAAAGATTCCAAGAGTAAGTTGTGCAATATAAGGTAATCGAGCCAAAATTCCCTAAAAATTCAAGTAAAAACTAGAGCATGATAGAATACGATGTTAAAAATTCTCCTATACTCTAAGAATACTAACGTTGCAACTAAGGTGAACCGCCATAGGCTACATGAGCATAAGCAATTGAGCACACCAGTAAAGATGTGTGCAAAGTGAACCCCTCCCCCCCTCCCTTAAGATGTACATTGTCCCCAATGTATGCATGCAAGCACAATAAAAGTGAAGAAGTGTAAAACAATTAGTGTGGAAGTAGGCAATTGAAACATTACTCCCCTGAACTCCAAGTGTTACGTTTGATGGAGCTAGGTGTATTGAGAGTTGAGTCTCAATGGGTTGTGAAGCACACACGGTTCCATGACCGTGCCTATGACTGTTCCTTAAATTCATTACATCCAAGACCATCTGCGCACACACACACACAAGGTATTCAGTAACGCTCAAGAAAAACCAAAATAAAGCTCGAGTATATAAAGATATAAAAATGAAATACAACTCGAGACAAACTAAAGCAAAATAAAGCAAAATAAAGATAAACTTAGAAGGAAGATCCTTTCTGAGGACTACAAGTCCAAAATATAAAAGAAAAAAGTACAACTGAAGTAAAATAAAAAATAAAACTACGACGCCTCAGCGTCGGTGTCCTGTGAAGTAGCCTCTGGTGCTGCTGTAGGCTCTACTGGTGTGGGTGGATATGCTGCTGATGGAGCTGGTGAAACTAGTGGAGTAGGGGCCCGAGGATGGACCACAAATGGTGATGACACGGCCTGCTTAAGTAATCACTGTATAGTATCCAGCCGTGCCATCGTCTCTGCGTGCTGTGTGGTCTAGGTGGCTCTCAGCTCGGCCACCTCTATCTGTAGGACACCCACAGCACTCTCGAGGTGCTCAAATCTATCCTGGCCTCGAGATGGAGAGAAGATACACACTAGAGGTGGCTCCGGTGCTATGGGTGGTATCTCTACCTTTGCCTACCCTAGAGGTGGCTCTAATGCTGCCTGTGCCCCCTCGGCCTGATCTGACTTGGGAATGATCCATGTGTAGGCTCCTGGTCCCGCTCTGCGGACCATCCCCATCACCCTCAACGTCTCTGTGCTCAGGGGAGCTGGTACTGTCGTCTTCTCGACTCCCCGAACCCCATCTCTGAGCCCAAGCCGATAATCAATCGAGTAATGTATGGGCCTGCGAAGATAACTTCGACCTTGGGGTACTGGCCCTGATAGTGGATATACTATGCTAAGATGTGCCCCAGGTCGAGTGGCTCACTCTCCACCATCGAATGCAAGTACAGGAGCTCCTGGCGGCTCAGGACCTCGGTACTGTCTCTCCTGCCGCTCACTGATTGGCTCAGAATGGCATGGATGCACCTATATGAAGCCCTGGTCAAGCATGTGGCCTTGGACACCCTTGTCTTGTACTGTCCCTGACCACACAGTCTACTGTACGCGCAGGGGGGTCCGGGTACCCGGATAGTCTGTAGGTAGCAGCGCATACTCCTCTGTCTCAGTGATTACCTCGTCATAGAGGCCCATCCAGATTGAAAACTGTGTCACACTCAAACTGAAGTGCCGACCGAGTGCACGGAACTGAATGGAATCAGTATCTGTAAAGCTGTCGTACCCTCGGTCGAACTCGAAGGATGAAAGAACCTCAAGTGTGAGTGATCTGATAGCTGGCTCTCGAATGGATAATAGACGGCCCCAGCTACCGACAGCGAGCATCTCTTCAAAAACAATTCAAGAACACAATCTGCAGAAATCCACACGGCCGTGTGGAAATTCGACACGCCCGTGTGGAGCTTCTGGCGGACAGAGCTCCGCGACCTTGGAGGCCAAAATTTCAACTTTACATCAAATTTCATTCTAAATGCATTGTAAACATGTTTGCATACATTGTAATCATTCAACCCAAGCAAATTAACTGAAAAGAACGATTTAAATCAAGAATTATCGAAGAAAAAGGGTTTGAAGTTCTGACCGAAGGTGTGGATGAATAGAGTTGTGAAATCGGCCAGAAAACCTCAAATAAAACCTCTAAAAATCTCAGAGATGATCGGAGAATCAAAAAAGAGGGTCGGAGAGTGTTTTGGAGTGGAAACAAAAGAGGCGCGAATGAAATCTAAAATAAAACGTGCGGCTTTTGAAGTTCTGGAAATCCACACGGCCGTGTGGAATTTGCACATGGCCGTGTGCCTCTGAAATTAGGGTTCACAGGGGCCAGCACACGCCCTTGTGTGGACTCTGGTTTCACTCTGGACTACCCCACACGGCCGTGTGCCTTCACAGGGGAGTTCCACAGGGGCACCCACATGCCCTTGTGGTTTTACGGGAAACACAAAAGGTCTCTGAGAAATTTTCAAACGCCCGTGTGCCCGACCTGGCCAAGAACACAAGACCGATCACAGGGGCTCTCACACGCCCCTGTGACTTCTCTGGATCAACCCGAGAAACCCTAAGTGTTCCACATGGCCGTGTGAAGGATCCACACGGCCGTGTGCCTTTCACAAGCTCTCCACAGGGGCAGCCACACGCCCCTGTGGTTTCTCGGGTTGGAAGGGAACTCTCTACAGGTTTTCACACGGCCGTGTGGAATTTCCACACGGCCCTGTGCCTTAACACATGGGCACTCACAGGGGCACCCATATGCCCCTGTGGACTCTCTGGACCGAGAGCTTAAGCTCTGCAAGATTCTACACGGCCGTGTGGAAATTCCACACGGCCGTGTGCCCCTTTTGAGGTTGTTCACAGGGGCATGAACACGCCCCTGTGCCCTCTCTGGTTGAGCCCTAATTGGTAACACACGCCCGTGTGTAAATTCCACACGCTCGTGTGTTTTCTCTGGTTTACTTAGAAGAATTCACAAACTCACAGAAAAATTCAGAAACACAAATACGATGCTTGGAGCCTGTGAAAACCATCAAAACACGACCAGATACTATGGAAAACATGCTCAAACGACTCAAACTTCATCAATTTTCATTTAGGCACACGAAAACATCACAATCCACAAAACATATAACAGCACATGCATTAGAAACTTAGGACACCAACACTAAGACTTTTATTCATGCTAAAACTAAACTAGATCCTAGAAAAACTGTAAAACCTTGGGTTGCCTCCCAAGAAGTGCTTGTTTAACGTCACTTAGCTTGACGTACCTGCCTTACCTTACGAGGGTTTATGAATGAAGGTTGCCCTCTTCCCTACAACCTGAAAGCATGCAGTACATAATTTTTGTATAATAGAGGGAGAGTTAGCGATTTTGTTACCACACAAGGGTGAACCACCCTTACTCCGTTCTTGCTCATCCCCATTGTCCTTGGGTCTCTTCGTGTGGCGCCTCTTCGCTCTCTTCATCTTTCTCTTCATATTTTTCAGGAGTCCCGGGTCCGGCTTGATATCTTGCCTGACTAGACCAAGTGAAAGAACTTCTTCTTCTTTGATCTCCTCATCTTGGTCCAGCCACCCTTCATAATAAAATAGAAAGATGGAAGGCAAGAGAGTACAAGTAGGAGTAAATAGAGAAGAACAAGCAATGAGTAAAGATGGGTACCCGGACAAGCTACCCCCAGGACTTATGCTTCTAGTGTAAGACAATGCCATTATACTTTCCTATTGATGTTAATTGAGTCGAGGATATCTTTAAACACACGGTCCCAAACCTAAGGTCAATCGTGACTAACCCCAACACTATGCCCCGGCATTAGGTTTTCACTACGACCCTTGACTCTCGTTGACCTGTCAACTAAGCCCCAGGGGAGTCTATCTTCCTAAGCCTCACACTACGTGGGATTGGTTTAAGCTCTAGAGATTCCTAGTGATAAAACCTGTTCCTATGTATAGTTCTAACCCTTTGGTCCAGGGGGAAGAACCCTAGTCTAAATTAAGCCCTAGTGCTTAGGATTCACGTCAACCCTTTACTCTGTTGCTCGGACAACTAACCCCCAGGGGAGTTCCTCTCTTAGCACTTCACTCTATCTCGACCGCTAAGAAATCATGGAATATGGAGGTAGGGAGAAATCACAGCGAAGGGGAAAGGGGACGCTTCGCTACCTCACGACTCATCCTCTCAACCATCTTCAATCTCAAGTAGTCTAACCCTATAGGAGTTGTCACACCTCCAAAGGATAACCTAGATTGTTCACAACCCTAGTGTCACGGCTAAGGGAAAATAATTACAAGAGATAATTAAAATTGAAACTCAAATTTATTCATCAACAATGGAAAAGCATAATAGCAATGTCATAGAAACATAATAATCCTAGGGTTTACAAGTCCAAATACCCACTAGGGTTTAGCTCTCCATGGAGCAATACAAAATCAATAAAGAGTTTAAGAACATATGCATGAAAACCATAAAGAAAATCCCCTTTTAGATCGTATCAATGGTCTTGTGGAGCCGCACGTCTTCTCCCACGAATCCCTTGTCAAGCCTAGGGCACACCTCACCGAATCGATGCCAATGAAAGCTCCCCCAATAGCTTTCTTCCAATGGATATCGATGCCAATGCCGTATAATCGCCTCCAAAGACCTCCAAGAACCTCTCCAAACCCTAGCTGAAAGCCCCCCAAAAGATAGGTAAGAGATAGAAGGGGGGTCCCCAAATAGATCTGAAACGGGCTATTTATAGGCTGAAATCGGGCTGAAATCGGAGTTCCACACGCCCCTGTGGATTTTCCACACGCCCTACAGAATTTCCACACGCCCGTGTGTTAATTCGCCGAAATAGGATGCTTTTGTTTCTATAACTTTTATTACGCTTTATTAATTTGATGTTTTCTTATTGAGTTCCAATCTTACATGCCGATTGTATAAGATTTTTCCTTAGCCGTGACACTAGAGTTGAGAACAATCTAGGTTATCCTTTGGAGATGTGACAACTCCTACAGGATTAGACTACTTAGGATTGGAGAGGGTCGAGAGGGTGAGTCGTGAGGTAGCGGAACGTCCCCTTTCCCCTCTGATGTGATTCTCCCTACCTCCATGTTCCATGATTTCTTAGCGGTGGAGATAGAGTGAAGTGCTAGGAGAGGAACTCCCCTGAGGCTTAGTTGTGCAAGCAACAGAGTGAAGGGTTGAAGTGAATCATAGTGCTAGGGCTTAATTTAGACTAGGGTTCTTCCACCTCAACCAAAGGGTTAGAACTACACATAGGAACAGGGCTTATCACTAGGAATCCCTAGAACTTAAAGCAATCTCACGTAGTGTGAAGCTTAGGAAGACGGACTCCCCTAGGGCTTAGTTGACAGATCAACGAGAGTTAAGGGTCGTAGTGAAAACCTAATGCCGGAGCATAGTGTCGGGGTTAGTCACGGTTGACCTTAGGTTTGGGACCGTGTGTTTAAGGATGTCCTCGACTCAATTAACATCAATAAGAAAGTATAATAGCATTGTCTTGCACTAGAAGCATAAGTCCTAGGGGTAGCTTGTCCGGGTACCCAACTTTACTAATTGCTTGTCCTTCTATATTTACTCTTACTTGCACTCTCTTACCTTCCATCTTTCTATTTTATTTCTTGCTCTTTATAATTTCTTTCACACTCACCCATTGATTTTCTTCACACTCACCGTACACCGCTTAGCTAAATAGTGAAATCTCGTGTTTTAAATCACTATTCCCTGTGGATACGACTACCCACTCACCAGGGTAAAATTTATTACTTCAACAAACCCGTGCACTTGCAGGATACATGCAAGGGGTCGTGTCAATTGTCCTCTTTCCTACCACCTAAAAACATGCATTACATAGCTTATGTAGTCTAGTGGGGGAGTTAGCGATTTTGTTACCACACAAGGGTGAAACACCCTTACTCCTTGCTTACTCGTCCCCATTGACCTTGGGGCTTTTCGTGTGGCGCCTCCTCGCTCTCCTTATCTTCCTTCTCATCCGCTTCATGAGTCCCAGTTCCGGTTTGACTTCTTTCTCGACTAGACTAAACGAAAGTACTTCTTTTTCGATCTCCACATCTTGGTCCGGCCACCCTTTATATAGGTCCGGGTTCATCATTTCCTGCACATATTCATCAACAAGTTCATCAGTGGTGTCAAGAAAATACAAAGTATCATCAAAATCATGAGAGTGTCTAATGGCTTCGGCGAGGCGGTATGTAAGCTTGTCATCTCTAACTCGCAATGTGAGCTCCCCACCGTCCATGTTAATAAGAGCCTTACAAGTGTGCAAGAAAGGCCTTCCAAGGATTAATGGCACCTCTACATCTTCATCAACGTCTAAAACCACAAAGTCGACAGGAAATATATACTTGTCTATTTTCAACAACACGTCTTCCACAATCCCCTCGGATGCCTCACCGTTCGATCCGCAAGCTGAAGTGTCATCCGACTCGGTCTAGGCTCACCCAAGCCTAGATTTTGGAAGAAAGTATAGGGCATGACATTGATACTTGCCCCCGAGTCGGCCAATGCCATTTCTTCACCCAAGTTGCCAATGTTTCACGGTATAATAAAACTTCCGGGATCTTTTCTCTTACTCGGCATGTTCTTTTGCAACACGACCGAGCAATTGGCATCAAGAACTACAACTGCACTCTCCTCCAATTTCCTCTTGTTGGTCAAGAGGTCCTTCAAGAACTTCGCATACTTAGGCATTTGGGCCAATGCCTCCGCGAATGGTATGTTGATGTGCAACTGCTTGAACACACCCAAAAATTTCTTGTACTGCTCATTGTCTTGGTCATTCTTCAATTGTGAAGGATAGGGGATCCTCGGCTTGTAAGGCGGGGGTGCCACCTCTTTGTTTTTTTATGCTTCTTCCTCTACCTCCACAACCTCGGGTGCTTCCTTTGTCTTCTCTGGAGGGAGATTTCTCTCGACCTCTTTTCCACTTCTCAAGGTAATTTCCTTCAATTGCTCCCTCGGATTTGTCTTCGTATTACTAGGCAAACTACCTTGGGGTCTCTCGGCCAATGTCTTCGCAATTTGCCCCACTTGATTCTCCAAGTTGTGTAAAGAGGCGGTGGGGTTGCGAAGTGTAGCCTCCACCGACTGAATTCTAGCATCTGACAAAGAAACAAATCTTGTGAGGGCTCTCTCTAGATCGGTCATCTTTCCCTCTAGCCAGATCACTCGGCTTTCTAAGTTTGGTGCTTATTGACTTTGAAATCCCGATGGTGCATTGCTCTTCGGGTGGTTCTTCCACCCCGGATTGTACGTTCCACTGTATGGGTTGCCTTGGCCTTGTCCTCTATATGCATTGCCAACAAAATCGACTTATTCCACAGCACTAGTGCCCCCAATAACAATAGGGCAATCATTCAAAGCGTGACCTCCCCTACAACCGTTACAAGTAGTGATGGCCGCAACTCTTGGTGAAGCGAGAGCATCTAGCTTCTTACTCAATGATTCCACCTGTGCCGCCAACGATGTATCAACTTTATGAATTTCAGCCACCTTCTTTCGGTCCCTTGTGTTCCATTGATAGCTATTCATAGCCACCTCTTCAATAAGGTGCCGGGCTTCACCGAGAGTCTTGCTTTTGAGAGTTCCTCCTGCCGCTGCATCTAAGAGTTGCTTGCTACTCAGATTCAGTCCATTATAGAAAGTATGAATGATCATCCACTCGGGGAATCCATGTTGTGGGCATTTTCGAAAGAGCTCCTTGAACCTATCCCATGTCTCGAATAGAGACTCCAATTCCATTTGCATGAAGGATGAAATCTCATTCCAGAGCCTCGCTGATTTTCCCAGAGGGAAGTATCTAGCCAAGAATATCTCGGCCATCTCCTCCCAAGTAGTATAGATGCTCTCGGTAATGAATGAAGCCAATGACTTGCTTTTTCCTTCAATGAAAATTGTAAGGCTCTCAAACAAATCGCGTCGTCCATCACTCCATTAATCTTTAACATGTCACACACTTCAAGAAAGTTCTCTATATGGTTGTTGGGAACTTCATCGGCCAACCCATTAAATTGTGCGGACTGTTGCAACATTTGAATGAATAACGGCTTCAACTCAAAATTCATTGCTGTGATCGGGGGCCTCACAATGCTAGATTGGGTCCCCATAACTGTGGGTCTAGAAAAATCGGACAACGTCCTCTGTTGTTCATTCTGTTCTGCCATTGCTTCTGAACCTTCTGTATCATTATCGGCTTGATTTGAAGATTCTTGTACAGTTTCTTTTCCCTTACAATGCGTTCTTCTACCAATTTCCGGGTCTCCTTCAACGAGAATCGAAGGGTTCCCATGGGTCATAACTTGAGCCGAAAGCAAAGAAAAGAAAACAAATAAGAATGATGATAAGAAAAGAAAGTGTGAAATAGAAAATGAAGTGAATAGCTAAAATATCTAAAAGCAAGTATGTAAAATATGCCTGCTCCGCGGCAACGGCGCCAAAAACTTGACACACCCCCTGCGTGTGTATACCGCAAGTGCATGGGCTTGTCGAAGTAATAATAGTACCCTGGTGAGAGGGTAATCGAATCCATAGGGAATAGGGATCAAAGATACAAGTAATTGCTATTTAACTAACGCGAAATACGGAAAAGTGAGAATAGGATCATTGTGTAGTTGCAAAGCAATTAAACGAACATGAAATAAAAGAAATATGGAAGATAGGAAAGTGCAAGTAAGAGTAACAAGAGAAGGACAATCAGTGGATAAAGTAGGGTACCCGGACAAGTTATCCCTAGGATTTATGCTTCTAGTGCAAGACAATGCTATTATACTCTCCTATTGATGTTAAATGAGTCGAGGATATCCTTAAACACACGGTCCCAAACCTAAGGTCAACCATGACTAACCCCAACACTATGCCCCGGCGTTAGGTTTCACTATGACCCTTGACTCTTGTTGACCTGTCAACTAAGCCCTAGGGGAGTTCATCTTCAAAAGCCTCACACTATGTGGAATTGCTTTAAGTTCTAGGGATTCCTAGTGATAAACCATGTTCCTATGTATAGTTCTAACCCTTTGATCCAGGTAAAAGAACCCTAGTCTAAATTAAGCCCTAGCACTAAGATTCACTTCAACCCTTCACTCTGTTGCTCGCGCACCTAAGCCTTAGGGGAGTTCATCTCCTAGCACTTCGCTCTATCTCGACTGATAAGAAATCTTGGAACACGGAGGTAGGAAGAATCACACTGGAGAGGAAAGGGGACGTTTCGCTACCTCACGACTCACCCTCTCAACCCTCTCCAATCTTAAGTAGTCTAACCCCATAGGAGTTGTCACACCTCCAAAGGATAACCTCGATTGTTCTCAACCTTAGTGTCACGGCTAAGGGAAAACAATACGACATGCAATTAAGATTGAAACTCAATTTTATTCATCAATAATGGAAAGCATAATAACAATAACATAGAAACATAATTATCCTAGGGTTTACAAGTCCGAATACCCACAACTGGTTTAGCTCCTCATGGAGCTATACAAATCCATCAAACTATGAAAGTAAACACAAATTGAAAGCATAGATGAAATCCCCCTTGCGTAGAGTGTGGCCGTGGTCTTGTGCCACCGCCGGACGTCGATGACGATGCCGATGACACGCTTCGATCCTCCACAAAGTCCTCTCCGAAACCCTAGCCGCAACCCACCAGAAGTTAGGAGAAAAGATTGGCAAAAAGATATTGAAAAAGTCTCCAAAATGGGCTTTTATAACATTGAGTCGCGGCTTCAAATCGGCTGAATCGGGATTTCACACAGCCGTGTGGAATTTCCACACGCCCGTGTGAAGTTTCTGTTTTTCTAAATTTCGGCAAATAGTGAACAGTAACTTGCTGCAATGCTTTTGCCGAACGCTCCCGAATTCATCGTTCTTCATCGAGGCCGTTGAATTGGGCACACAATCAACGGTAGATCGTGCTGATTGCTTCAATTCTCCTTATTGGTGAAGTTCTCCTATGCTACACGAGTTAGACTTGTTGTGAATATGACTGCCTTTGTGCCCTCCAAAGGAGGTTGGCACACACCCACATGTCTAGACTCGTGCCTTGTTCCTTGCTTAGTCCGAAAAGTCCCCAACAACGGCAAACACGATCTAATTTTGTTCTTCTTTTCCAAACTAGCTCCACAAACCTACAATGCACAAAATCACACAAATGCACACAATTTAGTGATAAAATCTGATAAAAGTAATGCTCATTGTAAGATAATAACACTTCGCATTATTATAACACAAGCACTTATCACTAAACGTATACGTTCTTCTTTAGTATACTTTTACAATTTATTACACAATACAATTGGAGAATCGTTAAGCACACTTGGAAGTAGTTAAGAGGTTATATGACAATTATTTTGATTATTATTTATGATAGGCGTTTAGTGTAACAATCATGTTCTAGGATTGAACCGGGGGAATTCAAATGCCTACTAGTCCCAATCTCTTGGAAACTAGGTCTAAATCACTTGGAACTTAAGGTGAAATCTCTTCCTACCTAGCCTCCTATGTTTACTTTAAGTATGAGAATTCATCTAGAGGAGACAAATCAAATCCTAAGCCTAAGGAGCAATCAATCCCTAATCTAAAAACCTAGCTATTCCCAATTTCTTAGCTCATGCATAGATCTATCATGGTATGTGTGTTCTAATTTAGGGGTATATCTTCCTCATCCCCATTAACAAGAACATTAAGCAAAATACATGCAATGAATCACATAAACTAGAAAGATTTATTGAATTAAACAATCAAGATTCATAAACAATAATCAAGGGACCTAGACATACAATTCGCCTCGAATTGGGTTATTATGGATCACAAATAAGAATAAAAATTGATGGAGAGCCATAAGACCAAAGAATAAATAAGCGTTAAAGAATTCCTAAACTAACTCCCTCCAATAGGTCTCTGAAGGTTGCAGTTGAAAGGATCTCAAGATTGACAAGACGGCGCTGAATCTCTTCGTGTACCCTTCTTTAACGGTCATTGAATTATCCATGGAAAACTTACCCAAAATCTACTGAAATATGCTTAAAAGTTGTCTCCAGCCACTCAGATCTCCATAATTCCAGCCGCCCTACCTTATTTAGCAAAAGAATCTCTCCGAATTCAGAGAAAACTAAAGTATTTATAGAATCAAGTTTGCTATGGCCTAACCACAGGTGTTGTGATGGGCCATGGTGAGTAAGTTATTGCTTGGAGTCCAAGTCGCATTCCGCCACGGGCCTCTGGGTGTTGTATGACTAGATCACTACCGTGATGGGTTTTCACAATAGCTGTTGTGAGGCCATTATGGCTTCTGTGTTGCACCTAGTGATTCTATGGTGCCACGACTTGATAACGATAGTGGTGAGTATAGACAACGGTTGTGTTGAGACGTCACCATGGGTCGTTGAGAGCCATGGTGAAGCTCTGATTTAACAATTTGGTCCATTTTATTTTAAAACACCCTTGTATTTATTTCTTTTAACCTAAAATAGAAATAAAGACCGTAGTGAACAAAAGAATGACATTTAATACTAATTGGGTGCTAAACATGTCAAATTCAATGTCGAATGCAATATAAATGATATAGAAAATATGAACCTTCTAGCACTTATCAAGGAGTGAAGTTCAGTCAATCAAGGGAGTTCATAGAACTCATTTCAGAAGATTTTAATTGAAAGATGGAGTCATGAGCTTTCATTATTTTGTATCTCTTTCACTTTCTCATTTGTATGAACTCATGAGGGGGTAAACATTCCACGGTGCCCCTGATTTATGAACAATGATGCTTATTGTACTTTAACTTACTTGTTTTCAATGGCTATAGAGTTTTGTTGTATTCTTATGTTAAATCTTGCGTCATATAACTTGATGTGCTTGAATTTCATAGTTGTAATTGTAAAACTTGGCGTGTGTTGATTGTCATAGTTGTAATTGCTTTGGTAATTATGACACTTGACACGTATGAGACCTGTAGTTACAATTATAAAACTTAATGTATTTGAGAGCCATAGATATGCCATTGCTTGTGAGCATGCGTAAGAATCTTAGAATGTACCTGACACGATCCCTTGCGTGTATCCCGCAAGTGCACGGGCTGGTCAAAGTAATAAAATTTAACCTGGTGAGTGGGTAGTCGAATCCACAGGGAATAGGGATTTAAAACACAAGATTTCGCTATTTAGTTGTGCGGTGTACGAAAAGTGATAATAAGATTGGTGAGTGAATTATGGAAGCAATGAGAATAAAAGACAAGAAATTAAATAGAGAGATGGAATACAAGAAAGTGCAAGTAGAAGTGAAAAGAGAATGACTAGCAATGGATGAAATAGGGTATCCGGACAAGCTACCTCTAGCACTTATGCTTCTAGTGCAAGACTATGCTATTATACTTTCCTATTGATGTTAATTGAGTCGAGGATATCCTTAAATACACGGTCCCAAACTTAAGGTCAACCGTGACTAACCCCAGCATTATGCCCCGGCATTAGGATTCACGTCAACCTTTCACTCTGTTGCTCGCGCAAATAAGCCCCAGGGGAGTCTTTCTACCTAAGCCTAACACTACGTGGGATTGCTTTAAGCTCTAGGGATTCCTAGTGATAAAACATGTTCCTATATGTAGTTCTAACCCTTTGGTCTAGGTGGAAGAACCCTAGTCTAAATTAAGCCCCAAACAACGACGCCTCATCTCGACCGCTAATAAATCAAGGAAAACGGAGGTAGGGAGAAATCACACCTGAGGGGAAAGGGGAAGCTTCACTACCTCACGACTCACCCTCTCAACCCTCTTCAATCTTAAGTAGTCTAACCCTATAGGAGTTGTCACACCTCCAAAGCGTAACCTAGATTGCTCTCAACCCTAGTGTCACGGCTAAGGGAAAACAATAGCAAAAGATAATTAAAATTGAAACTCGAATTTATTCATCAATAATGGGAAAGCATAATAGCAATGTCATAGAAACATAATAATCCTAGGGTTTTACAAGTCCGAATACCCACGAGGGGTTTAGCTCCTCATGGAGCTATACATGTTCATCAAAGTATAAAAGAAAGCACAAATTAAAAACATTGATGAAAAACCCCCTTGCGTATGGTGTAGCCGTAGTCTTGTGCAGTCGCCGGACGTCGGTGACGATGCCGATGACGCACTCCAAACCACCATGAAGTCCTCTCCGAAACCCTAGCCGCACTCTCCAGAAGTTGGGGAGAAAGTTAGGTCCAAAGATATCTCAAAAGTCTTCAAAATCGGGCTTTTATAATGTTGAGTCGTGGCTTTAAAATTGGATTTATCAGGACCTCACATGGCCGTGTGGAATTTCCACACGCCCGTGTGAAGTTTCTATCTTGCTGGAAAATTAATTCACACGACCGTGTGGAATTTCCACACGCCCGTGTGAACTCTCTGAAATCCTGATTTTCGGCAGAAAGTGAACAGTAGCTTGCTACAGGGTTTTGCTACAGTAACAAGCTGTGGTGCTGCTGTAGTAACTCGTCGGAACGCTCCCGAATCCGTTGTTCTTCATCGAGGCCATTGATTTGGGCACACAATCAATGGTTGGTCATGCCGATTGCTTCAAGTCTCCTTCTTGGTGAAGTTCTCCTAAGCAACACGAGTTAGACTTGTTGTGAATGTGACTGCCTTTGTGCCCCTCCAAAGGAGGTTGGCACACACTCACAAGTCTAGGCTCGTGCCTTGTTCCTTGCTTGGTCCGAAACCTTCCCAACAATGGCAAGCACGATCTAACTTCGTTCTTCTTTTCCAAATTAGCTCCACAAACCTATAATGCATAAGAATACACAAATGCACACCATTTAGTGATAAAATCTGATAAAAGGTATGCTCATTGTAAGATAATAAGGCTTTGCATTACTATAACACAAGCACTTATCAGTACCTAATAGTCATTGGCAACAAATCAGTACACTAATGCACTTAGGAATTAGCGTGGGACATTACTTCTCATTGATCACAACAACTCTACCATTGTCCGCCTATCATCTTCATCCTTCTCCTTTATTTTAATCTAGTTAAATCGCTTCTAACCCATTGTTAATCGACAAGAGATTAAAGTAGTAATTAGTACTAAGCGTCCCAGTCCTTGTGGTTTGACAACCATACCCCTCACAGGGTACCACTTTATTATTGGTTACGATCCATACACTTATGGAAAGTGCATCATCCACCTGATAATAAGAATGAATTAACATAAAATTTAATACTTTGCTAAAAAATGAATAAATACAAAAAATTATTATTACCTACGAGCTAGAGGAAAGGACATATCGGATTGAGTTCATGGAGTTATGTTAGAAATTCTATACCATGTCCACAACTAAAGTAGCATCATAGAGCCACTAGTATTCTTCATATCCTTATTGCATGTACAACATAGGGATAGATATAAGGTTACTAAGCATATTGATAAGTGCTCATGTATAAGTAATACAAAGTATACTTTTCTTACATTGAGCATCACTTTTATCAGATTTTATCGATCATTCGTGTGTATTTGTGTTCTTTTGTGCATTTAGGGTTGTGGAGACAAGTTTGGAAGAAAAGAAGCAAAAATAGAGCATGGACACAATTGTTGAGGAGACTCTTGGACTAAGTAAGGATCAAGGCACAAGTTGTAGACATGTGAGTGTGTGCCAACCTCCAAAGTGCTCAAGTGAATATACAAATTGGAGGAGCACAAAGGCAGTCACACTCATAGAGTCCTACTTGTATAACATTGAAGAGCTTCATCAATGTGTTTGAAAGCAATAGGTGACGTAATCTACTACATGCTTGTGTGCCCAACTTGGCGGCCTTGATGAAGAAATGAAGTCGGGAGCATTTTAGCAGGAGTACTATAACACTTTACTGTAGCAAGATCACTGTAGTAGTTACTATTCACAGCTCACAGGAAACCAATTCCTGGAAATACACACGGGCGTGTGAAAATCCCACACAGCCCTGTGGATGCCTGATTTCAGCCCTATAAATACCACGATTTGAAATTTATTTGGGGATCTTTTTCCTATCTTTTAGCTATCTTTTGGGGAGAGCACGGCTAGGGTTTGGAGAGGTTCTGCGAGGCTTTAGGAGTGCTTCTACAGTATCGACATTGACATCCTTCGGAGGAGAGTTATTTGGGGAGCTTTTGACAACATCGATTCTGGGAAGTGTGCCCCAGGCTTGACAAGGAGTCCATGGAGAAGATGAGGCAGCTTTTGTAAACCATCGACAAGGATGGCAAAGAAGTTAACTTCATTGATTACTTATATTTATTTTCGATTTCATTGTTGATTTTGTATTGCTCCATAGAGAGCTAAATGACACACCCCTTACAAGTGCTCCACAAGTGCACTGGTCATCGCAGTAATAATAGCCCGGTGAGTGGGTAGTCAAATCCACAGGGAGTAATGATTCAAGCCAAAAGAAGTTGCTACTTAGCTAGTGTGAAAATAATGATGGTGAGAGAAAACAATATGTGCACAATAGAAGAAGGTAAGCAAGGGAAAGAGAAGAATACAAGCAAGGAGTAAGGAGGAAGCAATCAGTGTGAATATGGGGTACCCAAAAAATGCTCCCCCTTAGGACTAATGTTTCTAGTGCATGATAAACGCCTAAATGTACATATTATTCATGTATGTATACGTATAAAACGAGTATTTTTGTATGTGTGGATGCCCGTTTTCGGTCTAAATTGGTTTATTTCGTGTTACAGGTACAAAAGTTACCGTTGGGAGCTCGACAACATGATTTAAGGAGAAATTGGCAAGGAAAACACTATTTTCGAGCTCCGGTACTGTAGCAATTTTTTACAAGCTTTGTAAAAATTTTTGGAGTAATTTACAAGCTTTGTAAAAATTTTTATGCTCCATGTACAAGGGAAGCTCTTGCAATTTTTTTTTTGGGAAGTTACTGTAGCACATCTTGAATTCTTTCACACTCCCATCATGAAAACCCTTGATTTTCTTATATTTGGGCTTGACATTGTCTCATCTTTGTTATCCCTTAGCAACACTTGTAATAAGAGGGAATTGGACATCATGATTGTGAATGGACAAGGACTAGCATGGACATTTTGTTTTGTTGTTTTAGACTTTAGTTTCTAGCTTGTGTGTTCTTTTTGTGTTTTGTTTGAGTCTTTGCATGACTACTCCCCATCTCTCCTTTGTTAATTTTGTGGAATGATGATGTGCCCTTTTTGCCTTGTAGGGCATTAAGGGAAATTTGGTGAGCTTCTCCGCATTCAATGGAGGTTGGACCCGACATGTATAGCTCGCCGTACTCTATGTTCGGGTCACACATCGCTAGTTGCACAAGATAAACCGGGGAAGTTCATTTTCACCCTCCTCTATTGTTTTTATTGGTTATATTGCCTCTATTTTCATGAATAGTATACATTGAGGGCAATGCACAACACTAGGTGTGGGGATGGGTGTATTTACATGTATTAGGTCAACTTTACATGCTAATGTTATCGATGATGGCTTGTTACTTTCTTGTGAGATTCTTCCCGTATGAACTAATGATTGATGTGAGTTACAATTTTTTTGTTGTGCTCTATTGAATCCTGTTTCACCTCTAGTATTGTTCTGTGCACTGAGTCTTTTGTTGATGCCCTGGGAATAACCTGCTTGACTTTCTTAACTCTCTTGTATGCTTAACACACAATTTTGAGTACTTGGCCTTAGACTACTAAGTTCTATCCTTCAATGAACTCCTAAGAACTTCTAAGTCTTGTTGAGCAAGTCCTAGTTTGTTACTTGTAGTGCAGTCTAAAGGTTTGATCTAGGGTATATATAAAAAAAAAAAACAAAAAAAAGAGTCTATGTCAGTATTCCTCTGCTAATGGAGCATGAATGCGTCTATGTAGACTGTAATCGAGTAGTTGGGTGACTCTTGTGCCTAACCAGCATGTGCATCCTCCAGAAAGATTTTTGTGCAGTCTACGTTAGGCGGACTAGAAAAAAAAAAGTGTATGTAGTTGTAATTAAAAACCCTAGTGATCTCTTAGACTGACTACTTGAGTTCGTGAGTGGATATGGGATTTAATCTCAAGTTATAGACTTAGAAGGATCTTATTTGTTCATTGAAGTGGCACTTAGCATTTTTTTAAGACTTGGTACTCTGTACATGTGGGGTGATTAGCATATAGAGCTTTACTGATTGAAGTCATAGGGCTAGACTAGGTCAGGGCAAATGAGATGAAAGAGTCACTTACACTGCACAGACATATAAGAGGTGAGACAGGATCCTTTTGTTGTACGTATTGACTGTAATTCAACATTTGTATATCATTATTCTATACTTGTAGAATCTCGTATTTGTTTAAGCCAGAGATGTACATTTAGCCACTTATCATTCCCTTTGTTTTTCATGATTTGTTTGCTTCGGGACAAGCAAACGCTTAGGTGTGGGGATGTTTGATAAGTGTCTAAATGTATATGTTTTAATATATGTATTTTGTACACTTAGCATGTATTTTGTTAAGAATTGATGCCCATTTTGTGCTTAATCGACTATCATTTATGTTGTAGGACACGGGGGAGCCATGAGGAGCACGAGAATGCAATTTGGGCGAAAAAGGTTGAAAATCAGGCGGCGCAGCACTGTAGCGTATTTACTGTAGCTGGAGCACTGTAGCATATTTACTGTTGCAGTTGCTGTTACACCTGAGGAGTTTTGGGCTGGAAATGATGGAAGTGCATAAGAGTGAACAGTGCCGTATACGGGGCCGTATAAGGGGCCGTGAGCATCAAAAGACAGTGAAATTCAACTATCCCTCGCGGCCCCCTATCCACCCCGGGATCCATTTATCCACCCCGGGATCCATCTATCCACCCCGGGATACTTCGGGGGTATTTATGGGTGATTTTAGGGCTAATGGAAAGAGGCTTTTCCTTGGCCTATTGTGCCGCCGCCACCACTTCATCTTGAGGCTTTCCGGCCACCTTTCGGCGAGGATCCAAGTGGGAAACAAGCACACATCATCACCAAGAGGTAGAGGAGCAAAGGAGAAGGAGTTGGAGTGAAGATCTAAGCCACCATTGACAAACCTTTGAAGCTTCATCCATTCAAGGGGATCAAGACCTAGAGGGAGTTTTCATTGCTTCTTTTATGTTTCTTTCTTCCTTGTATGTTGTTTAAGTGTCCCTTATCATGAGGGATTAACTTATCATTGTGTTTGGATTTGGATGAACCCTAGGGTTAATCTTGTGTATGAACTTTGGATGTTGTTATTAATTTAGTTTGATGGTTGTTTGAGATTCAATCTGTCATGCTTTCATGTCTAGAATTACATTTGTGGAGAAATCCGTAATTCTTTTATAAGTTGTATGCGTAGATATGACCTACTCACGTGTGCTAGATCTTGGAGAGATTGAAAGGGGATTCTTGTGCCGACACGCCGAGAAATTGGGTGCCGGTAGCCCTCCATTGCTAGGTTTAAGCCGAAGGATAGTAGGTTTACTCCTATTAGAGACTTCACGGAGCTCATTGTGATCGTAGGTGGGTTAATACGGAGATATTCCAATTAACACTCGTATGGGATCAGGGGTTAGTCGCCGAGAAATCGGGGCTAATCTACTCAGGAGGTCTCTAGGTCTCAACTATCATTAATGCGTCTTTATATCATCCTTGTTCTGGACTAAATGACAACCCTAGGTGGAATCCTTGTCCAAACACACCCTTCTCATGCTTGATACTCCCTTGATTGTTTACATCCGTGTGCTAGTTACCAGGCCATAGGATTAGTTTAAATTAATTTGTTTGCTTTATTTCTTATCAACTCATATTGAATGGTAGGCTAGAAAATAGATGAAGGGTGAGTAATAGTACTTCCTTGGACCCAGTGGAATACGACCCCTGTGTCACTCACAGGGTATTACTTGGCGATCCCGTACACTTGCGGGGATGCAATCATCTAATCAGATAGAAGTTATCACACCTTCAAAGGATAACCTAGATGACTCTCAACCCTAGTGTCACGGCTAAGGGAAAATTAATACAATTATCATTCAAGATTGGAACTGAATTAAAAGCATTAATTAAAAAAGCATAATAAAAGTTATAGAAACAATGTCATCCTAGGGTTTGCAAGTCTGAATAACGACAAGGGGTTTAGCTCTCCATGGAGATATACAAAATCATCAAAGTATTTGTAACAAAAAAGCATAGCAAACATGAATAAAACCCCTTTGTGATACATTGCGATGGTTGGCACACCCCTTGCGTGTGTGTACCGCAAGTGTACGGGCTTGTCGAAGTAATAATAGTGCCCTGGTGAAAGGGTAGTCGAATCCACAGGGAATAGGGATTAAAGACACAAGTGTTCGCTATTTAGCTAGTGTGGTGTACGGAGAGTAAGAATAGAATCAATGTGTGGTCGCAAAGCAATTAAACAAAACAAGAAATAAAAGAGAAATATGGGAGATAGGAGAGTGCAAGTAAGGGTAATGAGAGAAGGACAATCAATGAATGAAATAGGGTACCCGGCAAGCTACCCCTAGGATTTATGCTTCTAGTGCAAGACAATGCTATTATACTCTTCTATTGATGGAAAATGAGTCGAGGATATCCTTAAACACATGGTACCAAACCTAAGGTCAACCGTGACTAATCCCAACACTATGCCCCTACACTAGGTTTCACTACGACCCTTGACTCTTGTTGATCTGTCAACTAAGCCCTAGGGGAATCCATCTTCCTAAGCTTCACACTACATGGGATTGCTTTAACTTATAGGGATTCCTAGTGATAAACCTTGTTTCTATGTATAGATCTAACCATTTGGTCCAGGTGAAAGAACCCTAGTCTAAATTAAGCTACAGCACTAGGATTCACTACAACCCTTCACTTTGTTGCTCGCGCAACTAAGCCCCAGGGGAGTTCATCTCCTAGCACTTCACTCTATCTAGACCGCTAAGAACTCTTGGAATACGGAGGTAGGGAGAATCACACCAGAGGGGAAAGGGGACGTTTCGCTACCTCACGACTCACCCTCTCAACCCTCTTCAATCTTAACTAGTCTAACCCTATAGGAGTAGTCACACCTCTAAAGGATAACCTAGATTGTTCTCAATCCTAGTGTCACTGCTAAGGGAAAACAATACAACATGCAATTAAGATTGAAACTTAATTTTATTCATCAATAATGGAAAAGCATAATAACAATGTCATAGAAACATAATCATCCTAGGGTTTACAAGTCTGAATACCCACAAGGGGTTTAGCTCCTCATGGAGCTATACAAATCCATCAAAATATGAGAATAAACACAAATCAAAAGCATAGATGAAAACCCCTTGCGTATAGTGTGGTCGTGGTCTTGGGCGGCCGCCAGACGTCGATGACGATGCCGATGACACGCTTCGATCCTCCACAAGGTCCTCTACAAACCCTAGCCGCAACCCTCCAGAAACTAGGGAAAAAGATTGGCAAAAAGATCCAGAAAAAGTCTCAAAAACGGCCTTAAATACTGTTGAGTCACGGTTTCAAATCGGCTGAATCGGGATTTCATACGACAGTGTGGAATTTCAACACGCCCGTGTGAAGTTTGTATTTTGCTTAATTTCGGCAAACAGTGAACAGTAACTTGCTACAATATTTTTTCTACAGTAGCATTCTCCATTTGTGCTACAGTGCTTTTGCCAAAGCACTCCCGAATTCATCGTTCTTCATCGAGGCCGTTGAAATGGGCACATAATCAATGGTGGATCATGCCGATTACTTCAATTCTCCTCCTTGGTGAAATTTTCCTATACCACACAAGTTAGACCTATTGTGAATGTGACTGCCTTTGTGCCCTTCGAAGGGAGGTTGGCACACACCCACAAGTCCGGACTCGTGCCTTGATCATTCTCCAACAATGTCAAACAAGATCCAACCTTACTTTTTTTCTCCAACTTAGCTCCACAAACCTACAATGCACAAAAGCACACAAATGCACACAATTTCGTGATAAAATCTGATAAAGATAATGCTCATTGTAAGATAATAACACTTCGCATTATTATAACACAAGCACTTATCAAACTCCCCGACACTTAAACTTTTGCTTGTCCTCAAGCAAAAATAAAACATTAAAGTACTTGGGAAGAACAATTGAAAGTGCTCGGCCTTAGGTTCACCAAAAGTATGCAAAAGAAGCATTCTACAAGTAAGGGGAAATCAAAACATTGCATAAGGTTATCATTGCTCTAGCTAAAAACTTGAATCAAAAAGGACAACAACTCGAGAATATGTAAGTGTGTGCGAACTCACTCAAGATAACCCAAAAAGTACTCCTCAAACTCTTGTTAAAAGGACTTATTTATATACAAAAAGAAGGGAGGTAGTAGCTCCACACAACCTCTAAGGTAGCTCTTTCCTAGGCGGCCGCCAAAGATGGCTTTCACACTTTCGAGGAGGTAGCTTTTTCTACCAGGGTAATAGCTTTCACGCTTCCCATGAGATAGCTCTCTCTCTCATTAGGGCATAACTAGTATCGAACTTATGAGAGTAGCTACATACTTCATAGGAGATAGCTCTTTCCACCCCAAATGCACAAATAAAAACAAACAAATATTCACAAACTTACTTTTCTTTTTCTCTTTTCCAATTTTTTTTTTTGTATTTCTCAAAACAAAACTAACAACTACTAAAATGATGATAAACTAGTCCTTAAAACTTCGAGCTTGAGTTTCCAAAAGATTTCAAGAGTGAATAGTGCAATATGAGATAATCGAGCAAAAATTCCCTAAAATTTAAGTAGAAACTAGAGCATGATGAGATACAATGTCAAAAAAAAATTCTCCTAAACTCTAAGAATACAACCGTTGCAACTAAGGTGAACCTCTCTACTGGCTACATGAGCATAAGCAATTGCACACACAAGTAATGGTGTGTGCAAAGTGAACTCCCCCCCCCCCCAATACACACACACACACTTAAGATGTACATTGTCCCTAATGTACGCATTCAAGCACAATAAAAAGTACAACAATTACACAATTAATGTAGGGGTAGGCAATTGAAACATTACCCCCTAAACTCCAAGTGTTGCATTTGATGGAGCTAGATTCATTGAGAGTTGAGTCTCAATGGTTTGTGGAGCACACACGGTCCCATGACAGTGCCTATGACTATTCCTCAAATTCCTTACATCCAAGACCATCTGCACACATACACAAGGGGTTCAGTGTAGCTCAAGAAAAATTAAAATAAAACTCGAGTATATAAAGATAGAGAAATGAAATACAACTCGAGAAAAATAAAAACGAAATAAAAGCTAAACTCAGAAGAAAGGTCCTTTCTGAGTGCTACAAGTCCAAAATATAAAATGAAAGTACAACTGAAATCAAAATAAAAACTATGACGCCTCAGCGTCGGTGTCCTGTGGTGGAGCCTCTAGTGCTATGGTAGACTCTGAAGGAATCTGTGGATCGGCCTGTGATGTAGGAGAAGGCGATGGGGTCAAGGTGCTGGGCTAGACAACAAAAGGTGATGACACGACCTGCTCGAGTAACCGCTGTATAGTATCAAGCCGTGCCATCGTCTCTGAGTGCTATGTGATCTAGGTAGCTCTCAGCTCGGCCACCTTAGTCTGTAGTACACCCACAGCACTCTGGAGGCGCTCAAGTTGGCCCTGGCCTCAAAATGGCGAAAACATGCGCACTAGGGGTGGCTCCTGCGCTGTGGATGATGCCTGTGTATCTGCCTGTGCTGGAGGTAGCTCTAAGGCTAACTGTGACCCCCTTATCTCATCTTCTTCTGTTGTCCCTGATGGGGACCTGTTCAGTACATAGTACTTGTAATGTTTCCTTGCCATGCCCATCTATCTCAATATCTACAAGCTAATGGGGGAAGGTACGACTGTCTTCTCAATCCCCCTAATTGCTTCCCGGAGACCCATCCCCTTAATAAGTCTCGTAATGTACGGTCCCTAGAAGATGGCCCCAAGCCGAGGGTACTGGCCCTGGTGACGTATGTACTCTGCAAGGTTATGACCAAGGTGGAGCGGTTCACTCCGTACCATCGAGTGAAGATAAAGGAGTTCTTGCCGGCTCCCCACTGCTATAAGCTCTACAATCTCATCCGCCATATCGTCACCCCCCTCAACTGTCCTCAAATAGCTTGAATCTAGATATCGAGACTGCTTGAACTTGAGTTTTGCCAATCTCTCATATCTTGTTTGTTGCTCGGGAGTGTTGAAGTCTATTGGCTCCAAAAAAAGGCTTAAGAGGTCTCTTACCGGTCACTTGCTTCGACCTAGGTGCCATTCCTATAAAAATTTAAAAAAGGTCAGTCAATCCATCATTAAAATTAATTCTGCAGCAATCCACACGCCCGTGTGGATTGTCAGGGCGCAACAACAACACGGCCGTGAGGCCAAAATCCTATACGAATCGCTTCTAATCAGTTTGAAACTTTCCACAATTAAATCAGAAGGTATATATTTATGTAAAACTCGCATAAACTTATTTAATAAACTAAAAGAATTAGATTGACAAAATACCAAGAGGAAGGAAGGTTTACCGATGAGAATAAAATCAAAACTTAAGGCACGGCCAGAAAACCCTCTAAAACCAGCGAAATCTTTGGAAAAATAGATAGGGAAGTGGAGGGGAGCATTTCTTTGAGCGTAGAGATGTTATATGTGAAGAGCCAACATGTAATATGATAGAAAGTAAATTGAGTGACTATCTTGGATGCCCATGTAATAGAAAACAAACATGTAATCTAAATTTTACATAAGGCTACTAGTAAATCTAAATTTTAGATTTACTAGTAGCCAACATGTAATAGATCTCCAACATGTAATATGATAGAAAGTAAAATTCAGTTAAACAACTTCTATTGATCCATATTATTGAATGTAAAAAAGATTTTTTTTTTAATTCTTATGTCGACTATCTTGATCTGGTACAAACGCCCGGTGATGATCAAGAATTATGATTATCTCCTCAATATTGAGAGTTGATCCTTCTTTTAATTATCTACGCTCATTTTCCTAGATTTGATACAAACACTCAAATTCTAAAATCATGATAATATGTTCATGACATGGGCCCGAAAGTATACGGGTTGTCGCAGTAATAAAGTACCCCGGTGAGAGGATAGTCGAATCCACAGGGAGTAGAGATTGTAGACACAAGAACTTACTATTTAGCTAGTGTGAAGTATGGAGGGTGAGAACAAGATCAATATGTATGTGCAAGAGTAATTAAAATAAATAAGAAAATAAAAGAGAAGTATGGAAGACAGGAGAGTGCAAATAAAAGTGAAGAAAGGAACAATCAAGTGTAAAATAGGGTACTCGGACAAGCTCCCCCTATGACTAATGTTCTAGTGCAAGACAATGTATTATACTCTATTATTGATGTTTAATGAGTCGTGGACATCCTAAAGTACATTTTCCCAAACCTAAGGTCAACCGTGACTAATCCCAACATTATGCCCTGGCATTAGGTTTCACTACGACCCTTAACTCTCGTTGACCTGTCAATTAAGCCCTATGGGAGTTCATCTTCCTAAGCCTCATACTACGTGGGATTGCTTTATGTTCTAGGGATTCCAAGTAATAAACCCTGTTCTTAAGTATAGTCCTAACCCTTTGGTCCAGGTGGAAGTACCGTAGTCTCAATTAAGCCCCAGCACTAGGATTCACAACAACCCTTCACTCTGTCGCTTGCGCAACTAAGCCCTAGGGGAGTTCATCTCCTAGCACTTCGCCTATTTCAACCGCGAAGAACTCTTGGAACACGGAGGTAGATAAAATCACATCGGAGGGGAAAGGTGACATTCGCTACCTCACAACTCACCCTCTCGACCCTCTCCAATCTCGAATAAAGGAGTTCATCTCCTATAGGAGTCGTCACACCTCCAAAGGACAACCTAGATGATTCTCAACCCTAGTGTCACGGCTAAAGGAAAATCAATACAATAAGCAATCAAGATTGGAACTCAATTAAATGCATCAATTAAGAAAACAAAATAACATGTCATAGAAAATAAATCATCATAAGGTTTACAAGTCTAAATACCCATAAGGGGTTTAGCTCTCCATGGAGCTATACAAATCCATCAATGTGTATGGATAAACAAGAAAGATAAACATAGATGAAAACCCCCTTATGTAGCGTGGCTGTGGTCTTGTGCGGCCGCTTCGTCTCTTTACCAAGCCCTTTGTCAAGCTTAGGGCACACCTCGCCGGATCGGTGCCAACAAAAGCTCTCCCAATAGCTATCTTCCAACGAGCTTCGATGTCGATGCCGTAGACGCGCTCCAATCCTCCATAAAGTCCTCTCCAAACCCTAGCCGCAACCCTCCAGAAGATAGGCGAAAAGATCCCAAAAAACTCCTCAAAAAGGTCTTTAAATAGTGCCGAGTCGCGGCTGTAAATCTGCTGAAATCGGGCATCCACACGGCCGTGTGGAATTTCCACAAGCCCATGTGGATTTTCTGGAACTGGTTTTCTAGCCTTTGTGCTACAGTAAATTGCTACACGGTCGCGGCTGTAAACAATAAACTACTACAGTAATTGCTACAGTGAATTGCTATAGAGCTCGTGCGTCAAATGTGCCTGATTTCATCGTTCTTCATCAAGGCCGTTGAATTGGGCACACAATCAACGGTAGATCATGTCGATTGCTTCATTCTCCTCATTGGTGAAGTTCTCCAATGCTACACGGGTTAGACTTTTGTGAATGTGACTGCCTTTGTGCCCTTTCAAAGGAGGTTGGTACACACCCACAAGTCTAAACTCTTAGAAGTAATTTTAATTTCTGCAATTCTGCAAGTATAAATAATTTTAATTTCTGCAAATTTATCTAAAATTAAATAAAAAATCAAAATCAAAAAACAAAAAACAAAATATATCTATAAATTATAACTCAACAATCAAAAAATAAAAAATTAAGTGGGTTTTATATACTGGTAATTACCAAAGAAACCCCCAAAGTTTGCAATATTCACAAAAAAACCCCACGAATTTTGATATCCCTAAAAACCCCCTCCTTTTGTATAGAATGACTTTCAAACCCCCAGGGCTTGTAAGGGAGATTGACGGAGTTAAATTTGAATTTATTGGACGAAATTGCCCTTACGTGGGAAGTTGTGAAATCGCGACTTGGTTTGACGGTAATGCCCTTACGTGGAATGATGTTACCGCTTATAGAGGAAGCGGTTTATTTTTATTTGTTTATTACTGAAAGAACACCATTTCCGCCGCCGGTTAACTGCGATCATCGCCTCTTCACCTTTCCGTTTCCGAAGTTGTCATTGGCTGGGCATCTCGCTATCATCGCCTCTTCACCATTGTCTGGAAGGAGAACTCCCGCTCAAGTCTTCGGAATTTCATCAGGTTTCACACTAAGGTAAGGAGGCCGTTGATGAATATGATGATTGAGTTTTCTGTGTGATAAATCTGATTTCGTGTTTTATAATGTTGTCTCCGTTTAACAATTTATGTCTCCGTTTAAGTATTGAGTTCACTGTTTGACTATTTTGGTTTCTGTTTAACTATATGAGTCTAAACAGATGTATTGTTCTTCTTGTAGGGTTTTGGTCATGGCGGTCAACCTAGTTAACGCTCGATGCTACTTGACACCTGTTGTCCAGACTCTGAGTGAATTGAAAGCTCACACGAGTGGACGTCACTGGGAGATCATTAGAAGGACACCGTTCGCGACTTTGACCGAGATTGAAGCCATCCTCCAAGAGAGAACCCTTCTTGATTCTCTACTGCAGAGGTTTGATGACTGCAGCAACAAATTCAGGATCAGGGCCACCCTGGTCAGTTTCAGGCCTCAAGATGTGGCTCTCATCCTGGGGCTACGGTGTGTTGGAGACGCTGTCGTGTTCCAAAAGAAGAAACCACGCTCGGCATTCGAATCGAGGTTTCTATCAAAATCGTACGAGAGAAATAAAGACTCCATCAAGAAAACACTTGAGCAGCTAGTTCGGGAGATGGGGGAAGAGGAGAATTTTGTAAAACTCCTCATGGTGTACCTCATGGGTACTATCCTCTTCCCGAACACCTCCTGCTCTGTTCCAATCTGGATCGTTGACTACGTCGACGACCTAGCGGGCATGGGACGATATGCATGGGCGCAAGCGACCCACAAGTGGATGATGGAGGACGTTCCACAAGCGGCCGCTCGAGTGCAAGTGAGGTGCGCCTGGAACAAGACCAACACGGGGTACGTCAAAGGTTGCTCGATTGCGTTAACGACTTGGTTCTATGAGCTCATCGGCACTGGCAAGAAGATTCGTTTTAGCAAGACCCCAAGGATCCTGTGCTACGGTGAGAACAGCTACCGAAGCAAGTGTCCACAGGAACCTTATTTTCATCTTTTGAAGGAAAAGAGGTAATAAATCGATTTAAGTACCGTATTTGTCATTTAACAAAATATATTAGTGTTTAAACATATGATTTAATGTTTAACTATATTGGGTATTGTTTACCTTACGTGTTTTTTGTTACAAACATAGTATTTAGTGTTTAACAGTATTGTTGTTTACAATTGTCAGTTTCCCTAATTGGTCGCCGCGAACCAGGACGAAGAAATATTTGTTGGGGCCAGCCGTCGGGTTGATACAACTACACACGGAGGTGATATTCCCACTCCCGTTCCGTTGGCGTCAAGGAAAGATGATCGGCCAACATCCTCGAAGCGCGTTCGACGCCGATCACCTTCCCGGAGCCCACCCCGCGCACGGACTGCTCGGCGATGAGCAAACCCCCCTCCACTCCCCCCGATAGCAACATCCGATGACCTGACCGCACGTCTATTGCAGGTGTGCGAGATATTCATTGGAGAGTTCCCTAGGCTTGTTGCTCACGTGGCGGCTCTGGAGGCACGTTCGCAGGCCGATGTTGACGCAAGAACCCCCTCCATCCGCAGGGTGATTGTGCTACCATCTCCGACGACGATGTCATTGTGAAAATAGTCCCGCAAGGCCGGCGTCGGAAGAGGCTTGCGTGGAAGGAGCCAACAATGTCGCTAACTTCTCCGGCGGACGTCGTCGTAACGGAAGCACCAATTGATGTTGAACCAACAATGACTGAGGCTCAGGAAACTTTAACTCCGAGCGCGCCATTGGAAAATGGGCAAGTACTGGACGCGCGGGATGCACTGGCTGTGGGCTCGCTTGTCGATGCCGCTAGCGATGACGATAGGATAATAGAATCTCTTGCCAGTGAAGTCCCTTCGTTGGAGGCACTGGCACCGGCAACGAAGGAGAACACCATCCAGGCGGTGATTTCCGTGGAAACGGAGAAAGACGCTGGCTTGTTCCGGTAGCGGCACCGGCAACGAAGGAGGACACAATCCAGGTGATATTATCCCTGGAATCGAACAAAAACGCTGCTGTGTTACCTGCACCATCACCGAATAAAGACTCTGTGGCAGTACCGGATTCTAATAAAGACGTTGCCGCAGCTACCGGAAATAAAGAGGCTGCCACCGAAGGGCAAGGAGTCGTCAACGAGCAAAGAACACTAACTCAAGCTGAGAGGACACTCCTTACAAATCAACAATTCGATGACGTGCAGAAGAACTTTCTTCCGAAGAAGAAAAAATATGCCTGGTTACCGCGTCTCGCGCAATTCAAACAGAAATCATATCAATATTCTTGAACTGCTATATGGACTCGTAAGTTTCGTTTAACTATCTATGTTATCAATTAAGTATTTTACGTTTCTATTTAACTATCCGATTTATTCTTTAACTATATCATTTCTCGGTTTAAGTATGTTAGTTAGCATTTAAATAGTTTTATTTTTCGTTTAAATATCAGGACTGTCGTATGGAGGAATGACTATGTTTACACGACACGAGCCAATGTGTTCACGTTATTGGACGGGAAGGAAATGGTGACAGACGACGTCGTCGACGTTCTCGACTGCATCATCCAGAAGGAGCTGAAGAGAACACGGTCTCCTTATAAGAAGCGGGCTGCCATCACCCGCCCACTGGCACTGTGCCTGTCCAAATAAAAGGACACGGCGGAAATCGCTATCGGCATGATCGACGATGCTGCGCGGAACGTCCATGATCTCGACATCGTAATAATGCCAATAATTTTAAATGGTCATTTCCACGTCCTCGTTCTGGACAACATCAAACGAGAGTACAGGCATTACTCTTCTTGCGCGAGTGAGGAATACGACAAAGACGCGATTCGATATGGTAAGTTACAGGTCACACACATCGGGCTTCGTATTTGTCCATTCTAACTTTAAAGTTTATTTCTTTACAGCGAAAACTATTCGAAAATTGCGTCGAGATGGAATTGGGCGCGTCGGCGACGTCCTCGTACCCCATGATTCACGATAAGAGTGCTCCACGACAAAAAACAAAAGAAGTGTCGACTGCACAGTGTACGTAATGCGGTTTATTGAGCAAATTCTAAATGGTGAAAAGCTACGCCTACCGCAAGCGGATGTCCCTTACCTACTACTGAAGTATGTCGCACGCATACTTATCGATGGGAGTCCAGCCGGTGTAAGCGACAAAGGCGAGAAGAGCACCGCTTCTGATACACAAGTATAAATTAGTTTGTTAATTACAATGTAATCTTCCTAACATAACAAACAACAACTGTCCGTATCGTTGGCAGTTTTTTCCAAAAACATATGTAAATTTTCTTCTTCAGTATTTAACTTTAGAAAAATATGTTTGAATATCAGTGTCTATGTTTAAATAAAATGGTCTCTTTTTAAATATCAATGTCTTCGTGTAAGTGAGTAGGCTTCTGTTTCATAAACACTGAGTAACAAACAGAAAAGTTTTTGCTTTGAACTCTGCATAGGAAATCGTGGGTGTGCGACGTGGTTTAATCATAACGGCCACTGCAATAATTTCTCCGTCTTGGGAGGAGGTCCACTGGCACTGTTTATGTCCAAACAACCTGATCGGATCAATTGTTTTTGTAACTTTATAATCTAATCACTCCACGTAAAGGCAATTTATAGAGTAGACAGGAAATGGAAGGGTCGTTCAACTTGGCTACTTGAATTCAGGAGATATATTGAATGTCTTTGAATGAGAATTCCAAGGGTCGATCAATTTTGACCGGACAACTACGCTTTGGTATTATATGTATTACATTTCTATGTTATCCCTTAAACAAAACGTTCGCCATTTAAATATAACTTAAACAATTTAAATATTGATGTCTCCATTTAACAAACATTGTTACTCATTAACATAATATATTTATGTTTAAACTGACTGTGTAAATATCAAACATATAGACATAAATATGCTTATTATGAGTTAAAATAGGTGTTTATTTACAATGCCTAGTCGGCGACAGGTTCATTACAAGATCTACGATTGTGGCCGGACGCGTGGCAGCTGCTGCACCGTAACTCGTGGACCTCAGACGCTTGCGACTCGATCTCTTCCGTCTGGGTCGCCTAGGTTACCTTCTCATAACAGGCGGACGCAGATGGAGTTCTCGATTGTCGTCTGTAGACTTGTCATTGTCTGGTATAGGGAAAATAGCTTCCCTATACGCAAGTTTGTATGTCTCCACGGTGAAGTAGGCGCTAATAAATTGATGAACGTTGGTGTCTATCTGCATTATTGCAGCGCAAGCGTGTGTGCACGGGATACCATAAATTTGCCACCTGCGACATGAGCATGTTCTACCCGATAGATCGACGGAGTTGCTGCAGTGGTCAAGGACTTCATAACGATCATCAACACAACGACCAACATAAAGATTTCGGCTTTCCGCAACCAGTTCGTCTACCTTCTTATGTATATCGGGGCATAAGTAGGTGTCCCATTTATTCGCTTGCTCACGACGGATGCATAACATCCGCATTAATTTGAACCTGTACCATAACAAATTATAATTGATTATTAAGGTAAGCCAAGAATAGTTAAACATAAAAGTCGATAGTTAAACGAAAACAATTATAATTAAACACGGACAAACATAATTAAAAGGAAACCATTATAGGCAAACGTAAAGTAAACGAAGTTAAAGAGTGACGAAGATGTTTAAACAGATTGAAAATCAAACATTCAAATACCGTATAGAGTCGACCATTCTCGTCACGGGTAAATGACGAGCTTCTTTTATCCACGCATTGAAGGACTCTGCGACATTTGAATACATATTGCCCCAACGTTGACCTTTGAACAAATAATTACACCAGTGTGACAAATCTGACTTCTGAAGCAACCAGCGATGCGCTTCTGGTGATGTGGCCCGCAATTCATTCACCGTATCATCAAATTCTTTAGCCGTTGATGCCCACGCAAAACGAAAGCATATGGACCAGCACTCCTCCTTCAATGCCTTCCTAAGTCCGCCATTGGCTTTCATAAAATTGGCCTCCAAGTATCGAAGGCAATAGGCATGTGGGGAAGAGGGGAAGACCCTTGCAATGGCGTTCACAAGCCCCTTAGACTTGTCCGACACAAATGTAATAATCTCTTCATAATCGTCGTCATCGTATAACGCATCACCTAACTTGGAAATGAACCACGTCCAATTCGCATCTGTCTCGTTGTCGACGATACCGAAGGCCAAGTGGAAAAACCCATTGTTTCCATCTTTTCCTGTGGCGCCCAGCAATGTACCACGATATTTTCCAAGAAGATGGGTATCATCGACAAACAGCAGCGGCCTGCAACCCCGCTTGAATCCCATGATACAAAGCACGGAACGAGAAAAATGCACGTTTAAAATGCTCACCGTCTCTTTCTACAATCGTAATACTGCCGGGATTTGTCTCAGCTACCTTATGCACGTACTAAAGCAGCAGATCATAGCTGGAGACGTCGCTGCCGTCGAGGATCACCCGGGCAAACTCTTGACCCAACCAAGCTTGCTTGTATGGAATGTGGACACCGTGCTCCCGTAACATGTCCTTCTGAATGTCGATAGGCCTGTACAATGGCTGGCTTTTAAGCTTATCAATCAGTCGTGTGCTTACCCATTTTTTCGACGCTTTCAGATGTGACACCGAGCCAATTCCACCACCGCAATTGTGTGACGGGTGCATTGTCTTTATTCTGAACGTATTTTTATTGTATTCCTTTGATGCATGAAGGCGCCAGCCACAACCAACGGCAGCGCATTCTACAGTCACCCTGTGTTTCTCATTCTTTATGAATTTGAAGTCGAAATTCTTCTTGATTGCAAAATTCCGAAGCGCGTCTCTGAAATGTTCAACGTCTACGAAACGTTGTTCGATATCCAACTACAACACTTCGGGATGATCCGAGGAGGACTGAAGGCATGCTGCACCGTCCGGGTCGCCATGAGATGGAACAGGTGCGCTGGCAGAATCTGAATTTCTGCCAACACTCCAGTTAAGCAGAAAACATCAGTAACTTAATCGGAAACAAAATAAGTTCACTTGAAACGTGTATATTTAAACTAAAACATAATAAGTTAAACACAGACACAATTGGTTAAACGATAAAATATATGTTTAAACGTGGACTGGGATGAGACTGGTTAACAAAGCATAACTTATTGGTTTAAAAGAGGAACTTATTTTTTTAAACGGAAAATGGAATACTTAACGTAAAAATATAATAATTAAACGGTAACTATAATAATTAGGCGAACACATATGACTTTAAGAGTAAAGATAAAGGATAAGAACTTTACAATGACAAGAATTCGTTTTGACTATAATGCGACAATGACACATCATCTATCTCAACAACGAGATCGACAGCAGCGCATTTGAAGAGTAAGTATACATGACACATGCGCTGGAAGTCAACCTCATTTTCTATTGGACAAATCGTTTTATGTCCATCGGGTGTGATAAACTTCACTCTAACATGGGAAACATCAAGACCCCATCGGTCACATATCTCCGCTAAGATTGAATACCAACAAGTCTGTGCCATGAACACTAGCACTCGTTCCTCACCGTTGTATCTTGCAATTGCACAAAAACTCTCCATTAAAAACCTGCATATAAATAAATATAAATTGGTACTCTCCTTTAAAGGATGATCAAAGTGATGGAAATGAAGACATTCACACCTTATCAGCCAATCGGCGGAGTTCAAAAAATGCAAACGATAAGTCTTCCAAACTTTGTTTCAGAAAAATCAACGCAAGAAGGAATGAAAAAGATTGACAAAAGCCAAATAAAAAATGTTTAACATGATGTGACTAACGGTTTTTTTCCCACCATTTACAAGGGTACACACGGAATTTCACAACATAACCCTTGTACAAACGAACGACAGGGGGAAAAAGGAATTCAAACACTAACGAAAGGGCTTTCTGGGGTATTACAAACTTGCAGGGGCTGTCTGGGAAGTTTTACAATTCGCGGGGGTGAATAGTAATTTTCCCTTTTATATATTGACTTATTTACTCCATTTTATTAAAAAAATATTGAATGGGTTAGTTTAAAATTACTTGAATAAAAGGTACCATTTCACTCGCTTCAACCCAAATACTTTGAAAATCAGACCAATTCCTCATGCTTCCCCAACTTCCTCCGAAATGAACGACCATGAGCATCTCTTCCCCCATCCCTTGAGGGCACTTGGAACTTTGCAGGGAAAGTAATTGCATGCAAAGTCTTTGCAGGGAAATGCTTTATATCATAAAGGGTAGTTTGGAACTTTGCAGGGTTTTTCCAAAAAAAAAAACAAACAACAAAGAGATTTATATCATAAAAGGTAGTTTGGTAATTTGACAATTACCAAACTTTGCCATCCAAGGGTGTAATCACTTTCACACCACCGCCCTTGTGAATCACTTTCTCTGGTCAAATGGAAAGTGTTTACAAGGAGACCACCCATTTTTTAAGAACCAAACGGTTAAAAGAGATTCACCCCTTTACTTTGCAGGGAAAGTAAGAACTTTATACCATACCAAACGGGCCCTCACTTCAGGGCTTTTTCGAGTTCGCAGCCCATACGCGCCCGCAGGTGGAGTTCCACTGTTGCCGCCGGAAATAAGCCAAATCACGTTTCATCGGGACCAGTCTCCCAAATCCCAGGTTTGCTTCTTGCTCTGATTACCCTCTATCTGTTCTAATAACCCATCTCTCTCTCTCTCTCTCTCGCTCTCTTCCCACTATGCCCTCCGCCACTGCACTATGCCCTCCCCGTCCCCATCTCTTCCCCTCTCCGTGGACTTCCAGTGTCCTCTCCTTGCATCCGCAGAGCTCCCAGCTCAAACGCGCTCTCACTCTCAGCCTCCCCTTTCGCCGGGGGAGTTCCGCTGTTGCTGCCGGAAAAAAGCCAAATCTCGTTTCGCCTGAACCAGTCTCCCAAACCCCAGGTTTGCTTCTTGCTCTGATTACCCTATATTTGGTTTTCCTTTTGGAGTGTTGAATCTCTGAAGCTTTGGGATCGTTTATGGGGGCAGATGGTGAAACTGGTGCTGTCCGTGAACGTGTTGAAAGGTTGGATTTGGGCTGGCTGCCGGCATTCCCGCATGTTTTCACAGCATCCATGGCGAATTTCCTCTTTGGGTATCATATCGGGTTGGTTTTCTACTCAATTGTATTCCTGGCTCTTGCTTGGTGATGTGTGATGTATTTATGAATATAAACATTATGGAAGCATTTGAATAATTCCTTCTGTTAAGGGGAGAGTATTTAAGCAAGATTACAAGGATTAGATAGAGAATACTAGCTGAACATATTATCGGTTTACAATGTATCATAGAAATTTTCCTAATACCCAAAAATGATTGCTCAGGCACACACTGTATTGCCCATGTAGAATTTTAAGGATCATAGGATTTGATCAAAGGGCCATCTCTAATCTTGTATACCCTCTGCTTAACATGTGCCATGCCATACAGAAGAAATATGCTGAGTGTGAAGGTTTTGATGCTTATTGCCTCTCCTGAGTCGATCTATTGAATATCCTTGAGATGAACTTCTTGTGCTGACATATGTGGTTAGATACCTGGTTTAACAGTCAGTTTCCCATAAAATAATTACTTTATTTCATGATCTACTTTACTCTTCCTTGCCTCATCAGTTGAAGTTGCTTTGATGCTATTAGTTAAAAGGCGGGTCTTATCCCACCAATCATTAATGTATTATGTACCTTGGTTAAAGTTCCTTGTTCAACGGTTGGTAACACATTCTTAGAAGGTTAGTGAGCACTGAGCGGACTTGTTCAATTTCATTTCTTATTCATAGCCTTCACACATAAACTCCAGCTCATACTTTGTTTTGTGCCTTTACAATAAATGATGCTTAACAACTTCCTACTTACCATATCCAAAGTTAGGAATTTTTTTTCTAAAATAATTTCCACAAAATCTGCTTAGTCTTTTATTTCGTAAATTTTTTTTTCAGGGTTATGAATGGTCCAATACAAGCTATAGCGCAAGAGCTTGGTTTTGATGGAAATTCCTTTATTGAAGGTCTAGTGGTGAGCATATTTATAGCTGGTGCTTTTATTGGAAGCATTAGCTCTTCTGCTCTGATTGATAAATTGGGCTGTCGGCGCACACTTCAGATTGATACAATACCCTTAATTCTTGGGGCTATTTTAAGGTTTTGATTATTACTTATTGCTGATTTACATCCTTAGTCAAGAATTGTTATTGATATCATTGTTCTTAAAGGAAAAGATTGACCTCATTCCTTTCCATCTTTTATTTCATGAACATTTTGCACATCATATTTTTGTGTCATTTTCTTCTTTTAAATACAAGGAATTTTTCCATTCCACATAAAATAATATATACCTTACAATGCCATGCTGATTATTTAGTTCAATTATACCAGTGCGCAAGCTCATTCTGTTGATGAAATGCTTCTGGGGAGGTTTCTTGTCGGGCTTGGCATTGGTGTAAATACCGTGCTTGTTCCTATTTATATCTCTGAGGTAATATTCCATTATTAAATAAAACTGGGCATAGGTCAATTGTTAGATAAGAGAAAAATCCTTTGATTGTGCAGTAAAAGTTCCTCATTGTCTGGTTAACAGTTGGTGTGTGTATATGTATCTGTCAAAAAGATTACTTTCATTTCATTGTGGAGAGCTTACTTATGACTAGTATATTGTTTGAATGATGTAATTTTTAATTGGATTGTTGGATCTGCAACTTGTAGACTCCTTTGGAACATTGTAATCAATGCGAACATATATATCTTTGAAGCATATAGGGCAAGCATTCTGCATTGTATATCAGCTCTCTGTTATTTTGGACTAATGGGGCTTTTCAGTCCCTCATGCTGATGGGTACCATTTCTTGCAGAGGAGGTTACCATCTTTTTAATTGTAGGATAATCTAAGCTATTTTGGTTGTATTTTATGTTATGGATTCCCCTCTGACAGGTCTATCTAAAGTATATATTTCCTGTTATGTATCCACAAAGAGTACTTTTATTGTCTTGTTGTAACAGTTCTTACATAAAAGACAGCTTCTGATGTTTATATGTTCTTCTTATGCTTTCTGAAATATTTTACAATTGTTGTGGTGTGATTTATGTTTTGCCTTTGCATATTGCCCTTGTGATTATCTCATCGTCAGTTTGTTGATTGGTTTTATTATCGATGTCCATATCGTGACGTGAGAAATTAATTTTCCTGTTTTATCTTTGACTAGGTTTATGTAAACTAATTTTGTTCATTTTTATCTTAAGCCTCCTATTTTGATGTAGGTTTCTCCAACAAAATATAGAGGTTCATTGGGAACAACATCTCAAATTGGCACATGTTTAGGAATAATTGCATCACTCTGTTTAGGAATTTCTTCTGAAGGTGATCCACATTGGTGAGCTATTCTTCTTCTTGATCATCTTACGTTGAAGTTTTGAACTTTTTCTGAGAGTAATTAAAGCATGTATGAGTTGATGCATTTATAAGTATACGCCCAGTGTTGGTTTATATCCACTAATGGATTTTAGGCAATTGGTAAAAAATGCAATGTTGTTTCTGAGTCCATTTTTAAATTATGATACTCATTTTCCTTGTGCAGATCTTTGTATTACATGTTATATGATGAAGACATGATCCTGTAAGTGGTCTATACGACAGAACCAAAATGTTTCAATATTAATATAACTTAAAATCATTGCATTTATTGGTGCATATCGATATAGTTGACTGCCAAAACATTATAACTGCCTATTTTGTTGACCTCCAAAACATCCACTATTGTTATAAATAATACATGATTGATCTGATAATATTATATATCCAACATAATTGGTGACTAGGAAATTTGCCATTTGGTCTCCCGAGATCATGGATTGGACTAAACATTTACATTGTTGAGTTTTTTATATTTTGTTTGGTTAAATGCCATAACAACATTGGATGTTAGATAATTAAATATAGGTTGAACAGGGCAGGAAAGAGTGAAAATATTCGTTCGAATTTATTTGCTAGTTTGAAAATATGAAGTTTTTTCATTTTGAAATAAAATTTAGTTTTTATTTGGTCTGTATAGTGGACTTTTGATTATTGTCGTCTATTGCACTTCATCCCAACCTTTAAAATAAAATCTAATTTTTAGTTTGTCAAAGTCAGCTGGAATCTGCTTTAGTTCATGAGCAAAAGTAATTCATATTGTTTTCATTTTTCTTGCAGTCTGTTTCAAAGTGATGATTTTGATGATGGATCACCTATTATAGTTCACCATTTGAATGTTATAATTTATAACACAACTATGATCATCGGGTGATCCACTTGGGCCAGAATGTATAGTATTCTGTATTTGTATGACAAGGGGAAAACGCTCCTGGCATATTATTCATGCTGAAAATGTGTGATTTCATCTTAGCAGTTATAATTTTCCAGATTTTATATGAGAAATGAAAAATGAACTGAAAAACCTGGTTTTGCTTTTTGTTCGACTTATATTCTCTTCGTCTCTATGATCATCTTTAGTGAAAGTAGTTCTTGTTCATCAATCAGCTTGTCTGAAACTTAATTTTGTTTTTGAGTCCTTTCTTGTTCTCAATTTTGTTTTAGTGTTTCAAAGGAAAACTTTCAAGTATACTATTTAATCAAACCCATAAGACACTGATTGCATCTATATGTTTTACCTTTATTAGCAGCTCTTTTGGTATCAACAGAGATGTGTAAGTTGTTTTATTGCTTTCCCCCCGATCCCTCAATTTGGACTATAACATTATGGATTTTACTCAATGTTTCCTTTATGTAGAGCTTTTTTTAGGTCAGAATTGTGGGCTCCTTATTGTGTTGCCACCATATTTCATTGTCTTCAAGGTCTTCAGGTGCTACATAACTTCCTTCTTCTGTCTGGGTCCTCTGATTAGCATGCTCTTTGACTGAGATGACATGACTCTTAGCAATTTTTTAGGAAATTATAATTTAATTGTTGGTACACATGTGATTTACTAAAGCAATTATAAGCTTTCTCATCCATGTATATCAAGTATCTCCATCTTTTTATCTTGATTTTAATTGTATAAAAAAATATGGTTGCTTTCGCAACTTAAATTTATGAAGTTCTCATGGGTAGTCTTGTACATTTAACACATAAATGGGTGGTAATTTCCTTTAAACTTGATTGTAATGCTAGAACTCGCTCAAAATATCCATATTTAACTGTGATTTTTTTTGCATTTCTTCTTGATCCTTTTATTTGCAGAATCTATTTTTATGAGAGTGCAAATTATCTCACCAAATCTTCAAGAATCTACACTTCTTCAATTTCCTATCTTTTGTTCATTAAGATTTGTAAAATGAAGCATTCTTAATTTGTAAAAGGATTGGTCTTTGTTTGGTAGTTGAAATGGATTCTTTGTTTTTATAGTTAGTATCAATGAGAAAACTCATGTCTGTGTGCTTGTTTTATTTTTATTTTCATTGTTTTAATAATATTGATTTGAAGATGTTAGACAGTTTATAGATAACGCTCGACCTGTTCCATTGCATTAAATGAATTTTCTGCTGGAGTTGTTGGATGAACACTATTTGCTGTATTTAGAAAGAAAAAGTCTATACATGTGGTTGTGAGTTGACCATAAAGGTACCAATGTTGATTTATGTATAACATTCAATTGGTGCGTGTTTCCATAAGCGAAGGGATGTAATAATGTTCAGTCTTGGAAAATCATGATGTAAGCTTTCTTAACTTCTATGAGTTTCATAGCTTTGTGGACACTGTTATAAAATTCAGATGCATACCATAAAAAGTGGAGTTGTAGAGCCTAATTCATTCTTGTGGTTTTGTTTGTAATCTATAGTTGCTCCTAGTGCTTGCTGTCTGGGTCTCTGTATTATTTTTGTTAATGAGCTGTGATCTTTTTTTTTAATAGGTGGAGGACAATGCTCTATCTTGCGAGTGTTCCTGCTTTTATCCTTCTTTTTGGCATGCGGTTTGCTGTTGAAAGCCCTAGATGGCTATGTAAAGTAATCATTATGAAATATCAGCAAATTGATAACAAATTAAGCAACTTTCTTTTTATGACCTTCTTAAGTGATGTTTTTTCTTTGCATTGCTAGGTAGGAAGAGTTGCTGATGCTAAGAAAGTAATTGGCAGCATTTGGAGTGATTCAGACATTGAGAGATCTATTGAAGAAATTCAAGCTGTTATTACCAATGATAGTCGAGATTTGGGGAGTAGCTGGGTTGAACTCTTTGTGGAGCCTCACAAAAGAGGTTATTTCTTACAATTTCACTTTTTCTTTTTCATCATATGCTCTGAATAGAGGATTTATTGATCTTTAAGCTTGGAAGACAACTCGAGAGAGTTATTAATATATTATGGTATTTTAGTACTAAATAAAATTAAGTCTAGGTTGTGAGCTTCTGATAAAACCTTGGTGGTGTTTAGGGATTGAAAACCTTGGTGATGTTTAGAGATTTTGGTTGGAGCGGGACCAAAGTAGGAGTACTTTGCTTGTGTGATCACTTTAGAGGGTGAACTCCATTTACTAGAACTCGAGAGCGCTTTGGCAATGTGATCACACCAAGGGTAAGTCTGACTAAACCTTTGGTATGAGCACAAAATCTCGAAAGGTGTACTCCACAAACTAATTTAACATAGAGTATGGCACCTTGAAAGGTAAACTCAATGGGTTAACCTTTAGATGGGTTAGTTTTGCTAGTATGATCAGGAAAATTTTGACTAATCACTTGTTGGAGTATGGCATTTCAAAAGGTGAACTCATGGGCCACCCTCAAAGTAAGAGTGTTTTGCCAATATGATTTAGCGAATTATGATTAGACATTTGGTTGGAGCGTGGCACCTTAAAAGGTGTATTCCCTGGGGCAAACTTTAAGACAGAGGATGGCACCTCAAAAGATGAACTCCATCAACTGACTTTAAGATGAGATGTATTGCTAATATGATTCAGAGGACTCTAATTAGACTTATGGTTCAAGTGTGGCATCTTGAAAGGTGAACTGTACAGGTTACCTTTAAAATGGAGCATGACACTTTGAAGAGTGAACATTGTGAGCCTACGTTAAGATGGGAGGATTGTGCTAATGCGATCAAAGGAATTTTAATTAAACATTGGTTGAAGCATGACATCTTGATTGTGAACTCCATGGGCCAATCTTAAGATGCAAGTGATTTGCTAGTATGATTGCGTTAGTGGGTGAATACTACTGATTAGACACTCCGTTGTAGTGTGGCACCTTCAAAGTGAACGTTATGCAGCCAACTTTAAGATGGAGCATGACATCTCAAAAGGTGAACTTCACGGGCTAATCTTAAAGTTGTGATGACTCTCCAATGTGATCATCTCAGAAGGAAATCTTGACTAGACACTTGGTTGGAGCATGACACCTCGAAAGATGAACCCTATGGGCCAATCATCTTGCACATTAGTCCTTGCATAATTAATGTTAATAAAGTAATTTTTTATTTTTGCACATAAACCCTTATTCTTTTGTGAATTATATAAAAAGGCCCTTATTAGAGTTTGTATACAACAACGAGCAGCAATTATGTGGGAGGTTGCGAACAATGATTACATTAACAATGGCATATTGGTGTTGGGAAGAAGCACCAATCTTCATTGTCCATATTGAAGAAAAGCATGTTTTGAATTATAATTAAAATTTTATTGAGATTGGAGAAGATCTCATTATTCAATCATCAACTTGATGGAGGCTACTCACAGCAAGAGAGACCTTAAACTTCATCAACATGGCAGCTTATGCTTTTGAATTTTCCGAGGAACATTCCGACTTGGAACACAGTCACCACTGTCCAAATTAAAAATCAAGAAGTTCTTAATCTTTAGTTAAATTTTAGCAAAATCAAAGATGATCTTACTGTTTGTATTATCTACTTGATGAAAACTAGCCACAACAACAGAACGCCAATCTTTCTTTCTTTGAAAATATGCCAAACTTGAAACATGATCACAATTGAGGAAGATCTCACTATTTGATCATGCACTTGATGGAGACTAGTCATAGCAGGAAAATGCCGTGAATTTTGCTTTTAAGCCTCATAATTCGTAGAATTGTCTTCATTTTCTTCTTCGTTTCCTTGTAGTTATATCTCTTATTCCCTAGCCAGAATCTCCTTTCCCCTTCATTAAAAGGGGCTCTGCTGAAAAGCCTCTTCTGCCAAAAGTCTCCTCATTTTCAAAATTTTCTTTCTTATTTTGAATTTCATGGATTATATATTTTTTATGAATTTCTAGTGATATATATATATATATATATATATATATATATATATATATATATATAGCCATATTTATAGTCCAATTTTAACTTGAATTCAACTAGGTTTGATTTTGGTCAGTGTATTGGTTTGAATTTGACTGGGACTATATTTTGATTATGATGAAAGTGTTAACCCATATATGACCAGGATTTAATTCTAATTAGGTATAAATCCGAATATAACCATGATTCAATTCATGAAATTTTTGGTATAAATACAATTATAATCAGCATATATATCAACATATATTTAAATATATGATATAAGTTATGATAAGATTTTAAAAATGAAATCTATTGTTTTGTATTAATAAATAGATAAAGAATGCTCAAAACATCTAAGCATTTTTCATGAATTCTTAAAATCCAGAGTTATTGGCTTTTACAAGATGGGAAACATTTTCTCAAAACAGGTTTTTGGCATTCTCTACAAATTTGAAAAAACGAGACATGTTTTCTAAAAGAAAAAGTTTTTTAAAGTGAGTGCTTAAATATAATTTTTGAAAATTTTTAATTTTAAATAAAAAGAAAATGGAGAACACGCTCTAAATAGGACACTGGAACACTTCTGATATGAAGAAGATTAGCAAATCAAGGAAGAAAGAAAGAAGGAGAAGAAGAAGTGAATCAAGAAGAAAAGAAGAAGATCATCACTACAGTTCATCAGCATTCCCAAAAACTAACTGTTCTAGAGTACATTGTTTTCTTTATTTTATTATACATCTATGGCCAAGATCTAATTTGATCAGTTTGGCCCGATTGTAATAGGAGATAATGGTCAGGATCATTTCCTAGTTAAACTAGGTTGATAACCCAAGCGATCTTCTTCCCCGCCATTGCCATGTCAACCAACAACTTTAACTCCTTTTTGAATTGGCGGGAGGCTTCCTTCTCTTCCTGAAAGCTTTGGCAACACTTGACAGCATCTTCCATTAACTTCGTATCAACCTCACATGGAGGCAGAATCAGTCACAGGACAGTGCTTACTGTGTTATGATCATTGCGCTTCAATCTGTTATTCTATTCCACTTCTTATAGAGAGAACTTAAAGGAAAATACTTAAATTAACATATCAATGCATTTGTACAGCATTTCTACCCCAAGCAAATGCAAGGGAGCCATAGACACTCAAGTGAAATCCAATCTATGAAATAATTTAATCTCTGGACAACACCATTGTGGTAGAAGTCATAATGCCATAAGAATAATTACTGCTTGGGATTCCTAACTTTCTCATTATATGTTGATTAAAATCACTAATTTGCTAGGCTTTTGCGTATAGATTCCCAACAAGAAGCTGCAGGCAAATGATTGTTGTATGAAGATAAGAAATACACTAAGTTGATTGGATATGTTGATGTAGTTTGGACAGGGTTTTCTTATGATAGCGATCTACTTCAAGATGTTTTTTTTGTTTTAGGCAACTTAGGATACTGGAAGAGTGAGAAGCAAGAAGTCATCGCTAAATCAAGTGCCAAATATTAAGCTGTGGCCTTGGTAACATGTGAACATGGCTAAAGCAATTGCTTCAGGAATTGAAGTTCAGTGAAGCAGAGCAGATAGAGCTGATTTGTGGCAATCAAGTATTTTTACAAATTGCCGCCAATCCATTTTCTCATGAACAGACCAAACAAATGGATGAGGATTGTGATTTTATTGGAGAGAATATTCATACAGGAACATTATGACTAGTTTTGCGGAGGAAAATGACCAATTAGCAGATATAGATCCTAAATCTCACAAATATTGGATTAGCTATATCTAATAAAACTTGGTGCATAAAACTTGCATGCGCCAATTTGAGGGGGAGTGCCAGAATTGTAAATATGATGAGATATTAGTATATTACTATTAAGATAATGGTTCCAATAAAACAATATGAATAAGATGCAAACATAATGAGATAAGTCCTCATTCTTTATCGAAGGTTTTATCTTGTTCTTTCAAACTTCTACCCTCTAAGTCATTATTTCGAAAAAAAAAAACAGCTGGTAATTTTTTCCTTTTTATTTGGGAGGAGATAGATTTTTTTTAAGATACTTGCATATTAATATTGGGGAACCAAGCTGTTTTAATATGAACTTTTATTCCCCGAAAGGGTCCAATGTGTTTTAATTTATATTTGGAAGAGAGAAATTTGTTTCAGCGCACTTGCATGGTATTACTCGCAACTCGTAGCTAAGCTTTTTTAAAGTAGCAGGCGAAACCCTTTTAATGCTTAATTCTTGTCGCATTGTGTTTGAATATGCTTAACCTATAACCTCATGGATTGTTAACTGTATTCTGAGAACTTATAACCGCCTATGAAGTGATATTACCTTGCTGTTTTCACAGTTGCTTTTATTGGAGGATCTCTCTTCATTCTGCAACAATTTTCTGGAATTAATGGAGTTCTCTACTTTTCCTCGCTGACCTTTCATGATGTGGGGATAACAAATGGTGCTTTAGCAAGCTTATTTGTTGGAATTACAAACTTTGCAGGTTGAAGTCCGTGATCTCTACTTTCTATTTACTTTCTGCTGTAAATTTTGAAGAATTTCCCGTCTGAGATGTCACAAACATTAGGTGCATTGTGTGCTTTATACCTGATGGATAAGCAAGGTCGGCAGAGACTTTTAACTGGGAGCTACTTGGGAATGGTGAGCTAATCATCTTACTTTGGCTTTTATATATCACATCATTCTTTTTTCCAGAGAAGAAACTTATAAATATTTAATATACTTGCAGTTGCATCTGAATTTGTTAAACTAGAAGAATGGATATTTTTCTTCATTAGAAATCATAGAATTTTTTAAATAGAAATGTTTCAAGATAAATTAAGAAGCACTGTAATGAACATTGCATTAGCAATTATCTTGGTTCAGTTTGTTTAAACTGTATACTATATCCTCTCAAAAAGAATTGTCAATGTCACAGACATGGTTGTCAAGAGCTACATTGTGTTGGTTTCTTAATAATAATTGCCATTTAAAACATTGTGGACTTCTATATTGGTAAGCAACAAATTCCATTTCAAGGATTTTTTCTTTTCTTATATGATCATGGCATGCTAATAGGTGGATGTGTTGGAACTGTCATTGCATTAATTTTGAGAAAACAAACACCAACAAATCCTTGGGGCTTCTAGCTAAATTACAAGTCAAGGATGAAAATTAAATCGAAAAATCAAAAGGTAAATAGAAAAATCAAAAGGAAAATGTAAAAAAGGCCAATGAGGCTGAAAAGGGAAGGCCTCAACCTATGGAAGCAAAAACACACCATTGTATGTTCACCACGCAAAAGGAACCCATTCTCCCAATTCCTTATTTTCCTATAGCCCAATGTTGAAACTTTCTTTATAAGTGCTTAACCCTAAACCCTATGTCGTAAACTCCTATGGCCTCCCTTAAAAATGAGCCTTAAACATGCCCCAAATGTGTTGATTTTACAAAGGACTTGTATGGGGTGTCATGTTGAAGTATCATAATTTTGTATTGTCTATTTCTTGCCACACTAAACCTAGTTAACCGGATGGCATCTTCCCTAACTAATAAGAATAAGCACAAATGCTGGTAACATCCTTTACTAGGGGGTTGCACATGTTCTGGAATGATTTAGTTTATGAAGCTTTTCAAGAGCAAACTAATCAGTTCTTTTATATGGTGAGTTGAACTGAACTGACCTAACTTTAAAAATCAAATCAGCAAATGTGCGAAATACATCACTATTTCTTGAGTTTATTTAGGTTACTTAAATACACTGGAGATGGTGTTTGATTTAGTAAATAATCATAAAATTTGAGATATGTAAGCCTTCTGTGGATTAAAATTTTAATTTACCGGATCTCAGTCTGAACTATTTTGAAAACTTAATCAAGTTGAGACTAACATATTGAATACAGCTGGATTAATTGGTTTAATTTACTGGCTCTCAGTTTAATGCACATTGGTTTAGTTGACGTGAAGCACTTTACACATAACTTAAGTTTAGGACTTCTAATCTTCTAAACTCAGTTTATTTAAGGTTAGGTTTTCTTTTTAAATTATTATTATTATTATTATTATTATTATTATTATTATTATTATTATTATTATTATTATTATTATTTTACTTTTTATAAAATTCAAACCTAACCAAATCATGCCAATAGCTTAATAAAACACACACACACAAAGAAAAAAAGAACCAAAAGTAGTGGTTTGGTTTGGCTTTTGGGTTCTTTAGGTTGGTTACACTTTTAGTATTTGAGGTAGTGAACTCCGCAACACCAAAATTTTAATTCAATCTGGTAAAAACTTCAAGTCTAAATAAGAGATGTTTAAATGTAATCACTTGTGATATCAAGGGTCATAATGTTATCTATATACTTTGGACAATACTGATCATGACAGTCTTTCGTGCGACTTTAGATCTTGATGAAAACCTTCTGTACTATGCTAAAGAACTTGGAAAGATTGCTAGCCAATAGAGGTAATAGAAAAGAAAGAAAGGGTCTCTTGCCCTCCATTATCTTGTTTAGAGTTACACATCCAATTCATTAGCACTCATATGTTGGACCACTTTCTATGCATGCATGCTCCTCCTCATGTGCAGAAGATCATCTTTGATTTAATGCTATTTTCTGATGTTGTAGGCAAGACAACTGCTTTAGATGCTTTTCATACTTTTATTTTAAATATTCATCTCATGGATTTGTTGCCAAGTTGTTTTGACAATATTGTGATGCAAATTATTGGAATTCCTTACTAATGTTGAATCATCTGCTTGTATTTAAGCATAATATTGTACATATGAACCTCAATTTCTAGCATTTATTTTCTCTTGATGACATTGCCCACTTTAGTCCAATTTAGGGATAACCACTGACAAGATTTGGTTCAATCAAGTAAACATCCTTACAACTATCAGGGATCCTGCCGCTCTAGAATTCCATCAATCTCCCTTTGTGTTTCTGTGTTGTGATATTCATTGCACATCCGACATTTTTTCCTCTGGTAGTGTTACTGTCTAGAGTTCGCTCAAGCTCAACTAAAGTTCACCTTCTTTTCTTCAAATGCTTTATGTTTAGGAATAGAGTACGGTCTATTACACTCTCACTTCATTTAAACTTGCTCCAGAAACTGTCCTTTGAAGCAGAACTGTTACACAATGTGCCAGCCATTCAGCTGGGTCTGAGCTTTTCTATCCCCAACTTCCTCAGGGCATTGTTTGAGATTCTTCTCATATAATACACATTTCTTGTAATCAGCCTTGATGCTGCTTATGTTGATGTTAAAGTTTGCATATTTGTTAAGGAGAATACCATGAACTTTACACTAACAACTCTATTCAGCTAATTATTTTGTTAGTCAACCAATTGTAATTTAACTAATTGAAATATCCATTTCAGGACAATAACCTGATGGCAATGTGAATAATATAGTTATAGAAGTAAGAAGGAAAGTGATGCAAAAGTTTTGAAAAGGCAGTTGATCATCTCAAAAATGTTGTAGTGTAACAATTATCATGAGAAATCATGCTTATCAGGACAGTTTCATTTCTGTGAGGATGGAGGCATTGTTTGAAAATTCCCTGCTTGGTGGATGGTTGTGTCTTTTTAATAACTGCAGTTCCTTACAATGTGCTCTTTGTATAATATACTTGTTTATAATTGTAAATTAGACCTTGTCATGATAAACTTTTCTTCTTTTGCCAGGCAATTTCAATGCTCATCATAGTTTGTGCGATTAATTCTCCAATCGATGAGGAGCTTAGTCATAACTTATCAATACTTGGAACTATCATGTGAGTCCTTGCTTAGTAAGAGTTTGTTTTTATCAGTCTCATGACTCTATTCTTGAAAAAGTAGCTGTTTTCATTTGTTTTTGTAGCAAGCTTTAACATATTTTTCTGGTGGTTTCAGGGCTGGATTGTGTTTTCCTTTTCTTTCGTTCTTTTTTTTTTTTTACTATTTCTGAATGTCCTATATGTGCTTTAGTTTCTACCATGCATAAATATATATAATTTAGTAAACAAACCAAAGATTATCTGCTTAAATGACCTTCATTCCTTTCAATTCTGTGAATAACCCTTATTTGTCTCCTTACTGATCAAAATTATGGAATTGTTAACCATGTCAGGGACCAAAATAATATTTGACTTCAATGCAATTAGTCATTAAGAAAAGTAGTCATAGATGGTAACTTTTTATCTTCTCTTTTTCTAATGCATAGTTATGGTTTATTGTTATTGTTATTTCCAATGATGTAATTATTCAAGCCTCTCGTCTAATTAAAATGATAATTTTCATCCACTGCCATGGCTAGCTGGCTCACTGGTTAGCCATTGCAACCTGGGTTCTAAAAACATTTTTTCTTTGTGCAGTATTTTTTATTATTGTTATGATGATGATGATGATCATCATCATTCATCAATATACTTGTTTTGCCAATGTTAGTTTACCTAGGAACTAGTGTTCATAGATATAGATACACACTTTTTGCTTGGTGATTGATCTGACAGACAGCTAATTATTCTTTTCCTGTCCTCAAGATTCTCTCTTGTTTATCCCTGTATCTGGTGATTCCTCCTAAGTTCTGAAGTCAGACAGAAATGAAGCCCTTTTAGTTCTCTGTTTTGATCAATGGTGCTAACTCATATCGTAGAATTAGATTCTCTTTAAAGTTTTTCCATTATGGTAGTGTGATTAACTTTTCAGTTGTATGCAGTTATATATTCACATTTGCAATAGGTGCCGGTCCAGTTACTGGTATAATCATACCCGAGCTTAGCAGTTCCCATGTACGGGCAAGAATCATGAGCTTTAGCTTCTCTGTTCATTGGGTACAAAGTTATTCTTGCTATCTTATTTACTGCTATCTTGAACTCTGTTCTCAATGGAAAATTCTAATGTCATAGTTAAGGTAATTGGCTGGCTAATGACTTTAGCTGTCTATTGTACTTTTCTTTTTCAATAATCATCTGATGCGCTTCAAAGAGATGATATGTTAATCAGAAAGTCATGTCATGCCCCCTTTATAATCATCTGTTACCTCCCATGTTTCCATTTGCCTTTTGTGTTTTTACGTAAATTTTAGTAATTTTAATTGTGGTTAGACTCATCTAGTTTTCTGTGATCCAGTGGATTGAGAAGTTAGTGGTAAGAGTTGATGGTAAGGCTGGAATGATAACCTAAACTTGGAGAACATTTAGGCATGGCTACATAATCAGTTTTACCATTTCCATTACTATGTTGCTAATGAGGTCTTAGCAATAACATGCAAATGTGCATATGTATAGGTCATGCTAAAGCCAAGTTTCTTGCTTCCACTCGTATTAAATTGTGTACAGTATTATGAAAGTAGTCTGTTTTTATCCTTAGTAAGTTGCAGCTAAACATTAATATTAAATTGATTCATCTCTTATTTGTAAATGACCTGTGTTTTGACCTGGCTTTTTCTATTTCTGAGCACAAACTCTCCTACTGAAGCTTCATGAAATATTCAATAAATACTGATTATTTATTTATTATTATTATTATTATTATTTTGCGTGTACTTCAGATTTGCAACTTTATGGTGGGATTATTTTTCCTGGAATTAGTGGACATATTTGGAATAGGACCTGTCTATGCGACCTTTGGAGGGGTGTCATTGTTGGCGGCAATTTTTGCAATATACTTCATTGTGGAAACAAAAGGGCGATCTCTTGAGGAAATAGAATTGTCCTTGAACTCAAGTCTCTTCAGAAAGGATGAGTAAAATGTTTCAATATCTAACGCAGTGCATGGCATGCTTACCAACATTGGGACTGCAACTTTGACAAGTTTTGCTGGGCAATATCTGAAACACCATGAAGAACGCATATCAATGACAAACTTCATGAGGCCTATAAAATTTCCGGGCAATATCTGAATCCAGAGAGAAGCTTGAGCCGATGAAACACTAGTGAATAAATGGGTTGCTAGAAGATTGTATATATCTCAATTTTGAGAGTTGTGATTATGGAAGTAACTTTTCTTATGAATTGCACTCAACCTCTTTTTTTTTTTTCTCTCCTTGCATTTCTTAACCAGGCCAACAAACTGTTATTTTCTCATTCATTGATAACTAAACAAACTTTTTTTGTTTTCCTCTTTGTTTTTTTTTTTTTTTGGGTAAAAATGCCCTTTAGTCTCTAAATAAGTAAAAGTTTGTCTTTTTATCCCTGTAATATTTTTAGTAGTTTTAATTCTTTTCTACTTTTTGTAATATCGAAATTTTAGTTTTCATGTCTACTGACGTTGGGTTTGCAGCTCAGTTTTGCTTACATGGCAAACCATGTTCATGCTATGCTATGAATAGGAAGTTAATACCTCTCATGCAAACATGCCTGTGTGGCAATCATGTAGATGAACAGAGTGTTTATCCGCTATATAGATGGCTACGTCACCATGGAAATGTATTGGGTGATATATGCATATCCGATATTCGGCATCCCAAATCATGATTAGCAAATTAATGACACCCACAATCTTTATTTGCACCCACCAAGAGCAAAGACGTAGCCTGAACATTCGAGAAAGAAGTTGATTAAATCATAGGCATATGGTGTCAGAGAGTTGTATTGTAGTCGTTGTCATGAAGTTGGTCATAATCGGAGATCTTATAGAGCAGTAATGGATGATTGAATGCATACTTTTTACCTTAAACTTTCTATATGTAATCTTTTTGGGTTTACCAAATTAATATAGATTTTTACCATGAAAGTAACATTGGTAAATAGGCAGTGTACTTTATGCTTAAGGGCTGTAAGTGACGGTGAACACAAAAGGTAAATAATACAGTGTATAGTTCCTTCTTAATGGCTGTTAGTGATGGTGAACATAAAAGGTAATAATAAACAAAAGCCGCTTCTAGAAATTGCTATTTTTGACTAGCATCATGTTATTTTGCACGGGTATTAAAAATAAGATGTGTCAAATGTTGAATTCCACAAAAACATCTAAAAATAAAGGTCAAATTCCCTAATTAGTCCTTCTACTATTGCAAATCTTCTCTTTTGGTCCCTCTACTATTTTTTGGTCAAATTGAGTCCCTCTACTTTCACAATCAAGAAATTATGGTCCAAAGGCAAACTTCCGTTCAGTCTGCCGTCTCCTTGTGATATGTTGCCATTTTTTAATGCTGACATGGCATTTTTAATGCTGACGTGGCGAGGATTGCAAAAGTAGAGGGACTAAAAAATAGTAGAGGGACCAAAAGGGGAGGTTTGCAATAGTATAGGGACTAATTAGGGAATTTGACCAACAAAAAACTATACAATCACTCAATTTGTAGCTTCTCCAATCAAATGAATACATAAACTGCAAATTCGAACACAAAAGATTGCATAAAATTTGAGTAACAAATTCCATCACAAATACAGTTCACTGCAAAAAATTCCATTATAAATTCCAACTGGACATTCATTATAAAATGACTGCAAACATTTCAATACATAACACATGCCAAAATTTGCAACTGCAATCAACAAATGACAACATCATGTTTTACATGCCAAAATTTGCAAATGCAGTAAGATTTATACATTAGACTTGACATATTGTTTGCAAAATAAGCCAAAAATGAATCACCGCAAGCAATTGAGTACATCAACTCTGGTGATCTCCTGAACCTACACCCCTGATAGTGCTTTGTTGTGTTGACAATAACTTTGGTTGATCAACTATGGTTGAAATTTGTTGGCTTGGTTCATCTCCAATCTGGGTGTTTTTCTGAGCAACCCTTTTATCCCTTCTTGCCTGTAGATTACATACTCATCGAATAACATAAATTAATAACCCAAAAATGGCAATCATGCAGCAACTAATGGATTTCACAGGAGATAAGATGTCACCTGTAATTCAGATGCAGTTATGAAATTGAAAGCATGAGGGTTTTCCCTGCCAACCAGAAGTTCACTTGTGTGGTCACCCTTTTGTGACAAATTTTCCCATTAGTAATTGACTCACCATATATCTATTGTTAATTAACAATAATTATTATTACATTCTACACTTACCCTCAATATACTGATTGAAGGACCACCAGCAGCTCTCACCTTCTCCCTTAATGCAACAGACATTGCTCTCCTATTTCCCCTTGATGCATCTGTAATATTTTTCCCTTTTGGTTCTTTAGCAGAATTTTGTTTGTGTTTCTCATGGCCACTTGAATCAACCTCTGAAGGTCCTGATGTTAGAGCATCGCTTGTGGCCTGCATAAGCACAACATTATTCAATTAAGAACACTTAATTAACATGTCCCTTAAATTAAAGGAAACATAAATAACTTACAGTGATGGCTCTATTTGGACACCGCAACTTATTGTGACCTTGTTGATGGCAAACCCTACACGTCATAACTCTCCCTGCCTTAGAAAGTCTTGATGTGCCTTTACTCTTCCCTTCCAATGGCTCTCTTTTCCTCTTTTTTGCAAGTCGGCTAGGCATTCTCTTAACTAGTGGTGGTAGCACAGGACCTTCAACACTTGTTGGCCAATACATCCTTCCTCTTAATGGGTTGACATTGAACTTGTAGGCTTTTAGATATGCATCCTTCATCAACCAATCAGACAGAAAACTTACTGGGTCTGCACCATAAAATATGATCACTGGCAGTGCATGTTCACAAGGAATCCCCGTTTTGTCCCATCTCCCACATGAACAAGAATGATTTTCTAATCTAGCCACATGCCCATGCCTCACATGTTGGACCATGTCATCAAAGAACACCTCATGGCTTGCCCCACCGTTCCATTGAACCCTCCACTTCACACTTTTGTTTCTTTCTTTCTCAATTTTAGCAGCTATGTTGGGTCCACAGTCTAGTCTCCACTTCATGGCATAATCCCTTTTGGCAACTAACCGATTCATAACATACTGTCTGATTTCTTCAAGCATGCCAATAATGGGTTTGCTTCTGGCCTCTAAAAGCACCCCATTGAATGTTTCGCACATGTTGTTGTCAACATTCTCACATTTTCCAATAATTCTTCCACAGCCAAGACTCCCCCCTTGAAATTCCTCATGATTCCCAAGTATTTCTGCATCTTAGGCTGACTTGTTGCCCTAGAAGTGTTCCAAAAATTCAGTTGTAGCTCTTTACCCCGGAATTTCTTGCCCCATCTAGCATAAATGTGTCTTGCACACATTCTATGCTCTATTAGGGGCATAATTGTGCTGACTGCATGGATTAGACCCTGCCAAGAAGAAAGTGATGCATTAAAATGAAGATGGTAGCAATGAAAAAAATTAAGTCTAATTACCAACCTTCTGCATGTCACTAACCACCGCCCATCCTAGTCCATCTCCAATGCATAAATCAGCCTACAAATGCTCAATGAACAAACTACAAGTCTCAGTTGTTTCTTTGTCAACAACAGCCCATGCAATAGGGAACATTTGATTGTTCCCATCTTTTCCCACTGCCATAAGCAACTCCCCTTTCATCAAACCTTTCAGAAAACATCCATCTAGGCCTACCAACCTTCTACAACCAGCAATAAAACATTCTTTAATAACAGCTAGGTAGATGTATATTCTTTGAAAAATTGGTAGCTCATCTGGTCTTTTCCTTTTAGAGACAACAGTTACAGTGCTGGCAGGGTTAGACTCCTTCAACTCCATTCCGTAGTTGTTAAGCACCATGAAATCTTCAGTAAATTGTTGTTAAATTTTTTTAAGAACCACCCCTTTAGCATTCCTGCAGACCTTGTTGGTAACAAATACCCCTATCTCCCTCCTAACCATTGCCTTCAGGTTAATAGTCTTAATAAAAGGCATGACACTTATTAAGTCTCCAAATCTCTTAGCAACAACACTAGCTGTCACCCTTTTGTTCTTTGTTATTTGAAGAAGACAAGAATGTTCTGCTACATAGTGCTTGACAGTGTATATCTTCTTAGTATTACACCATGAACATAAAATTAGCTATGTACACCCCTTTGCAGAACAAATCACTCTCACCCTAATTGCATCATTCTTCACATATTTATACTCAAACCCTTTCCTTGTTGAAAAATCCATAAGAATAATCTTAAACTGTCTCAAATCTATAAATCTAAGATCTAAGGAGAAATCAGGTAATGAGGCATTAGGGTTGTAAAATTTTGTTCTAGACCTGTGCCTTTTTGCATCATCAACATCAGATTCTTCACTAGTTTCTTCATAACTTCCTGGGTCTGATGATTCAATATAATCACTATCAAAACCTACAACTTTCCCATCATAAGCAGTGTTTGGACCTATGTTTCCTTCTTCCATACCAACAGTGTCACTAGCCCCAGCACCATCTAAACTGTTATTGTCATTTTCTCCAATACCTACAGATATTGTTTTCTTAAACTGGACATACTTGCTCACTTTGATCCTGGCCTAGTCCCTCTCATCATCTGCATCTGACCCTAAAATTGGGACATCTACCAGTATATCCTCATCTTCCTCACTTGAGATGTTCTCATTTGCACTCTCATCATCCTCATTCATCTCTAACTGTATATCACTAGCAGGACAAGACATTGAACTGTCTATTAATTTGATAGGACTACCCATTGGATTATTTGACAATTCTGCAGGCCTAGGGCATAAAACAGCTGCCAGTTTCTCACCATGTTCTACATCTGAACACTCCACATAAACATCTACTATGGCATGCCTCATTAGTTGATCTACTAACTCCATAATCCCATCATCAGTTTTAATAGTTTTTAGTGATCCCCCATCATCCATAAAAAACAAGTTCAAAGATTTTTCAATATCATAACCTAGCTCTTTCAAATCCCCCAACAGATCCCAATAACATAGCTTATCAGGGTCCACTGCAAATTCTACAATTGACTCATCTATATATTTCAGCTCTCTTCCTCTTACTAATGTCCCTCCATGATGGTATTTAATTGTGTATTCCTCCATGATGCTACACAACAGAGACAGAGACATGTCACTTATTAAATTTGAACATCACCACGGATACATGTAAATGTAAACTAACACATTCAATTAAGCAGGAAGAAAACAATCCATGATAAAGTACAATGATTTGCCAGTAAGTTTCCAGATTCACAATCAATTTATAAAGAAATCAAACAAATTCCTACATGGAAAAAGAAAGAGTTGCAAAGAGAAACCTGGTCGGCCTAACAAAGAGGCCTCACGCTTAAGACAAGGTGTGGAGGACTTCACAGGAACTGGATGGTGATGGTGATGGCGATGGTGATTCCTCGATGGAGATCTCTCGGCCTGGCGATAATGAACTATCCACGAGTGAGGTGGTCCCTCTACGATTGAAAACCTAGTGATGGAGATTTCTCGACTTGGCGATGGCAATGGTGATGACTCCACAGATGGTGAGAAGGATTAGGGCACGCTCCATGCTCCATAGGTGGAGAGAAAAATTAGGGCATGATGGTGAAAGGAAGGGGTTGGGGTCTTTTATCTTTATATATATAAATATTAACTTTTCATCAATGGGATCGCCACGTCAGCATTAAAAATGCCATGTCAGCATTAAAAAATGGCAGCATATCACAAGGAGACGGCAGACTAAACGGACGTTTGCCTTTGGACCATAATTTCCTGATTGTGAAAGTAGAGGGACTCAATTTGACCAAAAAATAGTAGAGGGACCAAAATGGAAGGCTTGCAATAGTATAGGGACTAATTAGGGAATTTGACCAAAAACAAATAAAAGACGCTATGACATATTAGACATTTGTACAATTCATCCACCTACCATGTTCTTCTCAGCCTTTATTCAATGGGATATTCAATGCCATCCATTAGTATAGGTGTCCCATCTTTCCCCTCTTGGTTTTCTTCCTCTCTCCCTCCTTGCTATGGCAAGTAGGGGGCACATCTCTCCATCTTTGCCGTCCTAGGCGGAGATAGCAGCTGCAGATCATAGGCATTCAAACACCACTCCTTTTCAGGAAGACCCATTTTTGGAGAAGCTAAAGGCTAACATTACGGAGTTCATTCGATTGGATGAAGAGGCCATGACAAGGGCTCGAATGTGCTTTCAACATGCTTTATATGGGAAATTTTTCATAAAACTTCCTCCATTCGAACAAACTAAGGTGATCTTAATTACAAGCTAAATGGGATGATATTGGCATGATACATATATCAGATCTACATAATGGTTATCTTCTTAGATGTGAGACTTATGATGCTATGTAAAAGCTTTTCTTCGAGGACTGAGCAGTTAATGGGATTATCTTGCAGCTTGCACCCTGGCATCCCTTTTTTGAACCTGCCTTCACGAAGTTGACCACAGTGGTGATATGGATCCAGTTGCATAATCTACCCATAAAATTTTGGGATGGAGAATCCCTGGAGATGATCATGTCTCATCTTGGTCGGCTTCTTAAAATAGATGAGCATACATCTCTCTGGCTCGTTCTAAGTTTGCTCGCATTTGTGTGGAAATAGATTTGTCAAAACCTCTCAAACAAGGTTTTTGGCTTGGAAATGAAGCTCAAAGGGTGTTTGTCGTAGATCTTTAAAAGAAACTCCCCACATTCTGTTACCTTTGCGGATTGGTTGGGCATGGATCGAACTCATGCAACAGCTATTATATGGAGCCTCAGAGTGATCTTTCTTCACCCTCCTGCCCTGACCATAGTGGTCAGCAGGAGTCGGTGGTCAAGGTTTCCTGGATGTATATGTACAATGGCAAGGAGGTTGAGAATGTCAAAGTTCGATGAACCAGACGACCTGATTACTCTCGACCAATATCAACACGGTCTCTGAAAAGAGATGCTAGCTTGGAAGGGTCATCAGACCATACTCTCTTCTCAAAAAAAAGGAAGAGTCGATAAGGGGAAGGAGCTTGCCTAACCCTTGCTATCTTTTTCTCTTTTGACCGCATTTCTTTGGATCAGTACTTGCTTCCCAGGATGTCTTCTATCTCTAATATCTCTTATTTATCCTCTTTCATTATGTTTTCTATGGATCTAACTAAAGTTCTTTGCTGGAATTGCATGGGGGTATTTGGCCGAGATACTACCTCTCTTGTTCTCTCCATGCTTTGCAAAGTTAATCCGCTTATTCTTTATCTTGTTGAAATGAGAGCTAAAGCCAATCGTCTTGATAGATTTTGTTCTAAGATTGATCGAAAATGGCACTGGGCTGCGTTAGAGAAGGATGGATTCTCAGGAGGAATAATTATCATTTGGAATAGTCTAGGCCTTGTTTCTCCTGTGGCAAAGTTTCATAGTGCAATCCATGTTGTCATATTCCCAATTCACTCCAGTGCTTGGATCCTCTCTGTAGTCTACAACCCATCCAGAACCCAAGGTCAACGTTAAATTTGGAAGGAGCTGTTAGGTATGAATTATTTAAATATTACTTGGATAGTCATAGGTGACTTTAATGCTGTCGTTGATCTGAATAAGCATAAGGGTGGGTCTCATTATTATTACATCCACAAAGCTCGCATTTTTCTAAATTTATTGCTAAAAATAACCTTTTAGACATTGCCTTTATCGGTTCAAACTACACTTGGTATAATAATCAGACCAATCTAGCCAGGTGTTGGGCTAGACTGGATCGGTGCTAGGTTAATCCCTAGCGGTCTTCAAATTTTGATTCTTATTATATCAAACATCGTCTTGGTACTTTCTATGATCATGCCCTACTTCTTCTCTTTGCTTCTCTCATGGTTTTTCTAAAAGTGCTATCTTCCATTTTGACAACTATTGGCTTGATTATTTGGGTTGTAAAAACCTGGAACTTTAAGCCTAACTCCACCCCTATGCATGCTCTTTCCCATTTAATTGCCTGAACTAGGTCTCAGTTTATTAAATGGAGGGTTCATGGCATGAATTCTCTTGAATTAGATCTGAATAAAATTGAACATGAGATTGATATTGCTGAGACCAATGATGTTTTGGATAATTATAATGACCCACCTCATAATTTTCTTCCTATTTTGTATAATAAATATTTTGCTCTTCAAAAGTAAAACTCCATTATATGGGCTCAAAGGGCAAGACTCCAATGGGTCAACAATGGAGATTTTAACACCAGCATTTTTCATAATTTTGTCTGTATTCGTAGTCACACTAATAATATCTCGCACATTTTTTTATCATAAAGGTAACACTTTCATCCTTCGGGCGGTTATTGAAAAAGTTTTTACTAGCTTTTATATGGATCTTTGGTTAGATTCTCTTGATTTGAGCTTTGCAGATGTTTTCCATGCTTTACCAGATGACTTACCCACAATCTTTGATAATGACTGTCTTACACTTACTCGTGAGGTCTCTAAATTTGAAGTTCACCAAGCCTTACTTTCTCTTCCTTCTGGCAAAAGTCCCAAACCTGATGGCCTTAACACTAAATTCTATCAGTTTTTTCTGGGATGATATCAGTGATCATATCTTTTCTACTGTATCATACTTCTTTGAGCATTTGGTAATGCCGAGAGCTTGGGGTCGCACTTATATTACTATGATTCCAAAAAAAGGTACTTCTAAACTTGTCTCTTTCTTTTTGGTTATACCTTTATGGAATGTTTGCAATAAAATTATTTCAAAGATTATAGCTAGTCCTCTCAAGCATGTTTTGCATTGCATTATTGGTAAAGAACAGTGTGGTTTTGTTTAGGGGTACACTCCTTTTGATAATATTATTACCCTTCAGGAGGTTGTTCATTCTTTGAATAGTGATTTTCATACCCCCTAGGATGTTAGTTAAGATTGATATAGAAAAGACCTATTACACCGTAAGCTGGACTGCAATTCTCTCCACTCCTTCCAAAATGAATTTTCCTCACACTTGGATAAGTTGGGTCCATAATTGTAATAGCTCTATCTCTTTTTCTTTCATCATTAATAGAAAGCCAACAAGTTGGATTTCTTCCTCTTGGGGCTTAAGGCAGGGTGATCCTCTTTCCTCATATTTATTTATCATTGTTTCTAAGAATCTGACTTCTGTTCTTAATTTTTCCTTGAGAAACTCCATGGTTCATGGTTTCTATTCCAATCTTAGTTACAATTTCAACCGCCTTATGTATGCTGATGATTTAATTCTTATAACCCAAGCTTCTAGGAAAATTGTTAGCAACATCAAGCTCTGTTTCTCTATTTATGAGAGATTGACAGGACAATGTGCTAATAATTCTAAATCTGAAATCCTTTTCCCTGATTGTTTTAATAAGAGACTTGGGAGGAGCATCTGAAACATTCTCAATTTTAAGGCTAGTTCCTTCCCTTTCACTTATCTTGGTATTTTGATCTCTCATAAAAGATTGTTCATTTCTCATTTTAATTCCATGGTGTAGAGAATTGAGAGATTTACTTCCAATTGGAAACATTCTCATATCTCTTCTGCTGGCAAATATACTCTTATCAACTCCTCCATCCTTTCTATTCCTTTGTACTATCTCTCTATCAATAGCATTCCAGACACTGTGTTAGATTGAATATCCAAGATTGCGAGGAAATTCTTTTGGTCCAAAGGGGGCGATAGAAAAGGCATCTATGCAGTTAATTGGAACGATATTACACTTGACTACTTTGAGTGAGGTGGGGTTGCCATCAGAAATCCTAAGCTTTCCAAAATTTTGTTGATGGCCAAAAATGTGTTATGTTATCTCAATGGTCATGATGTCTTTTGGGTTGATATTATTTATCATAAGTATGGTAATCTTAATTTCTGGGTTGATTTTATTCCTGCCAAGTGCTTGTGGTTTTTTCATTGATTATGCTAAACTACTTCCATCATTAAACCTTTCATGTGGTTTAGTTCTTTTAATCCGAGCACTTCTTCTATTCTTTTAGACCCTTGGTATTTTGAAATTCCTATAGCCTTTAAACCTACTTACTTGAATATGGATTTGGATCTTAATTTTGTTTGTTTCTTTGATTTATTGGTGGATACTCACTGGAACCTTCAAGCTCTCAATCATATTTTTGGTAAGCATTTGAATATGTTTGCCTTAAATCATAGTATTATTGATACTCAAGGTACTAATCATTGGGTTTGGCATCCTAATTCTAAAGACAATAAAATTTCTACCAAAGTGTACACTCATTTCAATCAAAATGCTTGCTATAATGATCATTGGGCCGGTTGGCATCTAATATGGAAGCTTGAAGTCACCCCCAGGTAAAATACTTTGTTTGGCTCATGTTGCATGGCATGATTGATTGAGTTAGCGAGCGACACGCTAAAAAGCAAGCACGCGACTCCCCGGCCACAAGTGCACAGGTCGTCAAGTAATAACCTCTCGTGCAAGCACGAGAGGGTAGTATTCCCAAGGGCCTCGAGATCAACTATTACTTCTTTTTGGGGATCACTGTCTAGTTGTTCGAAACAAGGTTGTGAACTCCCCTTCCCCCATGGGTCATCAAGTAATAACCTCTCGCTCAAGCACGAGAGGGTAGTATTCCAAAGGGCCCCGAGATCAACTATTACTTCTTTTTGGGGATCACTGTCTAGTTGATCGAAACAAGGTTGTGAACTCCCCTGCCCCCCCCCCCCTCCCCCCCCCCCCAACACACACACACATGAAATGTACATTGCCCTCAATGTATACATGTAAGCATAGTAAAGATAATGACAAGAAAAATAAGTCTGTGAAGGCGAGCAAATGAAACAATACTCCCATGAACTTTAAACAGAGAATTAACGGAGAATTTGGTGGCGTCTAAATCATAGGAAGTTGAATTCCAACTGGTTGTGCAGATCATACGACCATGTGAAAATGCCACACGGCCTTGTCTATTACTACTCATCAGCAACAAGACTCACAAGACCATCTGTACTTATACAAAAAGGGGTTCAATGAAGCTCATCACATGCACAATAAAAATGACTTTATAACATTAAAGAGATGAGGCATAAACTCGATACAAGCCAAATAACAAAAGTAGTAAAATAACGCTCAGAAGGTAGAACCTTTATGAGTGAACAAGTCCAAAAGACAGAAAGAAACACTATAAATAGTAAATAAGAAAAGCAAATCTAAGAGTAGGGCACCTCAAGCGTCAACGTCATCTGCTAGTGCTGCTAGGGATGCTAGTGATGTTGGTGGTGTTCGGGCTACGGGAGATGTGGTCGAATCAGTGTCTCTTGCCATAATCTATTATAGCACGGTCAGTCATGCCATCATCTCGATGTGGTACGCCACCATGCGAGCAATCGCCTCTGAATGGTTTGATGCTTGAGTCATATGCATATCAGCAAGGTTGGTCTACAGGACTCCCAATGCACTGTCAAACCTTTCTAAATGATCATAGGCTCGAGCAGAGGGATGCGTGAACATTAGGGGTATTTCCTCGGTTCCCGGGGAGGTGGGGGAGGAGGAAGACCTCGGTCTCCATCGTTGCATGCTAAGATGATGAACCTGGTTGTGCATCCCAGGGCTTATCACTCTTGTCCTCAGAATCATCTCGAGGAGGCACAGCTAATACATGCCTTCCTGGAGCAGCCTTCTTCACCATACCCATCATGCGAAATGTATCTAAGCCCGGTGGTGAAGGGAATGATGACCTTCTTGACACCTCAAACTGCCTCGAGAAGACCCATCCCACGGATGAGATGTAAGGCCTGGAGAATAGTACACCCACACCTACATACTGGCCCTGAAGTCTTAGATGGTCGGCTACAACATATCCCAAGTGAATGGGAGAACTGTGCACCATGGAGTAGAGATAAAGGTCCAATTTGCTCAAGACACCGGTGATATCACCCCGTTCATTCACTGACCTTCTTAGAATGGTGTGAATGTACCTATGAACTGGGCGACTAAGTAGGGAGGCCTTAGTAGAGCCTGGCTCTTACTGAAGGTCTCCACACAGCATCCTACAAACACAGCTTGGAGTCACTCCGAAGTGATAATCTCATGGCAGCTGAGCGTACTCCTTTATGTGAATAAAATACTTGTCATACAAACAAGTGTGACAAAAAACTATGTCAGTCTCATGCTGTGGTACTGCCCAAGTGCGCGGAATCGGATCATGCCCTCTTAACTATAGTCATTATGTGATCGGTCGAAGTCGAAGGATGCGAGGATCTCCAGTGTAAGATCATGGGTGGCTAGATATTTGATAGTAAGGGGCATGTTCCAACCACCAATAGAAAGGAGCTCGCGTACTTCCTCTGTCAATTCTCCTACATGCACATATTCAATCTTTGTCAATGCCTACAAATCAAGAGTTATGGACTGTCCAAACTTGAGTGTCGATAGATGCTTAAGTCTAACCTGATGCTCAGGTACCACAAAGTACAACTGCTTGAGAGATGCCTCATGGGGTGCACAATGGCACTTGGAAGCCAATTTTTTTAGTTCTAAGAGCCATTCTTGCAAAAGAAGAAGCAAAAGAATTAAATTTAGCATAAAAACCACTCTGTAGGAATCCACACGGCTATGTGTATGCTTTGGATGAGCAAAACACAATTATGGCAATCCACACATTCGTGTAGATCTGTAGCCGTGGTGGGCTGCAGTAGTCGGACCTTAACGACTCTCAAAACTCGCTACAAATGACTCAAAACCTTCAATAAAACATGCACAAGTGTTTTTTCATGGAAATAACTTGCTAAAATGGATGAATCATCACAAAAATCAAAGAGAACAATTCATGGCAAAGAAAGGAAAGGAGAGAGGCTTACTAGAGAAGATAAGGCTTAAAAACTCAAATAAAACACCAAAAATACCTCACAAATCCTTTAAATAGTCAAGAAAAAAGATGGGGAGGAAGAAGAGACATGATCCTTGGTGTGGAGACATTTGAAGGTGAAAGGACGTGAAGATGAAAAATGAGAGATAACACACCCTTTCAAATTTTTATGATCCACTTGGGCATGTGGAATTTTCACATGTCCATGTGTCTCCACAAGGCAAGCCACAGGGGCACTCACATGCCAATGTAGATTCTATGGATGGAACAAAAACTTTGGAAACAAATTCACATGGGCATGTGGAAAATCCATATGGCCATGTGGATTCTTCAGATAGCATCAAATTTCTGAAAAAAAAATCCACATGGGCATGGCGAGAATCCACATGGGCATGTGGATTCTCTGGATGGACAAAACAAAGTTTGAAACCATCCACATGGGCATGTGGAAATTTCACATGCCCATGTGTTTCAATTTTTAGCCTAGAAAATGTTCAAATTCAGTTAAAAACATTGGAAACACATGGATAAGTTGTAGAAACTAAAATTTAGCCCATAGATGGCCAGAAACTTGACTAAACGCATGGATAGAAACCTAAACTTTCCGACACACATGAATACATGAATTAACATCAAAAGATGATGAAAAAAACTCAACACTAACAAAATCAAACAAAAGTGACTACTTAATGGAATTATTTCTGCACAATTAAAAATATGAACTAAAACTAAAGAAACACTTGGGTTGCCTCCCAAGCTCTTGTTTTACATCACGAGCTTGATGTACCTGTTTCTTACTTCAAGGGGGTTCACGAAGCAAAGATGCTCTCTTACTTGCAACCTTAAAGCATGATGAACAAAGATTTTGCAAGTTAGGGAATGAGTGATAGAGCTTGTCACCAAATGAGGGAATATCGCTCTTAGCTTGTGTATGCTCATCTCCATAAGTGTTGGGGTGTTTCTTGTAGCGACATCTCGACCTTTTCAGCTTTTGGATCATCTTCTTCATTATCCCTGGGGCAGGTTGTTGATAAGTCCTTGAGTAAACATATCTCTTTATATGTTTTACATGTATTGAGCATCATTTTTATCATGTTTTATGTCTTAAAAATTGTATTGGGTGTTCTTTTGTCCAAACAGGTTATGAAGGCTGTGAGAGAAGAAAAGGAAGCAAAGATAGGTTATTAAGGCACCGTGTGGGAGTCTTTGTGCAACATAAAGATCAAGACACAAGAGAAGTTCATACACATGGGGGTGTGTGCCAACTTCCAAGAGAATTCAAGCTAGATTTTGAGTTGGAAGGGCACAAAGGCAGTCACACTCCCACGTCCCTACTTGTGTGAAGAATGCAAGAGCCTTCTCAATGATGATTGACACATCCCTTGCGTGTGTGTATCGCAAGTGCACGGGTTGTCGAAGTAATAATTACCCTGGTGAGTAGGGTAGTCGAATCCACAGGGAACGGAAGTACTAGTAATGACTGATTCTCAGTTATCTAGTCGAATCAATAATAAGAAGCAATGGATGTAATGTGTAAAATAAGAAAATCGCAAGACAGAAAGCAAGTAAAAAGGAAAGGTAAAGGAGATCTCTATCAATGAAGATGAGATACCCGGGTAATGCTCCCCCTAGGCTCTATCATGAAGTGCAAGACTAACTAAATGCTTCTCAACCAAGTTCTATGAGTCGAGGTAATCCAAGAACAATCGATCCCTGCTTCCAGGCCACCGATACTAGTCCCCTACAAGGTCCCGGCGGAGAAATCACTCAATCTCAACACCTCACACCCTATATGACCGCAATGAGTTTTGGGGATACCTAAGAGTGAAACCGATTCCTAAAATTAGATCTAATCCTACTTCTAGGCGAAAGATCCCTAACCCCTTACAAAGGTCCCGGCGGAGAAATCTATCAATCTCACACCTCACACCCCATATGGTTGCATAAAACTTAGGGAATACGGAGATAGGAAACACTCAATCGGAAGGGAAAGGGGACACTCCTCTATCTCAAGACTCACCCTCTCAACCCTCTTTAACCTTGTATGTTCTAATCCCTAATGGAGATCTCTCTCTCACCAAGGAAACAAATCAAGCATACCAAACAATCATACGAATCAATAAGGCATGCAAGAAATTATTAAACAAGATTAAAACTCAAATAAACTTGGAATTAAAAGAAAGCATAAAGAAAGTCAATACATGAATCGAAACCTAGGGTTCACATGCCCAAGTATCTACTAGGGTTCAGCCCTCCATGAGACTTATTACAAAGCAAAAGATAATGAAGAAAAAAGCAATGTAATCCATGAAAATAAACCCCCTCGAATTCGTGATGATGGCCTTGATGAATCGTTCAACATCTCGAAGGAACCTTCTCCGAAGCTAGGTTGCCAATGGCTCCCTGATGCTATATCGTCGAAAGATCTATCGAAGTTGGTGAAGAACGACTCCCAATATCGCCAAAGACCTCGTCCTTGAAACCCTAGCCGCTCTTGCTTTCAAACGTGCGCAAAAAGTCCTTTTAAAATCGGCAAATCGGGGTATTTATAAACCTGAAAACGTGCCAGCCGCGTGTCTTCACGCGATCGCGTGGGCTGCAGAATTCCCACGCGGTCGCGTGGGATTTTGACGCGCTTGTGTGAACAGTAATTCTGCTACAGTGCTGCTACAGTGAAATGAACAGTGTTTTGCTACAGTACTCTCCATAACCATGATCCAAACTCTCTCATCTTGAGGCCACATGGTCGGGCACACGTCCATGTGGTGAGTTATAAGACTTCTCCTTCTTCAAATCATCATTTGAGAGCTTTAACTATCTTCACACAAGTTGGGACATGAAGGTGTGACTGCCTTTGTGCCCTTCCATCACACAAATCATCTTGAATTCTTCAGGAAGTTGGCACACACCCTCATGTGCATGATCCCCTCTTGTGCCTTGACACTTGTGTTGTACAAAAGCTCCCAACAATACGTCTTTATAACCCATCTTTGCTTCCTTTTCCTCCTTTAACGCTTCCACAACCTGATTGCATAAAAGAACACCAAAATACACTTTATGAGACATAATCAATGGTAAAATGATGCTCAATGTATGTAAAACAAGTATGTAAAACATGTATATTCAAGCACTTATCAATGATTTGATGACGAGAAGCCTCATAACCTACCACATGGACATGTGCCTGACCATGCGGCCTCAAGAGAAGAGTGTGTGAGCCTTGTTTATGAAGAGTACTGTAGAAAAAAGACTGTAGTAAATCATTGTAGCAGCACTATATCAAAAACACTGTTCATGTGACCGCGTGAAAATTCCACCCGACCACGTGGGCATTTCTGCCGCCCACAAGGACGCATAGAGGCTAACACTGGCGCATGGAGGCATGTGACAGCTCAATTTCTTGTTATAAATAGCCAATTTGCCCTATTCTTTTGACATCTTTTGTCCGGCTCTTGAGATGTGAGGCGGCTAGGGTGTTTCTTCACCAACTTTGATCGATTCCTCCTTCATCATAGCATCAAGGAAGCCACCGGTAACCCTAGCTTAGAAGTGGATTCCATTAAGACGTCGAAGCTCTCCATCAAGGCCATTAGTTTATATATAAAGCGGTTTATTTCTATGGCTTTTATATACTTTCATTCATTGATGATTTGTTTTATATATTGCTCCATGGAGAGGTAAACCCCTAGAGGGTATTTGGGCTTATGAACCCTAGGATTCTAATCCTGTGTGGATTTACTTTGTGTTTCTATTTAATCTGATTTTGGTTGAGTTTCAATCTTGTTTGCGTAATGCTTGCTTGCCTTATTGATCTTATGATTGTTTGGTTTGCATGATTTGTTCACCTTGGTGAGAGAGAGGTCTTCATTAGGGTTATAACCTCAAGATTGAAGAGGGTTAAGAGGGTGAGTCATGAGATAGTAGAGCATCCCCTTTTCCCTCCAATTGGTGCATTCTATCTCCATATTCCCTAAGCTCTAAGCAACCATATAAGGTGCGAGGTGTTGAGATTAAGAGATTTCTCCACTAGGACCTCGTAGGGGGTTAGGGATCTTTCACTTAGAAGTAGGGTTATGTTTATTCTTAGGAATCGGATATACCCTTTGAAATCCCTAGAGTGCTATGCGGTAATATGTGGTGTGAGTTGTTTAGACTGAGAGATTTCTCCAACAGACCTCACAAGGGACTAGTATAGATGATCTGGAAGCAAGATCCAATTATCTTTGGATTTCCATGACTTAACCTACTCATTCTATGAAACACTTTGCACACCTGGTACCTAATACCTAAATCCTAAGGGAAACATTGCCTGAATACCCCACTTTTACTGATTGAGATCTCCCTTTATTTACCCTTCCATATTTGTCTTTGGTATTCATTTCTTCACACACTAGATCATTACATCATCCCATTGATCATTAAGCTAAGTAGCAGAGAAGCAATTAGTACTAGTATCCCTGTTCCCTGTGGATTTGACAACTTGACCCGTTGGGTACTTTATTACTTCAACACCCGTGCACTTGCGGTACACACACGCAAGAGATTGTTAGTTGTACTTTGTCCACTATACCAAATGATGAAAATTTTTCATTCTCAGCATCTTGATCAAGCTATCCTTCTAGTGTATCCAGGCATAACATTTCCTACACATAATCATTAATTTCTAATCTCTGATCCTCAATGTCATCTTCCCGCCATCCATGTCAATAAGAGCCTTGGAAGTACATAGGAATGACCTCCTAAGTATCAATGGTACATTGACATCCTCATCCACGTCAAAAACTACAAAGTCTGTAGGAAAGATATACATGTCAACCTTGCCAAGAACATCTTCAATGATACCCCTCAGCGTCTAACTGAATAGTCAGCTAACTAAAGCATCAACCAAGTGGGTCTTGGTTCTCCCAAACCCAACTGTTTGAAGAAAGTGTAAGGTATCACGTTAATAGTCACTCCTTTGTCTGCTAATGCTTTTTCTTCACCCAAATTCCTAATGTTGCATGAAATGATGAAACCTCCGGGATTCTTCAACTTGTTCGGCATGATCTTGTACAGTACCGCCAAACATGATACATCTAAGATCACCACTGCACTCTCCTCCATTTTTCTTTTTTTGGTCAAGAGGTCCTTCAAAAACCTTGCATAATGAGGCATTTATGACAATGCCTCCACGAATGGGATATTAATGTGCAACTGCTTGAATAGGCCCAGAAATTTCTTGTATTTCTCATCAATTTGGTTATTTTTCAATCTTGAAGGATAGGAGATCCTTGGTTTGTAAGGTGTGGGAACCACCTCCTTCTCCTTACCCTTTTCCTTAATCATTTTCTCCTTTGGTGAATCATGTGCAACCTTCTCAGCTGGGAGCTTACTCTCAGGTTCATGACCACTCCTTAAAGTGATTGCTTTCTGCTGCTCTTTTGCGTTTGTCTCTGTGTTACTAGGCAAGCTTCTTTGGGGTCTCTCCGAAAGTGACTTCGCAATTATCCCACCTGACTTTCAAAATTGTACAATGATTGACATGACCTCTTGCGTGTGTGTACCGCAAGTACATGGGTATCGAAGTAATAAAATGCCCGGTGAGTAGAGTAGTTGACAGGGGCCTGGAAGTGCACTGGTTGTCGAACTAATAAAGTACCCAAGTGAGAAGGTAGTTGAATCCACAGGGAGTAGTGATTAAAGACAAGAGTAATTGCTACTTAGCTAGTGCGAGATGATGGTGGTAAGAACAATCAATATGTGTGTAAGAAAATGAAAGAGAAATATGAAAGGCTCAGTGCAAGCAAAGAGTAAAGAGAGGAACAATCAATATAAAATGGGGTACCCGGACAAGCTCCCCCTAGGACTAATGTTTCTAGTGCAAGACTAATATTATACTCTCTTATTGATGTTTAATGAGTCATGGAAATCCTTAAGCACACGGTCCCAACCCTAAGGTTAACCTTGACTAGTTCCAACAATACTGACATTAGGCTTCACTACAACGCTTCACTCTGTTGATTTCTCAACTAAGCCTTAGGGGAGTCCATAATACTAAGTCTCACACTACGTGGAATTGCTTGACATTCTAGGGATTCCAAGTGATAGATCCTGTCCCTAATTATAGTTCTAACTTTTTGGTCAAGGCGAAAGAACCCTAGTCTTAGTTAAGCCCCAACACTAGGATTCACTACAACCCTTCACTCTGTTGCTCGTGCAACTAAGTCCCAGGGGAGTTCATCTCCTAGCACTTCGCTCTACTTTGACCTCTAAGAACTCTTGGAACACGAAGGTAGGGAAAATCACACCGGAGGGGAAAGGGGATGTTTCGCTACCTCACGACTCACCCTCTCGACCCTCTCCAATCTCGAGTAGTCTAATCCTATAGAAGTTATCACGTCTTTGAAGGATAACCTAGATGATTCTCAACCCTAGTGTCACGGCTAAGGCAAAATCATTACAATAAGTGACAGGGGCCCGAAAGTGCACGGGTTGTTGAAGTAATAAAATACCCTGGTGAGTGGGTAGTCGTATCCACAGGGAATAGGGATTTGAGATATAAGTATTCACTATTTAGCTAACGCGATGTGTGAAAGGAAATCAGTGAGTGAGTGCGAGAATAATTGGTAAAAGCAAGAATTAAAAGAGAAGTGTGGAAGATGAGAGAGTGCAAGTAAGAGTAGAAGAGTAGGACAAGCAATGAGAGAAGATGGATATCCGGACAAGCTACCCATAGGACTTATGCTTATAGTGCAAGACAATGCTATTATACCTTCCTATTGATGTTAATTGAGTCGAGGAGATCTTTAAACACACGATCCCAAATCTAAGGTCAACCGTGACTAATCCCAACACTATGCCCCGGCATTAGGTTTCACTACGACCCTTGACTCTCGTTGACCTGTCAACTAAGCCCTAGGGGAATTTGTCTTCCTAAGCCTCACACTATGTGGAATTGCTTTAGGTTCTAGGGATTCTTAGTGATAAACCTGGTTCCTATGTGTAGTTCAAACCCTTTGGTCCAGGTGAGAGAACCCTAGTCTAGATTAAGCCCCAATGCTAAGATTCGCTACAACCCTTTACTCTGTTGCTCGTGCAACTAAGCCCCATGGGAGTTTATCTCCTAGCACTTCACTCTATCTTGACCGCTAATGAATCATGGAACACGAAGGTAGAGAAAATCACATCGGAGGGGAAAGGGGATGTTCCGCTACCTCACGACTCACCCTCTCAACCATCTTCGATCCTAAGTAGTCTAACCCTATAGGAGTTGTCACACCTCCAAAGGATTACCTAAATTGTTCTCAACCCTAGTGTCACGGCAAAGGGAAAACAATAACAAAATAAATCAAGATTGAAACTCACTTTTATTCATCAATGATGGAAAAACATAATAGCAATGTCAAAGAAACATAATAGTCCTAGGGTTCATAAATCTGAATACCCACAAGGGCTTTAACTCCTCATGGAGCTATACAAATCCATCAAAGTAATAATAAGAACACAAATTTAATGCATGGATGAAAACCTCCTTGTGTGCGATGTGGCCGTGGTCTTGTGCCGCCGTCGGACGTTGATGTCGACGCCGATGACGAGCTTCAAACCTCCACGAAGTCCTCTCCAAACCCTCGCCATTCCTCTCCAGAAGTTAGGGCAAAGAAGAGCCAAAAAGATCCCCAAAATAGTCTCCAAAATGGGCTTTTATAATGTTGAGTCGCGGCTGAAATTTGAGTTTATCAGCATTTCACACGGCCGTGTGGAATTTCCACACGCCCGTGTGAACTTTCTGGTTTTCTGAATTTCGGCCGAAAATAAACAATAGCTTGCTGTAGTGCTGCTGCAGTACCTGCCAAAATGCTCCCGAATTCGTCGTTCTTCATCGAGCCTGTTGAATTGGGCACACAATCAACGGTAGATCGTGCTGATTGCTTCAAATCTCCTAATTTGGTGAAGTTCTCCTTGTTAGCATGAGCTAGACTTATTGTGAATGTGACTACCTTTGTGCCCCTCCAAAGGAGGTTGGCACACACTCACAAGTCTATACTCATGCCGTGCTCCTTGCTTAGTCCGAAAATCTTCCCAACAATGGCGAGCACGATCTAACTTCGTTCCTTTCCTTCACTTTATCTTCACAACCCTACAATGCACAAAAGTAAACAAATGCACAATTTTTAGTGATCAAATCTGATTAAATTAATGCTCATTACAAGATAATAACGCTTCGCATTACTATAACACGAGCACTTATAAATAAGCAATCAAGATTGGAACTCAATTAAAAGCATTAATTAAGAAAGCATAATAAAAGTCATAGAAATAATGTCATCCTAGGGTTTACAAGTCCGAATACTCACAAGGGGTTTAGCTCTCCATGGAGCTATACAAATCCATCAATGTATATGAATTGACAAGAATAACGAATATAGATGAAACCCCATTGTGATGCGTGGCGATGGTCTTGTGAGGCTACTCCGTCGTCTACACCAAGCCCCTTGTCAACCCTAGGGCACACCTTGCCTGATCGGTACCGACGAAAGCTCCCCCAATAGCTATCTTCCAACGGACTTCGATGTTGATGCCGTAGATACGCTCCAAGCCTCCACAAAATCCTCTCCAAAACTTAGCCGCGACCTCTCTAGAAGATAGGCCAAAAGATCCTCAAAAAGTCCCAAAAAAGTCCTTTAAATAGTCTGAGTCGCGGCTGTAAAATCGGCTGAAATCGGGCATCCACACGACCGTGTGGAATTTCCAAATGCCCATGTGGATTCTCTAGAATTGGTTTTCTAGCGCGCAGTGAACAATAAGATGCTACAGTACTTGCGCATAAAATGTTTCCAATTTCATGTTCTTCATCAAGGCCCTTAAATTGGGCACACAACCAATGGTAGATCATGTCGATTGTTTCTTTTCTCCTCATTGACAAAATTCTCCAATGCTACACGGGTTAGACTTTTATGAGTGTGACTGCTTTTGTGCCCCTCCAATGGAGGTTGGCACACACTCACAAGTTTAGAACCCATGCCTTGTTCCTTACTTGGTCCAAGAACTCCTCAACAATGGCGAACATAACCTAATTTTGCTCTTTCTTCTCTAAATCTTCTCCACAACCCTACATGCAAAAGAGAACACAAATGCACACTAATCAATGATAAAATCTGAGAAAAGTAATGCTCAATGTAAGAAAATAATACTTCTTATTACTTTAACACGAGCACTTATCAGTAGTCGAATCCACAGGCAATAGGGTTACTAGTATTAACTTCTTCTCTGCTATCTAGCCTAATGATTAATGGGATGATGTGATGATCTAGTGTGCTAAGAAATGAATACCAAAGATGAATATGCAAGGGTAAAATAGAGGAAGATCTCAATCAGTAAAACTGGGGTACTTGGGCAATGCTCCCCCTAGGATTCAGGTATTGGGTACCAATCAATCACCAAGGTGAATTAAGTCATGGAAATCCAAAGATAATCAGATCCTGCCTCCAGATCACCGATACTAGTCCCCTACGAGATCCTGGTGGAGAAATTTCTCAATCTCACACCTCATACCACATATGATGGCATAAAACTCTAGGGATTCTAAAGGATGTATTCGATTCCAAAAATAGATCAAACCCTACGTCTAGGTGAAAGATCCCTATCCCTCTACAAGGTGCCGGTAGAGAAATCTCTCAATCTTAACTCCTCACACTACATATGGTTGCATAGAGCTTAGGGAATACGGAGATAGAATACACCAATCGTAGGGAAAAGGGGACGCTCCACTATCTCATGACTCACCATCTTCAATCTTGGAGTTTTAGCCCTAATGGAGACCTCTCTCTCACCAAGGTGAATAATCATGCAAACCAATCAATCACAAGATCAATAAGGTAAGCAAGTATTAAGAAAACAAGATTGAAACTCAAATAAACTCGGATTTAAAAGAAAGCACTAAGTAAATCAATTTAAAAGATAAAATCCTAGGGTTCACATGCCCAAATACCCTCTAAGGGTTTAGCTATCCATGGAGTGAGTTACAAAACAAATAATACAATGTAAAACAATGAAATCCATAGATAAAAATCCCCTTGAATTAGTGATGATTGGCCTTGATGGGTTATTTAACGTTTTGAAGGATTCCTTTCCAAAGCTAGGTTACCGATGGCTCCCCAATTGCTATGACGGTGAAGGAAAATATCAAAGTTGGTGAAGAACGCCCCTCAAATTCGCAAAGAAATCCTCTCCAAACCCTAGCCGTCTCACCCTCAAGAGCCGCACAAAAGATGTCAAAAGAATAGGACAAATCGGCAATTTATAGACATAAACCGCGCTTGTCACGTGCCTCCACGTGACTATGTGAGATTTCACCCGATCGCTTGGGCTGTAGGAATTTCCACGTGACTGTGCGGAATTTCCATGCGGTCATGTGAGCAGTAATTCTGCTACAGTACTTTTCCTAAACGTGGTCCAAACTCTCTTCTCTTGAGGCCACATGGTCGGGCACACGTCCATGTGGTAGGTTATAAGACTTTTCCTCATTGAATCATAGTTTGGAAGCTCTTGTCATCTTCACACAAGTAAAGACATAAGAGTGTGACTACCTTTGTGCCCTTCTAACACACAAATCAGCTTGAATTATCTCGGTAGTTGGCACACATTCTCATGTTTATGAGCTCCTCTTGTGTCTTGACCCTTGTGTCATACAAAAACTCCCAACAATGTGTCTTCATAACCTATCTTTGCTTCCTTTTTTTCCTTCAAGGCATTCACAACCTAATTGCACAAAAGAACACCAAATACACTTTATGAGACATAAACTACGATAAAAATGGTGCTCAATACATGTAAAACATGTATAGAAATATGATATGTGCTCGTGTTATAATAATGCGAAGTGTTATTATCTTACAATGAGCATTACTTTCATCAGATTTTATCATTAAACTGTAGCAAGTACTGTTCACTGTCCGCCGAAATTCAGCAAAACAGAGACTTCACACGGGTATGTGGAAATTCCACACGGCCGTGTGAAATCCCGATTTCAGTGATTTTAAGGCCGCGACTCAACAGTATAAAAGGCTTCTTTTGAGACTTTTTCTAGATCTTTTTGCCAATCTTTTTTCCTGGTTTCTGGAGGGTTGTGGCTAGGGTTTGGAGAGGACTTTGTGGAGGATCGAAGCGCGCCATCGGCATCGACATCAACGTCCGGCGGCCACACAAGACCACGGACACACTTTACACAAGGGGGTTTTCATCTATGTTTTGGATTTGTTCTTATTCTCATATTTTGATGTATTTGTATAGCTCCATGAGGAGCTAAACCCCTTGTGGGTATTCGGACTTGTAAACCCTAGGATGATTATGTTTCTTTGACATGTTATTATGATTTTCTTTATTGATGAATAAAATTGAGTTTCAATCTTAATTATATCTTGTATCGATTTCCCTAAGCCGTGACACTAGGGTTGAGAATCATCTAGGTTATCCTTTGGAGGTGTGACAACTCCTATAGGGTTAGACTACTTAAGATTGAAGAGGGTTGAGAGGGTGAGTCGTGAGGTAGCGAAACCTCCCCTTTCCCTTCCGATGTGATTCTCCCTACATCCGTGTTCCAAGAGTTCTTAGCGGTCGAGATAGAGCGAAGTGTTAGGAAACAAACTCCCCTAGGGCTTAGTTGCGGGAACAATAGAGTGAAGGGTTGTAGTGAATCATATTGCTGGGGCTTAATTTAGACTAGGGTTCTTTCACTTGGACCAAAGGGTTAGAGCTATACATGGGAACATGGTTTATCACTAGGAATCCTTAGAACTTAAAGCAATCCCACATAGTGTGAGGCTTATAAAGATGAACTCCCCTAGGGCTTAGTTGACAGGTCAACAAGAGTTAAGGGTCGTAGTGAAACCTAATGCCAGGCCATAGTTTGGGGTTAGTCATGGTTGACCTTAGGTTTGGTACCGTGTGTTTAAGGATATCCTCGACTCATTAATCATCAATAGGAGAGCATAATAGCATTGTCTTGCACTAGAAGCATAAATCCTTGGCGTAACTTGTCCGGCTACCCTATTTCACTCACTGATTGTCTCTCTCGTATTACTCTTGCTTGCATTCTTCGGCCTTCCATATTTTTCTTTTACTTCTTGTTTTTCTAAATTACTTTTGCTATCACACATTGATTCTATTCTCATTTTCCGTACATCGCACTAGCTAAATAGCAATCTCTTGTATCTATTATCCCTATTCTGTGTGGATTCGACTACCCTCTCACCGGGGTACTATTATTACTTCGATAACCCGTGCACTTGCGGTACACACACATAAGGGGTGTGTCAAAATATTTCTACTCAATTGCTTATCAATGATATAGTGTGGTTGATGATTACCGCAAGCGCACGGGTCGCCAAGTAATACCCCTCACGCACGCGCGAGGGGGTCGTATTCCCTGGGGTCCCAAGAGCTGCTATTACTTCCCTCTAGATGACACTGTCTAGTCTACCAAATATAGATTTAAAACAAGATAAGGAAACAAACAAAAGATAAAACTATAAACAAGTGATCTAAGGCACACCAAACAAGCACATTAAGGAAACAATGAGCAATAAATGAACGAGGCCGCGGGCGAGGATCCCCTCGGGACTACTAAAGCTAGAAGAATACTCGAATCACACAGGCAAAGGTGGTTAGGCCAAGAGACATCCAAAGATAGGTCACCCCGATGGTCACGGTGATGACCCCTAATCCAGTATGGGTATTGGAATACGGAATTTCCACCGCTACGGTATTTCTACCGCCCAAATCCCCACACGATTGCTAAGGGCCTAGGGAAATCTCAAATTAGAGTCAAACACAATATCTAGGCTCAACCCTAATGGTTGGAGGGGTACAAAATACCCGATGGTCACGGCGTATTTATACATGTATCCCTTCTAAGCTTGGTGAGTCTAACACTAGGGCAATGGTCATGCAACCTAGTATTACCTAAAAATTGATACACAGAGTTCTCATGCATACCAAGGCATTCAAATACACCAAACTTAAACCACAAACCACACAAATACCATACATATAAATCAAGTATCCAAACAAGCAAGTTCATCCCAAGGTTCACCGGATGCCCGGCGACCTTGGGAGTCTAGTTCATCATCAACAAAGGAGAATGCCTACAAAACAAGAAATACAAAGTAAAGCTCATAACAACTCCCCTAAGATGAAGACTAGAAGAAGATGGTGATGAGAACTTGAAGGATCCGCGCCAACAAGCTCCTAGATGCTCGCCCTTGAGTGTGTGATCTTCTTCTCCCCTCGATTTGCTCCTCAAAAATGCCTTCTCCCGCAGCCTTGAAGTCCAAGAAGATGATGGAGGAGAATGGTGGCCAAAAGATCTTCCAAATGATGCCCTAATCCCCTTTAAAAACAACTTTCGGGATGCTATGCGGCCTCCCATGCGGCCCCGTATGCGGGGAGAGAGAGTTTCCGAAAAAAGCCCGAAAACCGCGTAAGTTGCTACAGTGCCGCTACAGTGAATTTGCTACAGTGCTGCTGCTACAGTAGAGCACTACAGTCTCATGCGGCCTGCGATGCGCCCGCATGGTAGCCCGCATGAACCTCCAGACTTAGAAAATTCTTCAAATCTTCGTGCTTCAGGCTGCTACAGTATTGCTACAGTTCCAGGGAACCCAAAACGACGATTTCGGTGTCAATTTCTTCTCAAATTGCGTCGTTGAGCTCACCTAGGCCTCTTTTGTACCTGAAACACGAAATAAACCAATTTAGACCAAAAAGGGCATCGACTCATATAAAAATACTCGAAAAATACACGAACATACATAAATAATACGTACAGTTAGGCGTTTATCAGTGGTTGTGAAGTGTAGTCTCTACGCCCTGAAAGTGTGTATCGGAAGGCTAGATGAATTTGGTTAGTGCCTTTTCCAACCATGTCATCCGATTCTCTAGACCTAAAACTTGATTCTCCAAATTTGGAGACTGTGGTTGCTGAAAACTTGGTGGTGCAGAAGGTCTCGACCGCCCTTGATTGCTTCAAGAAAAAATTAGGTGATTTCGCCACCCTGTATTGAAAGTATTACTATAGGGGTTGCCTTGCTCTCTTACTGCATTCCTCACAAAATCTACCTCCTCAGTAGGTGCTACATTATTGACAAAAATAGAATAGTCATATGAGGTATGTTCACCTCCATACCCAGCACAGTTCATTAACACTCCTACTCTTAGAGAAGTTAGAGTATCCAACTTCTTGCTCAATGCTTCCACTTGGGTTGCTAGGGATGTGATTGCATCAATTTCATGAAGACCGGCTATCTTCTTCTTGTCCAGAGCATTCAAGTGATACTTGTTCATAACTATTTCTTCAATGAGTTATCGGGCAGCTTTGGGGTTTCACTTCCTAAGGTACCTCTTGCTGTGGTATAAAGTAACTATTTCGTTCTTGGATTCAACCCATTTTAAAAGGTATGGACAATCATCCACTAGTGGAACCCATGTTGGGGTTTCACTTCCTAAGGTACCTCTTGCTGTGGTATAAAGTAACTATTTCTCCAATGTTTTTAAAAGGTATTGAACCTTTTCCATGTCTTAAAGAGAGACTCCAATTCCATTTACATAAAGGAAGATATCTCATTCCTAAGCTTTGCAGATTTTCTTGGAGGGAAGTACTGGGCAAGAGAAGCTTCTACCATTTCCTTCCGTGTAGTGATCGATGCTCGAGGTAATGATTGTAACTACTATTTTGCTTCTAAGAAGTTCTTGATGTGATTGTTTGAATCTTTATCTGCCAAACCATTAAACTGTACAAACTACTGTATCATCTGGATGAAACTCGTTTGAGCTCAAAGCTTTGAGCTGTAATCGTTTGAAAATCAATTGTTGAACTCAATCAAGATGCTATAAAAAAGAGTAAAGGAACAAAAGCGTATGGCTAAGAAGAGGAGACAATCGATGAGAAAGTGAGGTAGCTAGACAATGCTCCCCTAGTATTCTAGTTTCAAGTGCAAGACTCAAACTACGCTTCCCTAATTAAGATTCAATGAGTCATGGAAATCCAAAAACACAAGGTCCTAAATCTAAGGTCAGCCATGACTAGTCCCCAACGAGATCCCGACCAAGAGAAGACTCTCGATGCCTCACACCATGTATGACTGCTTGAAGTTCTAGGGATTCCAAGTGATAAATCATATTCCCAAATCTAGATCAAACCCTTTGGTCAAGGTGAAAGATCCCTAATCACAAATAAGCCTCGGTGGAGAGGAAACTCTTGATGCCTCACTCTTTATGCAATTGTAAAGAACTCTTGGAATGTGGAGGTAGGATAAATCACACCAAAAGAAAAAAGAGATTTTCCTCTATCTCTCGACTCACCCTCTCAGTCTTCTTGAGCCCTTGTAAATCTAATCCTAATGGTGATGGTCACTCATCAAACGGATGATTAAATGAGATTCTCAACCCTAGTGTCACTCTAAGGGAAAATCAAACATCAAGCACACAAGATTGAAACACAAATAATTATCTACTGAAGGAAACACAATAAAAGTCAATGAAACAAATACATCCTAGGGTTTACATGTCCAAGTACCCACTAGGGGTTTAGCTCTACATGGAGCAATACAAAATCAAAGATAAAAGCAAATAAAAGTGCAAAAAATCCATGAATATAACCCCCTTTTCTTCCATGATGATGGTCTCCAAGAGCTGCTCTCTTTTCTTCAAAGACTCCTCCGTTAAGCCTAGGGCACACCTCGGTGAATCGATGTCATCGGCGGCTCCCCCAATAACACTTCTTCAAAGGAAATCAATGTTGAATGGCGTAGAAGTGCTCCCAAACCTTAGAGAAATCTCTTCCAAACCCAAGCCGGTTTCTCTTCAAAATATAGAAAAATGATCCCCAAATAACTCTTTGAAACAACTATGGTATGCACACGGGCTCCCACATGCCCATGTGGAAAAATTCACATTTCTTTGGCAGGGGCCCGAAAGTGCACGGGTTGTCGAAGTAATAAAATACCCTGGTGAGTGGGTAGTCGTATCCACAGGGAATAGAAATTTGAGATATAAGTATTCACTATTTAGCTAATGCGATGTACGAAAGGAAATCAGTGAGTGAGTGCAAGAATAATTGGTGAAAGCAAGAATTAAAATGGAAGTGTGGAAGATGAGAGAGTGCAAGTAAGAGTAGAAGAGTAGGACAAGCAATGAGAGAAGATGGGTATCCGGACAAGCTACCCCTAAGACTTATGCTTCTAGTGCAAGACAATGCTATTATACCTTCCTATTGATGTTAATTGAGTCGAGGAGATCCATAAACACATGGTCCCAAATCTAACGTCAACCGTGACTAATCCCAACACTATGCCCCGGCATTAGGTTTCACTATGACCCTTGATTCTCGTTGACCTATCAACTAAGCCCTAGGGATTTCAACTTATCGCGACTGAAATTTGAACTTATTGGGATTTCACACGGCCATGTGGAATTTCCACACGCCCGTGTGAACTTTCTGGTTTTCTGAATTTCGGCGGAAAATGAACAGTAGATCGTGCCGATTGCTTCAAATCTCATAATTTGGTGAAGTTATCCTTGTTAGCACGAGCTAGACTTATTGTGAATGTGACTGCCTTTGTGCCCCTCCAAAGGAGGTTGGCACACACTCACAAGTCTATATTCATGCCGTGCTCCTTGCTTAGTCTGAGAATCTTCCCAACAATGGCGAACACGATCTAATTTCGTTCCTTTCCTTCACTTTATCTTGACAACCCTACAAATGCACAATTTTTAGTGATAAAATCTGATTAAATTAATGCTTATTGCAAGATAATAATGCTTCGCATTACTATAACACGAGCACTTATCACATGTGGATTTGATGCATCATATAAAACTTCTTATAAAGATTTTAGATTTCATTTTTTTTTTCTTCTAAGACCACCAAGGTTGGCACACCCGTGTGGTAGGTCATGTGGAATTTCTTGATGTTTAAAACCATTTGGTGAGCTCTTGAAATCTTTGAACAAACTAGACTTAATCTGAAACTCTAGGATACCATTTTCTCTCAATCTGAACTCACTAACTTCTCCTGCCTAGCACTTCTGCATTTCTTGCACCAAATCTTTATTCTTATTTTGGAGTTCCCTTATACACTCAAACAATGAAGGTTTCACCACAAAGTTGGCTACCAATGCTCTGCTCACTTCAGTCTCAAGCTCTGCTCTCAAGCCTTTCGTTGTTAAAAGTAGTTGTAAATAGGACACCCTCAAAGAAGACACTGAAGTAGCAGACTTCATACTCTAAGCATCAGCTACCACATTAGCTTTTCCTGAATGGTAGTCTATAATCAAATCATAATCCTTTATCAACTCCAGCCATCAACGCTGCCTCAAATTCATTTCCTACTGAGTGCAAAGGTACTTCAAGCTCTTTTAGTCTGTGAAAATTTGACATCTTTCCCCAAAGAGATAATGTCTCCAAATCTTTAAAGCAAAGATCATAGTTGCTAACTCCAAGTCATGGGTTGGATAATTTAACTCGTGTTGCTTCAACTTCCTAGAAGCATAGGCTATCACTTTCCCTCTTTGATCAACACACATCCTAACTCCTACCGTGAGGCATCACTAAAGACTAGAAATTCCTTTCCACTTTCTTGCAAGGTAAGCACTGAGGCTGATGTCAGATGGTCCTTTAATGTCTAGAAGCTATTTTCACACTCATTACTCCTAATAAGTTTCTAAATACACTGTATTCTACTTGCAAACATTATACACTTTCATGCAACTTTTGCTTTTGTTTCAACATCATTTTGCGCATTTGATGTATTTATTTTATTTCAGGACATCGAAGGACCATATTTGCGAGGATGAACCATATTTGAGTCATTTCAGAGAAGATTGATGAAGAAACGAAGCTTACACGAGCTCCGAACGCAAACCAGACGCGCCTCGCCCTTAAGAAGCAAGTTCAGTCCCTATGCGGGGTGCATAGTACCCGCACATCCCCGCCAATGGACTGTGCGGCCTGGTGTGCTGCCCGCACACCAGGTCGTATAGGGTGGCCAAAAGCATGTATCGTGTTGAGTACAACCTACACACAGCTCACACAGACTCGGGTTTTGCCGTTTTGAAGACGAATGAAGTGTGTGCGGCCTCATTTTCACCCGCACAGTTGCTCGCACACCTGCCTGAGTATTTATACCCTTTGTTAGGGTTTTGAAGGCAGCTTCATCACCCCCAACCTCCAAGCATACCTAAGCCTATTTGATCATCTTTGGAGGCTTTTTTTTGCAAGAATTGAAGAAGAGAAGAAAGGGAGAGTCAAGAGAGCATTAAGGAACTCGACGGCTGGAATCCAACGAGTTTTCATCGCCGCCTTCTAGCAGATATTTCAAGAGGAGTTTATTCATCATTTTTGCTATGATCTTCATGTATTGTGAACTTATTTGTTTTGTTATGTCAAACTAGACTTCCAAGGTCACCAGGTTTCCAATGAACCTTGGGAGAAGACTTTGTATGGATGACACTTTTATTTCGTAATTGAATCTGTGGCTTGTGTTGTTGGTTTTAATCTATCATTATCTTGTTCATTCTACTATGGATGGGATCCATAGAATTGATGTTGAAAAATACTTGTTTGGTGGGATGCTAGCTTGTATTAGGTTCTATGATGATTAAAGGGGAATTCATTGTATTAATACACGGGAGGTTCCGGGTATTGGTAGCCCCCTGCGAGGTTAAAGTTGTTTTAGTTGAAAGCGTGCATTAGAATAACCCTAACCAAGACTCCCTATTTCCAAAGACATCGTAGGGGTATCGTCCAGATGGAGGAACCCGTACTGGATTAGTGCTACATCAAGAAGGTTCTGGGGTAATCGACATCCGAGTCTAGCGGACCAAATCCAAGCCAACCTTAAGCTTAAGTTATTCTTGTCATTCGTACTTAGTCTTCTCCCAAGGGGATCCTCGCCTGGGGCCTTCCTCAATATTTGGTTTCTTCACTCTTGTTTTTGTTCGAGATCGTGTTGTTAGCTTGTTTCACTTTGTCGTATTCTTTATTTGCTTTAGTTTTTATATTTACAAACAATAATCCTGTTTCGATCAATTAGACAGTGACCCCCAAAATGAAGTAATCATAGATCTTGGGGCCCTTCGGAATACGACCCTCTCGTGTTCGCGTGAGAGGTTATTACTTGACGACCCTTGTACTTGCGGCCGAGGAGTCACGTGCTCGCTTATTAGCATGTCGCATGCTCGCTTATCAAGTTTTTTGCGCCATTACCGGGGAACATGCGAGAATATTAGGACAACTTTTGGCTCAATGATCTAGTCATTTTATTATTGTTTGTGAATATCCATTTTCAATTATTTTTATTTTTTTTGCCCTGTACATTTTAGTTAATTTACCTTAATAATTCTTACCAGGTACTTTGTTGTAAATCATTTTATCAGCGGAATTCTACCCAAAAGAATCCACTTCTCATTATTTAGACCAATGGGCAAAGCAGTATGACACATCTCTTGTGAGAGTGCTCCGCAAGTGCAAGGGTCGTCACAGTAATAAAGTACCCTGGTGAGTGGGTAGTCGTATCCGTAGGGAGTAGAGCTTAGAAACAAGAGAAATTTGCTATTTAACTAGTGGTGAAAATGATGGTGAATGAAATCAATATATGTTAATAGAAGAAAGAGAAATGAAAGAAAGAAAAGTGCAAGCAAAAGGTAAGGAGAGAACAATCAATGAGAAGATGGGGCACCTGGATAATGCTGATAAGTGCTCGTGTTATAGTAATGCGAAGTGTTATTATCTTGCAATGAGCATTGATTTAATCAGATTTCATCACTAAAAAGTGTGCAATTGTTTACTTTTGTGCATTGTAGGATTGTGAAGATAAAATGAAGGAAAGGAACGAAGTTAGATCGTGTTCGACATTGTTGGGAAGATTCTTGGACTAAGCAAGGAGCACGGCATGAGTAGAGACTTGTGAGTGTGCCAACCTCCTTTGGAGGGCACAAAGGCAGTCACATTCACAATAAGTCTAGCTCATGCTAACAATGAAGACTTCACCAATTAGGAGACTCGAAGCAATCGGCACGATCTACCGTTGATTATGTGCCCAATTCAACGGCCTCGATGAAGAACGACGAATTCGGGAGCGTTTCGGCACAGTTCCTGTAGCAGTACTGCAGCAAAGTACTGTAGCAAAGTCAATGTAGCAAAAACACTGTAGCAAGTTACTGGGTATTCGGACTTGTAAACTCTAGGGTTATTATGTTTCTTTGACATTGTTATTATGCTTTTCCATTATTGATGAATAAGAATTGAGTTTCAATCTTGATTTTATCTTGCTGTTGTTTTCCCTTAGATGTGATACTAGGGTTGAGAACAATCTAGGTTTTTCTTGGGAGGTGTGACAACTCCTATAGGATTAGACTCTTTAAGATTGAAGACGGTTGTGAGGGAGAGTTGTGAGGTAGCGATGTACCCCTTTCCCCTCCGGTGTGATTTCTGCCTACCTCCGTTTCCTTGATTTATTAGCGGTCGAGATAGAGTGAAGTGCTAGGTAGATATACTCCCCTGGGGCTTAGTTACGCGAGTAACAGAGTGAAGGGTTGAAGTGAATCCTACGCACTGGGGCTTAATCGAGACTAGGGTTCTTCCTCCTGGACCAAAGGGTTAGAACTACACATAGGAACAGGTTTTATCACTAGGAGTCCCTAGAACTTAATGCAATTCCACGTAGTATGAGGTTTAGGTAGATGTACTCCCCTGGGGCTTAATTGTGCGAGCGATAGAGTGAAGGGTCGATGTGAATCCTAATACCGGGGCATAATGTTGGGGTTAGTCACAGTTGTCCTTAGGTTTGGGACCGTGAGTCTGAGGATTTCCTCGACCCAATTGGCATCAATAGGAGAGTATAATAGCATAGTCTTGCACTAGAAGCATAGTCTTGCACTAGAAGCATAGATCCTAGAGGTAGCTTGCCCGGATACCCTACTTCATTCATTATTAAATCCTCTCTATTCTCTTTTACTTGCACTTTCTCATCTTCCATCTTTCTATTTAATTTCTCGTCTTTTAGTATAATTGTTTCCATAATTCACTCATCGAATTAATTGATCACTTTTCCCTACTTCGCATAGTTTTAATAGTGAAATCTCGTATTCTAACTCCCTATTCCCTGTGGATTTGACTACCCTCTCACCGGGGTAACTTTTATTACTTCGACAAACCCGTGCACTTTCGGGCCGCCTGTCAAATGCTCACCTTAGGATTAGTTGCTTCAAGTGCAAGACCAATGTTATACCTCCTAATTGATGTTTAATGAGTCGTGGAGATCCTAAGACACACGGTCCGAAACCTAAGGTCAACCATGACTAGCTCTCTACACTGTGTTGGACTGCTTGGGGTTCTGGGGATTCCAAATGATAAACCCTGTTCCATAGTCTAGTTATAACCCTTTGGTCCTGGCGAAAAAACCCTAGTCTCAATTAAGCCCCAGCACTAAGATTCACTACAACACTTTACTCTGTTGCTTGCGCAACTAAGCCCTAATGGAGTTCATCTCTTAGCACTTTACTCTACTTCAATCGTAAAAAACTCTTAGAACGTGGTGGTAGGATAAATCACGTCGGAAGGGAAAGGGGACGTTCTGCTACATCTCGACTCACCCTCTCGACCCTCTTCAACCTTGCTTTGCCTAACCCTAATAAAGTTGTCACATCTTCAAAGGATAACCTAGATGATTCTCAACCCTAGTGTCACATCTAAGGGGAAATCAATGTAATTAGCATTCAAGATTGAAACTCATTTAAAATCATCAATTAAGAAAGCATAATAAAAGTCAAAGAAATAAATTCATCCTAGGGTTTACAAGTCCAAGTACCCACTAGGGGTTTAGCTCTCCATGGAGCAATACAATGTCAACAAATAGATTGGAAACATAAGCACATAAAACCATAAAGGAAACTCCCTTGTGGTCCGTGATGATGGTCTTGTGAAGCTACCTCGTCTTCTCCAAATATTCCCTTGTCAAACCTAGGGCACACCGCACTGAATCGATGCCGATGAAAGCTCCCCCAATAATTCTCCTCCAAAGGAACTTGATGTCAATGTGGTAGGACAGCCTTAAAATCCTAGCAAAATCCTTTCCAAACCCTAGCCGCGAACTCTCGAAAAGATGGGCGAAAGATAGGCCAAAAGTCCTCAAATAAATTTCAAGTTGTGGTATTTAAAGGCCTGAAATCAGGCATCCACACGGCCGTGTGGAATTTTCTGGAAATCTGATTTTTGGCACTCAACGAACACTAACTGCTACAGTAAAATACTACATTGTTTTGCTACAGTACTTGCGTCAGAGTTGCTCCCGACTTCATTGTCTTCATCGAGGTCGCTAAGTTGGGCATACAACCATGCGGTAAATCATGTCGTTTCTTATTTTGCCCGCATTGATGAAGTTCTTCAATGTTACATGTGTTAGACTTTATTCGTGTGACTGCCTTTGTGCCCCTCCAAATTATAGAATCATTTGAGCACATTGGAGGTTGGCACACACCCACAAATCTACAACCCATGCCTTGCTCCTTGCTTAGTTCAAGAAATTCCTCAACAATCACGGACATGACCCAATTTTTGCTCTTTTCTCTCTAACTCTTCTCCACAACTCTACATGCATAAAAGAACACAAATACACACCAATTAATGATAAAACCTGAGAAAAGTAATGCTCAAGATAAGAAAAGAATGCTTCATATTACTTATACACGAACACTTATCACAGTATTTGAATCATGAAGAAATAATTGAGTTAAGCACTGTGGATCAGAAAAAAAACTCAGAAACAATGAAATTTTCTCTTAGTTCATGAAAGAAGACAATGACACCGATTTCACACGGATTGAGACCCATGATGGACAACCTAGCCAAGTTGGTGAGAGTGGAAATCCTTTGGAATCTGAGGAATTTATTTATGAAATTCAAAGGGAATCTGAACCAGAGAGCTCTACCGATGAAGTGGAAGAATTTGAAAGAATACACGGTGACAATATGAACAGATTGAAGCCATCCATCGAAGAGCCACAAGAATTATAGTTGAAAGAATTACCCCACACCTTGAATATGCATTTTTGGAGACGAATTCAAGGCTACCTATAATCATATCTTCCGATCTTTCTGCAGAATAGAAGTGTGAGCTTTTAAAGGTATTGGTGAAACACAAGAGGGCTTTAGCATAGAAAATCTCAGACATCAAAGGGATAAATCCATCCTTCTACACTCACAAGATCTTAATGGAAGATAACCACAAACCTTCAGCCATACCCCAAAGGAGGTTGAATCCGAATATGAAGGAAGTTGTAAAAGCCGAAGCCATCAAATTGCTGGATGATGGTATAATATACGCAATCTCTAACAGTATATGGGTTAGTCCAACTCAGGTGATTCCAAAAAAGGGAGGTATGACATTAGTAACCAATGAAAAGAATGAGCTCATCCCCACTAGAAAGGTCACAGGTTGGCGAGTTTGTATTGACTACAAGAAGCTCAATGATGTCACTCGTAAAGATCATTTCCCCCTACCATTCATTAATTAGATGCTCGAAAGACTAGATGGACATGAGTACTATTGTTTCTTAGATGGTTTTTCTGGATACTTCCAAATTCCCATAGCTCCAAAAGACCAAGAGAAGATGACTTTCACCTTCTTGCTACATTCTAGAGATGCATGCATGCCATTTTCCAAGACATGGTTGAAAACACCATGGAAGTCTTCATGGATGATTTTTTTGTGTATGGCAATTCTTTTGACTTATGCTTGAGGAATCTAGAGCATGTGTTAAAGCGGTATGAAAAGACCAACTTAGTCTTGAGTTGGAAGAAATGCCACTTCATGGTAAAAAAAGAATAGTTTTGGGACACAAAATTTCAAGTGGGGGTATTGAAGTAGATAAGGCAAAAATTGCTGCTATTGAGAAACTCCCTTCTCCCATGTCTGTGTGGGCCATAAGAAGGTTTTTAGGACATGCGGGATTTTATAGGCAGTTCATACGGGACTTCTCAAAGATAGCAATGTGGTGTTTCGGTCCTCTTTGCCCTTGGTTGTTGTTTCGGTTGTCCTAGATGTTGTGATCGTTTCCCTACTGGGTTTCCTTTGAATCTTCTTGTCGAACCTTTGGAGTTGTTTTTCGGGTGTTTGAGAGTGTTTTGGGCGGTTTTAGAGAGGGTGTGGGCTGTGCACAGGCCGCACAGCCCCTCCTGGTGGTTGTGCGGCCTTTGTGAGGGGCCGTACAGAGATCGCACACCCCAGGCAGAGGGGTGTGCGGCTGGTGTGCGGGGCCGCACACCACTCGCACACCCTTCTGTCTGGTGTGTGCTGTTGGTGTGCGGGGCCGCACACAACCCTTACACCGTCGGGTTTGTGCCTATAAAAACCTTGTTTTAAGCCTTTCCTTCATTCTTTCTTCTCCCCAAACCCTTCTATTTCCTCCTCCTCTCCTCCTTCATCTTTCCCTAAGGTTTTAAGGCTGATTTAGAAGGGGTTTTCGAGCTTGAATCTTGGATCATCAACTTGCTCATTCTTTGGATCAAGGTAAGCTTCCATCCTTTTATTCCTTCTTCCTTGTTCTTTGATGGAAATGGTTAGGGTTTGTTGTGAACCCTTGTGAGAGCTTGATCCTTACATCTTTTTCTTCCTCTTTGATGGTTAATCTTGTGAGGATTGGTTGTATTGAGATGTATGGCCTTGACTTCATGAAATCCTAGAACCTTCATCACCTTGATCCATGAATTACTGTAGCTCCGATGAGCTTTCCTTGTGTTCTTTGTTTCCTTGTTCTAGAGAGAAGACCTATATACGTATATCTATTTATCTTTGTGAATTATGATGCTTGATTTGGGCTCTATATGTTTTGTGTTTCGATTTAAGATTTAAACTTTATTTTGGAATGAGATATATCCGTACATATATGAATGTATATTTCTTACTTGAAAGTATTACCGTTCAAAGGAATGGTTATTCGAGTTGTTATATGATTAGGAATTTGTAAGTGAAGATTAGATATTCTATGGGTTATATATCGTATTATTTCACACACCTTTGTCATAATTGGTTTAATTTCACCAGATTGATACACTGCATTATTAGTGGCTTTTGAAATGTGTTTTGGGTAGTTTGGAGCCATAATTGAATTATGACTTGGTTCATTTCCTAAGCATTATTAAAGTATTTTATATATGTTGTTGTGATTTGAAAATCCTATGTTTTGAAGTATATGCTTCAAATTGCGTATTCTTATGAGATTTGAGATGTTTGATTTGATGACCAAAAAGGCATATTTGAATCGTAGTCAAGTTTATTTGCAAAGTTTTACAAATGTTGTATTTATGTTTTGAAAGATTTATTATGAAATCATAGTTTCCAAATTGAATGTTTGAGACTTTTGTTATCATACCCAAATGGGTTTATGTAACCTATCTATGCTACACATTTTGTGTTATTGCCGATGCTATGAGTGGAGCAAGTGCTCAAGGAATCTTGTTTAGTTTTAAATGATGTTTATTTGATAAAGGCATTCATTTGAGATGTTTTAGCAACTTACTCACTCTTGAAGTGGAAAGTTTGTTCACTATTTGTGTTATTTTGATCAAATTGCTCACTTAGTGGGAGATGATTATGAGAACTTACAACATCATGTTGAGAATTTGCTATCATGTTAATGTACTCATTAAGCCCACGGGCTGTATGATACTTATTTGTTGGATGGTGACATAGGAGCCGAGCTCCAGTACTTACTGTAGTAAGAATTAGATGCTTCCCATGGGCCGACCTATTAAGAGGTGGCATGAAAAACTATCAAACTGGTTATGCCATTTCAGGTGGGAACGTAGAATCCTGATTTGGATATAGTTCAGATGTTAGAAGTCACCACACGGACTTCTCAGCGGTCAACGCCAAGAGATACGTGTCTTGGCGGCTCCAGACCTGACCGAGGCCCCGGTTAGCGAAAGAGCGTTTTGGAGGCCAAATACTGTACGATGTTTATCGATTTATCTATTCTTTGAAAACTATGGTTTATTTGAGTTATTGAAAAGAAAGCATAAGTTTGGATTTGAAACTGGTTTCCAAAACATCAATTGTTTTAAAGAGTTTATTATTGCTATATTTCAGCGTGCAAATCCGATTTTGTATTTCACCACTAGTATAAATGTTATCTTTGTTATTCTCAAAACTTATGTGGGTTTTCATCATGCTAGAATTGATAAACCTTATATCTTATAATTGCTATACTTGTTTGCAACTTGGTGTTGTATTGAGTTAATTGTAGCATGGTAAAGTATGTTAAATGTTCAGTGTGTTTCATAGTTTGAACCTTTGTTTGGTATTTCAGAGTTTCATTGTTTTAAACCCTAGTTGGGTATTAAGAATTTCATGGTATTACTTTATTTTGTAGTATTGTGGTGTAGATTATTATTATGTGTAAGTGTGTTTTAAACCAAGTATATTATTAGTACAGTATCTTCACTGATTTATGTTTTGTTATTAGTATCTTTCGGTATATTTATGGTGGAACTGTGCTAATCCCCTCACTAAGTAACTGTGGTTACTCATCCCCTCTATCTCCTTCCCACTTTTGTTGCAGGTAGTAGGTAAGGCGGTGCGGCTGCGTACTGAGCATTTGTTGCCTTCTTATCTCCTTGTATCACTTTTATTCGTATATGTTATTTTTGGATCATGCATATGTTATTGGAGTCTTAGATCCACTAGTATGTCGAGAACTCTATTGCATGGTGTTGTACTTAAACCACTCTTAAACTTGTGTGTATCAATTTTTGCTAATATTGTCACTGTTATCTACTTGTGTGTTTGTGAACTTCTATCTTCCATCCTTATTGTTGTCATCATTGTCATCATCATCATCGTCATCGTCGTCGTCGTCATCATCTTCGTCATCGTCGTCGTCATCGTCGTCGTCATCGTCGTCGTTGTTGTTAGTTCTATTACTCTTATTGGGCATGGTTGTCCTTGAAATTTGGCATTTGTGTTAATATTGTTAATTCTAAGGGTTTATTTTTTAGCCTTGCACTATCTCGAGGGTTGAGTGGCAGAGTATCCCACCTCGAGATTTGTCGCGGCGGTTGTCGCGTCCTGTGGACCTGCGGGTCAGGGGTGTGACAAGCAAACTATTGACCAAGCTCCTCGAGAAATATGTGGCATATATGCTTGTCTGCCTTTACTATTTTGAAAATAAGCTCATTCGAGCGCCTATATTGGTTGCCCCAGATTGGGATTTACCATTCGAACTAATGTGTGATGCAAGCAACTATGCAGCAGGAGCAGTGTTGGGACAGAGAAGAGACAATCACTTTCACCCAATCTATTATGCAAGCAAAACACTCACAGGAGCTCAAGAAAACTACACCATTACTGAAAAAGAACTCCTTGCAGTTGTTTTTGGTTTTGACAAGTTCAGACAGTATTTGGTGCTTTCCAAAGTGGTTGTTTACACAGATCATTCAGTCCTTTGGTACCTATTTAGCAAAACTGATGCTAAACCACATCTGATTCATTGGGTGTTATTACTTCAAGAATTTGATTTGGAAATTAAAGACAAATGGGGAGGTGAAAATTTAGCTACAAATCATTTATCTCGATTAGAAAACAATGACTCATCATCGTCGGGAGATATTAAAATTAATGATTCTTTCCCTAAGGAACAACTTTACCATGTTTATATGGTACAACAAGAAGAACAACCTTGGTTTGCAAACATTGCTAATTACTTAGGAGCATGCATTCTCCCCAAGTGGTTCATCTACCAACAAAAGAAGTTATTCTTTGATCTCAAACATCATATTTAGGAAGAGCCTTACTTGTTTAGTGTTTGTGTTGATCAGGTAGTACGGCAATGTGTTTCACAGTTTGGTTGGACATCATCAAACATTGTCATGAAGGACCAACTGGGAGACATTACAACACCAATCGAACAGCTAAGAAAATCTTTGACACTGGATTTTTCTGGCCTACTATTTTTCAGGACACCTAAAAGAAAATATAAGCATGTGACCATTGCCAAAGAATAGGGAACATATCATGTCGGGATGAAATAACTCAGAATGCCATTCAAGTTTGTGAGGTTTTTGACTTGTTGGGAATTGATTTTATGGGGCCATTCCCAAACTCCTGTGGGTATAAATTTATTTTGGTCATAGTGGACTACGCATCTCATTGGGTGAAGCTCAATCGCTATCGTCAAGTGCTGCTCGAGTTGTTGTGCAATTTTTAAAGAAGCTATTCTCAAGATTTGGAGCACCAGAAACAATTATTAGTAACATGGGAGCACACTTCTGCAACTCACAGTTTGCGAAGATTCTGAAAAGATACGGTGTTTCTCATCACATGTCCACTGCATATCATCCACAAACTAGTAGTCAAGCTGAAGTTTCAAATAGAGAATATAAGAGAATCCTTGAGAAAAACGTCACTCATCATCGCAAGGATTGGCCCGATCAATTGGAAGATGCACTGTGGGCTTATTTAACAGCATACAAAACGCCTACTGGGAGCAGTCCATATTGTTTAGTCTATGACAAGGCATGCCACTTTCTAGTAGAGCTCGAACACAAAGTATATTGGGCAACCAAATTCCTAAATTTGATTTCAACTTAGTTGGGGAAAAGACAAAAATTCAACTGAATGAACTTGATGAATGGAGAACTCTGGCTTACAAAAACTTAAGAATATACAAGAACAAAGTGAAGCAGTATCATGACAAAAATGTGAAGCAAAATAAGAAGTTTAAGGAAGGGGATCAAGTGTTGTCATACAATGCCCGACTTCGTCTATTCCTAGGAAAACTCAAATCATGATTGTTGATAAGTGCTAGTGTTAAAGTAATGCGAAGTATTATTTTCTTACATTGAGCATTACTTTTCTCAGATTTTATCATTAATTGTTGTGCATTTATGTTCTTTTGTACATGTAGGGTTGTGGAGTGAGTTTAGAGAATAAAGAGCAAAGTTAGGTCATGTTCGCCGTTGTTGGGGAGTTCTTGGACCAAGCAAGGAACAAGGCACGAGCTTAGGCTTGTGTGTGTGTGCCAACATCCATTGGAGGGGCACAAAGGCAGTCACACTCATAAAAGTCTAACCCGTGTAGCATTGGAGAACATCGCCAATGAGGAGAAATGAAGCAATCGACATGATCTACCGTTGATTGTGTTCCCAATTCAACGGCGTCAATGAAGAACATGAAATCGGGAGCATTTTATGCGAGAGTACTATAGTAGTTCACTGTTTGCTGCGTGCCAGAAAACCAATTCCAGAGAATCCACACGGGCATGTGGAAATTCCACACGGCCATGTGGATGCCCGATTTCGGCCGATTTACAACCGCGACTCAGCACTATATAAAGGACTTTTTCGGAAAATTTTGGGATCTTTTGCCCCAACTTCTGGAGGGTCGCGGATAGGGGTTGGAGAAGATTTTGTGGAGGTTTAGAGCGCGTCTATGGCATTGACATTGAAGTCCGTTGAAAAATAGCTATTATGGGAGCTTTCGTCGGCACCAATCCGGCGAGGTGCCCTAGGCTTGACAAGGGGCTTGGTGTAGAGGAAGGAGCAGCCTCAGAAGACCATCGCCACGCATCACAAGGGGGTTTCATCTATGTTTGTTATTCTTGTTTATTCATATACATTAATGGATTTGTATAGCTCCATGGAGAGCTATACCCCTTGTGGGTATTCGGACTTGTAAACCCTAGGATGACATTGTTTCTATGACTTTTATTAGGCTTTCTTAATTCATGCTTTTAATTGAGTTCCAATCTTGATTGCTTGTTGTATTGATTTTCCCTTAGCCGTGCGATAAGTGCTTGTGTTATAGTACCGCGAAGCGTTATTATCTTACATTGAGCATATCTTTTATCAGTTTTTATCACTAAATGGTGTGTATTTGTGTACTTTTATGCATTAAAGATTTGTGGAGCTAAATTGGAGAAGAAGAATGAAATTAGGTCGTGTTCGCCGATGTTGGGAAGTTTTCAGACCAAGTACGGAACAAGGCATGAGCTTGACTTGTGAGTGTGTGCCAATCTCCTTTGGAGGGGCACAAAGGCAGTCACATTCACAACAAGTCTAACTCGTGTAACTTAGAAGAACTTCACAAAGAAGGAGACTTGAAGTAATCGGCATGACCTACCATTGTTTGTGTGCCCAACCAATGGCCTCGATGAAGAACAACGGATTCGGGAGCGTTTCGGCGAGTTACTGTAGCTTGTTATGGTAGCAAAACACTATAGCAAGCTAATGTTCATTTTCTGCCGAAAATCAGTGTTTCAGAGGATTCACACGGGCGTGTGGAAATTCCACATTCCACACGGCCGTGTGAATTGATTTTTCAGCCAGACAGAAACTTCACACGGGCGTGTGGAAATTCCACACGGCCGTGTGAAGCCCCCGATAAGTCCGATTTTAAAGCCGCGATTCAACATTATAAAAGGGGATTTTGGAGACCTTTTGGGATATCTGTTGACCTATCTTTCTCCTCAACTGGGGGAGTGTGGCTAGTGTTTTGGAGAGGATTTCGTGGAGGTTTAGTGCGTGTCATCGGCATCGTCATCGACGTTCGACGGCCGCACGAGACCACGGCCACACCATATACAAGGGGGTTTTCATCAATGTCTTTGATTTGTACTTTCTTTTCTATTTTGATGAACATGTATAGCTCCATGAGTAGCTAAACCTCCTGAGGGTATTCGGACTTGTAAACTCTAGGGTTTTTATGTTTCTTTGATATTGTTATTATGCTTTTCCATTATTAATGAATAAAAATTAAGTTTCAATCTTAATTTCATCTTGTTAATGTTTTCCCTTAGTCATGACACTAGGATTGAGAACAATTTATGTTACCCTTTGGAGGTATGACAACTCCTTTAGGGTTAGACTACTTAAGATTGAAGAGGGTTGAGAGGGAGAGTTGTGAGGTAGCGATATACCCTTTCCCTACCTCCGTTTCCTTGACTTCATAGCGGTCGAAATAGAGTGGAGTGCTAGGCAGATAAACTCCCTTGGGGCTTAGTAGTGCGAGCGACAGAGTGAAGGGTTGACGTGAATCCTAATACCGGGGCATAGTGTTGGGGTTAGTCATGGTTGTCCTTAGGTCTGGGACCGTGAGTTTTAGGATATCCTCGACTCAATTAACATCAATAGGGAAGTATAATAGCATAGTCCTGCACTAGAAGCATAGATCCTAGAGGTAGCTTGTCCGGATACCCTATTTCATTCATTGCTAGCCCTCTCTATTCTCTTTTACTTGCACTTTCTGATCTTCCATCTTTCTATTTAATTTCTTGTCTTTTATTCTGTTTGCTTCTACATTCACTCATTGATCCAGATATTGCTTTTTCATACACCGCATAGCTTAATTAGTGAAATCTCGTATTCTAAATCCCTATTCCCTATGTATTCGACTACCCTCTCACCAGGGTAAATTTTATTACTTTCGACAAACCCGTGCACTTGCGGGATACACGCAAGGGGTCGTGTCACCGTGACACTAGGTTGAGAATCATCTAGGTTATCTTTTGGAGATGTGACAACTGCTATAGGGTTAGACTACTTGAGATTGGAGAGGGTCGAGAGGGTGAGTCGTGAGGTAGCGAAATGTCATTTTACCCTCCGGTGTGATTTTCCCTACCTCCGTGTTTCAAGAGTTCTTAGTGGTTAAGTGCTAGGAGATGAACTCCCCTGGGCTTAGTTCCACGAGCAATAGAGTGAAGGGTTGTAGTGAATCCTAGTGTTGGGGCTTAACTGAGACTAGGGTTCTTTCGCCTGGACCAAAGGGTTAGAACTATACTTAGGGACATGGTCTATCACTTGGAATCCCTAGAACGCCAAGCAGTTCAATATAGTGAGAGGCTTAGGATGATGGACTCCCCTGGGGCTTAGTTGAGAGATCGACAAAGTGAAGGGTTGAAGTAAAGCCTAATGCCGGCGCATAGTATTGGAACTACTCACGGTTGACCTTAGGTTTGGAACCATGTGCTTTAGGATGTCCACGACTCATTAAACATCAATAGGAGAGTATAATTTATAGTCTTGCACTAGAACATTAGTCCCAGGAGGAGCTTGTCCGGGTACCCCTCATTAACATTGATTGTTCCTCTTCTTACTTGTCGCTTGCACTCTCTTGTCTTTCATATTTCTCTTTCATTTTCCTATTTTTCTTTAAAACTTTCGCACACACATATTGACTTCTTTTACCACCATCGTATCACATTAGCTAAGTAGCAATTGCCCTTGTCTCTAATCCCTACTCCATGTGGATTCAACTACCCTCTCACCGGGGTACTTTATTACTTCGATAACCCGTGAACGTTTGGGCCTCCATTCAATGGTCGGGGCCATACACATTCAGTAATGTCTCACCTTAAGGGGTAATTGAAATTCATCATCCAGAAAAAGGTTAGTTCAAGGTTAATGGACATCGCCTCAAGCCATATTTCTGTAAGATTTCAAAACCTCCAGAATCGTCAAGTAAAATCTTTTGTTTTAAACCACACTTAATTTTGCAACACTTGAACATCAAGCTCATGACGTTAAACAAGTTTTTTTGGGAGGCAACACAAGTTTTTACATTTTTGTATTCTTTTAATTCCATATTTTAGTTGTTTGTGTGTTGTCACTTGAATTTTGGGCTCTTTCTCCCTTTCATTCATTTTGCTTTGCATGTGTTGTCGTTGTTCTACTTTTGTTTTGGCAAATTCTTTTGTGTGTTGTGGTTGAAGTTTCATATTTTGTATCCAAGTTGAGCTTTGAATTGTATTTTCACCATTTTACTTGTATGGAAGGCTGATCATTGCAATTTTTGGGCACACCCTTGCCAGAAGGGTTTGCACACTAGTGTGCGGCCCACACACCAGCCGCACATCATTGACAGAAGGGTGTGCGGCGTGCTATACGGGTCGTACAGCAGGCCGCTCAAGGGTGTGTGGGTGGTGTGCCACCCGGACACCCTCGTGTGACAAGTGGCGAAATTCTTGCCACTTGTCCCTCTGTCTCGTTCTAAAGACCTCCATCTTTGTCTTCTCCCCTTCCATAACACCATTTTCTCCTTGAAAACTCCTTCAAGCTCCCAAAATTTCAGATTTTCTTCAATATTTCAAGTTATTTTCAAGGTTTTTCTCTTCTTGGCTACTTTGGAGTTTCGACGTACAACCTTCTCCTCTAAGTTTTACCAACTTCTTCTTGATCATTTTCATCTACTCTTGTGAGGTAAGCTCCTTTGTCTTATTTTCTTGTTTATCTTAGCTTGGATGAGTTTGTACTCCTTGTTTGTGTGTTGTTTTGTGATGTGAGTTGGTAATTCTTGATTTTATCATATTTTTTTGTAAGCATGAAGTTCTCATGAAGCCTTGCATGTATTTTCGTTGGCTTATCTTTCGAATTGATGGACCCTTTGTTAAGCCTTAGCTACTTGCATTATTTTGCTTTGGTTTCTTTGAATGGTAATGACTTTCATGCTTCATTGGGTCGTAGACATGAGTGCGGCATGTGAAAATTGTGGAAATGTTGTATAATGATTCATGATCATGTTGTTTTGTGCATCATTTATTCTTAAAACTTATCACTTGATTCATGCCCATATTGTAATTAAGAACTTCGCCATTGTTTGATTTTTGTTTATGTAGTCAAAGGAAAAATCCTGATCAAAAATCTTTCAAGCAAGCGTGCAAGAGGGGAAGCGGGCTCTGACACACCCCTTGCGTGAGTGTTCCGCAAGTGCACGGGTCATCGCAGTAATAAAATTTTACCCCGGTGAGTGGGTAGTCGTATCCACAGGGAATAGTGTTTAGAAATAAGAGTTATCACTATTTAGCTATGAAGAAAATCGATGGTGAGAGAAATCAGTATATGAATGCAAAAGAAAGTACAAGAATGCAAGAAGAGCAATGAGAGTAAAAAGAGGTAATCGATGAGAAGATGGGGTACCCGGACAATGCTCACCCTAGGATTATTGTTTCAAGTGCAAGAATAATATTATACCTCCTAATTGAAGTTTTAATGAGTCATGGAAATCGAAAGACACACGGTCCCAAACCTAAGGTCAACCGTGACTAGCCCTCTACACTATGCCCCGACGGAAAGTGACACTCTCGATGCCTCACACTGTGTGGGACTGCAAGGGGTTCTAGGGACTCCAAGTGATAAACCCTATTCCCTAATATAGACCTAACCCTTTGGTCTAGACGAAAGGCCCCAAGCCACAATTAAGCTCCAACACTAAGATTCACTACAACACTTCACTCTGTTGCTTGCCCAACTAAGCCCCAGTAGAGTTCATCTCTTAGTACTTCACTCTATTGTTACCGCAAAGAGCTCTTGGAATGTGGAAGTAGGATAAATCACGTCGAAAGGGAAAGGCGATGTTTCGCTACCTCTCGACTCACCTTCTCAACCCTCTTCAATCTTGTTTAGTCTAACCCTAATGAAGTTGTCACACCTTCAAAGGATTACCTAGATGGATTCTCAACCCTAGTGTCATATCTAATGGAAAATCATGCAATTAACATTCAAGATTGAAACTTAATTAAAATCATCAATTAAAGAAGCATAATAAAAGTCAATGAAACAGTCATCAAAGGGTTTACAAGTTCAAGCACCCACTAGGGGTTTAGCTCTCCATGGAGCAATACAAAATCAACATAGAGCTTGAAATCATATGCATAGAAACCATAAAAAAAAACCCCCCTTGTGGTTCGTATCGATGGTCTTGTTGAGCTGCCTCGTCTTCTCCAAATGTTCCATTGTCAAACCTAGGGCACACTTCCCCGAATCGATGCTGACGAAAGCTCCCCCAATAGCTTTCTTCCAAAGGAACTCGATGTCGGCGCCGTAGAACCGCTCCAAAAGCCTTGCAAAAACCTCTCCAAACTCTAGCCGTGCTCGCTCCGAAAGTTGGGCGAAAGATGGATTAAAGATCCCCTAAAATAAATCAAATCGCGGTATTTATAGGGCTGAAATAAGGAATCCACACGCCCGTGTGGATTCTTTGGAATTTTGAATTTTGGCGCGCTGTGAATAGTAACTTATTACAGTGAATTGCTACAGTGTTCACGCCAAAGTTGCTCCCGACTTCACTTCTTCATCGAGGTTGCTAAGTTGGGCACACAACATGCAATAGATCATATCGCCTCTTACTCTCAACTCATTGATGAAGCTCTTCGATGTTACACAAGTTGGACTACATGAGTATGACTGTCTTTGTGCCCCTCCAAATTGTATAATCCTAAAGTATTTTGGAGGTTGGCATACACTCACATGTCTACAACTTGTACCTTGATCCTTGTTTAGTCCAAGAGTCTTCTCAACCATTACGTCCATGACCTATTTTTGGTTCTTTCCTTCCAATTCGTCTCCACAACCCTAAATGCGCAAAAGAAAACAAATACACACGAATCAATGATAAAACCTGAGAAAAGTAATGCTCAATGTAAAAAAAGTATACTTTGTATTACTTATACACGAGCACTTATCAGGCTCTTCATAAAAAATTCACGTCAACGAGGAGACTTTTCAGAGATGTTATGATATCCAAAAAATGAAGCCATTTGCCCAAACCCGTATCATCAATTGGGAGGTACTTGAGCAATTTGGTTTGGCTAATGAAGTGCAACAGTTAGTGGGATTCGATCGTTGGCCTGTAATTTTTTATATTGATAAACTAGTGTATCGCTGGCTCACATTGGAAGTTCTGAGCACATTCGAAGTAAATTGGACCTATGCCCACCTTCACCACCTTGGTGGTATCACTTTTCAAGTCCATGGTGAGCCGAAGTCCATTAGCTAAGGAGAGTTCGCTAACTACTTGGATATCTATGACCATGATTTCTTGAATGGTATGCATTACCTCGGGCTACCACTCAACTTCCCCGCCCATGCCAAACCGAAATATTTTTGGCACACTATCACTAAAGCAGCTGGTCAGGACTCTAAAACGGCATCTCTTTTCCATAATTCAGCCCACCATTACATCCATGCATTAATGAGCCGATCTTTAACTGGTCGGGTCGACAGTACTGGGGTGGTGTCTCGTATGGATCTCTTGATCATGTATAGCATGATTCATCACTACCCTATCAACCTGGCTTATGTTGTAGATGAATGCATTGCTCGCTAAAATCAGCATCCATTGATAGGAGTCATCTTTGTTGGGCCATATATCACATGATTAGTGAGTGGCATGAATGCATTGGGTCGTATTCATTCAATGGAAAGGGTTGGTGGCACACTTTCACTCATGATTCAAACCCTTCGAGCCTTTGGCCTTGACAAATGCCGAGGGACTGCCTACTTCCTCAATGCTCAGGAGGGGTCTTCATCTAACTCTGATGAGGAACCTAATACACCAGAATCCCACAAGCAGGGCGAGCAAGACCACGCACTGATCATTCACTGAACATTGCTAAACTGCATCAAGAGCTTCAGGGGATTCGAGACACATAGTGACGCTAAGGGAAAGACATTGCCACACTTATTCACAGATAACAAGAACTTCTACGGGGCTAGCAGAGCATCATCGCCCTTCTGCAGAGTCCCCCATCCCCAGATACCTCGGCACCTCCCGCATCCACTGATGACTTGGATGATTGAGATTGAGAGCTCATTTTTCTTCCTTTTTTCATTTCTTTTCTTTGCTGCACTTTTCTTATTGTATGCTTGTTGTTGTAGTGGAGTTAGTTTGGTCTTATCCCTACCAATTTTGTATTGTATCACTTTATTTTGCAATGTGTGTTGGTTTGTTTTAAATTCCATGTTTCTCTTCTTGGTAATGATGGATGCTTGATTTGACGTCTATTCTTCTTACAAGTTGAATTAGATGTCACATTTTCTTTTTCTTTGCACTCTTTATTTGGCTTGTGCAAGATCATCCCGAACTCATAATCCACAAGAATCGCATCTTGAGATTCGGGGAAGTTCACGAACCAGCCTCCTTTATTTTCATTGTTTACTCTTTATTTACTGCTAACTCAGGTACATTATAGACAATGTACTACTCTAAGTGGGGGGGGGGGGGGTGGGTGTACTTTCATGAGTATTCATAATTTTTGTGAACTTAAATGGGGAAATTTGAAATTTTTGCATGATTGTTGAACCAAGGATGGCATGTTTAATTGTAAGTGTATTATAGTGTAGAACCATGATAGACACTAAGCTATTCATGACCTTGCACTCTTAAGAATTTCATGTCATTCTCGGCATTCTTTACACTTACCCCCTGTATACAACCTTGGACACCTAGGTGAGTAAAAGTAGTAACTTTCGTGACCCTCTTAGTTGCTAACCCATTTGAGTGGTCTCGTGCCTTGATTTGTTAGAAATTTCTTCTAATAGACTCTCAAGGAATTTATTCTTTGTTTTTTTTTTCTCAACACGGTCAAATAAGGAATATTGTAAATTTGATAAATAAGAGAGACAGTGCTCCTCTGCTCTACTAGCGAAGTAACTTGGGGTTCTTGCTCCTAACCAGAGTGTGCCTCCAGCTAAAAGCTATAAAGCCATGAGCGCGTATATGCGAATGTGCAAAGCTCCAAGTAATGTGGATTTGCAGTTCATGTTAGTCCAAAAAAAGAGTGTAAAACAAAATAAAGTATTATGACTGGTTGTTGTTCGAACAAAAGAGGAAAGATTTTTGGGAGTCTACTAGGGATATCTCTACCACTTCAAGGCCGAGTTCCACTGAGGGGCGTGACTTGCCTCAAGATGTGGTCCTCAGGGTTCCACTTACCTGACTTGGACTACAGGGATTTCAAAATATGGAGGTTGCACACACACATCATAATATGGCCGCTAAATGCATGAAACATCTTGAGTGGTCCTTGCTTAATGTTTTGAGTTTTACCTTTGCTATGATGCACCAACTTTCTAGCCTGAGGTCATGTATTTAGTCACTTATCAATCTCTCTTATTCTTCATGTCTATTTGCTTGGGGACAAGCAAAAACTTAAGTAGGGGGTTTTGATAAGTGCCTAAATACACCGTATTCTACTTGCAAACTTTGTGCACTTTCATGAAACTTTTGCTTTTGTTTCGACGCCATTTTGCGCATTTGATATATTTATTTTATTTCATGACATCGAAGGACCATATTTGCAAGGATAAACCATATTTGAGTCATTTTGGAGAAGATTAATGAAGAAACGAAGCTTACACGAACTTTGAATGCAAACCAGATGAGCCGCGCCCTTGAGAACAAGTTCAGGCCTTATGCTGGTTGTGCACTGGCTGCACAGCCCAGCTAGTGGATAGTGCAACCTAGTGTGCAGCCAGCACACCAGGCCGCACAGGGTGCCCAAAAGCATGTGCGGGCTTGTGTGCGGGCCATACACAACCCGCACAGACTCATGTTTTGCCGTTTTAAAGACTAATGAAGTGCGTGCGGCCTTGTTTTCAGCCACACAGTTGCCCGCACACCAGCCCGAGTATTTATACCCTTTGTTAGGGTTTTGAAGGGCTGCTTCATCACCCACGACCTCCAAGCATACCTAAGCCTATTTGATCATCTTCGGTGGCTATTTTGGCAAGAATTGATGGAGAAAAGAAGGAAAGAGTCAAGGAGAGCATCATGGAACTCGGGGGTATGGATCTGATGAGTTCTCATCATCACCTTCTAGCCAATATTTCAAGGGAAGTTTATTCATCATTTGTGTTATGATCTTCATGTATTGTGAACTCCTTTGTTTTGTTATGTTGAACTAGACTCCCAAGGACAGCAGGTTTTTGGCGAATGTTGGGAGAAGACTTTGTATGGATGACACTTTTATTTTGTAATTGAATGTGTGGCTTGTGTTGTTAGTTTTAATCTATCATTATCTTGTTCATTCTACAATGGATGAATTCCATAGAATTGATGTTGAAAAATACTTGTTTAGCGGGATGCTAGCTTGTATCAGGTCCTGTGATGATTAAAGGGGGATTCATTATATTAATACACCTGAGGTTCTGGATATTGGTAGCCCCCGCGAGGTTAGGATTGTTTTAGCTGAAAGCATGCATTAGAATGACCCTGACCAATACTCCTTGTTTCCAAAGACATTATAATGGTAACATCCAGATGGAGGAACCTGTACTGGATTAGGGCTACATCACAAAGGTCCCGAGGTAGTCGACATCCGAGTTAGTAGACCAAAACCAAGCTAACCTTGTGCTTAAGTTCTTCTTGTCATTAGTACTTAGTCTTCTCCCAGGGGGATCCTCGCCTAGGGCCTTCCTTAATATTTGGTTCCTTTACTCTTGTTTGTTCGAGATCATGTTGTTAGCTTGTTTCACTTTCTTGTATACTTTATTTTCTTTAGTTTTTATATTTACAAAAAACAATGTTGTTTTGATCGATTAGATAATGACAACCAAAAGGAAGTAATAGTAGATCTCGGGGCCCTTGGTAATACCACCCTCTTATGCTCACGCGAGAGGTTATTACTTGCCTACCCTTGATCATCTTACCAAGGGCCCTTAGTAAGTTGTCCTTGGGGGATCGCCTTGGTGTTGTGATCGTCTTCCATGAGAATTTTATGAGTACAGAAAGATGGGTTGATCCCCTTAATGTCAGCGATCTTCCAAGCGATTGCCCTTTTATGCTTCTTGAGCACTTTCAAAAGTTTGTCCTCTACTCGTTTCCCAAATTTGATGCAATGATGATAGGGAGTTTAGAGTCATCCACCAAGAAAGCATACTATAAATGTGCTGGTAGTAGCTTCAATTCTAGTTCTGGAAATTCTTCAATGGATGATTTCAATCTCCAATAATTGCCTATATCCTGTTTCTCGACACCCTCATCCTCTATTTCAGATGAGTTGTCACTGTTGGGCCAATCTTCTGTTATTCGACCTTTTGTCTCAACCGAATTCAAGTCTCCCCCTTTTTACACAGTTCTCTTTCTCAGCCGAAATTACTGATTCTGAGTGTCTGCTTGAACTGTCATTAAACTCTGGACTGACGGTGTCAAGATGGCAACTGGGCGGGCAAGAATACCCTGTAAGGTCCACTCTTTCTGATTGCATATATTGAGTAAGGAAGGACTGAGTATTCTGAGTATTCTTGAGAAATATAAATATAAACAAAGGTGTGAAGAAATATAAACAAAAACAGGCGAACAAAGGTGTGAAGAAATATAAACAAAAATAGCGAAACAAAACAAAACAATGGTCAAATCAACACGCTTAAAGTTTTCTGAGTATTCCTCGAGGGTTCCCTGGCAACGGTGCCAAAAACTTGGTGACGTTTGTGCAATCCCACAAGTATACGGGTCATCAAGTAATACCCCTCGTGCGAACATGAGGGGGTTGTATTCCCAAGGGCCCGAGGATCTACCCTTACTTCCTTATCGCAATATTGTTTAACCTACAAATCCGAATGATTGAGAGAATGCAAAGAAACTAAACTAATGCAAATCAAGTGCAATTGATGAAGGCAAAATACGGGGAAAAATCAGGGCTAAAGAGTTGTCACAGATGAGGATCTCCTTAGGGGCTACTAAAGCATGTAGGATGCTCGAATTAACATGCAAGTGGCTATTTGGACCGAGAAAACCCTAGATTGGACCAACCCAATGATCACGGCAATTGACCCCTAATCCGGTACGAATGTTGGGTACGGAATTTCTTCCATCCAAATCCTCCTACTATTGTAATGGGTAAGTGGTTTCCTCAAACTAGGGTTGAAACATGAATGAGTGCTTAACCCTAGAGTTAGAGGGGATGCAAATACCCAATGCTAATGATGTATTTATACATATTTCCCTTCCAAGTTTGGGGAGTCTAACACTAGGGAAATGATCATGCAACCTAGTATTTTCTAAGTATTGATACACAGAGTTCTCATACATACCAAAGCATTCACATGCACCAAACATGGATCACAAACATGCTAACATGCATTAATTAGAACTAAACATCCAAACAATACAAGTTCACCACCAAGGTTCACCTACATCCGGTGACCTTGGGGTTTTAGTTGCTCATGTTTAGCACATACAACAAGAAAACCATGAAAACAACCAAACAAAACATAGGAGAGACTCCCTCAAAGATGAAGGCCGGAGAAGCTTCTCAAGACGCCACTCGTGGGGGTTGGCTTCCTGTTGTCTTCAACCTTTTCAATTAAAGCTCTAGATGTAGATTTCACTCCTAGACGTGCTCTCCTCGCCAAATCTTCCATGAATTTGCCCTCAAATCTCTTCTCCTTCCTCAGATCAAAGGTGGTGGTGTGGAGCTCCAAGAAGAGAAGCAAAAAAAGATCCCCAAAAGAATGCCCTAGAAAACCATAAAAGGGTGATCTCGGGATGGCTCACGGGTGGTTTCACGGTCAATATACGGGTCGTGAGGTTTTTTGGAAAATGGGCCGAAAAATCCATTAAGTTGCTACAATATTGCTACAGTAGCCTGATACAGTAAAACTACTGCAGTACCATTGCACTCTAAATTGCTTGTGGATGATTTCACGGCCACGAGGTTGCTCGTGAGGATTCCTAGACTTAGAATTTTTCTGAAATCTTCTCGTTTCAGACTGCTGTAGTGTTTGCTATAGTGCCTAGGCCCTAAAGCGACATTTTCAGCATAAATTTCTTCTCAAATTGCGTCTTTGAGCTCATCTAAGCTTCTTTAGTACCTATAACACGAAATAAACCAATTTAGACCGAAAAAGGGCATCGGTTCATCAATAAAATATGAGAGCTATACGCACACATACGTATAAAATGCATACATTTAGACGTTTATCAAACATCACCACACCTAAGCGTTTGCTTTCCCCCAAGCAAACAAACATGAAGAACAGGTGCAAGAAGATAAATGGCTAAATGCATGACCTCAAGCTCAATAGTAAAGAACTCCACATGCACAACTGGACAGAAATTTAAAAGCGAGCTGTTCAATAAATAGTCAAGTAATATTAGTTCTGTTTCCCCTAGAGTGACCCCATGAGTGTGTGCTAACTCCCACCATGACCTCCACACCCTGGATTACTCCAGGATGCCCATTCACACCATGCACAATGAAAATGACATTAAAATGTTAAAGACACCTTCAATACTTAGTTAAAAGTCCTTTGGTCCCTAGATAAAGCTTTATCTCTTAAGTGACTATGCAGCAAGCTCCAGGGGATCAAGATACTTTATTACTCTCATATATGTACAGACATACACTTTTTTGTTTACTCACTTTTTTTGTACATGCTATCTCTCATGTCCCCTGGTTAAGGCTTACTACAATAGTTCACTTTAGGCTAAAGAAAACCGTGAAGGAACTCAAAAGCTCTTAAAAGGGTATTGAAAATAGAATTTAATAATCTAATGCCATAATCATTATGATGAGTTGGTTGGAATGTACAAGGTGGAAGTGATCGTGAACAGGGATAAGGGTGCACTAAAGGTGAAACAAAACTACATTCAAGCACAGGTAAAGTATAGCTCACAACTATCATTCTACCAAGCCAAGAAGTTCTTAACAATAAAATCATCACTATCACAAGTAGTTCAAGTATGATACGATGTAAAATACTCCAAAAAAAAATCCAAAAATCCATCCCACACCTAAAGCTAGACATTGTCCCCAATGCACATATTTTAGCAGAACAGGGTGGGAAATAGGTGCAACGTACAATAAAATGGAATAAAGAAACTTCCCTAGTCTGTCGATGAAGTGTGTGAAGAACGCTCTAGACTTTGGGAGAAACAACAGTCCACTGAGGGCTTGGAGTGTGGAGCAACCTAACAATAATCCTGAAATCAACAAAAAGTGCTGATCACAACTCCAAAAATAAAAATAATAGAAAAGAGCACGTACACCATAATCCAAAATAAACAAACCAAGTTTAGCAGGGCCAGGGCCTTGACTAACTCACAAGTACAAACAACAATAAATAATAAAAAGTGCAGACAAAATACAACAACTACATAAAAGTAAAGTAGTGGTCATGCTTTGTGAGCTTAGCGGTCGAAATAGAGTGAAGGTGCTGCGCAAGTAGTGGCCATAAAAGTGGTGCTGGCTGATGATGACGAGCTGCGCAAAAATGCTAGAATCTTAGCATTACTGCTCTCAATGCGGCTCAGTGTCACGGCTAAGTCTCTATGTCCCCTCTCGAGTACCTACAGCTGCTTGTAGACCACCGAACGAAACTCCTCAAATCTCTCATCAAGTGGAGGTCTACGCTCCTTAGGTCCCTGCTCAGGCTCTGACTTTGGCTCAGTCTGGGAATCAGACTCTATGTTATGAGAAAGATCGGGATCCAGTACACCGGTGCTCTGGCGTCTCACAAGTCTGTAACTATTACCCCATCTCTCAACTATACCGATACAGGCAAGGGTCTGCATCCTAAGTGGGGGATGGTACCCACAACTGTCATGCCCTGGGTCTGGTCTGTAAGGGCCATGCCTCTGATCATGCGGGTAATAAATGGTCCCGTAAAAATGGCCCCAAGGCGTACGAACTGTCCCTGATGCGCCAAGACCTCAGCAACCAAGTGCCCCTTGTGTAAGGGATATCGCTTGACAATGCTATAGAGCATTAGTAAATTCATGCGCGATACGACCCCAGTTGAATCTAGTCGACGCCTAATACCTTGTGTCAACAATGCATGAATATATCTATGTGCGGGGTTCCGTAATTGAGATGCCTTCTTCGTCGTTGAGTTGGTTGCTATGGAAATCCAATATGAGATACCTGTCACCGGATATGGGAAATCATAAGGTAGATTTTGGAACTCAGGTGTGTGTGTGTGTGTATGATTCCGTATAAAGTCCCAAAAGCACTTCCAATTGGTCTTGAGTGACACAGTGACCTTTCCCAAATGCACGGAAGGAGACAGAGCTTGGTTGGTGGGTGAATGGACAGTATTTGGCAACCTTTTCTGTGCTTAATACCTCGAGAGTAAGCTCCTTATAGGTTGGTTCCTCAATGGACAATAGTTTATCCCACCCATCGTGAGAAATAAGTTCCAGGATAGTGCGATCCAAATCCAAATTCATTAGTACATCCAAAGCTATCCTCCTAACGGTACTGAAACCCTTTTGTGATAAGAGTGCAAAACGGGTCTTATGTTCTTCCTTTTTAAACTTAGGTTGGTCACCCGGGGTGTGGGGGTAAGTTATTGATGTGAGATGGATTCAGAAAAGGGGTGGTTCCATTTATAATCTAGAGATGATTCGTGTGATAAGAGTGCAAAAACAGGTCTTATGTTCTTCCTTTTTAAACTTGGGGGGCTGGAGAATGGTCACTCCGTGTTCTCTTATAGGCTACCTTATTCACCCTCATCCTACAAGACCAAGAGAACAACTATCAAACAACTTACAAGAAAGACAAGCTCAAATGAATGAAGAAATGATGAGAAATTCTCAGTGCTATAGTAAAGTAACCTCGAAAAAATTTTTTCAAGAGTTTTTCTTGAAAACATGACAATCCAAATTTACAGCCATTCCAAATCATCATCAAAAAGTTCTTACAACCAGGGAGAAGAAAATCCATGAAGAAAACACTTCACAAGTTCATGAAAAACTCAAGGTTTGAGAGATGAGGAGTTTACCTTAACCCTAGTGTATGTGGAGTGAAACCTTAGTTAAATCTTGCCAAATGAGTGTTTAAACTCCAAAATTTCTTCACAAAATGATTTAAGAGGAGGAGGAGAGGGATCTAGGGCAAAAAGAATGATGAGATTTGGTGGAGAATGGAGGGATAAATGAAAGGAAAAGAGAGTAAGATGGGTTCTTAAAGGCCCTATATCCAAGCTCCTTGCTGGTGACCTTGCGGCCGTAAGGTCACCCGTGAGGCCTCTCAGTTTCGCTCACAGCTGAGCTCACGGCCTTGAGCCAACCTGTGAGAACTCTCTGGATGGTTCACGGCTGAGCTCACGGCCGTGAGCCTACCTGTGAGAAATCTCTGGACGACTCACAGGCAAGCTCACTGGCCATAAACGGCCATGAGATTGAATTTACAATATTTTAGCCTCCTATAGACCTTAAAAGCACTCGAAACAAAGCCAATTAAAGCATATAAAGACTCAAAATATGATTTTCATGGCATCTAATCATCAAACAACTCAAGGAATCACACAAACATGCATGAAGAGATAAACAAAAACGACGAGCAAAGTGACTAACACAAGAATAAGGACTCAAAGACTTAAACTCAAGACACACTAAGAAAAAGAAAAATGAACACACAAGCACTTAAACAACATGAAAATGACAATGCATCAAATGTAAAAGCTTGGGTTGCCTCCCAAGAAGTGCTTGTGTAACGTCGTTAGCTTGACGTGTCTTACCTCAAAACTCATGGTGCGACTAAGGGAGGGAAGTTACCTCCATTTTTTGATGAAGAATTGTTACCCAGAAAGTAATGTTTCAATTGGTGACCATTGACTTTGAATGACACTTTTTGTGGATGAGTTATCTCGACGGCACCATGAGGGAATACTTGTGTGACTGTATATGGCCCGTGCAATCATGACTTCAATTTCCCTGGGAAAAGTTTCGATCTTGCATTGAATAGCAATACTTGATCCCCACGCTGAACTTCGCCATTCCTCTAGCTCATTTAATTGTAATTTCCTCTTGTGACCACATAGATGGGGGTCGAAGTTGAGCTGCTTAATGGCCCAGTAAGCTCTCTGCTCTAATTCAACTGGCAAGTGACATACCTTTCCATAGACCAATCGGTAGGGCGTTGACCTAATAGGTGTCTTATATGCACTTTAGTATGCCCAGAGTGCATCATTGAGCCGGTCTACCCAGCCCTTCCTGTGGTGGCTAATTGTTTTCTGTAGGATACGCTTCAATTCCCTTTTGACACCACTACTTGGCCACTGGTCTGAGGATGATATGCAGTTGACATTCTGTGAGATACCCCATACCGTTTAAGAACTTTCTCAAATTGAGAGTTGTAAAAATGGGTACCTCGGTCACTTATGATCACCCTAGGTGTTCCAAACGGGGAGAATATTTTTTTTTTAAATTTCACCACAACTCTTGCATCACAAGATGGGGAAGCCTGTGCTTCCATCCACTTGGAGACATATTCTACCTCCACCAGAATATACTTGTTACCCTGGGAGCTAGGGAACGGGCTCATGAAATCGATTACCCATACATCAAATACTTCGTATGCTTGGTTCCATGGTTGCGGCAATTCATCTTATTTTGAGGTATTACCAGTTCTCTAGCACCTGTCACAATGCCGCACGAGTGTTTGTACATCTTGGAACATAGTAGGCCAATAAAATACAGCATCGAAGGCCTTCTTAGCTGTTCTGTTCCCACTATAGTGACCACCTGTCGAACCAGAATGGCAATGCATCAAGATATCATGTCCTTCTCCTATCGAAACACACCTTTTGACAATTTGATCAGAGTAGACCCTAAACAGGTAAAGATCCTTCCAAACATAGTACTTCAGGTCAGCAAAGAATTTCTTTCTTTGTTGGTGAGTGAGCCACCTAGGAAAAGTTTTCGCCGCCAGGTAATTCGCAATGTCAGCAAACCAGGGTGTCTCATCATCTTCTATCACCTGAATAGTACACAGTTGCTCCCCAGGACATGTATCATTTATTTCTCTCTTTTCTAGCACATCATCATTGGGGCCCTCAAGGCGGGAGAGGTGGCCAGCAACTAAGTTTTTTGTCCCCTTTTTATCTCTTATCTCCAAATCAAACTCCTATAGTAGCAACACCAGCGGATCAATCGGGGCTTGGCATCAGACTTGTTTAATAGATACTTTAGTGCAGAATGATCCGTATATACAATCACCTTGGATAACACTAAATATGACCAGAATTTGTCATATGCAAAGACAACAGCGAGCATTTCTTTCTCAGTGGTAGTGTAATTCTCTTGAGCATCGTTTAGGGTTTTGCTTGCATAATAAATGGGGTGGAAATGGTTATCCCGTCGCTGCCCAAGCACAGCTCCCACTGCAAAGTCACTTGCATAACACATTAATTCGAATGGTGAGTCCTAATCTGGGGAAACTATAATTGGTGCTTCCACAAGTTTCTTCTTCAGGGTGAGAAAAGCATTCATGCAGTCTTCATCGAACTCAAAAGGGACATCTTTTTCAAGTAGCTTTGTGAGTGGGTGGGCAATTGAAGTAAAATCCTTCACAAACCTCCTGTAAAAACCTGTGTACCCTAAGAAGCTTCTGATTGCTTTCACTGAAGTGGGAGGGGAAAGTTTCTCGATGGTAGCAACCTTCGCCTTATCCACTTCGATTCCCTTCTGTGAAATTTTATGCCCAAGCACTATACCTTCCCTGACCATGAAGTATCATTTTTCCCAACTCAGCATTAAATTTGTTTCTTCACACCTACATAGGACCCGTTCAAGATTTCTAAGGTATAACTCAAATGAATCACTGAAGATCGAGAAGTCATCCATGAATACTTCCATGATATCTTCCACCATGTCTTAAAAAATTTCTAGCATGCACCTTTGAAACGTGGCCGGCGCATTACATAAATCGAAAGGCATCCGACGATAAGCAATTGTGCCGTATGGGAAAGTGAAAGTGGTTTTCTCCTGGTCCTTGGGAGCAATAGGGATTTGGAAAAAACCAGAGAAACTATCCAGGAAACAATAGTACAAGTGCCCAGCTAGACGCTCAAGCATCTGGTCGATAAAGGGCAAAAGGAAGTGGTCCTTTCTTGTAGCATAATTGAGCTTCCTGTAATCTATGCATACCCTCCACAATGTGACTGTTCGGGTAGGGACAAGCTCATTCTTCTCATTGGTGATAACAGTCATCCCCCTTTCTTAGGCACAACCTGCACTGGGCTCACCCATGCACTGTTCGAAATAGGATAGATAATCCCAGCATCCAGAAGCTTAATAAACTCATTATTAACCACCTCTTTCATGTTGGGGTTAAGTCATCTTTGGGGGATTGCCTTGGGGTTGTGATCGTCTTCCATGAGAATTTTATGAGTACAGAAGATGGGCTGATTACCTCAATGTCGGCGATCTTCCAAGTGATTGCCCTTTTATGCTTCTTGAGCACTTTCATAAGTTTGTCCTTATGCTCGTTTCCCAAATTTGATGCAATGATGACAGGGAGTTTAGAGTTATCCCCCAAGAAAGCATACTCTAAATGTACTGAAAGTGGCTTCAATTCCAGTTTTGGAGGTTCTTCAATGGATGATTTCAATCTCCCATAACTGCCTATGTCTTGTTTCATAACTTCCTCATCCTCCATTTTAGATGAACTGTCACTATTGGGCCAATCTTCTGTTATTCGACCTTCTGTTTCAATTGAATTCAAGTCCCCACTTTTTTACACAGTTCTCTTTCTCAGCTGAAATTACTGATTCTATTTGTCTGCTTGAACTGTGTGGTGTTTCGACCCTTTTCCTTTCTTGTGTAGGGTAATTTGTTTTGATCTTTCCTTGGTTGTTTGTTTGGTGTTTTAGTTGAATTCTCCTTGGTTGTAGTTCGGGGCTTCTTCTCGAAGGTTTCGGGGTGGTTTTTAGCAATTTTTAAGGCGTGTGGGCTGTGCACAGGGCGCACAACCATTCCAGTGTCTTGTGCGTCCTCGTGTCTGGCCATTGTGCGGCCCACACACCTCAAATAGAGGGGTGTGTGGCCACTGCGCGGGCCACACACCAGCCCGCACACGCACGGGTTTTGGCTTTTTTAAACCCATTTTGAGGTGTTTTTCACTCCTTTCTTCTCTTAAAAACCCCTCATCCCTTCCTCCTCTCTTCCTATACTTTTCTTTAGAGTTTAGGGCTAGGTTTGGAGGAGTTTTTTGGCTGCTTTGTGGAGCTTGCAAATCAATCCTTTGTTTGTTAAAGGTAAGTTCTTCTTCACTCCTTCCTTCTTCTTTGCTTGGTTGGATGAGGCTAGGGTTTGTTAGTCGGTTTAGTTTGGAGCTTGAACCTTGTTCTCCTCCTTGTTCTTTGTTAGTAAAGCTTGAGGATCTCCTTCATCCTCCCTTGTGAAGATCTCCTTGGAGTTTTGAGAAGCTTGGAGATATGGTTCTTCTCCTTCTTCTTCCCTTTTCTCTTGTAGTTCTTCTTGAGTTCTTGGTGAGAAATCCTTGGTGAGTGGTTGTTCTTGAGTTTAGATTCTTGATTGGTTGTATTTTCCTTGGTTTGGTAAAGGATTGAGAGGGATCTTTCATCTCCTAGGGTTGAGTTACTGTAGCTCCGGTGAGGTTTTCTTGTAATCTTGGTTTCCTTGGTTTAGAGAGGAGATTAAACCCTTAGATTTTGTTTAGTAGCTTGAGGTGTGAGTGGAGCAACCCTAGAGTTCATTAGGGTTGTTTGGTAAAAGAAACCTAGGGTTTCTTGCTTGACTTTTGTGCTAACAATTTGTTGGTGTTTCTTGTGCTTTCTCAAGGAGAAAAAGCATTGCATTAAAGCAAAGAGCTAGCCGAGGACTAGCGTTCAAGGGAGCGAAATTGTCAAAGTGGTGAGTGGGACTAATAAGCATAATCCTCTCGGAAGAATACCTATATACGTATATATATTTATATTTGTGGATTATGATGCTTGAGTAGGGCTCTATATGTTTTATACTTCGATTTAAGGTTTAGACTTTATTTGGAATGAGTTATATGTGTGTGTGTGTGTGTGCAAGTATATTTCTTATTGGAAAGTATTACTGTTCAAAAGAATAGTTATTCGAATTGTTATTTGATTAAAAATTTGTAAGTGAGATTTAGAGATTCTATGGGTTATAGATTGTATTATCACACACACCTTCATCATATTTGGTTTAATATCACCTCAATGATACCTTGCATTGTTAATAGCTTTGGAAATGTCTTTTTTTATATTCGAAAGGCATAGTTGAATTGTGATCTAGTTTATTTGCAAAGTTTGCCAAATATGGTATACATGTTTCGAACGCTTTATTATTGAAGCATAGTTTGCAAATTTTATATTTGAGACCTCTACACTTGTTGATTGATGCGATGAGCCTACGGGCTGTATGTCATGTATTTGCTTGGGATTTACTATATTCATGGACTATGGATCGTGCATGTTTTGCCATTCGCACACACACACACACACACACACACACACATATATATATATATATACTCTCTTGATTTGTGAGTTATATGCATTATAGGTTTTTGGAATTGTTTTCTATGATAGTTGAAAACCCATGCTTGGATTATGATCGATTTCATTGGAAGTGTTTACAAGAAATATGTCATGTTGCGTTGAAAACTTTATTGTTAAATTGTATATTTCAAGGCGAATGGTTCTTAGAACTTGAGATTTTAATTGTGGTAACAAATGCTTTGTACATTATATTTTTGAAAACCTAGTTGGTATTTATGTCGATGCTACTCCTAAAACATGTGTTTAATACTTGATTTCAGTGAAAGTTTCTAGAAAGATTGATAACTACTTGTGTTATTATGAGCAAATTTCTCACACTCTTAGTGCGAGTTGAATATGATAACTTATGATGTCAAGTTGAGATTTTGCTATCTTGTTGTTGAACTCAATAAGCTTACGGGATGTGTGTTGCATATTTGTTTAGATGATGACATAGGAGCCGAGCTCCAATACTTACTGCAGTAAGAATTAGATGGTTCGACGGGCCGACGTATTAAGAGATGGTGTGGAAAACTATCAAACCGGTTATGCCATTTTAGGTGGGAGCGTAGAATCCTAACTTGGATATAGTTGGGAAGTTCAGAGTCAACACACGGACTTCACAGCGGCCAGCGACGAACGATTTCTCCCAACCATATCTGTAAAAATATATGAACTTAATACTAACAATGCAAGTTCATAATATTTAACTACCAAACATTTGCAATAAAAAAAATAAAAAAATTAAATAAATACAACCTATTTTATGTGCATACCATAATCACCAAAATAAATACAAAAAATAAAAAACTTTAATAAATACAACTTATGTCCCATTAAATCATTAACACATCCCTATGACTGAATGCATACCCTAATCGAATTAAACCCTAAACTTCGTGAAAAACCACTAAAGCCAATCGAGAATTTGGGATCAAAACAAGCCCCATCTCAAACAACATAGATATAATCAAGAATTTATAATGAAGGGAGAGGTAAAGGTACCATTCAAAATAAAGCTTTTGACCACGAGCGAGGATAAAAGCTTCCGAGAAACCTATTGACACGACCCCTTGCGTGTATCCCGCAAGTACACGGGTTTGTCGAAGTAATAAAATTTACCCTGGTGAGAGGGTAGTCGAATACACAGGGAATAAGGATTTAGAATACGAGATTTCACTAATTAAGCTATGCGGTGTATGGAAAAGCAATATCTGGATCAATGAGTGAATGTAGAAGCAAACAGAATAAAAGACAAGAAATTAAATAGAAAGATGGAAGATCAAAAAGTGCAAGTAAAAGAGAATAGAGAGGACTAGCAATGAATGAAATAGGGTATCCGGACAAGCTACCTCTAGGATCTATGCTTCTAGTGCAGGACTATGCTATTATACTTCCCTATTGATGTTAATTGAGTCGAGGATATCCTAAAACTAACAGTCCCAAACCTAAGGACAACCGTGACTAACCCTAACACTATGCCCCGGTATTAGGATTCACGTCACCCTTCACTCTGTTGTTCGCACGACTAAACCCCAAGGGAGTTTATTTACCTAAGCCTCACACTACGTGGGATTGCTTTAAGCTCTAGGGATTCCTAGTGGTAAAACCTGTTCCTATGTGTAGTTCTAACCCTTTGGTCCAGGTGGAAGAACCCTAGTCTAGATTAAGCCCCAGCGCGTAGGATTCACTTCAACCCTTCACTCTGTTACTTGCGTAACTAAGCCCCAGGGGAGTTTATCTGCCTAGCACTTCACTCTATTTCGACCGCTATGAAATCAAGGAAACGGAGGTAGGGAGAAACCACGTTAGAGGGGAAAGGGGTACATCGCTACCTCACAACTCTCCCTCTCAACCCTCTTCAATCTTAAGTAGTCTAACCCTAAAGGAGTTGTCACACCTCCAAAGGGTAACCTAAATTGTTCTCAATCCTAGTGTCACATCTAAGAGAAAACATTAGCAAGATGAAATTAAGATTGAAACTCAATTTTTATTCATCAATAATGGAAAAGCATAATAACAATGTCAAAGAAACATAATAACCCTAGAGTTTACAAGTCCAAATACCCTCAAGCGGTTTAGCTCCTCATGGAGCTATACATGTTCATCAAAATAGAAAAGAAAGTACAAATCAAAGACATTGATGAAAACTCCCTTGTATATGGTGTGGCCGTGGTCTTTTGCGGCCGTCAAACGTTGGTGACGATGCAGATGACGCGTGCTAAACCTCCACGAAATCCTCTCCAAAACCCTAGCCGCACTTCCCAAAGTTGAGGAGAAAGATAGGTCAAAAGATATCCCAAAAGGTCTCCAAAATCCCCTTTTATAATGTTGAATCGCAGCTTTAAAATCGGACTTATCGGGGGCTTCACACGGCCGTGTGGAATTTCCACACGCCTGTGTGAAGTTTCTGTCTGGCTGAAAAATCAATTGACACAGCCGTGTGGAATTTCCACACACCCGTGTGAATCCTCTGAAACCCTGATTTTCGGCAGAAAATGAACAGTAGCTTGCTACAGTGTTTTACTACATTAACAGCTACAGTGCTGCTACAGTACTCACCGAAACGCTCCCGAATCCGTTGTTCTTCATCGAGACCATTGATTGGGCACACAAACAATGGTAGGTCGGGCTGATTGCTTCAGGTCTCCTTCTTGGTGAAGTTCTTCTAAGCTACACGAGTTAGACTTGTTGTGAATGTGACTGCCTTTGTGCCCCTCCAAAGGAGGTTGGCACACACTCACAAGTCCAAGCTCGTGCCTTGTTGCGTACTTGGTCCAAAAACTTCGCAACATCGGCGAACACGACCTAATTTCGTTCTTCTTCTCCAATTTAGCTCCACAAACCTTCAATGCACAAGAATACACAAATGGACGCCATTTAGTGATAAAAACTGATAAAAGATATGCTCAATGTAAGATAATAACGCTTTGCGGTACTATAACACAAGCATTTATCAACTATAATATAAGAACGAAACAAAACAAAACAAAAATCCATAGAATCCACGAAAAAATCATAAAAAAAAAAGAAAAATAAGTTGTGATGAATCACCGTATCTCACCAAAAGAGAAGGATTTCAAGAGATACAAAAATTTGGGCATCGATTCTCAAAAGAAAACGGGTGGGCGTCGATTCTCGGAAGAAGACTGGTGGGCGTCAATTCTCCGGTTTGCGGCTTTTCTTTGGAGAATGAAGGAGAGGAATTTTTCAGGACAAGGGCTTTAGAATCAAGGATTTGGGCATTTTTATTTTTAATTTTTTTTAACGGATTATTGAAAAAGGTTTTTTTTCCTTATATACTTTTAAATAACTTTTTTTTGCATAAATATTGAAAATCCAAATATATAATAAATATTTTATAAATAAATATTGAATAGTTTATAATTATTTTTTGATAAGGTCTTATTTATATTATTAATCTATGCGAATAATTATTAAAAGTTAATTAGTTGAGCAAAATGAAAAATGTCTAAGTAACTTATTAATTATATAAATTAAATTTAAATAAATAATATTATTTGGTATATGTAATAATTATATTCAATTAATTTTAAATTATTAAATATTTTATAAATACTAAAGTAAAATAAAATTAATAATATTTTATTTGATAAATTATTATTTATATTATTAATTGACAATAAGAATAATTATTAAAAATGTATCATTTTGAGCAAAATGAAAATATATAAGCAAATTATCTATAATATGAATTATAATTAAAATTATATTATGATTTGTATATATAATAATATTTACATATGTATATATATATACATTGTTTCTCGTTTTCTAATAATTAAGACAAATTATATATATATATATATATATATATTTGCTGGTTGTTTAAACATTTGGTTGGAACACAATAAATGAATTTCACTTGCATTACTCAATCATTTAATTGGGCTAAGTTCGAAAAGGTTGATATAAAATAGATTTCAAAGTTATAAAATTAAATAATATAAATAGAAAAGTTCAACCTAATTAATAGAAAAAATAAAAAAATTATATAAAATTAAAATCCGTCGAAAATCTATCACAATTTTATTTCAAATATAATTATGTTGCAAATTTGCAATGGCTTGAGTCCGTTGCAACAGCCCGTTGCAAAAATATAATATCTTTTGTAGATCACTTTGTAATGACTCCCATTGACATGACCAATTTGCGTGCGTGTACCGCAAGTGCACGGGTGTTGATAAGTGCTCGTGTTATAGTAATGCGAAGTGTTATTATCTTGCAATGAGCATTAATTTAATCAGATTTTATCACTAAAAAGTGTGCAATTGTTTACTTTTGTGCATTGTAGGGTTGTGAAGATAAAATGAAGGAAAGGAACAAAGTTAGGTCGTGTTTGGCATTGTTGAGAAGATTTTCGGACCAAGCAAGGAGCAAGGCGTGAGCATAGACTTGTGAGTGTGTGCCAACCTCCTTTAGAGGGGCACAAAGGCAGTCACATTCACAATAAGTCTAACTCATGCCAACAATGAGAACTTCACCAATTAGGCTATTTGAAGCAATCGACACGATCTACCGTTGATTGTGTGCCCAATTCAACGGCCTCGATGAAGAACGACGAATCCGGGAGCGTTCCGGCACAATTACTGTAGCAGTACAATAACAAAATTACTATAGTAGTGCTGTAGCGAATTACTGTTCACAGTCGGCCAAAAATCAGAATTCCAGAAACTTCACACGGCCGTGTGAAATCCCGTTTTCAGCAAATTTAAAGCCGCGACTCCACATTATAAAAGTCCGATTTGGGGACTTTTTGAGATATCTTTGGACCTATTCTTCTCCCCAACTTCTGGGAGTGCGGCTAGGGTTTTGGAGAGGACTTCGTGGAGGTTTAGAGCGCGTCATCGGCATCGTCACCGACGTCCGGCGGCCGCACAAGACCACGGCCACACCATACGCTAGGGGGTTTTCATCTATGTCTTTACTTTGTGTTTTATTTCATACACTGATGAACATGTATAGCTCCATGAGGAGCTAAACCCCTTGTGGGTATTCGGACTTGTAAATTCTAGGGTTATCATGTTTCTTTGACATTGTTATTATGCTTATCCATTATTGATGAATAAGAATTGAGTTTCAATCTTGATTTTATTTTGCTATTGTTTTCCCTTAGATGTGACACTAGGGTTGAGAGCAATCTAGGTTTTCCTTTGGTGGTGTGACAACTCCTATAGGATTAGACTATTCAAGATTGAAGAGGGTTGAGAGGGAGAGTTGTGAGGTAGCGATGTACCCCTTTCCCTTCCGGTGTGATTTCTCCCTACCTCCGTTTCCTTGATTTATTAGCGGTCAAGATAGAGTGAAGTGCTAGGTAGATAAACTCCCCTAAGGCTTAGTTACGCGAGTAACAGAGTGAAGGGTTGAAGTGAATCCTATGCACTGGGGCTTAATCTAGACTAGGGTTCTTCCTCCTGGACCAAAGGGTTAGAACTACACATAGGAACAGGTTTAATCACTAGGAATCCCTAGAACTTAATGCAATCCCACGTAGTGTGAGGTTTAGGTAGATGTACTCCCCTGGGACTTAATCGTGCGAGCGATAGAGTGAAGGGTTGTTGTGAATCCTAATACCGGGGCATAATGTTGGGGTTAGTCACGGTTGACCTTAGGTTTGGGACCGTGAGTCTAAGGATTTCCTCGACTCAATTAGCATCAATAGGAAGGTAAAATAGCATAGTCTTGCACTAGAAGCATAGATCCTAGAGGTAACTTGTCCGGATATCCCACTTCGTTCATTGTTAAATCCTACTTAATCTCTTTTTCTTGCACTCTCTAATCTTTCACCTCTCTCTATTTAATTTCCTGTCTTTTAGTATAGTTGTTCTCACAATTCACACACGAATCGATTATTACTTTTCCGTACTTCGCATAGTTTTAATAGTGAAATCTCATACTCTAACTCCCTATTCCCTCTGGATTCGACTACCCTCTCACCGGGGTAACTTTTATTACTTCGACAAACCCGTGCACTTTCGGGGATCCTGTCAAAAGAGTTTCTGAAATTTTTTGGAAGAGTCTGTGAATTTTTCTAAGTGAACCAGAGAAAACACACGGCCGTGTGAAATTAACACACGGCCGTGTGGAATTAACACACGGCCGTGTGTTACCAAATCAGAGCTCAACCAGTCAGGGCACAGGGGCGTGACCTTGCCCCTGTGATAAACTTCAGAAGGGGCACACGGCCGTGTGGAAATTCCACACGACCGTGTGAAATCTCGCAGAACTTCAACTCTTTTCCAGAGAGTCCACAGGGGCGTGTGGGTGCCCCTGTGAGTGCCACTGTGCCAAGGCACACGGCAGAGAAAACCCCTTCTTCCCGAGAATACACAGGGGCGTGTGGGTGCCCCTGTGGATGAGCTTGTGAAAGGCACACGGCCGTGTGGATTATTCACACGGCCGTGTGAAACACTTGGTATTTCTCGGGCAAGCCAGAGAGGTCACAAGGGCGTGTGATGTGCCCCTGTGGCCAGCCTTGTTCTTGGCCAGGTTGGGCACACGGCCGTGTGGAATTAACACACGGCCGTGTGGAATTTTTCAGAGACTTGCTGTGTTTTCCCGTGAATCCACAGGGCCGTGTATCGGCCCCTGTGGATCTTCCTGTGTAGGCACACGGCCGTGTGGAATTTCCACACGGCCGTGTGGGGTAGCCCAGAGAGTGAACATAATGCACACAGGGGCGTGTGTCGGCCCCTGTGAACCCTAATTTAGAGGCACACGGCCGTGTGGCATTAACACACGGCCGTGTGAATTCCCAGAACTTCAAAAGCTGCGCGATTTCTTTTGGTTTTCGCTCGTGCCTCTTGACATTTTCATTCTAAGCTCTTCTCCTTCCCTCTCTACTACTTCCCCGACTTTCTCTGAGCTTTTTGGACGATTTTATTGGAGTTTTCCGGCCGATTTCTCAATTGTATTCGTCCACACCGCTGGTAAGAACTCCAACCCCTTCTTCTTCGTCAAAACTCGATTTAATTCGTTCTTTTTGATGATTTCGCCTATTTTGAATGATTAATAAGTATGAGAGCATGTTTAGGAAAGAATTAGAATGAATTGAAGTATAAATTTTGGATTTTTAGCCCACGGCCATGATGTTCTATCCGCCAGAAGCTTCACACGGCCGTGTGGAATTAACACATGGCCGTGTGGATTTCTGCAGAATGAGTTTGTGAACTGATTTATGAAAACTTTCTTTTGTAACTTTGCAGATATGGCTTCTAGGTCTAAGAAAGCGGCCAGTAAGCGTCCTCGCGAGCCTACACCCCCTCCAGAGGAGACCGAGTTCAGTATACCTGAACAACGGGTCAGGTTGGAGCGGTTATCTACATTACGGTTTGGCCAGTCACGGTACCCCGACCTGAGCATTGTTAGAGGGATTCAGGGGGGTGACAGCATTGCCGACGAGGTTGAGGAGCTGCTCTCGGTGGGTGGTTGGAAGAAACCACTGAGGATCAGAGATCCAGCCATTCGAGGAGTGACACTGGAGTTCTTGGCCTCGTTCGAGTTTGAGAGATCATACAGAGATTTCTCTACTCCCGACGCGATTCAGTTTAGGGTACTAGGACAGCACTTTAGCCTCAGCATGACCCAGTTTTCGATCCATATGGGGCTATATGATGAGGCCTATACACAGACAGAGGAGTATGAGGGTCTTCCTACCGACTACCCGGGCAGTCTCACTCCGCAGAGGGCCTACAGGGATTTGTGCGGAGAGGGCCAATATGAACCAGGAGTCTCGAAGGCCACGTGCTTATCCCGCCCGGCTTACAGATACGTACATGCCATTCTGAGCAGATCAGTGAGTGGTCGGGGGGATAGCACTGGAGTTCTGAGCCGGCAGAAGCTTCTATATCTATATTCTATGGCTCAGAGGGTACCACTCTACCTAGGGCACATCCTAGCAGAGTATTTGCGCCATCAGGGCCAGTACCCTAGGGTTGGAGTGATCTTCGCAGGACCCTATATTTTGAGACTTCTGATCGGGACGAGTCTCAGAGATGGAGTGCGAGGGGCAGATAAGACTAGTGTACCGGCTCCTCTGGGCACAGATACATTGAGGATGATGGGGTTGATCCGCAGAGCAGGATCAGGGACCTATACCTGGATCATTCCCCGTACAGATCAGGCCGAGGGTTCCCAGGCAGCGTTAGAGGCACCCCCAGCGGACACAGAGACCGAGGCACCACCCATCGCGCCGGAGCCACCTCTGGTGCGTATCTTCTCGCTTTCTCGGGGTCAGGACAGGTTGGAGCACCTCGAGAGCGCAGTGCGGGTGCTACAGACAGAGGTGACTGAGGTCAGGGCCACACAGGTAGCGCAGCACACAGAGGTTATGGCTCGATTACACAGCATACAGCAGTTACTCGAGCGAGCCATGACTTCACAATTCGTGGTCCGACCCCGAGCTTTCACTCCTCCACTACCAGCATCACCAGCACCAGTAGCAGCAGATCCACCATCACCGACAGAGCCGTCAGCAACACCAGAGGCTTTTATTCAGGACACTGACGCTGAGGCGTCTTAGATTTTATTTTTATTTGATTTTCATTCTTGTATTTTCTATTTTATTTTGGACTAGTATTACTCAGAAAGGACTCTCCTTCTGAGTTTATCTTTTATTTAGCTTTTCTTTTATCTCGAGTTGTATTTCATTTTCATATTTTATATACTCGAGTTTTTATTGAGCTATACTGAACCCTTGTGTATGTGTGCGCAGATGGTCTTGGATGAAAGGAATCTAAGGAATAGTCATAAACACGGTCATGGGACCGTGTGTGCTTCACAACCCATTGAGACTCAACTCTTAATGCACCTAGCTCCATCAAATGCAGCACTTGGATTTCAGGGGAGTAATGTTTCAATTGCCTACTTCCACACTAATTATTTTACAATTCTTATTTTTTTTTTTTAATTGTGCTTGCATGCGTACATTGGGGACAATATACATCTTAAGTGTGGGGGGGAGTTCACATTGCACACACCTTTACTTGTGTGTTCAATTGCTTATGCTCATGTAGCCTATGGAGGTTCACCTTAGTTGCAACGGTTGTATTCTTATAGTTTAGGAGAATTTTTAACATTGTGTCCTATCATGCTCTAGTTTCTACTTGAATTTTCGGAATTTTTTGCTCGATATTCTCATATTGCACAACTTACTCTTGGAATCTTTTGGAAACTCAATCTTGAAGTTTTTAAGGACAAGTTTATCGTCGTTCTTAGTTTTACTTTGGAAAATGCATAAAAAAAAATATATATATGGAAAAGAGAAAAGAAAAAAAAAGTATATGAGTTTGTAAATATTAGCTTTGATTTAATTATGCATTTGGGGTGGAAAGAGCTACCGCCTATGAAGTATGTAGCTACTCTCATAAGTCGGATACAGGTTATGCCCTAATGAGAGAAAGAGCTATCTCATGGGATGCGTGAAAGCTACTACCCCGGTAGAAAGAGCTACCTCCTCGAAAGTGTGAAAGCCACCTTTGGCGGCCGCCTAGGAAAAGGCTACCTTCAAGGATGTGTGAAGCTACTACTTCCTTCTCTCTTTAGTTTTGTTTTTGTATACAAATAAGTCCTTTCTAACAAAAGTTTGAGGAGTACTCGTTGGTTCTCTTGAGTGAAATCGCACACACTAACACATTTTCGAGTTTTTATCCTTTTTGATTCGAGTTTTTAGCTAGAGCAATGATAACCTTATGCATTGTTTTGATTTCCCCTAACTTGTAGAATGCTTCTTTTGCATACTTTTAGTGAACCTAAGGCCGAGCACTGTCAATTGTTCTTCCCAAGTACTTTAACGTTCTATTTTTGCTTGAGGACAAGCAAAAGCTTAAGTGTGGGGGGATTTGATAAGTGCTCGTGTTATAGTAATGCGAAGTGTTATTATCTCGCAATGAGCATTAATTTAATCAGATTTTATCACTAAAAAGTGTGCAATTGTTTACTTTTGTGCATTGTAGAGTTGTGAAGATAAAATGAAGGAAAGGAACGAAGTTAGGTCGTGTTTGGCATTGTTGAGAAGATTTTCGGACCAAGCAAGGAGCAAGGCGTGAGCATAGACTTATGAGTGTGTGCCAACCTCCTTTAGAGGGGCACAAAGGCAGTCACATTCACAATAAGTCTAACTCATGCCAACAATGAGAACTTCACCAATTAGGCGATTCGAAGCAATCGGCACGATCTACCGTTGATTGTGTGCCCAATTCAACGGCCTCGATGAAGAACGATGAATCCGGGAGCGTTTCGGCACAATTACTGCAGCAGTACCGTAACAAATTACTGTAGTAGTGATGTAGCGAATTACTGTTCACAGTCGGCCAAAAATCAGAATTCCAGAAACTTCACACGGCCGTGTGGAAATTCCACACGGCCGTGTGGAAATTCCACACGGCCGTGTGAAATCCCGTTTTCAGCAAATTTAAAGCCGCGACTCCACATTATAAAAGCCCGATTTGGAGATTTTTTAAGATATCTTTGGACCTATTCTTCTCCCCAACTTCTGGGAGTGCGGCTAGGGTTTTGGAGAGGACTTCGTGGAGGTTTAGAGCGCGTCATCGGCATCGTCACCCACGTCCAGCGGCCGCACAAGACCACGGCCACACCATACGCTAGGGGGTTTTCATCTATGTCTTTACTTTGTGTTTTATTTCATACACTGATGAACATGTATAGCTCCATGAGGAGCTAAACCCCTTGTGGGTATTCGGACTTGTAAATTCTAGGGTTATCATGTTTCTTTGACATTGTTATTATGCTTTTCCATTATTGATGAATAAGAATTGAGTTTCAATCTTGATTTTATTTTGCTATTGTTTTCCCTTAGATGTGACACTAGGGTTGAGAGCAATCTAGGTTTTCCTTTGGTGGTGTGACAACTCCTATAGGATTAGACTATTCAAGATTGAATAGGGTTGAGAGGGAGAGTTGTGAGGTAGCGATGTACCCCTTTCCCTTCCGGTGTGATTTCTCCCTACCTCCGTTTCCTTGATTTATTAGCGGTCAAGATAGAGTGAAGTGCTAGGTAGATAAACTCCCCTAAGGCTTAGTTACGCGAGTAACAGAGTGAAGGGTTGAAGTGAATCCTATGCACTGGGGCTTAATCTAGACTAGGGTTCTTCCTCCTGGACCAAAGGGTTAGAACTACACATAGGAACAGGTTTAATCACTAGGAATCCCTAGAACTTAATGCAATCCCACGTAGTGTGAGGTTTAGGTAGATGTACTCCCCTGGGACTTAATCGTGCGAGCGATAGAGTGAAGGGTTGTTGTGAATCCTAATACCGGGGCATAATGTTGGGGTTAGTCACGGTTGACCTTAGGTTTGGGACCGTGAGTCTAAGGATTTCCTCGACTCAATTAGCATCAATAGGAAGGTAAAATAGCATAGTCTTGCACTAGAAGCATAGATCCTAGAGGTAACTTGTCCGGATACCCCACTTCATTCATTGTTAAATCCTCCTTAATCTCTTTTTCTTGCACTCTCTAATCTTTCACAATTCACACACGAATCGATTATTACTTTTCTGTACTTCGCATAGTTTTAATAGTGAAATCTCATACTCTAACTCCCTATTCCCTGTGGATTCGACTACCCTCTCACCGGGGTAACTTTTATTACTTCGACAAACTCGTGCACTTTCGGGGATCCTGTCAGGTGTCAAAGTAATAAAATACCCAACGAGTAGGGCGATGTGTTCTCTGCAAGTGTACAGGTCGCACACAAGTAATACAGTGGTACCCCCTAAGTGGTAGGGTTGCCGAACCTCAAGGACTAGACTTAAAGAAATAATTGAAATTATGATCTCTAGTTAAATGCAAATTAAGGTTGATTTTTAAAAGATGATTAAAATAAGAAAAAAGGTGAATGATGGAGGTGACAGGTAGAGCAGGAATGATTGTTTCAACAGCAAGCGAGCAATGCCCCGTGATGATTCCTGTGAACTATTGTAAGCTGGCTCACCTCTAATACCTACTAAGTACATTCTACTGTTCGAGTGTGTGCTCAAGAGCAAGGTTACATCTACGATTCTCAAATATACGGAGTTTTGCTAGGGTAACCGTGGTATCATGCTAAACAATCTACACAACAAGTTTTACCCAAACAACTGTGCAAATCAGAATCATCAAGTTATTCAAACACGAGATTAAACACATGAACCGAAAGAACTCCGTAAATCATTCAAGGCAAGCATTCAAAGCATACAAAGTGTTAAAGTTCACATCTCGGGGCACCATGGATGATTAGCCCCTCATGGATGGGTACAATAAGGAAGATATAACAATAGATCTAAAGAAAGAAGACATGACTACCTTTTCACTCGAGATAATCTTCCTTGTCAAGCTCAGTATGCTAATCCCACTTGCCTAGTGCCTCCGGCTCGTCCTTGATGTGCTTAGGTAGTGTGGTGAAGCTTGATCTTCGTTCTCCTTAAACTCTTCCTGGTGGAGAATGGAATCCCTGAACAAAGATGAGAGAGAAACAGTGAAAAACTGGAGTTAAAATGATAGATCTTGGGCTCGACACAGCTTGAGCACAGCCGTGTCCATCTTCAGGACTTCATGAGTGAAACACCTGAGAAAATCAGCGGGAGAAGCACGGTCGTGCTTCTCCTGTGTTAGTCTTGCACACACTCGTGTCGAGGGTGACATGCCCGTGTCTTCCCTGATGAAAAGAATTCATCTTTCGGCTGAAAAAATCAGTAGGAGTGACACGGGTGTGTTGAGCACGTGTTCTGCCTGGGAGCACCCCCGTGTCTAGAATTCACTATCTTTGCTTCAAGGCTGGTAAAATCAGCGGGACAGAGCAAGCCCATGCTTTGCCTGTGTTCAGCTTGAATAGTTCCCGTATTCTTCATACTTGTTTAATTCACCCTTGGTTTCACTCCAATTTACCTTGAGCCACAAAATTCCTGCACAAGAAACACACATACCCAGAATTACACCAAATATATATACAAAAATGTGCTCGAGAAATAATAAAAGAATAAAATGAGAGTATATCCACACTTGAACTATTGCTTGTCCTCAAGCAATCTTATAACACTCAATAAAGGAAAGAATTAGTACATTACTTCTGATCTCAGAGAAACAGTAAATTCTTAAGCAAATAGGGAACAATGGAGTTAGTGACAACACGAAAGTAAATGATAAACTACACTTTTACTACCTAGACCTCATGCGTGTGTGCAAAAACCCTAAATTGTGTGCCCCATAATCTTGAGGAATCAAACCAACATGAACAACCCTAAATACACTTGAAATAGTGGGTAGTAGCTTCATACAACCTAGAGGTAGCTTTTTCTCCCGGTAGGTCATCAAATGTACACTTTAAATGCCAAAATTCGACTACTCGGGAGTGGCTTTCACTCTTCTAGGATGATAGCTCTTTCTACCATCTTTTTACATACAACAATTCAAAATTTGAATGATAGGGCATTCTAACAAAGGAATATGGCTTTCCAAGTTTTTTTTTTTTTTTTTAACCAAAAGATTATCATCCTGGACAAGTTGTTCCACAATTAGGATAGAGTGATAAAGCTTTAGGTCTAAGGAGTAAAAGTAAGCTAACAATTAAGTTCCAAAGGTCAATAACGTACATATGCCCTCTAAACTTAAGAATTACTAATGAAGAAATCATGGATCGTCATTAGTAAGGCACTCATCGAAAGCAAGCATGCAACCCTCCCCACCACTTGAAAATTACATTGTCCTCAATATAGTTTGTAAAACATGCAATGCAAACTTGAGAAATAAAAAGAAGGGTCATTGAACTTCCCTAACATGGAGAGTGATGGCAGTGCTCTCAACATGTGTGCTATTTAACCACGATTCTTTTCAAAACACGGAGAGTGATGTTGCTGCTCTCAATGTGTTGCCAAATCAACTTCTAGCACCAGCACAACCCCTGAAATACACGGAGCCACACAAGTAAAGCTCATGCAACTCATGAAAATATAAATACTGAACTAAAATACTGAAAATAATCAAGCCAAAATGCCAGTGCAGTAGGGGACTCCTTTCTGGCTGGAATAAAAAGTGCAATAGTAAAATAAAAACAAAGTTCTAAGAAAGGAAATCTAGAAGCTGTCATCATTTGCATCAAGGTGGGGTGTCCTCTGGCTATGAATCATCGGCAGGTGGTGCAAAGGAGGAGGCATAATGATCTACGATGTACTGTAAGCTCAACCCAAGCCATCGAAGGCTAGGATGGCCCCGCTGGAAAAATGGGGTCACCGAACTGGGGAATAGGGTGTCATGAAGAAAGGAAATCCATATTCTACAAGCTACCGAGGGAAATAGGGCTATATCCACCAGTGATGGAAAAACGATGCACATCACCAAGGAGGCCCATCCCCTTAATGAGTCGGGTAATATATGGACCGGCAAAAATCATGTGCCCTTGGTAATCAGTCACCTGATGGTGAAATGCACTGGCAATGACAAAATCCAAATGATAAGGAGTCCGACTGACCATTCTCAGCAGGTACTGAAACTCAGAGCTGGTGATATTGTTGATGAAGCTGTTGTGACCAGTGATAGTGCCACTAATTAAGGCATGGATGACTCGCATTGCAGGAAATCTAAGAACAGAGGCTGAGGTGACACTTGACCTGAAAGGGCTGCCACAATCACATAGCCTCCTCCACCGAGCCAGTTGAGTTTGCCTAAGTGGAGGTGAAGAAAGCAGTTTGCAGTATTCTTCAGTAAGTATGTAATCTTTCTCATAAATGCCCATGAAAAAGGCAAATTGAGTGTAACTCATATGATAGTCCTACCCTCCAAGCTGGAATTGAATGGTCTGGGGTCGTCCCAGATGCCAAGGTCTCAACGGCACTAGAAGGTGGTGAGGAATTCGATTATCAGTTCATGATAGGCCGTCTAATTGATAGAAAATACCTTGTACCAACCTCCAACACTCGTCAACTACTCAACATCTTCCTATAACACGGAGGATAAGGGCTCGCCTTTGGTTGCGATTCATCATCTGTAAAAGAAAGCAAGAAATCAATCAGAGGGTATGGTAATCAGGGGTGACAAAGTCATGTCAGGAGGACTTTGACCGTGCTCCCAATGAAAATTTAAGTGAAAATCGAAAGACACGGTCATGCTAGGGTCATTGTGACTATGTTCCACAGAGGCACGACCGTGTTTGAACAAAATATCAATGTATACGAGATTGACACAGCCATGTTCAAAAGGACATAGCCGTGGTTCATGTTGTCATCGTCTCCAAGGGAACGTGACAGGGGCCCGAAAGGGCAATGGTTATCGTAGTAATAAAGTACCCCGCGAGTAGTCTAACCCTATAGGAGTTGTCACACCTCTAAAGGATAACCTAGATGATTCTCGATCCTAGTGTCACGGCTAAGGGAAAATCAATACAACAAGCAATAAAGATCGGAACTCAATTAAAAGCATCAATTAAGAAAACTTAATAAAAGTCATAGAAACAATGTCATCATAGGGTTTACAAGTCCGAATACCCACAAGGGGTTTAGCTCTCCATGGAGCTATACAAATCCATCAATGTATATGAATAAACGAGAATAGAAAATATAGATGAAACCCCCTTGCGATGCTTGGTGATGGTCTTGTGAGGTCGCTCAGTCCTCTCCACCAAGCCCCTTGTCAAGCCTAGGGCACATCTCGCTAGATTTGTGCCGGTGAAAGCTCCCGCAATAGCTATCTTCCAAAGGACTTCGATGTCGATGCCGTGAACTCACTCCAAACCTCCACAAAGTCCTCTCCAATCCCTAGCCATGACCCTCCACAATCATACGGTAGATCTCGTCGCATCTTCAATTGAACCACATTGACGAAACTCTTGATAATGTTGCACAAGCCGGAACATGTGAGTCTGGCTGCCTTTGTGCCCTTCCAATTCACATATTCCCTTGAACTCAGTTGAAGGTTGGCACACACTCATATGTCTTTGAACACAAGTTGTGCCTTCTTCCTTGCCCGGTCCAAGAACTTCCACAACAATCGCGTTCATGACCTATTCTTGGTTCTTTTCTCCTCAATTCGTCTCCACAACCCTGCATGCACAAAAGAACACAAATGCTCACATATAAGCGATAAAATCTTAATAAAGCGATGCTCAATGTAAGAAAAGTGTACTTCGTATAGCTTATAGACGAGCACTTATCAGAATAGTAGTGTCTCGCTCCAAAATTCTTGCTTATATATTATAAAATTGAAAGAACACAAAGCATGAAAACACGATTATAAACCATAAGAACATGACATCATAGAAAGATTTGCAAAACATAATAAAATATTCAAAACATCACAGAGAGACAGACGGTGATGGGGTCTAACTGGAGTCGAGGGAAAGGATTCGAAAGAAGAAGGTTGTTGCGTTCAAGAGTGGCACAGATGCAAGAACTCAAGACGCCAGTAGTGCAATGGAACTAGAGGTTAAGAATGAGAGGAAAATGAACAGAATTTTGCAAGAAAATGAGGGAACACGTCCGTTCACTTCCAAGCACGGGCGAGACATGTGCGTGTACAGACACGAAAATCAAGGCGTGTCATTACCCTGATTTTCTCAAGAAAAATTTCCAAGAGTGCTGAAAAAAGGGCACGACCATGTAAATTGCTTGCTAACCGTGCTTTCCAGGTTGGCACGCCCGTGTCTTTCCAGTGTTCGTCCTGAAAAACTTCAGGAGAGCAAACTATCACTCCGAGGATAAACGGTGTAAACAAGTAGGATAATAGATGATACAAAAATGTCGTGAACAGATTATAAAAATCAGATGATCCATGATCCCCAAAGAACAACCCAAAGATGAAACGAATGAAAAACCAAAATGATGACTCGAAAAGATTACCTAAAAGAAAATGAAAATGACTTGGGTTGCCTCCCAAAAAGCACTTGTTTAATGTCACTAGCTTGACATACCTGCTCAACTAGGGGTTTCATGTAGTAAAAACATCGTGCTAACATTTAAAGGAATGTGTTCTTCTCTTACTGCATAATGCTTCAACTAATGCCCATTGACCTTAAAGGTTCGTCTTATGGGATGAGAAATTTCTACTGCTTCATGAGCGAATGTCTGCATGACCTTGTAAGGTCCTGTCCACAAGGATTTCAGTTTTCCCAAGAAAAGTTTTAACCTAGAGTTGAAAAGAAGGGCAGGTTCCCCGATTTGAAATTGCTTGTCCCTTTTGAGGCGATAATCATGTATTCTTCTAGTTTTCTCCTTATAAAGCAAAGAATTTTCGTAGGCATTCAATCTATGTTCATCTAACATTCAGTATGTACTTCTCTTTTTTCTGTGCTTCATCCATGCTTAGATTCAATAATTTGATCGCCCAATACGACTTATGTTCCAATTCGACAGGTAGATGACATGCCTTGCCATAGACTAGACGATAGGGTGTGTGCCCAATGGAGGTTTTATAAGCTGTTTTGTAGGCCCACAAAGCATCATCTAGCCGCTCTAACCATTCCCGCAGGTTGTAATGTACCCTCTTTTCAAGGATTATTTTAACTCACGATTTGTAACTTCTACCAGACCACTTGTTTGGGGGTGATAAGCCGTGGCAACAAGATGATTAAAGCAGTATTTCTTTATCACTTTTCAAATTGGGCGTTACAAAAAATCAGTCCCCATATCACTAATAATTGCTCTGGGTGTACCAAATCGGGCAAACAACTTTTTCAAAAATTTAACCACAACCCATGTGTCATTAGCAGGAAGGGTCTGTGCCACCACCCATTTGGAAACATAATTGACTGCCACCAACACATATTTGTTTCCATTCGAGTTGGGAAAACGACCCATGAAATCAATCCCTAGACGTCGAAGTCCTCACATTGCTGGACTGGTGTCTGTCTCATTTCATCAAACTTAGATGAGTTCCTGCTTCTCTGGCACTAATCACAAGTTCTAACAAATTCCCGGGCATCACCAAAAATTGATTGGAAAAAAAAACCGGCCTCCAAAACCTTTTTAGCAGTATAATTCGTACTAAAATGCCCCCCTTCCCCCCACCATTCTCGAATGGCAGTGCCTTGAAATTTCCAATCCCTCTGAGTGTGACACACATTGGCGCACCACCAAATTAGCGCAAAGTTTGTAGAAGAAAGAATCTTCCCAAAATTAGTGTTCAAAATCTGACAGGAGCTTTTTCCTTTGTTGGTATGAGAATTGCGATGGAATGATTAGCCCCACAAGGTAATTTGCAAAATCAGTAAACCAAGGACAACCATCATCATTTTTGGTCTTCAATTGCATTGAATAGAGATGTTCATCTTGGAGAACATCATTAATTCTTTGTTGCCTACCATTGTCTTCATTCTTAATTCTTAAGCATATGACGTGATAAGTGATCTGCCACTACATTTTTTGACCCCTTTTTGTCTCGAATCTCCAAGTCAAACTCTTGTAATAGGAGTACTACAACAAATTTGTCAATTATTGACATCTTCATTAATGTCATAAAATAATATTTTTTTGCCACCAAAAATATCTTGTGACACTTTTTTACCGTCAACACATTTTGTCGCCTTTGCACCGTCACTAAAGGGTTAATGTGACAATTTACATGTTCATCACATAATTATACCTTTTACATGACAAAATTGTTGTATGTTACCTATTTTATAATCATTAATGACATGCATTTTTATCACAAAACGTTGTGTTAAGCTGTCATAAAATGTTATGAATTGTCACTAAATATGAGGTAAAGTTTTATTATTTATTAAATTCCTTTGATTTTCATATAATAAATAATAAAAATATCCGTCACCCATTTTAATAGAATAGCGTCATAAAAGATGTTGAATGTCACTATATATTGTTACAAAATATAATATTTAGTGACAAAAGTCTATTTTATTGATGATGAAAGTCATTCATTAATAAAAGATATTTCGTCATTAAATACATCGATCACTCAATTAAGGTGACAAAAATATAGATGTCACAAGAAAATAAATACTTTGTGACATGCATAGTTGTTAAAATATATGCCATAAATTAATTTTTTGTAATGTCACAATTAATTGAATATTATATCATTTGTGATATTTTTAGTGTCACAAACAATCATGTTTTTGTGACATATTTTAGTGAATATTTTTTAACAAATTATATAAATTATTAAAAAATTTATTTCTGATAATATAACATTAATAAAATTAAATCAATGTTATTATTAAAAAAAAGTAATACATTTATCATAATTTACAATCATAAGCTAGCCTTATGGGTTAACAAATTTCAATTTCGAAAAATGTTCCAATAACATTAAAAACTTAAAATTCTTAAATAAATCATATCGAAATAGATAGATAACTATTCTTGATGTAACTCTTGTCTCGATGGTGTTTATGATGTTTTGTTGATGCAAAGCTTGCCTCAATGAAACCTGAAATAAATATTTTTAAAATAATAAATATTAATTATTAAGAAGAGTAAACTAACAAAAATAAAGTTCAATATATATATATATATATATATATATATATACCTGAAAATTAATAATAAACATAATAGAATACTCATACCACAAATTAATTAATTTATAACAAACTTTAACAACTTAGAGTGCTAATCAAACAAGTATCAAAATTATAACAATCCTCCATTATAAAACAATTAAGAAAATATATAAATTAATCAAAAAACAGAAGAAGCTAATGGTGATACGAACCTCGCCAACGACTGTGATGAAACCCGAAACAAATTTGGCAAGAAGAAGAAAAGCCAAGGATTCGAGAAGAAGGGATGGAAAACCTCGACCCAATGCTTAGCGAAGCATGAACCTTGGTAAAAAGATGACGCCACAAAAGGAGATGAAAATCCAACTGATAAGTCGGTTTGAACGCCACAAGGAAAACCCTTGATAAGTTCTTAAAAAGTTTCTTCAAGAACACAAGAAGAAAACCTCACAAATACTCAAAAATCAAAGTTGTGTTTTATGGCTTCTACAAGGGGCTATATATATAGCCTAAAACCCTAGAAAACTTCTAAGAAGTAAAAGTTCAAAACTACCCTTAAAGATAAAATAAAGAAACAACCAACTAAATAGCAACTTCGGCCCAAAGGCCCACAAAACCCAGCAAGACTAGACAATTACAAAAGACTCTAGTTCACATATTAAACTTAAAAACAAATGACAACCAAATCTTCATCAATCTTATGGAAACCAAATCTTCATCAAGTGTCTAAGTGGAATCGACTTGGATGAGTAGGACTAGCTTTTGTTCACCATCAGTAGTGATCACGCTTTCTTCCTGTTGTAGAATTCTCCATGCCAAGTTGCTAGGCTCCTCTTTAAATCATCTAGCTCGAGCCCTCGTCACTGGTTCTGTTGGAACTTGAATTGGATCCTTAGCCTTGATGTCCACATCAAATGGCCAACCTTTTGGCAAGAAGTCTTTAACATAATGATTGTAGCCGATGTCAATCTCTTTCCCATTGAAATAGCCGATCTAATATTCCCATCTCCACTAAACCAAAATCACCACAAAAAAAAAAAAAAAAAAATTAGAAGCAAGTTAAGAAATTAAAATAATAATATCAACAAAACCAAATAAATAATTTTATAAACAAGAGAAGAAGAAAGATAGTGTAGCCTAGTAAAGATGAGAAAGAATAAGGATTGAGAGAGATATTTATATAGATTTTTTTTTTAATAAAATTTAAATTAAATTTAGATAAATTAAAATTGCTCAAATTTTTATAGGATATTTCTTTTTATTGAATTAAAATTCATTAAAATTCAATAAAAAACTATTTTTTTAAAATAAAATTCTTAATAATTTTAAAAAAACTTATTAACAGATTTAAATCAATGAAACTTGAATTTTAAATAAGTCTGTAGCTATAAAGAATTCATATCTATAGAAAATTACGTTAGTAATCTAAAGGCCTTTTACAATTTAGCCCTTATCAAATAAATAAATTATATATATATTAGTTTCTTAACTTTAAAAAAATTATTATCTAACTCATTGATGGTAAGATTTGCTCTTATAATTTAATTTATTGATAGTAATATGTATTAAAATATCTCAAATAAAATTTTTAAAATTCAAAAAATTCAAAAAGTGATAAAGATAGTTATTTGAATTCAAATAAAAAATAAATTATTTAAAATAAATCAAATGAAATAAAAACTAATATGCAAATGCTACAACCCCCACCTCACAATTTTTTTTTCAAAAATGTAAAACAATGTACACATTGATATATATAGTTTAAAAAATTATATTTTTAAGAAAAAAATATTTGCGACAATTTTTTTTTATTGTCCGCTTGCCCCTTAGTATTATTTGGTTTGTATAGCATAAAAAAATTATATTCTTTTGCAAAAAGTATATTGTTTTGCTTTCTCCATTGTTTTTTTTTTTTGCCTGCAAAATTTATTTATATAATATAAAAATATGTCTTTAGAAAAATATTTGGAGAAGTTTGTGGTTTGCTTACTTTCGACAAATTGTTATGCATGATATCGAAAATTATATTTTATAAAAATATTTGTAAAAGAAAAGTGTTGTTTGGCCTCTTGACGTTTTACGTTACCACTTTAATAAGTTTTAGCTATGTCCTTACTCATATCTATTTCAGTTTATATAAATAACTTTATTATATTTTTATCCTAAATTAATAGTAAAGTATAAAAGAATGTTTATGTCATTTAAATAATATTTTTATCTTCCAATGACATTTAGCATTTGGCTATCAAACAAATTATTAGTAAGAGATGATTAATGTCATTAAATTTAGTAACAAATAGTGACATTATCCAATATCATCACTTAATGTGATATTTATTTGTGACAATAATATAATGTCATTATTATTTATATTTTGGTGACAAACCTATGTGTCATAAAAGTAAATCAAGATACATGACAAAATTCAAATTGTCATTGATAATATATGTTAATATTAGTGAAATTATATAAAATTTAGTTTAAAAACAAGATATTTTAAATTTTGTCATAAAAGAAAAATTTTATTAATGACGTACTATATTTGTCACTTAATATTTAAGTCGTCACTAAAAATATAAGTGCATTTGGAGCTAAACCTTTTGTAACAATATCATGTGACAATTTAAAATATCGTCACATAAAATCCTCAAACAAAAGAAATGAGTGACTAAATAATGATTTCGTCGCCTTATGTATTCTTTTTGTGATGAAAAACCAATATGTCAAAATTAAATTTGTCACTAATTATTAATTTTATTGTAGTATCCATCTAATTAGCCGGGGTTTTGTGTCAGACTTGGACAAAAGGTATCTGATGGCTGCATGGTCAGTATAACCTGTGACTTTAGAGAGCACCAGGTATGATATGAATTTATCAAAAGCATAGACAATGGCAAGCAACTCTTTCTCTGTGGTGGTATAATTCCCTTGAGCCGGCATTAAGGTTTTGCTAGCATAATAAATTGGGTGGAATTGTTTGTCGTATCTCTGCCCCAATACCACCCCAACTGCCCAATCGCTTAGATCACACATAAGTTCGAAAAGGCAATACCAATCTGGAGCCTTCACTATTAGTGCACTAACCAACTTTTCCTTCAAACTCCAGAAAGCCATGAGATAATCATGATTAAAATCAAAGGGTGTATCCTTTTCTAAGAGTTTAGTCAGTGGCCATGCCTTCAACATCTTCGAGAAATCTTGGATAAATCTTCCATAAAACCCCACATCTTGGAGAAAACTACGAACATCTTTTGTAGACGTCGATAGGGGAAGCTTCTCAATTGCACTTAACTTTGCTTTATCCACTTCAATCCCCTCACTAGAGATTTTGTGGCCTAGGACAATCCCTTCCCTCACCATAAAGTGCCATTTCTCCCAATTCAGTACCAAGTTTGTTTCCTCACACCTTGCAAGGACTCTTTTCAAATTCTGCAAGCACCCATCAAATGAATCCCCAAAAACAGAAAAATCATCCATGAATACTTCCATGAAATCTTCAATGAACTCATCGAAGATTGACATCATGCATCTTTGAAAAGTCGTTGGGGCATTGCACAAGCCAAACGGCATTCTTCTGTAAGCAAAAGTGACATATGGGCATGTGAATGTGGTTTTTTCTTGATCTTTGGGAGCAAATGGAATCTGAAGATATCCGGACATCCCATCAAGGAAACAATAGTATTGGTGAACTGCCAATCATTCGAGCATTTGATCAATGAATGGTAAGGGAAAATGATCCTTGCGAGTCACATCATTCAATTTCCTATAATCTATGCAGACACGCCATCCAGTTACTATACGGGTGGGGATTAACTCATTATGTTCATTTGTGATCACTGTCGTTTCCCTCTTTTTTGTCACAACCTGAATGGGACTTACACATGGGCTATCAGAAATTGGATAAATTATTCTAGCATCGAGGAGTTTTTTTATTTCCTTTTTAACCACTTCCATCATGTTAGGATTCAACCTCCATTGAGGTTGAACCTTGGGTTTGATGTTGTCCTCCATCAAGATCTTGTGTATGCAAAAAGATAGACTGATGCCCTTGATGTTAGAAATACTCAAAACTATAGCCTTTTTATGGGATTGCAGCATTTCTACCAATTTCTTTTTTCTTTCATGCATCTAGTGTGGATAAGATAATGACAGTTATTCGGGGATTTCTTTCCAAAAAGGCATATTCCATGTATGCAAGTAGTTCCTTATCTAATAAGCCAGGCACTGTTGTCTCGGGAACTGTATTCTCCACTCCAAATTCTTCAACATCCAAGCTTCCCAAAAGGTTGCTCTCCTCATAGTTCTCTACAAGAGTGAGCCCTTCCTGACTAGATTCATAACCCCTGGTTTGAACTGCTCGCATGTCCTCGGTGATCTCAGCTGATATGGACAACACCTGACTAGCATCATTCTCTTATTCTTGACTATCTTGGTGGTGAACCGTCTCTGCACTTATAAATTTATTCCACTGATTTGTCCATTCACAGAAATTCGAAATCAAGACAGCCAGTCCTTGCTCATCAATTGAATCATCATTATTCTCATCATGAGGGTTAATGGTGCATGAGTAACTTCGTAGAGTATATAATAATTCCTCCATGATGGCTATGTTGCACCCATAGTTATTTCCTATATCAATCTGAATAAGAAGAATTTAAAATAATAAACAAGATAAAACAACAAGATAAATATTCACACGTATGCACAATATTAACAAACTAGAACACCAGAGTCCGAATTTTCCTAAAAGTTGCCAATCCCCGGCAATGGTGCCAAAAAAATTGACGTATGGTAGGGTTGTCGAACCTCAGGGACTGGACTCAAAGTAATAATTAAACTTCTGATCTCTAGTTAAATGCAACCTAAGGTTGACTTTTAAAACAAGATAAAGTAAGAAAAAATGTGAATGATGGAGGTGACAGGTAGAACAGGAACGAGTGTTTCAATAGCAAGGGAGCAATGCCCCGGGATGATTCCTATGAACTATTGTAAGCTGGCTCACCTTAATACCTACTAGGTACATTGTACGGTTCGAGTGTGTGCTTAAGAGCAAGGTTGAATCTATGATTCTCAAATACACCATATTTTGCTAGGGTAACTGTGGTATCATGCTAAACAATCTGCACACCAAGTTTTACCCAAACAACTGTGCAAATCAGACTCATCAAGTTATGCAAACATGAGATTAAACACATGAACCAAAAGAACTCTGTAAATCATTAAAGGTAAGCATTTAGAGCATAGAAAGTGTCATAGTTCACATCCCGGAAACCATGGATGATTAGCTCCTTATGGATGGGTACAACAAGGAAGATACAACAATAGATCTAAAGAGAGAAGACATGACTTCCTTTTCACTCGAGACAATCTTCCTTATCAAGCTCCGTATGATAATCCCACTTTCCTAGTACCTCTAACTCATCCTTGATCTCCTTAGGTAGTATGGTGAAGCTTAATCTTTGCTCTCCTCAAAGTCCTCCCCATGGAGAATGGAATAACGGAACAAAGATGAGAGAGAAATAGTGAAAACTGGAGTTAAAATGATAGATCTCAGGGCTCGACACGGCGTGAGCACGGGTGTTGACACGACCCCTTGCGTGTATCCCGCAAGTGCACAGGCTTGTCAAAGTAATAAAATTACCCTGGAGAGTGGGTAGTCGAATCCACAGGGAATTGGGATTTAAGACACGAGATTTCGCTATCTAGTTGTGCCGTGTACGAAAAAGTGATACTAGAATTGATGAGTGAATTATGGAAGCAAATATGATAAAAAAGCAAGAAATTAAATAGAGAGATGGAAGACAAGAAAGTGCAAGACGGAGTGAATTAGAGAAAGACTAGTAATGGATGAAGTAAGGTATCCGGACAAGCTACCTCTAGCACTTGTGCTTCTAATGCAAAACTATGCTATTATACTTTCCTATTGATGTTAATTGAGTCGAGGATATCCTAAAACTCACGGTCCCAAACCTAAGGTCAACCGTGACTAACCCAAACACTATGTCCTGGTATTAGGATTCACGTCAACCCTTCACTGTGTCGCTCACGCAACTAAGCCCCAGGGGAGTATATCTACCTAAGCCTAACACTACGTGGGATTGCTTTAAGCTCTAGGGATTCCTAGTGATAAAACCAGTTCCTATGTGTAGTTCTAACCCTTTGGTCCAGGTGGAAGAACCCTAATCTAAGTTAAGCCCTAGTTCTAGGATTCACTCAACCCTTCGCAAGGGAGTGCATCTCTTAGTACTTGACTCTAGTTCGATCGCTAAGAAATCAAGGAAACCGGAGGTAGGGAGAAATCACACCGGAGGGGAAAGGGGACGCTTCGCTACCTCGCGACTCACCATCTCAACACTCTTCAATTTTAAGCAGTCTAACCCTATAGGAGTTGTCACACCTCTAAAGGGTAACCTAGATTATTCTCAACCCTAGTGTCACGGCTAAGGGAAAACAATTGCAAAAGATAATTACAATTGAAACTCGAATTTATTCATCAATAATGGAAAAGCATAATAGCAATGTCATAGAAACATAATAATCCTAGGGTTTTACAAGTCTGAATACCCACGAGGGGTTTAGCTCCTCATGGAGCTATACATGTTCATCAAAGTATAAAAGAAAGCACAAATTAAAAACATTGGTGAAAACCCCCTTGCGTATGGTGTGGTCGTGGTCTTGTGCGGCCGCCGAACATCGATGACGTGCTCCAAACATCCATGAAGTCCTCTCCGAAACCCTAGCCGCAATCTCCAGAAGTTGGGGAGAAAGTTAGGTCAAAAGATATCTCAAAAGTCTCCAAAATCGGGCTTTTTTAATGTTGACTCGCGGCTTTAAAATTGGACTTATCGGTACTTCACACGGCCGTGTGGAATTTCCACACGCCCGTGTGAAGTTTCAGGGTTGATGAAAAATTAATTCACACGGCCGTGTGGAATTTCCACATGCCCGTGTGAACTCTCTGAAATCCTGTTTTTCGGCAGAAAGTGAACAGTAGCTTGCTACAGTGTTTTCTACAACACAAGCTACAATGCTGCTGCAATAACTCGCCGAAACGCTCCCAAATCCGTTATTCTTCATCGAGGCAATTGATTTGGGCACACAATCAATGGTAGATCGTGCCGATTGCTTCAAGTCTCCTTCTTGGTGAAGTTCTCCTAAGCAACACGAGTTAGACTTGTTGTGAATGTGACTGCCTTTGTGCCCCTCCAAAGGAGGTTGGCACACACTCACAAGTCTAGGCTCGTGCCTTGTTCCTCGCTTGGTCCGAAGCCTTCCCAACATTGGCGAACACGATCTAACTTCATTCTTCTTTTTGAAATTAGCTCCACAAACCTATAATGCATAAGAATACACAAATGCACACCATTTAGTGATAAAATCTGATAAAAGGTATGCTCATTGTAAGATAATAACGCTTTACATTACTATAACACAAGCACTTATCAAACTCCCCCACACATAAGCTTTTGCTTGTCCTCAAGCAAAAATAAAACATGAAGGTACTTGGGAAGAACAATTGAAAGTGCTCGGCCTTAGGTTCACCAAAAGTATGCAAAGGAAGCATTCTACAAGTAAAGGGAAATCAAAACATCGCATAAAGATATCATTGCTCTAGCTAAAAACATGAATAAAAAGGGTCAATCAACTCGAAAATGTGTAAGTGTGTGTGAACTCACTCAAGATAACCCAACGAGTACTCCTCAAACTTTTGTTAACAAGGACTTATTTGTATACGAAAAGCAAGAAAGGAAGTAGTAGTAGCTTCACACAACCTCGAAGGTAGCCCTTTCCTAGGCGGCCGCCAAAGGTGGCTTTCACTCTTTCAAGGAGGTAGCTCTTTCTACCGGGGTAGTAGCTTTCACGCATCCCATGAGATAGCTCTTTCTCTCATTAGGGCATAACTTGTATCCGAAATACATAAATAAAACAAAGCACATATTCACAAACTCATATATATATATATATATATATATATATATATATATATATATATATATATATATACATATATATATATATATATATATATATATATATATATATATATTTCTTTTTCTCATTTTCCATTTTTTTATATGCATTTTCCAAAGTAAAACTAAGAACAACGATAAACTTGTCCTTAAAAACTTCAAGATCGAGTTTCCAAAAGATTCCAAGATTAAGTTATGCAATATAAGGTAATCGAGTCAAAATTCCCTAAAAATTCAAGTAAAAACTAGGGCATGATAGAATACAATGTTAAAAATTCTCCTAAACTATAAGAATACAAATGTTGCAACTAAGGTGAACCGCCATAGGCTACATGAGCATGAACAATTGAACGCACAAGTAAAGGTGTGTGCAATGTGAATCCCCCCTCCCCCCACCAACACTTAAGATGTACATTGTCCCCAATGTACACATGCAAGCACAGCAAAAAGTAAAACAATTCACACAATTAATGTAGGGATAGGTGATTGAAACATTACTCCCCTGAACTCCAAGTGTTGTGTTTGATGGAGCTAGGTACATTGAGAGTTGAGTCTTAATGGTTTTGTGGAGCACACACGGTCCCATGACCGTGCCTATGACTATTCCTCAAATTCGTTACATCCAAGACCATCTGCGCACGTACGCAAGGGTTTAGTATAGCTCAAGAAAAATCAAAATAAAGCTCGAGTATATAAAGATATGAAACTGAAATACAACTCTAGACAAAATAAAGCAAAATAAAGATAAACTCAGAAGGAGGATCCTTTCTGAGTATTACAAGTCCAAAATATAAAAGAAAAAGTACAACTGAAGTAAAATAAAAATAAAACTATGATGCCTCAGCGTCGATGTCCTGTGGAGTAGCCTCTGGTGCAGTTGTAGGCTCTACTGGTGTGGGTGGATCGGCTGCTGATGGAGCTGGTGAAAGTGGTGGAGTAGGGGCCCGAGGCTGGACCACAAATGGTGATGACACAGCCTACTCAAGTAATCGTTGTATAGTATCAAGTCGTGTCATCGTCTCTGAGTGCTGTGCCGCGTGTGCAGCCCTGACCTCGGCCAACTCTGTATGTAGTACACCCACAGCATTCTCGAGGCGCTCAAATCTATCCTGGCCTCGAGATGGAGAGAAGATAAGCACTGGAGGTGGCTCCGGTGCTGTGGGTGGTGCCTCAACCTCTGTCAAGACCTAAGGTGGCTCTAACGCTGCCTATGAACCCTTGGCCTGATCTGACTGGGGTATGATCATGGTATATACTCCTGCTCCTGATCTGCGGACCATACCCATCAGTCTCAATATATCTTTAGTAAGAAGAGCTAGTGTAGCAATCTTCTCGACCCCGCGCACCCCGTCTTTGAGTCCCAGGCCAATGATGAGGCGTGTGATGTAGGTGCCTGCAAAGATGACTCCAACCCTGGGGTACTGGCCCTGGTGGCGCATGTACTCAGCTAGAAAGTGCCCTAGATGGAGTGGCTCGCTCTGTACCATGGAGTGTAGGTAGAGCAGCTCCTGTCTACTAAGCATCCCTGTGCTATCTCCTCTACCGCTCACTGACCTACTCAGTACAGCATGGATGTACCCGTACACTGGCCGGGAAAGAAATGTCGCCTTTGAAACCCCCGGCTCGTACTGCCCATCCCCGCACAACGCCCTGTAGGCCCTCTAAGGTGTCAAGGTCCTTGCATAATCGGTGGACAGTAGCGCGTACTCTTCCGTCTCGGTAAATGAGTCATCGTAAAGGCCCATCATGACCGCGAACCGGGTAATACTTAGGCTGAAGTGTCGACCGAGTGCACGAAACTGGATAGTCTCCTCATTTGTAAAGCTGTTGTACCCTCGATCGAACTCAAAGGTCGATAAGACCTCGAGGGTAAGTGCTCGAGTCGCTGGCTCTCTGATAGATAATAAACGGTCCCAACTACCGACTGCAAGTAGCTCCTCAACCTTGGTAACTATGGCGTCACCCCCCTGTATGTCCCTCAGTGCACTTATGTCCGGGTAGCGTGACTGACCAAATCGGAGCGTCGATAGCCTCTTGAATCTTTCTCTGTGCTCCGGTAAGTCAAAATTTGTCTCCTCGGGTGGTGGGGTGGGCTCACGGGGTCGCTTTCCTGCCGATTTCCTAGACCTAGAAGCCATATCTACAAAGTTGCAAAAGGAAACAGTTAAAACTTTTCAAGAACACAATCTGCAGAAATCCATAAGGCGGTGTGGAATTTCCACACGCTCGTGTGGATCGTCGGGCGGACAGAACTCCACGGCCGTGGAGGCCAAAATTTCAACTTTACATCAAATTTCGTAATAAATGCATTGTAAACATGTTCGCATATATTGTAATCATTCAACCCAAGCGAATTAATTGAAAAGAATGAATTAAATCAAGAATTATCGAAGAAAAAGGGTTTGAAGTTCTTACCGACGGTGTGGATGAATAGAGTTGTGAAATCGGTCGGAAAACCTCAAATAAAACCTCTAAAAAGCTCAGAGATGATCGGAGAATCGAAAGAGAGGGTCGGAGAGTGTCTTGGAGTGGAAAACAAAAGAGGCACGAGTGAAATCTAAAAGAAAACACACGGTTTTTGAAGTTCTGGAAATTCACACGGCCGTGTGCCTCTGAAATTAGGGTTCACAGGGGCTCACACACGCCCCTGTGTGCACTCTGGTCACTCTCTGGACTACCCCACACGGCCGTGTGAGACTCCCACACGGCTGTGTGCCTTCAACGGGGAGCTCCACAGGAGCTGGTACACGCCCCTATGGATTCACGGGAAAATACAGAAGGTCTCTGTAATATTCCACACGGCCGTGTGGAAATTCCACACGGCCGTGTGCCCAACCTAGCCAAGAACACAAGGCCAGCCACAGGGGCACCCACACACCCCTGTGGCTTCTCTGGTTCATCCCGAGAATTGTGTAAGCATTCCACATGGCCGTGTGCCTTTCACAAGTCCTCCCACAGGGGCAGCCACACGCCCCTATGGTTTAACGAGAGAAAGAGGGGGTTTCTGCAGAGTTTCACACGACCGTGTGGAATTTCCACATGGCCATGTGCGTTAACACAGGGTTACTCACAGGGGCACCCACACGCCCTTGTGGACTCTCTGGACTGAGAGCTTAAGTTCTGCAGGTTTTCACACGGCCGTGTGGAAATTCCACACGGTCGTGTGCCTCTTCTGAGGTTTTTCACATGGCCAATGTCATGCCCCTGTACCCTCTCTGGTTGAGCCCTAATTGGTAACACACACCCGTGTGTTAATTCCACACGAGCATGTGTTTTCTCTGGTTTACTTAGAAAAATTTACAAACTCACAGAAAAATTCAGAAACACAAATACGATGCTTGGAGCCTGTGAAAACCATCAAAACACGACCAGATACTATGGAAAACATGCTCAACTGACTCAAACTTCATCAATTTCCATTTAGGCACATGAAAACATCACAATCCACAAAAAAATATCACAACACATGCATTTAAAACTTAGGACACCAACACTAAGACTTTTATTCATGCTAAAACTAAACTAGATCCTAGAAAAGCTGTAAAACCTTGGGTTGCCTCCCAAGAAGCGCTTGTTTAACGTCACTTAGCTTGACGTATCTGCCTTACCTTACGGAGGTTCATGAATGGAGGTTACCCTCTTCCCTACAACCTGAAAGCATGCATTACATAACCTTTGTAGAGTAGAGGGAGAGTTGTCGAATTTGTTACCACAAAAGGCTGAAACACCCTTACTCCGTGAATGCTCATCCCCCTTTTTGTTGGGGTTCTTCTTGTGGCGTCTTTTCAACCTCTTCATCCTCCAAAGCATCTTCTTCATACACTCCGTCTCCATCTTGATATCTGTCTTGACTAGACCAAGAGAAAGTACTTCTTCTTCTTTGATCTCCTCGTCTTGGTCCGGCCACCCTTCATATGGATTCCGGTTTAACATTTCCTGCACATAATCATCAATTAGTTCATTGGTAGTGTCAAGAAAATATAAAGTATCATCAAAGTCGAGAGAGTGTCTCATGGCTTCGGCGAGGCGGTATGTAAGCTTATCTTCTCCCACTCGCAATGTGAGCTCCCTGCCGTCCATGCCAATCAACGCTTTGGAAGTGCGCAAGAATGGCCTTCCAAGGATCAATGGAACCTCGACATCTTCATCGACATCTAACACCACGAAGTCAAGAGGAAATATGTATTTGTCGACTTTCACCAACACGTCTTCCACAATTAACCTCGGATGCCTCACTGATCGATCCGCAAGTTGAAGTGTCATCCGAGTGGGTCTAGGCTTGCCCAAGCCTAGCTTTTGGAAGAAAGTGTAGGGCATGACATTGATGCTTTGACACACCCCTTGCGTGCGTGTACCGCAAGTGCACGGGTTGTCGAAGTAATAATTACCCCGGTGAGTGGGTAGTCGAATTCACAGGGAACGGAAGTACTAGTAATGACTAATTCTCAGTTATCTAGTCGAATCAATAATGTGAAGCAATGGATGTAATGTGTAAAATAAGAAAATCGCAAGCAAACAAGTAAAGGGAAAGGTAAAGGAGATCTCTATCAATGAAGATAAGATACCCGGTCAATGCTCCCCCTAGGCTCTATCATGAAGTGCAAGACTAACTAAATGCTTCTAAACCGAGTTCTATGAGTCGAGGTAATCAAGGAATAATCGATCCCTGCTTCCAGGCCACCGATACTAGTCCCCTACAAGGTCCCGGCAGAGAAATCACCCAATCTCAACACCTCACACCACATATGACCGCAATGAGCTTTAGGGATACCTAAGAGTGAAACCGATTTCTAAAATTAGATCTAACCCTACTTCTATGTGAAAGATCCCTAACCCCCTACAAAGGTCCGGCGAAGAAATCTATCAATCTCACGCCTCACATCCCATATGGTTGCATGAAACTTAGGGAATACGGAGAAAGGAAACACTCAATCAGAAGGGAAAGGGGACACTCCTCTATCTCAAGACTCACCCTCTCAACCCTCTTTAACCTTGTATGTTCTAATCCCCAATGGAGACCTCTCTCTCACTAAGGCAACAAATCAAACATACCAAACAACCATACGAATCAATAAGGCATGCAAGCAATGATTAAATAAGATTAAAACTCAAATTAACTCAGAATTAAAAGAAAGCATAAAGAAAATCAATACATGAATCGAAACCTAGGGTTCACATGCCCAAGTATCTACTAGGGTTTAGCCCTCCATGGGGCTTATTACAAAGCAAAAGATAATGAAATAAAGAGCAATGTAATCCATGAAAGTAAACCCCCTCGAATTTGTTATGATGGCCTTGATGAATCGTTCAACGTCTCGAAGGAACCTTCTCCGAAGCTAGGTCGCCAATGGCTCCCCGATGCTATCTCGTCGAAGGATCTATCGAGGTTGGTGAAGAACGACTCCCAATATCGCCAAAGACCTCGTCCTTGAAACCCTAGCCGCTCTTACCTTCAAACGTGCGCAAAAAGTCCTCTAAAAATCAGCAAAACGGGGTATTTATAACTTTGAAAACGCGCCAGTCACGTGTCTTCACGCGACCACGTGAGATCCCACACGGTCGCGTAGGCTGCAGAATTGCCACGCGGTCACATGAACAGTGATTTTTGCTACAGTGTTTTGCTACATTACTCTTCATAAAACGCGATCCAAACTCTCTTGTCTTGAGGCCACATGGTCGGGCACACGTCCATGTGGTGAGTTATAAGACTTCTCCTTCATCGAACCATCATTTGGAAGCTTTGGCTATCTTCACACAAGTGGGGACATGAAGGTGTGACTGCCTTTGTGCCTTCCATCACACGAATCAGCTTGAATTCTTCCGGAAGTTGGCACACACCCTCATGTGCATGATCCCCTCTTGTGCCTTAACACTTGTGTTGTATAAAAGCTCCCAACAATATGTCTTTATAACCCATCTTTGCTTCCTTTTTCCTCCTTCAATGCCTTCACAACCTAATTGCACAAAAGAACACCAAAATACACTTTATGAAACATAGTCCATGGTAAAATGATGCTCAATGTGTGTAAAACAAGTAGGTAAAACATGTATACTCAAGCACTTATCATGCTTGCCCCCGAGTCGGCCAATGCCATCTCTTCACCCAAGTTACCAATTTTACATGGTATTATGAAACTTCCGGGAACTTTTCTCTTGCTCGGCATGTTCTTTTGCAATATGGCCTAGCAATTGGCATCAAGGATCACAGATGCACTCTCCTCCAATTTCCTCTTGTTGGTTAAGAGGTCCTTCAAGAACTTCGCGTACTTGGGCATTTGGGCCAATGCTTCCACGAATGGGATGTTGATGTGCAACTGCTTGAAAATTCCCAGAAATTTCTTGTATTGTTCATTCTCTTGGTCATTCTTCAATCGTGAAGGATAGGGAATCCTCAGCTTGTAGGGTGGGGATGCCACATCTTATTCCTTTGTCGTTCCTTCCTCTATCTCCACGACCTCGGGTGTCTCTTGTGGGTGGTGTGTTGTTCTTTTGTTGTGACTGCCCTTGGTTGCTCCATGAGAAATTTGGGTGGTTATTCCACCCCAGATTGTAAGTACCACTGTACGGGTTGCCTTGGCTTTGTCCTCTATAAGCATTGCCCACAAAATCCGCCTATTTCACCGTACTAGTGCCTCCAATAGCACTTGGACAATCACTTGAAGCGTGACCTCCTCCACAACCGTTACAAGTAGTAATGGCTGCAACTCTTGGTGAAGTTAGAACATCCAACTTCTTACTCAGTGATTCCACCTATACCACCAATGATGTAACTGCATCAACCTCATAAATTCCGACTACCTTCTTTCGATCCCTTGTGTTCCATTGATAGCTATTCATAGCCATCTCTTCAATAAGGTACCGGGCTTCACCGGGAGTCTTGCTTCCTAGAGTTCCTCTTGCCGCTGCGTCTAACAGTTGCTTGGTACTCGGATTCAACCCATTGTAGAAGGTATGAATGATCATCCACTCGGGGAATCCATGTTGCGAGCACTTTCGAAGGAGCTCCTTGAACCTGTCCCATGTCTCGAATAGAGACTCCAATTCCATTTGCATGAAGGATGAGATCTCATTCCAGAGCCTCCCTGATTTTCCCGGAGGGAAATACCTAGCCAAGAACGCCTCGGGCATCTCCTCCCAAGTAGTGATGGATGCTCTCGGTAATGAATGTAGCCAATGCCTTGCTTTTCCCTTCAATGAAAATGGGAAGGCTCTCAACCGAATTGCGTCGTCCGTTACTCCATTAATCTTCAACATGTCGCACATTTCAAGGAAGTTCTCTAGATGGTTGTTGGGATCTTCATCGGCCAAACCATTAAATTCTGCGGACTGTTGCAACATTTGAATGAATGACGGCTTCAACTCGAAGTTATTCGCGGTAATTGGGGGCCTCACAATGCTTGATTGGGTCCCCATCACCGCGGGTCTAGCAAAATCGAACAATGTCCTCTGTTGTTCATTCTGTTCTGCCATTACTTCTGATCCTTCTGAATCTATACTAGCTTGCTTGGATTGTTCTTCGACAGGTTCTTTCCCTTTACGATGCGTTCTTCTACCAATATCCGGGTCTCCTTCAACAAGAATCGAAGGGTTCTCGCGGGTCATAACCTGAAGCCAAAATAAAGAAAAGAAAAATGAGAACAATGATAGATAAAGAAAGTGTGAAATAGAAAACGAAGTGAATAACTAAAGTAGCAAAAACAAGTATCAAAATACGCCTATTCCACGGCAACGGCGCCAAAAACTTGACACGACCCCTTGCGTGTATCCCCCAAGTGCACGGGCTTGTCAAAGTAATAAAATTACCCTGGTGAGTGGGTAGTCGAATCCACAGGGACTTGGGATTTAAGACACGAGATTTCGCTATCTAGTTGTGCGGTGTACGAAAAAGTGATACTAGAATTGATGAGTAAATTATGGAAGCAAATATGATAAAAAAGCAAGAAATTAAATAGAGAGATGGAAGACAAGAAAGTGCAAGACGGAGTGAATTAGAGAAAGACTAGTAATGGATGAAGTAGGGTATCCGGACAAGCTACCTCTAGGACTTATGCTTCTAATGCAAGACTATGCTATTATACTTTCCTATTGATGTTAATTGAGTCGAGGATATCCTAAAACTCACGGTCCCAAACCTAAGGTCAACTGTGACTAACCCCAACACTATATCCCGGCATTAGGATTCACGTCAACCCTTCACTCTGTTGCTCACGCAACTAAGCCCCAGAGGAGTATATCTACCTAAGCCTAACACTACGTGGGATTGCTTTAAGCTCTAGGTATTTCTAGTAATAAAACCTGTTCCTATGTGTAGTTCTAACCATTTGGTCCAGGTGGAAGAACCCTAATCTAAGTTAAGACCCAGTCCTAGGATTCACTCAACCCTTCGCAAGGGAGTGCATCTCTTAGTACTTGACTCTACTTAGATCGCTAAGAAATCAAGGAAAATGGAGGTAGGGAGAAATCACACCGGAGGGGAAAAGGGACGCTTCGCTACCTCACGACTCACCCTCTCAACCTTCTTCAATTTTAAGCAGTCTAACCCTATAGGAGTTGTGACAGCTCCAAAGGGTAACCTAGATTATTCTCAACCCTAGTGTCACGGCTAAGGTAAAATAATTGCAAAGATAATTAAAATTGAAACTCGAATTTATTCATCAATAATGGAAAAGCATAATAGCAATGTCATAGAAACATAATAATCCAAGGGTTTTACAAGTCCAAATACCCACGAGGGGTTTAGCTCCTCATGGAGCTACACATGTTCATCAAGTGTAAAAGAAAGCACAAATTAAAACATTGATGAAAACCCCGTTGCGTATAGTGTGGCCGTGGTCTTTTTTAATGTTGACTCGTGCCTTTAAAATTGGACTTATCGGGACTTCACACGGCCGTGTGGAATTTCAACACCCCCATGTGAAGTTTCTGGGTTGCTAAAAAATTAATTCACACGGCCGTGTGGAATTTCCACACGCCCGTGTGAACTCTCTGAAATCTTGTTTTTCATCAGTGTTTTGCTGCAATAACTCGCCAAAACGCTCCCGAATCCGTTGTTCTTCATCGAGGCCATTGATTTGGGCACACAATCAATAGTAGATCGTGTCGATTGCTTCAAGTCTCCTTCTTGGTGAAGTTCTCCTAAGCAACACGAGTTAGACTTGTTATGAATGTGACTGCCTTTGTGCCCCTCCAAAGGAGGTTGGCACACACTCACAAGTCTAGACTCGTGCCTTGTTTCTCGCTTGGTCCGAAACCTTCCCAACATTGGCGAACATGATCTAACTTCGTTCTTCTTTTCCAAATTAGCTCCACAAACCTATAATGCATAAGAATACACAAATGCACACCATTTAGTGATAAAATCTGATAAAAGGTATGCTCATTGTAAGATAATAACGCTTTGCATTACTATAACACAAGCACTTATCAGGTGTGTTTAGGCTGTGTCCGTCTTCAAGACTTCATGAGTGAAACACTTGGGAAAATTATGGGGAGAAGCTGTGCTTCTCCTATGTCAGTCTTGCACACACCCGTGTTGAGGGTGACATGCCCGTGTCTGCCCTAATGTAAAGAATTCATCTTTCGCCTGAGAAAATCAGTGGGAGTGACACGGGTATGTTGAGCCAGTGTTCTTCCTGGGAGCACCCCCCGTGTATGGAATTCACTATATTGGCTTCCAGGCTGGGAAAATTTGCGGGACAGAGCACGCACATGCTTTGCCCGTGTTCGGCTTGAACAGTTCTAGTATTCTTCATAGTTGTTTAACTCACGCTTGGTTTCACTCCAATTTACCTCAAGCCACAAAATTCTTGTACAAGGAACATACATACCTAGAATAACACCAAATATATATATACAATAATGTGCTCGAGAACTAATAAAAGAATAAAATGAGAGCATATAAATACGATATGCAATGCACTCATTAAATGCCCCCACACTTGAACTATTGCTTGTCCTCAAATAATCTTATAACACTCAATAAAGGGATGAATGAGTGCATTACTTCTGATCTCAGAGAAACGGTAAATTCTTAAGCAAATAGGGAACAATGGAGTTAGTGACAACACAAAAGTAAATGATAAGCTACACCTTTACGACCCAGACATCGTGCGTGTGTGCAAAAACCATAAATTGTGTGCCCCATAATTGTGAGGAATCAAACCAACACGAACAACCCTAAATACACTTGAAACAGTGGGTAGTAGCTTCATACAACCTAGAGGTGGCCTTTTCTCCCAATAGGTCATCAAATGTACACTTGAAATGCCCAGAATTTAACTACTCAAGAGTGGCTTTCACTCTTCTAGGATGATAGCTCTTTCTACCATCTTTTTACAGACAACAATTCAAAATTTTGACTGGTAAGGCATTCCAGTAAAGGAATCCTACTTTCGAGGGGATTTTTTAACCAAAAGATTATCATCCTAGGCAAGTTGCTCCACAATTTGGATAGAGTGATAAAGTTTTAGGTCTAAGGAGTAAAAGTGAGCTAACAATTAAGTTCCAAAGGTCAATAACCCACACATGCCCTCTAAACTTAAGAATTACTAATAAAGCAATCATGGATCGTCATTATCAAGGTCAATATGGCACACATGCCCTCTAAACTTAAGAATTCATCTTTCGACTAAGAAAATCAGTGGGAGTGACACGAGCGTGTTGAGCCCATGTTCTACCTAGGAGCATCCCAGTGTTTGGAATTCACTATCTTGGCTTCCAGGTTGGGAAAATCAGCGTGACAGAGCACACCCGTGCTCTGCCCGTGTTTGGCTTGAACAATACCCGTATTTTTCATACTTACTTAATTCATCCTTGGTTTTACTCCAATTCACCTCGAGCAACAAAATTCCTGCACAAGGAACACACATACCTAGATTAGCACCAAATATATACAAAAATGTGCTCGAGAACTAATAAAAGAATAAAATGAGAGCATATAAATACGATATGCAATGCGCTCATCATAGGGTAGTTGAATCCACAGGGAAAAGAGATACTAGTAATAACTATTTCTTGGTTATTTAGTTGGAATCAAGAATATGGTGGAATGAACTCAATTGCAAGAATAAGAAAGTCGCAATCAAGCAATGGGAAAGTAAGAGAGATCTCAATCAATAAAGATGTGGTACTCGGACAATGCTCCCCTAGGATCTAACATGAAGTGCAATATTTACTAAATGTTTCTTAACCAAGTTAGATGAGTCAAGGTAATCCACGAACAATCATTCCCTATCTCCAGGCCACCGATACTAGTCCGCTACAAGTTCCCGGTGGAGAAATCACTCAATCTCAACACCTCACACCATATATGACTGTAATAAACTCTAGGGATACCATAGAGTGCAACTGATTCCTAAAGATAGATCTAACCATACTTCTAGGTGAAAGATCCTTAACCCCCCACAAGGTCCTGGCAGAGAAATCTCTCAATCTCACACCTTACATCAAGTATGGTTGCATAAAGTCTAGGGAATATGGAGATAGAAAACACTTAATCAGAATGGAAAGGGGACATTTCACTATCTCATGACTCACCCTCTCAACCCTCTTCAATCTTGAAGTTCTAACCCTAATGGAGACTTTTCTCTCACCAAGGCAGCAAATCATGCAATACAAATCAATCACAAGGATTAATATGACATGCAAGCAATGAGAAAACAAGATTAAAACTCAAATAAACTCAGATTTAATAGAAATCATAAAGTAAATCAATATAAAGATATGATTCTAGTGTTCAAATGCCAAAATACCTACTAGGGTTTAGCTCTCCATGGGGCTTATTACAAAGCAAAGAATAATGCAATGAAAATCAATGAAAACCATGGAAATAGACCACCTTCAATTCGTGATGATGACCGTGACGGGCCACTCAACATCTTGAAGGATTCCTCTTGATGGGTCGCTCAACAACTTGAACAATAATGCTATAACGGAGAAAAGATCTATCAAAGTTTGTGAAGAACACCCCCCAAATTCGCCAAAAATCACCTCTTCAAACCCTAGCTACATCACACTTTAATTGCTAGCAAAAATTCTCCAAAGAATAAGGCAAAATGGCTATTTATAGTCATAAACCGCGTCTGTAAAGTGCCTCCATGAGACCATGTGAGATTTGATACAGTGCTCTTCATAAACACAGCTCACACACTCTTCTCATGAGGCCACATGGTCGGGCACACGTTCACATGGAAGATTATGAGGCTTTTCGTTGTCAAATCATCATTTGGAAGCTCTTGCATTCTTCACACAAGTAGGGACATAGAGGTGTGATTGCTTTTGTGCCCTTCTAACTCATAAATTGGCTTGAAATTCTCTTGGAAGTTGGCACACACCCCCATATACATGAGCTCCTCTTGTGTCTTGATCCTTGTGTTGTACAAAAACTTCCAAAATGTGCCTTCCTAACCTATCTTTGCTTTTTTTTCTTCCTTCAAGGAATTCACAACCTAATTGCACAAAGGAACACCAAATACACTTTATGAGACATAAACTATGGTAAAAGTGATGGTCAATGCACGTAAACCATATAAAGAAATATGTCTACTCAAGAACTTATCACCCATCCATTCCAAATAAATCTCAAAATATCCCCCATCCACTTCCCTCCATTTTTGATAATGGACATTTATGCCATTTCAATTCTGTTCAATTTTGTGATCAAACCGGTACCAATTTTGTCACAAAATTACTTCCACTATTTTTTGAAACTTAGTTTTCCCTGTCGCAAAATGTCCACATGACGTAACAACCGCCGCAACAATCTCGGGGAAGGATACTCCGCCACTAAACTCTCAAGATAGCGCAAGGCTGAACAATAAACCTAGAATCAACAATATTTAACACAAATGCAGAGTTTCAAGAACAACAATGCCTAACGGAATTAATAACAGCAACAACAACAACAACAACAACAAGAATAGAAAAGAGAAGTTCACAAACACGCAGGAAGATAATACTAACAATAATAGCAAAGGCTGATACACAAAAGTTTAGGAATAGTTTAAGTACAGCACCATGCAACAAAGTTCTCGACATACTAGTGGATCCAAGACTCAAATAACATATGCATAATCCAAAATAACATACACGAATAGAAAGAGAGACAAGGAAGGTAAGAAGGCAACAAATGCTCAGCACGTAGCAGCACCGCCTCACCTACTACCTGCAACAAAACTAGGAAGAAGAAAGAGGGGATGAGTAACCACAGTTACTCAATGAGGCGATTAGCACAACTCCACCAGAAATATACCAAAAGATAACAATACCAAAAACATAAATCAACGAAGATACTTTGCTAATAATATACTTGGTTTAGAACACACTTACACATAATAATAATCTACAATAGAATAAAGTAATATGAAGAAATTTTTAATACCCAACTAGGGTTTAAAACAACGAAACTTTGAAATACCAAACACAAGTTCAAACTATAAAACACACTGAACATTAAACAAAATTTACCATACAACAAATAAATTAGTACAACACCAAATTTAATATAAGCATAGAAACTATAAAATACAAGGTTTAACAATTCTAACATGAAAGAATTCCTCATAAGTTTGAGAATAACAAAGATAACATTAATACTAATGGTGAAATACGAAATTGGATTTGCACAAATAATATACCAATAATAACATCTTTAAACAATCGATGTTTTGAAACTAGTTTTGAAATCCAAACTCATGCTTTCTTTTCAACAACTCAAATAAAATAGAGTTTAAAGAATAGATAAATCGATAAACATCGGCATAGTATTTGGCCTCCAAAACTCTCTTTCGCTAACCGGGGCCTCAGTTAGGTCTGGGAAGTCCGTGTTGTGACTCTGAACTTCGCAACTATATCCAAGTCAGGATTCTACTCTTAATAGGTCGGCCCGTGGGAACCATCTAATTCTTACTGCAGTAAGTATTGATGCTCGGCTCCTATGTCACCATCCAAACAAATACGCAACACACATCCCGTAGGCTTATTGAGTTCAACAACATGATAGCAAAATCTCAGCATGACATCATAAGTTATCATATTCAACTCCCACTACGAGAGTGAGAAATTTGCTCATAATAACACAAGTAGTTATCAATCTTTCCAGAAACTTTCACTGAAATCAAGTATTAAACACATATTTTAGGAGTAGCATCGACATAAATACCAACTAGGTTTTCAAAAATATAATGTACAAAGCATTTGCTACCACAATTAAAATCTCAAGTTTTAAGAACCATTCGCCTTGAAATATACAATTTAACAATAAAGTTTTCAACGCAACATGACATATTTCTTGTAAACACTTCCAATGAAATCGATCATAATCCAAGCATGGGTTTTCAACTATCATAGAAAACAATTCCAAAAACCTATAATGCATATAACTCACAAATCAAGAGAGTATACATATATATATGGGAATGGAAAAACATGCATGATCCATAGTCTATGAATATAGTAAATCCCAAGCAAATACATAACATACAGCCTGTAGGCTTATTGCATCGATCAACAAGTGTAGAGGTTTCAATATGGTTTGACAAATTCCACATAATTAACTCTCCACTTCACAAGTGAATAAGTTGTTAAAAATAACATCTCAAATGAATATCTTCCATCAAATAAACATCATTTAAAACAAAACAAGAATCCTCGAGAACTCATTCCAATCAAAGCATCAGCAATAACACAAAATGTTTTGCACAACTAAGTTACATAAATTCATTTAATAACATAACAAGAGTCCCAAACATATAATTTGCAAACTATGATTCAATAATAAAGCTTTCAAAACATGTATACCATATTTGGCAAACTTTGCAAATAAACTTGATCACAAGTCAACTTTGTCCTTTTGAATATCAGAAAAAACATTTCCAAAGCTATTAACAATGTGAGGTGTCATTAAGGTGAAATTAAGCCAACTATGATGAAGGTATGTATGATAATACAATATATAACCCATTGAATCTCTAAATCTCACTTACAAATTTATAATCAAATAACAACTCGAATAAATATTCTTTTGAACAGTAATACTTTCAAATAAGAAATATACATGCATATATATATAGCACATTCCAAATAAAGTCTAAATCTTAAATCGAAGTATAAAACATATAGAGCCCTACTCAAGCATCATAATGCACAAATATAAATATATATACGTATATAGGTATTCCTCCGATAGGATTATTCTTATTAGTCCCACTCACCACTTTGACAATTTCGCTCCCTTGAACGCTAGTCCTCGGCTAGCTCTTTGCTTTAATCCAAAGCTTTTCCTCCTTGAGAAAGCACAAGAAACACCAACAAATTGTTAGCACAAAAGTCAAGCAAGAAACCCTAGGTTTCTTCTACCAAACAACTGTAATGAACTCTAGGGTTGCTCCACTCACACCTTAAGCTACTAAACAAAATTTAAGGGTTTAAGCTCCTCTCTAAACCAAGGAAACCAAGAATACAAGAAAACCTCACCGGAGCTACAGTAACTCAAACCTAGGAGATGAAAGATCTCTCTCAATCCTTCACCAAACCAAGGAAAATACAACCAATCAAGAATCTAAACTCAAGAACAACCACACACCAAGGATTTCTCACCAAGAACTCAAGAAGAACCATACCTCCAAGCTTCTCAAAACTCCAAGGAGATCTTCACAAGGAAGGATGAAGGAGATCCTCAAGCTTCACTAACAAAGAACAAGGAGGAGAACAAGGTTCAAGCTCCAAACTAAACCAACTAACAAACCCTAGGCTCATTCAACCAAGCAAAAAAGAAGGAAGGAGTGAAGAAGAGCTTACCTTTAACAAACAAAGGATTGATTTGCAAGCTCCACAAACCAGCCCAAAAACTCCTTTAAAACCAGCCCTAAACTCTAAAGAAAAGTAGAAGAAGAGAGAAGGAAGGGATGAGGGGATTTTGGGAGAAGAAAGGAATGAAAAACACCTCAAAAGAGGTTTAAAAAGCCAAAACCCGTGCGTGTGTGGGCTGGTGTGCGGCCCGCGCAGTGGCCACACACCCCACAGCCTGGGATGTGCGGCCTGGTGTGTGGCCCGCACACAAGCTGCACACCCCTCTGCCTAGGGTGTGCGAGCCGCACAGTGGCCGCACAAACCACTAGAATGACTGTGCGGCCTGTGCACAGCCCACGAGCCTCAAAATTGGCTGAAAACCACCCCGAAACCCTCGAGAAGAAGCCACGAACTACAACCAAGGAGAATTCAACTAAAACACCAAACAAATAACCAAGAAAAGATCGAAACAAATTGCTCTACACAAGAAAGGAAAAGGACTGAAACACCACACAAAATCCTTTGCAAATTTTCCATTCCATTACAAAGAGATGGCAATTCTATTGCAAAGTTGAAACGGTGGAATTCCGTTGCAAATTGTCCATTGTAAAATCATAATTTAATTTTTCATTGCAAATGCCCATTGCAAATAGGTGGGAAGTTCATCCTTGTCTCAAGGCTGTGAAGAGATAAAGGGGGTTTTCAATGTTCTTATTTATTCTTCCCACATTGATTGGATTATATAGGCATGATCTTCTCTAATAGACAACTAACTTGTTGGTGTTTGGGCATGGATAGAACCTAGGGTTTATATTTTGATTGACATTGGTTGTAGACTTTGTAGTTTTTATATTGATTGATTTATTGCAATCTATTGATGTTAAATTCAATTGTGTGTTTCAATTGTCTTCAATTCTATTGTAGCAAAAACCTAGAATTCACGATTGATGTACTTGTGTGACGAATCAAATGATCCACCTAGTCCAGGACGCCATTCTATTGATGTTTAATTCAATTGTGTGTTTCAATTGTCTCAGTTCAACTAGATTGCAAGATTTTGTGCAACCTTGTCCAGGACCTAACAAAATCCCAATGTAAGTCTATACCCAAACACCATTCTTTCATCCTTGCTTTGTCGTATTATCTATTTGTATTTATGAGTCTTAGTCTCTATTTTAAATTTGCAGCCCACATGTTCGATTAGGTTAATTGTCGGCTTTTGAATTAGTGCTAATATTCTCTAGTTCTTCATGGATTGACAACCCTGATTTAACACTCTATACTACTTGATCTACATGTACACTTGCGTCTAGTAGGTGACTGTAGTCTCTATCAGAGATTCACTGTATTGGACACACCATGTGTTTATATTCTCTAAAAATTATGGGACCTTGATTAAGATGGCTCATAACTCTTTCATATATATCTTGTCAGTATATAATATTGCACAAATTAACAACAAACCAAAAGAGAAGATGAACCAACAGTGTTGACAAAGAGAATATTGAAAATATGCAACTTTTACTTTTAAGATTTTAAAAGAATATCCCATATAACTCAGGTTACTCTGAGAACTCAAATTCAAGTTTATTTTAATTCCATGTCATGCCCTAAAATTTTAATTAGTATATATAACTCTTATGATTATAGATAAGTGGAAAATATGGAACATCTGTCTTTAAAATTTTTTTCTTAAATTTTTAAAATAAAAATATAACTCCTAGAATGTTTGTCATGGTTATTGCCACTATTCTACTCGCACGGTGGCAAATTATGTGGCAAACAAAAATATTTTGCACAGATTTTGGCTCAATCTTGGGCAACCAGTGGCAAATTATGTGCCAAAATGAAAATTCTTATTATTTTTTAAATATTGATTATCAAATTGTAATAAAATTGTGTTTCATTTTTGTGAAACATTTGAGATTACTTGAAGGGTGGAGAGAGGATGTATGCAATCGTTATTAATTTCATGTTCAGTTAATGGGAGGTTCACTATAGTTGCCAACATGATGCTTGATAAGTACTTGAAAGTGCATATGTTACATATCTTTTATACTATATTTAGCATGAGATTTCACATGTTTAACACCAAACTAGTACATAATTTCATTCTTTTGTTAACCACAAGCTTTTATTCCATATTAGGACCAAATAAGTGAATATGGGGTGTTTTGAAGCAAAACAGATCAACTTGCTGAACCAGACCATCACCACGGCTCACAACGATCATGCTAACGGCCATAGTGACATCTCACCACGGTTGTTGTCCAATCCTATCATGACCATTATCAAGCCGTGTCAATGTAGAATCAACGAGAGAATACAAAAGTTATAGTAGCCTCCACAGTGGCTATTGTGAATAATCACAATCGTGAACAATCTACACAAGGCTGGGAAAGACCGTGCCAGTATGTGACTTGAAGCCCAATCAATAACTTACTCACCACGGGCTCCATAATGAGTATGGTGAGGCCGTGTCGGACTCAATATTATAAAAAACCTAGGGTTTACTATTAAGGAAAGATTCATCGTCATCTTGACAATCTTAAGATCCTCTCAACCTCAACCATTGGAGATCTATTGGAGGGAGTTAGTTTAGTAATTCTTTATTCCTTCTTCTTATGGATTGTCATTATTTTAATCTTTATTCTTGATCCATAGGAGCCCAATTCAAGGGGAATTGTTTGTCTAGGTACCTTGATTATTGCTTATGAACCTTTATTGACAATTTAATTGATCTTTCTAGTTATTTGTGATTCATTGCATGTTTGCATGTCGATTATTTTGTTGATGCATGATGAAAAGATCTCACGTATTAGAACATACATATTTTGTTAGATCTATTCATGCACTAAGAGATTAGGTATTGCTAGATTTCAGGATTAGGAATGGATTTTACTTTTTTAAGACAAATTCTTGTTCTTAAGGCAAACATAGGAGGCTAGGATAGGAACAGATTTCATCTTAAGTTCCTAGTATTTCAGGCCTAGTTGCCAAGAGATTGGGACCAGTAGGCCTTTGAATTCCCTCGGTCCAATACTAGAACATTATTATCATAATTTAACATAGACCATAAGTAATTTTTAAGAAAACTTTCATACAATAACCAACTTCTTCCAATTGCGCTTAACGACCCTTAATTGTATTATCTAATAAATTTGTGGAAGAAATAGGAGCCTCTCACCATTCCCTGAGGAATATGACCCTCATGCTTACCCACGAGGTATTACTTGATGACCCGTGCACTTGCGGTAATCACAGACTTAATCCTATTTACACACACCCAACGTTTGTGGAGTTTTGGGGGCCATTACCGGGGATTGCCCAGTCAAGAGATTCTATAAAAACTCGTAGCTTAGCATTTTAGCCATTTATTCTTTTGTTGTATTTGTTGATTTTATTATTCTTTTTATCCTTCTTCATATCTACTTTCTTTCATTTTTATTAAACTCATTTATTCCTTGTTTTGCAAGGAGTTTTTGATGTCATACAAGGGCTATGACAACTACTATGTAGACTTTTTGCAATCCTATGTATGCCCAACATATCACACAAGACACTATGATTGTTAAACCATGATGAGCAAAGGTATACACTGGGGGAAATCTAGTTAAGTGTGGGGTAAAACACTGGAAGCTACTACTATATCCCACCTCAAGAGCCATTGTAGAATTATCCCCCAAGTTTTTAATGTGAGCAATCTCAAAGAAAGAACTTTACTACTGAGGAGATATTGACAAGATTTATGCTATATAATGATGCCAAATTGAAGCCTTTGATGCCCACACTCACTAGTATCCTAGCATCTCTTCATAACTTGGAAAACCAAGTAGGAGAACACCTTAAGGTAAATATTGAAGAACAATGGAGTTATGAGGTTGAAGTAGAAATCCCATCTAGAGATGACATTGAAGAAGAATAGAGCAATAAAGAAATTAAGGTAGAGGAGCATAATGGTGTAGACAAAGACAATAGGGTAGAAGTAAAAGAATCGATGACATCCGAACAAAAATTCTACCACGAAGTTGATCAGTGCGCAAAAAGTAGAAGGAAAGTATCCGAGACAACTAAAGAACCTAGGAGGATGCTTATTGACACAACCCCTTGCGTGTATCCCGCAAGTCCACGGATTGTCGAAGTAATAAAATACCCTGGTGAGTGGGTAGTCGTATCCACAGGGAATAGTGTTCAGAAACAAGCGTTATCACTATTTTAGCTATAAATGGAATCAATGGTAAGAGAAATCAATATGTATATATATATATAAGAAAGTAAAAGAGTGCAAAAAGGGCAATAAAGGCACGAGAGGTAATCGATATAAAGATGGGGTACCCGGACAAAGCTCCCCCTAGGACTAATGCTTCTAGTGTAAGACTAGTATTATACCCTCTAATTGATGTTTAATGAGTCGTGAAAATCCTTAAGCACAAGGTCCCAAACCTAAGGTCAACCGTAACTAATCCCACACTATACCTGGCTCTTGACTTCTCTACGACCCTTGACTCTCGATGACTTGTCACCTAAGCCCCAGGGGAGTACATCATACTAATGCCTAGCACCATGTGAAATTGCATGGAGTTCTAGGGATTCCAAGTGAAAGACTCTATCCCTAATTATAGTTCTAACTCTTTGGTCCATGTGAAAGAACCCTAATCTAAGTTAAGCCCCAGTCCTAGGATTCACTCAACTCTTCGCAAGGGAGTTCATCTCCTAGTACTTCACTCTACTTCGATCGCGATTAACTCTTGGGATACAGAGGTAGGGAAATTCATACCGAAAGGGAAAGGGGATGCTCCGCTACCTCTCGACTCACCCTCTCAACCCTCTCCAACCTTGTGTAGTCTAATCCTATAGAGGTTGTCACACCCTCAAAAGATAACCTAATAGATTCTTAACCCTAGTGTCACGGCTAAGGGAAAATCTCATACAATCAGCATGCAAGATTGGAACTCCATAAGAAAACATCAAATTAATAAAGCATAATAAAAGTTATAGAAACAAAAACATCCTAGGGTTTACAAGTCCGAATACCCACTAGGGTTTAGCTCTGCATGGAGCAATACAAAGTCAATAAAGAATTTAAGAACATATGCATGAAAACCATAAAGAAAACCCCCTTGTAGATTGTATCGATAGTCTTGTGGAGCCGCACGTCTTCTTAAACGAATCCCTTGTCAAGCCTAGGGCACACCTCGCCGAATCGATACCAACGAAAGCTCACCCAATAGCTTTCTTCCAATGGATGTCGATGTCGATGCCATATAATCGCCTCCAAAGACCTCTAAGAACCTTTCCAAACCCTAGCCGAAAGCCCCCCAAAAGATAGGCAAGAGATAAAAGGGGAGTCCCCAAATAGATCTGAAAACGGGCTATTTATAGCCTAAAATCGAGCTGAAATCAAAGTTCCACACGCCCCTATGGATTTTTGACATGACCCCTTGCGTGTATCCTGCAAGTGCACGGGTTGTCGAAGTAATAAAAGTTACCCTGGTGAGAGGGTAGTCGAATCCACAGGGAATAAGGATTTAGAATATGAGATTTCACTAATTAAGCTATGTGGTGTATGGAAAAGCAATATCTGGATCAATGAATGAATGTAGAAGTAACTAGAATAAAAGACAATAAATTAAATAGAAAGATGGAAGATCAGAAAGTGCAAGTAAAAGAGAATAGAGAGGACTAGCAGTGAATAAAATAGGGTATCCGGACAAGCTACCTCTAGGATCTATGCTTCTAGTGCAGGACTATGCTATTATACTTTCCTATTGATGTTAATTGAGTCGAGGAAATCCTTAGACTCACGGTCCCAAACCTAAGGACAACCGTGACTAACCCCATCATTATGCCCCGGTATTAGGACTCATGTCACCCTTCACTCTGTCGCTCGCACAACTAAGCCCCAGGGGAGTATATCTACCTAAACCTCACACTACTTGGGATTGCTTTAAGCTCTAGAGATTCCTAGTGGTAAAACCTGTTCCTATGTGTAGTTCTAACCCTTTGGTCCAGGTGGAAGAACCCTAGTCTAAATTAAGCCCCAGCGCATAGGATTCACTTCAACCCTTCACTCTGTTACTTGCGTAACTAAACCCCAAGGGAGTTTATCTGCCTAGCACTTCACTCTATTTCGACAGCCATGAAATCATGGAAACGGAGGTAGGGAGAAACCACATCGAAGGAGAAAGGGGTACATCGCTACCTCACAACTCTCCCTCTTAACCCTCTTCAATCTTAAGTAGTCTAACCCTAAAGGAGTTGTCACACCTCCAAAGGGTAACCTAAATTATTCTCAATCCTAATGTCACATCTAAGCGAAAACATTAGCAAGATGAACTTAAGATTGAAACTCAATTTTTATTCATCAATAATGGAAAAGCATAATAGCAATGTCAAAGAAACATAAAAAACCCTAGAGTTTACAAGTCTGAATACCCTCAAGGGGTTTAGCTCCTCATGGAGCTATACATGTTCATCAAAATAGAAAAGAAAGTACAAATCAAAGACATTGATGAAAACCCCCTTGTATATGGTGTGGCCATGGTCTTGTGCGGCCGTCGAACGTCGGTGACGATGCCGATTACGCGCCCTAAACCTCCACCAAATCCTCTCTGAAACCCTAGCCGCACTCCCCAAGTTGAAGAGAAAGGTAGGTCAAAAGATATCCCAAAAGGTCTCCAAAATCCCTTTTTATATCGTTGAATCGCGGCTTTAAAATAGGACTTATCGGGGGCTTCACACGGCCGTGTGGAATTTCCACATGCCCGTGTGAATTCTCTGAAACCCTGATTCTTGGCAGAAATTGAACAGTAGCTTGCTACATTGTTTTGCTACAGTAACAAGCTACAGTGCTGCTACATTAACTCGCCGAAACGCTACCGGATCCGTTGTTCTTCATCGAGGCCATTGATTTGGGCACACAAACAATGGTAAGTCGTGCCGATTGCTTCAAGTCTCCTTCTTAGTAAAGTTCTTCTAAGCTACACGAGTTAGACTTGTTGTGAATGTGACTGCCTTTGTGCCCTCCAAAGGAGGTTGGCACACACTCACAAGTCCAAGCTCGTGCCTTGTTCCGTACTTGGTCCGAAAACTTCCCAACATCGGCGAACATGACCTAATTTCATTCTTCTTCTCCAATTTAGCTCCACAAACCTTCAATGCACAAGAATACACAAATGCACGCTATTTAGTGATAAAACCTGATAAAAGATATGCTCAATGTAAGATAATAACACTTCGCGGTACTATAACGCAAGCACTTATCAATTTTCCACACGGCTTGCAGAATTTCCACACGGCTGTGTGTTAATTCCACACGGCCGTGTGGAAATACTGTTTTGCTGATTTTCGACAGACTATGAACACTAACTTGCTGCAGTAACTGCTACAGTACTTCGCCGAAATATTCCCGAATTCATCGTTCTTCATCGAGACCATTGAATTGGCCACACAATCAACAGTAAATCACGTCGCGTCTTCACTTGAAACACATTGACGAAGCTCTTGATAATGTTGCACAAGTCGGAACATGTGAGTGTGACTGCCTTTGTGTCCTCCAAATCACGTATTCACTCGACCCCAATTAGAGTTTCGCACACACTCACATGTCTTTAACCACAACTTGTGCCATGTTCCTTGACAGGTCCAAGAACTCCCTCAACAATCAGGTTCATGACCTATTCTTGCTCCTTCTTCTTTAAATCTTCTCCACAACCCTACAATACACGAAAGAACACAAATACACACTAATTAGTGATTAAATCTGAGAAAAGTAATGCTCAATGTAAGACAATAATACTTCGTATTACTATGACACAAACACTTATCACTTATACTATCCAAGGATGTACCAAAGCCGGCATTTGCACAATTCTCACTACAAACTGTTCCCATGGAGGCCTAAAGGTAACTTGTTTGAAGCCTCCACAAACTCATTACCCGGGTAGGTAAGTCTTTCATTTTTAGAAAGTAGTTATGCAAGGTCCAACTAGGAGGATCAAACCCTTTACTAGCCTTGTTAAGGTAAAGACAAGTATGTCAGGCTCGTGACGTAAAACAAATGCTTCTTGGGATGCAACCCAAGTAATTTCCGTGGTTTTTAGTTTTCTAATTTTAGCTTTTGTTGTCCATTTTTGTTTTGAACAAAAAGTGATGCTTGATTTAATGGTTTGAAGTTGAGTCATATTTATGCATGGAATCTGTATATGGAGTTTATTTCATGCTTAGGAATTGTTTTCATGGTGTTTTGTATAGAGAGATTGATAAGTGCTCGTGTTATAGTAATATGAAGTATTATTGTCTTACATTGAGCATTACTTTTCTCAGATTTTATCATTAATTTGTGTGCTTTTGTGTGCTTTTGTGCATTGTAGGGTTGTGGAGCCAATTTGGAGAAGAAAGAAGCAAAAATAGGTTATGTTCGCCAAAGTTGAGGAGTTCTCGGACCAAGCAAGGAACAAGGCACGAGTCTAGACTTGTGGGTGCGCACCAATCTCCATTGAAGGGGCACAAGGGCAGTCACATTCACAAAAGTCTAACTCGTGTAGCATTGGAGAACTTCGCCAATGAAGAGAAATGAAGTAATCGACATGATCTACCATTGATTGTGTGCCCAATTCAACGGCCTCGATAAAGAAGATGAATTCGGGAGCATTTCGGTGAAGTACAGTAGCAGTTACTGTAGCAAAACCTTGTAGCAAGTTACTGTTCATAGTCCGCCGAAAATCAGCAAAACAGAGAATCCACGCGCCCATGTGGAAATTCCACAAGGGCGTGTGAAACCCCAATTTCAGCCTATAAATAGCCCGTTTTCATATCTATTTGGGAACCTCCCTCCCCCCCCCTTCTTCTATCTCTTGCCTATCTTTTGGGGGGACTTTCGGCTAGGGTTTGGAGAGGTTCTTGGTGGTCTTTGGAGGCAATTATACGCCATCGGCATCGACATCCTTTGGAAGATAGCTATTGGGGAGCTTTCATCGGCATCGTGGAGAGCTAAACCCTAGCCAAGGTGTGCCCTACGGTTGACAAGGGATTCGTGGAGAAGACATGCGGCTCCACAAGACCATCGATACGATCTACAAGGGGGTTTTCTTTATAGTTTTTATGCATATGTTCCTAAACTCTTCATTGACTTTGTATTGCTCCATGGAGAGCTAAACCCTAGTGGGTATTTGGACTTGTAAACTCTATGATGATATTGTTTCTATGACTTTTATTATGCATTCTTAATTGATGTTTTTAATTGAGTTCCAATCTTGCATGTTAATTGTATTGATTTTCCCTTAGCCGTGACACTAGGGTTGAGAATCATTTAGGTTATCCTTTAAAGGTGTGACAACTTCTATAGGATTAGACTACCCGAGATTGGAGAGGGTCGAGGGGTAGCTAAACGTCCCCTTTTTCCCTTCGTTATGATTTTCTCTACCTCCGTGTTCCAAGAGTTCTTTGCGGTCGAAGTAGAGTGAATTGCTAGGAGATGGACTCCCCTAACAGAGTGAAGGGTTGTAGTGAATCTAGTGCTGGGGCTTAACTGAGACTAGGGTTCTTTCACCTGGACCAAAGGGTTAGAACTATACTTAGGGACAGGGTCTTTCACTTGGAATCCCTAGAACCCCAAGCAGTTCCACGTAGTGTGAGGCTTAGGATGATGGACTCCCCTGGGGTTTAGTTGACAGGTCAACGAGAATTAAGGGTCGTAGTGAAACTTAATACCGGGGCATAATATTGAAACTAATCATGGTTGACCTTAGGTTTGGAACCGTGTGCTTAAGGATTTCCACAACTCATTAGACATCAATTAGAGGGTATAATACTATTCTTGCACTATAAGCATTAGTCCTAGGGGGAGCTTTGTCCGGGTACCCCATCTTTATATCGATTACGTCTCTTACCTCTATTGCCCTTCTTGTATTATTTTACTTTCTTTTCTATCTATACATATTGATTTCTCTTACCATCGATTCCATTTATAGCTAAAATAGTGATAACGATTGTTTCTGAATACTATTCCCTATGGATACGACTAGCCAACTCACCAGGGTATTTTATTATTTCGACAACCCGTGCACTTGCGGGGTACACACGCAAGGGGTGTGTCAGAGATTCCATAGTTTTTCACTATTTACATCACAGCGTGCATTATACACCTATTATGCACCGGTTATGATGTTCAGTAAGAAAGTTGTGGTTTTCTGGAAAATTGAGTGAGTCTATCACGCTCTCACAACCACTGTTTCTATGGTCATGGTGACCTGTAACAACCTTTTTTTAGAGCATGCTTAATCTTTGAATATTTCAGTGTACTGGCATGACAAAACCATGCCCATGGTGAGGTTGTTATGAGCATAATGAGCACTAGAATGACCATGATCAACATTTAGAAACCTTCGAGCCATAACTAAGTTGACAATGGCATCATAAGGGCCCCATAATGAGTGTTGTGCCCCTAGGAATTGAAACGATGAACAATGGACATTATCTGCCTTCTATAAAGGCCATTGTGAGAGGTTATAGGTTTCCTACCGGCCGTCTCTTGTCTTTTCTCACTCAAACTTGGGTTTTCTCTCTTTTTCTACACCAGAAATCTTTCCCTTGCACTCAAAGTCCTGGCCTGAGAGATCTCCTAACCTTTCTAGCGAGTTTTACACATTGAATCTTCATTTTCCACCCTGGATTTTTATCTTCCTCTCGGCCAAACTTGTAGGAAACTCAAATCTTATCCAAATCTTGTTTTTATTGTGATTTAATGGCATGTGAATGTTTATAATGCCATGGTGAATGCTTTTATTTGAATTCCAATCAAAATAAACCATGTATGCAAATTTTTTTTCACCACATTCAGGCTTCATAATGGTCATTTCGTGATGAACAATGACCGTTGTGAAGATTGCTTTGTTCAAATTCCATAACTTGGGGCAAATGAGCCACAAAGGGAATTGTTAGCTCATTGTGAACTTTCTCCTGCTCATTTTGCCTTGCCAAAATTTGGCAATGGGGTCTACCCATTATCAACAGAATGTTGCCCCATTTTAGGATATAGTGGACACACCAAGGGCGTTGTACTCACGTGGTGACCTGAAAAAGTACACAACGGAGCTGCTGACTCACACAACAAGCTATTGTGTCCCTGTTGTTCATTTCCATAGGGTTACCACAGCCTTGAAAATGGGCGTGTTGAGACAGTTATGGTGCACCTGTTATCCATTTTTTCTTTGTTCTTTTTGTATTCTATTGATTGATTATCGTATTCTTTGTGAATTACAAGATATGAGTCAGAAGAGACATCTAGCCATTCGCAAGTGGAGGCCGCGAAGAAGAAAAAAACTGGTGAGTCTTCTCGGCTGGCGATTCCAAAGTTTAGAGACCCTAAGCACAGAGCTGGATATAGATGGCACGTGGACCAGTGCTTCATCGAAGGACATATGATAGACTGGCTGACACTTGAGAGGATCAATCTCGCTGATAAGGTATGAGACCTGATATCTATGCAATGATCGGACTAGTTCTTCGGCATCGACAAACTGATATATTGGGAGCTAATGATGGAGGTGATGAGCCCTCAGTGAGATTCTCCTCATCCCAGAGATTAGATGTGTTAACCCTTGCACAATGATCTACATCGGTATAATATGCTATATTAAAGAGGAATCAAAATAAATCACAATTTCTAGGAAACAAGGGAAGCATGGGTGTGTTTTTTATGAATCACACCAGTGTTTTTAAGAAAGCACCCTCCTGCTTTTTAGGGAGCACACACATGCTTATCCGAAAGCACCCTCACGCTTTTCGGAGAGTGCACCCATGCTTAACTGCACACCCAAATTTTTTTATTGGAAAGTGCATGCCCTTAAGCAAGGGCATGCTATGCCCGTGGTCAGCATAGGAAACTCTCCATACCTCAAATTAACAAGTTTTTTTTCAAGGTCTACATGCTTGGCCTATAACTCTAATAGTATACAAAACAAATATGCAATGAAAATATTGAAATACATCAAGAATCGAATCAAAGAACAAATCAAGAGCACCACCAACTGAACAAAGAAAGTGCAATAAAACAACTAAACTAGAGCAAGAAAAGCACAACAAAAAAAAATCAACCAAAACTTGGGTTGCCTCCCAAGAAGTGCTTGTTTAACGTCACTAGCTTGACGTACCTGATTACTTACCTTAAGAGGGATTGAAAAGAGTGTGCTCCTCTTGACTACAACTTGCATAGCTGCTTCCAAAGAATGAGAAATGTTCAAACTTACTAGGGAAGTCTTTGAGAATGGCAGTGTTAAGCTTCATGACATATGATGTGATTGTAGGAGTTGTCTTTGTCTTCATGTTTCCACCATCAACTTCTTTTGACCACTTCTCTAGCTCACTCTTTAAAGTTAGAAGCATTAAGCATCGACTCTTAGGCCTCCAAGGGAACAACTCGGGACAAGAGTTGTTCAATTTCAATGTTGGAGGGTTCAAAGATTGCTTCAACCATTTTGTAGAACCATTGTCTTTATCTTCACACACTCTCTTTCTATTCATCCATCCGTACTTGTCAAAAGAGGTTGTGTATTCAAAATCAATGATGTATGTCTCATTCACCTCTTGAACTTTTGTTTTCTCCCATGTTTCCTGAATTCACTTGTTGGTGGTGTGTGTTCTACAATAAATGTGACCAACTCTTGATTTTCTCTATCCGAGGGAAGTCTCTCGTTTGCCAGGCCTTATTTCTCCATAATTGGAACTAAAACCTCCTTATGTTTCTCCCAATTCACTTGGTTGAATTGATTGTGGTCACATGAGACTTTTCTAGCATAGGATCATGAAGTAGCCCTATTGAATTCTACACATAAGCTTCATAATTTCCACTTCCTTGCATGTCCCAAGTCTCAACTGGAATTGGAGTTTCTTCCCTCAATTCATGAAAAGTATCACACCCAATTGCTTCGACATTATCATTAAACCCATCCAAAAATTGATTTTCAGCTGAAGTACTTGATTCCAGTGTGAGTGCCTCTTATGATATATCATCCTCCTACCTAAAAAACTCCCAAACTTCCATGGTAGGACCAATCTCAGATGGAGTTGACATATCTTGAGTTGGGAGTGGAGATTCTTCATAGAATGCAGAAGCTTCAAAGACAATGTTAGACAACTACACTTGATCTTCCTGAATGTTGGGCCATGTTTCCTCAAGCTCTTGTACCCTCATCTCAAAACAAATCTATCAAGCTTGGCTTTGGTTTGGAGTAGGTTATATGATGATTAAATGAGAGACATTCCTCCAACACTTGTGTCCTCATATAATTTACTTGCATGTAGTGTGTCAGTAGATCCACTAAACCTAGCTCGGGTTGAGAATAACTTGGATAATGATCAATTGAGAGACATAAATGATTCCCCAAGGATGCAAGCAATTCATTCATATCTTGACCCACCTGAAACAAAGAAAGAATCAGAGAATAAGAAACAAAACAAAAACAAAAGAATCAAATATGTACAAAAGAAATAAATAGCTAGATTACTAGAATCCTAACTTTCATAATAGTTGCCAATCCCCGACAACAGCACCAAAAACTTGATACGCCCTTTGCATAACAACAAATGCATAGGTCATACAAGTAGTAAAGTGTAGCCAATGGAATTGGGTAGTCGCATTTACAGGGACTGGTAAGCTTTCAGTACTCATTCTTCTAATATCTAGCTAGATAAAAAGGATTTAAAGATTGAAGTGGAACTAAGACTCGGCTAAGGTAAATATAGGACTAGAGGTAAACTAGGTGAGAATCACTAAGATAGAGTAGTGTCCAAGACTAATCCCCTTGACAAATGCATTGACTAGGCAATAATTGCATGTACATCTTCTCGGACAGTGGTGATCATCTACGGAGGGTTTGATAATGTATGTCCTCACTCAAGGCTCGGAGTAGACTCAACCCTTTCCCTGATGTGTGCCCTAGCTAGATGAATAAAGCTTATCCTCTGGACAGTGAAAATTCACTCTTAGGGTTAACATACACTCTTAACTGCAATTGCAACTACAGGGGACATGCACACCACACCAATGCTCACGCAGATAGTGGCAATCCTCATGTCGAGTTTTGTGACATACAAACATCAATGGCAATAAACATAAAGATGAATAATCAATATAAACAAAAGGGAAACCACAAGGAAACTCAATAATCACATGCACTAAAATCAACATATCAAAAGTTGAGGTCCATAATCCAGGGCACTGAATGATAGTTAGCCCCTGAGAGTTTTACAAACACATGAAATACTAAAGAAAACAAAAGAGAAAGAATCCATGAAACCCCCCTTTTTAGCTTCCCAAACAATTCCAACGGTGCTCTGATGAAGTCCCGCCAAAGTTGCTCTGCTCTACTTGGTGTCCTAGCACCTCAAATCCACCTACAATCCATCAACAATGAAGCTTCGCCACCGTCTCCCCTCAGAACTTGAAGAAACCCAAAAAAAATTCCCTTAAAAAGGCATTCCTGTGGCAAGCACAGCCACGCTCTCGGCAGTGCTCTTTACCATGCTCTTTTCAGGAGTCTTGGGATGAGTTTTCAGCACAAAATAATAAAAAACCAGTAAAACACATGGGTATAAGCATGGCGTGCTCCTGCTCGTGCTCTCCCAGCACGACCGTGCTAGGAGCACCGAAACTGTGATCTTCATGTGCTGAAAACTTTTGTAAAGTGCAGGGTTAGAAGCATAGGCATGCTTTCGCCTGTACTTTCACTGTGATTCACATTTTAGCTCTGTTTTGCACTGGATTTGTTAGAAAACTCATTCTTTTGTCCCAAGACCTAATTTCCTACACAATTAAACACAAAATACCCAAAGTAGCATCGATTTACAAGAAAATATGTGCTAAAAGACAAGCTAATCATGCAATAGGGTATGAAAAATGTCTATATAAAAGGCACTCATCATCTGCCCTTGAATGTGCAGCGTTCAAGTATCTCCATGCCATCCTATCGAAGACGTTGACTGATAGGGGAGACAACATAAGGGTCATTAACCTCTGTGACCTATACTTCCTCTGGAGCATGGTGGCTCGAGAGCCGATTCACATTGGCCATGCCCTTGCCTACCAGTTGTGTCACCAGGCTCACGACCCTAGGCTGCTGACCATCTTTCTTGGTCCTTACATCACCAGACTTGCACGGGGTCTGGGCTTGATTGATCTCTGCATAAGCATGAAGCCGCTCGGAGTCACCACTATCCAGGCTATGCCCTTGATAGAGCATTGGGATACACCCCAGGGGGTGCAGCATTAGGTAATCCACAAGTCAAACTCTGAGTCTTCGAATGATGAGAAGTCTTTCCCTAAGACCACTACTACCGTTGTTCCTCCCCGAATGCAGCTCCAGCTACTGCTATTACATCTACTCTCCCGACTGTGACACCGATTCCATCTATCCCACCGATGATTGAGGTGGGTTAAGTGAGAATCAATGGGCTTCTTTGACAGATACTGGCACATCTGCAGCGTCGTGACCCTCCATCTACCCTGACACCTACTTCACTGACCTTTACAGCTCTAGTGATGCCGGAGTCTCCTCTTACAAGACTACCACCAGTCTTCCATCACTCTTACATGACTCCAGAGCTCTCGTGCCGATATCAACCATTTAGATGTTTTTTTCATCACTTTTGTATTTATTATATTCATTTGTATATTTTACTTTCTACTTCAGCAAGGGAATCTACCCTGATGATTTTAGTTATACATTTTGATCACAGTGGATTTTACTTTACTGCATCTTATTTTATTCTTGTGTTTAATTCTTTCCATTTATTTCTCTATCAGGGTTTGAGATGATCTGGTGTTGTTTTGTCCCGCACAATTCAGAGCCAGGACAAGGGTAACTCCATTGCCCTTATCAGTCCAACTAAGAAACCAAGTGAGTACTAGTGTCCACGCACTCTTTCAATTCTTTTATTTTATTTTGTTATCACTTACACTTGTGCATGCATGCGTACAGTGTGGACAATGCACATCTTTAAGTGTGGGGAGAGAATGTGTGTTTTCTTTGTTATTCTTTGTGAAATTCTTTTTCGAAAATGGTACTTGTTCTTTATAATACATGCTAGTGTAGACCTTTGAAGGCATTGCACTTACTTGTTGGAGTCTAGGAACATGATATATGTTAGTTTAGCATTTTTTTTTTCTATGTTTCTCAAGAGTTAGAATGCTTTGCAAGTTTTTGCTCTATCATGTGTCCATTTTAAATACACTTTGCACCTTATGACTGGAAAGTAATATTTAATAGTATGGGTATCATTAGTTCTATTTATTTTCCTATTTTAGTTTAAAGTATATTTACAACAGAAAGAGCTACCTCTTTTGCAGTGTGTAGTTGCTTCCAACAAATCGGATACAAAAGTAAGCCCTAGTGGGAGAGAAGGCTGCCTACTGTGAAGTATGAAAGCTACTTACTGTGGGAAAAAAGTGTGTTCATGAATAAAGAGTTATGAAAAATATAGAGTTATACTGAATAAAACCCCGAAAAGTTTTTGGCAACACAATCTATAATATAAGATAGTGGATCAAGAGACTGACACTTGGGATAGTATTTGTCACAGTAGAGTAGACTTATCTTGTCTATTTTCTTGAGGACTAGCATATGCTTAAGTGTGGGAAGTTTGATAAGTGCTTCAAAGTGCATATTTTACATATCTTTTATACTGCATTTAGCATGAAATTACACATGTTTAGCACTAAACTAGTACATAAATTCATTCTTTTGTTCACCATGAGCTTTTATTCCGTCTTAGGGCCAAGCAAATGAATATGGAGGTGTTTCAAAGCAAACCAAATCAACTTGCCGAACCATAGCACACCACAGCTCACAACAGCTATAATGACATCTCACCATGGTTGTTGTCCATTCCTATAATGACTGTTGTCAAGCCGTGTTAGTATAGAATCATAGAGAGCAAAACAAAAGTCATAACAACCTCCACAATGACCGTTGTGAATCATCACTACCATGACCAATCCACATAATGCCAGGAAAGACCATGCCAGGACGTGACTTGGAGCCCAAGCAACAACTTACTCACCAAGGGCTTCACAACAGCCTTGATGAGGTCGTGACGGACTCGATATTATAAAAACCCTAGGGTTTACTATTGAGGAGTTGTTCTTTTGCCCAATTTGGTAGAGCGTTTAGAGTTATGGAGACCTGTACTGCTGGAGATGAATTTTATCATGACAGATTCTGGTGAGTTTTAAGAGAGATTCAACGTGCATCAATGGTGGAGGGCCCATGAAGAGATTCGGCGCCGTATTGACAATCTTGGGATCATCTAAACCTCAACCATTGGAGATCTATTGGAGGGAGTTAGTTTAGGAATTCTTATTCTTTCTTCTTATGGATTATCATTATTTCAATCTTTATTCTTGATCCATAGGACCACAATTCGAGGGAATTGTTTGTCTAGGTATCTTGATTGTTGCTTATGAACCTTTATTGACAATCTAATTGATCTTTCTAGTTATTTGTCATTCATTGCATTTTTGCATGTCGATTATTTTGTTGATGCATGAGGAAGAGATTCCTACGCATTAGAACATATATGTTCTGTTAGATCTATGCATGTGCTAAGAGATTAGGTATTGCTAGATTCTGGATTAGGGTTGGATTTGACCCTTCTAGAGGAATTCTCGTTCTTAAGGCAAACATAGGAGACTGGGATAGGAATATATTCCATCTTAAGTTTCTAGTGTTTCAGACCTAGTTGCCTAGAAATTGGGATCAGTAGGCCTTTGAATTTCCCCGGTTCAATACTAGAACATAATTATCATAATTCAATGTAGATCATAAGTAATTATTAAGAAAACATTCATACATTAACCAACTTCTTCCAATTGTGCTTAGCGACCCTCAATTGTATTGTCTAATAAATTTGTGAAAGTAAACTTAAGAAACACCATAGACTTTTAGGCTAATGGTTAAACGAAAAAGAAGTAATAGGACCTCTCGCCGTTCCTTGAGGAATACAACCCAGGTGCTCACCCATGTGGTATTACTTGACGACTAATGCACTTGCAGTAATCACAAACTTAACCTTATTTACACACACCAATCATCTATTAATGCTCAGATCAATCAAGAACATGGGTTCATATCTTCAATCCATGGCATTCTTACATAGTTTGCTATTTATTTTTTATTTCTTATTAGTGAGCTATTGGTAATGTTTATATTTGTGTATATATACAACGAATCAGATTTTTTAATGAGGAAAATAAAACTTGTGTCTACCAACATGCCCAAAAACGTGGAAAATTCTATGCCAAAGGAAATTATTTGGCACTGTTTTTGTCATGGTCTTGGGGACTCAATGCCAAATTCTGTGCTACACAAGATGGAGAATTAATTTATATAGTTTATTTAGAAAATAAAATTAATCAATTAGAACCATACCAAAACCCTTGCTAAAGTTTGTCATGCCAAAGGCCAAGTCTAATAGTCATGCTAAATATCCCATGACATGCAGTCATGCCAAAAATCATGCCAAATTTGCTTGTCATTTTACACTAACTTTGCCTTGGTTTTTTATCACAGATTTTGTCATGATTGTTACTGTGACAAATGTTGTTGTTTTTTATCCGTCACGGTTTTAGCATAGATTGTAGCTGCTATAACAAATACTATAACTAATTTGTTACGATTGTTTGCCCTTACTAAAGACCATAACAAATTTAGCACAGTTTATGTTTTCCTACCAAAATTCATGACAAGTTGGCATGGTTTTAATTCCATGCCAAATTTACTGTGCCAAATTCTTGTTTTTTTATTTGATAAATTATTATGTTATCAACATAATTGCAATTGGGACTATTTAACAAATTCAAATAATACACTATATAAAATTATGTTATCAACTAATCTAGGATCACTATTTCATGGGATCTTAAAAGAAAGAGAATGAGTTTCATTGATATATCCAGCTATATAAAATTATAAGTCTATAAAATTAGGCATAAATGATGAAATTATCCAGCTCAAAACAAAATTCCTAACAATAGAAAATAAATCAAGGAAGATACAGATAATATAATATACAGAGACCAAAACAAACTTTATAATTAATTTTCAAATTCCAAACAAATGTTAAAGAATAAAGACAAGGAGACAAGGCAACATGTACTAGAATGAATAAAATACTCTTATTTCACAAGAAAGACATCCACAGTAAGTCATAACACAGGCCTTTGGCTTTTAACAGAACTCAAAATAATTACAACAAGCTAAGTCTTGGACAAGCTTTGTCTCCAACAAGTTCCATACATTCCTTACAAAATGTACGCATGGCTTTAGCAAATTGATGTATGACTAAGCATTCACTAGTCCAACTAGGGGCCGAACCAGGATTAACTAGTTGCGGGGGGATGGGGGGCTATTGGTACAAGATAAAAAAAAAATTCTCCAATAAAATAACTATCTCCAAAATAAAATATGATTGCTGATTAAAATAACCATATTTTCAATACACATAAAAAGACCATAAAAAGGGTATCTACACAAGCGCAAATTAGAAATGTTGCCAATGATGGTGCCAGACATACAAGGTATGCGACTCAAAAGAGGTAGTTGCATTTGAATTTGTATTTTCTAAAGCGTTATACAATCACTTCATTATCAATAGTTGTAAAAACCTCAATCTCAAATATACTCAATTACTTTTATTATTTAATGTGGTTTGTTAATAAAAAATATTTCTAATAAAAAATAATAATCTTTTTATTAACATAATTCGAAAAGATATCATAAATTTTCTATTTTTTTTTTACCTTATAGATTAGATAAATAATAATTTTATGGGCCATTAGATATTTTTAATTATAAAAATAAAAAAAAATAGATGTAGAAAAAGGATTTAAAAGTGTTTTAAAAAATAATTTCGTAAAAATATCACTTTAAAATTAATTACATTGCATGGCATACATACACAAATCTAGAAATCATTTCTTTTTAGATAATTAGATAAATGAAGATTCTATATCAATTTTTATGATGATTTCAAATCTCAAAATGGTTTTCAAAAATAAAATTACTTTAATTTTGATTCACATGATATAAGTGCATTAATAGATAAATCAAATATGTGTTTCTCCTAAGAATTATATATATTATAATATATACATATATTTTCAAATAAAAAAATCAATAGCTTTTTTTTTTCCAAAGTCCCAAAATTAAAGGCCTCTCCCTCACAATCTCAAAGTTAAATCCTCTCATCATCATACGCTTTCTCATGAGACCGAGACCTTAACCTGCTCCGTTGTCCTATTCCTTGCGACTCACTTATGAGCCTTCAGCCTTGTGACTATGGAACAAAAGTTGTTGTTGAACAACTAAAAGTCTCATGAGAAAAATGGAGGATGGGGACGCATATAGTCGAGAGAAAAGGAATGGAGGCTGGCACGTTTCAGCAGTTCGGCACCTTGTCACAAGGGGGCTTTTTCTTCCAATAAACTCTGGTAGTCTCCCCTTGGTTCCGCCACTGAGTCCAACATCATCTATACCCTCCTCTATGTACCATGTAGAGCTTTGTCACAGTGCATTAAGTATTTTCTAGACCAAGTTCCTATCATAGCTTGATCAAGTATTGACCAGTGATTTGTACACCTCAACTACTCTTCGATCAATGTTTTGATTCAGTTGACTCTTGACCAATTCATTCAGCCAACTTCAGTTGCAACCAATGCAAATTATAATTTAGGTCTCTATATAAATTTAGAGTTTAAAGTAATGTACTAATCTTCTTTTGAGACTAAACATCAACCTAATTATTCTTTTTGTTTATGCTATATAAACTATATTTTTGTCTACTAGGCGAGAGAGGAAAAGAAAAGCTTGGTTTCAAGCAAAGAAGAGAAATGAGAAGAAGAAAAGAAGAAAATTACCACAGTGAAAATTTTGCTATAGTTAAAAATATTAAATTATTATTTTAAAAAATAATTATAGATAAATATTAGTGATGTATACAGATCTATAATATAATATAATTTTTATGTATATATTACTAACAACCATTGTTTCTCTCACAATGATTAATTAACATAGACTTCTCACTTCCCCACTAACACATATTTCTTCTTAAAAATTTGGGTCATCAATTTTAGCACCATTTGCATTTTAATAAAGATTTAATAGAACCCACAATTTTTTAAAAAAAAAATTATTCAACTAGGCGGCATATATAAAAACTCGGTGGGGGTTGAAGTACACGCTATTGTCTGTTATTATGAAAATTCAATGACGCAACTAACTGTTACTATATATATTCATGGTTTTGTTTCATCATGATGCCTTAACAAACCCTATGATCACTATTAAGCATGCATTTGCCTTCTAAACAACAAGAGAACAAGCAAAGAAAATGGCTGAAGTGCACACTCTCTCTAGATGTGTGGTCAAGGCTTCACAAACCAAAAAGAGGCAACAGAAGCAACAGGAGGTATTGCATCTCACACCATGGGATCTGATGTTAATCTCTCTAAATTACATCCAAAAAGGCATTCTCTTCTCCAAACCAGCTAACACTACAAATGATGGGGCTGTCTTTCATCAACCAGCTCAAGACTTCTTTGTCCATAGCTCTCGACCATTTCTATCTTTTCGCTGGCCGTCTCAAAATCGTTAGATATCATGAGGCCACACCACCATTTGTCACTATTTCCTTAACTTGCAAAGATGTGTTGGGTTTCAGCCCATTTGGGCTAGAAGAGAAATAAAATTAGGCTTTGGCCCAATATAAAATGAAAAAGAAAAAATACTGAAGCTATGCCAATTGATGGAAAGGACAAGGGCAAAGTGGGGTTTTCACAAGAAACCAACTTTGATGACTTTCTCTCATTCATTGGAGAGAAAGGATAAGGGTGAGAGGGTTAAGAGAGAGAGAGAAAAGAAACCAAGAAGAAGAGGAAGAGGAAGGTGGTTAGAGTTTGAGTAAGCAAGATGATCGGACGGCAAATCAGTGCCGGATCTTGCCCAAATCTCGGGTAGAGAATCCTTGCAGGTGGCTCTCCTAATCTACCGGGTTTGATCTTCCCTTAATCTCTTCTTGATGCGTTTATTATGTAGATCCATCCTTGTGATGATGCATGTGTTGTTGAGAATGAGCTCTCAACTTGTTATACTCTCATTATTGTAATCCTCTAGTTAGATAGAGAGAGCACCCTCTTGTATCTCCATTGATTGACATAGTGGAAGCTTTGTAAGAGGCTCTAAGGAGTCCCGTGGTTTTTCTCTCGATTCGAAGGGTTTTCCATGATAAAATTGTGTCTTGCATTGTTGTATGTTTTATCATCTTGGTCTCACAAGAATTGAGATGTTTTGTGCTGTTTGAAGCTTGAAGTATTGTAGAACTCTTTGGGAAGACTTTTAAAGCCCTAAGAAGGTTTTTGAAGGTTGGCTATGAAGCACGCGGACCATGCAGGTGTCGCCAGTGAAGTGCGCGGGGACGCGCGGAATTTTTGCTACAGCCCTGGTGAACATTGATTTGCTACAGTGCTCCATAAATAGTGTTTTGCTATAGTACTTGTTTTCCAGTGAAGCGCACGGGGTTAGTGCACGGGCCGCGCAGGATTGCCAATGAGGTGCACGGGCCGCGCAGGATTGCCAATATCGCGTGAAGCCCGCACATGAACAGTAATCGTGCTACAGTATCGTGAATAGTTCTTTGCTACAGAGACTTTCACAGTTTTTCTCACTGTTGCACAACCAGGAAACACTGAAAACCCCCCAACAAGTGGTATCAGAGCGTCAGGTTGACAAAGCCAATTCTTGTGAGCTAGAATGGAAGGACAAAGTTCTTGTGGAATGGTGAAGTTAACTCTTTCTAACTACTCTATTTGGAAGAGAAGGATGCAAGACTTGCTCATTATAAGAGATTTGTATCTCCCTGTTATGGGAAAGGCAAAGCCAGAAAAGATGGGTGATGATGAATGGGAGATATTGCATTTAAAAGCATCTGCCACGATCAGGCAATGGGTTGATGCAAGTATCTACCATCATATTTCTTAAGATGTAAAGGCTGATGAGCTATGGAATAAGCTAGCAGCAATGTATGAGAAAAATAGCTTCATAAATAAAGCCATAACCATCAGAAGATTGGTGAATTTGAAGTACAGAGATGGAAGGAGTATGACTGAGCATACTAGTGACTTTCAGGGCTTGGTGAACAAATTGACATCTATGAAGATGACTCTTGAAGATGAGTTACAAGCGTTGCTACTTCTAAGTTCTCTACCAGATAGTTGGGAAACACTGGTAGTATCTCTAAGTACTTCAGCACCTGGTGGGAAACTGACCATGGAAATGGTTTAAGAAAGCTTGTTAAGTGAAGAAGCCAGAAGAAAAGAGAAAGGTGAACCTTCTTCTGAAGCACTCATATCAGAAACTCATAAACAGTGTAGAAGAAATGCAAGTAGACTTCCACAGGGTTATGGGGACAGAGAACATCCAGAGGAAGGCCAAGAAGCAGGAAAAACATCAAGTGTTTTCACTGCAACAGAGTGGGTCATATGAAGAATTAGTGCAGATTCCTAAGGAAGGAACAGGGTGGAGGAAGTGAAAAAGAGAAGGAGACAAATACAGTAGCCGCAGAGGGTGACATCTGTGTTATCTGTGATGATATCTGTATCAGTCTTGTCAGCCAAGAGAGTGACTTGGTGCTTGACTCAGGAGTGTTATTCCTGTTGGGATTATGTCCTCGAATGCCAACGAGGATACTTGTATTAGGGCATTTCATTTATATTATACATTCTTATTATTATAGGCATTTATTTTGATATTCATATAAATCTTGTGATGGCATTATAATTAGTTTTGAATATCACAGTCCATGTGTATTAAGTTAAACCTTCTACTTTTTGTGGGATAAAGAAGAGAGCACTAGAAGGGTTTGGTACTTATACACTTAAACAGTTTGTAAATCGGGGAATCTTTAATTGGACATTAAAGATTCGTAAGGATTTGTATGACATATACTTTGACGAAGAGTGCTAGTTGAACACTATGGAATAGTGGGAGCATATGTCATAAATACATCACTGGGATTGGTGTATTCGAACATGACTCGCAACAATCCAATCACATGGGTTTTACTCTTTGACAATCAATGATTCAGATTGTTGGTTATGATCATATGAGTGGACCTTAGACCTGAGGTATCATGATCACAATGTACCTGTGACGTCTAGTCTGTTACTAGAGTCGTTAGGCTCAGTTTACCTTTTGGTAGGGCCAACCTCGAAGTGCGACTATGTCGGGCAAGTAGCAGTTGTGAGTGATCACCAAGAATGAATTCGTTCTCTCGGAAGTAAACGAGTTAGTATCCTATGCGATTATAAGTATGTGAGATTAGAGGACCTTGGCCAAGGCAGTCAAACTAATCGTGTGGGACACGAAGGGTAGTTTGGAAATCTCACCCTACTATAGCTATTTGCATATGATCGAGTTCAGTGAGTTTGACAATTACCATGGCTCTCACTCGGTTGGGATACAAGAACGAAAGGTTTATACACATATGGTAATCATAATCGAAAAGGTTCGTAGTGATCTACTCATTCGTGTTCGGTTGGGTTACGACGTGGGGCCACGGGGATGGCTAGGTATCACCCACGTTCTTTGGTATCCTCCCATTGCCAATCGGAACAAACCTAGGGAGTCACGCTTAAAGGGATAAAGAATCAATCTTGTTTTAGGGTGCAGGGGTAAAATTGTCAATTTACAATTTTACTTCATGGGATAAGTTAAATTGTAAATTGGTCTAGGATTTTTGTCTTGAGTTTAAATTTTGATTTAAATTCGATGGAGTTGAATAGATAATCAAAATTATAAGGACCAAAAGACAAAAATAATTTTAGTTAGATTAGGACTCATATTTCTAATAGAACTTCTATGATGATGTTTATCATATTATGAAGGTTCATATTTCGAATAGGACTCATAATTGAATAATGTTTATCATGTTTTATGAAGTCTCTATAAATATGACTCCTCTCTAACCCTAGAAAAGATCAATCAATTCTCTATTGAGAGAATCCCCAAGCTCTCTTCCTTTCTAACTCTAGCCGCCTTTTTGGAGAAGAAGAAGAGATAGTTTCCTAATCCTGGAGTGTGATCTAGAGGTGTGGGACCTTCGTTCGACGCTAAAAAGATCTACGGCAGTCCAAGAAACAAACTCAACACATCAAAGAAAGTCTTTCAAACATTACGAGGTAATATTCTAGGCCTTTGTAATTAATTAATTAATTAAAATTATGGTGTTCATTAAACCAATTAGACTATATCACAAGTTTATTATTGCTTCCGCATGTTTTTGATGATATCTTTGATTTTTGCGATATAATCCAACAATTCCATGTTACTCCTCATGATGAGATCTTTACTTCTTACTCCAGTGGTGACTTTGGGAATGTGATGATGGGGAACAATACTACATCAAAGATTGTGGGTATTGGAGATGTTTGGTTGGAGACAAACCTTGGGGACAAGTTGCTACTCAAAGATGCCAGACATGTTCCAAACATGAGCCTAAACCTAATATCCACAAGCAAGCTTGATGATGAGGGCTTCGTCAGTTGGTTTGGTGAAGGCAAATGCAAGCTCACCAAAGGCTCCCTAGTGGTTGCTAGAGGAAAAAAGACAGACAAACTCTATGTTTTGCAAGCACGGCTTCACAAAGGAAAGGTGAACTCAGTTATGAAGGGTGGAGACATTGAGCTTTGCCACAAGAGGCTTGGCCACATCGGCAAGAAAGAATTGCATCTTCTCACTAAGAACAATGTCTACCCAACTTGCAAGGTATGACTCTTAAAGCTTGTGATGATTGCTTGGTGGGAAAATTACATAGAGTTGTTTTTCAATCATTTTCCCCTTGTTCAAAGTCATGTATTCTTGATTTAATTCATACTAATATATGTTCCATGCAAGAGAAAACCCTTGGAGGAGCACAATATTTTGTGACATTCATTGATGACCACTCAAGGAAGGTGTGGGCCACTGCTCAGAAGACCAAAAATCAATTGCTGATGCTTTCAAGGAGTTCCATCTCAAAGTTCAAAAAGAGACAAGGAAAAAGCTAAAAGCAGTCAAGGCAGACAGTTGTGGTGAGTACAGTGGACAGTTTGAAAGATATTGCAAACTCAGTGGTATCAGGCTTGAGAGGACACCTGCCAAGACACCTCAGTTGGATGGTGTGGCAGAGATGATGAACAGGGCAATAGTTGAGAGGATCAGATGTATGCTCTCTCATGCAAAGCTGCCTAAGCCCTTTTGGGGGAGGCAATGAGGACTGCAGTGGATTTAATCAACCTTTCTCCAGTACCTAGTTTAGACAGTGGTGTACCAGACAGGGTTTGGACTGGAAAAGATGTTTTCTACGATCATTTGAGAGTGTTTGGCTGTAGGGCCTTTGTTCATGTTCCTGAAGATGAAAGTCCAGGCTTGATGGTGTTGAGGCAAAGCCATGTGTTTTCATTGGGTATTTCCATGATGAGTTTGCATACAGGCTGTGAGATCCTGTAAACAAGAAAATTGTTAGGAGCAGAGATGTGGTATTCCTTGAAGGCCAAGTGACAGACGATGGCAAACAAGGTGAATCTACTAGTTTCTTTGTTGGAGTTTCTGACAATTTGGATCCTATATCCCCTCTTATGGTGAATGTAAATCAAGGGGGAGATGTCCAAGAAGATGGTGATGAGACAAGGGTAATTTCAGCCCATCTAACTAATTTAGCAAAGCTAGTTGATTGGGCATTATCATTATCAACACAAGCCTATCCGACTAATGGAGTAAGGCCAGTTGTGCTATAGATCAAACTGATGAAGAAGAAGAACAACCATCACCAACACCACCAGTGGAGCCTCAGTTGAGAAAAACTACTAGAGAGAATTATTCATCTAGTAGATGTGGTACTAAGGAGTCTGTCATGCTTAGTAATGGTGGAGAGCCAGAAATCTACCAAGAGAGTAAGTTACATGACAAGAAGCAGAAGTGGTTTAAAGCCGTACAAGAAGGAATGAGTTACCTGTATGAGAACCACAAGTATGATTTGGTGAAGCTGCTAAAGAGCAAGAAGGCACTCAAGTACAAGCCAGTGTACAAGCAGAAAATCTTGCCTAAGGAGAAGCTTAAAGCTTGTAGCCAAAGGGTATACTAGGATGAAGCCCTAAATGGAGCTGAGGGGGAGGTTTGTTGGGTTTCAACCCATTTGGGCTAGAAGAGAAATAAAATTAGGCTTTGGCCTAATATAAAATGAAAAAGACAAAAACTGAAGCTATGTCAACTGATGGAAAGGGCAAGGGCAAAGTGGCGTTTTCACAAGAAACCAACGTTGATGACTTTTTCTCAGTCATTGGAGAGAAAGGGTAAGGATGAGAGGGTGAAGAAAGAGAGAAAAGAAACCAAGAAGAAAAGGAAGAGGAAGGTGATTAGGGTTTGAATAAGCAAGACGATCAGATGGCAAATTTGTGTCGGATCTTGCCCAAATCTCGGGTAGAGAATCCTTGCGGGTGGCTCTCCTAATCTACCGGGTTTGATCTTCCCTTAATCTATTCTTGATGTGTTTATTGTGTAGATCCATCCTTGTGATGATGTATGTGTTGTTGAGAATGAGCTCTCAACTTGTTATACTCTCATTGTTATAATCCTTTAGTTAGATAGAGAGAGCACCCTCTTGTATCTCCATTGATTGATATAGTGGAAGCTTTGTAAGAAGCTCTAAGGAGTTCCATGGTTTTTCTCTCGATTCGAAGGGTTTTCCACGCTAAAATCGTGTCTTGCATTGTTGTATGTTTTATCATCTTGTTCTCACAAGAATTAAGATGTTTTGTGGTGTTTGAAGCTTTGTTTAAAGCTTTAAGTGTTGCAGAACTCTTTAGGAAGTCTTTTAAAGCCCTAAGGAGGTTTTTGAAGGTTGGCTATGAAGCGCGTGGGCCGCACGGGTGTCGCCAGTGAAGTGCTCAGGGACGCGCGGAATTTTTTGCTACAGTCCCCGGTGAATAGTGATTTGCAACAGTGCTCCATAAACAAGATGAAGGAGACAAATTCATCCATGCTGCTACCACTAGGAAGGTCACCACCTTAGAGATTGTCGACTCATTTATAGTACATTCCTTAGTCCAGCCATTCTTACCTTTAATACATTGAAAAATCATGAGGGTGATTCTCAACCACTACTAGCAGTTCAAGTCACAGAACTAGCAGATGGCATCTTCATTGGATATTCCCTCAACCATGTTGTAGGAGATGGTTCTTGTTTTGGCATTTCATGAAATGCTGGTCTGAGATTTCAAGAACAGGAATTCTTAAGATCACTGATCCACAAATTCTTAATCGCTACTTCTTTGGACCTCTCACTCCACCAATTTACTTGCCTTTAGAGGATGTCAAGGATATCATCAAAATCAGGAATAGTTTTAGTCTTCCATCACTAGAGGAAGGCATCTTCCATCTTTCTGTTGAAACCATTGCAAAGCTCAAGGCCAAGGCTAACACAGTGATAAATACCGACAATATTTCATCACTACAAGCATGGTTATCTCACATATGGAGGAGTGTCACAATAGCTAGAACCCTTGAACCACATCAGGTCACAAGGTATTTTTTAGCGGTTGGCTACCGATCAAAATTGAATTTTCCTCTGCCTGTAACATACTTGGGAAATGCAGTATTAGGAGAGGATCCAACAAAATTGATTGTAGCAGAGTTGGTGGAAGGGAGCTTAGGATGGACGGCATCAATGCTTAACCACTCTGCAGAAATGGTCTGAAACTCCATCATTCAGCAATTTTGGTGGCAGCACTCCATGTGATTTAGCTAATTTTTCAATGGTACAAATGTAATAATCAATTTTACATGTTGGTGATGCAAATACTTTAAATAAGTTAGCTACAGATTTAGATCAATTTATAGTAAATCATCACAAACAAATTATGATGTTAATTATCTAAAATTAAAAAAAAAAACATAAATTAAGGGGGTGTTTGGCATTATTGTCAATTCTTGTGATTTGTTTTATAAACAAAATTAACAAAAACATGTTTAGCACCTTATTTTTGTTATAAAAAGTTTTAGCAACTATCTCATGTTTCCAAAAAATAAAGCAAATTATATTTAGACCTTTTTTTTTTAAACGGTTTCAAAACTCCTCCTCTTTCTATGAAACCCTCATCTTCTACTCTCTCTCTCTCTCTCTCTCTCCTCTCCCCCCCCCCCCCCCCCCCCCCCCCCTTGGTTTTTGATATTTATTTTTGAAAAATATCATTTTATTTTTATAAAGTAATACCAATTATTTAAAAGGATAATATCTTTAAGAAAAATATTTATAAAAATTTATTATTTGGCCTGTTGATATTTTACAAGTTGGTTTATATCTTATAAAAAATTATATATTTATTTTCATAAACGATTTGTGAAAATTATTGTTTGACCCCATACTTTTTATAAACTAGGATATAATATAACAAATTATATATATATATATATATATATATATATATATATATATATATATATATATATATTGAAACAACATTTGTAAAAATCTATTGTTTGATCTATTAACTTTTTACTCGATCTACCAAAAAAAAAAATTTTGATGACTACTTCAAAAGCGACATATATGAGGCTAGCCCCAAAATATGCTTTTAGTTCATTGATTCAACAAACCTTACATTAACTTTTTGGTTCCGCCACTGGCACTAAGTAAGTTATAACAAATGGTGATGAAATTATTATTTGAAGATTATCAAAATATATTGTTAGTGAGAGAGCACTTTAAGTTGGTATGATTTGACACCTAGTCAAGGTGACGTGGCAACCAATGTGACGTGGCATAGATGATGACATGGAGAGCATGGTGACATGGCAAGGAGTCTTGGTTTGGAGGAAAATATCTTAGAAGATCTTGATGAAGCTATTTTTGGTATGTGCTACAACTTGAAGGCAAGATCTCATCAAGACCATATTTAGGAGATTTAATTGAAGACTAAACATGGATGGAGCTTAATTGAAGAGATACCCATCAATGGTATGATTTGAAGGCTATTGAAGGAATGATTTGAAGAACCTTAATAGATATGATTGAAAACATTCCTATTTCTGGCATGATTGGGCAGATTGATTGAAGATATATCATGGGAAGATTTGAAGGCCAAACTTGGGTGAATTGAAGATCAAGTTTGGTAAGTTTCATGAAGACGCACAAAGGCGTGTGCCCCTTACGATGGGACTGGGTGATGAGGAGCTGAGGAGGTAGGCTAGTTGCTGGTAGTCGGGATCAGGAGATCTGGCTACATCGACTAGGACTAAGCATGACCAGGAGGTTAATGAGTCTTGAGGTCGCTTCACAACGTAACCAGAACTCAATCAAGTTAGCAATCAGGGCCATGTTGCAAATTGTGTTACAACAGGAGTTGCAACAGCTAATTAAGGAAGGTTCTAAAGTTAGCCGCGGAGATTTTAAAAGAGGTATAGACTATATTTGGGATGTTGAGGCATCTATATATTCTACCTTGGTCAGAGATTGGGTGCGACTCTTGAAAGAGGGAGCAAGGAGATACTAGACAATCTAGAGAGGGCGGTATTCTTTGTTTGTGAGGAAGAGTGACAAAGTGTTTGTACTCATCTTTTATCACCTCTTTTAGTGGATTGTTTATCTCCGGGCTTGGCCCCCCAGACGTAGGCGAGTGGACGCCGAACTGGGTTACCAAGTTCTTACGTCTTCTCTTGTTTGGTTTGTATGTGTGTTTCTTTGAGTGTTTGAGTGATTGTTTAACCAACAAACCCACACCGGCGAAACTAACATATATATATTCTTTAGTTTTAAATTGTACAATTTTTACGAAATAGTTTTTATCCATGCAATACTAGTCTCATGTTATTAATTTTATGTAATAATACAATCGAGAAAACTAATATGAAAATAAACTTTAATAAAAAAATAAAAATACAAATTTAAGGAAAATGATAAAAATAGCGTTGTAATAATTTTGTTTTAACCAAAAGTATTTTGTTTTTTTAGCTTTTTAAAATACGCAACAGTTAGTGTATCCAAACAGGCTATTATTTTAAAAAAATTGACAATTAAAAAATAACAAAGCAAAAACAAAATAAAAGCAAAATTAATAATAAAATTAAAAATATGCCAAGTGACCCCTATGTAAAACAAAATTATTTCCAATAAAGATGTTATCATACCCCAAACCCAACCCAGCTGGCCCAAAGCATAAACAAACAGCCTCACACCATAGTGTGAGAACCCATTAGGCATGCAAGTTCTCAAAATCTATCTCAAAGAAACAACAAAACTCTAGAGAATAACAAAATTTCAAAATATAAAAGTCGATTTTGTTTAGAGTACAGAAGGTTCAAACAAAGTTCAAGACCTACAATCATGGGCCTATAACAAAAATAGTAATAATAACTCGATCTAAGTTATCTAGATTGAAACACAAATTCAGAGGTCATTTATTTACCCTTAGAGAATTAAGACAGATTATTAGAGGCGGTTTTTTTCACTGATGGAACGATGCAAAACTTATTGAGTTTCTCACAACAAATTCTTCCTAATGTAAATAGAATAATTTCGGATACAAGATATAAGTGGAAAACCTTCCCGTTTAGAGGGAAAAACCATGGCCTAAACTCCGAATCAAATCCGCTATCAAAGTCAACAAGTACAAAAATCCTCAAGTAAATTCGCACTTGAGATCACCACCAATAACGAAGAAATACAAATACTATCTCTAGAAAACCCCTTTCTTCAATAATAAATCGGTTGGATCGAAGTTTAGCCACCAAACCAACAATCTTCCGATCTTGCCCATGAGGAGATGTCCACACTTCAACTCTTATTTGCAACTCAGTCCCACCACCTTGGCATAGAACTGATGTTTATCATGAGTTACTGTCTTAGTCAACATATCAGCTGGATTTTTTCAATAGAAATCTTCTTCAGACATATTTCTAGCTTGTTTATGGCATCATGAATCCAATAGTACCTTACATATATATGCTTAGTGCGACAATGATATGTGGCATTCTTGCTTAATTCCAGTGCACTTTGGCTATCACAATTAATCATATATTCATCTTATTTCAAGCCCAATTCTTGAAGAAATCTTTTCACCCAAAGCATTTCTTTGCTGCATCAGTCAAAGCAATATACTCTACTTTAGTGGTGGATAATGCTATGCATTTTTGCAATTTGGACTACCATGAAACAGCTTCCCCCGTAAAAGTAAAAACAAACCTTGAAGTTGACTTTCTATCATCAAGGTCACATGCCATATCCGCATCTGTGTATCCTTTTAGAATTGGTTCTGAACCTCCAAAACCTAAACACATCTTGGAAGTATTTCTCATGTATCTAAAGACCACTTCACAGGCTCCCAATAAACTCTTCCTAGATTAGAAAGAATTCTGTTGACTAAACCAACTGCATAAGTAATATCTGGCTAGGTACATACGATAGCATACATGAGACTCCCAATTGCAAAATAGTATGAAATTATTGTCATACTTTCCCTTTCTTCTTGAGTTATAGGACAAGATTTCTTGCTAAGTGTCCTACCTGGTTTAGCACTCTTCATATTAAATCTGCTCAGAACACACTCAACATACTTCTCTTGTGACAACCATAACTTTTTTACTTTTCTGTCATGAAGAATTTGCATGCCTAGAATTTGTTGTGCTAGCCCTAAATCTTTCATGTCAAAAGAGCCAAACAACTCCTTTTTCAAAACATTAATCATGGCAATATCTTGTCCTACTATCAACATATCATCCACATATAACAAAAGGATGATAAATTTACCATCTGGAAGCACTTTAAAGTACACACAATAATGTGCATCCGTTCTAATATAGCCATGACTTACCATGAAAGAGTCAAATTTTTTATACGATTGTCCTGGTGTGTGTTTCAAGCCATATAAACTCTTTTTTAACCTACAAACCATGTGTTCTTTTCCTTTTACTTCATAACCATCTGGTTGATCTATATAAATTTCTTCTTCCAAATCACCATGAATAAATATCGTCTTCACATCTAACTACTCAAGCTCAAGGTCCAAACTAGCAGTTAATCAAAGAATTACCTGAATAGAGCTCATCTTCACAACAAGAGAGAAAATCTCATCAAAGTCAATTCCTTGCTTCTGATTGAAACCTTTGACCATCAAGTGAGCTTTATGTTTTACTATCTTCTCACCATCCATCTTCAACTTGAACACCCACTTGTTCTTCAAGGCTTTTCTAACTTTAGGAAGGTAAACAAGCTCATAAGTATTATTCTTCATTAAAGAATTCATCTCCTTATGCATAGCTTTTATCTAATGAGATTTTTGTTTGTGATTTTGAACTTCTTGAAAGCTTTCTGGCTCCCCCTTTTCAATAACTGTAATATACTCTGACCTGGGATATCTAATAAATGGATGATGTTCTCTAGTTGATCTTATGAGCTGGGGTTCTTCTATAATTTCAGGTGGAAGAGATAACTCCCCTTGCTCAACACTATCATCAACATCAACTTGTTGGTGTGACTCCCCGCAAGTGCCTACAAATTTGAGTGTGAGTGCTCTAAATTACTAAAATGGGGGAAAATAACTAAAAGAAGGTTTCTATATGGCGGGGTTGAAAGAAAGGGATTTCTATGGAAGAAGATGGTCATGAATACGGATCCCCTTGGGGCTACTAAAGCTAGAAAGATGTTAAGATTACGAAGCCATGACGATTTTGGGCCAAGAGACAAGCTAAAATAGGTTAACCCCAATGGTCAAGGCGACTAACCCCTAATCCCGTACAAGTATTGGTTCATCTCTTCGGACCAACTCCTCCTATGATTGCCTTACGCTTAGGGAAGTCTCTAATTAGGGTCAAACACAATACCTAAGTTCATCCCTAATGGTTGGAGGGGTACGAAATACCTGATGGTCATGGCATATTCATACATGAATCTCTTTTAAACCAAGTGAGTCTAGTACGAGGGTGATAGTCACGCAACCAAGTACAACCTAGAAATTGAACATAGAGTTCTTATGCAATTTGATACATTAAATAACACAAGGCTTAAACCACAAACTAATCAAATGCATTAAAGTAATCAAAACATCCAAACAAGCAAGTTCATCCTAAGGTTCACTAGCATTTGGTAACATTGGGGTTTAGCCATCCATACAAGCAAATACAAGGTCCAATACAATGGGAACAACAAAAACAAACATAATAAAGACTCCCTCAAAAGTTAGAAGCCAAATGACGAGTTGGATCGCGTGGAAAGCTTCCACAAATGCCATATCGAGGGCAGCTTCCTTCGTTGTCTCCAAGCCTCTACAAATGGGATCAAGGGTAGATCTTGCCGGAGTGTGCTTCTCCCATCAATTTTCTCCTAAAAAATGCCCTCAAACATCTTTCTTCACCTCGAGTCAAAGTTGAGGGAGTGGAAAGCTCAAGAAAGGGGAAGAAAATCAAGAACAAAACCCTAGAAAACCTATTTTAATGGCCTTCTCAAGGTAGCTTCACAACTAGGCTCACGTCGGTCAGGATGCCCATAAGCTCCTCAGGATTTCTATAGATTTTTCCGTAAAGTGCTACAGTATTTACTATAATAGTTTTGTTACAGCAACTCTACTATAGTAAATTTGCTATAGTCAGGTGCTCAATTTCTCTAGCTGGCTTGTAGGCTTCATTATGGTCATAATGTTGCCCGCAAGGAAAACACAAGGCTTCAAAAGTTTTTCATCCTTTTTGTGCTACAGTACTTGCTACAGTGACTACCCTAAAACGCCATTTTTGGTGTAGATTTCTTCTCGAATGCATTCTTGGGCTCACCTAGGCTTCTTCTAGGCCTGTAACACAAATAGAAATAATTAAACCACAAAAAGGGCATCGATTCATGCAAATATACATGAATAGTACAAATGTTTATATATAAAATACATACATTTAGGCAATTATCACATGTTCAAGCATATCATTAGATCCACGCTCTTCATATAGTTCTTCTTCATTTGTGATATTCTCTTTTGGAGTAATTGACACTAAAAAGAATTATCACCATTACTTGAAGTATTTTCTCCAATGTTTCAAAATTGGTAAAGGTCTTATATTCCTGGAAGATAACCTCTCTGGATCTAATGACCTTTTTCTTCAGTGGATCCCATAACCTGTAACCAAACTATGCATCTCCATAACCTAGAAAAATGCATGAAATAGCCTTGTCATCAAGTTTCTATCTTTGATCCTTCGGTACATGTGTGAAAGCTTTGCATCTAAATACCTTCAAATGAGAGTAAGTAACATCTTTCCCAAACCATTCTCCCTTAGGAATATCAAAATATAAAGGTGTTGATGGAGATCAATTTATTAGATAGCAAGTTGTGTTAAGGGTTCCACCCCAAAATGGCTTAGGTAAATTAACCATTTTAACATGCATATGACCTTCTCTATGATGGTTTTATTTGTTCTTTCAGCTACACCATTGTCCTATAGAGTACCAGGTATAGTCTTCTCATGTCTGATGCCATGAAAGGTACCTCCCACTGCAGCCTCAAGTAATTGTTATGTGCTTGGGTTCTGACCATTGTAGAAAGTGTGAATAATCATCCACTCGGGGAACCCATGCCGAGGACATTTCCGCAGGAGATCCTTAAACCTATCCCATGTCTCGAAAAGAGACTCCAATTCCAATTTCATAACGGAGGATATTTCATTCTTGAGCTTCGCAAATTTTCCAGGAGGGAAATATCGAGCAAGAAAAGCTTCTACCATCTCCTCCCAAATAGTGATCGATGCTCTAGGTAAAGAATGCAACCAATGTCTTGCTCTCCCCTTTAAGTAAAATGGGAAGGCCCGCAATCTTATAGCATCATCCGGAACTCCATTAATCTTGAGCATGTCGCACACTTCCAGAAAATTCTCAATGTAGTTGTTTGGATCCTCGTCGACCAACCTATTAAACTGTGTTGACTGCTGTAATATCTTCATGAAGCTTGGCTTGAGCTCAAAATTCTGAGTCATGATCGATGGCCTCACAATACTAGACTGTGTCCCAAGAACTGCGGGTCTTGCATAATCTGAGAGTGTCCTCTGCTGCTCGTGTTGTTCAGCCATATTATCAGACCCCTCAACTTCTATCTCAGCTTGATTTGACTGTTCTTGTACAGGTTCCTTTCCCCGTCTATGAGTTCTTCTTCCAATTTCTAGATCACCTTCAACTAACGTTGAAGGGTTGCCTCGGGTCATAACCTGGAGCTGAAATTAAAGAAAGAAAAAAAAAACAAACCAGAACGATGGAAGAATAAGAAAGTGTAAAATAGAACAAACGATGAATAGCTAAAATAGCAAGTACAAATGCTTCCAAAGCGCCTATTCCCCGACAACGGCGCCAAAAACATGACATGCCCCTTGCGTGTGTATACCACAAGTGCACGGGTCATCGAAGTAATAAAATACCCCGGTGAGTGGATAGTTGAATCCACAGGGAATAGATGCTTAGAAACAATAAGGATTACTATTTAGCTAAAGTGAAAACCAAGTTGCGATTTGATTCAAGATATTAGTGCAAAGAAAAGTAAAAGAGAAAGCAAAAGAAGTAAAGAGAGGTAATTGATGATAAAATAGGGTACCAGGACAATGCTCTCCCTAGGACTATTGTTTCAAGTGCAAAACTAATATTATGTCTCTTAATTGAAGTTTAATGAGTCATGGAATTCCAAAGATACATAGTCCCAAACCTAAGGTCAACCGTGACTAGCCCTCTACACTATACCCCGGTGGAAAGGGATACTCTCAACACCTCACACTGTGTGGGACTACTTGAAGCTCTAGAGATTCCAAGTGATAAACCATATTCCCTAATTTAGATCTAACCCTTTAGTTCAAGCGAAAGATCCCTAGTCACAATTAAGCCCGAGCAGTAAGGATTACTCAACACTTCACTCTGTTGCTCGCGCAGCTAAGCCCCAGTGGAGTTTGTCTCTTAAGACTTCACTCTATCATGACTGTAAAGGACCCTTGGAATGTGGAGGTAGGATAAATCACATCTGAAAGGAAAGAGGACATTCCGCTACCTCTCGACTCACCCTCTCGACCCTCTTCAAATCAATAAGGATTACCTAGATAGATTCTCAACCCTAGTGTCACTCTAAAGGAAAATCAAATCAATAAGCACACAAAATTGAAACTCAATTAAAACATCAATTAAAAGAAACATAATAGAAGTCAATAAAACAAAATCATCTTAGAGTTTACAAGTCCAAGCACCATGGAGCAATACAAAATCAAATATGAATTCGAAAATAAGTGCAAGCAATCCATGAAGATAACCCCCTTGTCGTTCGTATCGATGGTCTTCAAGAGCCGCCTTATCTTCTCCAAAGACTCCTCCTTCAAGCATAGGGCATACCTCGCTGAATCGATGTTGTCAAAATCTCCACTAATAACTCTCCTCCGAAGTATTGATGTTGAGTGTCGTAGAACCGCTCCAAAATTCCAGCAAAAACCTCTCCAAACCATACCCGCACTCTCCCCAAAAGTTAGGCGAAAGATAGGAAAAACATCCCCCAAATCAAACTCTTAAAGCTGTATTTATAGAGTTGAAATCGGGCATCCACACGGGCATGTGGAAATTCCACACTGCCGTATGGATTTCCTGGCTTCACTTTCCTACGTGTTGTGAACAGTAGTTCATACAGTGATTTGCTGCCGTGCTTCAGCTACAGTGCTCCTGACTTCAATTTCTTCATCGAGCCCACATGGTTGGGCACACATCCATGCGGTAGATCATGTCACATTTTGCTTCCAAACATATTGATGAAACTCTTGCCAATGTTACACAAGTCAGAACATATGAGTATAACTACCTTTGTGCCCCCTCCAATTTGAATATTCACTTGAGCATTTTGGAGGTTGGCACACACTCACATGCCTATGAGCACAACTTGTGCCTTGATCCTTGTTTGGTCAAAGAGTTTCCTAAACAATTGTATCCATGATCTATTTTTGCTTACTTTCTTCTAAACTTGTCTCCACACCCCTAAACGTACAAAAGAACAAAAATACACATGAATGAGCCATAAAATATGATAAAAGTGATACTCAATGTAAAAAAAGTACACTTAGTAATACTTATACACAAGCACTTATCATAAGGTAATGATCCTCCTAGTATTTCAATAAAGATGTAGACAATGATGTTAAGCCAACAGTTGATAGGTGATGGACTAAGGGTTCGTAAAATGTATTAAATCCCTCTCTTAAGGTGATACGATTAATACCTAATCGTAATTGCAGTAATGTTTTGGAGAACCTAAATCTTGGAAGAAGTGTGGATATAAGGTATTTGAAAGGGTCACCCTCCTTAATGCCTTATCTTTAGGTGTACTCACAACTTCCTTCTATTGAGGTAGACTTACAAGTGGTGAGTCCATTACTCATCACATACATAAATCAAAATGAAAATCCAGGTTGTCGCTTCATAGATAATTATTGCAACAAAGAAACACTCAATAGAATTAAAAAAAATATATCAATAAAAAAATGACAATTAACATCTAATGACTTAGTATAAATTATCCCTTAGGTTCATCATCCCCGAATACCTAGCAAATTAGTTCTCCATGGAAGAAAAACACAAATCCAACATAAAGAAATACAAAACAATGTTAATAGATATCAAAATCTCCCTTAGACACACAATCTTGGTGAATGAATGAAGAAACACCGAATAAGTCTCCACGATACCGTCAGGATCTCTTCCCAAGCAGCTCCCATGAGTTCTTCCTGGCCTCCTACATACGGTCATCGGTGTGTTTTAGGTGGTGTATCTTCACGTTCTCTCTCCTCTGTGAAGTGGTGGCTCCAAGGATGCCCCCAATCAAGAGCCCTTTTATTTTAACCCTAAATGATACCTCATGTAGGTTTCCACAAACAGGTAGGCATAGGGGCATATGGATGCCAGCATGCATTGATGTGGGTTGAAAATCAAATTGCTGAAAATCCATATGCTCTCATATGGCCATATGAGTGCATGTATGATTTTTTGGAAATTCGATATACCTAAATGAGATAGTATGGATGCTTGTATGCACACCAAAATGCATCTTCTTAACTCCTTCAAATGGGGAAAACATGTCAAGCATGCATGCATGCATATGGTAGCCAGTATGGGTGTTCTTTAGCTCTAAATTTCTTCATTTTGGCACAAAAATACCTCCAAATGCTCCCTCATTCTTGAGTAACCCTCTCCATGCCCTACACATCAAATTTCAACAAATTAAATATAACTGGGCAATAGTTTCATCAAGAATGTCTGCAAAGTATATATATAATTGATATAAAATTTCACATATTTAAACACTTATCACCATGTTACCAAACACTATAATCTACGGAAATCATAGTTTCCAAACTTTAACTTCCACAAACCAAACACATGAAGTAGTTATTGATGTGACACTTTCCCCTGCAACCAAACACATGGAACTACATACTTCCTACTAAAACTTATACTTCCACCGAAATGGCTTTACTGGATTTCCACCACTTTGGTCGACCACTTTTGAACTAAACACCTCCTCACTATGGCTGCATCAAGACTTTCCTAACCAAGTGTAAGCTTCCCTAGTTGTCTTTCTTTTTCTTGGAAAATATTCTTCCTCAACAGCAAGTCTTTATCTTGGAATTTAACCTTTTGAACCTTGTTGCAAAATGTTGAACCCATTGTTGATAAGTTGCTATTTTGACATAAGGTGAATCTCATTTCTCCTTATGTTGGGTGAGCAAGTATTCCTATTTCCATAGGAATCGCTATGCTTGATCCTGCTAGTAGTTTTGTAAGTGATGCACGCTTTGCTTACTTAGCGGTGCTGAACTAGCAAGTGTACTAGTTACTCAAGTAATATAATTGTGATGAACTAAAGGTGTTAAACTTTCTTTAATGTCATATTTCTTCGTCCATGCACTCACCACTATTTAAATTGCTACATAATAGAAAAATAGTTAGTACTAGTACTTCTAACAGTTTTGAGATTGGTCAATACTCTACTTTACTATTATATTACATGAGAGTGTAGTGCACTTGCGACTTTAACACTTGTAGGTCGGTGAAGCATGCAACATTGCTATGGATGTGGAATTTGAATTTAGGTCTCTTTTCACCTTGACAATAGTACCCTTTTTTATAGACTCCAAGCTTAATGAACTTAGCTTTACTTGTGTAGATTCATTCTTCCCCTTAGATAGCTGACTAAGTTTTTGCAGTCTTCAAAGGTTTATTCTCCTCTATTAGATAACTGACTAAGCTTTGCCATTTATAAAGGTTTATTCTTCTCCACTAGATTGATCACTAAGATAGATCTATCAGTCTAGATCTACCCACGTGTTAGTAACTCATATCATGTGGCATGTTCATACATTTTCCCTCATTAACATGTTCGATAGAGGAATACATTTTGATTCATTAAATATCATTCTAAACAAGTATTTGTATAATTCTCTAAATAATTCCTCTATTTTTTCAAACTTACCCTTTTAGTCATTTACTTCAAATTGTAACATGGCTCACTTAAAAGTAGTAGAGGGACCAAAAGGTTACAATTTATGACATGGCTCACTTAAAAATAGTAGAAGGACTAAAAGGTTACAATTTGAAGTAACTGACTAAAAGGGTAAGTTTGAAAAAGTAGAGGGACTGTTCAGGAAATTATACAAACAAGTATTTTATTATACTACACATCTATGTATTTTTCCCTGCATCATTTTAATTATATTCTAGTTGATTTTAATCCCTCACTCTAACTACAAGAAGGCATGGGCTGATTAGCTGAGCTTAGTAGGTCCAACTTGCCAAGTCTAGTTCATCCCTTTCGGTGAACTGAACCCAACCAGCTCAATCTTAGAACCCACCAAGTCTTGGCGAATTCAACTATTTTTTTTATTTTTTAAAACATTTTTATTATTTAATAAAAAAAATAGAATAATGCTATAGTCAGGAAATGAACCCCAATCTCCAGTTCATGAGAACACCCCATTGAAAAACCTGAAGAGACCCTTAATAGTGTTATGTTGTAGAAAAAAATAAAAAATAAAATAGAATAAAACCAACAAATCCACTTATTTTTGTATGATGCTATTAATATTGATAAACAATTGTGGAAATTTAGAGTAGATGCTCAATAGTTTTAAGCCATCTAGAAATAAAAGTTGCTTGGTTGAGCTATTACATATATATATCTCCTATTGTCTAATTTGCATTTGTTCTAGATTCTAGCCAACTTTTTTATAAATAAAAAGGCTTGTCTTCCTGCTTAGATGTTTATCATAAGATCTCGAGTTTAATGGAAGACTAGAATTTACAATTGCAAATTATGAATGAGTTGCATATTCAATGGTATGTGCTAAAGCTCGACTTCATTGTCGATGCCAACACAATTATTATCGATGTTAGGTCAGAAATTTTTTATTTGTATGTGATTATTATTCCTAGTATGGCCATGTAGTTCCATATGCTTAGTTGAATCGGTAGGATAGTCTAGCAGTAGTTGAAGATAATCCTATTTAAAAGTTTTTGAATTTTTAAAATTATTTTCTTAAAAAAAAACCTCGGTTCACAGGTTAAAATATTAAAAATAATTTCAAAAAATGACAGTAAATTCAAATAACTCAAAATAATTAAATATAATTTAAAGAAGATAAAGTTCACTTGCACTTAATTTGTTGACTTTGCCGTAAGTAACCAAAGCTCACGTAATATTCTTACTTTTGACCAGAGTTATCACCAACGTACCTATTTGTTAACGTCAAGTTCTACCTTTCCCTTGATCTTGGGCGCCATTGTTGCACTCATCATATTGTTAGTGAAGAATTCACTAGCTTTTGGACCTCCCATTTCTTCTTTTTGTTATCAATCTTGATGATGCAAATTTAAATTTCAATGTTTGGTGGCGACAAGTACAATTGGGAACGTATTGTGTCTGGTATGCTTTGACTTGCGTTAAAACTTTTGTAAGCCCCACCACTTATTGTTTATCCTAGCCATTGATATTTTTTAATCCTAGCCGTTGATATTTTTTATCCTAGCCATTGATTTTGTTTTCAGTTTTAAAACCCTAGCCACCTCTTCGCCTCCTCCGTTTTAGATCGCCGTTAGAAAAAGAGAAGACGTAGCCTCTTCTTCCTCTCCCTCTTTGCGGGTGGTGTCGGCAGCGAGGATGGGAGAAGGATCTCGTCATCCAGTGTTGATTCAGTGTTATTGTTGAGGTAAGCATCTTGTTTCTCGGATTTTTGACCAAAATATAGAATTGTTATTATTGTTTTTTTAGATCTTGATCTGTTATTGTTGGATGTTAGTTAGCTTCTTGTTTGAGGAGTTTGAGATCAATTTGATAGGTTCCAGTTTTTGTTTTTGATAATGGTAGAAACGCCTCTTCGATTTTAGGAGCCTTAAAGGCAAAATTTGGAGGAGTGCAAAATATAAAACTTGTAGAGTTCGAAGTTGACTAAGTACCTGCCAAATTTCTGAATTTTTGTAGTTGTATCCTGTAAGATATAGCCTTTGAGCGAAGGTGCCTCGGGTAGGATTTTTGTGCAGGCCTTTAAGCGTTTTTATTTTATTTGATCATTTTTTAGTCTGAATTAGACATTAATTTATGTATAAAAGTTGTGGATTTTGATGTTATCTAATTTCCTGCAAAATTTTAGATTTTATGCATCTGTAGTTTGTGAGATATAGCCCTTTTAGTGCAATTGTCTCGAATGATATTTCTGTTCAGAACTTGAAGAATTATGGCCATTTTTTATGATCATAGAAATTGAATTGGATGAGATGAAAAATAGAAATTTTGTTTATTATTGATTTATCTGATTGTCAATTAAATTTCATTTCTTTTGAAGTTGTTTTTTGAGAGATATCCATGTTTGAAAGGGATACGTCTGAATTACAAGTCTGCAGAAATAGTTGGAGATTCAATTGAATGTTATGCATTGAGTAGTGCTCTAAACCATGTAAATTTTGGATATGTCATATCCTTGGCTGTCTATTATCCTTAGAATTTATAATTTTGTGATTTGGGAAAAGATAGACAAACTTATGGCTGATTTAGTACTCATGGGTCATGATAGAATTTTAGTATGACAATTTAGAGTGGTTAAATGCTATTATACCCTTGGAAATGATCAAATTTTCGGGAGAGCAAAGTGATAGCTTGACCTTTTGCATTTGTATCATTCTTTCGTTTTTCTTACTTGTGTTAAATAAGCTTTTGATATTTTTGAAAACTATTCTTAAATTTAGGTTGTTTGAGGAAATTTGTTCGATTTGGGATTTAGAGTTTTTGGGCGTTAATCAGGTAAGTACCCACATATAAATGATACTATATGTATAAACTTGAAAAGTTTTTGGTTTTTTTTACTTATCTCTTAAAGTGCAAAACGAAAAGAAAAAAACATTATTATATATTATTACTGTTGCTTAAAGCTTTGATGTTTAATATTATTTTGTTTATAATTTTTATTTTTATTTATTAAATTATGTATTATTGAAATTCATTGTGAGATATTTTATCTTCTTAAATAAATGGACATATTTTTAGTGAAATTGGGATCATTTGAATCTTGGTATTTCGACTTTGTCGAATATTTGATAAGAATTATTTTGACACAGTACTCGTAGTCCCCAAATTAACTTTGCAATAACCCTGTCACTGGGGGTTAAACACTGACCGTGTCGACATGTACTCTGATATAGAAACTGCAGTTTCGCACTGTTCCGCCGGTGAAGAATAACGGCTTCTGATATTCTGGCTCGGGTCACCGAGGGTAAACAAATGAGCTCTGATATTCTGGCTCTGGTCACCGAGGTTAAATATATGAATTCTGATATTTTGTTTTTGGCAATAGTTGTTTGGGGGACCACCTATATGCTCAGTTTTTGACATCCATGTTATTTGAAATAAATTTGATTTCTGATTTTTTATTTTGATAAATTATGATTTTTGTAAATGATCCCTATATTTTTTAGTGGGTTACTTACTGGGCTTTTAAGCTCATTATGTTATTGAAATCTCTTTTCAGATCAGGAGTAGAGTTTGGGTGGCGGATAGCTTAGCGGGGAACGTTGGGCAAATGTCGTTTTATTAGCATGTAATAAGTCCCGTCTGTGTGGGCCTAGGTTTTATTTGAATAAGCTTGTTTTGATTTTTTTTTTTTTTTTTTTTTTTTTCAAACCACTTAGTCTGTTTCTTTGTTCTGTTTTGGATCAGGTTTTGAGGCCTTGTATGTCTACTTGGTTTCAGCCTTATAGGTGTACAGCCGTTTGTCGGCATCTTGGGTCCATTGAGCCGGGTTCAGGGCGTGACAATTTTAATGGCTACTTTGGAGCTGGCCTTTTTTACCTTAATTTATTCTCAATAATTTAACATGCACCACTAGTAACATCTATTCTATTTAATAAAGTGTTTTTAAAAGTTAAAAAAAAAAAATTCAGTCCACCAGACTGGACAAGGAATTTAAACGACCGTAAACTACCCGGAAAGCTCAGTAGGTTGGCACACCACTTCGCAAGTTAATAAAGACCGAAACCATAACCAGATTATGCACAGTGTGGTCCGGATTAGTTGGACCGGTTTTATTTTGGACCGGTACCCTCTTCGAAGATTCTCTAACATTTGAAATACTTCATTTTTAAATCAGTATTCATGATTGTTATTTGTAAATTGACATGAAATGGCATGCCTTGCTGACTCACTGTGCTATTTAGTCAACCATACGATAATATTATTATTTCGTATTTTTCATCTTGAAATTGTTATACCATCCAGTTAAACAATTTATTTTTGTTAACATGATGATACGACATGCATATGCCGCATAAGCACCAAAAATTAATAAAAAAATTTGTAAAGTACATTATTTATATAAGATATTTTAAAATATAAAAAAATATATTATCAATTTTGGTGTTAGTATCCATTAAATTTATTAAACAAAAATTAAGTTCATTATATGCATATAAATTTAATTTCCCAGCGACTTCTTAATTTATTAGTATCAAGTTTTTTTACATAAACTATTCATGTACTACTAGGGAGGAGGGTTCAAACCTCAGCTCACACAAAACAAATATGTAAAAAAATTACCTACAAACTATACATCTCTGATGTAGCTTATCCATGTTTCATTAATATATATATATACACTCCTGCTCTTTCATTTTTGCAAAACCTATAAATAAAAAAAAATAAAAGAAAAGATTTTATTAACATCTCTCTTTTCTTTATAACAAAATAAAAAAAATATTAAAATAAAATACGCAAACTAAAAACAGACTTTTATTCTATTTCTTTTTTCATTGCAAGCAAACACATCTTGTTGTTTTCCAGGCCAACCCATTTCCAAAAGTTGCATGCACTCTTTTAAAAATCCAAACCACCCATTCATGCCAATGAATATTCAATTGAACAGATGACAATGCTAAATGTGCTTGTCTTACGTTGATTGATGCAAGAAGGCTTTATTCTTACCATTCAAAAATTAAAGAAACAAATAATAATTAAAAAACTAAACTACGTGGCGCATGGGAGGTGTGGGAAAAATCCAACGTTGAGAAGACAAAAGCAGCCAAGCATATTCCATGGAATGTCCGCTGAACTTTTTCTAAAACCCCACCCACATTGACACACAATGACACCTTTCTGTTTATTCTTTTTTGGCGTCTTTTATTTTATTAATATTATTTATTTATTATTTTTTAAATATAAACTCCTTTTGAGTCTTTTGGCTCCCTCCCAAACTTGGCGCTCCTTTTGACGAAGTCACATGGATTTTGGCCTTCTTAGTTAACACCATGAGAAAGATATAATGAGCTTAGTTGTCATCCGTGACTTCAGTTCCAAATCACACTTCCATTGTCTCCCTTTGTTCATTTCCTTTTCATTTTTTTTTAATAACTTTTAGGAAGATGATGTTTCAATATTTTAATTTTTTTTTTTTTTTTTAATCCCAAGATGATATCTTCTTTTTAATTCAAAATTTTGTTAAGGAGTTATAACTAAAAGCCGTCTTTTCCCTTTTTTTTAATTTATTTTTTCTTTTCTATCACTTCTTTATCTTAACCATCTCTTCCTCTCACACGTTTTCACTCATCCTTTTTACGGCTATTTTATTAAAATATTGCAAATATTTTAATTAATTACTAAATTACGCATTTCCGTAATTATTTACAGAAATGCGTATTTTATATTTTTTTAATAATTCTTTTAAAACGAATGGGACCCAGTTTTTTTTTAATCTTTCTTTTAAAGAAAATGGGTCCCGGAAATATTTTATAACATTTTAGTTTTTTTTTTTAAAAAAAAACGGGTCCCATTGTTTTTTTTAATATTATTTTTTTAAAAAAAAAACAGCCTTATGATTTGCATTTTTAAATTAAAAAAAAATTTGCATTCAAGTCCTTATAATTTTAATTAATTTTTTTTATAATTTATTTATTGGAGGTTGTTGGGATGAATTATTGGTAGGGTGTGGCACCTACCCCATTCATGAGAGCCGTTGGATGAAATTGATCTTAACCATCCATTTGTTAGGTGGAGCCCTATATATACCCTCCAAATCCCTTTTCTAAAACACACAAGATTTTTTTGTAAGAAAAAAAGTTATCAATATAAAGTTCTTCTTTAAAATTTTTTCATTGTAGTTTTTTATTTCTTTGCAAAGTTATATTATTTTTTTACATTAAATCTAGCAAAAATTTATATTCTTGTCATACTGAACGAAGGAGACAACCTTGGTCGAGAGGAACAACGACCAAGGGCCGCAAAGACTTTTGAGGAAAGAACAAGCTTCCACTACGATTGCTAGTTACTCAATTTTGATAAATGGACTCAGGTATGTTTTTCTATCGTATTGACCAGTTGACTTTCATATAAGCTTTCTCTGTTTTTTTGGCCAATTTATTAAAATATTTTTTTAATTATTTAACGAATTATTTATTTTCGTAATTATTTACATAAATGTGCATTTTATTTTGTTTAATATTTTTTTTAGTTAATTACGCTTTTTTTAATATTTAGATATTATTTTTTTTAAAAGATAATAGAAAATTCACATTTTATTTTTATATACATATTTATTTTCACTAAACTCACATGTTTTTCATTTTCTACGACGGCAGAAAAATCACTTGTTTTGGTTTACTATAATGGTTCAATCACTACAAGCGAGGAGATGGCAGTATTTTCATCGGATGATCATTCTTGCTTCTATATAGAAAATGATATCTCTTTAGCCAATTTAAAGAGAATCATTAAAGAAAATATAGAAATTACAGATGATCAAATAATTACACACATCAAATACCGTATGCCTATTTCCTCAAGTCAAGGTAAGATCTATTACCGGGCTTTCAAATTACATAATGACCGAGATGTTCAAATGATGTTTAGTTGCCATCAAGCATTTCATGATGTTCAAGTTATAGAATTGTCTGTGGAGCATGGTGTTGTGACCTCCACTTGTGGTTTTTCTCAACACGAAATTAATAGAGATGACAACATTCCACCTGAAAGGCTTTCAACAGAATGGAGGGCATGGGATAATCTACAACACAATTTCAATTTCAATTTCACTGCTTCACAACAACCACCAAGCACATCAACAAACCATAGAACCGATAACATTGCTAGTCATGAAAATGAATTTGGTGAATATGGGAGTTCAAGCGGAGATGACCAAGATGAGGATAACTATACAGACAACAGCGAAGCAAGCTTAGAAAATTACAATACGGAAGATACTAGTAGACAGAGACAGAGACGGAGTGTAGAAATGACAATGCCGCCATATGAGCCTCCGGCACATATGAGGGCACTTGATTTAGAAGCAATGTCTGCACCAGAATTTCCTGAATACCCTTCACTATATGTCAACACATTAAGAGGGGCAATGGTAGATGGAGAATTGCATGTAGGTATGCAGTTTCAAAACAAAAATGATGTTGTAACAACAATTAAGAATTATTGCTTGCAGAAGTCCGTGGAATATAAAGTAATCGAGTCAGATCCAACTCGGTATTTTGGAAGATGCAAGTCATATGGCGATGAATGCAGATGGAGAGTTCGTGCATCCTATAGCAAGAGGAAACATATTTGGGAAATTACAAAATACAACGGCCCACACACTTGTGCAACAACAATGGTCTCCCAAGATCATTCAAAGCTTGATTCAAACATGATTTCCCATTGTATACAAGCACTAACAAAAGGCGATTGAATCTGCATTTGGTAACTGGGAGGAGTCATACAATGAGTTACCGAAATGGCTAGCAGCATTACAGCAATTTGTCCCTAGGACAATAATCGATCTCTAGACTCAACCAGCATATGATGGAAATTACCCGGTACGTGATACTAATGTTTTCCATAGGCTCTTTTGGAGTTTTCCTTCATGTGTAGAGGCTTTCAAATATTGTAAGCCGGTAGTACAGATAGATGGTACACATCTTTATGGAAAATATAAAGGGACTTTGTTGATGGCAATTGTACAAGATGGCAATAAAAATATTCTTCCAATTGCATTTGCCATTGTGGAAGGAGAGACGCTAGATGCATGGCGTTTCTTCTTAAAGCATCTACGAGCAGACGTGACACCACAAGAAGGCATATGTTTTATTTCTGATCGCCACCAATCTATCAAAGGAGCATTTAGAGCAATTGGCCGTCAGATGAATCCTCCTCACGCCTATCATGTTTATTGTATTAGATATATATCTGCAAACTTCATGCGTCGATTCAAAAATAAAGAAATGCAACGAATAGTTGTTAACATTGGTAAGTTGTAAATCTAAATTTTGATAATTTCAATATCTCATTGTTATTATTTTTTTTTTAATTTTTTTTTGGCTATTAATGTAGGTTACTCGAAAACATCTCATGATTTTAACTATTGGTATGGCGTACTTCGAGACTTTGACATAGAGGCAACAAGGTGGTTAGATAACATACCGCGAGATAAATGGGCTCAATCATTTGACATCGAAGGTCGAAGGTATGGTCATATGACCACCAACCTAGCTGAATGTGTTAACTCAGTGTTAAAAGGAACAAGAAACCTTCCTATAACAGCCTTAGTTAAGTCAACTTACTTTCGACTTGCTGAGTTATTTGTAAGGAAAGGTGTACATGCGCAAGCTCAAATTGCATCAGGTCAAATATTCTCGGAAGTGCTAATGAAGACAATTCAGGAAAATCAACAAACAGCATGTAGCATTCATGTTCGACAATTTGATCGTGATGAAAATTCTTTTATGGTAGATGAAATGGCACCACCTCAATACTGTGGTATAGCTGGCAGTTACCGCATTGATTTGAGAAGACGATGGTGTGATTGCGGTGAGTTTCAAACACTTCATTTTTCTTGTCGCCATGTTCTTGCCGCGTGTGCATACATTCATCTACATTGGCAGGCATATGTAGATAATGTTTATAGGCTTGAGACAATTTTTAATGTATACCATAAAGAGTTTCAGCCAATGTCAAATGAGAGATACTGGAACCCTTATAATGGTCCACGTTTATGTCCTGATCTTACAATGCGAAGACCACCTTCAGGACGTCCAAAATCCACCAGAATTCATAATGAAATGGACATAAGGGAAGGTGGTCAACCAAAACGCTGTGGTTTATGCCGCAATGAAGGTCACAATCGTCGAAATTGTTCGAATGCCGCTGGTCCAAGCCGTATGCCATAATGCTAAATATTGTATTTGTTGAAGTATTTAATAATATATGTAATTGCTTTAGTTCATTGAAAATATTAAGTGAGTTTGGTTTAGTTGTGTGAGTATTTTTTACATGTTAAAATTTTTTAATATTTAATATATTGTTATTATGAAAAAATATTACAATTATTTATTGAAATTATTAACATTCAGTTATAATTAGTAAAAGTAGAATTAATATAGTTGAAGTAAAAAAACTAAATTATAAAAAAAATTAATTAAAATTATAAGGACTTGAATGCAATTTTTTTTTAATTTAAAAATGCAAATCATAAGGCTGGTTTTTTTTAAAAAAAAAATTAATATTAAAAAAAACAATGGGACCCGGTTTTTTAAAAAAAAAAAACTAAAATGTTATAAAATATTTCCGGGACCCATTTTCTTTAAAAGAAAGATTAAAAAAAGAACTGGGTCCCATTCGTTTTAAAAGAATTATTAAAAAAATATAAAATGCGCATTTCCGTAAATAATTACGGAAATGCGCAATTTAGTAATTAATTAAAATATTTGCAATATTTTAATAAAATAGCCCTTTTTTACCACCTTTTTTCTTTGCTATTTTTTCCAACTCGTCCCCATAATTGTGGCTTATCTTATCAATTTATTCTTCATCTTGCCACTTATTTTCTCTACTCATGCCTCCTCCAATGCCTTTCATTATTATTTTTTCCTTACCTCAACCTTCATCGGTCCTCTGTTTTATCTCCTTAGCACTCGTCATTTTTTTTTTATCTTCTCTACTATAGTTGCTATTGTAATGAGTTATTTGAACTATTACATGCAATTTTTGAACTAATAGATAAAATATTTAAATTCCATTAATGTTATGAGTTATTTGAATTGTTATACACAATGTTTAAATTTGTATGTAAAAATTTACACTGCTCTGTATAATATTTGAACTATCACACGCAAATTTTGAACTAATAGATTAAAGATTTAAACTTTACATGTGGTGCTCATAGTGTTACATATTATACTTGAATTGTTAGATACAAGATTTGAAACTATATGTTCTACTTCAATATTATATGTAATCAATCAATTCTCATGAGTAACCTTTTAACTCTTTGTATGGACAATATTATGTCATTCATCTTCATTTGCATAAACTTCGATATTTATTAATTTCAAGCATAAATGGCATGAGTTACACATACCATTGCTTACTAGCACTGCAATATGACATATATAGAAGTTTAGGCACTTCAACAAAAATTTTGTACTGTTAAACTATATGTAAACACTCGAATTACTATTCTCAATGTCAACTATGATATCACAACATTATATCATATATGTTTTTTAAACTCAAATATGAACGCTAATGCCATAAAGCTTTTCTTGCATGCATATAGACAAACAAAAACATGATACAACAAGCTTAAACGTTAAATGACTTTTCCATAAGAAACCAAAAAGTTCTCATTGTTAAAAGTTTGCAATATTGAGTGTGCATATACCCCATATATGTATCAAGGTAATGCATACATCTAATAATAGTTTGTTAAAGTAATGCATGTTATTGCATTGTACCATTGGTGTGTCTAGATGTCATTAAACAAAAGTAGCTTCTTTTGGTTATGTCTATTCAACTAAATAGTTACCATGAACTAAAGTTATCTTTTCTCGTTGCAATAATTTAAGTCAATTATTAGATAGCCCAATGGTGTGACACCAAAGTGTAAAAGAAGAAATCATGGGTTCAAATTTCCCCCGACATTACTGTTCTCTATACTATTCATGCACTATTCACCCAGAACTCTTGTACTATATTTATACTGCTCATATACTGTACATCCAGGGTTCCAGTAATTAATGCATACATCTAATAATAGTTTGTTAAATTAATGCATTTTTTTGCATTGTACCATTGGTGTGTATAGATGTCATTAAACAAAAGTAGCTTCTTTTGGTTATGTCTATTCAACTAAATAGTTACCATGAACTAAAGTTATCTTTTCTCGTTGCAACAATTTAAGTCAATTATTGGATAGCTCAATGGTGTGACACCAAAGTGTAAAAGAAGAGGTCATGGGTTAAAATCTTTCCCCCGACATTACTATTCTCTGTACTATTCATGCACTATTCACCCAGAACTCTTGTACTATATTTATACTGCTCATATACTGTACATCCAGGTCCAGTACTATTTTTGTATTGTTTACCACATGGGTGTAAGTACCCAGTAGAAGAAATAGTGGTTTCACCCATCCGGGTTGTGGGGCAGGGGGATTTTCTATGAGGGTTGTAAGCCACCGTAACTAGTGCACTTCCGTACTTGTCTGTCTCTTTAACAAATCCCTTGAGTTGGATTTGGGGATGGGGGGGGGGGGGGGGCTTGTCGCCTATTAGTAAAAAAAAAAAAAAAACAATTTAAGTGAACAGATTGTGACCATCAGTAGTCAAAGTAGCTTCTTTTGGTTACTTGTTCAGCTAAATAGTTATCATAAACATTAGATTTTTTTTTTCTTTGTGTTGTACCTATTTAAGTTAATAGCAGTCATGAGCCAAAAGTCTCTTATTTTGGAAGCAATGACTCATTAGTTATTGATAGACAAGATATTAAATTGAATTTATATTAAAAACATTTTTCTCATAGCAACTTTCTTAAAAAAGATCAAATGCCTTTGAATGTCTCCAAAAGATTTCCAAAGTTGTTATTTGAAGATTTAATTAGTAGCATTATTGTATCTTTTGCATGGTTTGTTGACAACACTTTATCAAACATTTCACAATGAGGGGCAAATAGCACATTATATATAATATCAAACACCTCAAAGTTCATATATTTCTATGGACTCTATAATAATTTAATTACAATTTTCTCCGCACTTAAAATATCACAAAAATCTGAGCTTTAAATAATTTCTTCACATAATTGATGTATCTTTCCCAATGGATTGGAAAATTTTTTCCATGTTTTGAGGGACAACTTGTTAAGGATTGAACAAACAATATTAAATCTAAGCAATGACAAAAATAAGAAAGAAAAGCAAAAACAAGAAATCAAAACAACCACACATGATTTTACGTGGTTTGGCCAATATGACCTACATTCACTGTCACACTAGTGTTGTATTGATATGCTTATTATCTTTACAATTTTAGAGATATGTATATATAGGGGAGAGAAAACGGGCAAAAACTGCCATATAGATTTGGACCTAAAATAAAAGTTTCCATTTAGGGCCACTGCCCCTAGAAAACCTAGCATAGGGAGCTGCCCCCTTGACCTCCACTGGTTGAACAAGTAGCAAGACCATGTTGAGGCTCTCGCACCATCTAACTCTCGCAAGTGACTTAGTTATGGAAATGGCAAGGCAAACATCAAACTCCACATACTTAATAATCTCCTACTTGGAGGCTGATCACATTAACTATACTCTTACTCATGTAAGTCTTGTAACACCCAAATCTACAACCAAACAACTTCAACTAGTGTGACCCAATTTCATTAATCAACTCGAAAAGCAGTTGATGCTTTGCAAAATTTTTACTTTTCTGTATTAACCATCTTGGACAACATTTTTGTAGAATTGTTTGAACTAAGGATCTTTATCAAGGACAAGATACCATTACAGATCAACTCTTTGATAAAGTGATACCTCAACTGAATGTTATGTCCTAGTATGAAACATAAGATTTTTCGCAAGATGATGGTACTCTAACAGTTACAATAAAGGACACTGACTTCATTTATTCTTTCTTAGCCTCATCCATTTGGGGTGATTGCTTCTTCGTGAGATTAAAGTGGCTTCCCAAAGGCATAGTTTTAATCTTAGCATCTTGGAGACTACACTTTTTCAACACATTTCCAATATACTCCTCTTGGGATAATTTTAGAGTATCTTTGGATTTGTCTATATTGATGCTCATACCAATTATTTACTTCAAAGCACCCAAGTCCTTCATCTCAAACTCTTCAAACATTTCTCTTTTCAATCTGTTGACTTCTCTCATGTTAGCGCCTATAATTAAGATGTCATCAACATAAAATAAATAGTATGGCATAGAATGAATCAAATTTCTTCAAATAGTGACAATGATCCATAACACATCTCTTTGATGAGGCACGTAAGCAATCCCAAATAGACATAAATACAAGTGTCATGTCAAGTAGCAAAATGTGCATGAAAGCAAGATCAAACCCACAAGGAAATTGAATACTAGATACTAACTCTCCTCCAATTATTTAGATGATCAAAGTGTAGTTCAGATTTTTAATGAGAAAACTAACTAAGACTAAGAATATGCCTTTAAGATATACAAGCAAGATCAGGAAAAGATCAAGATGATGAGAATGGTGCTTGGACAAGAATTCCCTTGGTTGTTAAAGGTAAAGACTTCTATTTTTGAAGATTCTTAAATTTAATTCAACATGATCATTGGACCTGGAAGTTGCTTACATAAGCTAGCCCTCATCTCTAAGTAACTAGCTCCTAAACATGGTGGGGCAGGTATTTCACACGTTATCCCCATGAATGCCTTTTGATTTTGTAATCCTCTCTACTAAGTGACCTTAGTTTAGAGAGTTCTTATCATTCTAATGATGAGAAAATGAGTTCAAAATCTTTTAATTGTAGAAGATCATTCACACTCTCAGACTCTTGCTAATTAAGCATGTGATCAATAATAGGAATAGGCTCTTATTAACTAAACCTATGCTCATAAATTTAGTTTCTTGTTAATTAAATTCATAGTTCAAACATTGCCACATTTGAATTCAATCTGTCCGTCATGTGTGTGTGCATAAAATTACATATAAAATGTATCCAATCTATTACAGTGCATAGGTCATTCAAGTAATAAAAGTGTGTGAAATGAAAGATGTTGATCCCAAGAGTAGTGTGAGTACTAAAACTACCCGTTGTACTCGATCCTCTTTAAGGGTCGTAACTAAAAGTTTTGGCCGAGGTTTCATCTGAAACCTTCAATTGGTCTTACTATTCATTTTGGAGGACTAATGAAATTAAGGGGCAACTCTTATGCTTCGCGTTAGCCAGCGTGTGCCCGCATGTTTGGCCGCACGCTTGGCTTTATAGTGCTACCAAGAAATCATGCCACTAAGCCATACGCCCTCATGCGAGGCAGCATAACAGATGTTTGTGTGAGTTTTTGTTTCTTGGGAGCAAGGAGGGAAAGGTATATTCATAATTTTCTCATCTTTGACCCATTTTTACTTCTTGTTCCCCCTTTTTCACCCTCTCATCTTGTTCTCCTTTGGATGAGAGTATTCTCTTAGATCTCCTTAATCTTCCTTTTGTTTGAGTACTCAACCTCCATTCTTCTTCTTCTTGGGAGCTAAAAAGGAATGTGATCCTCTTCCCTTGTTTCTCTTGATGTTCTTTTCACTCCTTGAGAATGAAACTAGGCTTTGAGACTTGTGTGAGCTTTTGAGCTTGATTGTCTCCCCATTCTTGTATATAAGATGGAAGTACTGTAGCATTAATGTATCATTTAAGAAATCCTTCTTTTCCTTTGTTTTCCTAGCCTTGGAAGGAGTTAGTCTCCATGGAAGTCCTTTGAAACTTTTTGGACTCATGATTGAGCCACACCCAAGCCTCTATTAGGTTTCTATACCATATAGTTTTAGGTTCTCAATCTTGCATTTCCTTTTCTTGTTATCTTTCTTGTATATTAAACTTCTTGTGTTCCGTGGTTTGGATTTTAGGCGATAAGGCATCAACAAGGGATAAGGAGTTGGCGGAGGACTAGCTTTGTTGAGAAGCTTTAACGTTAACTACACTAGTTTGTGAGTGCATTATATATTGTTCGTAGTTCTATTATGGCCAAAAGACTTTTGTTTTCTTGAAAGACATGTTTGCTATATCTTTCATATTGAATTCTCAAAATGTTTCATTTGATGACTTGGTTTCTTCTCTTGAACCGTTATGTTTTACCTATCTTTTTAAATGGCTCCGGCATGTTTATCTACTTGTATGACCTCCAAGCTTGAGAGTGGACATATGTTATTAATGTGCAAAAATATGCTTCATGCTAGTTGTGGCTTAGAGAATTTTTAATTTAAATGATTCTTGGTTGGCAAAGAAGGATTTTAATCCCGATTTAATTATTATCTTGAGATGTTTAGATGTGATTATTGCTCATTTGGCATTCTATTATGGTTGACCCCAACTTGGTTTGGCTTCAGACGATGATTGTTTGATGTGATGTTTGGATGGTGACGGGGGACCTTAGCCCCTCCTATTACAGTAAAGGATCCCTATTGCCGGTCTAGAAAGATGGCATGGTGGACCTGGTTTATAATACCCTTTCAGTGGGTAAAGAGAATACATGAAATGGGGTGAGGATTTATCCTCGCGATACACTGAGAACCCGAAGTCACTACACAAGAACTTAGTGGGCTGATGTCAAGGAAATGAAAGCCTTGATGGCTCCAAACCTGGCCGATGCGTATTGATGATGATGGGTGTCTAGCATTTTTAAATCTTGTATTCAAGAAAGGTTTTAAATTGTAAATCTTTGAATATTTCAAAGCATTCTTTTAAAGGCAAGTATTTTTCAATGGATTTTTATGTGGAGCTATTTGTGAGTTTATTCTTATAACCTTTTATCTTAAAAGCTTTGAAAGTGTGAGTATTGGAATTTTGGTTTATTTAATTTGTTTGAAGCTTTTAATTACCCTATGCTAGAACCTCGCTTTTTTTGTTATATCTTTTATCATAGTAATATACTTATTTGGAATTTGTGAAACTAGTTTATGACCTCTTAGAACTATGCTAATCCATTCACTGAATGATTCTATTGCTCGCCCATTCACCATTTGTTTTCTAGGCTTTAGCTCTTAGTGGAGGCGCACATAGACATGGTGCTTGGCAACTCTTGGTGCCTTCATCCTTCTAGTCTTATGTATGTATTAATTTGGGTTTTTGTCTAAAGAAACTAAGTGAATTAATTAAGAACTAAAGGAAATAAAATAATGAGCTTAAGGTTGTGAGGAAAATCAATGATATGAAAAATATCCCATAATTGAGTCCCCTTAGGACTTCTCAAATAACTAAATGCTAACTTCCAAATTTAATTGAGGTTTGCTTGAGCCATAGAGATTCTACAAGCATGGTAATAATTCTCTCAAAACTACTAGCATCTAAATCAATACAAGACTCGGGTGAGATCTCTCTCCATACCAGATCAAGCATGAAAGAATTATGTTCAATGAATTTCTTACTAAGGGTGAACACAAGTCTACTTAACCAAAGGCGAGCACCCGGCCTCTAACCCAAGGAAATAACCCTACGAAAAGAGGAAGAAGAGGATGAAGTTCTATCTCTAGACACAACCTCAATCTCTTTTGTCTATGGAGATCTAATCATAAGGATTTCTCAATTTCAACATGAAAAATCAAATATGGACCCTAGCTCTCATAGTTAGGAATCTATAACAATGACTACACAAAGAAAAAACTTAAACTAAAAAGCCTCTATAAGCTTAGGGAAGATTAAGATGCAAATACAAGATTCATCCTAGGGTTCCTCAATCCAAAAACCCTAAGAAGTTTAGCTACTCATTACAAAGATATGCTAACAACAAACCATAAGTGCTAAAACAATGAAATAAACATGGGAAATACTCCCTTAATCTCCAAAATGAAAGATGGAAGAACACTCCAAGCTTGATGAAAACCCAAGGACGTCGCCTTGAATCTCTTCTTCGGCGACTCCTTTCAATCTCCAAGTTTATCTACGCTATTTTAAGCTAAAATCTTCAAGAATCACTCTTCTTAAGCTCCAATAAAGGTAGTGGTTGCTCCAACCCTTCTTAGAACTCGTCTCTCCCACAATAATCCTAGTTTGAGCCTTAAATAGGCTCTCAAATCAGGCTCAGCCATGGTTTAACCATGTGCCATGTTGAGTTCGTGTAAAAAGAGTGCAAATTTGGAAGTTCCAAAATTCCAGATCTCACCACAAGTCAAACATCCCCCATGGCTGGATGTGTTGATTTTAGGATACTAAAAAATATTGATTTTTAGCCTTCTCGCTGCATCCCCCATGGTTGAGTCATGTTGCTCTATGAAATTCATCATTTAGGCTTTGTATTTGACACAAACTTACACCAAATTCATCGCTCTTGTTGCATATACTCCCCAAATGGCCTACACATGAAGCAACAACTAAAATGTGCATCAAAACAACACAATACAACTCTTGAGAATAAGCTAAGTGCTCCAAATCAAATACTAAATGAAATATAATTGAGAATTTATTAGAATCTCAATATCAATATGAATTAGATCAATTGAAAAGAAGTCAAGAAATTATATTACAACCAAGATTCATCAAGTCCAAACACCAAGAAGATGCCTAGCTACTCATAGATGTAAGCTTCATACCAAATTCAATCCAAATACAAGGAAACAAGAGATCCATGAAAAACTCCCTAGAAATCTTAATAAAGAGTTGCCGAGATGACATAATACTCCTTGAAGCTTGATTCGCTCTTTTGATTCCTCTCTCAAGCTTCACCTTTCTCTAAAATGAAGATGAATCCTCCTTGAGAATGCTTGATATAGTGGTGAGAGATCACTGATTTTTTATCTAAGAAACTTTGTTCCAACCAAGAGTTATCAAAGGTCTGGAAGAACTCCAAAAAGTCAAAAAAGTCACCAAAGGTCCAAAAGAAGTCCAAAAAGTCAAAAAGTCCCTTTTTTTATTGAAAATCTATTTGCAAGACCTATGAATTACTAAACATGGCCATTGTACACATGGGTGTTTAGTGGGTGTGTTAGGTGGTTAGTATCATTAGATTAGCATCTTTGATCATATACACGGCCTAGAAACACATGCCCATAGAACCAAAACACACCATATTCTCTTGGAACATGGTCCTACATGACAATACTATGAAAATAATGACTCATCAAGCACTTATCACTAGGCATGTTTCCTAGGCTTGTTTAATTCATTTGCTTTATTTTCTCCATCAAACAGCTCAAAACTTACTCAAAATACTTCCTTCAACTCCAACACATGTAAAAGAACCCTAGACATAAAAAATAACAAGATTGAGAATCAAAACTTATCAAAATTCCCAAGGATCAAGCAAATGCAATTGAAAAAACTTTGAAAATAAAAACTCATCAAGCACTCTTATCACTCTTATACCTACTTATTCTGCAAAATCTTCTTGCCTACTAGTAACTCAGACAATGACCAAGTCTCATTCTTCTTAAAAGAGCTTATCTCCTCATTTATGGTTGACTCCCACCGGCTAAGTCATCTTTCTGTACCACCTTAGTCAAAAGCAAGTAATTTATTGAAGGAGAGTATCTCTATGGAGTTTTGAAACTCTAATAGATCTCCTTACTTCTACCATTGGAGTTATTGGAACCATCTTTCAATATTTATGTTCCTGAAACTTCCATTATTTTCTACAAGACCATCTTCTTTAATATCTTCTAATACTATCTTTTCTTTTTCAATTGGTTCCTTTGTAGGCTCAAAATCTACTTCAAGCCTATCCTTGTAAACTACATTGTCATTGAAAAGTGGCATTCCTGTTTCTAATGACTTTCCTGCTTGACTCATCCTAGAAACAGTATCCCTTATCATTTAAACTAATAGCCAGTAAAGAAACATTTCATTGTTTTTGGAGTAAGCTTATCTTTGTCAGTATTTAAACATACACATAAGAAACACAACCAAATACTTTCAAGTGTGAAAGATTTACTTCATTGTCTCACCATTCCTCCCTAGAAATCTTGATCCCAAAGGAACTAAAGGTCCTCGATTAATGAGAAAAGCTTCTGTACCACTGAATCTACGAAGAATATCTTACGCAATCCTACATGAAGCCTCATACTCTTTGCCCTCACATTCAAGGTTCCGTTCATCCTTTCAGCAATACCATCATGTTGAGGTGGCTCAAGGATCATTTTCAGCATTCGAATCCCATTCTTAGCACAATAATCAATAAACTCAAAACTATTTACTCATTACTATTATCACACTTTAAACATTTAATTTTTAAGTTAGTTTCATTCTCAATAGTAGTTTGCACTTCTTAAAGATAGCAAAAACATCAGATTTATGCTTCTGGAAATAAACCCATACATTCCTAGTAGAATCATCAATGAAGTAAACATAGTAGCGTAAGCCTCATGCCTTGGGGGTCTTCCAAGATTTTGCAAAAGTAACCCTTTTCTGCTTCCTGAGCACACATGGTTCCCAGAAACCTACTTTCACATTCTTCAATTCTTAAATCTTCCCCTTAGAAACTCACACCTTCATACCCTCTCACTCATGTGTCTAAGTCCTTTGTACCATAGAGTTGAAGGACCAACTTCATCAATAGTATGCAGAGAGGATTTGAGATTAATATCTCCCATGCCCACAATATCCGAAGTCTCATCATCACCGAGATGAACTTTATTGAAATTTCCAATATTAAAATCCAACATCATATCCTTGAAAAGGGAAGCATAAAATGATGCACCAGAATCCATAACCCAGGATACAATCGGAGACACAATGATGCAAATCAGTACATCATCTACATCTTTTATTGTTGCATTAACTGAGTTATCCTCTTTCTTTCGAGGAGTTATGGGAGCCATACACTGATTTTTGAAGCGACCAATCTTTTGGCAATTCCAGCATGTTATATATCCTTACAATTTTTAGACTGATTATTTGAAAAAAATGGTTTTATGTACATATATGATAACACCGTGATCAATCCATGGGTAGTCATTTCTTTTATGACATTGTATGTGGCGTTCTTAGCTAGCACCAATCAGACCACACTTAGAGATTGTCGATATAACAAATCCCAATTTTTTGACTATATAATCTATTTTCCTTTCTAAAAAAAGCTCATGCAACTTTTTCTGATATAGATAACCTTCAATATACATCTTTCAAAACCCTAAATCATTAACATTGAACTTGTCAATCTTCACTTTCCCTTCTTCTACCATCACTCCCACTAGTTTGAAAACTTTGGAGTCTCTGATACCAATTGTTGAGAATTAAACAAACAATATTAAATCTGAGAAATGACAAGAATAAGAAAACAATGTAAAAAACAAGAAATTGAAATAGACACACAAGATTTTACATGATTTGGTCAATGTGACCTACATCCATGGTTGCACTAGTATTGTATTGATATGCCTCTTATCTCAGGTGCTATGAAATAGAAGGTTGTCACAAGGAACCATTAACAAAAAACAAAGAACATTGCAATTCTAATTACCTTTCTACTTAAAACATTATTAAAAGATAAAATAACATTTAACATTTTTTTAGCAAGGTTTTTGGATGAATTTTCCACAATGTCAAACAAGACTATACCCACCACCAATCAACATTTGACATTATTTGCATAATAATAATGTCAAAGAGTAGACCATTTGGTAGAGTAACATATTTCCAATGTACGCAATGGCATTAATAATTGTTGGCTAGAGGTATATTGTTCTCATATCTTAAGTTAGTTTTTAAATTTGACTTGCCATAAATGATGTCAGATGTTGATTTTTATTTTCTCAAGAGATTTGATGAGTATGACTTTTGTGTGTAATGATTTGGATCTTTAATGTCATCTTGTCGCTTCATTTATTGTTTCATAAGAATCACTTCATTTATTGTTTCATAAGGATGAAATTTATTATTTTGATAAATATAACAAGGGTTGTCCGGGCTTACACATAGGCTGAAAATTAACTGTCCAACATGTATGTCCTCATTTGACAAAACAAATTTTGAACTGCAAACCCTTACCCATAACTAGAGACCATATTATAACCACTGTATTTAGTGAAACTTGAACTTGGAATTTGAACTTCTCACACCATCTTCTGCAATGAACCTAATGTCGTTGGGTTATAAACTTTTTGGTGAATGAATTAATTTTGTCCAAATTAATAAGATTTTTTCCCTAGCACAAGTGGTCTTGAACCTCTGTTCTTTTAATTATTAAAACCAATAATTTGTTATGAGATATAGGGATAGAAAACTCTTATGCAGCCAAATTTAAAATCTAAAAAAAAAAAAATCATTTCTTTCACATACATATAAATAGCTATCCTTGAAATTTGAATTTTGCAAAAAAAAATTTGTTTTTTAATGGAATATATATATATATTGGATTGTCCATCTAATTATATTAGCTAGGTTGAGTGCAACTAAAAAAAATTAACCATATAAAGTTTAATAGCAAAATTGAGATACATATTAGCCACAAGAGATGATCAGACATTTCCACATAGGGATAAGGATGAAAGGGAAAACAAAAGATAATGATAGTCAAACGCTACAGCTTTCAAGAGATGGCATCCATAGGGGCCACCAAACTATGGTCGTTGTGTTAGAACATGTTTCAAGTTTTATCAATCGATTCCATGGTTAAAGTAAGTGCGCTGGTGCACAAGAAGTTGAAGTTATGCATGACAATTGTCTTAGAATCTCTTAATTTGAGTTTCTTCATGTCTTGGTCTTCAAGGTATTCTATTATGCAGTTTTGTCAATATTTTAGATTTTATCTCTTATAAATAGAACTAAATTTAATATTTTATATATATATATATATATATATATATATATATATATATATAAGCAGATGGTCATCTATTAATTATATATTTATTTGAATAAAAAAATTAGACATTTAACCATAATAAGTCTTCTTTAAAACAAATTATAATAAAATTCAAATGAGTCAGGTATAGACAAAATCAAACTGGTGAGAAATGAGAATTGTCATTTTGAGTGGAAAATTGCCATATCAACTCAAAATTTCAATCTCAATTAATTGTTTAGTATGATGTTTATGACTTGGGATCTTAAGTTTAAGCCAAGTTAGAAATGGAAATAAAAACAGCACTGAAAAGTTTTATCCTTTTAAATTACCTTGCCGTAATGGCAAAACGTGTCCCAAAAATTACCTCTAAAAAGCATTCAAAGTCTTCTTTGTAGACTGCCTTTATATTTTTAACAAGAAAAAAAGTCCTCCTTTGCTTCCTCATTCAAACCCCAAGTGCAAACAATGGGACTATTGTGGGCCCCCCTTTCTTCAAAACTTAATCAATGTATAAATTAAATAGCTAAACTCCATTAACTAAAGGTAGTTAATGCATAAATTAAACAACTAATCTTTATTTATTTTTGTTTTTTAAATTAAAATTTTCTCACTCTTCTATTAGAAAAAATACCAAAAACTTTTGTTATTGTAAAATATCCTTTTCTCTTTGAATATATTACTGTTGATCCACCATATATATATATATATATATATATATATCATCCTTCTCTTCTCTGGATGTAAGCATCAAGCATGCGTTTTAGTAGTGAGGCATGAGCATCGTTTATTTATTTTTATTATTTTTATCATTTTCTTAATTAGGACATGATGCAGACACCGTCCTCCAGAAACATATCCTTGCAATATTTGCCAAGTACTGAAAAAAAAAGGGGAAAAAAACTCGATTTGATAAAAGTTGTGAAAAAGTTAGCTAAAAGACAATAGGAGAATAATTTAATCACTGCAAATAAAATAACTCAATTAAAAAAATAAAAATTTAAACCAAAAAAATATATTCCGAGAATATTCTTCCCTTTTATTAAACAACACTAATAACAGCACGATGTGATGTGGAAAAAGTTAGTTCAGTTAAAACTTAAAACGAGGATTAGTTATAGAAAAACAAAAATTTACAAAAAGGCTTTTAATATATATATATACTTTGCAAAAACCCAAAATTACACATATATAATAGACTATAATTTTAAATTAGTAATTTATTTTGAACAATAGTACTCTATACCTCATTAAACACATTGTGAATTATTAAAATATGACAAATTATATAGAGAAATATTGTTCAAAATATACGTTTTATTTATTAGAACTTAATGACCACCTCAAGTCAGTTTCAAATTTATTTAATTAAAATTTTAAAAATATAATTGAAGGCAAATTTATCCACATGTCTTTATCTCTATTTTTATCCTTTACAGACTTTTATAGATCATTTTTTAAATTAATATATCAGAAAAAAATATGAAATATTCTCAAATTTAATACTAAATACCTGCTACCTAATTACGTATAAAAGATATAAAAAAAGTAAGTATTAATCGCATAAACTTTAGGATAAATATATTTTTTTGTTTATGTAAGGGTATAAATGTAAAAATAAAGTATGACGTGTCCACCGGGCTCCCAAGTATATAACTGTATACAATTAACCCAAAACTTGTCATATCCAGATTCCAGCCCTTTTTCATAACACAGAAAGAAAGAGAAAAAGAGAGAGAGAGAGAGAGAAAAGTAGAAAACAAGAACACGGTTGTAGAAGATCTCTGAATATTCGACAGTCATGAAATTGGAAAAGATTGGAAGAAGCGAAGAAGAAGTAGAAGAAGAAGAAGAAGATAAGGAGACGAAGAAGGGAGAGGAGGAGGCTGAGGAAGACGAGGAGGAAGAGAGTGAGCATCGTTATGGCGCTGGTTTCTTGGATTCGATGGTGGATGGGGAGGAAGAGCTATTCGTTCCACCTTTGAACTTCTCGGTGGTCGATCATGGAGTCTTTCGCTCAGGATTCCCGGACACTGCCAACTTCTCCTTCTTGGAAACCCTCAAACTTAGCTCTATCATGTGAGTTTAATTTTGTTGCTTTTTGGAATGGTTGTTTGGATTGGTTTTAGGTTTATTTGTTGAGATTTTGTGTTTGGATTGGCATGTCAGATGTCTTTGCCCGGAGTCGTACCCGGAGGCGAACACGGAGTTTCTCCGGTCGCATGGGATCAAGCTCTTTCAGTTTGGAATTGAAGGTGGCAAGGTATTTGGTTTTGATTCTTTCTCTGTTTTCATGGAGGATCCGGAACTTTTCTTGTGATCTTTCTAAGCAAAATGTGTTTCTTTTTGTCTAAATTAGTGCTTGCATTTTCTTTTTCTTTTCTTTTATTCTCGTCGATTTGATTGCTTGAACTTGGGTCTTGCGATTGTGTGGTTCCTAGGGATTGTGATAGACTAGCTTGTTGTCTTTTTTTTATTTGGAAATAGATTTGGTCATGTGAGCATGTTGCTATTTTTTTATTCAATCCCAATGACAAGGACTCTTTACTAGTCATCCTATACTCGGTGGAAATTGTAGTTTTGAATTGTTTCTGTGTGTGCTCGTCACTGCTATGTGAAGGTCTTGAACTGTCATCTTAAAGATTCCCAATTTCATGGAGAATGTTATGACATCATTTGTCTCCTGTAATCTACCCTATCTCTGGTTTCCTGAAGCCATTTTTAGCTTTGCATCAATCTGTTTGATCATGGAAGATAGTCCTATGGTCACTTTTTCAGTTTGCTTTGGCCAAAAAAAAAAAAGGACGAAAAAATCATGTTTAAATCAATTTAGTTTTTAGATCCATTTTATTTTGTATTTTAAGGCTTATACCTAATTGTCAAATATATTTCACGGTTCAAGACTCTTTACATAGGAATTTTTGGTATATTGGGACTTCAGGTATATTAGGAATAAAAAATTGGCTATCAGAGGGTGGTTGATCTGGCTAATGCTGAAGGCCTTCCCATACAATAAACGTATCAATATATGGTTGATGTACGAATGAGGGTAACAGTTGCCTCCATGGCTAAGATGATGCAGAATTATGATTGAAGATTTTATTGAAACAAATGTGCCAAGAAAGTTTTGATAAAGTACTATAAACATGGGAGCAAAACTGATACACAACTCTAATGACACAACGGAGAATATTGGTGATTTTGTGTGTTTCACTTCCTTGGAAAGGCCTTCAAACATTTTTATTCTCAGCTTTCTGCAGACAAAAAAGAGGTTTAACATTAACTACTAGCTTATTGATGCTTGAGAGCTTTGAATGGTATTTGTCTTTGTGCTGTATCATGTTTCTTGCTCCTTGGAGTAAGCATGCCTTTGCATATAAATGTTTTCTGATTTGATATATGAGATTAGTGTGTTTTGTGTAGTTGATTAATTCTAAAAGTACTATGGATGTTGGCGGGATAACCTAGTTATATTGTTCTGCATTTTGTTACAACTAGGATGGCATTTGTGTTTGAAGTTTAGAGTTTTTTTGTTGTATGTAGTGTTGATTTGCACAAATTTGGTGAAAGTAGCACAAAGAAATGAATACAATGGAACATTAGTTAGAGCACACGGCAATTTAGTGCAGCTCACGTGCTGTGACAGTCAAAACTTATAGTCTAGCTAGCAAATGCTCTTTGTCCTGGCGAAGCTTGGAGATGGTTGCGGTGCTGCTGCTGGTAGCTGGATATTGGGCTGTTGTTATGGAAGAAAAGTTATGGTCAGGGTCATGGGATGATAAGCACAAGAAAATTTTGAGGGCTGATTGCTTTTAGAAAACTCATATGAATAACTTTTTTTTTTCCCATAGAGCTCTTTTGCTTCATGTTTTGTTAGATCTTCTCTTTTTGTTGTATTTCCTTGAATTTTACGAATTAAGTTCTCATGGGTATAAAATAGACATATTTAGTTTATATAATAGTATATTCTAACTTTACTGAGCATTTAGCATATGAACAACTTGTTTATAGTCAATAAAAAGGTGTACGTGGCATATTTTTGTATGTCACTAATTGATGTTGTTGAGTGCTGGAACAGAGATGATGGTCGGTTACTGCATTAGATGCCTCCTGCTAGGTGTAGATACTATTGTGACCCCAAGCTTATGTCTGGACCTATGTTGGAAACAGTAGGTTTTTGGTTTTTTGACTCTGATCTGATGATGTGCACATATACCTATGCTGTTTCCATGGGCATGTCACATTGTAAATTATTTATGTCCGTTTGTGCTATACTTCTTGTCTTGGCATTTACAGCATGCACCCAAAATAATAATAAATAAATAAATAAAATAAAAATTAAAGAAGCTGTGATGATCTGTTTTTACAGCTAGTTTTTTTTTGTCAAAATCAAAATGATTCTTTTCTTTTCAATTCCATTTATTTTTTTCTATCAATTTGATATAAATTTCAGTTCTGTAAGTTTTTTTTAATAATTATTTTTTTTTCTGTTTTCAATTGTTTAATATTTCAATCATGCAAATAGACACACTTGACTCATATGTTAGAAGAGGATACGTGCTTCCATACCTAAGATAAGGGTCATCTCTTCCCTTATCGATTCCTCGCCCAATTGTCCGCCCTCTAGTGTGTCATGCAATCCTTTATACTGCATGTCACTGTATGTGAACCTCCTTTTCTCTGGGCATTGCCCTGAAGTTTTCTCAGCTGGAATGTGGAACCCTAAGTAGGAGCACTATTTTTACAACTCACTAAACTGGTCCTGAGCCAACTGACTGTAAAGTTTCTTCCCTTCTTATCTGATTTTGGATGTGCACTTTGTGTGGACCCCAACCTATTTTCATTTTAAAGGTTGGTTTTGGGGTTGTCACACACGATACATGTCGGGTTGTCTCAAGGTTTCATATGTGAGACATAGCAAGGCTTGTGGGTTGCAATACAGGCATGTGGAGCAAGTGGGATCACAGCAAACATGCGAGAGAATAGTTGAGAGGAGAGAATCAGATGGAAGAGGAAAAAGGAAAGAAAAAGGCTCAGGCATCAATACTCATCAATGCATAGATTAGCTTGGCGTGGTTGTCATACAGTCCACTTAGTGTTTCAATGCCCCTCATTTAACTGCCATGTTACAACATCAACTACTTGTAGATGCCCTCTGTTAGTTGGAGTTATATGTTTCAGTTACTTCAGTGTTCCTCAAAATTTGCTTCAGATGATTTATTTGGCCCCCTTGTAATCTAGTTTAGCAGATTGATTCCCTTGCACACCATGCTTTTACCCTGGTTTAAGTGTGTTGCCGACAAACCTGTATCTGTAAGTGGTTATTGCCTATAATTAATTGTTTTTCTACAAATCTAACATCAGAATTAATCATCCAGTCATTTGTGCAATGTAATGACTACCTTTTCTGTGACATCAGTCCAATTGATCTGACAACCTTGTGCCAGAAATTTTATCCTCACTGTGAATGTAACCATCAGGGTAACTTTTCTGCCACTTAAATGTTATGAATGCTTCTGTTGCCGCTTTTTTACTTGCCAATGATAGGGTTCCATCATTTGAATTTGTGCTTATCTCGGTGAAAGCCGTTTTTTCTTCAGGAACCTTTTGTAAATATCCCAGAAGATACAATCCGTGAAGCTCTCAAAGTTGTTCTAGGTACTGTTTTATCAATGTTTCCTTGGGCTATATTTTCACCTACAGATCTCTCCCTTATATTCTTATTTTGATGCAGATGTTAGAAATCACCCACTGCTTATTCACTGCAAACGAGGAAAGGTACCTAGTTATGGCCCAAATTTTTCTCTCCTTTTCACTGCCTTAGTTTCAGACTCTAAATTCTGATTTTTGGTTTCATGTACCTATTCAGCATCGAACTGGTTGTTTGGTAGGATGTTTGAGAAAACTGCAGAAATGGTGTTTGTCTTCGGTTTTTGATGAGTATCAGCGATTTGCTGCAGCCAAAGCTAGGGTTTCTGATCAGAGATTTATGGAACGATTTGATACGTCAAGCCTTAAACATTTGCCAACTTCATTTTCCTGTTCGAAGAAGTCATGATGTTAGTTACCAAAGACATGCATATAGAAATAAGTTAGATTCGATCGACGTCATCTTCTTGATTGGAGCTGTTTGGGGTTAGAGTTCACCAGTAGTGCAATTTGTTCTTTCAATCCCCCCCCTTTTTCGTTAATTGTTTTTTTTTTTTATGAACAGCTGTTGAGGAAGCTCTGTAAGCTTTGTTCTTAATCGATTATCATCTATTTGTTATTTTCTCAATGTGAGTTATGTTTCATATTTTCAGTTTCTCGGAAGAGTATTTGGGAATTATTTTTAAAGGTTGGCTTTATTTATGTTCACTCTTGAGAAATGATTATATTTTGTGAGCATTGTGACAAACATATACGCCAGTCGATATTGGATAAGCATGAAATTGCATGTATTTCCCTTAAGAAATTCATAATTGGGTGTATAAAAAAGCACACGAATTTACATTTAAAGAGGATTGAAATTTAAAATATACATGTGTTCATAATTTTGGTGTATATTTTAAATTACAAAAAGCCAGAAGTGCTCTTTCCCTGTAGTTTTTGTCTCTTGCCTTCATGGTGATCTTTTCCAGAGAAATTTAAGAGAGGAAAACAGGCCAGATAATAAAATGGAGGGGAATGATAGAAGGAAAGGAAAGAATTGTTAAACATGTTTATTTATATTTAAAAAAAGTACTCTGACTGAGATGCATTCAATTTGCCCTGATGTTTTATTGTGCAGTTAGTATAATTGGTTGACTATGCTAGGTAAATTTGCTAAGTTGTTTTGACTGAGATGATAATTATTTTCTAATGCTATTTTCCTTCCCTGAATAATGTCCATAATCAATTGAAATAATTTAAATCACCTATTTGATTTGGAAATTTAATTTTGAAAATGGATGATCCATCCCTCTGAAGAAAAGTGAAAGCTGTGGATTTGATCTCCCGAAATTTGAACGAGTATCAGCGAAATTGTTGAGGTAGCGGGAGATCGTTTCAATTGCAGCATTAGGGAACTTTTCCAGGTTCTTCTTCATAGTTTGAAATTCCTTAGTGATATACCAAGCAATGCTGGGATTGTAGTGCTTCAACAATTGAGCCACACCCGGGCAGTCACAGAGAACTCGATCCGGTGCCCATCCATTCTCAATACAAGTCCGAAACGCAAGGTTGATAGCAGGAAGTTCGGCTTGGATTGGAGAGGAAGCATTTATGCCCATCGAAGTTGCAGATAGAATATAGTTTGAGTTAGTAAGGATTAAGAACCCAAGACCTGCATCCAGAGAACAAGCTAACCAAGATGCATCAGTAAATATGAGAATAGAGTTTGAGTTTGCACAAAGGAGAGCCCGGTCTCCATTGGATTTTTTACTGAAATCATAATAGAGAGACCAGGCTCGGGGGAAAATCACACTGGGGTTGATAGCTCATTACGAAAGATAGATTTGCATCGTTGTTTCCAAATAAGCCAGGCGATAGGTGCAATGAGGGCCTTAATCCAAGGGTCTTCGATTTTCACAAGCCAAGAACCTGTGCTAAGAGTGTTTATATAATATGAGTTCAAACCAAGCTTATTAAACAGATTATGCCAGCATTGTAATATTCTAGAACATTTCCAAATTATATGCTCAGTAGTTTCAACCTCCAACCTGCAAAGAGGGCAATGATTGTCATTACCAATATTAAAATTGAAAAGATAAGCATAGGTAGGAAGCTTGCCATGGGAAAGCTTCCAAAGATGGACTTTGATGAAAGGCATAACAGGGAGATGCCAAATTTCATGCCAACCATACCAATAATCATGAAGGTCCTTCTCTCTATTAAGATAATTGTAGACCGAAGAAGCAATAGAAGTATTGCAGGAAGAGATATTCCATTTCCAAACCAAAGTATCCTCATTGTTGAAATGAATGTCATTAACACTACCCAAATCAAAAGAGCTGCCAAACAATCTTTCCATAGCAATTAAGCAAAAGCCTTCAGAGGAGAACAGATCCAAAAATTTGATATCATCCAAGTCCAAAGCAGTGTTAAGGAAAGTGGGTTTCTGAGAGATTGGAAGATAAACAATGCAAGCATCATTCCAGATATCAATAAGCTCAGGGTTGCAAGAAAGAAGTTTAATATTAGGCCTCAAAATTTTAGCAGAATTACAAATGGATTTATAAAACCAGGATGAGTTAGAGATATACTCAGGATTCCAAAGATGCCAACCTCTATATTTGTTTTTAAAGATGCTAACCTAGATTTTATCTTCAGAGTTTAAAATAGCAATGCCATTTTTAGCCATGAGAGAGTGATTCACAAGCCTAAGGTTACGAATACCAAGTCCCTCCTCAGGTTTACAAAGTGTAGTAATAGTCCAACCGATTGAGTGGAAGCCCGTGCTATTGCTGCTCCTACCCCAGAGAAAATTCCGGGCATACTTGGAAATACAGTCCAAAATAGCAAACTAGTAAATTCATAACTGAAAGGATGTAGTTTGGAATAGCAAAGACTATGCTATTGAGAAAGGTTGTTCTACCAGCAAGAGAAAGGGAAGAATGGTTCCATGAATGAATAATATTTTGGACTCTATTAGTGATGAATTGGAGTTGATTAACAGTCAATGTTTTAGGAGAGATAGGGATCCCAAGGTATGTAAGAGGAAAATTTCCTAGCTTGATGCCAAGAATTCTAGAGATTGCATTGGCTAGCTTTCTGTTACACTAAGAAGTGACAAACAAAGCTGATTTCATCAAATTGGGTTTTTGGCCAGTAAGAGAGTGATAGACATTGAGGCACAAGAGGCAATTTCTGGCATTTCTCCTAGTAGCCTTGGTGACAAGAATTAAGTCATCCGCAAACATCAGATGATTGAAATTGTTGGTAAGATTTTGATTGAAGCCATGAATCATGTCAAGTTGAAGGGCTTTATTAAGAATGGCAGTAAGGTTATGAGAGACAAGGATAAATAGGAAAGGGGAGATGGGGATCTCCTTGACGAACTCCTCTACTACTCTTAATCCAAGAAGTATGATGACCATTCACAATAAAGGAGAAAGAGGCTGAGTTAAGACAAGAATTGATCCAAGTAATCCAATTTTCAGGGAAGAGCATTCTCCGGAGGGTAGCAATAATGGCAGGGCCACTCAATTGAATCAAAAGCCTTTTCAATGTCTATTTTGCAAATCATCTAGGGGGAGATACCATTCTCAGCTTCTATACCATGGGTAATCTCCTGGGCTGCGATAATATTATCAAAAGCGCTCTGCCTAGGGATAAACCCAGATTGTTCAGGGCCAATAAGCTTATGAATCACTGTCCTAAGGCGGTTAGCAAGCATTTTTGTGATAATTTTATAGCAAACATTGCAGAGAGAAATAGGTCTAAAATCAGTGACAGAGGTAGGATTAGTTTTTTTGGGAATCAGAGCAACATACGTTTTACCCCAAGAGTGGGGGAGCTGACCAGTGTCAAAGAAAAAGGAGATAGTTTTGAAAAGATGCTCGCCAACAATATTCCAGTAAGACAAATAGAATTCAAAATTGAGACCGTGCGGCCCAGGGCTCTTACCAGGGGCCATGGATTTAAGAGTTTTGTAAACCTCTTCCACGGAGAAGGGTTTAGACAAAAAATATCTATCCATGTCTGTAAGAGTGGGCAAGTCATCCTGTAAAGCATTAAAGAAAAAATCATGATTATTGGTAGTGGTCAACGACCAAAGGTTTTTATAGAAATGGATAAAACAATTTTCAATATCAACTTGATTTGAAAAGATATTACCCGAGATGTCTTTGAGCTCTCTCACTTTGTTCATGTGTTGTCTAATTTTGACAATGTTGTGAGAATAGCGCGTATTGCTGTCCCCTTGAGTGATCCATTTCACTTTGGAATGTTGCCCCCAAAAAATATTCTGTTGTCTTAGGAGAGCGTTGTGTCTATTGTACAAAGCCCTGAGCCATAACCCATGCCAAGCATCCAGCTGCAACTCGTCAGCTGTCTCCATTTTCTTAATCTTTTCCTGAGTGTTCACAAGTTCTTCATCAATGTGACAGAAACCTCACTTTTTCCACCAGAGAATGTTATGTTTAGTATAGGAAACAAATTGCATGAACGATTGCATAGGTGAAGATGTATTAGCATTAGACCAAGCTCTAAATACACTATCATGACACCCTTCGTAATTAAGCCAAACATTATCAAAATAGAAGATATTGTTAGAAAAGCAGAGAGAGTTTCTAGCAATTAAAAAGAGGGGAGAGTGATCAGAATTGGTACGGGGGAGATGATAATTAAAGTACTCTTTAAACCCCAAAAGCCATTGAGAATTTGCAAGAAATCTGTCAAGTCGGACCCATCTACGAGCAAGACCACTCTGGGCGTTGCACCAGGTGAAGGAGGGACAAGAGAAACCCAAGTCAAAGAGATTATTATCGAAGATAAAGTTCCTAAAAAGCATAGACTTGACGGCATAATTTCTAAAGTCCCCCCCCTGATGTCCTGTGAGCTGGTAATGGCGTTGAAGTCACCTGTAATAAGCCCAGGAGAGTCAAGAGCATTAATTTTAGCAAGGGAGTTCCAAAGAAATTTATGATCCGAAGGAATCTGGGAGTTATAGACAGTAGTAAGAATCCAAGAATTGTCATTAGAGGAGATCATGAGATGAAGAGCATGTCTGTTGACTGCAATAGGGGATGACAATACTAGTCGATTGGTTCCAGAGGACAATGATACCTCAAGAGAAACCGACAAGAAGGTATGGCAGCCCAGTCCCATCGACGAGCAAGTTTAGAATAGAACCTGTAAACTCTAGAAGCATTACTCTTAGTTTCAACCAAACAAATAAAATCAGGTCTATGGGTTTTGATGAAGTCGTGAATACGAGCGGTGGTGTTCAAGTTTGAAAGACCCCTGCAATTCCAAGTGATAACTTTTAAGTCCATGATTAACAAAAGGAAAAGAAAGATGAAAAAAGAGATAAAGCAAAGGAGAAAAAAACTGGAAGAAAGAATCAAATGAGGGAAAGCTTCTTCCTTTTTTTGGCTTCGTTCCCCTCTTAAATGGGGCTCTCCGGGCAATGGCTTCAGACTTAGCATCAGTCTGGCATTGCCTAAGTGTCATGTCGTCATCGACCTCCTTCAAGGAACCAGCATCCTTGGAAGAAGAATCATCCATTGCTTGGTCTCTGCAAGGAGTGCTATTGAGGGCGTCTACGACTTGAACAACCACCATGCCGTGCCGGTCCTCTAGGGAGGGGTTTTGGGACGGAGGGTGGAGTGGAACTGAAGTAATGAGAATTGGTTCCCCAGGAGGAGAAGGGTCTCTTGGCCCAGAAGAAGAGCCAAATTCAAAAGTTGAACTATTCCCCATAGCGCCGCACAAGGAAATCTCTGGAGCCAACGGAAATGGGGTTTTCGATGAGGGCAAAGGGTTGTTAGAGAGCTGTTTCACATGTAGTTGGAGTTTGGCTTGGTAAAAACCTAGAGTTGGCTCAAAATTTTGAGCTTTCAAATTGAGTTTGAGCTCATTTTTCAAATTTAAAATTAATTTCAAGCTCAGTTAGGCTCCATTGTACTTATTTTAAAATATATAAATATATTATATATTTTTATAAACTTATAATACACAATAATATTAAATAATTTGTGTCTATCTTAAATAAAAATAAAAAAAATTTTAAAATGATGTCTTTCAAACAAAATATACTTGGGCTTGACTTCTCAACTAGAACTAGCCCTTTCTAAATTAAAACCAAGTTGAATTCAAGCTGGGTATAACAAGATCATGCTCAGCTAGTTTATAGCCCTATCTATCTATCTATATATATATATATAGAAACACTTTATAAGGGGTAGTAGTTATGTGGGAGTAAATCTTTTGAGAAGCCACTCAACTTTACTCTATTTTTCAATCAATCATCAAATTTTAATTTGAATTTATTTTGTCACCTATCTTCGATTTAATTACATTGGTTGATCAGCCTGTCAATTCCCGCACCCCTTTGCTTAGTTGTTGCCCAAAAGATGAGTTATCTTAAATCTATGCTTTGTTGGTAGCCGGACTTTTTGGTTGGAGTGACATGTCACGGGAGATTGGCCATGTCACTAAAGTTAGTCATGTCAGCTTCACCTCTATTGAGACGGATGGTTGGAACTTCACTTCGAATAGGACAAGACATCATCTCCTCCTCCTTAGGGTATTCTAAACAAAGCTTCACCTCCATCTTCACAAAGCTGTGGCCTCCTCATTCCAGGAGACAGTCCGAATGGCCGGGTAAACATCATCCTCCTGCTGATGTGAACGAGAGGTAGATAGCAGCGATGTTGGTGAACTGGGAAAGATGACCATCAGGTGTTAAAGCAGTAGAATACTGTAAGTTACTTCTCTTGAAACCCTCAACTAATGACATTGATTTCCTGTTTGTTTTTTTACCCTAAACTTCACAAATTTGCATAATGTAAGTTTTAGGTGTATATTAAGGAGGTAGGATTTTGAGGGTTTTCACATTGGGAGTTGGATGTTGTTTTGTTAGTTGTTTTTAGGTTCAGGACAAATGTATAGTTGATGTCAAGGATGAACGTCATCTCAATGGTGTTTCTAGGTGGAAGAGATAATTTAATTTTATAGTTCCTGTTTAATTGGAAATAAATTGCACCGACAAAGGTTCATTATGGTCCCCAAAGACACAGTTAGAAAGTGAGCATTTAGGACTCTTACGTTGTCTATATTGGTCAGTACATTTTGGGGACATTAGGGGCATTAGAGTAAACTGACACTCTTACTTAAATATTTGTTTTTACCATGCACAATCCCATCCATTAGGATATATTGTTAATTAATTACACAGCTTATGAATTGCTATATTAATTTTTGGATAATGCTAGCAAAAACTTGGTTGTTTGGTAATTTCTTCGATGGTTTGCTCTTTAAATTTGTTGATTATTTGATGCCCTGGTTACTTGTTTACTTATCTTAGGGTGTCCTGCTGATGTTGGTATTTAGTTGCAAATGTTAGGCAGTTGGTGTTTATGAAAGCCAGTTGGTATTTTTTTTTCCTATGTCTCTTAATTTTTTTTACTGTAGTCCAATATAAGTTCTTTTAATGAGTTTTGTGTGCGTGTGTGTGTTTTTTAACATTTGGTAAACTAAGGTTGGTAATTGATTGCACTAGTTAGCAATTGCTTTGTTAAAATTTTTCTTTTTTGTAGCTTATTGGATGCTTGTCTGCCTATATGGATAGTTGTCTCACTTTGTTGTAATGATGTTGGTATTTGGTTGCATACCAACTAAATTGTATGTTAGGCAATTGTTAGCCCAGTGGGTTTTATGTAAATTTGGTGGAGAACTGCAGTTTTTAGCTAGTTGGTATTTATGTTAACTAGTTGCTATTGGTGTTATATTTTGTATCTCTATCTTTTTGAATTTTTCCTATATTCTAATAGCAGTCGGTATTTATCTTTCATAGTTGGTTTACTTGATATATTTAGTGAAAGACCAGGTTAGTAGTTCTATTATGTTTCTGGTCTAAGCAGAATATGATTGTTATTATTATTATTATTATTATTATTATTATTATTATTATTATTATTATTATTATTATTATTATTACTATTATTATTATTTTATTTTATTTTATTTTATTTTTTTGATATACAGCCAAATGACTTGTTGACCTTTTATTGACTATGACTTAATTTACAATGTACAACTGTCAGCCAAACACATAAGTAACCTTAGCATATCTTCCATTTCAGTGCCCAATGATAACTTGTTCACAGTGAAGTTGCATTATGTTACTAGGGTGTAGAAGGTTTGGCAAGGTATATTGACTTTTGCTGTGCAGATCAGATGTCAAGGATTGAGTTGTTAGGTATGGCTAGAGAGTTTAATTTAGATGTTAATGACTACAGTTTATGGTGGTTAGATGGAAGTAGTGGCTTAAGAGAGATAAAAGATGATTTGGATGCTCTAACTATGGTAAATAGAGTGGGCTCTAGCAAGGAGATATATGTGTGTGTGAGGATTGATGAGTACTTTTTATATAGATAATTTATATACCCTATTGCATAATTTACTTGTCCCTTTAGTATGCTTTTGTGATAAAATGATGCTACTTAAGGTATATTTGCTAATTGTGCATAATATCAGCTCTTGGAACGAAAGGAACGAATAGAGATAAATTATGGCGCAAAATGGTGTTGGAATACACATTTTAGGACAAGCATAGTTGGAAGCACACCCGTGCTTGGAAGCATGGTCAGAAGCACAGGCGTGATTAGTCCCGTACACTTCACTGGAATCTGCACAAACCAGAGAGCACGGTTTCATTGTTCCTAACACCAGCGTGCTGAGAAAGCATTGTCGGCAAGTGACAAGGACCCGAAAGTGCACGGGTTGTCACAGTAATAATAGTACCCTAGTAAGAGGGTAGTCGAATCCACAGGGAGTAGGGATTATAGATACAAGCGATTGATATCTAGCTAGTGTGAAGTACGGAAAGTGAGAGCAAGATCAATTGTGTGTGTGCAAAAGTAATCGAAAGCAATAAGAAAATAAAGAGAAATATGGAAGATAAGAGAGTGCAAGCTAAGAGTAAAAGAGAGAAACAATCAAGAGTGAAATAGGGTACCCGGACAAGCTACCCCTAGGATTGATGTTCTAGTGCAAGACAATGTATTATACTCTCCTATTGATGTTTAATGAGTCTTGGACATCCTAAGGTCAACCGTAACTAATCCCAATCATTATGCCCTGGCATTATGTTTCACTACGACCCTTAACTCTTGTTGACTTGTCAACTATGTCCCAGGGGAGTTCATCTTCCTAAGCCTCACACTACGTGGGATTGCTTTACGTTCTAGGAATTCCAAGTGATTAGCCCTGTTCCTAAGTGTAGTCATATCCCTTTGGTCCAAGTGAAAGAACCCTAGTCTCAATTAAGCCCCAGCACAAGGATTCACTACAACCATTCACTCTGTTGCTCGCGCAACTAAGCCCCAGGGGAGTTCATCTCCTAGCACTTCGCTCTATTTCGACAGCTAAGAACTCTTGGAACACGGAGGTAGGGAAAATCACACCAGAGGGAAAAAGGGGACATTTCGCTACCTCACGACTCACCCTCTTGATCCTTTCCAATCTCGAGTAGTCTAATCCTATAGGAGTTGTCACGCCTCCAAAGGACAACCTAGATAACTCTCAACCCTAGTGTCACATCTAAAGGAAAATCAATACAAGAATAAATCAAGATTGGAACTTAATTAAATTCATCAATAAAGAAAGCATAATAGCATGTCATAGAAACAAAGTTATCCTAGGGTTTACAAGTCCGAATACCCACAAGGGGTTTGGCTCCTCATGGAGCTATACAAATCCATCAATGTATATAAATAAACACAAATTGAAGACATAGATGAAAACCCCCTTGTGTAGCATGGTTGTGGTCTTATGCGGCCGATTAGTCTCTCCACCAAGCTCCTCGTCAAGCCTAGGGCACACCTCGCTGGATCGGTGTCGATGAAAGCTCCCCTAATAGCTATCTTTCGACGGGCTTCAATGTTGATGCCGATGACGCGCTACAATCCTCCACAAAGTCCTCTCCAAACCCTAGCCACGACCCTCCAGAAGATAGGCAAAAAAATCCAGAAAAAGTCCCAAAAAGGCCTTTAAATAGTGCTGAGTCACGGCTGTAAATCGGCTGAAATCAGGGTTTTACATGGCCGTGTGGAATTTCCACACGCTCGTGTGAATTTTCTGAATTCCGTTTTCTGGCGCGTAGTGAACAGTGAACTGCTACAGTAAACTTCTGCGGTAACTGATGCAGTAATTAGGCACACAATCAACGGTAGATCATATCAATTGCTTCAATTGTCCTTATTGGCGAAGCTCTCCAATGCTACATGAGTTAGACTCATTGTGAATATGACTGCCTTTGTGCCCCTCCAAGAGAGGTTGGCACATATCCACAAGTCTAAACTCGTGCCTTATTCCTTGCTTGGGCCGAGAACTCCCCAACAACGTCAAACATGATCCAACTTTGCTCTTTTTTCTCCAAAATGGCTCCACAACCCTACAATGCACAAAAGCAAACAAATGCACACAATTTAGTGATAAAATCTAATAAAAGTAATGCTCAATGTAAGATAATAATACTTCGCGTTACTATAACACGAGCACTTATCAGCAAGCACGGGCATGCTTACGCCTGTGCATTTTACTAGGATTTTTGTAGAGGTGAGAGCACAGTTTTAGTGCTTCTTGTACCAGCGTGGTCTTAAAGCACGGGCAATAAACACAGGCATGCTTATGCCCATGCACTTTTCAGGAATCGTGCTGAGAACTATTTCCAAGACATCCCAAGGAGAGCATGGCCAATAGCACGACTGTGCTTGTATCGGGAAAGTTGTTTTTAAGCCCTAAATTTAGGTTTTGGGGCATCATCTTCTTTTTTCTTTCGAGAGGCATGGATTAGGACAGAGCTTGGCATCATTCAGGGATAGATCTAGTTGAGAGATCATCGTAGGATTGGAGGAAATGAGGTAAGATAATCAGAGATCATTTTCCGAAAAGGATTATGAAGCAAGAAGGGAGTCTTATGGATAGCTTTCTTTTCTCTTGTTTTTATTTGATGCATTGTAGAACCATGAGGGGCTAAATGTCTTTTAGTACCCCAGATTATGAACCTTGACTTTTGATGTATTGAACTTAGTTGCTTTGATTATTGAGTTTTCTTGTGGTCACCTTTATTTATATTGATTGTTCATTTTTGTGTTGATTGCCTTGATATTTGTATGTGGCAAATCTCGGTGTGGGAATTACCGCTAGCTACGTGGGAATTACCGCTAGCTAAGGCACACATTAGAGAAGGGGTTGAGTCCGCTCAGAACCTTGAGTGAGGATGTACGTTATCAATCTCTCCGTAGGTGGTCACCATGGTACAAGGAGATGTACATGTAATCTTTCCTAGTCAATACATTTGTCAAAGGGATTAATCTAGGGCACTGCCCTTTTCACTACTATATTTTCAACCCAAACCCTATCTCTCTTTCCTTTCTCCTTCCACATTTCTTTAATTGCTTTAAACTAGTTTTCATCCAATCTCTTGAGTCGTCTAGAAATTAGAAATAGAGCAAGTAATGAGAGCTATACTAGTCCCTGAGCATTCGACTACCCAACCCATTCAGGTATACTTTACTACATATATAACCCGTGCACTCGCATTACATAAAGGGCGTATCAAGTTTTTGGCATCGCTGCCGGGGACTGGCAATTCTTGAGAAAGGTTACATTTTTAGTAATCTAGCCATTTTCTTTACTTTTGTATATATTTCATTCTTTAATTTCTCTTTTGATTTTAATTTTTGTTTTCATTAATTTGTTTTGCAAATACTCTTGTATGATCCAAGGAAGTTCCTTATCTCCACTTGTGAGCCCTGATCCGGAATTAGAAAGAACACTACACAGAAGATTGAGATAAGTGAATCTCAGAGAAACGAGGTCAGTGGAGATAAGTATTGAGGTCGAACAAGATGAACAGATGGCCATAAATCAACAAAGGAGTATCTTAGATTATGCAAGGCCCCACTTGGAAGGAATGGGGTTTAGTATCGTTCGCCCTCCTATGGTAGTGAATAACTTTGAATTGAAGCCCAATTTCATATAGATGGTACAACAGATGTGCCAATTTGATGGGTTCCAAAACGAAGATCCTTATGAGCACCTGAAGAACTTCTTGGAAATTTGTGAGATCTTCAAGGCAAACAATGTATCTAAGGATGTAGTTCACCTATGACTCTTTCTATTCTTAGTGCGAGGAAAGGCCAAACAATGACTAAGTTTCTTGCCATAGGGGTCGATCACTACTTGGACATAGTTGGTTGAGAAATTCTTAACTTGCTACTTTCCTCTAATGAAAATCACGAAGTTGAGTGATATTTCAACATTCAGATAGATGGACTCTGAAACTTTGTATGATACATGGGAACGGTACAAGAAGTTGTTAAGAAAATGTCACCTGCATGGAATTGTCAAATGGGTGCAAATCCAAATTTTCTATAATGGTTTGAATGTAGTAACGAAGCAGATGCAGCAGCGGGGGGTTCGTTGTGCAGTAAATAGCCAAATGCTGCCTATACTCTAATCGATGACATGGCCTCTAATGGGTATCAATGGAGTTCCAAAAAGAACAAACCAATCAAGGCCGATAGCATATATGAGGTTGATTCCCTAACTACATTGGCGCCTCAGGTAGAAGCCATATCAAAGAGGTTAGACACAATACAAGTACAACTATTAAGGCCGGGATGAGTTATGAGTCTTAGGGAAGTCAAGCAGGGCCTAGTTTTCCTTCTTATGATGGGAATACTAACATAGAATCGGTTGATTACATGGGTTAGAACAACAGGTTTCAAAATAATCCTTACAATGGTATATACAATCTGGGGTGGAGAAACCACCCTAATTTATCATGGAGCCAACCACCCTAATTTATCATGGAGCCAACCAGGGCAAGGGCCACAAGGGAAGTTCAGGCCATCACAACATCAACCTGTACTTCCTTGACAACCACTTAAAGAAGGAAAAGGGTCGAGTCTTAAAACCTTGTTAGCAAGGTACATCCAAGCGAATGATGTCTATCTTACAGGGCATAAAGAGTTGATGAGGAATCAATAAGCATCCTTACAAAATTTGGAACACCAAGTGGCTCAAATCGCCAAGACGCTTGTCGAACGACCCTTGGGATCTCTTCCAAGCAACACAGAGATCAATACCCAGGAATCCCTCAAGGTAATCACACTAAGAAGTGGTAAAAATTTGGCACCACTTACAGTACGAGACACTAAATGAGCACCTGTTGCAACTCAAGAGGCAAAAATTACATATAAGCCTCTTGTTTTGGATATTGATGATGTTGAAAAAGGGAAAAGCAAGGAAAAGCTGAGTGTGCCTGAGTATCAACCCAAGCTTCCGTATCCTGCTAAGGTGAAAAAAGATCAACAAGAAAAACAGTTTAAGAAATTCCTTGAGATATTCAAACCATTGCACATAAATGTCCCATTTGTGGAGGCCCTTGCCCAAATGCCTTGCTAAGCCAAGTTTCTCAAGAAGTTGTTGACCAACAAGAGAAAGTTAAAGGAGGTGACCACATATACATTTAATAAGGAATGCTCCACCATCATTTCCAACAAAATTCCCAAGAAAGAAAAAGATCAGGGAGGTTTCATTATTCCGTGTGCAATTGGGGAAGTGACTGATAAGAAAGCACTTGCGGACCTGGGGGTGAGCATTAATTTGATGCCCTACAAAATTTTCCAAAAGTTGGGGCTTGGTGAGCTTAAGCCAACAAAGATGACTTTACAACTAACCGATCAATTAGTTCGGTACTCAATGGGCATCATTGAGGATATTTTAATAAAGGTGAACTGATTCATTTTCCAAATGGATTTTGTCATTCTAGATTTGGATGACAAGGCTGAGGTTCCTTTAATCCTTGGGCGACCATTTTTGGCAACTTCACAAGCTTTGATTGATATCAAAGATGGTCAAATGGTTTTGAGAGTGGGTGATGATGAAGTCATTTTTAAGTTGCGGGATGCCATGGGTTACTCTATGGATTCTGACGACACGTGTTATGCTTTAGATATTGTTGATTACTATGTTTCTAATTTTGTGCAAGACACGTGGATGAAGGATGAATTATCTGAGATCCTTGAAGGGGAGGATCCTCTTGATGAGTTAGAAGTTGGCAACCACGATGACAACTTTGGGAGTGAACAAGAGAAAGGACCTAACTTGGTCGAGCACAAGACCTCTTGTAATAAGAAACAGTGGAAGAACTTCACCACTAACAAGAAGAAAAATAGCCCACTAATCACCCCTATGTCTTGCATGTATCCTTTGGCTTTAAGTGAGGGGGAAATTATCTTAATTGAAACATTAACACCTTATTCCTTTGTTCAAGGGACAGGAAATGTTGGGGAATCCAATTTCATTATCCCCTAGTTGCTTATCTGTTGTCTAGAGGATAATCTATTGTTTTGTCTAGCTAGGGCACACATTAAAGAAGGGTTTGAGTCCATTTTGAGCCTTGAGTGAGGATGTACATTATCAAATCCTCCGTAGGTGGTCACCATGGTCCAAGGAGATGTACAGGTAATTGTTGCCTAGTCAATACATTTATCAAGGAGATAAATCTGGGGCACTGTCATTTCCACTGCTATCTTTTCAACCCAAACCTTGTCTCTCTTTCCTTGCTCCTTCCACATTTCTTTAATTGCTTTAAGCTAGTTTTCATTCAATCTCTTGAGTCGGCTAGATATTAGAAATAGAGCAAGTATTGAGAGCCATACCAGTCCCTGAGGATTCAACTAACTGGCCCATTTGGGTACACTTTACTACTTGTACAACCCATGCACTTGCGATTACGCAAGGTGTGTATCAAGGATTGCTAATGGTGGGCTTGCACAAGGAGTTGGAATTCATAAGAGTCATGCAACACAGAATAAACATGAAGTAAATGAACTTGAAATTGAGGAGGTAAATGACACAGATAGTGATTTGGAGAGTAGATTGCTTGGAATTAATGTTGGAGGAAGAAATGATGAGGAAGAGTGTAATTTTCATGATTCTGACTACAGCTTCACTAATGAATCAGATGGGGAAGATATGGACACCTACTCTTCTATAGTAGTCCTCCTATCTTGGATTTCTATTGGTTTTATACTCTTCTTTCTACTTTTCTTCTGATTCTTCTTAGCTTTGGTTGAAGATTGCACCTTGTTAACTAGGGAAGAAAGACATTCAATTTTTGATATTCCCAAGCAAAAGGCTAATTACTTGTTGACTACATCTCATGTTATAGTATAACACCTTTTTCATCTTTATTCTGCTTGATTTTATATTCATTGCAGGTAATTATGTTCAAGGGACAAAAGAGAAGAAAATAGATCGAATCAGAGCAATTGAATACTAAATTGACTTTCCAGAGAAGAGCACAACCCAGGCATAAGCATGTTTATGGCATACAAATCACAGTTGAATGGAAAAAAAATGAGAGTATAGCCCCTACCCAATCTCCTTGCTTAGAGAACAACCATACCTCAGAAGCATGGCGCGCTTCTCAGCCGTGATGATTAGTGGAAGACCCAAAATTGCAAAGGTTCGGGTCCCGAGTGCCGCCAATTATCAACACATGTTAAGCACTATATTTTAACCAATAATTTAAAGCCTAAGAACTAGGTTACTTTTCGGGATTTTGGTGAGATATTCATTGATGTCTAGGTTTTCGATTGAAGGTTGAAAATAGCCAATCAGGGACTGGTTGACACTACTCCATAGGCCTATTAGGTATCAATTTCGAGGTTAAGGTCGACTGCAATCCAAGGGAATTTCATCATCTTCCATCTTGCGAAAGATCGAGGGAGTTTTAATATATTATCAATATTTCCTCAAATTTTGGATTTGTTTATGGATTCCTTTATAATGAGAGGCTAAACCTTCATTGGTGCATCAAACAATGAACCTCGAGACTATATGTATTTCATTTCCTTTATATTGTATAACTTTGAGTTTTCTTGTGAATCTTCTATGTTGCTTCATGCTTGTGATTGCTAATGAGAAAGCCCCAATTGCATATTTGATTGACATGAGTAGGATTGAGAAATCAATCATGTTAGGTCACACATAGGATGTAGAGAATAAGTGCACATCTAGCGATAGGGTGTATGGTGTCGAACTCTCTAGATTAGGATTAAACCTGATAGTGGGATTTATGGAGTGCTTTAAGGCAATCACCATTGTTCTATGGGATTAGGATTTGATTATATGGACCAAAGGGGTCAAACTACTTAAGAAATCTCCACGGTCCAATAGTACTCATGCAATAGCCAATATAGGAAATTGAATCATGAAGCCGCAGCATCTTATCTCCTTGATTTACCCTTAATTCTTCATCTTTCCCTTCTATTTCTTCATAGTACCAATTAGGGTTAGAGACATCAATCTCTTCCAATGGCTAGATAGTATAAAAATAATTAGTACTAGGAGTGTTAGTCCCTGTGGATTCAACTTTGGGTATACTTTATTACTTCTTCTGACATGTGCACTTGTAGTGTATATGCAAGGAGTGTATCACCTGACGGGGATGGGGAGAGCATTCTCCACCCTACTAGGATCCCTAACCCGCTAAAATTGCATATTAGTCATTTAAATTTAAAATGATTTCAAGCATGTATGTTATCTTACTTGTACAAAATCAAAAATTAATGTTTTGATTTACATGGATAAGCATATGATGGAGTTTTTTTGGGTAGTTTCTAGATGGTAGTTTATGTTTAATTTTTAGAATACTATTTTACAAGTATATTGCCAAATATATTTATTTTACAAGGATGGGGAGATTATTTCTCCCCTACAAGGATAAGAATTCCGCTAGGTAGGGGAAGGGAATGGCATCCATGTCCCACCACACCCAATTACTACCCCTATACCCATCGTAAAGTTGCTACAAACTATTGAAGAAGGAAAGAAAGACTACTATTTACGTCACCACATGTGGTTATAAAATAGGCACAAATGCTATTTTTGAGTTTCCAATGACAACAAATTGCTTAAACTTGGGCAACTTTACCTCCTGGGATATGGCACTTAGTCATGATGCGTAGGATAAGGCTTATCAAGGTTTTTCAACTAATCCGTGAACTTGCCTTAATTTAGTTGCTATTAACTGTTGTATCTCTTACGTAGTCATAGTCAAGGGCCAAACTTATTAAAAATGGGGTCGTGGGCAAAATTATAACCAAATTTTTTATTAATTTATTAATAAATTACAAAATAAAAAAATATAAATCATGATTAATAATTACAAAAAATAAAATATTAAACTTTTAAAAAACATCTGAAGAATTAACATTCTTCTCTAATTCATCTTTTTTTTTCTTTTAATCAATCTTGCTGCAATGCATCAAAAACTCAATTAAAACTCTTTTTTTTTTTGCCATCTCTCTTCCATGATCACTATAGGAATTAGAACCAATCAGCTAGTTGATATAGTAAAAAATATGAAAAAAATAAATTTAAATTATAAAAAAATAAAATAAAATAAAATTGAAGTCACACCTCTTTTCTTTACTGGTGCACATTTGAGATTGACTACAATTTATAAAAAAAATAAAATTGATTGAAATTGATGCTAACTAAAAATAAATACTAAAGTAAAATGAGAATTTTGTTCAAAACAATTTTAAGAAAATAATATCTCATATTCTACCTTTAAATAGAGTGGTTTTTTTTTTTTTTTTAGGAAATGTTAGAATTATAATGTCACGATGAACTTCATTTACCTAATGGATGGTTAATATTATCATAAGTGTGATCATGTAACATGCATGTAATTTAATTTAATGTTATCATAAATTAATTGAAAAAAAATTATATTTTAGAAAAAAAAAACTAGTTAAGAATATGGTTATATAGAAAAAATGATAGTAAATAAAAATCTTAAATATAAAAACTTTAAAAAAAATTGGTGAATTGGGGTTCAAATATGATTATATGGATAAAATGATTGTAATTAAAAATCTTAAATATAAAAAATAAAAAAATTATGAATTCAGGACGCCAAGAAACTAAGGGCCCTAAGCACAGGCCTTAGAAGCCTTTGCGCAATGCTGGCCGTGTTAGAGTCACTAACCCTATGACACCCAACTTTGCTAAAGCTTTGAATTTGGTATAATTCTCCTTCGTATAGGTTATTTATTGTTTTCCTCATATTGTTGGCTTTACAAGTTCAAATAGTTGTAAGAGGTTTTTCATTACAAATTGCATGCCCGTTGCAACATGGGCACAAAATGCATCTTTCTAATCCATTCTATGTGCAAGTCTAAAAAAAGTAGTACTCTTGTAGTCATCTAGACTTTTGCACTCTCCTACAATGTCTAATTATTAGAGATTGTGGTTCTGATTTACTAGTCACCAACCTTAATTTGCGTTAATACCTATGTTATTTCAATCCAGTGTATGGATATATTTACATGTCTTTTTCAAAGAAGATGGTAGATGCCCAGTCCCATCAGATGTGCCATAATTTCATTTCACAAAATTAATTTTGATGGCCTTTAAGGTTTGTGAATTTATGACTTCAACTAGGAGCAAGACACCACTGATAATTACTTAAGATGAAATAGCGGGAAGACAACCTTGATGTAAAGAAAAAAAAACGCTACGAGGATATATTTTTTAACATTATTATTATAATATAAATATAAATACATATACATGCATATTGCGCACTATTTAAGCAAAGAATCTCAGCAATTTTTTTTGCTATATGATATAAACCATAGGTCGAGGGGTTCAACCGGATTAAATCAGGGTTGAACCGGGGTCAATAATTTTATTAAAAATAATCTAAATTTTAGTTATATATAATTAAAAAATAAAATATTGAAGAATAAAAAATAAAAAAATAAAGACATGACTTTTAAAAATTTAAACAATTATTTTACATAAATAAATATAGAAGTACACCACGTTCAAAATGTGAAATACACCAAATAACATAAAAATAAACTAGTAAAAAATTAATTGAAAAACATAAAAATATTCACCATGAAATAAACAACTAAGAAATCCATAAAAAAGAAATATAAAATATTCCCTTAGTCTCTCCCTTAGTTTTATAATTTTACATTATAATCCCCAAACATTAGTATATTATAAAATAAAATAAAATTTTTAAAAAAAATTGTGCAAACCCGAGCTGATGACTCAGCCGGTTCACCTGGTCACCTATTCGATCGACCGGGTTGCTAGTTCTATTCCGGTTTTATATATTCGACTAGACTGGTTTTAAGGCGGGTCCTGGTCAACTTGATCCGACCGGCCGGTCTAGGCTTGAAAACATTGATCTAAACTAGTCCTTGGTAAGATAATGGTAGGCCTGTAAGGCTATAGACCTCTCCAAGAGGGTGTTTTTTACATATACAGGAATTTAAACTCGAAACATCTTTCTTAACCAAATTAATTAGTTTAATTTAATTTAAAAAAATGATGAGTCTCATTTATAAGGTGTTTTAAGTGTTTATTTGTTATGTTTTGATATGGTTATAACCCCTTTTTTGTTCTAAAACTTGCCTTTTTACTCAAGTTACATGTTTTTGTGAAACAAATCCTTTTGCTTGAATTTCAATGTAACCTCAGTAGAATGATTTAATTTCCTCAACTTTGGGCCAAATGACATGACTCAAGGTTAGATTGAAAGGGCTCTTCAAGCCCTGGAAGTTTGACATCAAACCTCTCCCATTTTCTCCAAGATCAAGATAAAAAAAAAAATGGTGGAAAATTCTAGCCTTGTTATCGGGCAAGGCCAAGCCTAAACCCAAGCTTGTAGTTAGTTATGGCCAACTGCAAGTAGCTATAATTAATCATGTAATTAGGAGTCTACTTGGCTAACTAACTAACTAACTAAGTTGGTTATTATTTGGGGGGAACTCAAGTTTGGAGCTTCTAGAAGGACCATAGGACTATAAAAAGAGAGAAGATTATAGAATTAAGAGCTCTTTAGATTTTTTACCACCATTAGAGGAGAAAGAGAGCGTGAAGGGGGACCTTAATGAAATTTTTCTTGAGCTTTTGCAATTGATTTCAATTGTTGAATGTGTATATGGTGAATGATCTCTCTTCTTTAATGTCATTGAACCTTTTTGTGAATTTTGTAGATAGGATAACCATGATCTTCAATTCTACTTTGAATTTGTCCCTTATGATCTTCCAAGGGTAGGTTGTTTGAAGTAGAGAATCAAACTTTTCGATTGAGGTTTGCAATACTTACGTTCTTAAGATCCTAAGGTTTCAATTTAGAATGTCAATTTATAAATTTTCTTTAAATCTATTCAAGCATAACTTTTTGAATTCATAGATGATTAGAGTTCAGGTTGCCCGAAGGAGGGAACCTATTGATCTAACTTATCTATAGAATTATCATGGATTCTCGGAGTAGGGATCTTGAATGTTTAGCTAGATAGATGCTGAACTTCATCAACTCAAACCCTATAGGCTATAGGCATAATTATTTGATTTAGGAGGCTTGGAGTAGAGACTCTAGGGTAGAAGGACTCATTAGATCAGTTATAAGGCTTTCACAAGAGTAGGAAACCCAAAGTATGGCTCTAAAGACTTCTAGAAGAGGTTATGGGGTTAACTAGGTTACTCGGAGCAGAGAATCAAGAGTTCGAGTTATAATATTATTCTTTTTTTTTTTTTAATTCCAATTAGGTATGCCCAAAATAAGAATTCTTAATAAGAATTATAATTAAGAAGCTCTATTGCTTAATTTGAATCCTATTTTGGAATCTTGATTCACAATTAGGTATTGTTGTTTAAAGTAAAAAACCTTAGTTTAGTTTAACCCATTTTAGAGTCTACCAACTCAATGATCCTTTACAAGCACAAGAGGAAGTCAAAAAACCCTAATATCCTCTTATATTAAAACTTTCTTAAAATGATTTTCAATTCATTTTTCTCTTTATTTTCTGAATTTTTTTGAATTAGTGTTGTATTATTGCCTTGTAGTACCATAGTCTTTGTATTATTGCACTTGCTAGCTCACTTTAAAAGTTTATCAACAAATGTAGTTGATTTGATCCGATCAATTTAGTTGATTTAACTCAAATTTGTTAACGCCCATTTATCTTAGCTTGATTCCATAAATTGAATTCATATATTCTCTCCAACATGTTCATAGTTAATCCCATTTTAATCACCAAAAAAAAAAAATCCATTGAAGCCCATCTCATTACGAAGAGAGCCATTGATACCAATTTTATCATTAAAAAAATCTCTCAACATTTGATCAAAAGAGCCAAGCAAGCCTTTTTCATCACTAAAAGCATTACCAAACCCACTTAGGGTATGTTTGTTTGGGGGTATTTGAGTTTACATGTAATTGAAAATACAACACTTTTAAAAAACTAATGTTTGTTTGGGGGTATTTACAAATCCAGGTGTAATCTCAAATAACTCTAAATCCACTATCAGCTGTGTTTTGTATTACGGTGAAATTCATAGTAATGCTAATTACAATGTAATTGAAAAGCACAAAAACCCCATCCTTTGCTGTAGATTTGGCCGTGAACGCCATCTCAACGCTGTGATGCTCTTCTCCTGCCACGTCGCCAGAACAACAACAAAAACAAGGGCCAGATCAAACAAGGGCGGGAGCCACCCCTACGATCCTCTCTCTCTCTCTCTCTCTCTCTCTCTCTCTCTCTTTCTCTCTTCCATTCATCTTCCTCATTTGGGGCTATTATCTATCACTTTCAAGCCTTCTTCTTATTCTCTCTTTCATAAAGCTATAATTTTTATATCCGATAGGGGGTGGCGGCTGTGGAGAAGGACTCTAGAAGTCACGGGCAATGCCAGTGGAAGCAACCTGACGGGATGTGAAGGAACTAAAAAACAACATCTTCAACCTAAATCCCTTTCTTTATTTTTCTTCTTTTTATGAAGTATTTTAGCCAGGTCTCACGTGTGGAGATTGCAATCCTGAATCCCTGGCTTTAGAAAATTGTTTTTATTATTTTTTATTTTTTAAACTTCTTGTTTAATATGGTGTCTTAGGGTTGTACATAGTTGAATTGTCTAATAATTGGTTTTTAGGTTTGGATTAATAGTTAAAATTAATTGAAATAATTCCAATAATAATTAAAATTTCATATTATTACAAAATATAATAATATGTTTAAAAAATAATTTAATAATAAAATTATGATTTTCTTAATATTAGAATTTTTGATTTTATATATATTAAAAAAAAAAAAAAGAGATGTTAAACATGTGAAGGTTAATTGTGATCCTATACTCCAAATACATCAAATCAAACACATTTTTTACAAATCTAAATTTACAAATCCTTTCAACCAAACATTGGATTTGTTAGTTCACTGTATTTTCAATTATAGGATTTACAATTACATTATAATATAAAATCCACTGTCTTTTCAATTATAGCTAACCAAGCACACCCTTAGTGCCAAAAGAGGCCATAAGCTTGTTTATTGTCAAAAGGCCACCCAAACTCATATATTATTAAAACCACCCACAAATTCATTTTTGAATCAAAGGGACACTCAAACCAGTATAGCACAAAATGGATACCACAAGCCCAATTGATACCAATTTATCAAAAGGGTTCTCAAACTCATTTATTGCCAAGGCACACAAGCCCATTACATCTGCGGTTTTTTTTTCATCTAACTTTTTAATCTCTTCGAGCTTCCTCTCTAGTAAACATTCAACAAATATTAATCACTTAATAAGGATCAAAGGTACAAGCATGAAACTTTTTAAGTCTCTATCTTTTATCATTCATATGTTTTCTTTCTTCTTGCTTCAACCATTAGAAAGAAATAACAATCAAGTGCACAACTACAGCCTTGGAGTTCTATTTTGGCAAGGCTTGTCGACTGTCTCCAATTGTTTTGGTAAGCATGAACTTCTCCAACAAGTGTTTTACATTTGAAAAGAGAAATAGGGTTCAGAGATGAATATCTAATTTTTTTGCTTGACAAGAGAAATATGATTCAGAGGAGTTTTGTCTAGGACTTCATACTTGAACAATGGAACATGGTTCAGAGAGGACTTATGCCTAAGAACAAGAGAGATTTTAGGATTCAAGAGGAGATTATGTTTATGATTTCATGCTTGAATAGGGGAATAATAAGATAAGAATCTGGATTTGAATCCAAGGAGGTTTACAACAGGGAAGCAAATAAATAAATAAATAAATATAAATATATATATTTATACTAATTTCATTTACCTTTCTTCCTTTATTTGTGAGTACAAGAGTGATTACTGATTTAGGAATTCCTCAAGAAAAAGTTTTCTGTCAACGAATTGGTTTTATTGAGTATTTTCGTCTTTTCTTTTGAGTGTCTCTCCCTAATTTCTTTCTTGCTCCCGCCAAATAATTGGTGGTGGAAATGACATTAGTGTCAAAGCTGGTCTTAGTAAAAATTGACCCATATGCAAAATTATAACAAATTTTCTAATTATTTTTGTTAATAAATTACATTAAAAATGACAAATCATGATTAATAAAAATTCAATTAAAATACATTTTCTTCCCCCTCTCTCTTCCATGTTCACTATAAGAAATAGAACCGGTAAAACATTAAAAATAAATAAATTTAAACTATAAAAATATTAAAATAAAATAAATTGAAATCATACTTCTTTATGTTACTCTGAGAATTTTGTAAATAATAATAATAATAATAATAAGTGAAAATTATTTATTAATTTTTGCAATTTTTCAAATATCCCTTGCAGTCTCTTCTTTTTTCAGTTTACTTATTTTTCAACCCCTATATCAGTTTATTTTATTTAAAAATCCAATTTTGCACGCTTATGAAATGTACTTCCCATTTTATTAAGTAGATTTTTATATTTAACATTGTGTGTTTACGTGTTATTACATATGTTTTCATTTAAAATTTAACGTTTTTGTTTAATATTTATTTTTGATGTTTAGTATCTTAGTTTCTTGTTTACTATTTTTTTCTATTTAAAATCGATGAGAGGTATTTTTCACAAAAAGTACTCAAAAATAAGTTATTAAATTGTGTCAGGAAAAAAAACTTTTTAGGGATATAAATATTCCAGGATTCTTTGATCAAGTGAGAAAGTTGGAGGGATGATATAAATAATTTTCTCTAGTAATAATAATAATAATAATAATAATAATAATAATAATAATAATTTTTGTTAAGAAAATAAGATCTCATATTTTATCTTTGAATAGGGGCCATTCTTTTGTTCGAATTTTTAAGATTATAACGTTAGAATTATAATGTTACAATGAATTTCATTAATTAATGGATAGTTAATGCTATCATAAATCTGTGAACATGTACGTGTGATTTAATTTAATGTTATTATAAATTAATTAAAAAAAGATATATTTTATATTTTAGGTAAAAAAACAATTTAAAATAAGATTCTATAGATAGAATGATAATAAATAAAAATTTTAAGTATAAAAAATTTTTAAAAAAAATCATCAATCGGGATCAAATATGATTACAAGGATAAAATGTTTGTAAATAAAAATATTAAATATAAAAAATAAAAAAAATTATGAATTGAAGCCCATGAAACCAAGGGGTTGGGTACAAGCCTTAGCTGCCAACCAACAGCTATTCCATCCCCGGTGTCCATTGAGCCCGCTCTAAATAATCCCCTTTTTGCTAGATTATTACCAATATAATCATAAAAAGCTAATTTTTCGGGAATTTTAAACCAAGCTTCTGATAAACTCAAATTTTTGGCCAGCCCCAACTCTTCGAAATATTTCTTGCAGGAAGTATCCCTGATCCCACTGATAATGACTGGGGCCAAATAATTCGATTGGGAGAGTTGCTGGCAACTATAAAAGATGCAAAAAAAAAAAAAAAAAAAAAAAGAAAAAGAAAAAGGCAACGATACTACTGGAAATTCCAGTTTCAATATTTCCCATACGTAATCCTTTGTATAGACGTTGAGGTGGACGAACACTAAGGTGGAATAGACCCAGTAATATGCCCAATGTACCCGCTGCAATATGTATATTTAGAGCCGATTAGATGAGTTTGTGAGAGATCAAATGAATATTGTGAAAGAACAAACAAGGAAACATGGTTGTATTACTTCAAAAAATATTTACGTTGAGATTGAAGATTTTTGTTTTGGTTGAATGACATTTTTTTTCTCGTAGATTATGTTTTAAAAAAAAAATACCAATTGCAAAATAATTGTGATAAAAGAGAGGAAAACAATGCTTGTGCGTGATACGAAGAGATTTAAGTTCACTGTAATTTGGAGAAGAGTTGAGTGAAAGAAAGGAAGCAGAGAAAAAGAAGAGAGGCTTTTGTAAAGGATTCAAATGTTTGTTGGCCGTTACTGTTGTTTAGAAAGGGGTTGCTGATGTGTCTTCATCTCATTGGCAAGAATGGGTTTAATTGGATCAAAGTAGGCTGAGTCAGCTAAGTTGTTAATCTTGACCATAGATTTGTAATAACTAGCTTGTAATCTGGGCCGTCCGTTGGATGAAATAAAACCACGACTAGGTGGATGGAGAGGGGTTATGAAAGTAATGAATTCTGGTCTTCTTTTCTTGTTCTTGCTCTCTTCTTGCTTCCTTGTTCTTTTCTTCCCATCTAAATCTTCTTATTCTTTGTTTCTTTGATTGTGAATGGACTTGTTCTCAATCTGCAACTTATCCGTGCATCCCTATAAACATGGGTAGTTGCTAAAGATCAATTTTTTTTTTATGCATCTTTACTGGTAGTTTTATTCCTCAAATACCTTTGCAAATAATTAATTTACTCTTACACCTTTACAGAAAATTTATTTGCCCACATGCTCTTAAACATAGTTAATTTGATCATATACCCTTATAAATAGTTTTCTTTACCTATATATTTACATAATATTATTATTATTATTATTATTATTATTATTTTGAGACCTTATTAAAAAACCTTATGGCCTTAATCTTCATCCAGAAAAAATCTCCACTACAAATGTTAATCTGTGAATTTTTAGGCAGGCCTATTTCTATCTCTCCTTTTTTTTATTTTTATTTTTTTTACAAAGTCAACAAACAACAAAACAAAAGGCAAATAAGTACGGGAATGCACCAATTAAGTGGCTTGACTGACCTCGTAGGGATTCATTAAATTTGGATCGATTTATTTATTAGATTCATTTCAAATGTAGAACTTTTCATCTCTATGATTTAAAAATTGGTCCTAGCACTCTTTGCATCTTCTGTGGCTTGGAGCTTGAAACAACAACTCATCTGATTTGGAATAATAGTAAGATCATTCCAAGTTGGACCTATCTCCTCGCCTTACATAATTTGGACGCAAATCTTATTGTTGATCTTAGAAAAGGAAATTGTCTCACTAGCGGATACACTTCCAGAAAAGCAGATGCCTTCTTTAAAGCTCTCATAGCCACAACTGCTTGGATTGTTTGGAAAGATCGTTGCAACTAAGTTTTCAAAGGTTAGATTCCCAAGTTCCAAACTATTGTATCTAGAGTCTAGTCTTATTGCACAAACTATTTTAACTCTATCCGGCAGATCCACAGGGAGAACTCTAAACTTTTTGGTCCCTAGTCTTATTGTACAAACTATTTTAACTCTATTGGGCAGATCCACAGGGAGTACTCTAAACTTTCTGGCCCCTGGAGCTCGACTGTTCTTTATACAGATGCTTCTTGCATTAACTCTTCAGAAGATAGTGGTTTAGGTTTTATTGCAATAACTAATACTAGTTTTATTTTAATTGCAGACTCAATGAGAACCATGACTGCTTCTCTTGTTTCAGCTTTGATTGTTGCCATAACCCATAAACAATGCTTTGGATCTATGTTATTCTAGGAACTAGTTCCTAACAAAATTTAAGGTGATTATCCTGTCATTTCTCTAATGTTGAAGGTTTTTTATGACTGTGTGGCTTGGAGACTTAAGGTTGACATTGATTTCCTCAGGCTGAAGATGAATGTCCCAGATGGCTTGAAGAACTTTGCCAGAATTTCAACCTTTCCTTTTAGGCTCTGTTTGGATGGAGGTATTGGAGGGTTTCATAAAGTAAAGTAAAGTAGGGTAAAGGAAGGTAAAAGAAGGTTTTAAGTTATACCTTGTTTAGATTGAAGGTAAGGTAAATGGAGGTTATCAAACTTTCTAGTGTTTGGATTGAAAGTAATAGAAGGTAATGTTTTATATTAATATTACTAAAATCGCCTTTAAGCTATAAATAGTATTTTATGCTAATTTTACACCTATAATATTATTTTTGTAAATTAAATATTCTTATTTAATAATTTATAATATTTTTTTTTTCAAAAAAAATATTCAAATTCAAAACAAAAACCTAAACTTTTCTATAAGACATGGATGTAATTATCTAAATTCAGTAAAGATATTTTTGTCTTAAAAATGAATAATCAGAGGGTTAAAAAAGGGTGTTAAATGGAGGTTTTTCAATCCTCCATTTAACCCCCAAATACCTTATCCTTTATATAATCTTAAATCCAAACAAAGATTGATCCATAACCCTACCTTGCAAAACCCTGATTTACCCCTCCCAAACAAGCCATTAATCTTTTGTTCTTTTCCTTTTCCTAGCTTTTTGCTTCTTTTGATAAAAAAAAAATGTTGAACTTTTCATAGTCCTATTAAAATTTATACCTTCTAAATCATTAAATTTGTACACCTTTAAACTGTCTTTAATTTTTCTATTATTATTTTAAATAATCTTATAATTTAAATACATACATTATATGAATAAGAAATTCAATGAAACCATTGAATGACAAATCGAGGACCTCAAATAATCTCCTCACAACACACCCAAAATTAAAATTCTTCAAGTCATTTCCATAAACTGTTCCAAAGCGCATCTTTTGTTTAACCTTAAGAAATAAAAAAAATTAAATAATGAATTTAGGAAATAAAGTTTCTGGAGTACGTTGATTAACATAAGGAATAAAAGCCCTCACGCAACTCACTAATATTAAATTAAGTGCAAACATTGCATTGTTTGAAGGGGATGAAGATGCATAAGATCTTCAAATATCTCGAATGATTAACATACAATATAAAGAATAATTCTGTTCATCCCAAGAAAGTTACCCAATTTCATCGCCTCAACCACGTGGATGCTTCACGTGATTTTATTTTCTACCTAATTGACCAAACCATCAGCATTATATGAACCCGTCAGCACTTAAAAACGTTAGTCCAAATGAGGTATATATCGATATTAACAGAAACATTTTATGGCGATAATGTGTGACCTTACACCTTTCTAGACTCCACCTGAGGCGAAGACTCAACACAAATAAAATAAATAAAATAAAAAAACTGGACAAGAAATAATATTAATTTTATAAAAATAATATAAGCAATCACTTCAACACAAGTAATATATACACAAGAACTCAGGAAACATTCATCAGAGGCATGCAAATACACCTCTTCTTCCTTCAACTCCTTGTTTGCAATCACGCTGCTAAAACGAGAACTTTAATGGTCCCCTGACTGTTTGCAGTTAGCAGTGTGGGACTGTCACTCTTCCAGCATACCGCGCTTATGAAATACGATGCAGCATCATCATCTGCATCTTCCATGTCTGTCGAACTGAACCTATGCCAAGCTGCAGGTTTGGATATTGCCTGCAAATAAAAACTTCAGTTACGCGTAGATGTTGACCAATACCATCAAAGCAAAGGCTATTCTTCAAAAAGTCATACAAAAGGACAACAATCTAGTTTGCTCTTTATCGGTGGAATCTGCTTAATAAATTCATACCTTATGGTACACAAATACTTCATTTGTTTCGCTCCCACAAGAAATATACTCGTTGTTCACTGTAAGGCCTACAAAGTTCTTCTCGTTTGTGTGGCCTTTGAAGACTCTCACCTGAGCAAATATTGAGATTCATCCAATTAGTATCCTATAAATTGCTGTGGTCGGCTAATTATAAACAAAAAACGGTTTTATAAATATCAGAAAACTTCAGTAATAAATTTCAAAAACAATATGAAAACTTCAACAAATTTTATACAAATATAAGAAAATTGATCTCCGTTAAATTTTACATGCACCCATAGTTAGTGAAAAGATCAACAATTAAAATCTCATTCATTCCATAGTGTGAATGAAAATCTTTGGTTGTCTAATTATAGATCAAGTCAGTGATTTGATACATCTTCACAGGAATTGTAGACCAAAACCAACATTAGATGAGCCTTTACTTGACATTAGCCCAACCAAGGACCAACCAAAATGTGACAATGCCTCACATTCCTTAATTGATATTAGCCCCACCATTAAATATGTCATAATGCTAGAGGATTGGTTTGGAATGTAAAAGCTCCATAAAGAAGCACTTCTAAATTGAAACTTGGTAAGAAAGGTAATAGAAGAGAAATATGAATCATATGATGCATTTCTGAATTTCACTTTTGTCAAAATATTTGCTGATCTAATAGCAATAAATAAATCTACGATTAAAACAGCATTTAACATCAAAATTTTCCAAATTTAGAAGATAAATATTGCAAGTCACTAACATAACACCAAACCAAAGTTCAGATTGATGATCACGAAGGATCCACTGTTCCAAAAATGCTATGATAAGGCACACTAAACAACATTTAACATCAAAATTATCCAAATTAGAAGATAAATATTGCAAGTCATTAACATAACACCAAACCGAAGTTCAGATTGTGATCATGAAGGATCCACTGTTAACCCTCTCCCAGTGTCCTTATCATGAACATTCCCCTTACCACAATAACCAACCTTTTCCATTGTTCTTAATGCTGTTATAGATATATCTTTGAAAAGCATAACCTAAAGGAACAATTGTCCTCAGCCAAACAATCCTTTCAGAGAGATTCCCTAAGAATTATCTTTAGACTAACCAACCAGTCATCTTCGCAAACCCTTTCAGAAAGAAAAGCTCTCTCCACAACCGAACTGTACCTAAATTACAGTTCCAAAACCCATGTATGTCACTCAGTTTAAACAACTTATCCAAATTTTCTCATCCCAAAATATTCTTAACTGTCTCAAATGCCATTTATTCATGCTTAAACAAAGCAATACTGGTTATTGGAAAAGAAATTAAATTGGATCATTTATGAAAAACTCTAGCCGAGACAGATGTCCTCACAAAGCTAGTCCTTTACCGACCATAGCTTACATTAAAAGGTATTTTTCAACTTCATCAAAATGGACATCGTGGAGACTTCTCAAGTGTAGTGCAGCATGGAACAAGGTTTGCACAATGGGCAGTTTGCAGTTTTCAAGGGCTAAAAAGCACTGGAGGATCTCATGATTCTCATCAAATATTACACTTCATTGAGAATATTCGAGGGGATATCACTTTTGCAACAGCCACAAATGCCTTAAACTTTCAAGTCCAACTCGAATTAGAATTTGACTGCCTACATAAACTACATACTTATTGTATATGAAATCAATTGATTGTTTTTAAAAACATACCTCAGATCATGCCAATGAAATCTAACAACCAACAGTAGTAGTTCAATATAAAATTGATAGTACAATAAGGGAGGGATGGGGTGGTTAGGCTCCCATACCCAGTTTACTAACACAGCTATACCTACAACCAATTAGATTTCCTTGTACCCACCAAAACACATTACATTAACAAGAATGCACAAGTAACAGAGGTGTTTCGGTTTTGATAAAATAATAATCATTAAAAGAAATTCAAAAGAAGGCATAATGTAACGGTAACTGGCATTTGGTGCAAGTAAAGAACATAGGTATGGTAGCCTCCTCCACAAGATAAACTGACATTCATGTTAGTAGGACTGCCGAAGGGCTCCACGATATAATTAAGTCTGCCTGTATAAAAATGCCATAACCCATTGAACTTGGTTTGGACTAAATTAACATGACAGCTGACCTACATTAAAAACCAAACCCAAGCAGATCCTAACCATAAATACTTCAAGAAAACACTTTCCAAATAAATAAACATGTTAGAAGGAAATTCATGTGTTCATAGGGAAATTCAAATAAAATGATCAGTGCAACATGTTCATTACTTTGATCTGTTTTACGTAATTGATCATGTTATTTAATTGCTGAAACGAATAAATAGATTAACATATAAGATCATACAAAAATGCACTAAATATTAATTTCTTACAATAAAACAAATTTAGTTCTGAAAACCCAGCAAGAAATCATGAGACAAAATGATCTTTCACAAAACTATACTCAACAAGGAAATTGATTAAACAGAAACTGTTCTAAGTACATGGCTGTTATTATCAGATAGGTTTCACTATGCATATCCTCATGGTTGGCTCTCAAATTACACAAATTGCTGTGATAAGGTTCGGTTAATGATATGGATTGTATCAATGAAATAGAACAAGCAACAACAGTAATGAGGATAAAGTTGCATATTGCCAAATAAAAGAATATATACCGGGTTATTCTCCTTTACATCCCACAAGCGCAATGTACTGTCTGTTGAAGCAGATGCAAGTTCATTGTTAGACAAAAACTTCACATAGGAGACTGCTTTTCTATGTCCTCGGAAAACATGTACTGGAGCACTGGTGTGTCTCAAATCAAAGTAGTGAATGTGATGATCAGCAGAGCCAACCTACAAACAACAAAATGGTTTTCTTTAAGAGTGATTCAACAGAAAGACATAAGACCTCAATAAAGATGGCAGCATACCGCCACATGAACACTGGATCCAGGATTGTACTTCACACAACAGATATTTGCCTTCATATCAATATTAAGAACACTAGCTTCTTGCTTTGTGCACCATACTTTGACCTGTTAAAAAGAGAATCACCAGATCAAAAATGTGTCATGCAAAATGTTATGAGGATGCAAGACGAATTCACTCTTATGATTGGTTTCAAGAGATCATACACAAAAAATGTCATTAAACGTGGCAATGACGCATCAGTTCATTGATTTCATTTGCTAGAGGGTAATGGTAATATGGTTTGTTCATCAATCTCACTTTCCAAAATAGGCCCTTTCAAAAAGGCACGTCATTGTGGTGATGCATTGGACAAATAGTTGGCTTACCTTAAGTGCAATTCATTTTCCAATATTGATTTCAATACGGTTTTTCTGCATCCCTTGAATGATCTAATTTCGATCCAACCTCAAAAACTATTTAAATGAATCTGATTAAGTTGTTTATATTTATACTCTTTATAGCATATCTGAAGATCCAATCTAATTTTGAGACACCTACTTTTGCTGCTACTGCTATCCCTTCATAAAAGATTTACATCTTAGGACTCTAACCAGCTACATTTTCCATTGAGTACATAGAAGGGACCAGATACCTTTATCACCATTGTTTCATCTAAAAGCCTGTTTCTTGAACATTATGCGTGTGAAGACTCCCTGCATCAACTACAAATACAATTGTGTCCACCTTACATATCTAATTTTTCCGCAAAAGGATTCATTGAACAACTTTTTTCCTTCCACACAAAAATGCACTAAGACCGCATGTCCTTAAGCCATTGTTACCATCTCATCATCTATTTGATCTAAACTCATTTAATATTAATATATAATAATATTCCTCACAAAATAAGAGGAAACGAAAACAAGAAGATAGAAAGCTATTAGACTTTAACATTTAACTCAGATATAATATTTGATGGACTAAGATCCTGGTATTAAAGCAATAGATTCGGGTGCACAGCAAAAAGGGGCATGCCTACAGAGTGACTGGAGAAATATATATATATACATAATGCTAATCTGCTTGGGCATAATTCTACCAATGAAATTATTATCACCTTGCAGTCATCACTGCCAGACACCAACATTGAAGGTTCTGTACGTGAAAAATCAACACTCCATGCTCTCTTCTCATGCTCTTCATACTCCATCATACTCTAAAAGAAAGATCAGAAATAATTATGAGCAGCATCAGAAAAGCAGGATGTCTACGATCAAGGCAAGAATTCAAACACAAAAAAGATTGTGAGAGAAAAAAAAAATGTTACCTGGCGAGTGTTTACATCCCACACAGTAACAATCCCTTCATAGTCACTGCTCGCAATAATGTTTTTTGAGTACTTATTCCAACTCAAGCAACTAAGTTTAGACCTAGTGGACATTTCTACAACAGGGCAGTGCACATCAGCTGGTTCATTTACCACCTGAAACCCATTAGCTTGATTTAATCCTTAGGCACATTTAAAAGAATCTAAAAACACAGTTAAAGGAATGAACTTCGGAAAGACCTTACTGTGGAAAATTCGAAAACTTTGATCCGCTTGGAAACTCCAGCAGTGGCAAATAACTCATCATCACGATCAAATTCTATGCTGCAAAGACAACGGATAGATAAACAGAGGTCTTCAATGAATTAAATAGTTAAGCTGATCAAAGTTTAAAAGGCAAAAAAGCTGAAGGAAGTCAAACCATACTCTTATAACCAAACTAGAAAAAAGTGGCAAAAGGAAAATAGTATTATAACTTCTAGAGCATATGGCTTCATGAGAAGAACTTAGATTCTAGCAAGAACAAAGTTGTGTTGTTTCCAAAAGTACTTTTGTTTACTCTATGTAACATGAAAAAAAATGTCTACAGTAATAGACAATTGTTGGTTTTCACAAATTAAAGCACAAGTTTGCTTGTGTCCCTTTACATTAGTAGTATGGTTGACCTCCACTATTCAATTATTTGTTGTTTACATGATCAGTTCGCAATACAAAAACTGTGACGCAATTAAAATACAAGACATGGTTCATACAGCCACGCAGAGGATGAGATGGCAGTATTTTCATTTTATTCTTTCCCAAATCATCAATGCTTCAAGTTCACTCTACAAAATCTAGTGTCATTTAAAAATGGCTTTGTTATATCTGTTTATATCTCTATTAAAAATGAACACAAAAGTATAATCTGATTATGATTAGTAAGCATCACAGGAGACAGGAATATCAACATGCAGGAGAAAGGAATACCAATATGCTGATTCTGGTTAGAAGACACCACAGAAGAAAGGAATACAAATATGCTGATTATTATTAGTAAGCACCAAGGGAGAAAGGAATACCAATATGTTGATTCTGATTAGTAAAGGTATACCGATATGCTGATTATTATTAGTAATAGTAATCACCACATGAGAAAGGAATACCAATATGCAAAATGTGTATGCAAGATGGCCAAAATATAAGGAAATAAAAAACCTACAACAAAAAGTGTATCAATAAGTCCAATGTTACTCGAAAGAGGCAGGGCTTAAAAGGAAAGCTTAGCACGAAATTCAACGAAAGCAGTTAATCTAATCCATCCAACATAAGGATAACATGAGCAAGTGTCATGGCTGGTTAACCGATTGTTTATTGTATATGATGGGCTACCATGGAAAGGTGTAGCTATAAGACTGGTCATCGCATTGCTTGCGTGAATGTTGCATTCAGTCTTTACTAGGACACAGATATGGATGTCAAGTATCCAAGTATGAAGTATCGGAGAGTATTGGACACTGGAATTTAATGATTATTGGATATGTGGATTCAACTATAGAGAGAGAGAGAAAGAGTTGGAATCTCATTGTTTCTAGAGAAGGGGAAAATATTTTAGTAAAACAAGTTTCAGGTGTACCTACAGACACTGTAGGTTGTTCAGAGAAATAAAGCTTAACACAAGGGATTTAAATCACATTTAACATTTAAATTAAAATAAAATAGAGTTTTTAAAATCATGAGATCACAATTAGAAAGTTTTGAAAGACAAGGAACAATATATAAAAATAAGAATAATAAAAAAATGGAGTTTAAAAATATATGAAAACGATAAGACAATTAAAATTAATAAAAGATTGAGATTGAAAATTAAAAACAAAAAATAAGATGGAGAGTGAAAATGGAAAAATAAGCGAAATCATAACTTTTTTTCTAAAATAACCCAAGGTAAAGTTGAATCATGTGGGGTGCGGCGCATGTGATCCAAACGTGTCAATATCCCTGTACTGATACACAATTTTTCCTCAGATAGTCCGTATCTGAGTAACACTGGTGCCGTTTGATATGTTTGACATCCTTGACCTAAAACAACTAGAAATCGGTATATAACCCCAAAATAGCCCCACAAACCTTCTGAAAATAATCAAGTAATTCATTTACAGCAAAAACTGCTCAAGCATTTTAACATCTCTAGATCACCAATATCAAGTAGGGTCTTAGAAATTAGAAACAATGGTGTTGCTGGAAAATATGGGGTAGGATTGAAACATCTAGCCAGTCAAAGTCAATTATTGAGTGACCAGAAGATTAATAAATAAATAATTTAGAAGAGAGTAGAGTTAGATGGTAGTATGGGATGTCATGAGTACATGGGAATTGAAGAGCTTTGACTGCAAAAGGGGCCAGATAAAAGATAGCTGGTAGTCCTATACACTAAAGCAATCTCTACAAAAATGAGAAAGTCAGAACCTAAGGAACAATATACCGAATGAAAACCAAATGTTGATATACTACCTGTCTAATAATTAAAATACTTGATATAACATAAGAACGTAAAGTGAATATCAAATCAAGTAAGCCATTTAAGAAAGAAAAATAAAGATGTTCATAGTACAATTCAAAAGAAGCAGAAACAATCTAATGAAGGTGTAATTCATACAATTCTTTCATTAGAAACATACCTAGAAACAATATTTGCAGAATGGAACAGATCTCCATGTCTAAGCTCCGCAATAACACGCAACCGACTGGTTTTATATGAAACAAGATTGAGTGCAAATTATAAAATAAATTTCCAAGAGAAAAAGTAGGCAAAGAAGAAAAACTTAAGATTCATAATAATTTTGAAGGACGATAAAAACCTGTATCGAGTAAAAGTGGTCAATACAGACTGAAAATCCTCAAGACCAACAGTATAACCTTCTCTTGTTATGGTATTCACTTCTCTTTCATCTTGCCTTTGTAGGTTGTTTGCTCCATTACGCCTCTTTTGTAGGTAGCACTCTTGTAATTCATTGAACTATGGCATAAGGAAGAGATGATTTTCAGGGTCCAAAGAAGATATAAAAAAGTAATATCTGCAAGTCCTCACTTTAACCAGCATAAGTACATACTATATCATTTTTACAATTTTGTGAATCCTACTTGATGACATGTGGTATTATGATCAAAGGGACACAAAATACAAAAGCAAGTCACAATAAGGAGACATAGTTAAACATAAATTTCTTATTTAACAACCACATTATAGGTGGCATTATATTGAGCACTCAGCATAAGATCATTTTGACAATTAATTTTGCCAACCCAACTAGATGATACATGATATTATAAAGCAAAAGGCCATAAAATATAAAAGCAAATGATAATAAGAAGAGGTAGTTAAACATGCATTTCTTATCTAACAACCACATTATAAATAACAGTATAGTAAGCACCTCGGACTAAACTTCATACACCATATTAGGCAAAATCATCTTCCAATGATAAGACAAGGTGTAAAATAAATTCCTACTTCTTGAATGTGAAGTATCACATGACAGAAACCTGAGATTTGTCCATATTTGATCAAAAATCGAATGGATTAAGTTTGCATGATAATCACATTTGTATCAGTTAGCAAATTATCATATATAAAATGGATATGATTTTGAAATGATTTATACTGGCAACTAATTATCAAGTCATATGGCATTGAATACCCTATTATGAAACGTAAGTTACAAAATCATCAGGTGACACAGACTAACCTGTGCATGAACACGTCTTTTCCTTGCTATAGCAAGCCCTGATTGTGTAAGAGTATGTTGAGGATCTGAACCACTAAAAGCATCCTTTCTTTGTTGTCCTTGATAGCTTCCATGCGCCTTCATGTCAGCTTTCTTACTCTGAAAATTTCCACTGCATGTCCCACCATGTGCATTGCGAGCTCCAGAGACAAGGATATTGTTGTGTTTGTCAACTGCAGGCCATAATTTCGCAGGTACAGGGTCATCAAGAAGCATGCGTAACTTCACTGAGTATCTCTCCCTTGCCCTACATAGTTCAATTCTATGTCTCTCTACAGCATTTATATCTTCTTTGATGAATTGAAGATCAGCTTGAACCTATAAGAATCCCAAGAAAAACTAATTAGCAACTCATGACATAGTTGTTTTCAGATACTTTGAATTAAAGAAAAGCGAAGAAAAAAAAAGACCTCACATACACAGTGTTAAACTATCAATATCATCGGGAGAATTTGTTATAGTTCAAGGGGAATCATTATCTCAGGAATCACAAAGTAAGAAGAGCATCAGAACATCATCAAGCAGTAGGAAGCTGAAAATTGTGTCAATCTAACCTCATTCAATTCGTCAAGTTTTTGTTTCCTTAGGCAGTGCAAAAAGTCCAGAAGAATCTGCATATTTGTTTCAGCCTCTTGCTGCTCCATTTTCCTCTTCTTCTCAGCAATGAGTGACAACAGAGTATCCAGGTCCTTAATTGACATTTCACAACCCTGTCTACAAATAATAAAACCATCTAAGCTCAACAGGAATTTCCTGATTTATCAATAAACATAAAGGAAAAGTAATTGAATATAAATCAAGCATTTCCCAAAGCAAAATAACAAGCGAAATATTTCAGTCAAAAACTTGGTTACGGTTGGGACTACAAATACATCATAGAGATCAATTTAAAGCATCTTTAAGATATTTTAACTTCTCCAATAAGCAATTCTTTCTCAATACACCAGAAATGGAATTTTGGCAGAAGAGATTGAGACATTTTTTTATTAAATCATCCTGCAGTTCCCAAATATCAAGTTATTCACCAATATTTATGGCAAAAGAACATAGAATCACAGTAAAGAAAAAATAATAATAATAACAATAGAAATAGTAGTAATAGTAATCACAATAATAATAACAATAAAAGAATCTGCTTATAATCATTTTGTTACATAATCATTCATGCTCTCTTTGTTGAGTGCAATTACACCAAAATTAATATTCTTGAAATATTTGCCAAAAAAAAGCCAGCTCAAAATACCAAACAATATATGTTGTTTTCAATTATAGAAGTTTATCTTTCTTACAGAATAAGTGCAAAAAAATAATGGTTTAGATAACAGAGATTCGAGTCTTTTGGCCCTTAATAGAGCAACGTGAATGGAAATGATTCATATAGCCGACACCAAATAATTGGCACCAAAAGCTTGTTGTTGTTGTATAACACTGATTCGAGTAATCTAAAAAGACAAATAACTATGCATCTTATGATGGAATCCTTGTTGGATAATGAATTATTATGGTGAGAATGAGCTGCTAAATTGACTCCTACTGTATTTTGCTCGACCTTTATAAATTCCAGTCTATAATTGGAGAAAAGTAAAAATGAATAACTAAATATGCACAAAATGCTGAAAAGAATTTTGCAACGATGAAGATGATAAAGTTATATTTTACACCAACTGAAGCAAGTATCTTCATTATTAAGACCAACCTTGCATTCTTTCGAATAAAGGTTTTATTGTATTACCAAATGGAATACATAAATCTCTTGTTCTTCATTAAAACTATAAGAAATAAAAAATTCTTTTGAAAACATGAAAGATAGCATCAACTGTTAAAAAAGAGAACCATTATTTCAAAGAATTTTAACTATTCAATGATTAAGTAATAGCTGACCTGTTGCAATGACATCCGAAGATGCTCAATGGGTGATGCAGATTTAGCAATTTGACGCACAGACGTCTTTTTCAATAGCTGCAATAAGAAGAAATTAAGATGTTGGTTAGTTTGTACTTTACAGGTTATATAAGAATGACAAGGTATATTTTTTCAAATAAGTAATAAAAAAAATAAAAATGATCATTACAAAAAAAAGAAATCTTACATTTTAGTCAACTAAAATTGAACCCAAAAAAAAAAAAGTCATATCAGCTTCAAATAATTGGAAAATAATCTGAAAGTCTAGTTCAATCACTGTTTCCACAAAATACTGGCCTATAGTAGTCATCTATTCTAGCTACAACAAATACTTGGTCTGGAAAAAGTGGTCTGCCTAACATCTATACAATAACCTAAAAAATCAAAATTTATGATCAAGAATGACCAAGTCTTGGATGCTAAATTTCTAAGGGCCACAATTCAAGACACAACCAAACCAAAATCAAAGAGCAGAGTTGATGATTTGAAAAAGAGTGATGTGCCTAGCCAACAATGCCTTCAAGGGCTGCAGTAATGTTGAACAATTGTTTGTTGGGAGACTCACAGAAGTTCAGGAGAAAGGAAATTAAGGCTTCAATTCATACGTCATAGTCACTTAGCTCAAAAGTTCCACTGGAAGAAACATCAAGTGCTTATCTTTCAGCATATGTATCCAAGTATTCAGATATTTGCCAAGAAGTAATATAAATTATTGCTGATCTCTAATTCACACACACACATCTCCACTCCAATTAAACTATTTTTTATCCTATCTGATGAAACGATCAGTATCAGCCATCCCTCTAGCAATCTAATTGCTAAAAGATTCAATAGTCTCCAAGTTCATAATTTTCTTGCTTAACATGAAAAAGATCGCATCTGAACTCTTAACCAAATGAAACAACTAACCAGAAATTTTAACCTAACGCTAAAAAAACAGCGAAAAATCAACATCAAGAAGAGACGCAGACCTTGTTGAGGAGGAAATTCGGAAAGAGGTGGTTCTTGGTGAGGTAGTGCGCGCAGCAAGGGCAATCACTCTTGTTCTGCAGATGAGTGACGATGCACATGTAGCAGAAGCTATGACCGCAGGCAGTCAAGAAGGCATCCTTGATGATGGCCATACAGATCGGGCAAAGAAGGTCCTTATCCTGCTCGACCTCAGGCCCAGCATCCGCGGGGCCGGTCTCAGCCGCCATGCCAGCGGCGGCGTCGGTAGTCTCTGATGCTGATAAGGCACCAGCACCTGCCGGCGAGGTCCGCAGCTCCATCTTCACCACGGAGGGAACGAGAGCTCCAACAGAAGCGTCGCCCATGGAGATCGAGAGGAGATGGGGATTGGGAGTGGGACGTGAGGAAGGTTTTGTGGAAGGGAAAGGGAGGGTTTTTATGAGGCCTAGAACGGAACACGTCTCTCTCCTTCTCTCTCTAAAAATTCTATCGAGAGTTCACTCACGGAAACTCTGTTGCCCTTTTGTTTTTGTTTTTTTTTTAATTCTTTTTATTATTTTTTTAATGAAGGAGACTAGGAGAGCAGGAGCCAAGAGGAGATTGCTGTGGGGCCAAGCTGACGAGTTCTCTTAGCAGCTATTTACCTTGAGATCCACAATTGTCTGATTGGACAGCGCATCTCGAAACAACCATGGGTCATATATATTTATTTATTTATTTATTTATTTATTTTTGCTATCTCAACTCTGACCAGTTCCGTCGTTGCCTTTTTGCTATCTCAACATTTGGCTTGTCCACATTAATTAAAAATAAATAATAAATAAATAAATAAAACTATGATAAGCTCCCATATGGGAGCTGATCATTTTTGAACTTGAATAATTATGCATGCTTCTCTGTTGCTTAAACAAACAAACGTACTAGTCCTGGGACAAATACTTTTCAATCTCAAAAATGTGTTAGCATACTTGCATATTGAAACAAAATGTATGAAAACTAATTTATCTATTTGAAATATTTTGTCCGACAAGACCAAATCCTTGTTTAAATAAAACAAGGATGTTAATAGCTAATTTTCCATTAGTTCCTAATGATTTATCCAAGAAAAGTCAAGGGAAACCTTCCAATGTTAGTCCATAAGGGCTGAGGAAGAACTAACCCTCTGTTTGGATGGAGGGTGTGATCCCTAGGTATTAGGGATTACTCCCACTTTTGGTAAGTATGCACCATAAGTTGTGGGACCAGGTTGGGGAGGGTTTTCATCGCTCCATAACTGAGAACGATCATAAGAATGAACGAGAGACTCATATTACTTCATTTTCACTTAATTAATAGCTTAATCGTTTGTGCTCTTTCTTTAGTTCTACTTAAACAACACTATTAAATAATACAATTAAAGATGACGTTAAGCACACTTAGAAGGAGTTGGGAGTAAGTACTAAAGTTATTTTGATTATTAATTATGGTAGCCATTAAGTGTTAATCGTATTCTAGGTTCGAACTAGGAGAATTCAAAGGTCTACTAGCTCCAATAAGCCATGATGACTAAATCTAAACCACTAGAAACTTAAGATGGAATCTCTTCCACCCCAGCCTCTTAAGTGCGGGAATCCCACGAGAAAAGAGCAATCAGACCCTGAGCCTAAGGGGCAATCAATCCCTAATCCGGAAACCTAATTATACCTAACCTCTTAGAACATGCATAGATCAATCATAGCATGGACGTCATCAATATGAGGGCATATCCTCCTCATCCACATCAACATGTAACAATCAATTAAGAGCATGCAATGATTATGAAAACTAGAACAATTTATATTAATCAATCAAGATTCATAAATAATAACCGAGGGACCTAGACATACAATTCCTCTCAGATTTGGTTATTATGGATCATACAAAACAAAGCATTATAGCACAAGAGAACCATAAGACCAAATAAATAATAAATAAACGTTTAATGAATTCCTAGACTAATTTTCTCCAATAGTTCTCTGAAGATAGAGATTAGAAAATCCTAAGGTTATCTAATGACATGTGTCACTCACTCCCCTTTGATGATGATCTTTGAATATGCCTATCATGCGCGATCTTCTCCGATGATGCTTGTTAACGTACTCTTGAGAAATCTGCTGGAATTCATTGGAAAATGGAAGCAACACCGTCTCCCACCGCTCAAATCTCCAAAAATCCAGCCGTCCAAGCTTCTTCGAGAAATGAGCCTTCCCAAATGAAGAGAAAACTAGGCTATTTATAATAATCGGCTTTACTACAACCTCACCATGAATGTTGTGATGCCAGTGGTGAGTAAGTTATTGCTTGGGCTCCAAGCCATGTTCTGACACAGTCTTTTCGGCCGTTATAACAAGTCATTATGATCACAACGCCCGTTGTGAGATGTCACCATGCCCGTTGTAAGCTTTTGAATCTCGAAATCTATAACACGAGCTTCTAACGGGTGTGATGGGTGTAGTTTCATACCCGTTATATTCACAACTGCCTCACCACGCCTCATTGTGAAGCCAATTGCTCTCTGGCACGATCAGAACTGATTGAAATTTACTGCTACAGTGATTTGCTGCACTAATCTATTAGATTAATCACTGCTATAGTGTTTGGTACTGAAATCCGCCCGGATGTGTGTGAACTTTGACAAATCTTCTAAATATTACCGAAATGGAGCTCTATGTGATTCTCCGATGTCCAGTGAAGTTATGAAAAATTGTATTTTGGTCCAATTTGTCTCAAATTGCCTCAATATTTGCTTCTTTTTCCCTGAAACGCAATTTGACCCCATTGTGAACAAAAGAAGTAAATTACGTACTAATTTGGTACTAAACATGTTGAATTCCATGCTGAATACTGTGTAAATGATATGAAAAATATAATCTAATTAGCACTTATCAGGCAAGCACAAAATATATTCCATGGTCTTATGAAAGAGAGGAAAATTCATATATACATCCATTCATGATTGATATTGATTATATACATTGTTATGATTACCAAGAATTTGGTTTCAAAGATCAAGTCAAACAAAATTGATCTCGGACGTGTTATGAATTACATATGTATGGTGTAATGTGTCATGTGTCATGTGTTATATTGTGATGCCTTAATAGACTTTATGTATTGTGATTTGTAGAAAAATAAACTTGTTATGTTGGTTCATGTGATGTTGCTTATTTCCTTTTTGTATCGTATTTTGTAAAAGAACTAATTTTCTTTATGTCTATTGCTCAATCAATTTTCATGCATAATTAAGTTACTTAATGAGTTGAAGTATTCTCTAAATGTGTAATTTAATTTAAATATTTAATTACACTAATCAAAATGTATAATAGTTAAAATAAATTTTTAACAGAAATATAACAATAATGACATGACCCAATCGATTACAGTATTTAATTATAATAATTAAAACATATAACATTTAAAAGTAAATATTTATTCGAAATGCTAATTATGAGAACCACATCGTATATTACTTACAACAATAATGTTATTTAAATATATAATTATAATAAATAAAGTGGGGAATTATCATTAACTTTATCATTAATCGTTTAGAATTAACATTCATTAATCATTCAAAGTTTTTAATTAATAATATTTCCAAAATTATTTTATAAATGAATAAAATTATCATTAACATGCACAAACTTATATAATTTCACTTGTTTAAATTCAAGGGGTATAAAAGTAATTTTATATTTTTCTTTACTCTTTCCTCATTCTCATTTTTATTACCTCTTACCAAACACAATTTTCATTTTCATCCCCATCCCCTATTCCCAATCCCCATTCCGGAAACCAAATTGAGTGTAAGATATTTGGGTAATATCATCACGCCATTTCTTTTATTTTTATTTTTCAATAATATTCTTTTAGATCTAAGAGGAGAGATTTAAAAAGAGAATGAATGAGTGAGTGCGTCATTGAGACACTAGAGGGTTGTTTGGTGGAGGGTAATGCTAAGTTACCCTCGAATGTGGACCATGCAATATTATATTATCTCGTTTAGTTATATAGAGGGGGAATATTAATTATATTCTTGGAATGGGATAACTCCACCAACATTATCGAGGATGTAATTACTAACTCAATAGGTGCTAATCTCATATTCCAGGGGATTTGTGATTTTTTTTTCCATTATACCCTTCAAATTCAATATAAATCTCAAAAATATCAACTTTTTAAAGAATTGATAACATTTTTCTAAGATGGTGGTATAATGTCTTTGATTACTTCTATGATGTTTTAGCTTCTTGTTTTGAAACTAGATATATCTTTTATATGCAAATATACTTATCCAAATGTTTTGATAAAAATAAAAATTATTTGAAATTAATTTTTTAAAAATATAAAGTTAGACAAAAAAAAATATTAATTTAGAATAAGTAAGTTTGAGTTAATTAATATTAATAAAAATTAACTATATGAAAATCAAAATTTATTTTTTAATAATAGCAATTATTTATTATTAAATAATTTTGATATTTACTTCAAAATATTATGAACTTTAATATATTTAGCACTTATTATATAAGGGTATTTTAGTAAAACCATAATTTGTAATGAAACATTCCCAACTAACCAAACAAGATAATATTACATTGTAACCACATTACTGCCTTGTCAGCCAAACAAAAACTATGCATATTCTTGTCAACATGACTTGGGAATTATATTTCTACTTATTTTATTCCTAACGGTAATATAAGATTCTGTCAACCAAACAAGTCCTAGCAATTGATGTAAATATATGCATAGAGTTTTCATTTTACACTTTAATCTTGTTCTTAAAGATTATTTACTACTTCACTTTTGAGTAATAAATGGCATCCATTACAGTGCTCAGCAATAGATAGTGAAAGATTAATCAACAAATGAAGCCCATTATAATGTTGAGCAATAGATAGAGGAGCATTTATTCAATCGCATAACTTGTCCTCTTAAAATATAACTTCAAGTTACTACGGGGATTATATGCTTTTATGATGATTTTTTTCGATGGATATAAAATACTTTTGCAATTTATTTTTTTTTACAACAAAACATATCACTCTTGCCAGTTGCCAAAAGGATATTAATTGTTTTAGTTTTTCTATGGGTTTTTGTGAACAACCAAAATCACCCTTCGCAAAAACTATTAGCTTTTCTGACAATCAAATGTACCCGTTGTAAAAACTATTATTTTTTGCTACCAACCCAAGATCAAGGATCAAAAAAACTATGGAATGAACTATCTCGTCTGTCTTCTTTAAATTTTCCTTGGTGCATTACATGAGATTTCAATACTATCTATTTAAATTCCGAGCATCTGGATGGTAGATTCAACTAATATTCTCATAAATTTTGCTTTTTCAATAACTTTATTGCTTAAAATCCTGTTCTTAAAATTCAGTATAATGGTCCAGATTTTATTTGGCATAATGGAAGAACTGGACTTGGTAGACACTAGGCAAGACTTGACAGGTGCTTTATTAATATTTATTGGTCTCGTTTATTTAGTGCTTATATTGTCTTTCATTTACCTAGAATTTGTTCAAATCACTCCTCTTCTAATTTCGGTTGTCACCCAGGCTTCTTCCAGATCTAAGGTCTTTCGCTTTGATAATTACTGTTTAGAGTACCCTATGTTTCACAATACTGTTAGAAAAGCTTGGAATTTCACCCATCATTCCACTGCCATGCATAGATTCACTAATATTCTTAACAGGACTAGAAAAGAATCTTATTAGTTGGAGATCTAGAGGCCTAAACTCTCTTGATAAAGATATTAAAAATGTTAAAATCCAAATTAGTAACCTGGATACCCAAATTCAAAATCTTCCTTGTTCTGATTTAGCAAATGCTTCTCTGTACACTACTAGGAAAATTATCCATAACAAACATTCTGCTCTTATAAGACAAAGTAGCCTCAAATGGGTTAGAGATCAAGACTCACATGGGTGCATAATGGAGATTTGAACTCAAATTTCTTTCATTATTGTGATCGCATGAATAGACATAAGAACTCTATTTTCCAAATTGCTGATCAAAATGGTAATCTATGTGTGGAGAGGGAAGCCATTGAAAATGTTTTTATTGATCATTATAATAATCTTTCATCAGATCCGGTAGAAAGTCTTCATTATTTACCCTCTGATCTACCTGTCATTTCAACTGAAGATGGTTAGAATCTTGTTAGAAAGGTTTCCAAGAATGAAAATTTCAAAGCTTTAATGTCTTTAGACTTTGGAAAATGCCTAGATCCCAATGGTTTAAATGTTGAGTTTTACAAGTTTTTCTAGCATGATATTCAAAATGATCTGTGTGATGCTATTCAGTATTTCTTTGAGAGAGCTCATATATGCCTACTTCTTAGGGGTTGACTTACATTGCTTTGATTAAAAAAAAAAATCATACCCCAAGACTACTTTTGATTATCTTCCTATTTCCTTGTGTAATGTTTGCTATAAAATTATTGCTAAGATCCTTACTGAAAGACTGAAATTAGCCCTTCCCAACCTTGTTGGGAGAGAGCAAGCTAGTTTCGTCCAAGGCAGATCTCATGTTGCTAATATTATAGCTATCCAAGAAGTGGCTCACACTCTAGATAATGACTATAACAATCCCCCTAGGATGATTGCCAAAATCGATATGAAAAAGCTTATGACACTATTAATTAAAGACTATTCAATATTATAGCTATCCAAGAAGTGGCTCACACTCTTACTTTGATGAAATTTCCTACTGTTTGGATTTCCTGGATCCATGCCTGCATTTCCTCCTCTAATTTTGCATTTCTAATTAATGGTAATCCTACCAGATACATTAAAAGTTTTTTTTTTATTTTGGGGTGGGAGGAGGGGGGTGTGAGGCAGGGTGATTCTTTCTCTTTATTTTTGTTTATTCTTGTCTCTTAGAACCTTATAACCATCCTCAATCGAACCCTTACTATGGAAATGATTCCTGGTTTTGAACTCAGATTACAACGTAATTTCAATCACCTAATGTATATTGATGATCTCATTTTAATTTCCAAGGCTTCCAGGAATGTTGCTAGAAACATTCGTTTTTGTCTCTCTTTGTACTCCAATCTTACTGGGCAAAATCCAAACTTTGGTAAATCAACAATTTTCTTCCCTAAATGGCTAAATGTCAGGCTTGCGAGGGGTATTGGCAGTATACTAAGTATTTCTATCGGCTCATTTCCTTTCACTTACCTAGGTATCTCTATTTCCCCTTAGAAACTTCCTATTGCCCATTTCCACCCCCTTGTTACTCGTTTCCAGCACTTGGCCTCTCATTGGCAGAATTTGCATATTTCACAGGCTGGAAAAGTGATCCTAATTAATAGCATTCTTATGCCTATTCCCACTTATACTCTAATTGTCTACTTTTTCTCAGATGATATCCTTGATAAACTTGTTAAAATAGCCATAAATTTACTTTGGAGTAAAAGTAGCAATCGAAATGGTCTTCCATTAGTTTCTTGGAGCAAAGCTACACTTGACAAACCTGATGGGGAAGGGGGAGGGGGGTTGGCTATTAGGAATCTAAGGTACGTACGCACTTACCTTTGCAACCAAAAATGTTCTAAAACTCCTAAACAAAAAAGATACTATTTGGGTTGATATTCTCAATCTGAAATATAGAAGTGTGCATCCTTGGAATTTTAATATTCCTCCTAGATGCTCTTGGTTCTTTAGATCTCTTTGCAGGACTCTTGATGGTATTAAATCTCATATTCAAATGAGCTCTATCAATCCAAATTCAGTCTCTGTTTTTAATGATCCTTGGATCTTTGAAACCCCTATAAACCTCAAGCCTACTTTTGTGAGCATGGACCTTATTGAAAATGAAATTCATGTTATTGATTTCACAGTTGGTTCAAAATGGAACTTTGCTCAAATCCAAATTCAGTCATTTGAATTCTTCTATGATGAACTCGAGCATCATTGTTACTTAGAATTTGAATCAGTGGACTTGGTCTCAAGGTTCTAAGGGAGGCAATATTGTGAGAACTTTGTATAGGTCCTTGAGTAGTTTAAATCTAGAAGATTAGTTCTGGAGAGGTTGTTAGAATATGTGGAGTTTAAATGTTGCTCCTAGAGCAAAATTTTTCACTTGGCTTTTCATCTATGGTAAGGTGAAAACTTTAGAGTCGCTACATTCTTATAACCTTGTCTTGGTTGCTACTTTCCTTCTCTGTGGACTTCAGAAGGAGAATAATGATCATCTCTTCAATTTTTGCTCCAAAACTCATATGGTTTGGAGGCATATTAAAGAGCTTACTTCTAGGCATTTTTGTTTGAATTTCAATATAATGTCAGGGTTATGGTTGGAAAATGTTGACTCGTCAAAGACAAAATGGAAGGCTTCAATTGTTGTTACTACAATCTAGAACATTTGGAAAGCAAGATGCAATGCTAGTTATAAAAAGCACACCTTCTGGATTGCTGAATTAGTGATTCAACAAGTGAAAGGGTACACCATGGGTGATTGTATTCAAAGGGAAAATTTCTTTCTTAATATTTTTAGTTGTTATCCTTTTAAACAATATCTTTTTATTGATGCTTCATAGATTGCAGGTTCTAATTCTGGTGGAGGTGGTTTCTATGTGCTTGACAATGACAACGAAGTGTTGGCCCCATTCTTGCTGTCACTAGCACTGAAGCTGAATTAATTGCAACAGATCTGGGGTTAAAGATGGCAAAGACTTGGAACCTTAATATAGCTATCATTTTCATTGATTGCATTAATGTTTAGCACCTTTTAACTCAAACTCGATTGGATGTGCCAAACAATTTAAAGCTTAAAGTTGCAACAATCAAGCATAATCATGATCTTCGAAACATTGCAGTGGAGGTTATACCTGTTAGATAATATCATAAAAATCAAATAACATCATCAAAGGCATGCGGAAGCAATAATAAATTTGCTGATATGTTCTAATTGTTTTAATGAACACCGTAATTGAGTTAAAAGGCCTAGAAAATTACCTCTTAATGTTTGAAAGCCTTTCTTTGAAGTGCTGAATTTGTCTCTCGGATTGTTGTAGATCTCCTAGCACCGAATGAAAGTCTCACGCCTCTAGATCACACGCCATAATTAAGAAACAATCTCCCCTTCTTCTCCAAATAGCGGCTAGGGTTAGAGAGGAAGAGAGAGAGAGAGCTCAGGGATTTTCTCACTAGAAAATTAATTGATTGATTCTAGGGTTAGAGAGTAATCATATTTATAGAGACTTCATAAATCATGATAAATATTATTCAATTATGAGTCCTATTAGAAATATGAACCTTTATAATATGATAAACATTATACAATTATGAAATCCTATTCAAAATATGGACCTTCATAATATGATAAACATTATCATAGAAGTTCTATTAGAAATATGAGTCCTAATGTAACTAAAACCACTTTTATCTTTGAGTCCTTATAAATTTGATTATCTATTCGACTCCATCGAATTTAAATCAAAATTAAACTTAAGACAAAACTCCTAAACCAATTTACAATTTCACTCATCTTATGAAGTAAAATTGTAAATTGACAATTCTACCTCTGCACTAAAAAAGGAGACTGATTCTTTATCCATTTAAGCATGACTCCCTAGGTTCATTTCGATTGGCAATGGGAGGATACCAAAGGACGTGGGTGACACCTAGCTAGTCCAGTGGCCCCACGTTGTAACCCAATCGAACACGAATGAGTAGATTATTACAAACCTTTCCGATTATGATTACCTGTGTATAAACCTTTCATTCTTATATCTCAACCGAGTATAGCCATGATAATTGTCAAACTCACTAAACTCGATCATATGCAAATAACTATAGTAGGGTGAGATTACCAAACTACCCTTCATGTCCCACAAGATTAGTTTGACTACCTTGGCCAAGGTTTTCTAATCTCACATACTTATAATTGCATAGGATCCTAACTAGTTTACTTCCGAAAGAAGGAATTCCTTTTTAGTGATCACTCACAACTGCTTCTTGCCCGATATAGTCATACTTCAAGGTCGGTCCTACCAAAAGGTAAACTGAGCCTAACGACTCTAGTAACAAACTAGTTGTCACAAATACATTATGATCATGATACCTCAGGTCTAAGGTCCACTCATATGATTATAACCAACAATCCCAATCATTAACTGTAAAAGAGTAAAACTCATGTGATTTGTTTGTTGCGAGTCATGTTCGAATACACCAATCCCAGTGATGCATTTATGACATATGCTCCCACTATTCTGTAGTGTTCAACTAGTAGTCTTTGTCAAAGTGTATGTTATACAAATCCTAACGAATCTTTAATGACCAATTAAAGTTTCTCTAATTTACGAACTATTTAAGTGTATAAGTACCAAACCCTTCTAGTATGCTCCTCTTTATCCCACAAAGAGTAGAAGGTTTAACTTAATACACATGGACTATGATATTCAAAACTAATTATAATGTCATCACAAGATTTATATGAACATCAAAATAAATGCCTATAATAATAATAATAATAATAATAATAATAATGTATAATATAAATGAAATGCCCTAATACAAGTATCCGCATTGGCATTCGAGGACATAATCCTAACAATACCAAGGGATTGGAATCTCTTAGCCGATAAGCTAGCCGCACATGGGAAATCATGCCATGACATTTCGCTTTATCACCAAGGTCGTGATCTCCCAAGATGGTTGATGAAAGAAGCAAATAAGCTGAATTACTGTTTCAATTGATTGTGTTTTCTTCCTTTTTGTTTTTTAATTTTTTATTTGATATTCTTGTTACTCTCTTGCTTTCTTTATTCTTTTTTAGTTGTGTTCAATCTTGTTTGTATTCCTGGTAGTTTCTTTTTTTTTTTTCAATAAATTAGCTACTCTGTAGCTCCTTTCCATTAAAAAAAAAGTGTTGCATAAACTAAAACAATTGCTATGAACTTTGTGACCAGCATATACTCTTACAGCAGAAACTAGGAGTGTCTGCTACCAAAACAATTGTCATCTCAAAAACTACGAGCTTGTGTGAAAAGTTATGGGGTTTCATAACAAAATTGCATTTTGTTACAAATGCTTCATTCTTAAAAATCTACTCGCAAATTTCATTGAAATAGAAATTAATTAGTTTTTGAATAATTTCTTTTTTTCCTTATGGACATATAAGTGAAAAATGATTTTATTTCTAATAATAAATATTATCAACCGTAATCTTTATAACAAAGATTAACTAACAAATATTGAGAATTGAAATTTACTTTTTACAATTTGAATATGTTAATAAACATTATAACTTAAAAAAATGCTTACTTCAAAGGTAAATCTCAATTAGATATTTAACTAATAATGGGAATAATTACTTAGTGAAGTAATTTAATTTAATTGAATTTATGATTAATGGTATAATAAAAATCCAAGATAAAATTAAGGTTTAATACCCTATTTAGTCCCTATATTATGGTCAATGTGCCCGTTTAGTCCCCTTATTATAATTTGTCGGCCAGAGGTTCCTCTATTTTGACATTTGGGCAATTCAAGTCCCTCCGTTAAACAACCGCTATTTGGCCACCTGAACTGCTGACGTGGCGATATTAAATTTTGAAAAAGTAATAAAGAATTGTTTGTTGCTGATGTGGACGAGGTTAATATCTCATTAACTTATAGCTAACGGGTCCGGATCCAATTTGGATCCAGACTCGATAACTAAAAGCCCTAATTTCTCATCTTCTTCCCCTGATAGCCCTTCCCTCCCCAAGATCTTTGAACAACTTCAAGGATGGATAGGGTTCCCGAAGCTTGCCCGAGCCTCATCATTTGATGACAACCTTCCCACTACCATAAGACACAGTCGTATGCCAATCTCTAGTCCCCTCTCATCTCATTAATGGCCAAGCTAGAGAATTGCTGATATACATCCTCGTTCTGGTGATGGTGGTGATTCAACAGAATGATTTTTCATTTGATTGAGAAATACACAGACCTGGCACAGAACATTAATGAGATGAGTTTGAATACATCCTTGTTCTAGTGATGTTGTAATTTGTAAACAACTGTTCGATGACTATGTTTGTATTTCTAGAAAGAAAGTTTGCATTAATACAATTGTTCATTTGATCATGTAATAAATTCCTGATGCTTTTATAGCACAAAACATACAAAAGATGTTGAATTTTATAAGGTTTAGTACATATAATTTGATGGCACAAAACATACAAAAAATATTTGCAAATTTCATTGATGCCATAGAACATACAAAAGCTATTTGCAATTTTCATCCCTTTAGTACATAATTAAGATTTGCTATCCAAAATCACAAAAAAGAAAACCAAGTTGTTCTGTCTTTTACAGCCACTTTTAGAAGGGTTCAAAGTTTTCTGCATCTTCTCCAGCTAATTTTAGCAAGCTTCATAGTCTTCTCCAATTGATGCATTTGTTGTACTCTATTGTGTTAGGATTTCTAGAGCTTCACCAGTTGTTGAACTTTTGCTTGTAATTGTGGATAGATTGACAGTGGACAATGGGCGAGAATGATTTGGAGAGAATAGGGAATCCGGATGAGGCGGCTATCAGGGGAAGAATATGAGAAATTAGGGCTTTTAGTTATCGGGTCCGGATCCAAATCGGATCCGGACCCGTTAGCTATAGGTTAATGAGATATTAACCTCGTCCACGTCAGCAACAAACAATTGTTTATTATTTTTTCAAAATTTAATGTCGCCACATCAGCAATTCAGATGGTCAAATGGACAACTATTTGATGGAGGGACTTGAATTGCCCATATGTCAAAATAGAGGGATCTCTGGTGGACAATTATAATAGGGGGACTAAACGGGCACATTGACCATAATACAGGGACTTAATAGGGTATTAAGCCTAAAATTAACAGTTGAACTGTTAAAGAAATTTAAAAGGAAAACTAATTTCAATTTTACTTGGAGAATGATATATATTTTGAAAGTATTAATGAATAAAGCTTTTCTATAATATATTAAAAATATTATACTATTTTATGTAATTTATAAAAATTAAATTAAAATTAATTGGCTATGGTGAAAAAATATATGAGAATAACCAGCTTAGAGAATTTGATAATAATTATTAAAAGGACCTTTAGTTATATTTTCAATTACCTTTAGTTACATAATTAAATAGTTAATCATATTAAAAAAAACATGTTAATTATATAAAAACAATGTAGTTAATCATATTATTAAACCATGTTAATTAGCGTTTAAAATCATATATTTATTACATGACAATGCTCCAACTTAAAAATCACTATATTTAATTAAATACTATAAATACCATCTTTTCTCCCCTTCAAAATCCTCTTCACCTCCTCCCCGTTCTTAATATACTATAAATTTTCCTCTACTACAGCTACACAGCCTACGATTGTAGGCATTGCCTTCTCCACCTCATCTTTTTTCTCCGTCTCCCTCGCCCCAGAACTCTTGATTGAATATTTTGATATTTTTCTTTATGGTGATTTTTTGAAATCGTATTTATGGTGATTTTTTGAGCTTTGAGAGGTTTAATTTGTTGATTAGGGTATAGGTGTCTTGATTGTATTATTTTTATCATTTTTTTCAAATTCATATTTTTTATATTTTTTTATAAAAGTTTATTTTTCATATTAGTTTACTTGATTGTATTATTCAATGAAATTAATACCAAAGTCTGGTATTGTGTGGGTAAAAAATATCTCATATAAATTGCAAAATTTGAAACTAAAATATTTATATATGTTGATAATCTTCCAATAATTTAGTTGCAATTTTGAAAACATATTTTTATATGTTATATCCTGGTTTATAAAAATTTAGGATCAAACAATAATTTTGGCAAATACTTTCGAATAATATAATTTTTTTTATACTATATAAACGTATTTGTAAAATATTAAGGCCAAATAATAATTTTTTATAATTTTTTGTTTAAAATATTATCTTTTAGACTATTGGTATTAATTTGTAAAAGAAATTAATATTTTAAGACATAAAAATTACAAACCTAGAGAGGGGAGGGGGGGGGGGGAAGTAAAGGGATGTCATAGGTGGGAGAAGGAATTTTGAAAGCATAAAAATGTTGTTTTTAAGTTCTTTTTTGGAAACATAAGGATTGCTACCAAAATTTTTTAAAACAAAAACAATGTGTGCCAAACATGTTATCATTAGTTTGTTTACAAAATATGAAATTGAAAACAAAAAACAGGAATTGACAATAATGGCAAACAACCTCTAAAGTATTGAATATGCTATCAATAATTAGTAGTAATGTTAAATTTTTTAGTCGCTATTGAAACTAAGCTAAGAGCGTGAACAACAATGTCCAAATTAAATTTTCTTTTCATTATAAATCTTTTTATTTATTTTTAACAATAGATCAATGTAATTTGTTAGTGTTAAGATTGAGAAGTTTTGTTTATGCACATTCATTACACGATGTATCATCACATCAATAACTATTTTTATAAAATATATTGTAGATATGACATCCATTACACTTGTTTCTATATTGTATAAAATAAAATAAATATTTTATGCCAATTTCTTATACAATAATAGTATGAAGTCAAATTCACTATTATCACTGGCTAGGTTGCATTGGAATATGTTTAATATATATTTTTATAATTTAATATAATAGAACAATAATAACTTTGTTATGTATCTTTCATATTTCCAGTTTAACAGGAACTCTCTAGTAACTTTAGTTTTGTAACCTCACTGACTTTAAACTGCCAAATAATCTTAATTAATCAATATTTATCTTCAATAACATTTATCTTTTATTAATTTGTTAATTAATATTTTAACTAAAATATTTAGGTTGGGTTTATGTTATTGGAACAATTTTGAGATTTTCATGTGATTAAGGGCTATCATAATAATTTAGTGCGATAATTGTTGTAAATTTAACTACAATAACAATTAAAAGGTCGATTTTGTTTGGTTTAAATCTTTTAACAATTTTTAAAAAATTAATTATGGTTTAATAGAAAATTATTGTTATTAAAATTGTTTAATATACAATTAATATATGTATTACTTATCTAAGTATTAATATTTATAACAATATGTAATAAGTGATATAATTATAAAATAAATAGAATTTTAACCATACCTGCATTTTTATTTGAATTGTTTAGTACATTTGAATCTAATTTTAATTTTATACAAACTTATATATATATATATATATATATATATATATATATATATATATATATATATATATATATATATATATATATATAACTATATATTAATCTTAGTGGATAGTTCCTGATAATCTTTACATCTGACATTTGGCCTGTCAACATTGGTTTCATAAATCATGAAAATGCTTAATAGCCCTCAAGATTCATTTCATCCTTTCTAAATGAAATTTGGAAAATTTAAATACAATTAATTTGAGAGAAACACAATTATCAAAACACAATTTTAAATCTTATCAGTAGACCAATTGTCACATAAGTATTGGTTGTTTCTATTTTTTTGGGATCAACACCAACTCTTGGCAGTTTTATTCTTCAATCAAATTTATATACTCTGCAAGACAGATTCCAATTCCAATTCTGATCAAAATCTCAATAAAAACTTCATCCCCTCTCCCCTCAGTCCAAAATTTAGATCCAACCATTCTGAGAAGAAAAACCCCACATCTCCGGCTCAATCGTAAACATCAGCAGAAGGTAAATTGCTACACTCACTCAGCATGCAGCATGTTATCCATACCAGTGTTATCATATATATATTTGCATTCAAGCATATAGTATTACAAATAATTATATTATATAAAACCATACAAATGCACTTAAAAGGAGAAGAAGAGAGGTTGATGGGATGAAGAGGGAGATAAGGGCAGTGCACCGTTTCGATGTTCCTCAGCTTAGTTAAAAAGCCTGTGGTAACCAAAGATGAAAACCCTAGCTCAAAGCACACCTCAAGAGGAAGAAGGCAAACAAAAAACTAACCAAAAAAAAAACATGAGATTCACCTGCGCAATAGCGGGGATCTTACTCGGCATGGCCCGTCTCAATGACAACGTATCATGGCTCTCGACAACCTTCTCAAACTTCCATCCAACCGAAAGTAACCACATAACTAAACCTAATAGTGCCAATAAAAATTAAAAACCCACAACTCAAACATGCGTTTGAGTTCTATATATATATATATATATATATATATACACACACACACACACACACACACATATAGAACTAGCAAAGATAAGTTTCCCAGAAAGCCAAGATAAAAGACCAGAATCGAAACCAAAGATAAAAGAAACAAATCCCAGGTTCTGATTATTCAACAGATGCAAACTTTGCCAGAACAAAAACTTCATTAGAGAGAGAGAGAGAGAGAGAGAGAGAGAGAGAGAGAGAGAGACGGGGAAAGAAGAGAAAGGGAAATGACAGAAAGGGAGAACATGGAATTGGATATATATATATATATATATATATATATATATATATATATATATATATATATATATATTAAACAATTGTAAATGGTAAGTTTACAAATGCTATTAAGTTTTCTTTTTTTCTTTTTCACTAATAACATTATATGATATGATAGGTTGTTATTATGTTTAGATTCAATGCATGATATACATCCGGTGTATTTAAATCCAATTTTAGAAAATACTTATTTATAGAGATGCATATATAGATATAATGAAAAACTGGTTTTTTAAAATTTGTTTTAATTAATATTGTGAATTACATATATAAATATTTAAAAAAGGTATGGCTAAATATTTGAATGGGTGATTATAGACTATTTATGTGCTGTCTCAATATTACTGTATATAAAAGACCAGATGATTGATAGCATGCATAATTTAAATGTAAAAGCTTTAAATATTTCATTAATTTGGGGGAAAAAACCCCCTCCTTCATAAATGTATACTTGGTTTGTGCTATATATATGTGAAAATTAACTCCAATAGTTTTTCTTGGTCTGCTATTTATGTCTTTACAAGTTTGCAAAAAAAAATCAAGAGAAAGTATATATGGAAGGAGTAGGAAAAGATCAATCAGACCATTTTGATGAACAATTGCAACGACTTGAGGGTGTCGTTACCCACTTGGAATATGTGATTAATATATTTCTAGATGGGATTAAAAACAATGAGTATAACAATTGTACTTGTGTGAACCAAAATATACATGAAGTGGTTGATTCATGATCGTCTGAACTGTCAGCACCGTCGGATGTGAGAAATCCTGAACCAAAGCCGAGAAAAGAAAGACGATGAGAGCTAAAGTATGGAGGGCTGAAATGAATAAACGGTTTTGCCACAAATTGTAATTATAATTTATGATTTTCTCCCTTTATTTGTTATTGTGAAAAAAATGTGAAGCTGTTTATATATTAATTAATGCTATTAATGTTATTTAGTTGTTAATGCTAATAAATATAATGTTGATTTTCATCCTTACCGAATATGCCATTGTAAAAAAAATAAAAATATTTAAATATAATGTTGTTTTTATACATCTTAAGGTCTATAAATCTACATTAATAAAATATATTTAAATTTAATCAAGGATTTTCTTTTGCAAATTAATGTAATAAATAAATTTTATAACCATCCAAAATAAAAATGACAAAAACACTTTAAGAGGAAAAACCCACTAATTCTAAAAAATAGTTTTTGCCCATATATAAAAATACCTCACAACATTGTTTTACTTGCCATTAACTTACATTATCCAATATTGACATTTGCTTTCCAATGACAACAATAAATATTTGATTGTAACAAGCCCGTGAGGAGTGAAACGGGCTGGGTCATTTCCAAAGTGGGTGCTGAGTCAGAATAAATTTTCTTCGAAAAACGTGGCCATTGAATATATGATAAAGATCACGGGTTCTTTTGCCACGGTACTGGATCCAGCTGTCTTGCTCCCTTATATCATCCGTCCTTATCACAAAACATAATGAATTTTTTTATCAATATTTAATGGTTTTTCCAAAGAAGACATTATTCATTTGTTTTTAAAACGGTACTTGACCTTTGTTGTGGAGACTGAGACACGGATGGAGGAAGGACAGTAGAGAAAATGGTGGCCACCAGGTTGGAATGTGAGCCAGCTAGGGTAATGCCAAAGAAGTAAAGCTAATCAAATAATTATTCATTTCATTTACCTTTTTTTTATAAAAAAATAAATAAATAAAAAACTCAATTAAAGAAGGATAGAGTTTGATTATGATTGTAAGAACTTTGAATGAACCAATAGACATGTAATATTTGTTATAGTTATAAGGAAACTAACCATAAAATATTTTTCTCGATTAAGTGTGGATTTTAAAATTTTAAGATTATAAAATCATTAACTATAATTTCTTAATGAAAAATTTGAAAACAAAATAAAAAAAAAACACATATATAGAAAACATCCATATAAGATTACATTATATACACAAACAATTTTTTTTAAAAAACCAACAATTAAACAAATATTACAAAAGTTTTATAAAAAAATTAAATTCATATTTCCATCTACAAAGTTGGCTGCAAAACACTCTCACTAATCCATCTTCACCTAACCATTCATTACAAAGTATATCATCTACTTTTCGACCACACAAATGGATCCCACACTCCCAACTCTTTTTTTCTATCCATTTATAGTCTATAATCCATGCGATATCTCTACATACTTTTGCCGCAGAATATCTGCAATTATTTATCCTATAATTACCCATTTTTTTGCTTTCAAATGGTTTTGACGTATGATCAACTCGTTCATCAGCAACAATGTTAAGCATTGCCATGCCAGAATGACGTGTTTCTTGATTTTTGTACAGAAGAATCCCCCCTACATAACCAGCAACTAAATGACCTTTAAAAGCTGCATTTGTTTGATGTTGGATGCCTGAATCCATTTTCAATTGAATACATTCGATCTGAAAAAAAATGACAATTATAACTTATCTAACATGAAATAAAAAAAAAAGATTTTCACCAATCCAAGCACTAAAAGAGCTTCCACATTGTCTCTCCGGGCACAATGTTGAAGGAAAATAATGTACTCTTTCATATCAAGACACCATAAATTATTAACTCGCATATACTTGCCAACTTTGCGGCTTTTACATGCTGCATAAAAACTTTTACAATTGCAAACAGATATATATTTAAATATATATCAATATACATATGTATAATTCAAAAAAACAACAATGAGCTTAATCTATGAATAATCAAGAAGATTACCAAGTGCGTAACATTTTTAGATCATAAAGAGATCTAGATGATGTTGAAGCGATATATGCAACAATTTCTTCAATAATATCTTGAGGGATAACTTCAAGAAAATAGCTACAAAACTTCTCTCCCATTCTAACATAATAAAAATAATGACCGTTAAGAATTTGAGAAAACAAATAGAAGACAAAGGAGAACGACAAACATTGGAAAAAAAATACAAAACAGACAAAAAAAAATAAACCTAAATAATGGAAATAACCGTTGTAACAAACTACACAAGAAAGATTGCCGCAATAACAAACTCCCAACCTAAGCTATGAAAACTGGATGTATATATTTTGATATATATAAACAAAAAAAACACCATAAAAAGAAGGGAGAAAAAATATAATGATGACAGATAAAGCAGAGAGCACAATTAAAACAACATGGAATAATTCTTTAACCAATGTTGATTAACAATGCTCTCTCTCTTCTGTCATCTTCTCCATCTTCATTATTTCTTCATCATACCATCACTATATATATATATATATATATATATATATATATATATATATATATATACACTCTACATATATATATCTATTATCTCTTCATATGTTGTTTTGTGGCATGGAATTCTTTCATCAGGATCTAAAATTGTAGGGTTTGCTAGCTTTTGCCTAATTCATATAAAAAATCTACTCTTCTTTTAAGAAAATCTACTTTTCTTTTGAAGTTTATCAGAATTTAAACATTTGAAATGACACCCTTAAAAAACATATCAAAACAACAAATTTTTTTTCAAATCAAAAGCATATCATCACATATATATATATACTCTCTACATCTTAATTTAATCCCCCAAAATCACTATCCCTCAAGAGTTTGTCTTTATTAGATATTTGGCCATTCCTTATTGGTTGACTCCTTTGTCTTTTTAATGAATTTGATAAAACAAAATCATTACAATTTCCTTTATCATCAATACCTACATTAACCCACTTTAACATCCTTCCCGATTTTCCATTGTTAGTCAATGGGCCAATAAAATTACGAGATCAACATATTGTTAGGAACACCCACGAGTGAGCATAGTCACCATTACTTTTCATTAATTTGTCAGGGCAGATCATTTTAGTTTTTCCAAAAAAAATTAAACCAAACCATGACAATCATCTGTTCAATCACGACCGTCTACTTTTACATTTCATGAATGACCCGTCAAAGTGCTCAGCAACTGTTTATCTACTATTCCCGAACAATGTACCATCAATTAAAGAAGGCTTTATCAATGTTTTTTTTTTTAAACCCTAAACCTACCCCTCATTGACGCTATCACCTCCACCCCCTATACTCTCAAGCGTGCTTCCAATCCCACAACTGAAATAATGTCATTATCTAAGGTCATGCCAGACAAAGACAACTGTTTAGTTGTTTTTTAATTTTAATTTTTTTGTCTATATCTCTTTGTCTATCTTATATTCTCATGATTTGTTTTCCCTATCTTTTTATTTAAAATTTTCCTCATGATATCTTTGTGTATCTCATGTTCTAACATTGTATTTTATTATTACTATCTATAATTTCTTTTTCACATTTATTTATACAATCTCATTATTACTATAACACAAACTCTACACTATAAATGGAAAAGAAATAAAGTAGGTACTTTTTCTAGATGAATGGAAGGATCCTCATAAGTTTTAAAGGGTATAATTTTAAAATGGGTGTGAATGTCAAGATCAACAACTAATCATTTAAGCATGCTATGCAATAGTTAGATCCAGGTTTTGTATTTAAGCTTAACTTCTTTGCCCATTATATGTTATAACACAATATATGTTGTTCATTACAACCATCCAATCAAAATGACAATTCGCCGTGAATCTAGACATTAATTATCAAGCTAAAAAATATAAAGTTTTGCTAGATTTTAGCAAGATTGGAATGGAAATTTGTTTTTCATCGGCATCCAAAATTCTAAGATTTGCTAGCTTTTGGCAGAAAATCTACTCTTCTTTTGATGGATCTACACATTAATTATCAAGATAAAAATATAAGGTTTTGCTAGCTTTTCCCAAGATTGGAATGGGAATTTATTTGTCATCGAGATAAAAAATTCTAAGTTTTGCTACCTTTTGACAGAAAATCTACTCTTCTTTTAATAAAATCTACTCTTCTTTTGAATTTTATCATAATTTAAACATTTATACTTCCATTTTGAATTTATCTTTCCTTATTATAATTTAATGCAATTTGCAGTGTTAGTAAAGCAAAACAAAAGAAAAAGAATGAATACATCCAAATTCAAGACAATTTGCATTTTTTGCGGTAGCAACCTAGGAAAGCATAAGATTTATCAAGATGCTACTATTGATCTTGGCAAAGAACTGGTCTGCCTTCTTACTTTTACTTTTATTTCTCTGTTATTGTTTTGATAATCATATAGGCTACTCATTTGTATATGCTCAACTACAAAAATATGAACTAACCTTGCAAATCCCTTCAGGTGATGAAAAACATTAATTTAGTATACGGAGGAGGCAATATTGGATTAATGGGCTTGATATCACAAACTGTATTTAATGGTGGAAGACAAGTTCTTGGGTATGGTTTATTGAAAAAAAAAAACCGCATTTAGTTGAAAAAAATAAGTCATTAACATTTTTTCTCCATATACTCAGGATCATTCCCAAAGCTCTAATGGATAAAGAGGTATGACAAAAAATTATTAAATTTTATAACAAACTATTCCTAGGAAAAAAACCACAAATAACAATGGTTATTCAGTAACATATTGTTTTCTAGATTTTTCAGATCACTGGTGTCACTATAGGAGAAGTAAAACCAGTTGAAAATATGCACCAAAGAAAAGTAGAGATGACTCGCAATGCTGATGCTTTTATTGCTATGCCTGGTTAGTACACAACCTACATGTCATATTTATGATATATTCACTAACATTGTTTGATTTTGATATCATACTATTATCATTCATTATATGAAAAAAATATTATATATCCTCTCACAAGTCATAAATTTCTTCTCTTGAAATATAAAAAAATTAATTAACCTCAATTGGAATTATTATGCAGGAGGCTATGGTACTCTTGAAGAACTTTTTGAAGTGATCACATGGGCACAATTAGGCATACATAACAAGCCGGTAATTCAATGGCAATTATAAACATATATAATGGAAATCATAACCAAATTATGACAAATTTATTCATTGTTTTAGGTTGGATTACTTAATAGTAATGGCTACTACAACTCATTGCTTTCTTTCATTGACCAAGCTGTAGAAGAAGGTTTCATCAACCCAAGTGCAAGGCATATCATTGTCTGTGCTTCAAATGCAAAGCAACTGATTGAGAAGCTCGAAGTAAATTTTTACAAATATTTTGGAAAAAAAACCAAAATATGAATATGTTAATAATTATTACTAATGCATGAAAAATTCTACTGAAATGACAGGACTACTACCCATGTCCTAAACAAGTGTCATCAAAACTAAATTGGAACAATGAGCAAGTTGAACACTCCCAGAAAAATGTAAGTTCAATTTAAATATGTGTAAATATCAAGTTAACTACAAATGCATCTTAGCATGATCATGAATTTAAAAAAAAAAAAAGACATATAACAATAATACTTGCATATAAATGAAAAAATACAAAACAAAATCAATAACTAATTGATTGACTCTGATTATCATAAAAAAAAAATGTAACACCAAAAAAACTATGCATTAGTAACCATAGCATATTTTTTTTAGTATAGCTTCCCAATGAACAACTTCACATTACTTAACGGGAAAAAATAAACTAATACACTATTGTTTTTTTCAGGTTGACTCATCAAACAACAATGGGAAAAAACCTCTCAAATCCAATTCATCTCCCAAAAAACACACCAGAAATTACTCAGATCGACCTCAACCTTCCAGCTATCATGGATGACAATATGGAAAACACAAGTGTTTCTGATGTGCATCGATAAGGAAAATCATTAATGAAATGAAAATATTTTATTTTGTAAGCTTTTATGTTGCTATGTTGAATGTACAATAAAAACTTGAACTTTTGCCTTTATTTAATCCATAAATATATGCTTATAAAGTAGATGTCTGTTTTTTTAAAAAAAAAATACTGCAACACTTTTAATGAACAACAATTATCACAAAAAAAAAATATATATTACATAACCCCGTAGCGTCAGCACAGGGGGCCACACTAGTATATATATATATATATAGCAACCCTAATAAACTAATACTTTGATTTAGACTTTCCCTCCAAGCCTCTCCATATCTCTGTCTTTGTGGTGGTGTAGTCTCTCTCTACCTCTCTCTCTTCCTTGTTTGTACTTGGAGCTGTGGGGTAGACATTGAGACACCACCCACTCTCACTTTCTTGTACATACTTGAAGCTTTGAGGCAGGCATCGAGACACTGCCGGTGAGTGTTTTCCGATTGGTAGCATGCTTCATGCTCCTCTTTATCATTTTTGGAACCACGAATTTATAAATTTAGGTTTTTCCCTTCAATCTCCTCTCCTATTCCTCTGTATCTTTGGAATTAAGGCTTCATTCAAACCCTATCTCCTCCACTCACTCCTATTGTACTGAACTTTTTCCCCTTGGCTTTATGATTCTACCAATGATCTTGGTTTCTTTTTTCTTTTAATTTTTTTCCTAGACTTAGGTAAAAAATTGCATAGTAGAACAAGAAATCTCTCATTTGCAGTTTGTATATTTTTCTTTTCAACATAAGAAAATATTTATTTCTTGAATATGAATAATTCTCATTTTGTAATACTCCCTTATTTCTATCAGCACATAATAAAGGGGTATTTGCACTAGTGTCCAAAATTTTGCCAGAAAACATGTATGTTCAATGTCAATAGTCTTGGTTGTGTCAATCAAGTATATGTAAATACATTCAACAAATTAAAGCAATTTAACAATCAGATCATGATAACTAAGTTGGATAAAAACAAAATATGATAATTAATTAACAAATAAATAAACGTACATGGGAAGAATTTTATTGGGGGTAAGACATGATTTGTTGTGCATGTGAATGGTGTGAAGCTAGATGAAATCGGAGATTACGCTTGGAAAACAGGAGCATGGCAAGCACATAATCATCATCTCATCTCATGATCTCATCTATCTATATGCTATAATACTATATAATAATCTATAATCCATTCATTCTTTTATGTTCACTTGGTTTGGTCCTTTGGTTAGGCCCACATTTGCTATTGTATCTTGACATAATAAAAACAAACATAGGATGGGACAAAGAAATAGAATGCTTGATTAGTAAGACATGGGAGCACCACCACTTTTTTTAATTTTTTTTTAATGTCGGTCTATCACTATCATAACAAATTTTTATTTAATTTAGTGTTGATCTAGCTCCCATAAATTAGCATAGCTATATATATATATATGCTATGATAATAGAGTTGCGTGTTTTTATTAAATTCATACAAGATATTCAAAGGAGGTTAGCTCTATCTTTCACATGCTTAAACTCTTATGTTCCATTTTCATGCTTATGTTTTTATTCCTTTATTCATGAACTATAGAATAACATGGAGCAATATTTAAATAGATCGAATAACATGAACCAATATTTAACACCATGTGTCTCTCTTTTTCTTTTACTTGGATCATTACTATCGTGCATTCCATTCTACGTTCACAATAGTCATGTAGATGGTACCAATTACAACCCGACAAGTAATTTATCAAAGTTTGATATTTAAACACACTTGTATTACCACATATAAAATATATGCCTTGATCCTTTTAATTATGTGGAACTGGAGTTTTTTTTTTTTTGAATAATTATCCAATTTAGTGCATTGTGTAGTGTACCTTGTCATTTTTAATATATGTTATTGTGTAGTTTAAGAAGCAGCATGGCCAATGATCATAGTTGGATGTACAATCGAGTTTTTAATGGTGTTTTTAATAATGACTTCCTAAATGATTAGAATTTCTTAAGTTTTGCATTCTCTCAAGAAAAGCACGTTCATAGAGAGAGACAAACTTAGATGCCTATGTAAAGAAATGCAAGAAGAAGATGTTCCATGATAGATAGATAGTCAAGTTTCATTTGTATTCGAAAGGTTTTATGGATAATTACACTAGATGAGATGTAGAGGAAGAGGCTTTTCAAAGTGGAATCAATATTGGTAAATTATCAACTTGATGAGTTTTTTAATACATATAAAGATATGGTGATTGACGCTATAGGCCCACAAATTAATGAGAATCATGAAGCCATATGTGAACAAGAGTTGCCTAACTCCGATGCACAAAAATTTTCTAATTAATCAAATGATGTTGATTGTCCTTTTATGGAATTGTTGCAAAACACATACTAAGTTGCCATCTACATTAACTTTGTTGAATATCAAGTCTGGAAGTAATATGAGTGAAGTGTTCCTCAATCGCATGATGTCAAGAATTAAAAGCATGATGCTTGAAGATGAAACTTTAATTGGCAACTTTTATTTAACAAAGAAAATGATGAGCAAACTCGAGCTTCGTTATGAGAAGTGATAAGTGCTTGTGTATAAGTATTACTAAGTATACTTTTCTTACATTGAGCATCACTTTTATCAGATTTTATAGTTCATTCGTGTGTATTTGTGTTCTTTTGTGCATTTAAGGTTGTGGAGACAAGTTTTAAAGAAAAGAAGTAAAAAATAGATCATGGACGTAATTGTTGAGGAAACTCTTAGACCAAACAAGGATCAAGGCACAAGTTGTGCTCATCGACATGTGAGTGTGTGACAACATACAAAATGCTTAAGTGAATATATAAATTGGAGAGGTACAAAGGCAGTCACACTCATATGTTCTGAATTGTTTAACATTGTCAAGAGCTTCATCACTGTGCTTGAAAGCAAGACGCAACGTGATCTACCGCATGGTTATGTGACCAACTTGGCGGCCTCGATGAAGAAAATGAAGTCGGGAGCACCGTATCAAAATCAATGTAGCAATTACTGTTCACAGCGCGCAGGAAAAACGAAGCTTGGAAATCCACATGCCTGTGTGGAATTTCCATAGTAGCGTGTGGATGCCCAATTTCAGCCCTATAAATACCGTTTTGATAGTTTGATTTGAGGATATTCTTCCTATCTTTTGCCTATCTTTTGGGAAGAACGCAACTAGGTTTTGGATCTGTTCTACAGCATTCGACATCGATTTTTTTCGGAGGAGAGTTATTGGGGGAGCTTTCGATGACATTGATTTGGCGTGGTGTGCCCTAGGCTTGACGGAGGAGTCTTTGGAGAAGACGAAGCAGTTCTTGAAGACCATCGATACGGATGACAAGGGAGTTATTTCTATGGATTGCTTGCACTTATTTTTGATTTCATATTTGATTTTGTATTACTCCATGGAGAGCTAAACCCCTAGTGGGTGCTTGGACTTATAAACCCTAGGATGATTTTGTTTCATCGACTTTTATTATGTTTCCTTTAACTGTTGTTTTAATTGAGTTTCAATCTTGTATGTTTAGTGATTTGATTTTCCCTTAGAGTGACACTAGGGTTAAGAATCTATCTAGGTAATCCTTTTGAATGAGTGACACTTCATTAGGGTTAGACTTAGTAAGGGTGAGTCGAGAGGTAGTGTGATGAGTGCATTTTATATCATGTATCTATGCCCTTTATTCTATCCTTTTCACTGTCCTTTAGTATATTTATTATGTAGAATTGGTTCTATTCATGGTATTATGTTCAATGCATAGGATTAGTGGGCCTGAGTCAATTTGGAGTGAAACTGAGTGCGTTTCCTGCGTGTGCATCGACTGGGGGATCAGAGCTAGCTGACATAGGCAAGACATGGTCTTGCCCGATCTACTGAAATCCTAGCCTGGAGAGCGGAATAGCAAAAACTTGACATGGGAGTGTCCCAGGCAGGACACGTCATCACACGCCCGTGCCCGAAGTGCTACAAATCTCAGGAGAACCTCGTTCAAGGGCGACACGGGTACGATGCCTAGTACACGGTCGTGTGCTAGGTGACACGGGGATTGCATGCCTATGTCCGAAGTGCTACAAATCTCAGGAGTTTCGCCACGGATTTTCTAGAAAAGTACACGGTCTGAACACGACCGTGTCCAGACCGTGTCAAGCCCCGAAGCTGCCTTTTTAACTCCAGAACTTAGGGTTTCTATCTTATCTTTGTTCAGGGATTCTTCTCTCCACCGGGAGGACGTTGATGAGATCGAAGATCAAGCTTCACCAAACCACCTAAGGAGACTAAGGATGAGTAGGAGGTACCACAAGAGGTGGGGTTAGTGCAAGGTCACTGTAAGGAAGGTCATCTAAAGTGTAGAAGGGAGTCATTTCTTCTTCCTCTTGTTCTTTTATTGTCCTTTTCTTGTGTACCTACCCACAAGGGGCTAACTGGCCATAGTGCCCAGGGTTGTGGACTATTGAAAAATTGAAATGCTTATACACTTGTTCTAATTGATTTGCGGAGTTCTATTTGATATTCGTGTTTAATCTTGTGTTGCATAACTCGATGTGTTGGATGTACACAGTTGTTAGGGTAAAACTCGGTGCGTAGCTTGTTTGTAAGCAACATGCAGTTATCTTAGCAAAACTCAGTGTTTCTGAGAACACATAGATGTAACATTGCTAGTGAGCACACACCAATATCTGTGGAATGTACCTGGTAGACAAATAGGATGAGATAACGTGCATAAGTCCTAGGGAGCGCCCTGAGGGATTACTCTTGTATCGCCGAATACTTGGTTCTAATCTCCTCCATCTCCACCGATTCTATCATTCATTTAGTGTTTTTATCATTCAATCTCTTTTCTACTTGTTTCACTAGACATCAGACGATAAACTAGTACTTTGAGCACAGTTCCTTGAGGTTCGACAACCCTACTCTTTGATATGAACCTCGCCAATGATTGTGACAAAATGAGAAACAAATTTGGCAAAAAGAAGAAAAGCCAAGGATTCAAGAAGAAGGGATGGAAAACCTCGACCCAATGCTTAGTGAAGCACGAACCTCAATAAGCGGATGGCGCCACAAAAGTAGATGAAAATCCAGTTGATAAGTCAGTTCGAATGCTACAAGGAAAACCCTTGATAAGTTCTTAAAAAGTTTCTTCAAGAAAGCAAGAAAAAAACCTCACAAATGCTCATAGATCAAAGTTGCGTTTTATGGTTGCTACAAGGGGCTATATATATAGCCCAAAACCCTAGAAACTTCTAAGAAGTAAAAGTTCAAAACTACCCTTAAAGATAAAAAAAGGAAACAACCAACTAAAGAGCAACTTCAGCCCAAAGGCCCACAAAACCCAGCAAGACTAGGCAATTACAAAAGATTCTAGTTCACATATTAAACTCAATAACAAATGACAACCAAATCTTCATCAATCTTATGGAAACCAAATCTTCATCAAGAGTCTAAGTGGAATTGGCTTGGATTAGTAGGACCAGCTTTTGTTCACCATCAGTAGTGATCACGCTCTCTTCCTGTTGTAGAATTCTCCATGCCAAGTTGCTAAGCTCCTCTTTAAATCTTCTAGCTTGAGCCCTCGTCACTGGTCCTGTTGGGACTTGAATTGGATCCTTAGTCTTGATGTCCACATCACTCTTTATGGAGTACCACTTTATTACTTGTGTGTGACCCGCACACTTACGGACAACGCATCATAGCGGAACATCCCTTTCTCTTCTGACGTGATTTATCCTACCTCCATGTTCCAAGAGTTCTTTGTGGTCATGATAGAGTGAAGTGCTAAGAGACAAACTCCATTGGGGATTAATTGCGTGAGCAATAGAGTGAAGTGCTGAGTAATCCTTAGTGTTGGGTCTTAATCGTGATTAGGAGTCTTTCGCCTGGACCAAAGGGTTAGATCTATACTAGGGAATAGGGTTTATCACTTGGATTCCTGATAAGTGCTCGTGTTATAGTAATACGAAGTGTTATTATCTTATATTGAGCATTACTTTCTCAGATTTTATCATTAATTTGTGTGCATTTGTGTGCTTTTGTGCATTGTAGGGTTGTGGAGCCAATTTGGAGAAAAAGAAGCAAGAATAGGTTATGTTCGCCATTGTTGAGGAGTTCTCAGACCAAGCAAGGAATAAGGCACGAGTCTAGACTTGTGGGTGTGTGCTAACCTCCATTAGAGGGGCACAAGGGTAGTTACACGCACAAAAGTCTAACTCGTGTAGCATTGGAGAACTTTGCCAATGAAGATAAATGAAGTAATCGACATAATCTAACATTGATTGTGTGGCCAATTCAACGGCCTCGATGAAGAACGATGAATTCGGGAGCATTTCAGCAAAGCATTGTAGCTATTACTGTAGGTAAAACACTGTAGCAAGTTACTGTTCACTATCGGCTGAAAATTAGAAAAACAGAGAATCCACACCCCCGTGTGGAAATTCTGTAGGCCCATGTGGAAAATCCACATGGGCGTGTGGAACTCCGATTTCAGCCTATAAATAGCCCATTTTCAGATCTATTTGGGGACCCCCCTTCTATATCTTGCCTATCTTTTGGGGGGCTTTCGGCTAGGGTTTGGAGAGGTTCTTAGAGGTCTTTGGAGGTGATTATACGGCATCGGCATCGACATCGTTTGGAAGAAAGCTATTGGGGGAGATTTCGTCGGCATCAATTCGGCGAGGTGTGCTCTAGGCTTGACAAGGGATTCGTGGAGAAGATTAAGCGGCTCCACAAGACCATCGATACGATCTACAAAGGGGTTTTCTTTATGGTTTTCATGCATATGTTTTTAAACTCTTTATTGACTTTGTATTGCTCCATGGAGAGCTAAACCCTAGTGGGTATTCGGACTTGTAAATCCTAGGATGTTTGTATTTCTATAACTTTTATTATGCTTTATTAATTTGATGTTTTCTTATTGAGTTCCAATCTTGCATGCCGATTGTATGAGATTTTCCCTTAGCCGTGACACTAGGGTTGAGAATCTATTAGGTTATCCTTTGAGGGTGTGATAACCTCTATAGGATTAGACTACACAAGGTTGGAGAGGGTTGAGAGGGTGAGTCGAGAGGTAGCGGAACGTCCCTTTTCCCCTCCGGTGTGAATTTCCCTACCTCTATATCCCAAGAGTTAATCGCGATCGAAGTAGAGTAAAGTACTAGGAGATGAACTCCCTTGCAAATGGTTGAGTGAATCCTAGGACTGGGGCTTAACTTAGATTAGGGTTCTTCCACCTGGACTAAAGGATTAGAACTATAATTAGGGATAGGGTCTTTCACTTGGAATCCCTTGAACTCCATGCAATTTCACACTGTGCTAGGCATTAGTATGATGTAATCCCCTGGGGCTTAGGTGTCAGGTCATCGAGAGTCAAGGGTCGTAGAGAAGTCTAGAGCCGGGTATAGTGTGGGCTTAGTCACGGTTGACCTTAGGTTTGGGACCGTGTGCTTAAGGATTTCCATGACTCATTAGACATTAATTAGAGGGTATAATACTAGTCTTGCACTAGAAGCATTAGTCCTAGGGGGAGCTTTGTCCGGGTACCCCATCTTTATATCGATTACCTCTCCTACCTTTATTACCCTTCTTGGTCTCTTTTACTTATATATATATATATATACATATTGATTTCTCTTACCATCGATTCTATTTATAGCTAAAATAGTGATAATGCTTGTTTCTGAACACTATTCCCTATAAATACGACTACCCACTCACCAGGGTATTTTATTACTTCGACAACCCGTGCACTTGCGGGGTACACACGCAAGGGGTGTGTCAATTCCCTAAAACCTCAAACAGTCCCACACAATGTGAGGTGTTAAGAGTACTCTTTTCCGCAGCGGCACAGTGTAGAAGGTTAGTCACGGTTGATCTTAGGTTTGGGACCCCATTGTCCGACACAGTGTAGAGCATTGTCTGTGTATCCCATTTCACCATTGATTATCCTCTCCGATTACTCTTGTTTGTTTTCTTTTCTCTTTTACTTTTCTTTACATTGATATCTTGAATCACATCACGACTTAGTTTTCACTCTAGCTAAATAGCAATACTTTGTGTTTCTGAATAACTATTCCCTGTAGATTCGATTACCTACTCACCGGGGTATTTTATTACTTCGACGACCCGTGCACTTGCGGTACACACACGCAAGGTGTGTGTCAAGAAGATACATGCATGTCCGAATAACTGTGTGTTATATTATAAGGAGAATCATAAAAAAAAACATCTTATACATTTTGTGGTCATCCAAGATTGAAACTTGGAAGATCAAATAGCAAGAAAGGTATACCTTATAAGTTATTACAATACTTACAATTGACACCGAGACTTCAAAGGCTAGATAGCTCAAGAAAAAACTGTTGAACACATACCATGGCATGCTTCAACACGTTATCCTAAAGTTACACGCCGTGCTGGTTTTGAAGCATGGAAGCATTTTGACCATTCTCATCCTTAATTTGTATTTGAAAAGTGCAATGTACATCTTGGCTTATGCGCATATGCCTTTAATCTATTTGATCATTCTTCTACTCCTTATTCTATTTGGCCAGTGTTTGTCAATGTGCATTATCTTCCACCATCAATGTACATGAAAAGGGTTTTTATCTTTCTCAATTTGATCATTCCAGGTCCAAAATGTCCATGAAAGCATATAGATTTTTTTTATGGCCTTTAATAGATGGCCTTCAGTTTTTATGGGATGATGGGGTTTACACTTATGATGTTTCAAGGCAATAAATCTTTCAAATGAGAGCAACACTTTTCATGGACAATAAATGATTTTATTGATTATTGTATGCTATCTGGATAGAGCCCCCATGGAAGGTTGGCATGCCCTTATTATATCAAGCACATGTGGTCTTTTGTTCTAAAAGAAGGTAGGAAGACATCATTTTCTATTATCATCATCAATTTCCCCCTAAGGATTATCCTTTTCAAAAAAATAAGAAGAAATTTAGTAAGGCTAGGATTGAGAATGCTAACATATCACCTAAATTATCTGGTGAGGAAATATTTAAACACATATCATTCCCCCATATATCACATTTGGCACAAAATTAAGCTCTCAAAAGTTACATAGTTTTGGGCAGGAACATAATTGGGTGAAAAAAAAGTATATTTTGGGAGTTGCCTTATTGGTGAACTAATCTTATTAGTCATAATCTTGATGTTATGCATATCATTAAAAATGTGTTTGACAGTATTTTTAATACGGTTATGGATGTGAAGGAGAAAACTAAAGACAATGTGAAAGCAAGAATTGATATAAGAAGCTATTGTAAGTAGCCCTAATTGAAATTGAAAGAGGTTATTGAAGACTGATGAAGCCTAATGCATTTTATACATTAACAAAGGAGCATATCAAAGTTGTATGTGAATGGGTGAAGGAATTAAAATTTCTAGATGGATATGTTTCAAATATATCCCATTGTGTCTCTTTGAATGATTGCAAGTTTATTGGGATGAAGAACCATGATTGCCATATGTATATGTTGAGATTACTTCTTATATCCATTCATGATCTTGCTCCTAATGATGCTTGTGATGCATTGACTAAGCTTAGAGTTTCTTTAGAGAATTATGCTCAACAGAGATATATGTTAAGAACATGGAGGTGCTTGACAAGAATATTGTCATCAATTTATGCAAATTGGACAACATATTTCCCTCGGATTTTTTTGATTTTATGGAACACATGCCAATACATTTAGCTTATGAAGCCAAGGTGGGGGACTAGTACAATATAGATGGATGTCCAGGTTTGGGAGGTAACTATTTAAATTATATCTTTTTTAATTAATTATTTTATTCCGGCATTACATTTATTACTTTTTTTAATTTAAGGTACATGCATCATTTGAAGAAAAAAGGTAAGAAATAGAGTCAAAATTGAAGGCTCTATCTGTGAGGATTATATCATTGAAGAGATTTCTACCTTTCGTTCGTTTTACTCTAAACCACATATACAACCAAAGTTGAATATAGTACCTTGAAATGATGACTGAGGTGATGTGAATCCTGAGGGATGTTTATCAATTTTCATCTATCTAGGTCATCTATTAGGAGAACGAAGAGAATGCAGGATTGTGACATTTAAATTTGGCGCCATTTGTTAAAAAAATTTAAATTTGCCACAATGTGTTAAAATTTTAAATTTAGCGTTATTTTTAATAATAAATGCCACTAAATGCCCTAGATTTTGATTTTCTATAAATGACCCTCAAGTAAAAAGAAAAGGAAAAGAAAGTCGGAGGTAAGGAAGAAGAGGAAGAGGCAAGAGAGAGGAGAAAGGTAAGAGAAGAAAGGAAGTGGAGGTAAGGAGAAAGAAGAAAAAGTAGAAGCTTAATTAAAGAAGATGAAGATGAAGATGATGAAGCTAGGAGAAGAGAAGAAGAGTAAGAAAAAGTAGTAGAAGAAAGGAAGCGGAAAAAGAGAAGAAAACAAGAGCAAGAAGAAGAAGAAGACGAAGCAAAGAGCAAACAAATAACAACAAATAGGAAAACATCTAAAAAATAGAAGAAGAAAAGAAAATAAAAAATAAAAAAAATAAACAAGAAAAAAGGCACAATAATACTATAGAAAGGAACAAAAGAGAACGTAAATTAGTGGCACTTCTATATATAACTGCCACTAATTTACTTTTCCTTTTTTAAAAAAAAACCAAGTTAAATGTAGCACCATTTTTTAAAAAGCACGGCTAAATTAGCTATGTTTCTTTTATTTGAAAACAACATACCGTGCTTATTTTACAAACTTTGCTAAGTTAGTGGCATTGACTGGAAAAATGCCGCTAAGTTGGCGTCGTTTGAGAAAGCGCCCGTAATTGATTGTATATTGCCGTCACGTTCTTCACTGCCATTTTCACTAGTATTTTGAGATAATGCCGCTCCAGTAATTAAAACACCGCTAAAGGCCTATTTCAGTGTTATGTTGGTTGCCAACCATTGGTTACTAACGGAACAAGGTTGTAATTTTTTTTCCTAGCTTTATAAATTTTTATTTTGTGTTTATATTGATCAACTAAAATTGCATGTTATTTTTTTTTATTCCATGTTTTAAGCTTTCCGAATCCAACTGGTAAGACCATCACAAATGACTTCAAGGGCAACATAATTGATGTGTGGTATATATGGACTAGCATCCATCTACATATTGAAGAAGATGCTCTCTTCATTAAATTTAAGGTGATGAAATATATATATTTAAATATGTTTTTTAAGTTAAAGTTGTTAACTAAATATTTTATTAAGATGCTCTTTACATAATGTTAAGAGCGATCTTTTATGCATTTTGTTAAAGATGTTCCTCTGTACATTTTAATAACTTCTAATACTTCAAACCATTATTTTAAATAAATATTTTTATAAAGTTTAAGAGACATTGTTGTTGTTGTTGTCGTTGTTGTTATTATTATTATTATTCGTGTTTTGACTAATTGAAATCCAAGTAGCTACTTTGTTTAGCAAACCCTACTCTTGTGTATCTCTTTTATTGTTCTTTATGTGTTGTTGTATTACTCTTTAGCATACATGCGAGTAGAATAACATATACAAACGAATGCTCTAATGTAGGCATATGTGCAAAATTGTCTTACTTGGTGGTTAGTCTTATAACCTTTCATGTTTTTTATTTTATTTTTTTTTCTATAAATAGTAAAAAGCATATGAAAGGATCAGACCATTCAAATTGCATCTGTATTATTCCATAGCAATTTTTATGTTCTTAATATAACATACCAGAACATATTAAAAATTTGTTAAAGAAGTTGTAATATTTATACAAGAACATATTTAACATAATACTTATTAAATTTAAGATTTTTTGATTTTTTTTTATAGAATATTTACTAATATTTTCTCTGCATAATGTTAAAAAAAATGTTAAAGATGCTAAAGATGCTCTTTAAATAATGTTCAATTTAAGATGAGAAAATATTTATTAAGATGCTTTTTTGTTTTATGAAATTTGTAGGAGAGATTCTATTGGAATTTGTCACATGAACATTTTGTGAGGAAAATTTGAAATAAGCTTGCTACAAACCACTACAAAGATGGTTTAAGTAAAGCAAGAACACTTGTAATGAGAGATGGAACATCCATTATAGCTTGTCATAACAAAAACCTATTATTGGATACAACTTGACATTTGGAACAAGTTGACAGATAATTTTTGGATACATAGAAATGGCAAAAAATAAAATAAAATAAATAGTAAGTTACTACAATAATATAAGTTTTTGTAAATAAAAAATCAGGAAGAGAAGGGTCATTAATAAATCTTTGTGGGGGATCAAGAAAATTTGAAAATACAATGGCAGCTGATAAGTGCTTGTGTTATAGTAATAGAAAGTATTATTATCTTACATTGAGCATTACTTTCTTCAGATTTAATCACTAATTAGTGTGTATTTGTGTTCTTTTGTGCATTGAAGGGTTGTGGAGAAGATTTAGAGAAAAAGAAGCAAGAATAGGTTATGTTCGCCATTGTTGAGGAGTTCTCGGACCAAGCAAGGAACAAGGCACGAGTCTAGACTTGTGGGTGTGTGCCAACCTCCATTGGAGGGGCACAAGGGCAGTCACACTCACAAAAGTCTATAACTTATGTAGCATTGGAGAACTTTTACCAATGAAGAGAAATGAAGTAATCGACATAATCTAACGTTGATTGTGTGCCCAATTAACGGGCCTCGATGAAGAACGATGAATTCGGGAGTATTTCGGTGAGTTACTGTAGCAGCGCTGTAGCTTTTTGTACTGCAGCAATATTGTAGCAAGTTACTGTTCACTTTCTGTCGAAAATCAGGATTTCAGAGAGTTCACACGGGCATGTGGAAATTCCACACGGTCGTGTACTGTAGCAAAGTACCGTAGCGAAAACACTGTAGCAAGTTACTGTTCACAGTCCGCTGAAAATCAGCAAAACAGAATTTCCACACGGCCGTATGGAATTAACACACGGGCGTGTGGAAATTCTGCAGCCCGTGTGGAAAATCCACAAAGGCGTGTGGAACTCCGATTTTAGCCCAATTTCATCCTATAAATAGCCCGTTTTCAGATCTATTTGGGGACCCCCTCTTCTATCTCTTGCCAATCTTTTGGGGGGCTTTCGGCTAGGGTTTGGAGAGGTTCTTGGAGGTCTTTGGAGGCGATTATACAGCATCGATATCGACATCCTTTGGAAGAAAGCTATTGGGGGAGCTTTCGTCGACATCGATTCGGCGAGGTGTGCCCTAGGCATGACAAGGGATTCGTGGAGAAGACTAGGTGGCTCCACAAGACCATCGATACGATCTACAAGGGGGTTTTTCTTTATGGTTTTTATGCATATGTTCTTAATCTCTTTATTGATTTTGTATTGCTCCATGGATTTATCCTAGTGGGTATTCGTACTTGTAAACCCTAGGATGATATTGTTTCTATAACTTTTATTATGCTTTCTTTATTGATGAATTTAATTGAGTTTCAATCTTGATTTATTCTTGTATTGATTTTCCCTTAGATGTGACACTAGGGTTGAGAGCAATTTAGGTTACCCTTTGGAGGTGTGACAACTCCTATAGGGTTAGACTACTTACGATTGAAGAGGGTTGAGAGGGAGAGTTGTGAGGTAGCGATGTATCCCCTTTCCCTTCCGATGTGATTTCTCACTACCTCCGTTTCCTTGGTTAATTAACGGTCGAGATAGAGTGAAGTGCTAGGTAGATAAACTCCCTTGGGCTTAGTTATGCGAGTAACAGAGTAAAGGGTTGAAGTGAATCCTACGCACTGGGCTTAATCTAGACTAGGGTTCTTCCACCTGGATCAAAGGGTTAGAACTACATATAGGAACATGTTTTATCACTAGGAATCCCTAGAGCCTAAAGCAATCCCACGTAGTGTTAGGCTTAGGAAGATAGACTCCCCTGGGGCTTAGTTGACAGGTCAACGAGAGTCAAGGGTCGTAGTGAATCCTAATGCCGGGACATAATGTTGGGGTTAGTCACGGTTGACCTTAGGTTTGGGACCGTGTGTTTAAGGATATCCTCGACTCAATAGGCATCAATTGTAGAGCATAATACAAGTTTTACACTAGAAGCATTAGTCCTAGGGGGAGCTTTGTCCGGGTACCCCATCGTTATATCGATTAACTCTCCTACCCTCATTATTCTTCTTGCACTCTTTTATTTTCTTTTACATCTATACATATATACTTTTCTCATCATCGATTCCCACCATAGCTAAATAGCGATAACACTTGTTTCTGAACACTATTCCCTGTGGATTTGACTACCCACTCACCAGGGTATTTTATTACTTCGACAACCCGTGCACTTGCGGGACACACGCAAGGGGTCGTGTCAGCAACACTAGTAAGTTTTTTTCTTTAAATTTATATGTTTGAGGTTACTACAATAATATAAGTTTTTGTAAATGAACATCATCTGTTTTAACTTTTTGTAGGAAAAGGAACAGAATCGTGAAGTTTCATGTGCTGAGGTGTATAATCACACTTATCGGAAAGACAAGGGGAACGGTCCTATTGTTGATAATATATAGAGATTTGTTTATTAAAGTTTCTATCTTGTAACACTTAATAATTCTATCTTTTGCTTCATTTCATAATGTTTACATTTAAGTACAAAAAAAAATTGAGGAAATTGCCATACAAAAATACAGTGAGGGCTACATGACTAATAAAGAATATAATTTAACTTGTGTAGTAAAAAGCATATGGTGGACCAAGCAAAGGATGACTATATGGTGTTGGGTATGTCTCATTATTTAACTTTCATAGATTATCCTCTCAATCTATGAATAAAGAGAAAGTCCAACAAGAACATGAATTGCAAGAGATGATAGAAAAATAACAAGAGGAGATAGAAGAAGAACAACAACAATTTGATGAGATGGAATCAAAGAATGATTTACTAGAAAAGGAATTAAAAGAGGTGAAAGATCTAATAAAATCTTTGTTTGAAACTTGTAGTACATTCGGGCCATTTGTGTTTAACATTTAGTAGTGATGCACTGTTTATGTTTTTATTTGTTGGATATTTGAATTTTTAGATTATTGGATTTTTAACATTGTTGAGAATTGTCATGGATTATTTTAGAGATTGCTATCTTCGTAAAGTAACAGTTTAATATAATTGTTATTTTCAGCTTTGATGTTAGAAATTGCTTTTCATTATAAATTTGGCAACCAATGTTAGCAAATGAATTTGCAATCATTCTGGTAAATGATAATTAGCCACTAAAAGCAGTTACAAAATAATAATAAATTCTGCAACAAGAAGTTATAGTATTAGCGATTATCATTTACCACTGAATTAGAAATTATGTTAGCGATTGAAAATTAGCCACTAAAAAAATAGTTATGAAATATCTACTGATTTAACAACTAGAAACAATTATAAATGTAGCAACCAAATAGCTACCAAAATGAAGTTGGTAAAATACATTGTTCTAGCGACCGATATGCTAGCAACTAATTGGCGACCGAAAAATAGTAACTAAAATAAGTTGCACCACGTATTGGTTCTAATTTACAGTGTCTGTGACCAAAAATGCAAGTGGTTGCTAACATATCTGTTACCATGTTTTTAGCCAACAATGATTTTGACCATCAATTCATTCACTAAATTATTTAGCCACTGAATATAATACATTAGCTACTGAAAATGTCGGTCACAAAAGCCTTGATTTCTAATAGTCATCTATTAGAAGCTATTGACTAATTTGTTAAGCAACAACCTTCTCAACATTATGGTGATGCAACTTTAAATAGATTAACTAGAATAAATGCTATCTAGTGATTATGTTGGGTATTTACAATTTTGAGCCAAATTTAACACTAAAATGTTTTCAAAACCATTAATTGTAGTAAAACTATGATGTTGTATAAAGCCGTGAAGTATGAGATTGATTATAAAGCATGTTTTGTGATACAAGATAACACTATTTTGTGAAGGAATTTACTCATATAAACGAAATAGATTACAAGAGATTTTCTCATGTTTTGTATGGCCTTTTCATGTTATTAGGTCATTTGTTGCTTATTTAGACTTTGATGTGAAAACTAATCTTTAGGGGCTATTTGATTAGCAGAAAGTGAAATTACACTTTAAGTGAAAATGTTGTATTTCAACTTACATCATAGTCGTTTGGTTTATTGTATCTGAAAATACTGCATTTATCTTTTATTTGTTTGGTTTGATGTAAGTTGAGGGGTATAGTTACTAGGGGTGAGCAAAACCGGATTGGGTACTTGGTGTTTTAGATTGGCAAAACTTGACCCGTATTCGACCCAGTTTAAACCAAATCGGAAATCGGATATCTAAATCCCAATTTAAGTTTTATCAGTCTTAAAGAATTTTTTTTATAACATTACAGAAAAAAAATATAACAAACTTATAATTAAAAAAAAAAAGTTAAAATCTTATATTATTCTCTATACAATAAAAATAATAAAATTTTTTTATCAATCCTAAGCAATACAAATAAAGGAATCAAATATTTTTGGAACCATCAAATGTCTCATCAATAATAATGCTAGATTGTAGTCGCGATCAATGAAGATTAGAAGAAAGGAATTAAAAGAAAAAATAATATATTTTTAAGGGATTGGATTAGAGTAGACCTGTCCAAGGGCCGGGCTACCCGCACAAGCCCGAAGGCCCGCCCGAAAAATGGGAGGGCTTGGACAAGTATATAAGGCCTGATGTCCGGGTCTTGGACAAAAAAAGAAGCCCATTTTAAAAATGGGCCGGGTTTGGTTTTTATTTTTACAAGCCCGACCCGGCCTGGCCCGGCCCGGCCCGAAATTATAAAATATATTTATTAATTAGTTTTGTTTATATATATATAATGGTAAATTTCCATTGATTATTTACTAATTAGTTTTGTATATGCTTATATAATATATATTTATTGTTTATTGTCATTGATTATAATGGTTGAATTTTAGTTGTTGTAATTGTATAAATATTTGCATTTGGTATTTTAATTTTTAAGTGTTTTGTAGAATAATATTTGGTCATATTCACATATTAATATTATTGTTATTTTTTTTATAACTTATATATTATTTGCTGAAAAATCTATTTGGGCGGGCTTGGGCGGGCCTTGGGTAGAGGTTATTAAATTTGGGCGGGCTTGGGCAAGAGTTAAGGCCAGAATTTTCTGGCCGGGCCGGGCCGGGCTTGGACAATGTTGAATTTTAATAATTATAGATAAAACCCGGCCCGAACCCAACCCATCCCGGCCCATGGACAGGTCTAGATTAGAGAATTGGATTTGTTTTTTTACTTTTAGTCCCTTTAAAATTTAAAATTATTATTATTATATATATATAGCTCTAGATTAGGGAATTGAATTTTTTTTTTTACTTTTAGCCCTTCTAAAATTTAATTTATTAATGTGGGTGTACTAAAAACCATATCAGATTCGTGTGTCAAGCTTTTATTTTCTAACGACCCGGATACGATCGGGTTTTCATGTGAAAAGTTTGGACCAGGTACCTAATCCATTTTATTTTTTTGGATCGGATATTCGCAAAATTCTGGTTATAAAATCGGATACCGAATCGAATCATCGGATCAAGGTATTTTTGCTCACCCCTATAGTTATCGTGTAAGTGGAATGGTAAGATTACTCATATTTTTTATCGTTAATACTAGTTATATAATATTATTCATAAAATCTTTTAATTATGTAGTACACTTTAATTTTATGCTTAAAAATAATTAATTAATTTAACTGCCACTATAAAATTAACATTAATTTAAGAAAGTAATTAATTAATTTGAATGTTATTTATTAAATTTCAAAATATATATTGTCCTTCAATTTAATGCCATAAAAAATAATTTCATTACAAAAATTAAATAAAAATTGGTAATTGTTAGATACAATATCAAATTAAACAAAGTATAAATGACCATATATTTGATCATGTTATTACATAAGTTACAACAATTTGCTTAAATTAACGTACTATGACATGCATCATCAATGTTCATTCAATGTATTACAACATTTATCATCTAAAATATGACATCTAGACTATGACATTTGGCATTTAAAATCACAATGCTAAAATGTATATAATCATATCCTCCACAATACAACATTAGTCTAAATAAGTAATTTAACATTCATCTAAAATATAACATCCTCGAAAGTACAACATTGGTCCAAATGCAACATCATAATAAGTTCAACATAGCAATGTTCCAATTACTTTTGCTCGATGGCCGCATATCAGTTGCTCAAGAAAATCATCCATCCGAAGGCATCAAAGAGAATGAGATTTGTTTATAAACTCAATTGCTAAAGGGAGATTTTGGAGCAAATAATCATATCCTTATCCAAGATCATTCTTCGTATAGTGCTCACTCAAAGTTATGATCTCATCAAGCAATTGCTTATTAATAAATTGACTCTTGTCCACCTTTAACGTATTTAAAATTCTTCCTAATTGGTACTCAACATTTCACATGATTTCTTCCTCTGCTTAAGTACATTTTCCTCGATTTTTACCCTATTTAGCCTTGGAGATGGAGCTTGTTAGTGTGTCATTAGTAGGATGTTTGTCACAATGCTCGCAGTTGAGTTCGTAACAACCACCACGATAATTGAAGGGGAATGAATGATACCCAAATCTCTAGCCAGCACAAGGCATGATGAACCTGGTATCTGATGAGTGTACAATGGTCATGTATTTTATATCATTTTATACACTCATTCGGCATGTATTAGAACCATATTGTGGAATTTGAGGCTAAATCTAATGTGTTTCACATTCTCAGGCTTAGAGAAGTACTTCAAGATGAGAGAAAGCCAAAAGATGCATTCCATACCTTAAACAAAGGAGTTGAAGCTTTCTCGACATTATCAAAATAAGGATAAGACAAACAAGATAGCTTATAGGTAGCTTACGGCCAACCTTACAGCTGTAAGTAGATTCCAGAGAATCTTGTGGGCATGCTTATGCTCGTAAGGGGTGATTAAAAGTCAAGTCAGAAAATCTTACGTGCAAGACTTACACCCGTAAGGACCATCTAAAGGAGTTTACGACCATAACATATGCTCATAAGGGTAGTCACAAGAAACAACACAGTGAAGTTTACAATCTAGCACTTACGGTAGTAAGCTGGACACTATCACAAAAAGAAGACCTTATGGACATGAATTATGGTTGTAAGTGGTCTCGTAAGACTCATAACTATGTTCTCCAGCTCCATTATAGCCACGTCCTTATGTTCGTATGCAACTTGTAAGCAGTCAGGTATAAATACAACTGATGAGAATTTTTAGGGCATTCTATTCTTTTCTTTTGGGCGATTATTGGAGGTAAAGTTAAGGAAGAAATGAGATGAATCTCCAGCACTCAAGGGGTTATTTGAAGGGAGATTTAGACCCACATTCAAGGGGATTGAAGGTCGTAGCTGTCAAGCTCACCTTGGAGGCGTGTGTGGAGGCTTTCCTAGGGCTTCTTCGGTGATCCTCCGTCGACGCAATTGAGAAGAGGGTTTTTATGTTTTTCATGTCTCCTCCTATTATTTGTATCTTGCTTGCCCTTCTTTAATGGAGGTCTAATTTGTAGATGTTTGGACATAATTGAACTCTAAGGGTTATTTCATTGATATTGGTTGTTTTCTTAATGGCAGTCATCTCTATTTGAGTCAAATTCCGTGTTTTTACTGAATGATACTACTGTGGCGAGAACTCCCTAGTTTTCATATGTTTGATGTGTTTTGTAACGATAAAAAATTTCACCTAGCATAGACATACCGCAATTCGAGAGAATAGTTAGTACGCCTCTAGTTAGAGTACTTTGGGGACTTCATCTCCTGTAATCCTTCCAAGTGAGTTAGTGATAATATCCATGCTCTTTGCAATCATGTGTAGTGGATTTCAGAAGAAATCACATCTCTACTCTATATTTGGATTAGAGATTATCTCTATCTATGGGGGAGATTATCTACTTAAGAGATTATCATTAGCTCACAGTAAGGTTTCATGGAGTGTTAATGTGATTGTGTGCTCTACACCTATTTAGTTACTCTTTGCCTGAGAAATCGAGGTTTAGTATAATTCTGGAAACCTTTTGGTTCAAATAGAATTGCATACTTTGACAACCTTTGTCCTATACTTCATAACCATAGACAGATGCTATGCCCAGACATCATTTCTTCCCTTGATTTATCTCTAGTTTCATTTATGTATTTCTTGTTTGTATTCTCTTGTTTTCACACACACATTATTTTATCACTTAGGCTATTTTTCAAAATTAGGGCTATTACTAGTATTTACTTTCTTTCTTGTTTACCGACACTTTGCTTTATGCACACTATTATCACATGATCAACAAGTACACTTGCATCCCTATTAGTACTACAACCAATACAAGCAAAAAATAGGGAACAACAATTATACTACTAATAGAAACCTTTTGTGACCAACCAAAGTAATATGAAGATAGCAATAGAACTTGTCAATATAAAAAATCATGACAAAAAGTTATAGGTGGCAAACTAGCTGGTTCATCCTCATACATACTCAATACTTATAAATGCACAAGACAAAAAACCTAATCAAAGATGCAAGAAACATAAAGGCTCCTAGCACGACACTCTACCGCGCGCTAACCCACCACAACTTGAGAACTAGGAAAGAAGGAGAGTGGTGAGTAACTCGATTACTCAGTAAGTGGAAAACATAACCTAAGTAGAGGATATCATAACCTTTATAGCAGAAATAAACAAATGACATACTTAAATATAAAAGCTTATAATGGGAGAAGTAGGCGAGATCAAATGAATAAAATCAATTTCCAGGACTGTATACACAAAATATTCACATTTTAGAGTTTAAAATAAGTATACCGGTTATATAAAAATAGGGTTAGTATTGGCCGCGACTAAGTTAGGAACTGCCAAGGCTGGTTCTTTTCAATGTAACCAAATAGTTGCCTTGGCGTTGACCTCTGAGATCCCCGTGCGGTGCCCATAGTGTCTCAAAATCTAGTAGGGGAACCTCTCACTACCTTGTTAAGTTCTCTACGTGCCTCTTGAAAGGAAATAAACAACTAGTCGTTTGCACTGCCTCTTTATAGGCAAGACTATTTGGACCTTCACTAGAATGGCCGGGTCGTAGCTCGCATTCACCAATATTAAGACATATCAAGGATCTATTGCATAAATCCAAATCATAACATAATGTAAACTCCTTTTTTAAAGGTGTTTGTTATATGAGAAAATAAGTCAATTCAAGCTATAAAACAAGGATGTATCATTTTTAATAGCCATAAATACGCTAACCATATAGTACATGCTTAAAAACAACCATTTTAGTACATGTATAAGTACCATATAAAATATATTCTCAAATTTCTTATTAGGGCATCAATTTCAAAATAACAGATTCTAAAAGAAGATAGAAGAAGTAGAATGAAATACTTCACATTTAAAGGTTTTACTATGTCTTAATACTAACATCCACTCACAAATGTGAAGACCATATCAAAGCACAGTCACTCCTTTGCCAATTCCTTGCCTTTGATGGGAATCCACCACCTGAACAATATTAAAAATCATATGAAGTTACTACAAAACAATGAAAAAAAAAAAAATACAACATGCAAATCCCTTGGTCAAGATGCCATGCATTAAAGAATGATTCTAGGCTTAGTTTGACATGATTCTAGAGCTCAAAACAATAAAAAAAAAAATGGAGGAAGAAGGCCCTATCTAAGGCTTAGTTTGACATGATTCTATAATGCTGTACGGGTTGCATGCACTTGCATGCTGCTCGTATGGTCCCTAGGTGACCCCATAAAGGCTCTATGCTTTTGCAAGCACCTTGATTTCATTGTACAAATGCCCATTAGGGCATAAAACCTACAAAACTTGCTCTAGCTTGAGAGGAATAACATAACCACATGAAAACAAGCTTAGAAACACTTTTAAACCACATAATCTCTCATTCAAGAAGAAAAAACAACTAGGACATTTGAAAGAGTTATGAATCATATATTAGACCCTCACATAAATGAAACCCAAATCAAAGCTACAAAAGATGAAAGAACTACAAATCAAAGCTACAAAACTTTCATTCTACACAAGAATTATTCAAAAAGCAGAAAAGAATGGCATGGGCTTGAAAATAACTCTTAAAAAAGGAGAAGGAAAGAACCTAGTAAAACCCAAACATATCTCAAGCATGGATACAACAAATCCAAAGGAGTAGATGATTTACCTTTTCATATTATACCAAGGACTTGGAATGCTTTAAGGATGGGGGAAAAATTAGAGAGAAAAGGGGTGAAAGGTTGGAGAAGAAGGTTAGGTGAAAGGGAGAGGAAGAAAAGTTGAGATCTCCTAAAAAAACTAAATTGCAATAGTAAAAGACCCACTTGCCCTCATCACTTCTCTCAAACTACAAAAATGCAAAGAGTGACATTTTTGCTAATAAAGCAACACACAGACAATAAGAATGCCACAAAACTAAAAATTTCTAATAAGCCACTCCATGGAAAAGATGCTTTTACCCCTATGGCAACCCCACAAAGTTCAAGGACCGGGTATCACAAATTTGGTTAATTGCAATCTCATCAAAATCATTGAACCCTAAGGTGTGATTGTCTAATCGATTGTTGATTATGTTTGTGGTTGTTCCATGCATGCACCTAGGCCTCTAGATCTTTATGAACTTGTTATTGTAGAAGATCCGGTGGCTTGATCATTTTCACATACAATAGCCATCTCTTCATAGTCTTGAATTAGCTTATTGATATAGTGCTCCTTCCCAGACGTGCCTTAAAAAAATATAACACACATTCTATAATTCGGTTCTATAATAAGGGCTAATGTACAAATCGCATCCAAATTATTAATCATATGGTCCAACTTACTACTTAATTATATATATATATTTGGTATTCTTCCTCACCCACAATAATTTTTTTCTCGGAATTATCCCACAAGGAACCACATAAACTCTTTAGTTTTTTTATCATTAACCATATCTTCCTTATATATTGAAGATGATTGTTGACATGGGTGTCATTTATGGCCATGTTAAGCCTTGTACTAACAGCTCTTGACACGGTATTAACATCAACACTTTTAAATCCTTTATTGGATATAAGCCCAATGTTTGTTTGCTCAACTAAATAGCTTAGCATGAATGATGTCATGATAGAGTCCATCGGAAATTGATTGATGTCCTTTTTCCAACAAAATCTTGGTTTCTGATGGCATCTCTTTGGCTCTAACTATTACAAAGCTACATTCAAAAGGACAAACAAATTTATTACCAAATATATAACATACATGGTAATATTCAACAACAAAAGATATCAAACTTATCTGCAAATACAAGCTAGAAAAAAAAGAAATTATAAACCATCATACTACAAAAGCAAGCTTTATTCCACTATATATTAAGTATAATTACACAACAAAATTTACAAACTTACTAGTTCATGACATTAACACAAGTCATACTAAAATAAAGAAAAGAACATGACATACAAAAGTTAACAAACTTATCTTCAAATACAAGCTAGAAAATAAATTTATAAACAATTATATTACAAAAGAAAGCTTCGTTCCACTATTTATGAAAGTATAATTACACAACAAAATTTTCAAACTTACAAGTTCATGACATTAACACAAGTCATACAAAAATAATGAAAAGAACTTAACATACAAAGCTACTTCTATCTATTATTCCCCATGCCATTCTTGATTGTATCCCATAATAGTAACCATTCCCTAGCTTCTTCCCGAACTTGATTTTGTGTTTTCACCTCCCATACATTTGGTTCCCATTCTTCAAGGTTTAGTATGTAAATGTCATTACTTTTTTTTGAAAAAATAATTATATAGAATACAACAAGCGATAACAATATCTACTTAGGTTTCAAATGAAAAAAAAATGGTCTTGATGTCAAAATCTTGAAACGATTTTCAATGCTCAAAATGCTCATTCCACCGAAGTACACAAAGAGGAATGTCTACAATTAATTATTCTTTGCTAGTCGATGGTGTACGTGCAATAAATTCTTTGAGATGGTATCGAATGCCAAAAAATGATGAGATAACCCCCGGTCATGTGAAGTATCTGGCATCTACGATGTAATATTTACCTATAAGTATATATTTACAAGTTATTACATAATTGTATTAAAGTAAATATATTAATCTTATTGTGTTGATATAATACCTTGAGGCACTGTAACTCCATCTTCTCTTTCCAAAGTGTTTCAAAGGACAAGTGCATCAAGTGCTGAACCTTTCCAACTGGCTAATACATATATAAATCATAATTCAAAATCAACCGTGTCTAACACATTTTGAGTGAAATAAGGTTTTCCCCCACAAAAAAAAAGCTACAATATCACTTGGAATAGATATATGGATATGTGTACCATCAAGGCCCAAATACAATTCTAAGCAATTAACAAGTTAATTATTAGTACCACATAAGGTTTCATTAAGAATGTAATTTTAAAATCCCTCAATCACTTACCTTAAAATATGACATAAATCTTTGATCTTGTGTGATGATTGGACTTGGAATTGTGGTACGTAGTTGAATTAGTTCACCCCAAAGTTCTCCAATGGCATATAAGACATGATTAAAATATCAGCTAATAGTTTCTGTAGAATGTAGAAAGTTAACCCCCAATGACCCTATTTCATATATTATGGCCAAGAATGTGAAAAAACATGGTCAATTGCTCTTCAACACTTACATGTAAAGCATTGAATAATAACCCTTTTGATATTAGTAAATCACGCAATATGAAAAATGATGTCCTTTTTCATTCTCAACGTATACTAACATCATCGGAGCCATATATTATTCTTGAAAATAGTTTGCGTATTGTTCATCTCTATTGTAATAAGGCTCTAATGGAAAATTAAGTCATCTTCTTGTATACCATGTTAAAAAAAAATAGTGACAGCGACAACCAAGGTAACTATAGGATATTCCTCTCCAAAATTTGATTCCATCTATAATATATTACAATGATCATTAGAAGATAAACATGGCGAAGTAAAAATATTACTCAAAAAGGAACAATATATGAATTGTTGGGTGTCCTATTTAGTTAACATAATATAGTAAATGATTAGTCGAATTATAGGGATAAAGATAATGGTATAGTGTCATCCAATTCTGACTATAGAAGATTGATCTCATATAGTAATTAATTATTTGTGTAACTGAATCTATAGAAAAACATGGATAGTTTAAACCCAAATGAATGATAATCTATAAATGGGACCTATTTCAAGCATTCGCCTATCTTAATGTAACTTGGGTTTATGTATGTAATTAAATCAATGTTCAAGTTAAACCAATCAAATCACCATTCACATTCAAAGTTATCTAGGAACCACAAGAGAATTTAATTTTGAAGTTATCATTAACTAGACAAGATAAGATGTTCATAAAAGCATCTCAAAAGAAATTTTATGCCAATGTATATATACTCTTGAGTAGTAGTAAAAACTATCTTTGTAGTACATAATAATGCCCAAGATATTTAGATGTTATAGTGAAGGGTGAGATAATTATTAGAGAGTGAAAGTATTTATCTAATCTTGTGTAACTTTGTCATTAGAGAGAGAAAACATTGGCATTTTAAAGATGTTTTTAAATTATTATCAATGTTTAGAGATTATATAGAAACATATTCAATGAATATGATGGACCATTTACTTGAAGATGTACATCATTATTGTGTCAAGCCAAGTAATGAATATGAGTCATATATGTGGTAATTAATATTAAATGTTAAACAGTTAAGTACATCATTGCATATTTGTGATCAGTAATTATTCACTTGAGAAACACAACCAAAATGATTTAAATGTAAGAAAGTTATCTTCTTGTCTGGTTAATTTGATTTTTGAGGTCAAGACCACCCATTCAAGAAATGAAATTATGGTTTTTTTTAATTGTTTACCTTTTGAGTTGTGATTAATTTAATTTTAATTGATAATTTGCAAGAACTCAAAAAACTAATTGTTTTAAAATAAATCAAACTATTTGCACAACTTTCTACTTCAATTATTCATAATAAGGATCTAGGCATAAATTAGGTTTTTCTTTTTAACTTCTTGTAGGGGAAAGTAGCAAAACTCATATCCTTTACCTTAGTTGCAGACATCAAATGCATATTATACTCTTTTGATAAATAGATATAAAACTAAAACCTAGTGTCCAACTAATGCCCTTTCATTTCCAAATATCAAACACTCACTTTCACTCTCGAGACATCAACTTTGTAAAAATAGAAAAAGTAGCAAATCTCTTCATAGCTAAAAAAAAAAAAAAAATTAATACCTAATCAAACTAGATGAACAGGTTGTGGTGGATCACTGGCATATCATTGATTTTCACACTAGAAGGTAACAACATCAGCAAGCAGACCTCTTAATTCATAGACCAGGGGGTAGATCATCTCACCATAGAAGAGCCAATAGAACGAGGTGTAGGTGACACACCCCTTACGTGTGTGTACCGCAAGTGCACGGGTTATCGAAGTAATACAGTACCCTGATGAGTGGATAGTCGTATCCACATGGAATAGTGTTTAGAAACAAGCGTTATCACTATTTAGCTATTAAGGAAGTCGATAGTGAGAGAAATCAATATGTATAAAGACAGGGGCCCAAAAGTATATGGGTTGTCACAGTAATAAAGTACCCCGGTGAGAGGGTAGTCGAATCCACAAGAAGTAGGGATTGTAGACAAGAGAATTTGCTAATTAGCTAGTGCGAGAATACGGTGGTTAGAAGAATCAATATGTGTGTGCAAGAGTAATTAAAAGAAATAAGAAAATGAAAGAGAAGTATGGAAGACAGGAGAGTGCAAGTAAAGAGTAAAGAAAGAAATAATCAAGTGTAAAATAGGGTACCCGGACAAGCTCCCCCTAGGACTAATGTTCTAGTGAAAGACAACGTATTATACTTTCCTATTGATGTTTAATGAGGCGTGGACATCCAAACGCACACGGTCCCAAACCTAAGGTCAACCGTGACTAATCCCAACATTATGCCTTGGCATTAGGTTTCAGTACGACCCTTAACTCTTGTTGACCAGTCAACTAAGCCCCAGGGGAGTCCATCTTTCGAAGCCTCACACTACGTGGGATTGCGTTACGTTCTAAGGATTTCAAGTAATAAACCCTGTTCCTAAGTATAGTCATAACCCTTTGGTCCAGGTGAAAGGACTCTAGTCTCAATTAAGCCCCAGAACTAGGATTCATTACAACTCTTCACTCTGTTGCTTGTGCAATTAAGCCCCAGGAGAGTTCATCTCCTAGCACTTCGCTCTACTTTGACCGCTAAGAATTCTTGAAACATGGAGGTAGAGAAAATCACACCGGAGGGGAAAGGGGATGTTTCGCTACCTTACGACTCACCCTCTCGACCTTCTCCAATCTCGAATAGTCTAATCCTATAGGAGTTGTCATACCTCCCAAGGACAACCTAGATGATTCTCAACCTTAGTGTCATGGCTAAGGGAGAATCAATGCAACAAGTAATCAAGATTGGAACTTAATTAAGAGAATCAATTAAGAAAGCATAATAAAAGTTATAGAAACAATATCATCCTAGGGTTTACAAGTCCGAATACCCACAAGGGGTTTAGCTCTCCATGGAGCTATACAAATCCATCAATGTGTATGAATAAACAAGAAAGATAAACATAGATGAAACCCCCTTGTGATGTATGGCGATGGTATTGTGAGGTCGCTTCGTCCTCTCCACCAAACACCTCGTCAAGCCTAGGGCACACCTTGCCGGATCGGTGCCGATGAAAGCTCCCCCAATAGCTATCTTCCAATGGGCTTCGATGTCGATGCCGAGAACTTGCTCTAATCCTCCACAAAGTCCTCTCCAAACCCTAGCCGCGACCCTTCAGAAGATAGGCGAAAAAGATACACAAAAAGTCCTGAAAAGTCCTTTAAATAGTGCTGAGTCGCAACTGTGAATCGGCTGAAATTGGGCACCCACACGGCAGTGTGGAATTTCCACATGCCCATGTGGATTCTCTGGAATCGGTTTTCTGGCGCGCAATGAACAGTAAACTGCTACAATAATTGCTACATTAACTGCTATAGTACTCAAGCATAAAATGTTCCCAATTTCATCTTTCTTCATCGAGGCTGTTGAATTGGGCACACAATCAATTGTAGATCATGTCAATTGCTTCATTTCTTCTCATTGATGAAGTTCTCTAATGCTACACGGGTTAGACTTTTGTGAATGTGACTGCCTTTGTGCACTTCCAAAGGAGGTTGGCACACACCCACAAGTCTACACTCATGCCTTGTTAATTGCTTGGTCCAAGAACTCCTCAACAACGGTGAACATGACCTAATTTTGCTTTTCCTTCACTAAGTTTATTCCACAACCCTACAACGCACAAAAGAACACAAATGCACACCAATTAATGATAAAATCTGAGAAAAGTAATGCTCAATGTAAGACAATAACACTTCGTATTACTATAACATGAGCACTTATCATATATATATAAAAGAAAGTAAAATAATACAAGAAAGGCAATAAAGGTAAGAGAGGTAATCGATATGAAGATGGGGCACCGGACAATGCTTCCCCTAGGACTATTTCTTCTAGTGCAAGACTAGTATTATACTCCCTTATTGATGTTAAATGAGTCATGGAAATCCTTAAGCACACGGTCCCAAACCTAAGGTCAACCGTGACTAGTTCCAACACTATGCCCCGGCATTAGTCTTCACTACAACCCTTCACTCTGTCGTTCTCTCAACTAAGCCCCAGGGGAGTCCATTATCCTAAGACTCACACTACGTGGAACTGCTTGACGTTATAGAGATTCCAAGTGATAGACCCTGTCCCTAAGTATAGTTCTAACCCTTTGGTCCAGGTGAAAGAACCCTATTCTTAGTTAAGCCCCAGTACTAGGATTCACTACAACCCTTCACTCTATTGCTCGCGCAACCAAGCCCTAAGGGAGTTCATCTCCTAGCATTTCACTCTACTTTGACAGCAAAAAACTCTTGGAACACGGAGGTAGGGAAAATAACGCCGAAGGGGAAAGGGGACGTTACGCTACCTCACGACTCACCCTCTCGACCCTCTCCAATCTCGGGTAGTCTAATCCTATAGAAGTTGTCACACTTTCAAAGGATAACCTAGATGATTCTCAACCCTAGTGTTACGGCTAAGGGAAAATCAATACAATTAACATGCGAGATTGGAACTCAATTAAAAGTATCAATTAAGAAAACATAATAAAAGTCATAGAAACAATATCATCCTAGGATTTACAAGCCCGAATACCCACTAGGGGTTTAGCTCTCTATGGAGCAATACAAAATCAATAAAGAGTTTGAGAACATATGCATAAAAACCATAAAGAAAACCCTCTTGTAGATCGTATCGATGGTCTTGTGGAGCTGCAGGTCTTCTCCAATGAATCCCTTGTCAAGCCTAGGGCACACCTCGCCGAATCGATGCCGACGAAAGCTCCCCCAATAGCTATCTTCCAAAGGATGTTGATGTTGACGCCGTAGAATTGCCTCCAAAGACCTCCAAGAACCTCTCCAAACCCTAGCCGCAAACCCCCCAAAAGATAGTCAAGAGATAGTAGGAGAGTCCACAAAGAAATCTGAAAATGGGGTATTTATAGGCTGAAATCGGGATTTTACACGCCCATGTGGAATTTCCACACGAGTGTGTGGATTCTCTGTTTTCTTGATTTTCTGTAAATAGTGAACAGTAACTTACTACAGTGGTTTACTACAATAGTGCTCTCGCTGAAATGCTCCTGAATCCATCTTCTTCATTGAGGCCGCCAAATTGGGCACACAATCGTGCAGTAGATCACGTCGCATCTTCAATTAAACCACATTAATGAAGCTCTTGATGATGTTACACAAGTTGGAACATGTGAGTGTGACTGTGTTTGTGCCCCTCCAATTCAAATATTTACTCGAGCCCAATTGGAGGTTGGCACACACTCACATGTCTTTGAGCACAACTTGTGCCTTGTTCCTTATCCAGTCCAAGAACTCCCTCAACAATTACGTTCATGACCTATTCTTACTTTTTTCTCCTCAATTCGTCTCCACAACCCTAGATGCACAAAAGAACACAAATACACACATATGAGCGATAAAATCTGAATAAAGCGATGCTCAATGTAAGAAAAGTATACTTCGTATAGCTTATACACGAGCACTTATCAGTAGGACCGTGAAGAAGAGCACAAAGGTTTTCAAAGAAGTAATGTGACTAATAAAGTGCAGGTGGAGACCTATTTGTTTTATTGCATTTTGACTTACCACCCATTTGGTCTTAAGTTGAAATGCAGCAAAATCCTTCAAATATGTAATTATACATGTAATTGGCATTTTAAAGCAAACTAAACACACTTTTATATGTAAAATCACTTACATTACAACCACTTATATCTACTTACTATTAACCAAACAACCCCTTAATGAAGATTTTGGAAAAGAGGTATATGACCTCAAAGACTCCTCTCTATTTAAGATAAAGGTTTTAATCTGAAATTTAAAAAATTTGCATAATTGCTTAAAAATAAGTCTTATGTTGGTGGTATCTGAATGATTTTATCTTTTTAATTAGTTTTGTAGAGAATAAAGTGAATCATGTATATACGATGATACTAGTGGGAGCAAATAAACATTTTAGCCATATTTACAGATGATGTAGATATATTATCAGTGCATTAGGTGAAGTAATATTCTCTAAGAATTTTGGTTAGAATGATATAGTTAAGGTGTCTTATGTCATCAACATTAAGATCATATAGTGTGATTTTAAGGCATTTTAGTTTGGTCCGAAGAAATTTATATCAATAGAATTTATAAGAGATTTTGGCTGAAAAGTTATTTACCAAATGTATAGTTTATTATTAATAGTGATGTGTTTTGAAAGAGAGCAATTAGAAAAATTCCATATCCTTAAGTTTGGGAAGCTATATGTGTGTTCAAATTTGTTGAAAGTTTGGCATTGTAGTTGTTATTGGAATGTTATGAAGATATCATTATAGTCTTTAAATTATGAGAAAACCATAAAGAAAGCAACGAGGTACTTGTAAGGAACTATGATTACATTCTTATGTTTATCAACTTTGATATCATTGATTACTCGTATTATGATTTTGTTGGCTTTGTTGATCTTCTCAAATCAACATTCATTTGCCTCTTATAGTTGCCAACAAAACTATCTTCTAAAGAAATGCATTACTTTGGTTGCTATTTCTTCTCTGGATACTGAGTATATTGTGGTAATGTTGTTGGGTATATAATTGAAGAGTTTCATATTTAGGCTAAAATGAGAGTTTATCTCCAAGCCATTAAGTTTATTTTATGTTTATTCAATAATTGTGTTCCTGAACATATTAGCACTAAATTGATGGTTGCTGATCATTTAAACGAAAAACATGCACTTAAGTTGTTGAAGATTGTTATTTTCTGTAAACTTATATTTGATGCGCTCTTGTCAAGTGTATATAGTAAGTTTGAGCATGACAATTGTTAAGTATATACATATTTATTAATGCATTGGACATGAATAAGCATTTGGCTTATTCATCATGTCTAATTTGTTATGGTTAGATATAAGTGATCCTACTTCTACTATTTATTAATTATTTAATTAATGTGACATATTAGATGCCTTACTCAAATATTCATATGTTTAGATGTAGTATATCATACTTTGATTATTCATAACATAAACTCATTATTAATGACGCTTTAAATTAGTTCCCACAGAAAATACTCAGGCCGATATTACAAGCCTTATGTAAAAACATATTTCATATCGATGACGAAAATGGTTGAGATTTTGTTGCAAAGTTTTAAAATGACAGTAAAAATAGATAATTGCTTATTTATCCTCATAAAAATCTTATTTGCTCATATTCCTATACAAAACATTTTTATTAGCTTATATAAATTTATTGTTAAAAGTCAACTTACAAATTTTATTAAAATATAAGTTAAGTTTTACATTTTCCATTTTTTTTTAAATTTTTGAGCAATTTATCATTTGCATGGGCACATATAAAAAAAAAAGTAAAAAACGAATTACATTGTTGTTAATAAAAATCACGAATAATATTTTGTAAAAAATAAGTTAGTTATAAATTTATTATTAAGTGTTTAATATTATTTTTAAAAAGGGCACTTTTTTTAATATTCATATCTATTGTTTATAAAATAATTATATTTACTAACATTTTTATTAGTGATATACTAATAAGTGGTATACTCACAAAAAAATATTTTGAAAATTTATTTCAATTATATTTTGCCAACTATGAATAAACAGATAAAGATTTAAAATTAAAATTTTAATATATGATTTGAATTCATTAGTAAATATTATAATTTTGAAAATACAAATCCCAAATTAAAAATTAGCCCCTTCAGTTCCTTCAGATTAATTGAGCAACTTCTTTATAGCATTTTAATTTTTTTTTCTTTTTTTTTTCTTATGTATGAATTCATTTATTCAATTTATTATGTTATGTTTCATTTTTAATTGAGATAAAAAGCCTTTGATTTAAATCACAAATTAAATTAAACAGTAAATTACACTTTTGTCTTTTTCAAGAAGTAAAATTTTTTAAATGTTTATTATAATATTTTTAAAAATGAAAAAAATCAACCAACAATGATGTATAATAAAGTTATTTATAACTTAGGTTGTACTATATGGATTAAGCAATTGGATTGTACGGATTTAGCAAATTGGTAATATATTTTTATATTTAAATATGTGAGATTTGATGAAAGATTTTTGTCACGCCCAGCCCGACGGCCGGGCCCGCTGACAGATCGGCCGCATCCAACGAGGCGGACCCCACTGGATGCAAGGCCTCAGATTTGACCTGGTCAGAGTCAACCTAACAGGCAGATAATAACAAGCACTACAAATAGTTACACAGGAACAGAGTTTATACAGATATGGGCTTACACAGCCCAACTAACAACAGTGCCACACAATACAGAATTAGAAAACAAATACAACAGGAGACAAGTCTCCCTCACACAGGAGAGTCTGATCCGACTACAGGCACAAAAGGAAAAGAAAAAGACTCCCCGAGACACCCCACGCTCCTATTCCTGATCTTCTCCTGAGAGAGACAGAATTCACAGAGTGCATGAGCCACAAGGGCCCAGTAGGGTCGCAGATAAAACAGACAATACAAATACTACAGCATAATACAGAATAATGCAGAATGATACAGAATAATTAGATTTCAGATAGAAAATGCAGAAAATAGCAGAATTCAGAATTTCAGGAAATAACACAAAAGCAGACGGTACATCTCCCTGGCTAACAACAGAAATCAACAGCACTTGGCTGGATCTTCGACTGTGAAGTCGGAACAGAACAGAACAGAATATCGACGGCCAAAGCCGGATCTTCGACCGCAGTCGGGGCGTAGCGCTACTACAGAAAATGTGCCAGAAATGGAGATGTACTAAAACCGCGAAAACACAGCGAACATACAGAAAATACAGAATAAATAATACAAGATAAAAATGCATAATTAAGTAGGTAAATAAACAGTTACATAGATAAACCAATAAATAATTAAATAATTAAATAACTGAAATAAATTGCCATTGATTTACCTTACAATGGCAAACAGAAATTAAACAGGTGCGAGAACCTACCTGGTACCGTGTCACAAAGCTAAGTTCAGTAAGTCTCACGGATTCAGGCTTACTACAGAATCTACCCAGCAAAATAATTCAACTTAGATTAACAGTCCTGGGTCGAATCTAGACTTACAATTAAAGTCCTAACTCACTCAACATGGATCAAACACCAATCAACAAGCTTGGCAAGATAACAAACTTACACTTGAGCATATAAAGATCTATATAAAAACAATTCACCAGGATATATGAAAATTTGTTTCCAAAAAAATAATACATAAATACACATGTAATAATTAATTACTAACCGAACAAAAGCAACCAAAGTAATTAAACACTTGAATCAGAATTTTCAATTAACACACTAACAATCACTAACTTACACCAAAATAATCAAATAGCTCTCACAACCCAACATATAGTGGTGGAAAGAAAAAATGAAATATAATGCACGGTTACTAGAAAGCTCAGAATTCTCTCACTGAAAACAAAAAAAATCTCAAACATAAACAATAGGGTTCTGATTGCACTAAGCAAGCATTAGAGAATAATCTTAAATTTAACCAACTTGGTTTTTAAATAAGCTGAAAACTTTACATACTGGCCAACATTCCAATTAGAGGAGTACGAATTTACTCAAACACTAGAACACATAAAAAGATTGGCATGCATACAACCCAAAACACATACCAATACAAGATAGTATACACAATAAAATTACTAAGAATTTACATACTTAACACCAGGCTAAACACACAAACAACTATAAACATGTATGCAATTCTACCAACCAAACCATAATTCAAGCACAACAACAAAAAAAATACTTCTAATGGTTACTAGAAGCTTAGAGGAAAACATACCACTAGCTCCAAGGATGATTAAACCAAAGTAAGGAATCTCTCCAAACCAGCTCAAGAACCTACCAGCTATACAACACCAAGAAAATAAACCCAAACAAGCATGAAACAAGCAATTAAGATCAAAACATCAGCAGCCTCACAAGATCACAACTATCAATACCACAACAAAGCACCTACCACTAGCCTCTCCGATGAGCTCGCCGGTGAAGAGATCCACCCTTCGTCCGGTCCCAGGGCGTAAAGAAAATGCTCTGCTGAAGTAGTGAAGAAGAGCAAGCTTCAAGAGAAAACAAGTGGATCAGAAGAAGGAGTAGCTTTAGAGAGGAAGGTCTTCAGTTGGATGCTTAAGAGAAGTTAATCTCTTCAATAATTCAGCCCAAACAACACCAAACAATTCCACCGACCAGATCCACACTTCATGGGCAACGAGACAAAACAAATGGGCTCCGCCACAACCCAAACTCTGGTCAACTGGTCAACTGGTCAACAAAACAAAAGAAAGAAAATTACTAAACATTACAATTTTTATATTTAAAAATAACAAAATAAACATTATATGCTAATTTACATAGAAAGTATGACCTCAAATTCCGCGTTATAATTAGGTTTTATTGGAATATGATTAGAATATATTATTGAAAATTTAATAGTAGAATGATAACAACTCTATTAGTTATTTTTTATATTTCAAGTTCTAATATAACTTCGTTAGTTAACTTTGGTATAGTTTCCAATCTCATTGTTATCAAACAAACTAATCTTAATTTATCTTTTAATTTAATTTGTTAAATATAATCCAATGGTCATTATTCCATAAACACAAATAAAACATTTTGGGTTTATGATATACAATTGATTTTTTCCATGGACCTGGAAGAATTTTTCATAATGATTAAGGATAATCATAAAAAAAAAAATAATAATAACTCATTGAAAGAATTCCTATAAATATTGCCATAATAGCAACTGAAAATTCTTGTTTCTTTAGTTTAAGTCTATTAATAATTCATAAAAAAAATTAATTATCAATATTATTTTAACGGGGAAGTACCAGAAAGTCCCCCTCAAGTATCATTTTTCCCTAGAAGTCCCTTCAAGTTTGCAGCTTCACACAAGGTCCCTCCTTTTTGAAAATATTATTTTTAAGTCCAAATCATGGTGACGGGTTAACGGAGTAGTTATAACACGTGTGAAATGACCCTAATGCCCTCATTGAATCTGGCGATGAAGGCGCGTGCGAAATGACGATGATGCCCCTCCTTTTTCCTTGGGAAGGTGCGTTGGCAGTTGGCGCGCCGAGGCGTTGGGATGCGCGCAAGAAACCCTACCGAGTGGCCGTAACGTTTGGGTTAATCTTATTGAGGTGAAGGCCGTTGCCGTTCTTCTTTTCCGTCCTCTTCTTCCTCACGAGACCCTTTGGTCAAGTTCTCCGGCGAGTTCCATCAAAGTATTGACTTCTCCGGCGAGTTTCACGGGCAAAAGGCAGTGTAGAGGTGAGAAAGAGTTCCTGTGTATGATTTTGTGGTTTGCTGTGTATAATTTCTTCTTTAGACTGTGTGTATGCATTGTTGACATAGAATAGAAGATGGCGACCACAGTTGTAAACGCTTGTTGTTATCTTGGCCCTGTTGTTGAGACGATTTTGGAGTTGAAAAAGCATATGAACAAGCGGCATTGGGATATCCTCCGCGGGACGCTGTCCGGTCATTTCATGGACGTCGCTCCCATGCTACAAGAACGAGGGGTTTTCGACGTTGTATTGCAAGTGTACGATGAGAAGAAGCAAGGCTTTCAGATAGGGCAAAGCCTTCTCGCGTTCAGAGCAGAAGATGTTGCTCTAATCCTAGGTCTCTGTTGCGATGGAGACATTGTATCCTTCAAGCACGAGAAGGATGAATCAGACTTTAAGAAGAAATTTCTGCATAAGATGCATAACTGCCACCGCGACGCCATTAAAGATAACCTACTCACAATTGTTCGGAGCAAGAAACACGAGGACAAGCAGACCTTCGTGAAGCTCCTGGTGGTCTACTTTATGATGACGATCATGTTCCCGAACAGTGTTCTGCATGCGCCAACGTTTGTAGCAAGGTACGCCGATGATCTAGCGTCACTCGGTGGCTATGCCTGGGCCCATGCTACGCACAGGTGGTTGATGGATGATATCCCGTCGACAGCCGCTCGTGTCCAACTCCGTTGTAAAGGGAAGTCCACAACTGTAGGTTACTTAAAAGGTAGTTCCGTTGCTTTCATCATCTGCTTCTACGAGGTGATGGGCAACGTCAAGAAACAAAGAGTAGGAAAGACACCCCGTATAATGTGTTACGAGGAGTCCAGTTTCATCAAGGCGACGTCCATCGAGCCGCTATTGAAATCAATTAAAGGAAAACAAGTAAGTTATTTATATATTGATGTGTAAAATGTGGATGAAAATGGTTTTCTGTGTGTACTATGATTTTCATGTGTATAATATGATGTTTATGTGTATATAGTTTCCTGTGTATAATATTTAGTTCCTGTGTATAAAGTGATGTTCTTGTGTATAAAATTACTTTCCTATGTACATTTTTATGTTTCCTGTATATAATATTGTGTTTATATGTTAACGTTACAAAGTTTGGTTTTTGCTTTTCAGTTTTCTGAGCTTCTGCCAGCCAACGATGAAGAGCGTTTCTGGGTTGGTAGTATTAAGAGAACCTATAGACAAGGCCCCGCCAGTTCCCCATAACTTGGCGAGTCTAAGAAGAAGTCCCGCCCAACAACAAGGGCCCCTCCTGTTGGGAAAAAGGCAAAAGTTGACCCCGCAAGAAGCGAAGTCGAGATCAATCCTCTCCCAACCCTTAAGAGATGCCAGAGGAGGTTCCCAAAGGGGATGATGACATGCGTCGTTTACTACAACAAGTTTTAACGGAGTCCGCGATCTGCGAGCTCGTATAGACGAGCGTGACTGGCAAGATGCAGACCGAAAGAAGTTTGACTCACAATCGGCGGCCCCAGCCCCTACTCCTAGCTGCAGATTCAAAAGGTCAGCACGAAAATCTCCACGCCGTCCTAGCAAGTTAGAGGCGGTGTCAACCGCCGATGAGGAAATTCCCGCACAGCCTGATGACGTTGGTTGCACGGATGTTGATCTTTCACCGATAGGTAGTGAGGAAATTCCTGTACAGTCTGAGGACGCTACTTGCGGGGATGTTAATCTTCCACAAGCAGGCATTGAAAGAACTGAGCCATTAACTGCATCACAGGTCCCCGTAGTTGATCGGACCATGCCGAGTGATGAAATACTTGTCCCTGCCATAGGCGATGATGAAATAACTGTTCTTGTGGAGGGCAATGACAAAATTCTTTCTCCTTCCCATGGCCTGGATCCTAGTTCCGCCATGGATGAAATCCCCTCCAAAGTCACGGCTCCTGATGCCGCCATGGTTGAAATCCCCTCTAAAGTCACGACCCCGTTGGCAACTTCCTAAGATACTCCCCCAAGGCGTGTTACGCGCAGCACTGCTTCGCAAGAAACACACCAAAGCAGTTCCTCTTTGACAAAAATTCCACCAAAATGAGCCCCTCTCAAGACGACACCCGCAAAGCGGGCTCCGCCGTAAAAAGCCCCACCGAAAAGCCTCCTGCAAAAAGAGTTCCTAGGAAAAGGGTTCCACCACCACCGAAAACCAAGCCTTCTGATAAAGCTTCCACCCCGAGTGACGTCTCCGGACCAGATGATGACGCATTACAGGCTGTCGACGCGCTACTTTAATCCCTAATCAGTTTGCGGAAGGATAAACCTGCAAAGGATCCTCTTCCGGTGGTTCCTTACCAGACTAAAGCAAAAGGACAGGTCTACTATGAGGATCATAAAAAGCCTGACTCAGGCTTCCTTCCATAGAGGAAGACCTACCCGGGTATTGCAAAGCTTAACGAACTCGAACGAGAAGCCATCACCATCTTTCTAAACACACGTGTCGACAGGTATTGTTTTTATTTCGTATGATATATGTTTCATGCCTTTTTCATGCTTAGTCCTGCGATTATTTATGATTTCGTGTGTATAATATATGTTTAATGTGTATCAGTTCATTACCTGTGTATTGTTTTTCTTTTCCTGTGTGTACTTGCGGTTCCCTGTGTATATTTGTCATTTCCTGTGTATGTTAGTTAGTTTTGTGTGTATGTTTTCTGTTTTCTGTGTGTAGTTAATAGATTCCTGTGTATATTATGTTGTTTTCTATATATAATTCTATGGTCTCATGTGTATTGCTCTATATAGTTCTGTCATTTGGAGGGACGCTGATGATAACGGATTTACCACCCGTGACCACCTGTTCGTCCTTCTCGAGGGGAAAAAACAATGTACCCGACGATGTGTTGGATGCCCTCGTACTTATGCTCCGCACTGAATTGCTAAGTAATCCATTGGAGTTCAAGAAACATGCAGTTCTAACGCGGCCCTTGGCGCTTGCAATGCATAAATTACAATTTGCAGCTGAACAAGCATTGTACATGATGGAGGATGTCATATACGACAACAAAATGGCTGAGCTAGTACTTATGCCAATCGTTCTCAACGGTCACTGCCATCTGCTTGTTCTAGACAATCAAAAGCAGTAGTATATGCACTACTCGTCGCTACAATCATCCACTTATGATTCAAACGCTGTGGACATGGTATGTGGCACAAATACATTATGGAACTACGAACATATTCTCTGATAAATAGTGACTAACAAATTCCGTTTATCTTCACAACGGGATCTGTTCGAGTTATGCATCGAAGCTAATACAGGCAGTAATCCATTTCGACACCTCCCACTAGAGCATGTACGGAACTGCCCCCAGCAAGCAATCGGATCCGTTAATTGTCCGGTGTTTTGCATGCATTATATGGAACAACTTTTGAACGGTGAAGAATTGTCCGTACCACATTTGGACGTCCCAATCCTCCGACTCTGGTATGTCACTTGGATACTTTTCGACGTGATGCGGAGAAAAGTTGTACCAACACCAACAGTGACAAAGGATGCCGCCGGGGATAAGCACGATGCCGCTGTGGTAAAGGACACGGAAGGTGAGAAGAGCAATGTTGGGGAGAAGGAGTCCGTCGTCGACAATGAAGCCTCAGTTGGCAGAGAATCGACCGAGGAGAAGACCACTGGCGATGGGAATGAAACTGATGGGGATAAAGACGCCGCCGTGGAGAAGGAGGACACTGAAGTGAAGGCAACTGGCGAGGGGAATGAAACTGGTGGGGATAAAGATGCCACCGTGGAGAAGGAGGACTCTGAAGTGAAGGTTACTGGCTATGACAAGGAAACTGGCAAGGATAAAGTCACCATTGATCTGAGCAATTAATTTCCCATAACTAAAGTTTGGTATTTGAACTTATATTTCTTTGTGACTGTAAACTTGGTTATGTAATTAGTTCTCAAATCAATATTAATAAGGGTATCTAAACAAAAACTCAGAACAATTAAAGAAATACATACACAGAAAAGGGAAAATGTACACAGGAAAACAGGCTATATACACAGAAATGCAAGAACATACATAGGAAGAGAGGGTATCTACACAGAAACGAAAATGAATACACATGAAATAACTTTATATACACAGAAACCAAAAACAATACATATAAAAAAAGAACATTCTATATAGGAATGCAAAACAATACACGGGAAATATAAAACAAAGTTCAATTCAAACAACATACAATACAAAACACAAATATCGTATGTTACCGTTAAGTGTGCTATTGTCAGTCCGCTATGACCGCATTGCATGATCAACGATTATGTCTAGCTTGGTGGCACCGGCTACAACGTAATTCACGAACTTCGAAGGCTTGTGACTCTATTCTTTTCCTTCTTGGACGACCTGGTCATTTCTTTGATATTAGCGGCCTAATTTGTAGGTCACGATTTGTGTCAGATGGCTTATCACTGTCAGGAACGGGGAATATTAGATTCCCATACGCCTGACGATACCATTCGACTGTGAAGTAAGAATCAACATAAGAATGGACATTCGTTTCTGTTTGCATGATAGCCGCACATGCATGCTTGCACGGTAAGCCATGTACTTCCCATCTTCTGCAGGAACAACCACGAAATTGAAGGTTGACTGCATTGTTGTTATCGTCAATGACTTCGTAAGTGTCCTCAGTCGACCAAACCACTTTCAGGTAATGACTGTCGTCAACGAGTTGTTCAACCTTTTTTCCAAATTTCAGGGTACAGATGTGTGTCCCACTTGTTGGATTACTCGTGTCTGTCGGTGAACATATTCATAAGTTTGAACCTGGAAATCAAAGGATAAAAAGGAAAAACATAGTCTAGTTAGGAAACAAAATATGGACGGAAAGGAAAACAATACACAGGACATGAAAGTGTATACACATGAACCAACATTCCACACACAGGAAGTGACATTGTACACACAACAACTAACATATGATACACAGGAAATCATTATTACACACAGATACACATTATCAACCAAGGAACTTTACCTGATCGAGTCAACCATGCTTGTTTCTGGTAGATGTCGTGCCTTTTTAATCCGGGCATTGAAGGATTCTGCCACATTGGAGTACATCTCACACCATCGCATTCTTTTAAATAGAAAATTTGACCAATGATCAACGTCCGACTTATGTAGCACCTAAGCGTGTGCGTCGGCCGACAAACATGCAAGTTCTTAAACTACATCATCGAACTCTTATGAAGTGTATGCGTACGCAATTTTGACGCTTACTGCCCAGCATTGCATTCGCATAGCTTTACCGAGGTTAGAGTTGGTCTTCATGAAATTCGCCTCCAAATGTCGGAGGCAATAACCATGTGGTGATGAGGGAAAGACTCGGGCGACGACATTCACCAGACCCTTGGAGCGATCTGATATGAATGTTATGACATTGTTGTAATCATCCTAACCGTACAATGCCTCACCAAGAGTAGCAAGAAACCAAGTCCAGTTGTCATCAGTTTCGTTGTTGACGATAGAAAATGCTGCGTGGAATAGGCCATCATTGCCATCTTTCGCAGTTGCACCTAGAAGAACCCCACCATATTTGGCTAGCAAATGAGTTCTATCAATAAAAAGTAATGGGCTGCAGCCCCGCTTGAACCCTAATAAACAACCCCTGAATCAAAAGAAAGCACGTTTAAACCGCTCGCCCTCATTCTCAATGCTGATAACGCTACCAGGATTTATCTCGGATACTTTATCAGCGTACCATAGAAGCAAATCATAGCTACTAATCTCGCTACAATGAATAACCGAACTGGCAACCTCTTTCCCCATCGAAGCATGTTTGTATGGTAGGCGAACACCATGGTCACACAATATGTCTTTTTGTATGTCAACAGCTCTGTACAATGGGCTTTCTTTTAGTTTATGTATGACACGTTTGGAAACCCACTTCTTGCTTGCTTTTGGATGCGCTGTCGTACCAATGCCTCCACCGCAAATGTGAGTTGCTTGCATTGTCTTCAGCCAGAACATGTCATGAATGCCCTCTTTAGAAGTATGCACTCTCCATTGGCATTCCGGAGCAGCACACCTTACAGTCACCCTCATTTTGTCATTTTTTATAAACGTAAAGTCAAAATTTTTATTGATGGCTATGCTTCACAGATAATCTTTAAAATGATCTGCGTTCTCAAACCGTTGGCCTACTTGCAAAGTGGAACAATTGTGTGCATCGGTACACCCGGTAACACTCAGCGCCCCATAAGAATTATGTTGGGAGAGGAAATTATCGCCAGTGGGGTTTATGCTATCCGACAAGGACCCCCTGCTTTCAAAATCCCAGAAATACAAGGGAAACAAAATATTATATATACAGGAAGTAAATATTATACACAGTACACCTAATATTATACACAGGAAATCAATGATATACACAGAAAACTAATATTATACACAGGAAACCAATATTATACACAGGAAACTAAATTTATACACAGGAAACAATAATATACGACAAGAAATAAAATTCACATTCAAAAGGGCAGAAATCTATTCAAACAACAACACGCATTACACAATTAACAACTAGTAGAGTTCGTTGTTTTATTACGATGGGATCAACGGGCCCGAGTTTCCATCTGCAAAGACATGCACTTCCTTGACAATGATGTTGATGACAAACTTGTTAAAGCTATGGAATATATGACACATGCATTGAAAATCCACTTCGGACTCAATGGGGCAAAGCGTCTTGTATGAGTCAGGTGTTACGAACTTCACTTTCACTTCAGAAGCATCTAGGGACCAATGGGCACATATCTCACCCATGACTGACTCCCATGAACTTAATATGGTAAATTGTAGCACACGGCCTTCTCCTTTGAATCTCGCCACGACGAAGTAACTTTCCATTATACAACTACAACAACAATAAAAAAAACAACAAGGTCAACAGAAAAAATAACAAGAACAACCACGAGAAGAACAAGAACAACAACAACAACAAAAAAAAGAAGAAGTTCAAGAACGAAAAGAAGAAGAACAATAATAATACGAACAAGAAGAACAAGAACAACTAACTTACGCGTGCAAGAGTTCACTTCAAGCTTTGGCAACGGACCAAGATGAAGAACGGCAAACTCAACCCAAGATGAGAAGAAGAAGAAGAATAAGAAGGAGTAAAATATACTCTCTTTCTGGCAAAATATATTGCACAGCCTCACTCACAATAAATGGGATTTGACATGGACATGAAAGTTACTTTTTGCTTTATTGTACATGGACATTTTTGTAATTTCCTCCCTCACTAACTGACGGAAGTAACACGAGGGGCTAAATGGAATTTGCATTTAAAAAGGAGGGATCTAAAGGAAAATGAAAATGTCAGAGGGACTGCAGTGGAAGTTTGAAACTTCTCAGGGACTTTTAAGTAATTTTCCCTTATTTTAATATGAGGTTTTGCCAAAATAAATAAATAACTAAATAAATGAAAAAGTTTAGTTGTTAAAATTTTAAAATATAGTATTGATAAATAATTAATATAAAAACATTAATATTTATAACAATATGTAATAAATTGATGGTGGTCCACCGCAAGTGCATGGTCTCAAGTAATATTTTGTACAAAAGCACGAGAAAATGTTCCTCTACATCAAGCATTAGATAAACCTCATACGATGACTGTCTACATCTATGTGAAAATATTCCATTATTATAAGATTTTATTGACCTTTACTCAAAATGTCCAATAATGCATATATATTGGACCTTTTGAGATGATTATAGATCGTGGAAAGTAATTCTCAAGGCCATGGCATTATATTACTCACTCTTTGCTTATTATCAAACCTAAATAACTTAATGGTGTTTTGAGTCTAAACTAACAAGATAAACTTAGAACAGGAAGCTTGACACCAAGCATAAGGTTTCTATTTGTGAAATCAGTGGGAGACAATGGCCCCAGATGTGGATCTCCTTGGGACTACTAATATGATTGGGAAGATGGTTTGGTATTGCAAAGTTAATTTGGACCATGAGATCTCAAAGATAAACTAATATGGAAACTTCGACGATTAGCACTAATCCCATATGAGAGTCGACAAAATCTATTTATAATTGGCTCTCCTACGATAACATTATGTTCTAAGAGTCTTTGTCTTAAAAATTAACCAAAGCAGAGGGCTTGCTGATACCCTAAAATCCTTTCAAACTATATATAACCTAGTATAAAGGAATTCCCATTCACTAAGAACAATTCAAACATAAATTACAGAGTTCTCTGTAATGTAATCCAAAGCATAAAGTATCATAGATAGATTGAATCTCAAACTTAAAATTGTATTAAACCAAACCAAGCATCCATAAATCACATGTTAATCCAATAGCCTTGGGAGTTTAGTTTAACATAAATAAGAATCAGCAAAAATATAGAAAAGAACAAGAAACCCATTTCTAAACTACCCCTTGATATAGAATGGTGGTATAAGTTGAAAGCCAAGGACTCCCAAGGTAACCGCTCGTAATCCACCCAAAACGTGGCTCCTTCAAGGTTGTGTTGTACTCTGATGTTAGATCTTCAAGATTTATCCTCTCTTCATCACAATTGCACCCAAATCTTACATCCACAATGAGAAACGCCTTCCAAGAGGTACCAACAGCTAGGGGTGAGAAAAAAACCATGATTTGATTCGGTAATCAATTTTTGAACCTGAATTTTGTGGGCATCCGATCCAAAAAAATAGATCGGGTACCTAATCCGAACTTTTCACATGAAAACTGGATCGGATCCGGGTTGGGAGAAAATAAAAACTAGGTACCCAAATCTGATCCATTTTGTAGTGTGTGTGTGTGTGTGTGTCTATATATATATATATATAATAAATTTAAATTTTACATGGGTTAAAAAGTAAAAAATCCAAATTCATAATCTAATCTTTTAAGAGTTGTATATATAAATTAAAAAAATTAAATTTTACAATGGCTAAAACTAAAAAAAATGAGTTATATCTATATAATAAATTTAAATTTTACAAGGCTAAAAGTAAAAAAATATATCCAATTCCATAATCCAATCTTTTTAAAATATATTATTTTTTCTTTTAATTCCTCTCTTCTAGTCCTCGTTACCACGTAGCTTCTCTCTAGCTTCATTATTGATGAGAGGCTTGATTCTTCCGAAATTATTTGATTTCTTTTTAGTATTGGTTAAGATTGATAAAGCTTTTTATTATTTTTATTGTGTAGAGAACAATATAAGAGTTTAATTTTTTAAATTATAAGTTTGATATATTAGTTTTTATATAATGTTATTATATAAAAAAAATCAATAAGACCGATCCAGATATCTGATCCTGTTTAAACTTGGTCGGATATAGGTAGAGTTTTTACTGATATGAAAAACCGGGTACCTGATGTAGGGATGTCAATGGTGCTGGGATTCACCTCAGTTTACATTCCTCGGCATTGTCCCCGAATTTCTAAGCCTATCCCCGACCCTAACCTCGAACCTGAATACATGGAATTTTTTTCTCTGTCCCCATTCTCGTAGGGATTTTTCGGGTTTGGGGATTCTCAGTCCCAATTAATTTAATTCAATAAACTACTGTGACTCAGTGTTTAAATTTTAATCTCTTACTCTTTATTTACTGATTTAATAAATTATTTTCAAAAATTAGAAAATTTTAAAAAAAATGCAATATAGTTTATATAAGTTTAGGATTTTATTTAATTTTTATACTAATGTTCATTTAATTATTAATAATTTTCTAATTAAATAAATACATCTACTACTCAAATCCCGGTTATATATATATATTAAATATTTAATATTTCGAGGCCGGGGCAGGGGGGGAGGAAATTCCCCGCCCTACGGCAACCCCGATGTGGAATTATTTCCCATCCCAAGCCCCAACCCCTGAAAAAATTGCCCAACCTTAGCCTTGATGGGGCGGGAAATTAGGTTTCCCGTCGGGGTCAGGGCCCACTGACATCCCTAACCCGATTGGGTATCCAGTTTTGCTCACCCCTGCCAAAAGTTATGGCTTTTGAGGGTCCTCTGAAAAGCCTCGAAAAAGGTTATTTATAGTGCAGGGTAGTGTGTGGAAGTACACGCTTGGGGTATCAAAATTCATATTTGTGAAGCCTAATGATGTTTGGGGCCTCTTGTGTGGGTGCGCATGTGTCCACATGCTTTTCACCCCATTCCATGCTGCTCACTATGGGGGTTGCACAAATTCATGTGGGTGCTACTGCATCACTACAATACACTGCTATAGTGTGTAACCACACATTATTGCCCATGTACTACATTACTATTACATTAATTTCTCTTCAAACTCACCAGTTTCTCCTTGAAAACACTTCACAATGTGTTCTCAAATTCCAATAGCCCCTTCCATACTTGTGAATGAAAATATAACAAATTAAGCCTAAAACGAGCATCAATCCATATAAAGGCATGCAAAGTGTGTAAAATAATACAATGAAAACATGCACATTTAGACACTCATCATAACATCCCCACAGTTAGGCATTTACCTGTCTTCAACCAAACAAAACATGAAAACCATAGAGAATGATGAGTGGCTAAATGTACAACCTCATGCTCAAAAGATAGAGAATTTTGATAGCAAGAGAAAGGAGTTCAAGATGAAAATTCTCATGAACCCAACTAAGATAGTCATGCCTTACTTAGAATGTTTAGTGTTATGTGTGAAGGTTCTTCTATCTTGCCATCCTTGACATAGATTAGTCTAGCGATATAATAGAGCACTACTCTAGATGATAGTTCACTCCACATATAATGATTATTGACCTTAAAAATGATAAGTACACCCTCGGTGGACCTTTGAGATCCCTCTAACTCTAATAATTTAAATGACAAGCCTAAGTTTGAAAAGTAGTAGATAGTTTAGAAGATCAAAAGTCCCTTTTTTAAATTATTTCAGACTAACGTAGACTATACATTGCATTTCTAAAGGATGCACATGCTGATTAGGCACAAGAACACCCAATTACTTGGTCAATTACATGTTTACCTGAAAGCGTTCATGCTCTGATGGTCGTTGGCTTGAGGAACACCTTGGTTAGGGGCCCAGACCTTGAGTTACTTGCCTACAATAAGCAATAGAACATTATCCTCTTCTTATTCTTATCTACTGCGTATATCATGTCTCTTAGACTAGTCTACATGTCATGAAATTAAATAAGGCTAGAGTTTACATTAGAGTTAGAAGTCCTCAAAAGCCCTTTGAAAATATAGCTAATGGGTTAGCATCATAGAGAGCTAAAGTGGTCACGTTGACTTATTCTAGATGTCCAGAGTGCTTAATAAAGAGATTCGGTGTATAAGTCTGTGGAAAATAGTAAGAGTAAAGAAAGATTTCTATTTAAGTGCAAATAAAAGAAAAATGACGTATATCATAACTTCATACTATGAAATTCTTAACATAAAAATTATGGCCATCGTAGGTAACACTATCATGCATAATAATCCAAAATATTAAAAAATTTTCAATGCTCTTCATGCTCATTCTTAGAGTTGTACATTGTCCTCAATGTACAAGAATTAGTAGCATAAAAATTGACGTATGCAATAAATGTAAGAGGAAGGATGAAATCAAACTTCCCCAATTCATTGGTGTTCCTTCTCGTGCTATTGCTCAAAAGCGAGGTAGTCATCCTTTTGGACTATTGATGGGAGTGCATGCTAGTCCCATGAGTGGGATTTGGCCACCAAAAGAATGATGGGAGAAGGCTTATCCAATTCACTTCAAGGCCGGAAATAAAATAAAGGAAATAAGATGATGACGACATCTCACTTCCAAACATCCCATTGCTCCTCCGATCATGGTGCTGTGGAAGTCAAAGGTGTAAGACCTTGAAGAAGTGAAATAATTTGCTATTATCCATGGATAGTGATATGTTGGTCCTTACTAAATAGCATACAAGTGCCGGTACAATATGGGCATCATTGCGCAAGTGAGCCCTTATACAATTCATGAAATTTTTTATAAAAATTTCATCATAAAACCTTTTTTTCAACAATAATTCATTATTTACCCTAGTTCTAAATAATAAATTAGGGTTTATCTTGTTATTTTGCCTTTGAGCTTGCTTGTAAATTGCTTGGACAAAACCCCTATAAATTAAGTTTATCTTGTTTGTTTTCATTAGAGTTCTTGTTAATTGAAATCTTGAGAGTTTGGAACACTTTGGTAGTATGTTCATTCCAAATATTTGGTTGTAAACTGGACTGAATTCATGCCCAAATTATCAGTGTAAAAATGGAGTTACTGTACTAGTACTGTAGCAACAGAAACTTTGTCTCTATTCTTCTAGATATTTAAGGAGAATTGTAGGGTTTGGTGTTAGAAACCTGATGGTTCTTGTTTTGGTTTAATCAAATGTCATATATTTCCGATTGAGCTACTTGCGCATGTCAGGATCGTGACGGGCACATTAATAGGTTTATTTTTGTTAAGGATTGTGATTGATGTTCATGGGTTTCTTTCATGTGTATGATAGGTGGTGAATCCTCTGAGAAAGGGAAATAAGTGCTGGGAAAGTAAACCACTCCAAGAGGATTTTGCATTGTTTTGTGAGTGGTGGATTTGCTAAATGCATAACTTTATATGAGTGCTAAAGTACTGTATAACATAGTATGGCTTGTATGTTTTCTCTTTCTCTCAAAATCTTGAATGGTTTTCTTGTGGAACTTGAAACTTGCATTGTGTCAAATATATTCCTTCTTGCTATTGATTAGAAAAATGTTTTCAAAGTGTGTTTGATTGGACTAAGATTTGGAAATGAAAAGTAAATTTTCATCATGAAAATGAATTAATGTATTTATTGCAACGCGATGGTGATAGTGAGGCACATCCCTTGCCAATTAGCCCGAACTTGCAAACAAGGTCTGATACTGTAGTGTGTGAATTTTCACAATCCAGCCTATAGAGAGGTGGTGTGGTTATCCCTAGGGGTTTTCCCATACAAGAGGCATTGTAGAGCTCTTGATGGGTGTGAAGTTGAGATATTCGGGGTCACTATTTGAGTTAATCAGAGGCCATCGCCAAGGGGTTTTCTTATTTTTTTTCGAGACCTTGCCTGTTCTAGGTTTAATTAAGGCCTCAACTAAACTAGGAAAGTTTTTATGGCCACAGGAAACCTATTTTGTATTTCTAATATTTAGTGCTTTACATATGGATGTTTTAAAATATTTTACTCGATGTTATGCAAAGTGCTTATAATTTGTTTAGCATTGTGGAATGCTTTAGGACTTTGTTTAACTATGCAGTCACACCTCACTAAATAATCTTGTTACTCACCCTCTCTTTTTTTCATCTTGGCACAGGTCTTGTTGTGGTTGATCGTAGTGTTGTGCAAGTCTAGGTCGACTTCAGCATCTATTAGCCTAGGTTTGTTTGCATCTTGGGGCTTAGAATAATCTATTAATCATGTTGTGTGTTTTATCTTTAGTTGTGTGTACGTGATTTGTGTGTTATAATGAAACTAGGTATCAAGGCAGTGTTGTATGTATCTAAGAGGTGATGTTCTTACCATCCAGAAATTTGTGTATATGTTCTTACCAAATCCATTGTTATATGTTTGTGATATGTTACAATTTTAGAGGTATCAGAGCTAATGGATTTGGTAGTCTAATACATTATTTTATCAAGAGGTGATGTTCTTACTCTTTCAATATTGGTTTTTTCCCAGTCTTCTAGTAAAGGCGGAGGCCTAGTGCTTTGATTTGTGTGTTTGGTGTGGCAACACCAAATCTTGAGCTACGTGTAGTGGAGATAAGAAGAGTTGAATGTGGGTGGAAAGATCAAGGTGAATGTGGGCGGAGGCCTTATCATCTCCCTGTTGAACCCAAAAGGTGCAAAGTGGTGTGATAGCTAGAAATGTTGGTTGAAGCATGTAAACCAGTGGTGTTTGGACTGCTTACTCATGGGAGTTGCGTTATAGACTTCATGGCTCACATTGCTGGAATTTGCTTTTAAGTAGAGACAAGATTAAAGATTTTTTAACCAAGATCAATCCACTTAGAGAGTCAACTAACATGCCACCTAGACGACAAAGAGGATCTCATCCTCTAAGGTATGATAGGCTTAGAGTGGAGAGTTATTTCTTAGAAGAACAAATGAGAAAGAAAGAAGAAACTCTAGTCTCTGCTGGTGCTGCTGTCGATACCGTTGCTGCTGCGGATAAGCAAGGGGAAGTTTCGGAGATGTCCCAAGAAACCTCAAATCCAATACTGACGGACCAACTTAGCATGGAACCTGTTAGGCAAGAGCAAGTTCAGACTCACGTCTTAGTACTATAGACACACCTGGTGGTGAGCATGAGAAGACTTCAGCATGATCATTGCATTTGAGTTGCAAGACATCTTCATGGAATAGTATCACATAGAACCACAACACATGCCACAACTACACAGATGGTACTGAGTAACTGGAGAGATGGAGACAACCTATGATGATCCTCATGTAGTTCTTCAATATGGTGCGGCAGTTGAGCAGAGGAATTAGCAAAGACAACTTCAGAGACGTTGGCTTAAATCTAAGGCTTGTCTTGTAAGCAGTTGTCTTGCTAGGACTATTGCTATTATTGTTTCCTTATTGTGTGTACTTTCTAGTTGTGTGTGTTTTGTCGTTGTCTTGTCTATTTCTTTCCGTGCTTTCTATCCAAAACTTATTATGCTTTGGGACTGTATATCATTATGTATATTTGTGTACTATAATGATATGTAGTGGAGTGAGAGCTTTTCGCTTTGCTTAAGCTTTGTGATTAACTATGTGATGTCATTGTTAGTGATATACTGGATGAGTATGGAGTGGATTTTTAATAGAGGGAGCATGAGAGAAGGTAGTGGTTTCTGTAGAGAGAGTCTGTGTATTGTGTCTTAGAATAGTTTTGTGCCTCAGAATGGAATCTTTAAGGAACAAAATTCTTCAAAAAGGAGGGAGGGATGTGGTATTTTGTTCTCCATTAATTGTCATGCCATTTCTTTGTTTGTTAAGGGGCATTATTGTTTCTTTTGCATTGTCCTTTCTTGGAAGTGGAAGGCCATTCTTGTCCTTTTGTTTGTGTAATGACATTATGGATATTTATTTGAAGAGGTGAGTGTAGGATGGTCATTTTTCCTCAAAGCTTATCTTTTATACCTTCATCTTCTCCAAAGGTCTAGAACTTAAGAGCAATGTCACTCTTGTTTGCCCATTTATATCTTCCCTAGGGTTTCAAAATTTTCAATTTTCTTTGGAGTAAAGTCAAACCTTCCTTCATTGAAGTTGATTAGGGTGAGTATCCTTTCAAGATTGTATATTTAATTTCTTGTTTATGCTCCTTGGAACTTTGAAGTGATTCTTTAAACTTTCTAAGTTCTTTAGCTTTTTCTTGGACGTTATGGGACTATTCTTTGGATTAGAGAAGTGTTGAATTCCATGATATTATTTCTAGTGTTCTTGATTCCATTTGGAAGGGACAGTCTTGGATGTCTACTTTGAGATGGATTTTTTTTTTTTTTTTTTGGGTCAAAACCTTGGGCTTTGAATGCTTTAGAAGTTGTTTATACATCCCTTTATTGCTTTTCTTGGAATTCCTTTTAATGAGGGGTGTATTCTAATGAGAATTGTAGTGTTTTAACTTTCTATTACTGTAGCAATCATGGAATTACTATAGACTCGAGAGAGTGTTTTTGGATACTGTAGCAATCGCCCTTTGGCGCATGCTGTTTTGAAATATTTGAAGTTAGGGTTTTAATCTTCATCAAGTTGTCATTCCACTATCGTAGGTGCAAGCCAAAATTCCTAGTTTACTGCAACTAATTGGAGTCATTTCTTTGCTTTCGCTTTCAATTCATCTCCATTTTTATAGTTTGTTTTCTCATATGTTCTCCTGTTTTGCAAGTTTTCATATTTGTAAGCGGAGAGCCTTCTAGTAAAGGCAAGGCCTTGGAGGGAGCTTACCCACATCTTGGCCTTCATTTGTGAGTGAATTTATGTTGTCAAAACACATAATCGGGTACGATTTGAATGATAAATGCTAAGAAAATTTACATGTGTGCATGGCTTTGGAATGTGATTCTCATCTTAAGGTCAAATAACTCATATTTGTTTGATGTATTTTGACCCTTTTTTTTCTTTAATCCTTATTCTTCCTTGTGAAGGAAAAGGTTATATTATTAAAAATCTGGTACTTCTTGTGAAGGGAAAGTTCTGTGCTCTGTTATGCAAATGTTGTGAAAATGCTTTCATGTAATTTGATGGTGCTATGCTTTGTTCGATTCAATATAGTCGAGGTCCCCACTGCTGGCCTGTAAAGGCAGCGTGGTTGACCATTACTTTACCCATATTAGGAGACGCGTAGAGAGCCTTAATGGGACAAATGCTGAGTGAGACACTCGGGTCACCACACAAGGTTCTCTGATGAGTGCATTTCATATCATGTTTATTTACCCTCAATTCATTCTTTTACTTGTCTTTTAACATTCTTTTGTTTATTTGCGGTGCTATTCTGGGTATATTTGTTCTTTGTACAGGATTATTGGGCTCGAAGCAATTTGGACTGAAATCAGGGGATTAAACAATCAAAGAATGAAGATTTTGTTAAGTGCTCAAGTGAAGCACGGGCAGAGCACAGTCGTGCTCTGTCTCCCTGATTATTTCATTCTGGAGACAACTTTTGCTCAACAGGGGAAGCAGAGAAGGCCCCTAGCACGGTTGTGCACAAGCATAGCACCTGAGGAGCACGACTGTGCTTCTTCCCCTAATTATCCCAAGCATGAACTTAGTCGATTCACTCCGAAATCTTAAAGAGAAGCCTGATCTCTCCACCTGTTATTTCTTTTTCCTATTTTGTCTCTTTCATTAACTCAACCCAGTCTTTGTTTAACTAGAGATCGGAAGAGGGATTAGTACTTTTAGTCCAGTCTCTGTACTTCGACAACCCTACCCCTCATGGAGTACCACTGTATTACTTGTGTGCGACCTATACACTTATGGAGAGTGCATCATTCTTAGAGGCCAACACTAAGGAAAGCTATCTAATTGATTGTGATACACTTAAAACTAACTTTGGCCGGTTCGAAACCCCAGTTACGGCCACAATTAGGATGAACATGAGGCTAGCTGGATGAGTTTTCAAAAGAATGATTTGTTAGTAAAATACGTTGTCTCAAAATGATTATCTTTTCTTAATCTATTTTTGAATTTGATAGTGATTATACCTGAGTTAAAGCTAAAGGTATGTGGATTATTATTGCTATGACATTAATCACATTCATCGGTTTCATTTTGATTTTATTCGAATTATGTGGCTTATTCACTCACTGAGCAATAGCATTATTCATCACTCTTCTTTTTCCCTCCTTAGGTTGAGTACTGTGTGCGGCTTTTCCTTGTGCTGGGCAGCTGATTGTGTGTTGTTTTAAGTTGGGTCTGTAAACAAATTTTGGAACATATTATGTATTAAACATCCTTGTATAGACCGGATCCATTGGGTTGTCTATTTGAGTTGTATATATATCACATTGTCTACTCACATTTTGGTATATATAAATATATATAAGTATATTTATCTATTCTGTTCTATCCAGTTTTTTTGGTTTGGTATATTCCCTAGATGAAATGTCTTATAGGTTTGTTCAGGTTCTTTGTCAGCCTTATGTTAATTCAAGGAAGTTGTTGTTCACCCCACTTGGATTAACACGGTGGTTATCCCATGCCTAACTGTGAGTCGAGGCATGACCATTTTAGTTGTACCAGAGACTATCGGTTTGGGTAGTCTAATATATTCATTTGGATATAAAAGCTATTGATTTAGCCTGATAGTTGCTTAGTACCAATTCACTATTCCTTAGCATTGCCTTGGCCTTTTGTTTTATAGTGACTAGTGGATCCAATTAGAGCCTCGCATGTAAAATTAGTGCATATAGAGAGTGAGTCTAGCCAGCTTTTGGTATTCTTGATAGCTAGTGGTGTCAACGCCACAAGAAGGTTTGTATCAGAAAACCTATTTAGTATTTCTAATATTTATTGATTTACATATGGATGTTTAAAATATTTTATTCGATGTTAAGCAAATTGTTTTTAATTTGTTTATCATTGTGAAATGCTTTAGGACTTTGTTTATCTATGTAGTCACGCCTCACTGAGTAATCTTTTTACTCACCATCTCTTTTCTTCATCTTGGCACAAGTTGTGATGTGGTCGATTATTGTGATATGCAAGTCTAGTGCCGAGTTCGACATCTATTAGCCTAGGTTTGCCTACATCTTGGGGTTTAGACCAATCTATTGGTCATGTTGTATGTTTTATCTTTGGTTGTGTGTACAGGATTTGTGTGTGTTGTAGTGACACTGGGTATCAAAGGATGGGTGTATGTATCTAAATCCACTGTTATATGTTTGTGATATGTGGATTTGTTCATTTATTTTGTGTTGACAAATGTCCTGATTAACTTGAGGATGGGGATGACTCATAGCATCTCAAGTTATCGTTGTAGTTGTCATGTGCCTATCCTGCGGGATAGGGTGTGACAAAAAGAATTTAAATCTAAGTGGAAATCACTTAAGATAAATTGACAAAACACAAAGATATCAAAGTGGAAAGCACCAAAGTAGCTTCAAACCAAGTTGATTGGGTTTAACCAAAGCTTGATGAGATTTTTTATGTAAAAAACAAATAGAATTTTAACCAAAGCATAATGGAATTCTTTATGTAAATAAAGAGATATTTCCTATAAGCAAGGATTTGAAACTAAATTTAATTTTTATATAAATTTGACTTATTAGTAAATGTAAATCGTATAAGGGAACAAACAAAGAACAAAAAAAAAATCCTAATAATTCTATTCTTTCTCCTCTCATTGACCTTGCTCCTCTCATTGATCTTTCTCCATCCTCCTTTCTCTTGCAGTTTCCACAATGGTTGTTGAAGCACTCACTACTACCTCTTCTCTCTCTCGCTTGCCAATCATAGTTCCTCTTTCTTTCTCTATTTTTTCTACTCCCTACTGTAGATCACCCAATTTTTTCCCTTAAAATCATGCCTTTTTTATTTTATAAATGCCCCAACTTTTGTCAATTTTTGTTATAATTTCTAATGAACCAACACGAGCATTTTGTTATAGTGTAGGGCTCCTACTATATATTTGTATGAAAACATATTGCTTCAACATAGTATAATACCCTCGATCTAAGTTCAAGGGTGCTTTGATTATCTTGGTTATAGATTTAGAGTTGTTATGTAATGATTTTGCCCAAGTTTCCATCATGCTTCACAAATCATTCCAAAACTACAAAACTAACACAAAAACACACCAGGTTATTCATAAATCTCTCAGGAACTGTAACATTGGTAAGAATTTTACTCAAGTTTCCATCAAGCTCTATAAATTATTCCAAAACTACAAAACAAACACAAACACAAAACACGTTAGGTTATTCATAAATCTCTCAAGAACTATAACATTGGTAAGAATTTTACTCAAGTTTCCATCATACTCCATAAATTATTCCAAAACTGCAAAACAAACACAAACACAAAACACATCAGGTTATTCATAAATCTCTCAAGAATCGTAACATTGGTAAGAATTTTCACCACAAGGAAACATGTACTTTGCATCACTTATTTCACGGTGGTTGGCCATAACTAAAACTAATATTCATATTCCCTGTCATTCACGTGGCGGTTTTAACTTGGTCATGAATTCATGGAATTTCATGGTGGTTTTTATGTATAACCGCCACAAAATTCAATGAATTCATAGCATTTGTAATGTAACTGCCGTGAGTAGCAACTTTCCATGATAGGTTAAAATTGGCCTTATGTTATTAGTTTTAACTTTAATGTAGCCTTCAATTAATCCTCTCTCACTTCCAGGTTTTCATCTTCACCTTTTCCTCTTAATTACATTATTCCAATGATCAACAGCTCTTATTTTCTAGCATCCTCGATTGGGAGAGTTAGCATCAGCCGCTGGAGCTTGAGAAGATGAAGGACATAGCATAGTCTACAGAAATTGTAGAGAAGAAGATATTTTCCACTGATCCTATCCTTCATCTCCTTTGCTTTTACCAAGAGAAGCTGGCTATGACCTTGTTTTTATTATCTTTTTTTTTTTTTGGAGAAATCTAAGCTTCTTTTGAAGTATTAGGAGATGAAGATGGAGTTAGATTTGAAGTCTTAACATATATGTATCCATATTGATTTCTTGGGCTAGATTTGCTTTATTGATGAACTCCTTATTTTTCTTCTCTTTATTGTCCCAAGTCCATGTAATATCCCCAAGGAAAATCATGTCTCAAATAATTATCACCTTCTGTGATGTTGAGGTGTAGAGTTTGTAGGCATTTGATACTCAATGAAGATGCCTTACTGATCTCCATTATCATAATTCATTTCTCCTTTAGTATATGAGAATATACAAAACACCCAAATACCTTTAATGCCTTATGTTAGGCTTGTATCCAGTCAATGTTTCTGATGGAGTTAATCAAGTTCTTCAAACTTTTAGTTGGACTTTTTTCAAGAAAATAAGCTACACTTTTTGCTGCTTCTTAAGTTTTAACAATTATCATTGAATAACAAATTAAACCATGCTTGCAGATGTCAATATTATTGTTTAACATTTATGTCATTTAATGTATGCTATCAATAATCAAAACAAAGATATATAAGCCTTCACCAGTTCATTATTGTTTTCCTTGCTTTTGTGATGTATGATGATTTCAGAAGTTGATCAGAAAAGATAAAGTACTCAAACAATACACAGGGTTGGCTCATTAGTGGGGCTTCCTGACTTTATCTAGTTAGCTTAAAATTTTAATTGAATCTGGAACTTGTCCTCCACTATGGCGTATAGTAGGATATTATTTAGTTGACAAGTCCAACATGCACTAACTTTTACATTAATATAGTGACCTTTATTAATTAAAAATTTTGTGAGTACTTTAATTTTACTTGATTTTAATTTTATGGTTGATTAGCTATGGTTCATTGCACTTAAAATATAATAATATCAGGGTTAGTGCTTTGAGTAAGCATTTGGGATGTTTAGAACAAGTTAGAAATTTAATTTGTTTCCAAGAAGACATCAGTTTCAAGTCATCAATGAGAAGTTAGTCAAGAACTATGCTGAGTTTATTGTCTTTGTGGTTATTACTCAGAGAGCGTGTTGGCAAGAAGTGTTAGGAGGAGGCAAATATTATCTCATCAATGTGAGTTTTCAATTTTTGAATATGAGTTGAAGTATAAGACTATGCTAGAGGATAACGTTATCTGTTTTATTTTGGTGTTTCATATCCAAAAATAAATTTAACAATTATTTGATTATCTCCCCCAATGAGTTGAATAGTCTGACCTTAAATAAGTCTTAACAATTATTTTTGTTGCTTCAACCTTTTAAATTGAAGGAATAATGTACATTATTCCTTTGGACCTTTGCTCTTGTTGTTTCCATAAAATGTATGTTGTTGTTATTAAATTTTGTTTTTTTTTTTGTTCATCAATTTCATGATATGTTTAATTAGAGTTTTGTGTTCTTAATCTCGTTTACTATTTTTTTCTGTTAGGTTTTTGATCTAGGTTTCACATATTGGGTGCTCTCTTTTATTCCTTCCCTTGGGTATGTTTTTTTTAACTTATTGATCATGGTTGCTATTATATTTTATCCTTTTCTTATCATAGTTTTCATATCATGTATGTTGTTTTCTCATTTTATTTTATTTTATTGAATCTTGATTAGGGTCTTCACATCATGTTTATGACAATTTTCATTTTGTTCTTGATGTGTTTTGCTATTTTCTTTTTTATTTCTTATAGATCTGGTTTGCTGTTATTTTAAGTTATGGTTTTCACATCATATTGTTGTTGTTTATTTTTATTTTTGTTTTTTTTCATTGTTGGTGATCAGGTTCATAGCATGTTTAATTAAAAGTTTTTAGGTTCGTGATCTGGTTTGTTACTTGTCTCACATCAAATACAAAAATGAATAACCATTTCTTCTTGTGGATAAATTGAACTTAGAATAAATCAAAGAAAATGGAAAGAAAGTAAATCAAAGCAAAGAACTATAGTGATACCTGTTTCATCATTTGAGATTTTTTTGTGTGTGTTCAGATCTGGAGCTACTATTTCATATATGATCTTTCTATACATTTTTTTCTTTTGTTTTCTTTTTAATTTCTTAAGATACACATATCATCGAGTGCAAAAATAGTTTCCGATCGGTTGTTGATGTGATTTCTCTACACTTTTTTGTTTGTGAAATAAGAAATGCTTGAATCTCAAGTTATATTGATGTCATTTCTTTCTATTTTTGCTGTCATAAACCAAATGCTTAATTCTTAAGTACAATAAAAGTGTGTTTCTTTTTCTTTTTCATTGGGACATTATAAATGATTAAAATTTAAGTTCTATGTGATCATAATTAGAGAGATGTTCCTTGTTCCATCAATAAAATGGGATTTAATGACTTGATCTATAGCATCAAAGCTGCATCTTTTCATCACTATTATGCATGGATTTACTTTTAGTATGGATGTTAGACTTTGTCATTCCAACTATAAAAGTTAGAATTTTATAGTGAGATGGCAAATTTGATGTTTTGTTGTGAGAAAGTGAGGAACATGTAAAATAAATAAAATTATATCCCCTCTTTTGTTGGTTAATTGTATTTGATGAGTGCATTCCATATATATATTTTCATACCCTTTTCATTTATTTATCTTGTCTTTGAGCGTTTATTTATTGTGATTCGGTGCTACTATGGGTATTATTGTGTATTTGTGCACAGAAATAGGTTCCTGAGCATAAGGACAGTATTCGACACAATTGCATTGTGAAAAGAAGGTCGGATTACAGTGTCCCAGGCAGAACACTGGCTCAACATGCCCGTGTTCCTTCCATTAATTTTCTCAGAAAAATTCTGCATCATTTGAAGTGTGGCACTATAGCAAAAGTACTGTAGCTAAGCACTGTAATAAATCACTGTAGCACAAATTTGGAGAAAAGCACGGTTTGCATGCTCCTGACACTAGTATGTTCTCTGGCTGATACTGGGGTATTAGTGCTGAATTTTGTGTTTCGCACTTTCCTGAGATTTGTAGCACCACGGACACACCCTTGACACGCCCATGCTCACCCCAAAAAACACTTTTTAAGTCCAGATCTAGGTCGTTTGAAGTGGACTTCATCTTCCTTCCTTCCTTTTTCTTCTTGGGGGCGGCTGTCAAGCGCTTTCTCTTCACTTTTCTGGGGCCAGAGTGGAGTTATAGTGCAAGATCGCGAATGGAGCGGAGCTAAGCCGGTGGAACTTCATCAGAGCGTCGTCGGTGTGGTTAAGAAACAAAGAGGGGAATCTTTCATGGCTTCGTTACCTTTTGTTTTCTTTAGTCTTTTATGGATTTGTAGAACTATGAGGGACTAACCATCTCCGGTGCCTTGGGCTATGAACCTTAGCATGTTTAGTTTTGATTCTTAATGATATTGACTATGGACTACTTCTGGATTCCTCTTATGTTTAATGTTGTGATGCAATTCCTATTATGTATGATTGTCGTAGTCGTAGTTGCAATGGGTATGCTTGTCGTATTTGTAACTGGGAGATTATGTGGATGTTGGCATTACTGTATCCATGCTAGCTATGTGAAGATTGAGAAATCCACTCGGTGAGGGTATACATAGAGGAAAGGCTTTGAGTGCATGCCTAGAGATAGTCGTATAGTGTCGAACCCTCCGAAGTAAAGTTTGCCATAGAGGTCAGGGATTGAATGCGTTGATCTGCTAGACATTAGAGGAGAAATTAGTACTTCAAGTCCAGTCCCTGTGGTTCGACAACCCTACCCATCACGGGGTACCACTGTATTACTTATGTGCGACTCATGCACTTGCGGAGAACACATCAGTATTGAGTAGCTTAACTTTCTTTTTTCCTTTTCAAATTATGGGGGCTAACTGGTAAAAATTATACAATGTAAAGAAAGAGTTATTTCTATCCTTAGTAACCAAACAAAATCTTTTCATGAAGGCCATTTGTTTGGTTTGTTTCCAATCTTGAGAACAAATTTGGAAAAAGGGACCTAGAACTCTGAAGAAATATGTGATGCAAACAATTCTAGGGAACTCATGCTATGAAGGGTGACTATTGACACACCCCTTGCGTGAGTGTTCCGTAAGTGCACGGGTCATTGCAGTAATAAAATTTTACCCCGGTGAGTGGGTAGTCATATCCACAGGGAATAGTGTTTAGAAACAAGAGTTATCACTATTTAGTTATGAAGAAAATCGATGGTGAGAGAAATCAGTGTATCAATGCAAAAGAAAATAAAAGAACGCAAGAAGAGCAATGAGAGTAAAAAGAGGTAATCGATGGGAAGATGGGGTACTCGAACAATGCTCACCCTTGTACTATTGTTTCAAGTGCAAGACTAATATTATATCTCCTAATTGATGTTTAATAAGTCATGGAAATCCAAAGACACATGGTCGCAAACCTAAGGTTAACCGTGACTAGCCCTCTACACTATACCCCGGTGGAAAGAGATACTCTCAACACCTCACACTGTGTCGAACTTCTTGGGGTTTTGGGGATTCCAAGTGATAAACCCTATTCCATAATATAGTTCTACCACTTTGGTCCAGGCAAAAGAACCCTAACTACAATTAAGCCCCAGCACTAAGATTCACTACAACACTTCACTCTGTTGCTTGCACAACTAAGTCCCAGTGGAGTTCATCTCTTAGCACTTCACTCTATTGTGACCACAAAGAACTCTTGGAACATGAAGATAGGATAAATCACGTCAGAAGGGAAAGGGGATGTTCCGCTACCTCTCGACTCACCCTCTCGACCCTCTTCAATCTTGCTTAGTCTAACCCTAATGAAGTTGTTACACCCTCAAAAGATTAAGTAGATGGATTCTCAACCCTAGTGTCACATCTAAGGGAAAATCATGCAATTACTATTCAAGATTGAAAATCAATTAAAATCATCAATTAAAGAAACATAATAAAAGTCAATGAAACGAAGTCATCGTAGAGTTTACAAGTCCAAGCACCCACTAGGGGTTTAGCTCTCTATGGAGCAATATAAAGTAAACAAAGAGTTTGAAAACATATGCATAAAAGCCATAAAGAAAACTCCCTTGTTGTTTATAAAATAATTTGAAAAATTTTGAACTTCGTTATTTGACTTCGAGGAGCATATAAACTGTTGTGAGAATGGTTATTAGCAAACTAAAAATTTCGATAAGAAACCTATGAAAATACACATGCTCCTTTAGACTCACTTGTTCATCTGTTTAATGTGGTTTAAGTGTCTATCCAATCAAATTTAGGCCAATTCGTATGTTTTATATGCTTCTTATTTTTCATCTGCTAAAGTTATAAACTTAAAACGAGTTCTTTTCTGAATTCTTACTTTATTTTGAACCTCTTATAATTGTTATTCCTTGACATTTGTCTTGTAGAGGATGGTGTAATGCATGTGACACTATACAAGAGAGACAAGGGGAATACACGGACATCATCCATTAAAGGTCAAGGTCTTTTAGATTCTTATACTGTAGATCTTGAGCAAAAACTCCTTATGATTCAAAGGTTTCAAAAGGAGGTAGGACATATATTTGTGAGTTTCACAAATATTAAAATCTTGATTGGTTTGTTTATTGCCTTTCATCATATTTCATTTTCTTTGCAATGTTCATCTAGTCTATTTCTTTTTTTATCTGCCTAGATTTTTTTGTAAATTACATGGCTGAATTTTGTCTTCAAGTTTTACTATTACTTGGTACTTCCATGGAAAATATTAAAACATGTCTTATATGATGCTATAATTCATAGGACTGGAATTGATCATCCACCACCTGTGTCATTTGAACCATCAAAAGATATCAAATCAGCAGTGAAGGTGATCTTCAATTGTCAACGTTTTCTTTTTCCTGGTTAGCTGGAAAAGTGATGAACTTGTTGACTTGTGGTTTATATCACTAGAGAGAAGGGAATACAAGGAGAGAAACAACTTCAAGCACAACCAACTATGCTTGGAATTATCCCTTCTGCCATTTCAAATGGATACTAAGGTTAAAATGATCACCTCAATATACCCGATGAAAAGGTATGTTTCAAATGAAACTATTCAAATTATTTGTAGTTGATCTTGCACTAAACCTTATTCTATCACTTCAAAATTTACAGAAAAATTATACCCATCAGTGATGAAGATAATGATGTTAGGATGCTTGAATTAGTATCACTAACTGTTACGCTTTAAAACAGGTCATATCAGGCTAAAGCTACAAGTGACATGATTAGAGACTCGAATGACAAATATGGTGTCTCAAAGGCATGTTTGATTAACTAGTTATTGGGAAAATAGTTCTCTAACAATGTCGAAAATACTTCATTAGTTGTATTTGTATATATTTGTGTGCATTGAAATATAGTCTTGTGTTTTTCATCTGTCTATGAATTATGTCAGATTTTTATTATGTATTACTTATTAGATATTTAATTATTGCAGCTTTTTGATCATTAATACAAATTTATTATTATCATAAAAAAAATAATAATAATTAAAAAGAAAATGGGTTCACAATCGCGGCGGGTTCAACCCGCCCCCCAAATGAAGATTCCAAATATATGGGGAAAAAACTAAAAAAAGTTTCAAAATCGCTACAATTGTAACTACCGGCAAACGTAAATGAGTTTGTATTTGGCTGCCCCATCCATGGCAGTTTACACTCGTTGCCAAATGCATACAAGGAAGGCGACAGTGGCATATGGCGGGGAAGGGGGGTGTGATGACTGTTTATAACCGCCGCTAACTCCATCATACACATAGCGGTGGTTGTTCTGGGCGTTGATTAGAACCACCGCAAAATGCATTACTGATGCTTGAATTCATGGTTGTTTATTAATCATTATTGAGCACAATTAATAGTGGGTAAAACTGCCTACAAATACCTTAAGACCCGCCACTAAATGCTTGCTTTCTTGTAATGTTTACTCAATTTTCCATCATGCTCCATAAATTATTCCAAACTATAAAATAAACACAAACACATTAAGTAATATTCATAAATCTCTCAAAAACTATAATCTTGTCACCATAAAAAAAACAAAAATAAAACAAGCATTTTGTAGTGCTTTTTAAGTCATTCAGTGGCAATTTAAACCATTGCAAAATCTTTTAAGTGGCAGTTTATAAACAACCACAAATATCAGTGTCGCAAAATGTAGAATGCATTTTGTAGTGATTTACAAATCGTCACAAATGATATAGTTTGCTAGGCGAGGTTGTATTTCACTGTTGTTGACAAACCATCATGAAATGTAATAGTTGTGAGTTGATAATGTATTTCACGGTGGCTTATAAACCGCCAAGAAATGCTTCCTTTACATTTCTTAGCGTTTTTGTAGTTGCCTCTAAATAAAAAGGGGAACTTTTTTTTTATTATTTTTTTTAAATTTGCCAGCGGTGATTTTGAAACTGTCACAAGATGTATGGGGACCCATTTTTTTATTATTTTTATTTTTTATAAATGCTTGCCTTTTTTTAACAATAATCCTAAATAATCCAATTAGTCAACCTCTATGTCATACCATTGAATTCCATTCATCTTAAATATAAAAATAATAAAAAATTTATTGATATTTCAAGAATAGTTAAAACAAATTTATATTTATAAATTTATTCACACATCTTTAAAACAACAACATATGAAAGAAATTGTACACTTGTTATGAAAAAACACCAAGAAAACTAATCTACCATTAAATAATAACATTTCTATATTCTTAGCTCACGCAAGTCTCAATCAAAAACAAAATATTTAAGATTTTCCTTCTTACCAAGAAATGGACTAATTGTCCACTTCAAGGTCACATGCATCTTAAGCATCTCATGTTTAAAAGAATTATATGTATCAACGCCATCTTACCACAATTCTTTCAACTTCCTTATCAAAGGTCGTAAGTAGACATCTATATCATTTCCTAGCATATGTTTACCATGAATTATTGTTTAAATGATAAAAGATGTTTGTGTCATGCACACCTATGATGGCATATTGTATGGGATGAGAAAAATAGGCCAAATGTTGTAACTTTGACTTATATTGCCATGGGATTAAATCCATCTATAGCTAATAAAAAGCACACATTTCCGAGGTCTGCTACAAACCAACTATTTGTCAAATCAAATTTTTTCCATACTTTAGAATCTATTGCATGTCTCATCAACCCATCATTACTGATAGCCAAGCTGTGCCATCTCATATCCTTACTCATTTTTTAAGACAAAAATAACAACTGTAATCGAGGTGTCAATAGAAAATATCTAACTACTTTTGTAGGAATCTTTCTTCTTTCTTTATTATCGCCAGATAACTCATTTGAACCACCCTTGTTCTATTCCATTTAGAAGTACTATAAACTCTACAAATTTTTCTCCCGTCATCTTCTACATTACCCCAATAATGCATACAATTATTTGGACACGCCTGTATTTTGTAATAATTCAATTCAAGCTTCATGATGGTTTCCTTTACATCGTAGAAGAAAATTTTAATTTATATGTTCACCAATGCATCATGTAACAACTTCAATATCATTGGCATTGCTTTGTTGCTCATTTCACAAAGACACTTGATGTGGTATAATTTCAATATAAAAGATAGTTTTGAATAATTTCCACACCCATCATAAGAGGTTGTTAACAATCATTTGATAATTTGTAAACCTCATTAGCTACTTTCCTGCATTTGTTCACATTTAGTGTTATGTCATGAATTTGTCAGAGCTCTCTTCCAACTGTTCATGTACTCCAAAAGCATCTTTCACCATATCCATAATAGGATCTTGATCAATGGCATTCCTTTGTGAAGCAACTTCATCATTGTTTGGCACATAAGTCGTTTCTTATAGATTGTATTCTCCGTGAAGGTAGCAAATTGTATACCTTTTTAGAAATTGCTTGTAAATTAGATGAGCGTACGCCTGCAAACCAGTATGATGTTTACTAAATCCACACATGGGACATGGGCATATAATCAAATCATTAACTAACCATGTACAAAAGCAAATTCGATGAAAGCAACACCTTGGTCTTATGCAGGTGAGTATTGTAGCTTTGTAATCCATAATTTATAAATACCTAGTATGACCAATAACTTAGGATTTAGGTATTAGTCATAAATAGTATATTTATTATTCATGTTATACAAGTTGTGCATAACAATACAAGTCAATATTTTTAATGCAAGTCATTCATGTTAATACAAGTTGTTCATAGTATACTTCCAAAGTATATTGTCATTAACAACACACCAACACCATGCAAAGCCTTGTAAATTACATTTTTCAAGTCAAAGAAGCCTAATCTAGAAATCAATCATGAGAATTAGAAAAGAAATATGAAACATATTAACATTCCAAGAAAAGCAAATTATTTAAATATGCTACTATCATAGTAGAATCTACAAAGTATTTTAATAAAAATTAGATTAAAAAGGAAAAAATCCAAGACCTTTACATGCATAGTTTCACACTTACATGAAACCTTGAGGTTATATTAGGATGATCAAAAGAGGCTTCACTCTTTGAAATGTCTAGAAATTACCAATGGAGATCAAAAGGTGAACCACATATAGCATAAGAATAAATTACTCCTATCATTTTGAATATCATTTTAAATTTATGCTAAAAAAGCACTATGTATTAAGTATATGCTCAGAAAAGAAAGAAATAAATCAGATTTCATGCATCAAATAAGTTATGTTGAAATCATTTGCACTTTATTCATGCACCTATTGAGAGGTGGATCCTTTAAGAAAAGTACTCTTAAAATCCTTAAAAAAAGGTAACTCTAGAAATGATAACAATGGAAATATTAGAGTTAATTGCCGTTGGAAGAATTAATTCCATTCAAAATGATATAACAACTTCATTAAGAAGATGTAAGCAAGTCAGACTGGTGAAGTCTATATCCAAACTGAAGTCTTGGTTGCAAACATTGAACAAAAGAAGCTCATGAACAAATATTTAATCTCGGAATTATATAACCATTAAATGGTTGTGGATATTCCAACCTTGCACTTAATATAATCAAAAATAGGAAGCTCCAACCAAACCTAAACCAAGAAATCAAATGGGAAAAAGAATCAAAATACTCTTCAATCATGCAATTCAATAAATACTCTAGCATATAAAATTTTTAAAGCTAAAACCACTAATTTTTCTAGAAAATTTAATGCAGAAATTGAATATATATGATGAATTTTTAATTCTCTAGCATATAAACTTTATAATTTTTCTTAATATTTTTAGAATTATTTTAATTAATGCATGTTCGGCAAGTTTCAATGAAATTATCATGTTCGGCATAGTTCATTCAAATGCTATATTCCAATCAAGTATTTTTTTTTCCCAATGAAACTATATGTTATTTTCATTTATTTTATTATTTAAATTTCTACGTGACATCATATATATTAAAATAAAAAAGCCACTATGTTTTCATCTTGCAATTCTGTTTCCATCTTGTGGTGGTGTCTTGGATTTTATTCAATGTTGAAAAGAAGAGAGTTTGGGAGTCTGTCATGTCATGAGATAGAGATGCATGGTATACATGGAAGATCTCTCACTAAATAGAAATCACAACGTGCAAAGAATGTAGTTAATCTCAATCAAAACTCATTATAAAACCAATATCATAACTCAATACATAAGATAAATCCTAGGGTTATTAATGCCTAAATACCTAAAGTATTTAGTTTCCCATAATAGAGAAATACAAATCAACACAAAAAGAAGAATAATAGCTCAAATAAAATATAGAAACTCATTCTATCTTCGCTATCATATAGAAACTCTCTTGGGAACTTCCTTGAGCCTTAAATCTTGGCGTGGAACTCTCCCCAAGACCGGCAATGAGAGTCTAGATATCTTCTTTGAAACCTCACCAAAAATCTATCCCAAAAGCTCTCTCAAAAACTTAACTTTGCCCTTTTTATAATTGAGAATTATGGAGGGACGTAGAATATTCAAGGCTTCACATAGCCATGTGGCAGGACATGTAGATTCATATGACCATGATTCATGTGCCTCCCTATCTTCTTGGAATTGCTCCAAGAATTCTTTAATCTTCAAGGATTCACATATTCTTGTACATGGCAGTGTGTTTGGACATGTGTCCTGCTGGAAAATTCATAATTTATGAAAAATTCTCCAAAACACCTTGAATTAATCCCTTGCGCTCCTTGTGTCCTTTTAATGGCTTGAGTACAAAATAATACCAAATTAAGTATCAATTGGAATAAATTTCATTAAAACCATATGCAAAGTGTTTCGGATAACAATACAAAAATATGTGCATTCAAGCACTTATCACCAACATGGTCGTGCTCTTGGTCTTGTATCTCTCAAGATGGCTAATTAATCCGTGGGGTCAAGATTAGTGACAAGGTCCTACACAACCATTAATACGACCATGTATCTACCCATGTAACTGTTTGGAACTTCAATTCTTGATCAAAATATCCTCCAATTACTCTGGACTCACTTCTTTTTCTCTAACCAAGTAAATTATGGCATGAGTACAAAATAGAATAAAATTGAGTATCTAAAAAGATATATAATTATCTAAAACTACTAGCAAAGAAGTTCAAATAATGATCTAAAAATATATATAATCAAGCACTTATCAACAACTCTATGAAAGATTGAAGATTTAATACCTTATAGTAAAATAAAGACATAACCACTAGAAAATTGTAATTCCTCCAAAAGGCATTTTGCAATTACAAGATTTAAAAATGTCAATAAGTATAACTATATAATATTTAGAATAAGTTCTTAGCTGAAATTGTGTGGAGAAAAAAAGTTACTGATGAGGATATGTTAGAAAAAACATTCTATCATGCCTTGATCCACTGTCGAGCATGCCATAATTGCCTCAATATTCCAAAGTAGCAAGATGTACACCCACCTAACTTTGAGTAACTCTAAGCTTGTTGAATATAGTTATCTCAAACAAAATACACTCATATATTTAATACAAATGAGCAAAAAATCATATTAAAAACACATAAAGTCAAAAAGGTCAAAAATAGTACAGTTATACAAAAAGAAAATCATGAGTTACACATTAGTGGATCCATTCTAAAATAATACTAGTCACATAACAAAAATTAGACCTAAATATTAACTGAGATGATTTTAAGAAGTTTGACTGAGACCAACACAACAACCTAATAAGCAGTAGAGCAATGAGTCACTACCTAGAAAAATAACATAAAAGAGATGATAAGTAACACAACTACTTAATGAGTGGATAATGCAATTTCCAAACAGGTGAGCAAGGGATTTAATCTCAATAAAATTCCTGATTCACACTTTCAGTATTTAACTCACAATAGGAAACATTTTTAAAGCAAGGTAATAAGTACAATAAATAAACTTAAATATAGAATTTAGCAAGAATAATATTCAAGGCCCACATTAAAACCAACATGAAAGGCTTGCTAAGGAATTATTCCCGACACTACCAGTGTCCATAGCTAAGTCTAGGATCACTAGGGCTATGTTATACATTTTGAAATAAAATGAAATCAAGCCTACCTTGGCATTACCCTTTGAGTCTGCTCGTGTGGTAAGTCACAGTGTCTTAGTATCAGTGGGGGTACCCTTCCACTCACAATAATATTCTCTATGTGTCTCTTGATTGGATAAATCATGATCAAGTCAACCATGCCACTTTTCAATAGACCGGGCCATGGAGACTACTGCTACAGTAGCCAAGTCATAGACTCGTTGTCACCAAATATCAAAACTTTACACAATGGTATTTTCCCCATGTACAACACATATCGTAGACATCAATCATTTCATATCAAGTCATAAGATCATGTTTGAAATTCAAGTTTTGCTTTCAACAAGCATAACCCATTTTAAAACTTTCCACAAGCTCTAAACCATGTTTAAGTGTGTGTGTGTGTGTATATAGTAAAGTTATTATAAACAATTGTGGAGAATATATATATATAAGTCAAATTATAAGATCCTTATGTGACCAATATAATAACATACCAAAGTCAATTATGAAAGCTAAATAATATAGGTCATAAAATATCACAAAATTAGAGCTAAAACCATAATAAAATTGAAAGTAAAATCTTTTTAAAACAAGATTTTCCTTATTGGAATTATGTAACTTAAATCATCCACTCACTTTACTAGGCAGATAGATTTAAAAGATGAGTCAAAGTTACTTCTCTACTAGATCTTTGCCCTTGGTTGATGTTTCACTATCTATAGGATTCAATTCATGTCACTGTCTATGGGATTCAACTCATTATGAACTCAACTAGAGAAGCATGAATGGAAGAGTAACATGCACAATTCTAGTCCTATATGTTTGCATGAGATATTAGGGTCTAATTTAGCTTGAAGCAGATTCCAATTGACTCAAACTAGATTCAAATGAACTTGAACAGGACCACATTAGAAATTTAAAGAATTTCATTGGTTCTATAGTATTTTACAATACCAGACCCTAATAGCCATAGTAATGGCCTGCTACTATAGTAGTCTCTCCCATATTCCTTGAGGACTAAAAATTTCAAAGAGTTACATGGCCTTGAACATGCCCATGTTGAAGGTTGTGTTCACCGTAAGAGATTGATAAAGAGATACGCAGACATCAACACACCCTTGTTTCCCGTAGGGGACTTATAGAGAGATGCACAAGCATCATCATGCTGGCGGTGATGGCTATGTTTCTTGTAGGAGACTTACAAATAGATACACTAGCATTAACACACTTGTGGTGATGGCCCCGTTTCATACTAGAGACTTACAGAGAGATACATAGGCATTAATACAACCGTGTTGACTAGAAAATAACACAATCAATTCAATCATAAAAGCCAATAAGGAAATAATGAAGCTATAGAGGTATAATCCTATGAATCAATAAGAATTTCAACAATCGTAATAAAGAAAACCTCAAATCTACACAAAAGGAGCATCATATTGGACAACAATAGAAAGAAATATTCAAATTATAACACCTGAGTCTCTAGATACAAGGTTTAACCACAATATACTTCTAATACCCTGCTCCAAATCATAAAGGAACCAAGATGAAGATCATACCTTGAGTTTGCGAGGAAAGAAAGGAAATAGATAAAACTCCGATGAAGATATAGGAAAGGTAAAGGAAAAAATTGGTTGAAGGAGAAAGTGAGAGCTTTTAGGATATAATGACAAAAGATTTTAAATTATTTATTGCTGAGTTTAACAAAATGCCCCTTTACTATCTGACATGACCTTTTGCGTGTGTACCGCAAGTGCACGGCCTTGTCGAAGTAATAAAATTACCCCGGTGAGTGGGTAGTCGAATCCACAGGGAATAGGGATTAAAAATATGAGAAATTGCTATTCAGTCGTACGATATATGAGAGAACAATAATCGGAGTGATAAGTGGATTTATGGAAATTAGAATAAAAGCAAGGGAAATGAATAGAAAGATGAAAGAAAGAAAAGTGCAAGTAAAGAGTAAAAGAGAGAGACTAGCAATGAATGAAAATAGGGTATCCGGACAAGTTACCTCTAGGACTTATGCTTCTAGTGCAACACTATGCTATTATATTTTCCTATTGATGTTAATTGAGTCGAGAAAAATCCGTAAACACACGGTCCCAAACCTAAGGTCAACCGTGACTAACCCCAGCACTATGTCCCGGCAATAGGATTCACGTCAACCCTTCACTCTGTTGATTGCTCAACTAAGCCCCAGGGGAGTATTTCTACCTAAGCCTAACACTACGTGAAATTGCTTTAAGTTCTAGGGACTCCTAGTGATAAAACCTGTTCCTATGTGTAGTAGTTCTAACCCTTTGGTCCAGGTGGAAGAACCCTAGTCTAAATTAAGCCCTAGTGCATAGGATTCAGGTCACCCCAAAGCCTTGGGGGAGTATGTCTACCTAGCACTTCACTCTATTTCGACCGCTAATAAATCAAGGAATCGGAGGTAGGGAGAAATCACATCGGAAGGGAAAGGGGTACGGTGCTACCTCACAACTCTCCCTCTCAACCCTCTTCAATTTTAAGTAGTCTAATCCTATAGGAGTTGTCACACCTCCAAAGGATAACCTAGATTGTTCTCAATCCTTAGTGTCACGGCTAAGAGAAAACAATAGCAAAAGATAATTAAAATCAAAACTCGAATTTATTCATCAAAATTGGAAAAGCATAATAACTTTGTCATAGAAACATAATTATCCTAGATTTTTACAAGTCCGAATACCCACGAGGGGTTTAGCTCCTCATGGAGCTATACATGTTCATCAATTTATGAAAGAAAGCACAAACTAAAGACATCAATGAAAACCCCCCTCGCGTATGGTGTGGCCGTGGTCTTGTGCGGCCGTCGAACGTCGGTGACGATGCCGATGGCGTGCTCCAATCCTCCACAAAATCCTCTTCGAAGCCCTAGCCGCACCCTCCAGAAGTTGAGAAGAAAGATAGGTCAAAAGATGCCCAAAAAGTCTCCAAATCGGGCTTTAAAGAGGCTGAGTGCGGCTTTAATTTTGAACTTATCGGGGCTTCACACGGCCGTGTGGAATTTCCACACGCCCGTGTGAAGCTTCTTTCTTTCCTGAAAAATTACTTCACACGGCCGTGTGGAATTTCCACACGCCTGTGTGAAGTCTCTGGCTTGCTGGAAAATATTTCACACGGCCGTGTGTTAATTCCACACGCCAGTGTGAACTCTCTGTACTCCCGATCTTCGGCAGAAAATGCACAGTAAATTGCTACAGTAACAAGTTACATTGCTGCTACAGTACCTTGCCGAAATGCTTCCGAATACATTGTTCTTCACCGAGGCCATTGAATTGGGCACACAATCAATGGTAGATCGTGTCGATTGCTTCAAGTCTTCTCTTTGGTAGAGTTCTCCTAAGCTACACAAGTCGGACTTGTTGTGAATGTGACTGCCTTTGTGCCCCTCCAAAAGGAGGTTGGCACACACTCACAAGTCCGGGCTTGTGCCTTGTCCTTGTTTGGTCCGAAAACTCCCCAACAACGGCGAACACGATCTAATTTCGTTCCTATTCTCCAAATTAGCTCCATAAACCTACAATGCGTAAAAGTAAGCAAATGCACACTATTTAGTGATAAAATCTGATTAAATTAATGCTTATTGCAAGATAATAATGCTTCGCATCATTACTACACGAGCACTCATCACTCTCTCAAGTATTACACCTATTTCACTAACCTAAAACTCTCTATTAAAAAGGCTTTGATTCGAGTGTTTCTACTAGACCATAATAATATAGACATGTTGTTCCAATTTAAAACCCCTTTCCAAATTGTTTAGCATAAAGAAAATTTTTTTTTGCACTTCAACACTTAAAATTACCAAAATGACCCTATGGCTAAGTCTAAACTAGAGGCTAAGTATTACACATTCTCTACATTTCATGCATCCAATGTGCTTTGGTACTAGCAATATCTTGAAAAGGGTTTCAAAAAATATTCTAAGTTGATTTCTTGTCTCCTTATAATTAATCAAAATAATGAGCTGTTAATGAAAAATTATGAGTCTTGTCCAACTAATTCTACTCCATTCATTGAAGTAAATATAGTAACACACAATAGCTATAATTATGGACAAACTCATGGATGTGAATATGGATGTGGTCGTTGGTCATGTTCATGTCATTCCAAGAACTCATCTCCCTATCGAAAGTGGAAAAATAATGAAGAGCAAAAAAAGAAAAAAGAAAGAAGTGGGTAAAATTGCAAATGTGTGGAGAATTTATGCTATTGTTGTTGTGGTAAAGGTCGTTGGTCGCACACATATTGTATCCCAAAACATCTTGTTGATCATTTCCATGAATCATTGAAAAATAAAGACAAAAAGATTGAGACGATTTTTTCTTAAAAAGATGATCTCAATCATAGCCATATTGATGTTACTTATTTTAACGTTGTTGATTGCTTTATTGATCTCGAGAGAAAAATGTTATTAAAATTAATATCGAGCATGTTTCTTTTACTTGGCAAAAAAAAAAAATTTACTTAAGTTATTTCTTATATTCTTAGAATTTTTCTAGTGTTGTTGTTATATATTGTTATGTTTCAATCAAGAATGAGTATCTATTTGGTTAACAACAATGTTAGTAATAAAGATCTTCTTGTCGAATTTAAGAAGCTAGTTGAATAAAATGCAAGCAATAGGCCAAAGAAAACAGACATTGTGAAAGAAGAAATGATAAGCGCTTGAGTGAACATATTTCTTCATATGTCTTACATGCATGAGCATCTCTTTTATTAGGTTTTATGTCCCATAAATTGTATTTGGTGTTCTTTTACGCAAATAGGGTTGTGAAAGCATAAAGAGAGAAAAGAAAGTAAAGATGGATCATGAAGGCACATTTTGGGATCAAGACACACACTGTGTTCAGATGCATGGGATTGTGTGCCAACTTCTAACGGAGTTCAAGTAATTCATGAGTCAGAAGGGTACAATGGCAGTCACATCTTCATGCTCCAATTTGTGTGAAGAATTCAAGAGCCTTCCCAATAGTTTTTAGTCGACAAGAAGCCACGTGACCTACCACATGAACGTGTGTCCGGCCGTGTGGCTCCGAATTATTTTGCTAATCTCTCTTATATTTCTTTAAACATTTTCATTTGTCTTGCCCCCTCAACTTTTCATTATTTTAATCATTAATCTTTTTCCTTTTTTTCTTATATTTGTTCTTTCTTATATTTCTCTCTTATATCATTTTGGTTTTAAACATTTTGGGGTTTGTTTTCTTTTCAAAATCGAATGCCATAAACCATCTTAAACTTCTCCATCATTATAGGAATACTGAATCATCAAAATTTCTCTGATGTGACTGAGTAATTTAATATTTATATTTTATTAGAATTTGAAGTCTATCTAATAAAAATTAAAATATGATTACCTATCCTAATTAAGGATTAAAATTCTATACCTACTTATTTTAGTATAATTCAAACTCTAAGTTATCTAGTAGAATGATCAAAGATATGATGTGATGAACTAATGCATGAGTAATTGAAGGGAAGTCTCAATTAATGAAAGTGAGGATTCGGGAAAATCTCCCCCTTAGGATTCAAACATTAAGCACAAAATTCACAAAGTGTTCCTAAACCGAGTTAGTTAACTCATGGAAATCCAAAAGTAAATTGATCCTTGCCTCCAGATCACCGATCCTAGTCCTTTATGAGGTCCCAGTGAAGACTTTCTCTCAACACCTCACTGTTGTGTATGACTCATATACACAAGTAAACGAGCAGATGCAAAAACAGAGTAGAGTGGCTCAACAGCATCTGTCCTAGTGGAGGAGCATCAGTTTGATAGGTTTGGGGTGCGGGGGAAAAGCCCCCTTGGTAGGATACAAGGGTAATTTGTATCTAGTTAGGATTATGATTTATTAATCTTGTAAATTATATCTGGATAGGATTTGTAACCGGATATGTTTAGGATCTTGATAGGGTTAGGATCCAGATAAGCTTAGGTTTTACTTATAAATTCATGTAACTCTGGTCTTTTGTCTCTACCATAAGGAGAGAGACAAGTGAATAAGAAGAATACGGCCACTCCACTCCCAAGGATGTAGGCACATTGCCGAACTTTGTAAATCTTGTGTGTTTGTGATTGTCTTATTGTTTTCTTAATTTTTCCTTGCGGATTCTCTATTTTTCTAACAAGTGCTATCAGAGCGAGGTTTCACTGGCAAGATGAACTCCATTACAAAATCAATGTGGAAAGGTTCGAGGATGTTGAAAGGATTGGAAAAGACAAAGCCTCAAGGTTTTGAAGATCAAGTCTGGTTGGATTTACAAACAAGAGTGGCTGCACTTATTTGGTTGTGTTTTGCAGATGATGTTATGTACCACGTCATGGATCTCTCATCTCTGATGGAGGTCTAGAGGAAATTGGAGAGTCGATATATGTCAAAGTCTCTGACAAATAAGTTGTATCTGAAGCAGAAACTGTACGACCTGAAGATGCAGGAGGGTGCAGATATAGTACAACATATCAATTTCTTCAATCACATAGTCAGTAATTTACAGAGAATGGAGGTCAGGATTGAGGATTAAGACAAAGCTAAGATTTTGTTGTGTGCTTTGCTATCTTCATATGAGTATCTGGTGACTACACTCACATGGGGGAAAGATAAGCTCAAAGTATATGAGATCACTACGGCGTTGTTGGCCCACAATCAGCAGAAGCAAAATAATGCTGAAGGTTCTCAGACGGAACTACTGTATGTAAAAGTAAACTAGGAAATTAGAAGAAGGCAAGGGAAATATGGTTTTAGCAAAAGGAATCCCAGATTCAAAAGATCAGTTCAATATTATAAGTGCCAATAGATGGGGCATATTAGAAAGGACTATCCAAATAAGAAGCAAGGAACAGTGATTCATCATAGTTTTCTAATGTGGTCCAGAAAGGTGATTCAGATTGTAGTGATGGGGATCTGCTTTTAGTTTCATCATGTTAAACCTTAGGTTCATGGATTTTGGATACAAGATGTTCATTTCACATAACATTGAACAAGGACTGGTTTGATTCATACAAATCAGGAGATTTTAGTTTTGTCTACATGGGCAATGATAAAGCATGTGCTATTACTAGAAAGGGACAGATCAAGATTTGGATGCATAATGGTGTTGTTCGGACTTTGTGTGATTTCTCTGGGTACTTTGCATGGAAACGGTTTTGGCTATCAAACCAAAAAAGATTGCATAAAAGTGAGTAAGGATGGTTTGATAGTGATGAAAGGGTAAAGAAGTGCAGGAAATATCTACAAGTTGATGGGAAATATAGTTGTAGGTGGAGTTGCAGTTGCAGTTACAAAATCAGATCAAGGTAATCACTACAGGGAAGTTCACGCATTGCTTGTACTTGACCAATGTCTCCATTGCTAAGGAGACATGGCACTCAACCTATCTGGATGATGAGGATCTCCCTAATTTATATCTTCATGGGCATATTCATCAAGGTGGAGATTGTTGTATATGACTCATATACACAGGTAAACGAGAAAATATGGGAATAGAGTGGAGTGGCATGATAGCATCTATCCTATTGGGAGAGCATCAGTTTGATAGATTGGGGGTGCGGGGGAAACGCCCCATGGTAGGATACATGGGTAATTTGTATCTAGTTATGATTATGATTTGGTAATCTTGTAAATTGTATCCGGATATGTTTAGGATCTACAAATATTTAGGATCTAGATAGGGTTAGGATCTGGATAACTTTGTATGCGGATAAGCTAAAAACCTATAAATTCATGTAATTTTGGTCTTTTGTCTTTACCGTGAGGAGAGAGACAAGTGAATAAGAAGAATACGGCCGCTCCACTCCCGAGGATGTAGGCACATTGTCAAATCTCATAAATCTTGTGTGTTTGTGATTGTCTTATTGCTTTCTTGTTTTTTCCTTGCGGATTCTCTATTTTCCTAACACTCACACCACATACAACTGCATAGCACTCTAGGGATTCCAAAAGGTATATCTGATTCCTAAGAATAGACCTAACCCTACTTCTAGGTGAAAAGTCCCTAACCCCCTACGAGGTCTCAGCAGAAAATTCTCTTAACACCTCACATGACATATGGTTGCTTAGAGCTTAGGAATACAAAGATAGGATACATCAATCAGAAGCAAAAGGAGACACTCCACTATCTCATGACTCACTCTCTCAACCCTCTTCAATCTTGAGATTTTAAACCTAATGGAGACCTCTCTCTCACCAAGGTGAATAAATCAAGCAAACCAATCAATTAATAGATCAACAAAAAAAATTACACAAATCCCAAGCTAAACATTTCCTCTTTTTTTCTTCACTTGAGAAAGCTTAAACCTAACAAGAGTTAGTTAGATCAACTAGATTAGCTAATGATTGAAGGCAAGACATTAGAAGAGCATTATTTCCCTTTCCCTCCAAACTACCACCGTGTCCAATTACTGTCATTGCGGCTTATGTTGCCCATAAATTTAGGCTTCATTTCCTTTCTCGTGAGCATATGGCTAATAACCATCAAAATTGGTTCATTACTAGCAATATACCTTTGGTCCGTCTCTAGATATCTTTTTCCTCCTGGCCAAGAGCAATAGCTCCATCATCTCCGAACACCAATATACAGTGGTGGAACTATAAACAAAATTTAGCGGTGCTAAATTTAAATTTATAAATTTATAAATATTAAGTAACTTTATTAATTCAAACTTGAGATAATAATAATCAATAATTCAAAAATAAAATATACATCCTTCTAAAAAATTTGGTTTATATGTAAAAAAACCTATCATATCTACATAATCAGCAAATAATTCAACTAATAGTTAAACATTAAATTGACAAATAATACAATTAAAAAAACAACCTAGCACAAATTTACAATCTAAATTCATTTATGCGATAATTATTTAACAAATAGTCTACAAATAATCAATTTTCCATAGCAATTAATCACAACAAAGATCTAACAGTTTTTACAATAATTTTCATAACAAATAATAAACAAATATTAAAAAAATATCCATTAATTATTTAATAAATATCAAATATTTTTATACAACCAAAAATCACACAAAAATTAAACAAATTAAATTAGATATAAAAAAAATTGAAAAAAAATACATAATAAGTCCCTACAATGAAAGATAAAATATAAACTCGCAATAGATTATGCAAAGAGAAAAATCTTACAAACTGCAATGATTTTTTTTAAAGAGATTTTGAGATAGCAATTGTATTTTTTTATAGTTTTATTTTTATTTATATTTATTATTATTATTATTCAAATTAATATCCTAAAAAATTGATAATAATGTATTGATAAGTTCAATAAAAAATATATCTAAATATAAAATTTTAAAACAAAAATATTTGAAGCTCCATATTTAGTTAGCCATATAATTTATTATTGTCACCCAATATCAATTTTATTTAATATAATAATCTTATTTTTTTAATTTATTTTAAATACTGTGGGTAGAATTTTGAAAAAATAAATAAATAATATCACTTTCCATACAAATTATAATTATTAATATTTTAATAATATATATTCAAGTTCAAGGGAGTGCTTGAACACACCCTTGCCCCCTCTAGATCCGCCTATGCCAATATATGAGAGTAGCCATTGTTCTCTTCTTGTTCCCATCAACATGCTATGCACCATTGTAATCATCCAAATTGGCGAGAAACTGCCATAAATTTCTTTTTTCCCTTGCAATATCTTAGTTGAGGGATACTCGAAAGTTTTGGAATATCTATCTATTTTTTTTATCTCCAAACACATATCCTTTAAAAACATTCCAAAAATATCTTAGTTCCTTATGAAAGTTGTTGGAAAATAAACTTAGATATTTTTAGAAATAAAAATGAAGAGTTTTGGAGTTATGAATATGAAGAGCTTTAGGAGTTACGATTTTAATTATGGTTTAAATATGGGAGTTATAAGTTTGGCATTTGAAAAGTTTTGATAGAGCCTTTATAAAGAGATAAATTCATTATGTTTTGTGAGAGGTTAAGAGTAAATAAAAAATGATTCAATATATTTTACTTTGAATAAAGTTCTTCACCTTCTTAGTATCTTCTTGAGGTAATTGTGCCAACCATCACTTTCAATAAGTGGTATCAAAGCAGTAGCTCAATCTAGGAAATCAAAGATAGGTAATCTCTTCATTGTTTATTTGCAGGAAGATACAAAACCTATGTGGGAAAGGATATTTGCTGCTGGTAGCACTGTTAAATGAAAGTGCTGTGGATTTTCATGTTGGGTGAACATAAAAAAATAAAAATAAATAAATAAACTGACCAAATTAGAAAGTAAAAGTTGCGAGGTAAGCTCCATGGAGAAGGAAGACATTAGATGTCATCAAAGCATTGCAAAACCCAAAAGAACAAGTTGAGAAATTGAGACTGGAGAACTATTCTTGTGCTAGTACAATTTAAAGTAATGCTTAAGGAGATACTAAAGAATCTAAACCTACTGCCACTGAGGTATGAGTGTGAAAAGCCTAGCCATGATCATTTACCTATTTTGGCAATGGAAATAAGGTTTGAAGATGTGATAAGGCATACACTAAGGAGGCTAAGAATGGTGTTGCAATGCAAGTGATAAGGCATCTAGAAAATTGCTACGATATTATTGTGAAAGATGTGAACAAGAAGTAGTTATTTGAACTTAAACATGATGTTGAAGATCTCAAGGAAGCCAATAAAGACTCGTGGAAATACCTCACTATAGTTAATAAAAAGTTGAATAAGTTGAAGATGAAGATGGAGGAGAGAGAGCCTAATGAAGAATTTGATTCCAGGTTAGCTGATGTCGTTCGTGTTTTTCCAATTGGTTATGGTTGTTGTGTCAGACAACTTAATATAATATTTATGTTTAAGTGGGGATTTTGAAAAATAAATTTAAATATTTTTAGAAATTAAAAATAAAGAGTTTTGGAGTTATAGAATATGAGAGGTTTTAGGAGTTATGGTGTTGATTATGTTTTAAATGTGGCAGTTATGAGTTTGGTATTTGAAAGGTTTATGTTAAAGCATATATAAAAGACTAAGTTAAATGTGTTTTGTAAGAGATGAAGAATAAAAAAATATATATTTCTATACATTTTACTTTAGAATAAAGTTTTTTTCCTTTCTTAGTATCTCCTTAATGTAGTTGTACCTACCTTCGCTTTCAAGAAAGTACTTGACAAGCATTTAACGAACAGCGTTCTCAAACAATCTATTATAAGAGCCACCAAACCACTCCAATGGGTTCATGCAGATGCTTGCAGTCCCTTCAACCCTCCATCACTTGGTAAAAGCTTTTATTTCATTCTATTTATTGATGATTATAACCGAAAGACATGAGCATATTTACTAAAATACAAGTTTGAATTTAGAAATTTTAAAGCTTTGGTTAAGAAAGAAAGTGGCTTTGAGAAATTCTTCTCACCTATTAGTTCTTAAGGCTTTGAGATCAAAGCCTTAAGAACTAATAGGTGAGAAGAATTTCCTTCTAATAAGTTTAACAATTTTTGTGAGTTATATGGAATCAGTCATCCTTTGATAGTCCTTAGATCTCCCTAACAAAATGGAGTAGCTAAGAGAAAGAATCGAACAATTCTCAATATGGTGAGAACCATGTCGAAAAGCAAGAACATGTCTGAAATTGTATGTGCAGTTTATCTCTCAAATCGCAGTACAACAAGAAGCTTGTAGGATGTCACACCTCAAGAAGCATGGAATCTATGTCAAGATTTGGACCTCTAGGATATCGCAACCTTGATGAAATCTATGAAAACATTAACTTAATGTGTTTATTTGCAAATGTTGAACCTTTAAATTTTGTAGAAGCTAGTAAAGACAATAGCTATATTCAAGCTATGGTAAGAAAATCAAGCCATTGAAAAGAATGACACTGATTCAAAATTTGTGAAATCTCTTGATCAAGTTAGTAATATTTTTATTAAGCCCCTCAAGTATGATGTTTTTTAGAAATTGATAATGGTGCATGGATTTATAAAAAATAAAGTTTACAAAAGGGTGTTGAAAGTACTTGACTTCTTGAATTATACAAATACATTAAATTTGAATGAGAATTTGAAGGGTCAAATTAATGCTCACGAGTTACAGAATGTGAAAGCTCATAAGTCACAGAATATTAAGAGTTTTTGAATTACAGAATATGAAAGGTTTTTGGAGTTATAAAATTTTAAAAGGTAGGATTTATGGTTTTAATTATGGTTTAAATGAGAGTTATGAGTTTGGTATTTGAAAGATTTTTTTTTAGAGCCTATATAAAGGGTAAAGTTTGTTGTAAGAGGAAAAGAATAAATAAAAGGTATTTCTATATATTTTCCTTTAGAATAAAGTTCTTCCGCTTCCTAATATCTCCTTGAGGTAGTCATGCCCACCATCGCTTCAAACATAAAGGAGAAAGCCCATTACAAAGTCATGTTCTTGATCCTTTCCCCATGTTTCATCACCTTTGATCTTCTCCTTTCAATTGGGAGCCACTTGTTGACCCATTTGTGTGACCTCGCAATGTCTAAGGCCGTCTTATCTATAAGATCACAAGCCATCATGCAAGTAACACAACCACCAATCTTCTCATCTTCTTCTCAAGTCCAACACCAGTTTGGAGTTGCTCCTTACAGCTGAACATTACGTCATGTAATTAATGGTTCTCTTTCTTTTTGACCAATCCAGACTGATAAAATATATATAATCAAAATTAAAAAAACAAAACTCCATTCTAACAATCACCAAGTCTAAAAGACTTACAATGTATAAATTGTTAGGTAATATCGCAAAAATTAAATAACATCATCAAAAGCATGCGAAGGCAATAATAAATTTGTGATATGTTCTAATTATTTTAATGAACACCGTAATGTAATTAAAAGTCCTATAAAATTACCTTTTAATGTTTGAAAGCCTTTTCTTTGATGTGCCAAATTTGTTCCTCGGATTGTCGTAGATCTCTTAGTGCTGAATGAAAATCCCATGCCTCTAGATCACTTGCAGGAATTAAAATCAATCTCCTCCTTTTCTCCAAATAGCTGCTAGGGTTAGAGAGGAAGAGCAAAAGAGCTTGGGAATTTTTCTCACTAGAGAATTAATTGATTGCCTCTAGGGTTAGAGATGAGTCATATTTATAGAGCCTTTATAAAACATGATAAACATTATTCAATTATGAAGTCCTATTCAAAATATGAACCTTCATAATATGATAAACATTATCATAGAAGTTCTATTATAAATATGAGTACTAATATAACTAAAACCACTTTTGTCTTCAAGGCCGTATAATTTTAATTAACTATTCTACTCCACCAAATTTAAATCAAAATTTAAACTTAAGATAAAAACCCTAGACCAATTTACAGTTTCACTTATCCCATGAAGTAAAATTGTAAATTGATAATTTTACCCCTGCACTCAAAACGAGACTGATTCTTTATCCCTTTAAGCATGACTTCCTAGGTTTATTCCAATTGGAAATGGAAGAATACCAAAGGACATGGGTGACACCTAGCCAGCCCCGTGGCCACACATCGTAACCTAATTGAATACAAATGAGTAGATCATTATGAACCTTTCTGATTATGATTACCATATATGCATAAACTCTTCGTTTTTGTATCCCAATCCAGTGAGATTCATGGTAATTGTCAAACTCACTAAACTCAATCATATGCTAATAATTATAGTAGAGTAAGATTACCAAACTACCTTTCGTGTATCACACAATTAGTTTAGCTGCCTTAGACAAGGTCTTCTAATCTCACATACTTATAATTATATAGGATACTAACTCGTTTACTTCCGAGAGAATGAATTTCTTCTTGGTGATCACTTACAACTACTACTTGCTCGACATAGTCACACTTTGAGGTCAGCTTATCAAAAGGTAAAGTGAGCCTAACACTCTAGTAACAAACTAGATGTCACAAGCACATTGTGATCTGATAGCTAACCCGCAAGTGTACGTGGTCGCCAAGTAATACCTAGTGCAAAAGCACCAAGATCGTATTCCACGGGGCTAAGGGTCTACTATTACTCCTTCATCACCTATTTTCTAACCTAACATCTCAACATGGTTTTGGTACTCTAATTAAAGCAAGAAACAAGAACAATATGTAAGAACAACTTAAAGACAAACGCAATGGTTGCAAGTGCTACAATAATGTGTAAAGGCCTATGGATGTGGATCCCCTTGAGGGGTCATCATGAGACATGGATGAACATTAAAAAAAGATAGTTCGGGTGATTTAGACCGAAGGATCTCAAGATTAGATCAACCCCAATTTCTCGGCGATTGAACCCTAATCCCATACGAATACCTAGTGGAATTTCTTCCTAACCGGTATTCCTACGATTGCATTAAGTACAAGGAGATCCCAATATAAGGGTACCCTAAACCCTAGTTTACCCTTATAGATCGGAGGGCTATTGATACCCAATTTCTCGGCAATACCAATACAAGAAACCCCTTTTTGTTCATGAACGATCTAGTACACGCGAGTAGGTCACGTCTACGTGTACAACTCAATAAAGAGCTATGGATTTCTCCTTCAAGAAGCTCTAGGCATGAAATACAATGAACAAAATCATAAATCAACCCAAACATAGTATTAAGTTCTAATCATCCAAGATACATGATAAACCCCCCCCCCCCCCCCAAGGTTCACCGACATCCGGTGGCCTTGGGGGTCTAGTGTGCCATCATCCAAATAACAACAACAAAGTATGATAAATCACTCAAAAAGCACATAAATGACACTCCCTAGATGAAATAATGAAGGTGAAGGTGGAGATCCGGCCGAATGACGCTTTCCCTCGCCCAAGAGGTTGCCAAATGACGCTTCCCCTCGGCTTGGCACCTTGCTCCCTTGATGGTTAAGCTCTCCCCTTGTTGATGATGCTCTTGCCTACTTCTTTGGCTCCAAATCGTCGTCTTCCAAAAGATATCTTCGTTCTCTCCTTCAATGTGCCGGCCAAAAGTCCTCTTCTTGAGCCCTAGAACTCCCAATTTATACCCCCGAGGCATACGGGCCGTGAAGGGGGCCGTATGGATGTATATTGGATCAAGAAAACCCCAAATCCCGAGCCTCACTAGGTAGTTAACTGGGTAGTTAACTGGGTAGTGAAGCATAGGCAAAAGGTACTGAAAAATCAATACTGGGTCGCAGACTGGGCAGTGAGGATTTATGTTGCGATCTCTGGAGGTGCCTCACGGGGTAGCAGACGGGGTCGTGAGGGTCATGGCAAAAACTTAGAGTTTTCTTGCCCGAAAACCCCCAGCTGCTACAGTAACTGCTACAGTGTTCTCCATGTTCTCCATGGCTCCTACATGCCCTACAAAGGGAATAATACTCGATTAAGCATAAAATGGGCATCAAAATATAGTGAAATACATGCTAAGTGTATAAAATATGTATGCTAAAGTACATACATTTAGACACTTATCATGATCATGATACCTCAGTTTAAAGGTCCACTCATATGATCATAACCAACAATCCCAATCATTGTCTGTCAAAAATTAAAACCCATGTGATTAGATTGTTGCGAGTCATGTTTGAATACACCAATCCCAGCGATGTATTTATGACATATGCTCCCATTATTCTATAGTGTTCAACTAGCACTCTTTGTCAAAGTATATGTCATACAAATCTTTACGAACATTTAACGCCCAATTAAAGATTCTCCAATTTGTGAACTATTTAAGTATATAAGTACTAAACCCTTCTAATACTCTTCTCTTTATCCCACAAAGAGTAGAAGTTTAACTTAATACATATGAACTGTGATGTTCAAAACTAATTAAAATGTCCTCACAAGGTTTATACAAACGTCAAAATAAATGTCTATTTAATAATAATAATAATAATAATAATGTATGATACAAATAAAATGCCCTAATACAAGTATCCTTTTTGGCATTTGAGTCCATAATCCTAACATAAATAAGTAAAGCTAATAAATGAAATCTAAAGTAAGAGAATGTCCAGTAAAATAAAATCTAAACTAGAATATGATATTTTTAATAATCATTTTTACAGCTTTTTAACTTGGAGCAAACAATTCCAACTTTGAGAAAGTTATAAAAATGTGATCAATGAAAGGATGGAATTATAGTAATGACACATGATAGAGGTCTTTTCATGAAGTGAATACACTTGCAGACAGGAGCTTGCATAAGCAAGCAGATAGCGAGCACTCACATTAATGAGAGAATTAGAGGTAGACCGTACAACACCCTCAAAAGTTGAAAAATGTCCCACTTGTTATGCATGTCATACATACATGTATATATATATATATTCATATTTAGGTGTAATACCCAAAATAGTTCCTGTACTTTTCTCTCTCTACCTCTTTAGTCCTTCCACTTTAATTTAAACCTTTTTAATCCGTCAACCCTTTAAATTAATGCAATCAAGTCCCTCCATGCAACCGGAGTTACTTTTGCCGTTCGTTTGTGCTTACATGGCATTTTATCGAATACAATATTAATAAAAAATTAGAAAAATTCTAAATCACTTAAGAGCTCCCACGAATGCCCTCATCATCAACCTCCATCCACTTTCCCCTCCATACACCCTCAACCCCTTAGCCTGGTTCTACTCCTATCCTGAGATCTTGCCGTCCTCATCCACCCTTGCTTCTTCGTCCTCTCAAAACCTCCTCCTCCTTCTCTGTCCTCTCATGAATTCTTTCTTGCTATCACCCTCTGGAGATGATAAAGTTTGAAAGCTTCACACTATTCAAAGGCCCTCACCATCTCCCAAGCAATGCATGTATGCATGCAGACAATCAACATCATAGCAAGCTTTGTCCTCCTTGTAGCAATAGTTAATCTTTTTACTGTTTTAGTTTTCTTCAAACTCTTTGCCAATAATCTTTTATGATGCTATGATGTTGATTGTCACCAGTCACCATCACGTCACCATTCTATGATGATCCTTCAATGTGTTGGAGAACTGGAGCTCTAACAACACTGTTTATTGTTCATGGACTAGTATAACTTGTGATGGTGGCGTGGTCATTGGTTGTAATTTCTTGTTGGTGTCACTTGGAAACAGTGTCTCACCGTCACTCGGTTTGCTTACTCACTTGCAAGTGCTTGACCCCTCTTCACACGATCCCACTGGTTTTTTTCTGGGGTCTTTTTTCAACTTGACTACACTCATTGTTCTTCTTATTTACTTCAATGGTCTCTCTAGAACAATACTAGCAACTCTTGCATATCTCTTGGGTCTTCGAGTTCTTTAACTCAGTGACAACTCGGGTATCATTGGACCCATTCTTGACTCTTTCAGTCATCTTCTCAATCTTACTATGCTTGATTTTGGCTTTTTGTAATCTCACTGGTTTGATTCTGAGTCAACTTGGAAGGCTTTCTTTGCTTCTAAGGTTGGTTCTTTAGCAAAACCAATTTCAAGGAATGATACCGTCGAAAATCAGTGACTACAGTGGTTTTGCTTGCTTTATCTAATAACAACATCTCTAGCAACACCTCACAAAGCTTGGAAGTTTGGCCAACCTACAAGGAAGCAGAGAAGGTTGTGAGAGGGCAGGAAAAAAAAGGGGGGGGGAGGGAGAAGAAGGATGGTGTGGTCTCGGGATGGGAGTAGAACCAAGTTGAGGGTGTGAGAAGGTATGGAGAAGGAAGATGATGGAGGGTGATGGTAAAGGCATTCGCGGGAGCTCAATGACTTAAATTTTTTTCTTAATATTATATTCTGTAAAATGCCATAGTTATTTAGATTTTTTTATTAATATTATATTCTATAAAATTCCACATCAACACAAATAAACATTAAATTTCCTTTGTCCTTTCAAACAAAGTCCTTTTTATTTGGAAACTTATTTATCTTTGATTGCTCTGTTCATTCTATTTGAACTCTCTCAAACAAATTTTGTTGCTTTCACATTTCGGTCAAATCAAAATTTTTCAATATACAAAAGCCATTGGGACGACCATTTCAAATTTTTTTTTAAAATTTGAAAAGAAAATAAAACCTTGTGGTTTCATAGATTTGCAAAATAAAGATAGTTTTTTTTTCGTTTCAAAGATATGCGATTACTCCAGCTAACAAAAAAGAGAAAAACCTTTAACGGTGTTAAATTTTTCTAATTTGGTAAGGGCAAAATCATCAATTCATTAAAAAAATCCTCCACGTGGCATAAAAAAACATGATTTCTTTTGTTTTTGGAATTTTTTTTAGTGAAATTTTTCTGGGGATTAATAGACAAAAATATATCTTTTTTTTTATCCTATATGGGTTAAATTTTAAATGAATTGATAATTTTTTCCCTTGTGAGTTAACAATGTTAACAGCTCATTAACAAATTTTCTTTTTTCTTTTGTTATTTTTTTATTTTTAATTGGAAAAACTAGATATCCTCGGAACACAAAATAGCTCTATCTCTATTTCGCAAATATGTGAAACGACAAGTTTTGTTTTTAAATTTTTTTAATGAAATGTGGGCAAGCCATCTCAAGATTATGTTACCTTTTTAACATGAACCCGAATGGGTGACCTAACTAGGATATGTTCATAGTTACATTATTTAGAAATTGGAAAAAAGTTAACTCTAGGAAAGATTGTTTTTCTTAATCATATTGGAGATAATCCTTGTTCATGGCATAAGATTGCTATAAGATCTTGTGATGAGTTGAAAAAGCAATTTGGGCACATTGATAAAGTAATGCATAAGCAAAGTTCAGCTCAAATTTTGAATAGTCAGCTACAAATGAATACAGCTATTGATGTTATTCAATAGTTTGTATTTCAAGCTTGTGCTTTTAGAGATCATGATGAAACACTTGATTCAAAGAAGAATGGAAATTCTGTTGAGTTAATTGAACTTATGGCTTCTTACAATGATCAATTTAAGAATGTTGTGTTGGAAAATGTTCTAAAATCAACAAAGTATTTCGCATTCAATTCAAAAGGAGATTTTGCGCATTCTTGCAAATAAGATGTGAAACAAGATTTGGAAAGATATTGGAGATTCAAAAAAAAAATTTTATTGTTGATGAGGCACTTGATGAATCTAAGAAACAAATAGCTCTTATTCTAAGATTTGTTGATAAAAGTGGCATTATTAGGGAGTGTTTCTTTGATATTGCTCATGTTAAAGATGCATCCATATGAGCTCTTAAGAATAAATTTTGTGCTATTATCTCTTGTCTTACTCTTGATGTTTATAAGAATCGTGGTTAAGGTTACGATGGAGCTAGCAACTTGCATGGAAAATGGAAAGGATTCCAAGCATTATTTCTTAATGATTGTCCTTCTACTTATTATGTACATTATTGACCTCATTGATGACAACTGGCTTTAGTTGCTACATCTAGAAGGGTACATTCAATTCATGAGTGTTTCAATAATTTTATTTTCAATATAACTTCTGTAGATGCCTTACATAAATGTCATGAAGAATTGCAAGTTGCTTAAGCAGCTAACATTAATCCCATGCTAATTATTGATGAGCTTGTAACCACAAAAGATGCCAATAATTAGCACTATAAAACAAGTAGGTGATACTCATTGGGGTTCTCATTTTTATTCTATATGCAACCTTATAAGAATATATGATGCTACTTGTTCGGTGCTTCAAAATATTTTAAAAAAAATTATTTACTTATTCTCAAAGAAAGGATGCTAGTGTTGTTTTAATTATGATTCAATCATTTGAATTCATTTTCATTTTTCACTTAACAAAAAAGATCATGACCATTACTGATATAATATACCAAGCGTTGCAACAAAAGTCTCAAGACATTTTGAATGCTATGCATTTGTTTTCAAGTACAAAAATGTCTATTCAAAAATGGAGAGAAGAAGGTTGGAATATGTTGCTTGAGAATGTGTTATCATTTTCTGAAAAGCAAGATTTGAATGTGTTATCATTTTGTGAAAAACATGATTTGTATGCTCAAGGCACGTCGCAACCGCCTCAACGACTTAGGTAGGGACAACCGTCACCCATACCTAAGTTGCCGCAAGGCTTAAGCAAGCCGACTGTACTAGGAACAAAGATACAAGCACATCCTCAAATCCAGTTGCTATGCTAGCAAGCCGACTGTACTAGGAAACTTTTTTTTTTTTTTGTAAAGGGGTGTGTAATGTGATACCTTGCTTCTCACTCTCCTTCCCGTTTACTCTTCTTTGGTAGTTATAAAGGTAACGGGTTTTCACGCCGCTTCTTGGGTTATTTGGGATCATTTGAGTAATTATCAAGCAAGCTTACTCATCTTTGTCTTTTTCTTGAATAAAAGGCATTGTTGTCTTTTACCATATGCTTATTCATTCTAGTCCATGTTTCAAAAGCATGAGGGTAACTTAGTCATTCATTGAATTCCATGGCATTATAGTTGATATGTTGAGGTCGTAGGGGTAAAAGGGTTATTTTCCCCTAAATCCTTATCCTTCACTTTAAATTCATCTTTTCCTTAGAGGCTAAGATTCCTAATTCTTCTCTTTTTCACTCTAATGGCCAACCCTCTCCTAATCATTGTCCAAATTTGTTTGGTTGAATTTATAATATTAGTTTCCATTCATTTCATTAAATTTTTTAAGATATGCATCTCCTTTTGTCTAAATGGGTTTTTTTAGCTCTTAAAATGGTTCTTTAACCCTCATGTCATTCGTTGGAAGCTTGTTTTCAAAGCCTTTGTAATGGTTTGGTTATTTGAAGCTTGTTTGAGTTGTTAATCTTTATATTTCATCATTGCACCCATGGTATTGAGTAGATCTGCCCAAGGGCAGGGCTACCCGCCCAAGCCGAAAAATCGGCCTGAATATTGGAAGGGTTTGGACAAATATATAAGGGCCTGATGACAGGGGTTTGGACAAAAGAAAAAAAGCCCATTTTAAAAATGGACCTGGTTTGGTTCTATTTTTAAAAGCTTAGTCCATGCCCAAATTATAAAATATATTTATTAATTATTTTTGTATATACTTTATATATTTAATGGTTTGAATTGTCGTTAATTATTTATTAATTAGTTTTGTATATACTTATATGATATATATTTATTGTTAATTGCCATTGATTATAATGGTTTAAATTTTAGTTTTTGTGATTGAATAAAGTTGTGCATTTGGTATTTTAATTTTAATGTGTTTTGTAAAATAATATTTAGTCATGTTTACATATTAATATTATTGTTAATTTTTTATAATTTATTTATTATTAGATGCAAAACCTATTTGGCCGAGCCTTGGTTAAAGGTCATCAAATACGAGCTGGTTCTGGCAAAAGTTAAGGGCCGTATTATTGAGTCGGACCAAGGTTGGACAAGCTTGAATTTTAGTAATTATAGACTCAGCCAGGCCCGAACTGGCTCGGCCAAGCCCATGGACAGATCTAGTATTGAGTATCCCTTTTAATTCTTGTATTTTGAGAAAATTTATGTAAAGTTTTGGTATGGACAATAAGAGTATTTAAGAGCTCAAAATGATGCCCAAGTTTTGTTAATTCATGTCTCCTGTAGTTGGCCATAGTAAACAGGAAGGAGAATGAGAGGCAAGGTATCACACCAATACCAACAAAGCCAAATCACTATAGAGCATCACTGACACGACCCCTTGCGTGTATCCCGCAAGTGTACGGGTTTGTCGAAGTAATAAAAGTTACCCCGGTGAGAGGGTAGTCGAATTCACAGGGAATAGGGAGTTAGAATACGAGATTTCACTAATTAAGCTATGCGGAGTAAGGAAAAGCAATAGTAGGATCAATGAGTAAATATAGAATAAAGTAGAATGAAAGACAAGAAATCAAATAGAAAGATGGAAGATGAGAGAGTGCAAGTAGAAGAGAATAGAGAGGATTAGTAATGAATGAAATAGGGCATCCGGACAAGCTACCTCTAGGGTCTATGCTTCTAGTGCAGGACTATGCTATTATACTTTCCTATTGATGTTTAATCGAGTCGAGGATATCCTAAGACTCACGGTCCCAATCTTAAGGACAACCGTGACTAACCCCAATACTATGCCCCGGTATTAGGATTCACGTCACCCTTCACTCTATCGCTCACACGACTAAGCCCCAGGGGAGTATATCTACCTAAACCTCACACTACATGGGATTGCTTTAAGCTCTAGGGATTCCTAATGGTAAAACCTGTTCCTATGTGTAGTTCTAACCCTTTGGTCCAGGTGGAAGAACCCTAGTCTAGATTAAGCCCCAATGCATAGGATTCACTTCAACCCTTCACTCTGTTACTTGCGTAACTAAGCCCCAGGGGAGTTTATCTGCCTAGCACTTCACTCTATTTCGACCGCTAAGGAATCAAGAAAACGGAGGTAGGGAGAAACCATGTCGGAGGGGAAAGGGGTACATCGCTACCTCACAACTCTCCCTCTCAACCCTCTTCAATCTTAAGTAATCTAACCCTAAGGAGTTGTCACACCTCCAAAAGACAACCTAAATTGTTCTCAATCCTAGTGTCACATCTAAGAGAAAACATTAGCAAGATGAAATTAAGATTGAAACTCAATTTTTATTCATCAATAATGGAAAAGCATAATAACAATGTCAAAGAAACATAATAACCCTAGAGTTTACAAGTCCGAATACCCTTAAGGGTTTAGCTCCTCATGGAGCTATACATGTTCATTAATGTATGAAAGAAAGCACAAAATAAGGACATCAATGAAAACCCCCTTGCGTATGGTGTGGCCGTGGTCTTGTGCGGTCGTCGAACGTCGGTGATGATGCCGATGACGCGCGCTAAACCTCCACGAAATCCTCTCCGAAACCCTAGCCGCACTCCCCAAGTTGAAGAGAAAGATAGGTCGAAAGATCCCCAAAAAGGTCTCCAAAATCGCCTTTTATAATGTTGAATCGCGGCTTTAAAATTTGACTTATCGGGGGCTTCACACGGCCGTGTGGAATTAACACACGGGCGTGTGAAGTTTCTGTCTGCTGAAAAATTAATTCACACGGGTGTGTGTTAATTCCACACGCCCGTGTGAATCCTCTGGAATTCTGAATATCGGCCGAAAGTGAACAGTAACTTGCTACAGTGTTTTTGCTACAGCAACAAGCTATAGTGCTGCTATAGTACTCGCCCGAAACGCTCCAGAATCCGTCGTTCTTCATCGAGGCCATTGAATTGGGCACACAATCAATGGTAGATCGTGCCGATTGCTTCAAGTCTCCTTCTTGGTGAAGTTCTCCTAAGCCACACGAGTTAGATTTGTTGTGAATGTGACTGCCTTTGTGCCCCTCCAAAGGAGGTTGGCACACACTCACAAGTCCAAGCTCGTGCCTTGTTCTGTGCTTGGTCCGAAAACTTCCTAACATCGGTGAACACGACCTAATTTCGTTCTTCTTCTCCAATTTAGCTCCACAAACCTTCAATGCACAAGAATACACAAATGCACGCCATTTAGTGATAAAAACTGATAAAAGATATGCTCAATGTAAGATAATAACGCTTCGCGGTACTATAACACAAGCACTTATCAATCACTATCATTTTGGCATATTTAATAAAGTCCTCGGATTTCAATTGCAAGAGATAAATAGTAGACTCAATGTGCAAGCCATGGATCTTTTGACACTTATTATGGCTTTGGATCCAAGGAAAAAGTATAAATCTTTTAATATTGAAAAAATTTTTTCACCTTTACAAATAGGTATTACCCTCTTAATTTTAGTGAGCAAGAGATCTTGAACTTGAAGTTTGAATTAAAGCATTTTGAATATGATATGCAAAATGATGAGAATTGCAAAATCTATCTTACCTGTCACAGTTGTGCATTTTTTAAAAGAGACAAGAAAATTAAAGGCATATTATCTTCTTAACAGATTGATATGACATGGTTTAGCTCTTCCATTTTCTATGACAACTAATGAGCAATACTTTTCTACTAAATAACATCAAAACAAGCTACAAAACAAGATTGAAGATGACTTTCTCTTAAAAACTTTTGTTGTCATCATCGAAAGAGAAATTGCGACATTTAGTTTGGATTCAATTCTTGACGATTTTGTGATGTTAAAAGAGCATCGCTCACAATTTTAGATATGTGAAAATTTTTGTCCCTATTTAATATCTAGTTTTTGTTAGAGTAAATTAACCTACTATTACAACCATTATAGCCTAAAATGTGTGTAACTGATAACTATGTATTATTATCTATATTATTGTGTATATCAGTTACCGTTATCTATAACTATATATATACTTGTAAGGTTGTTCAATAGGATATAAGAAATATTTCCTCTATTTCTGACAATTGCATAAGATTTTAATTATTTATCATTGAACTTTTTGGCACCCTTTCTTTCTCCCTCATGATTTAACGTCAAAATCCGCCAAAAAAGAGAATAATATACAAACCTTGGCTAACAAATTAAAAAAACAAAAAGATGCACAACCTTCACATCACAAAGATGGTAGCTCTTTGCCTTACAATTGAGAGGTTGAGAGATCGGAGAGATCAACTCTCTCTCACAATATTGGTTGAGGTCAGTGGTTTGTCCACCTCGTAATTAAAAAAAAACAATGCACATAAATGAAGGCAATATCAATCTTTTTCATCCAATAAGAAAACAGGAATCGATTAATCCGGCATGGGCTACGTGAGCCCCAAGTAGTTTACCATTAGGTTTCCTAAGATCAAGAATCTTCACTGATAATATGGTAAAATTTAAATAAATAATAAAAAAGAAAAGAAAAGAGAAAAACTCCATCCTAAGAAATGGAATTTTATTGCGCAAGTCTTTGAAAGACTTATATTGGATATAAATAGACAAAATTAATAAATCAATTTTAAGACAACTACTAAATCAAGTCCATGATATCCTATGTGACAAAATCTTAACAACAAGAAAATATTCTAGTAATCATTTCTAACATAAACCAGTGGGTATAGCAGAGTTCCGATCAATCTCCATTAAGTTTATTAAACTAAACATGCAACTATAAACTTTGTTAGTTGTGTCTAACTGAAATGCAGTTAGTTTTAGGGTATCTATCCCCCTAATAATCTTCTATATCTGACTTTGTAACCTAACAGTAGAATAACTTAAGTATGTTTATATTTGAATAATATTTATTGCTATTAAAAATACTAACCTTGATCACTAGAGTGGTTCAATGAGCTTGATTTCCCACCTTGTGGTGACTGTTCTTTATCAAGTCAACCCATACATGATCAATGGTGTTCTCATCTAGGAAATTTAAACATGTTACATAACAATTAATTGTCTTATGCATCACTAACATATTCTGTTAATGTTGTATATTTCTGATTATTACTGATTGTTACTTTATATAACTTCTATATATATATTAAATTTCTACCTATAACAATAAATATACATAGATATGATTGTTATGGAAATATATGCACAAAATAGGAAAAAAAAAATCTGCAACATGAGCCATGAGCCAAACTTAGTCACTGAATGATGATACATGAAGTGCTTAGTTTCTGCAGAAATTCACAAAGAAAAACAGCCAACTTCTTCAGAATATACAGTAACCGGAAACAAATGCAGTGATGCCCATTAATTCTAATGAGTATAGCGTTACACGTTTCACAGAGTTTTAGCCGCTATCGAGCTACATCATTGCTCTAATGAGCAATCAAGTGTTCAAAATATGAAAGTTCAACACCTAAGAATCTAGATCATGATAATTCGCATAACTTATTATCTTCACAAAAACAGTTTTCCACGTTGCAATATTGTTTATATTCCATAAAGAGGACACATTAAATACGTCCCAACTATCCAAACAGCATCCGAGGAACAGCTCTTGTGAACCACGTTGAACACAGGATTCCAAAGCTTGTTCAATTTTAACACTAAAAATACATCTCAGCCAAATTTGTTACTTTATTCTATGAATCGGTTGTTATAGCTCATCTTTGTCAGTTGCCTCTTCACCTCCCATTAGCTCTTCAAGTGAGAATTCATCCTCTTCAAAAATCTGGCCATCCTTTCCGTCCCATGGTTCTGTCTCGACAATGGTAGGTGTAGTTTCTAAGGGAAGGTTCCCTTTGCCACCACGGCCTGCTTCCTTCACAAATTCACTGAAATGAAACATGTACCCCTTTATTAGTTATATGGCAACAAAACATTTTAAAATAAGTATAATAATAACCACACAAACAAAAACAATAAACTAGTAAATACATAAAAGAAGTGCAAATTAAGCCATTAAACTTCTTACATAATTTGGTCAAGCTCAAATGCACTGCGAAGAGGAGCGTATGCGCCTTTCTTCACATTCAATGCTACCAAAGCTGGGTAGCCATAGCCACCAACAGCAACTTGTTTCTCGAGGTCAACTTGCTTCCCAGCAGATGTCCAGACAAAGCTGCAATCAGGCAAATTCAGAACCAGTCATATCACACTATTAATGAAGCACGGTAGCGAATATCTGATGTCCCACAGAAGTTCAAAGCATCATTGTTAACTTCTACTGTTTGATAAAGTAGAAAGACTAATATTAAATTCCTCCATTACCTTAATACCATTTCAATTAAATGTCATTATAGTTAACTAATTCCATTACACCATTATGCAGATTGTTTATACCGAAGAGTATGAAAATCCATAGTATATCCATGAACCCGATCATGATAATTTGTATAAATGATTACCTAGCAATATCCAAAGTCAAGAAGGAAATGCTCGGAATTTATACAGCTTTGAGTTTCCATCATCAGTACGACATCAGGATCTAAAGTTACATCAAATGAAGAGTGGGTCTGTCTAGAAATTTATGACCACCTAGCATGTAGGGAGACCTAATAAGCCTTGAAGCCCAAAATGTTAAAAGGAAATTAAATGATCATACTTGTATTAAAGACAAGAATGATCCAGTTGATGATCCCTTTGGCTAATTTCACCTGCCAACATTGCTGCATTTCCTAAAGGTAAGCTCAGGATCCATACAGCATTATTTACTGATGACCAATCTACTTGGACACTGCTAAAACAATTTAAATGTTGAATTTGACCACCTGTCCAAATAAGTGGCTTGAGGTTCATAATATTTTGAGAGAATAATATTTTTTATAGTCAACGAAATTTAGATGGGTCGCCGTAAAGATGCTATAGATCTAATTTTCGAAACCATTTACAAAAACCAAACGTCTAGGAGTTCCGACAATCAATTTTTATTCATCAAGACCAAATCCTTCTACAGGGAGATTTTCATCAAGAACATTTAAACTTAAAATTAGACCTTAATGGCATAATCTGACAAAAGAAATCAAGAAAATAGGCAATCAGCAATGGAGGGAAGGCCTGAAGGAAAATTAATCCTACAGTTTACGGCTTGGAATACCACACATCTCCACAAAATCTCAGCTCTGGGAGTGTAAGCAACAACCGAAGAAAATCATATGAGATATGAATGCATTGTCATTGGCGCAAAACTTGGGGTAAACAATGACTTTAGAATGATAGCATTTTTATGCACAACAAAGATTGTATACATATTTATAAAACCCCGGTCCATATTAAAAGCACAATCCTGATGTTTTTGTAACATTCAAAGTTCGACAAACTGTTGCCAAACTTGGAAATTTATAATCTTCAAAAAACTTGGCAAATTGGTGAAATGACATGACAAACAGAAAAAATTTAATAGGCATGGCAATAATTGCTTGTCAGCTAAATCAAATAAGAGAGGCTGGATGGCATATTAAAAGGGATGCACAACATGGACATGAAACAATCATTATTACCTCATTAAAAACCTTGAGTAGAGCAGAGGCTTTAAGATAGCAATGTTCTTCATGATGAAAATTAAAATTTGTTTACAGAGGCAATCATTAAAATCTTGCCAAAAAATCAGTAAAGTCAAGTATATAACAATATTCTTCGACATGAAAATCAACATGTTGTCAAGATTCTTATAACATTCTTCATTAAGTATTACCTTAAAATGAATATAAAGGTGAAAAACTTAGCAAATATGATTTGTTAACATTTACCAACAAATCAAACACTATTTCATATGATTAATATCAAAAGGAGAATCCTTAATGTGTGAGTATACTTTAGAACTCAGAATTTTCAAATTGGATGAAGCCAAACAAGCATAATAGTGCATAATAGAGTTAAATAAAGGTGGTCAGGATCCACACTAACCTATAAGGACTCTTCTTAAATTTTTCAGCCACTGATAATAGGAGATTGAGGTACTTATTCCTTCCCTCAGCTTTGGAGTCCAAGATGTCAGGGAGAAAAGCAACAAAACATATGGCAGAAGAAGCACACTTGTCTGTCATCACATCCTACAAACAGAGTAACAAATAAGACGAGTCTTGTACTCATATCACATAAATGTCACATGATAATCAAATGGCAAGAAATGATAAGAACTTACTGGCCCAGTCAACTCAGAAACTTCAGGAGGAGGAGCGTTTGTATCCAGCTGCTCAAGTGCAAATGACTCTATTGCAGAAGCAACTCGTGCCCCCTCATAAGGATATGGGCTATCCTTGTCAGCACCAAATACCAAAATCGTAGGGAAACCTTGCACATTGAACCTGCTCATCAAGGACTGATTAAACACATAATGTTAGTAAGTATATAGTATAGAAGCATAAATAAACATAAACATTCAATAGAGAGATCCATAGAGTCTACTAGTAATCTGAAATTTTAACACATATAGACCTTCACGATGAACAGAACATTTTCCATATGATATGCTTTTAGTCCTCATTTGGCATACATCTGATTGTAGAGAGTGCAGGTTCAGGCCATTCGGCGCAACCAGGTATTAAACCATTAAATTTCAAATTACAAAATGATCTGACCTAGGAGGATCAGATGGCCTATTTTGTCATAGACTATGTCAGATTTTGACCTGTTGGACTTTTATCCAACAGCCACTTTTGTAATGAATTTAGCAAGTTCTCTCTACATAGGGAACCTTAGAGAAAAAAAGTCATTCAGGCCTTACACAGAATAAGCAGCTAAGCAGCAACAGATGAATCTAGAGTCAATGCAACAATGATCACCTATAGGCAAAACTACAAAGTTTAAGCACCTCATGTAGTACACATCAGCAGGAGATGGCACACAGTTTAATATTCTGGTAAGTTCTAGCATGTAATTCTTATTAATTTTCTGTAGATTGAATTCTGGTGAACATTGATATAGTTTATGTAATATCTTTTGCATTACTACATTAAGGTTCATGATTAATTGATTTGCATATATAAATGACTACTGTAATGGAATTATTTGTCCTTAAGCAGTAGATAGAACTGTAATACATGAATGCAATTATATGCAATCCATGAAATAATTCTTCTATTTGGTTTTTCAATTTATAATATATTGTAGTGATTCCCACATAAAAAATTACCAAGGTATCCAAAAATTGCACATAGAGGAAAAGAGCCAAAGAAAACACAAGAAGAATAACTTGATTGACAACATGAACAGCAACCAATTCACCTTTTCAGCATCACAGTCAACATGGCCCAGTTTCACCTTCCCCTTCAGGTTATTTGATGATTTCTTCCATTCAGGCGCAAGTTTTTTGCAGTGTCCACACCTGGAACAAAAAAACAGTTACTGTTGATGCTAGAAAAAGGGAAAAAGAACAACTACAAATATTTGGGATTGATAAAAATATAAGTTATGGTTCTTTTGAATATAAGTTATGGTCCTTTAATCAAAAGAACCAAGAACCTTTGAGAACTATCAAATACCCAAATGAAAAACTAGTTATCATTTTCCCCAAAATAAAATAAACATTTATGATAGGTTAATAAAAAACAAAATGTACAACTAATCAATACTGGGAGTTGGTTGTCAGTACATTTGATTAATAAGCTCAAAGTTTCAATTAATCAATATTGGAAGTTGGTTGCTGGTACACTTGATGTACCACCAAATATAGCATTGCTCCAGTCCTAGAGGAAAAAAGAAAATTTGTACAGATTAAGATTTTTGAATATTACGGGAAGGGAAAAAACAGAACAGAGCAGCCTGCTGTACTAAATAGCATTGACTATATGTAGCGGCAAGCATCTGGCTGAAGATGTCCACTTCTATTAATACTTAGTAGTATGTTTGACTAAGAAAAAATGAACCATGTTCCACTCCTTAGTATAATATCAATTGTTTAAGGCTAAGAATCAGTTCACTCGTGATGCCTAAGCAGTCGAGTCTTCCTTTATCTAATGAAAGAAAATGTTTCCACTTAATCAGAAATAACTATTCTTCAAATATAAATTCCTAAATAAACACAAAAGCCAATTTAGGACAAACCTATAGCTAGAAGACCAGAAAGCTAAGGCCTGACAGCCATCTATACATGAAAAAATTCCAAGTAGAATTAACCTTCTATCAGGAAAAAAAATAATAAGTTGAATTTGAAAGAAATAAAAATAGTGAATCTAGCTGGAAATCAGCATCAATACAATTGTTTGAAAACACATATTGTACATTGCACGTCCTGGGTCATTCGATTGGCACATGTATCAAATCTTTCTTTCACATTTTGGTGTTCCTGAATAATTTAAAATCTCTAGCATCACTCATAATGAATATAAAATGGGAATTATAGTTTTGTGAATCAATAAGATGTGGGGGGATTGGACATATTTCATATATCAGGCCATTAACATTTTGGAGAGGATTTACTTAACAAATGTCAGATTTTACAAGACATGATCTGTTTTTTAAGGAAAACAAAAGATAATTTGGTCACGGGGTGTTTTACATGATTTTTATTCTTGTTATTTTATTTTATTTTATTTTATTTTATTTGAATAGCATTCCTAGGAACTCAATGCAATCCAAATCTTAGCATAAATTGACATAACATATCTCTTTAATCCATGAATAAGTTAGTGATTTTAAATGGCAGAAAGATTTTTTTTTTTTTTTTTGGGAAATATTTGAAATATTGTCAGGCATTAAAAGAACCATTAACACAATCACTTATTCCATGCAATCCATCCAAATTATTCTTTCAAAAAAGTCTTATAGAGGCATTTTGGACCCTAAACTACATACTCCATAATACCACTTTATTGTGGTAGTGGAACTACTAGAAGCAGCTTTCTAACACTTTTTGCACCTACCTCCACAGGGTGATGGGATCATTGTTTAGCCCATGACTGTTTACAATTATTTACTAAGATTAGAAATTTTGACCACAAAAACACTGGGCATCCTTTCTTTGGTAAGAACTAAATTACTAATTTACATTTGCCTTATCCACCTCATTATTTAATCAACAGCATGATGGTCAATGTGTTGTCTTATATTGGCATAAGGACTACAAAGGATAATTCTTTATTGCTTTTATTGGAATTTGGCATTAATGAAGAACCGACAATCAGCTTCATTCTCAATAGAAGCAAGATAAGGCAGAAAAAAATAAAAATGTAAATGGTCAATGCGCAATGCGCAATCTGTTTTATATCTAACCTTCATTGTGTGCACAAATTTTCTCTGTAACATTTTTTATCTCTGCTATAATGCACATGCAAATTAAATGATAGTGGAAACAAGAAAGAGCCAATCAAGACGTATTTTACCAACTCACCATGGGGCGAAAAATTCAACGATCCAAAGTTCTTTACTTTTGATTACCAGTTGATCAAAGTTGCTTGAAGTCAGTTCAACTGAAGCGGTTGTTGTGGTTTTTTCACTTGAATCTCCAGTCGCCTTGCCATTTAACCGTTCCTTCAAAAGAGACTTTACCTGTACTTAAGAAAAGTATCATTTCCTCTCACTAGCAATAAGAACAAAAATCACTGGCAAAAAATTAGTAGGAAATGTACGCAGATAAGTGGATAACTCACAACTTGAACATGAATGACTAAGAAAATAAGTTTCTTACCGCAGTTTTGAACTTAGTGCGCGCGCACACAAGAAAAATAAAACATCCAATGCCTAGGTAAAGATAGACAACACTGACAAAGAGGCCACAATTTCTCTTCACTGGAATCAGTATGTCTAGACACTCAGAGATTATACTAAGTAGGAACAAATAAGAATTATGTACCATAAATTTCTAGGGGGTGTTTGGTTGCAAGATAAGGATGTGGGGTTAAGGGAATTTTTTTAAAATGTTGGGTGAAGGGAAAACTTTTATTTGAGCTGACCAAAATTTGACTTTATTAATACTAATAATAATTAAATACTTTAAAATTAAATTTTACAAAGGCATTCACAATGGAGGTCTTATGGACTATATATGCAAAAGGCCCTTAAAGAACATCACCACTGCTTAATTTACCCAAAACAAAAAGTAAAAAAACTTGAGAAAGAGGGATAACACTGCTGCCACACAAATGTGCACTGCAAACTCTTAACAATAACCAAGGTTATAACTCATTGGCATGCATCATTATAGAATCCAGCATGAAAGATATCTCTGTGCTATAAAAAATAATTGATAACAGATAACTACAAAAACTTCAGGGAATGCCGCCAATCAATGACTTAGAAATACTCAAAAACAATATTTCATAACTCTAGACCACTAAACTGATTCAAAGTCAGCTGGTTACTTGGGTTGAAGGATAGTCTTACTAACCCAAGAATAAACTCATTTCATAACAGAAACTTGCAACCAGAGCCAACCAGAATTGAAACTCAATTATACTTGATCAACTTTAAAGCATCCAAACGCTTAAAAATGATAAGCATTATCTATATTCTATAGAATAAAGCAGAAACACCTTTAATTTTCATGAGCTTCAAAAAAAAAAATGATATATGATGTGGTCTGATGTGGAAGTTTTACACAAACCTGCTGGAGAGCAAACTCAGCAATAGGCTTGACATCCCTTGCTCCTTGATAATCTACTGGTGGCTTGCCAGGTGAAAACACCTTTATTGTGGGAAATCCTTTAATTCCATACTCCTGAACCATATTAACACAAATATGTGAAGGTATATCCAAATTCTAAATGATGAGATAGAAAAAAATTTTAAATTTTGACCTAAGGTTATATATTAAATTTTAAGTGTCACCGTTGCATTAGAATGTTTTATATAATATGAGATGGATAAAAGATCAAATGGCGTGAAAACAGATTAATTTGTAAATGATTATTTTTCCTTTATACAAATTGTTTTATATCGCTATTGGCTAGGTGTGACACAATTTTTCTTTCATACAAGCATAGCTTGATCCCTTGCAATGATTATACCAAAATGAGTTCCAAAATGGAACTCATTGAGTAGTAAATTAATTGGTATTGGCATTATCTATATACACTTTAATGATGATTTTTCCGAGTTAAAAGACCTGGTGACCTGGAAAGAAAACTTATTTAAGTAGAAGAAGGATGCTACATACCCTCTAGTAATATATCTTTGAAATTGACCTTGATATTACTTGTTGTTCCAACAAATGTTGAAAGAACATTTTTAACAAGAAATATTGTGAAGAGGCGATTGCATAAAAAATCAGATTATGATTGGTCAATAGCTACAAATGAAGGTATTAGTAGTATCAATGACAAAGACTCTTTATCTCCTCAAAGACATGAAGTTTTATCAAGAAAAATTGTTATTGTAAGATAATGTCATTTTGTCAAGAAAAATTGAAATTGTAATTGTAATTGTAAGATAGTGTCACATAAGTTTCTATTTATAATTATCAGAATAAATTTAACAGAAAAAGACATACACACACACACACACACACACAACTGTAAGTTGCTTTCATATTTGGGGCTGTGAAATTTAATGTAAGGATACAGTATTGACAATTGGCACACTTGCAAAAACCAACAAGATGAAAGATCATTTTGAGAAGTTGCATCTTAAGCTACAGAAGTATTAAAATTTCAAGCATAAAAATTTCTATGTGGCACATTTCTCAAAAACAATAACAGTAAAGGTATAGAATCACAGAAGAAACCAACTTGATTGTACAAGCTTGACGGATCAGGCACTTGGGTGCTTATTTTCATGACTAAAAGTAAAATACGATTCATTCACATGGTCATATCATCCATTGATTTTAGCCTTAACGAAATCATTTCATGAATTTAATCAAAAAGAAATAAATTATCCAAAACCAGGACTGATCGAAAAGAGACGCCTATAAATGTATAAAATTCTAGCAACTAATAACAACACATTGACACAAACACTACCAATTGGAAAAAAAAACTCAAAAGCAAAGCAGATCAAATCACTAGAATAATTACGAAAGAGAAAGATTCCATCACCGAACCTGAGCGAGAGACTTGTGAGCATCGGCGTCAAGGGCGGCGACGGTGACGACGCCTTTCAAGACGGTGGCAGCCCTCTCCCAAGTGGGCGTCAGAGCCTGACAGTGCCCACACCATGGCGCAAAGAACTCAACAAGCACAACTCCATTCGAATTCAACACCTGCGATCCACATGTTTAGGAATCCAAAGATAAAACCCAAACGGATCTCAGATCTAAGATTGCAAACCTTGGATTTGAAATTGGAGGGATTGAGTTGGAGAACGGGGGAGGATGCTGAATAGAGTGCCCTAGCGGGAGAAGCGATGAGGACGAGCACAGCGACGAGGAGGAGAAGGATTCGCCGCATTGCTCCCCGGTGGATCGAGATCGAGGGAGCTCTTGCTGCTGGTGATCGAGAGGGAGACGCGACGACGACGATGGTTTTGGTTTTCGGGGTTTTTGTTTGGATTTTTATTATGCTGCGATGAGAGTTGAGTGATGCATTGGCGGGTGGACGCGTGTGATGACCAATTGAATTGTGCCACGTGTATGACACGTCATCTTGAACAAAGTGATGTGAGGGTTAACTCATGTGTTTGTGTTTATTTTTGGGGTTTTTGCATGTGTAGCCTTCATTAATTTTGAAATTATATATTTACCCCTGAATAAAAGATAATTGTATACATACCCCTGAGTAATATATATAATTACATGTATACCCCTGAAGTTCAAATTGGCTGAAAAACTATCTGTTAATAAATATTAGATATATAAAATTACCATTATATCTTTTACATATATATCTTTGAAAAAAAATTTATTAAAAAATGACAATTTACAAAGGTTATTTTGGACTTTTTATAAATCTTAATCCAAGTTATAACTATAGCTAATAAAAGTAGGGGCATATCCACAATTATCTATAATTTTCAGGGGTATATATACAATTATGTTTTTTCTGAAGGTAAATATACAATTATAGAATTTTTGAAGGGTTTATAAGTAATTTTCCCTTTATTTTTCAAAGTGGGAATTTGGGAATGGATTGAATTTTTTTTTTTTATGTTTACAAACTGTTTTTTATTTATTTTTATTTTTTAAAAAATTTTGAATTTAACACTTAATAATTTTTCGATGCAAATTATTATCCACGGGAATGATGTGTAAAATGATAGGAACGACCTTTATTATGTTTTTAGAGGGATTTAAGTTATTTAACATTTTTAAACAAATTAAAATATATTTTTGTCAGTTTTAATAATTAATAACAAAAAAATAGCTTGGATGTAATTTTCTATTTCATTTTTTAAAAATAAAATTTTAGAATAATTATAATTCATAAATGAAAATAAAAATGTTTTAAAAAGATTATTACATCATTTTGTTGATGTTAACATGTGAGAGAGTTAGACATTAAAGATTATTCTATAAATAGTTCAAAAGGTGCACATATATAAAAATTTAATATTGTAATTGTAAGATTTTAAAAAACATTTTTATATATACCCAAAAAAAACACCATATGAAATGTTGAAGCCTTCTATGATCACAATAAATATTTTAAAAATAATTTTTTAAAATTAATAATTTTTGCTTCTTTTTCTTGAAACAAAACTTACCTATGAATACCAAATTTGATTCAAATAATTGAGAATTAGATCACATAAAAACATAGTTACTAGTTTAAATATTTATAATACAAGAAAATACTAGTTAGAGATATATATTTTTTTTAATAAGGCTTTCAATCTCTATCCTAAAATAGTTTAAAACCTTTAGACTCGCCAATGACCTTTAGGTCTATTGGCATTCAAGTCCCTTCGTAGGGCTTTCATCTTGGGTAAAGTGTAGCTCCTTGAGTTTGAATCTCGGCTCACGCAAGGGAGGGTATTGTCTGATAGAGTATGGCTCTCTGACATACCCATCCCTCATTCTGAAGCTTGTCGTCTTTATCAACAAAAAAAAAAACTCTAAACTCCTAAAAAATTAGTGGGTAAAAAGACCAAAAAACACACACATCAAGACAATTAAACAATATTGAAAATAACATCCATTTATTTTTTGAATGAAGAAATTAAATAAGAAAAACAATCAAATTGAACATATTAATTATTGCTAATTAATAAAGGTCCGGCCCTTAAATAGTTTTCTACTCTCTAACCATCTTCCACTCAAGTACTTCAGTGTCAGTGCTATTCGTTCATCATCTTTCAAAGCTCTGAAACCTCATGTCATGCATGGCTTCCATTAGTGGAGGAAAAAAGGCTCTTCTTCTTCTTCTTTTCCTTCTTTTCCTGCATCTCTATCTCATCAGAGTCTATCTGTTTTCTCCGACAAGCCACAGTGCAAAAAGCTTTGTTTCCATGATACATGTAGAGGTTCTGGTTTGGAGAAAGACGAGTCCTGCAGAGAAAGCAAAAGTCAAGAAAATGCTGGGGCACACCGCCAGAGGGAGACGATGACATTGAAGAAGCTTTGGCGAGTCTTAGAGCGAATTCTAGTAGATGGTTCTTTAATGTATTATATATAGAGAGATTAGAGGGAAAAGAGTAGTAATAGGATTTGGATAACATGTATAATTCTAATAGTAATAGGACTTGCATTATATATATAATGTGAAGTTCTAATAGTAATAGGACTAGCCTAATTAATATATACGTTCATTGTTAAGATATAATTTATATGAAATAGTATTATTATATAATATAAAGCTAGAATATTAGTAGGTTGTCTATGTTTAGATATGAGTATATAAGGTAACAATTTAACAAAATAATATATCCAGGATTGTAGGATTTAGCTGCTCATAAAAATAATGTATTAAAATCAATAATAACATTTAAAATTTTAATTATTGTTGATTTTAGTTTTTGTAAATATAAAATTTATATTTTGATTTACTAATTTATAGGATTTATTTTTTTTAAATTAGCTAATTTGTGTTTTATTTATTTATTTATTTATTTGCCTTTTTTATCCAACTTTGTATAGTTGCTATTTTAAATATTTGACATATTTTGTAGAGTCAACTTCAAATGGAGATAGAGTTAAAAAGAAGATAAATTGTAAAGTTTAAAGGTAAAATAACCACTTTTATATTTTAGGCTCCAAAATGAATAACAATTCAAATTTTAGGGCCAATGACGAATTTAACTTAATAATTACAATGTAGTTAATCTATTGTAGAGGGTAATTGCTGATGTATACCATTGCATCATATTTACTTATCAAACCCCAGAAAGTACTTATATCTGCTGATAATAATTAAAAATCAACTTAGAAATCCTAAGACAGATGTACATTTTCATTGGGTGACATGGTTTTGCAAGGTTTCACATAGATTGATTTGAAATGGGACAAGCAATATAATCAAGGTGTATGATACTTAGCATAAGCAGCTAATCGAGTAGCTTAATAAATGGGTATATAAACATATGAAATTCAAACAATAATGAAAAGCTAGCTTTTGTTAAACTTAATGAGGTAAAATTTGTAGAGCAATTATATCACAAACAGATACAAGAGTAGAAAAAATAAATAGTACATATGTATATAAATTAATATGCATACATTACTTTGTATGTGCCTTGCATGATAACTATACACAAAAGGCAAAGAAGCAAGAGCACATACTTGACTATAAGGGTAGAGTAAGATAGATTTGCATTCTTGTTACATGATGACCGACAACCTGATAATGCATCAAGGATCTGCAAATGGGGAAAAAAGTTAAGGGATTAACAAAGGATCCCAAAGTAAGAAGAAATTATATGGCTGATAGAATATGGATGAAGGAATGAATGAATAATTGTGTGTCCATTAGAGAGAAGTCACCCCATATAAATACAAGAGAGGTGTACACATGAGTAGATATACACAGTATATGTATAAGTACAATGTATATGTATAAATACTCTAATAATGGCCTTCAATCCTACCACACAAAAGATGTTCATCATTTAATGAACTTTATTATACTCATCTAAGAAGCAATCAATCTGTGGTACTCTGCAAAGAGAATTTGTGACCAACACCAAAATGCATGCCATGGTGAATGTAACAATGGATAAAGCAAATGCCTCCCCAATTTAGTGAACGTTAATTCCTTTGAATATGACTTGAGTAATAAAATACTCTCCAGGACACAAAAGGCATATATGTGGTGTTTATTGTTTTGATGCGTTCATACAGAGATAACAAAGGCATGGCATGACACTGAAAACTCAAGGCATCTTTTTCTGTTTTGTTAGAAATTTTAACTTCGGATTCACTACTGGACACCATTGAAGAAGGAAATCCATTCTCCACCAAACGTGATGAAAGAAATGAAAATTACAATTTGTGCTGCAATATAATCACTCAAAAAAGTTGTATAAGGAGGAGCCAAGTGTGAAAAATTGACCTCGCTGCAATGTCGTTGTAACCACTGTGAGAAACACGAATGCTTGATGAGATTTGTAGTTACTCGAATAATGGTTAAAAGATTTCCTACTTGTTAACATTTATTGTGAGAAACACATTTTGCATCTCTTGTCCAACTGTTTAACATGTATTCTTTTGGAATCTTATCCACATTAGCCACAATGAATACCTTTAATATGTGACGGCATAAGAAACCTGCAAATTCAAACTTGCAACAGCTACATCTCACAAAAAAACTAGATTCAGAGCACATTTGAACAAGTTTAACTTGTTTTTCTGGTATCCAACATTTATATGAAGCTATATTCCCATTCTCTTCAATTTTTTCACACTTGTACCGAAGACTTCCAAGTAGTTATTCTTGAAATTTAGCAAAGATAGCCGGCGTGTATAGTTTGCTTGCTTCTTCTTCAATAGGCATATGAAGTAGTAATGATGGTTGCATATTCTTCATTTTAAAATCAGCTTCAATTTCTTTCTCTCGACGTCTAATTAGTGCCTTTTGAACACCTTGAACAAACTCCAACAACAACATTTTTCTACTCAAAAACCCTTTGAAAAATTTGTTTATACTTTTCACTTCGTTGAGTTGTACACATATCTGCACAAAAGAATTCATGCGAATACACAAGAACCCAATGTTGGCACTTCCTATACATTCTCAACATCCAATCATTTTCATTCAAATCATATTTAGTGAGCAATTCACTCCATTTTTTTTTTCAAAGTCTTCAATAGTTTCAGGACTCCTTACACAATAAGACAAATCTTGTCCAAACTTGGACCCTCTTGTGAATAATCTCCCTAAGTGTCACTTAGCATTTTGAAAAATATGCCATAGGCAATATCGATGAATGGTACATGGCAAGACTTTGGCAATTGCACCACTAATGGCAGAATCTTGATCGATCATAATCACTTTGGGATGACTTCCTTTCATTGCTTGTAATCATTTCTCAAGTACCCAAACAAAAGAGTATTCTGTTTCATCAAAAATTAGTGCACAACCAAATAATACAGTTTGAAGATGATGATTAACACCTACAATTGGAACAAATGGCATTGCATATTTATTTGTTCCGTAAGTTGGATCAAGGCAAACAACATCTCCAAAGTAGCTATAATCCATTCTACATCTTGCATCACTCCAAAATATGCTTGTTAATTTTCCATCATCATCAAGTTGGATTGCATAAAAAAAAATGGGGGTTCTTTATTTGCATTTCATCAAATAATTCAACAACCTTTGTGAATCTCCCACTGAGAATTCTATTTTTCTTCTTGTGCGCATATAATTCCTTGCATCTAACTCGATAAATCCAACATTTCGACTCCCTTGAGATTCTTGTGAAAGATAATTCATCATGAGGTTGGTTCTAATGCCGGACTGTCTCATTTTATCAATCATACCTTTTTGACTTTCACTGATTTTTCTATATGATGGTAAAAGATGACATTTTCTTGGAGTTGCTAAGACATGATTGTGCTCCTCCACAAACATCGAAACCACCCAGGTTCCATCCAAGTTTTTGTTTACTAAAAGTTTAGCTTTACAACCACAACGTGTTTCACCCCGATGCCTCTTCTTGTTACCTTCAGTCTTCTTGAATCTTTCTTCTCTATAACCTTCTTTAGAGCAGTACAAGCGTCGTCCAATGACATTACCATCTTTTTTTTATTTTCTTATTGCTTCATTTCTCACACTAAATCCTTTTTTGTATGCATATTGATTATAATAGTCATATACTTCATCCATTGAATCGAAAAGCATACCAACATGTGGCGCAAGAAAAACTTCTTGATTAATATCTTCACTAGCTTTTTCAGTGTCATCTTCTCCTTGTGCTTCATTTGGTTCATGGAGTTCATCTTCATTTATAGGTTGATTTTCATTTTCTTCATCTGATTCAAATTCACTTGCATTATAAATATGGTCCTCCACTTCCCATGCATCCAGACATAAACTTTGTGCCTCACTAGTACTTGCCATATTAGACAAAACTAGAAACATAATTTCCAATAAGAACAAGGATAATATTAAAAATTATTTTATTAAAACAAACTTCAACCAAAGAAAAGTATAAGAACATACCAAATAACAAGGATAGTAACAAACCCAACTTTAGATTCAATCAAACTCATCCTCTTTGTTTTTCTAGCTAAATAAAAACACTAAATCTTATTACTATCTCCTAAAATTTGAGAGTGAATTTGCATATATATATATATATATATATATATAGAGAGAGAGAGAGAGAGAGAGAGAGAGAGAGAGCGCTTACTTGTTTAATTAGGCACAATTGTTGTGAGAGAGATGGAGAAGCGGCTGCCGAAGTGGGAAAGGAGAAAAGAAGAAGAAGACGAAAGAAAGGGAAAGGAGTGGTGATAGGGCAGTATGGTTATATCAAATGACCATACTGCCTTTTGTTTCTTTTTCTTATAATTTAGAAAAAATAGAAAGAAGCTGATGTGATTTACAATAATTTTTTATTAAAAAAAAAATACGTGGCTGCACAGCAGGCACATCTCAGTTGTATTTTAGATCCCACGGACTCGAGTTCGTGGGATCATTACCCCAATTGTTTAAGGTTAAGAATCACTTCACTCGTGATGCCTAAGCAGTTGGGTCATCCTTTATCTAATGAAAGAAAATATTTGCACTTAATAAAAAATAACTATTCTTCAAATATAAATTCCTAAATAAACACAAAAGAATATTTAGGACAAACCTATAGATAGAAGACTAGAAAGCTAAGGCTTGACAGCCATCTATACATGCAAAAATTCCAAGTAGAATAATACTTCTATCAGGAAAAAAAAAAAGAAAATTAAATTTGAAAGAAATAAAACTAGTGAATCTAGCTGGAAATCAGCATCTATACAATTGTTTGAAAACACCTATAGTACATTGCACATCCTGGGTCATTCGATTGGCACATGTGTCGAATCTTTCTTAGAAATTTTGGCGTTCTTGAATAATTTAAATTCTCTAGCATCACTCATAATGAATATAAAATGGGAATTATAGTTTTGTGAATCCATAAGATGTAAAGGGATTGGGCATATTTCATATATCAGGCATTTTGGAGAGGATTTGCTTAACAAATGTCAGATTTTACTAGACATGATCTGTTTTTTTAATGAAAACAAAAGACAATTTGGTCACGGGGTGTTTACATGATTTTTATTTTTGTTATTTAATTTAATTTTATTTTTTTGACAGCATTCCTAATAACTCAATGCAATCCATAGTCTTAGCATAAATTGATGTAACACATCTCTTTAATCCATGGACATGTTAGTGATTTTAAATGGCAGAAAGATTTTTTTTTTTTTTTGGAAATATTAGAAATATTATCAGCCATTAAAAGAACCATCAACACAATCACTTATTTCACTTAATCCATCCAAATTATTCTTTCAAAAAAGTCTTACAGAGGCATTTTAGACCCTAAACTAACATACTCCATAATACCACTTTATTGTGGTAGTTGAACTACAAGAAGCTAGAAGCAGCTTTCTAACACTTTTTGTACCTATCTTCACAGGGTGATGGGATCATTGTTTAGCAAATGACTGTTTACAATTATTAAATAAGATCAGAAATTTTGTACACACAAACTCTGGACACCTTTTCTTTGGTAATAACTGAATGACTAATTTACATTTGCTTTATCCACCTAAGTATTTAATCAACAGCCTGATGGTCAATGTGTTGTCTTATATTGGCATAAGGACTACAAAGGATAATTATTCATTGCTTTTATTGGAATTTGGCATTAATGAAGAACCAACAATTAGCTTCATCCTCAATAGGAGCAAGATAAGGCAGAAAAAAATAAAAATGTAAATCATCAAG